>OY735143.1:15903547-17399172 GCA_963457615.1 Nicrophorus investigator
TAGAATTTATTTCATCATGTTATTAGATTATTTTTTTGTAATGATATAATTACAAAAAAACAAAATTGTATTATTTATATTATTTGGAATCGGTATGGGCATTTGCCTCTCTCAGACTTGGGATAAAAATAATAAATGAAAAATGAAGAAAAAAGTGGAGACACTTATGGATAGAAATTTTAAATTTATGGTGTTGATTAGTTTGGAAAATGTGTGGTCTTTGGAACTACGTTATTTGACTTTCTCAGTTTTGGGATAAAAATAAAGAAAGAAAAAAGCGGTATGTTGGAATTACGTTACGGGCGGGTATAGTTGTATGGTGCAGGATTTTGGTTTTAGTTTTTTTTTGGTGAGAATTGCCCTTTAGTCGTGAATAAATATATGGAACCATTTAAGATTTTGAAGAAAAGACAGGTTGGATGGAAAGGTTGTGGTAATGGTGGATGTAGAAGTATGGGGCGGTTTTGGATTCCAAGATGCGGGATGATATCACATTTATAAGACATGAGGACATTTATTGACATTTAATTTAAGAATATATACAAAATAAAGCATACTCAAATATGTTTCTACAGGATAAATGGGTTCTTAAAAAATCCCTGTAGAAAAAAACGTATAAAAATATATAGAGTGTATATGAAAAAATGGAAAATTGGTTCTTAACATCGAAAAAGAAAAATTAAGAAAAAAATAGTAATGGATCATATATGTCAATTAATTTTTAAACTGCGTAGGTTGGACGAGAGAATATGTTAAAAAAATGTATTTATATGTTTTTCATTCACCAGATTGAGAGGGTTACATAACTTCTATTATTTCATTAAATCGGCAAATGAACTATAGCTTTAATTTTTGCACGATGTGGCATACATTTTTTAAGAGCAGGATAACAGCACATTACTTTTACTTTTTATATAACGAAAACCATGTTCTTTTTAAATAACCGGTGCAAAACAGATTTGAATTTATTTTTATTTCTGATTTTTAATAGCTCTATTTGTATCAAAGGTTATATAATAATTTAACTTTAAAAACATGTTATTTTCAAATCGTTTAAAAATAATCTGTGCAAATACAGATTTGAATTTATTTTTATTTATCATTTTTAATGACTCTATTTGTACCAAAGTTTATAAAATAATTAAACTTTAAAAACATGTTATTTTCAAATTGTTTACAAATAATGGATGTAAAAACAGATTTAAATTTGTTTTTGTTTATAATAGCTTTATTTGTACCAAAGGTTATAAATAAATTGATTGACAATGAAAAACTGTGGCTTCATTTTAAAGAATGTATTAAAAGACCATAAGATAAAATTAGTATTATATCACTTATAATATAAAAGAAATAACGAATCAAAGACAAGTATTATCAAATAATATTTTAGTAAGTCTTTTAACCTTTCTGATAATAGTTAGATAAATTATTAAACGTTTTTAAAGGAGTTACTTAAATATCAGAATTAATTATAAATTTGACGAATTAGATTAATTTTAGGAATAAAATTCTTTTAGTGTCACAAAATTAATGTGTATAATTTAAATATTACAAATTTTAAAACAGCAATAAACAGTTTCATTATTTATTTGGTAAAAATGTACGATGTTAGCATTTGATTTATTAACAAAATTATCTTTACTTCCCAAAAAATAACTGATGTAATAACGTTTTCTGATGATGGAACAGTTTTAAAAACTTACTGCTCTCGTATAAAAATGTGTCTCGCTTCTGTTGATCTGTAGCATCCTTAAAGGATTGAATTTATTTGGATACGGTTAAAAAAATTATATAAAAAAGAGTTTGTAACTGCGCAGGAAATAAAAAAATGGTTGTAGAGCATGAGAGTATGTAGAAGCTTTTGCTTTGATCTTTTCCGACCCGAACATTCCAAATAAAAACAAGCCTCCAAGTGATGGGAAAGCATTTCATACAACCTTTCATACATATTGGTTGTTACGGTTATAGTAATATTTTCATATTTCCTTCTGAAAGCTGAAATACGTAAAATTGTTTAAAATATAAATATATTTTTAGAAATATGCAAGAAAAAATAAGCAAGATAAAATTAGATACATTTTAAGTTTTCAAAATAAACAAATAAATTACTATAAAAGAAAATCATATATCTAAAATTCTAAACGTAAATAAAAATACGAATAGTTGAAAATATTAAAGTTGAATACTGCAGTTTAATTTCAATCAAAGCTTTTAAATAATAATAATCTAATTATTAATAAATATTTGCAATTACAATTATTTGTTAGAATAATAAATAAAATTTGTTAAATTTCATTTTTATAATTTCAAATAATATGATTTTTTAATAATGGCATTAATTTAGTTATTTATAATTGTTATAATTGAGTATAAAACCTGATTTTTAAAAGAGTTTAAAATTATATAAATAGGAAAAAAGGGACCGAAAATAATTTTGTGTATATTTGTGGAACTGGACTATGCGAGATATTGCTGTACATAAAAAGGGTTATTCATTTATTCATTTATTTTTGTATTTTGTTGTGAAATTGTTATAATTATGATTGAAAATACAAACAAATCTCGCATGGTAATTGCTTCCGCCAATATTTCGGACTTTATGAAACCTGATTATAAGTAGAGTTTAAAATTATGTAAGAATAAACTGCAAAAAAAGATACACGATTACAGGAAAAAAGCGACAAAAAATAATTTTATGTACTATTTTTTTGATATTTGTGAATCCGGACTATGCGGGGTATTATTATTATTAATGAAGAAAGAACTATCCATTTATTTATACTTTTGGTATTTTCTGATGATAAATAAAATATAAATAATAATATATATATAAAAATGAAATTACGTTTGATGAAACTTTTAGAATTGAACATGTATATAGGAATAAAAATGAATTGATGAAAAATACGAAATTATGTAATAATATTAAAAAAATATGCTTATATATAAAAAAATGTAAACTATAAAACTATTTAATTCTTTTTTTTTTGTATTTTCTTATAAACAAGAAAATATTAATAATAAAATGAAAAAAACGAAATTGCGTTCCATTAAATTTTTAAAATCAAGCGTATCGATAATAAAAATGAAGTGATCAAAATAGTGTAATTATGTAATAATATTGAAAAATATGCTTATATTTCTACGAAATATTTTTTTAAATAAAATCATAATAATACAAACAAATGCTTTAAAGAATTGCACACAATAAAACTATATATTTTCCCGGCGCATCCACCAAAACTGCTACGTTGCATTACATATACCAAAGTCTCTTTTTTTCTGTTGGTTTTGTTGAATTTCCTACCATTCCGCAAACATTCTGAACTGTATGAAACCTGATTATTACAAGAGTTTAAGATCGTATAAAAAATTATTTTGTGTACTATTTTTTTGATATTTGTGAAACCGGACTATGCGAGATATTACTGTACATAAAATGAGTAATCCATTTATTAATTTATTTTTGTATTTCTTCTTAAATTGTTTTAATTGAGTTTAACTGTACAAAAATACCTCGCATAGTCCGGATAATTGATTCCTCCAATATTCCGGACTATATGAAACTTGATTATTACAAGATTATAAGAATAATTTGTAAGAAAATAAATGGATTACAGGAAAAAAAAAGCGAAAATGAAATTTGTGTAATATTTTTTTATTGATATTTGTGAATCCGGTCTATGCGGTTAGTTATAGTTTTTTATGTTTTCCTATGAAAAAGAAATTATTAATAGTAAAATCTCATAAAAGGAAATTTCGTTCGATTAAACTCTTAATGTCAAGCATGTAGATAAGAATTAAAATGAAGTGTTCAAAAAAGTGAAATTGTGTAATAATATGAAAAAATATGCTACGAAATATTTTTTTAAATAAAATCATAATAATACAAAAAAATGCTTTAAAAAATTGCAAACAATAAAATAATATGTTTTCCCGGCGAATCCACCAAAACTGCAACGTTGCTTTACATAAACCAAAGTCTATTTTTTTTCTGTTTGTTTTTGTTGAATTGCCAACCATTGCGCTATTCTAGTGTGCATTTTGATTAAACCCATTAGAAATAATGCACGTTTCGCGTTGACGTGCTATTTGTATATTTATAAATGTATACGTGTTCAGCTTTCGCTACGAAACTCCTATCCCATTTCGGTTTTCCTTCCTTTTTTGTTCGTGATGACATCAACACACATTCAGTTTACACGTCGAGCGGCCTCGGAAAGTAAATTTTCCCAGTAATTTTCCGCCCTTGCTCGTCCTTCCTTTTTCTCTGAATGCGAGTTTATATAGCACTCTTCCACCTTTCCACTCATACGCTTGAGTAAAAATTATTTTCCCGACGCTTTAAAGGAAAATACAATTAACACAATTAATTTTTGACCTTTCCGAGCTTTCGCCGCTTGCATTTTAACGACTTCATCAATATAATTTAGCTACTTACTAGTATAACTGAAAGCTTTGCATTTTTATGTATGTTGCAGAATAAATCTTTTTTATATTTATTCTATTCACTTCATTTTTATTTAATTATTTCTATTTATTCATTAAAAATGTTTAAGAGATCTAAACTAGGTTTCTCTCCTCTATTCAATATACTCAGATTTCTTTACCTGGAAGACATTTACAAAGTAATCTTCAATATTCATTATGAAAACATAATTTATATCAGTGTTTCTCAATATTTTTGTCGTAAAACTCATTAAAAAATTAACGCTACCTTTAAACAGATTCACATATATCTGTTGATGTAAATTGTCTATTTTAATCGATCTCAAGAACGATAAACTTGAGCACTGCCTTTATTTATAAAGAGAAAACTTACATAAGACAAGTATTTTTTTAATAGATTTCTTTGTTAAACCAGCAAAATCTTGAAATGTTATTAAATACATTTTGTCTATCGTGCGTTACGTTTATGTAAATTTCGCTTTGATATAAGAGTATTTTGAATATCTGAAACAAATTATGCAAGGTACTAATGTTGTTTTGAACGAAAGACATTTATTTTTATTGACATTTATTTTGTATGATTAAAATTTAGTTTGTATTAAAGTTCGTTTATATAAGAAATAACATCGTTTATTGGCCAGTATAAATAATAATACAAACAATACTACAAAAAAATAAAATTGAATTGAAATTTTATTCCTTTGTTAGAAAAATTTTGTTGAATTATAATAGAGTATTTTTAGCGTAATTATAATAGAGTATTTATTGAAAAAAGAGGAAACTGTTTACTATTAATTAAATTGAAATTCAATTCCCTTTGTGCCACTTTTGAAATATTATATTACAGTCCCGTTTGTTCTAGGTACACCGGGTTATATACAAATGAATAAACTCATCTGCTGGCAATGTTAGCTTATTTTACATTAATTAAACTACAGGAAATTAAATATGTTAGTTACAATAAATTGAAACAAGGTAATATTGAAGAGCTTTATTATTTGGTGTAGATACTGCAATCTATGCGGAGACGGATGTTGCGTTCCATCCAGGAGATAAGTTTTCAGTAATTGCATGAACATGATTACTCCGAAAAGGTTGTTGATGTCTAGGGGTTTCGTCATCGTACATCGTACATTGTAGAATAGATGTTGCAGATGATGATAGTGCTATAAAAGGATACGGATGATCTGGTAAGGGGTGTCACATAATGTAATGTTAGGATCAGCAAGAGGAAAAGGGATTCCGTTCTTAGGATTGACAATATTAAATCAGATTTTTTGTATAAAAAAATATAAGTTTATTGTAAGAAAAATGATGAAAATATTTTATTGGAAGTATTTCCCATCGGTAGCTATACTTGTCTGACAATTTGTGGATGCCATTCCAAAAAAAGTGTTACTTTTTGGAAGAAAGAAGAGCCAATTTCGAACATATTCGTTAGAATTGAAGCGCTGCTCAGCAAGTGCGTTTCCCATCGATTCAAATAAATAGTAATCGGATGGCACTAACTCTGGTGAGTAAGCCGAATGCAAAAGTATTTCCCAACTAAAAGCTTCAATCGTTTTCTCGACCAGTTTTGTTATGCGTCATGAAACAAAATCACTTTATGTAGGGAAAGATTTGAATGTTCTTGGAGCGTGAATGTTAATTCTGTGAAAAAGAATTTTGTTACATCTTATATCTGGTATCTTTTAAAAGATTACCAATTCACGGGAGAGAAACTATGTGGTAAAAAGGTTATCGATGGGTTGAGGATTTTCTTAATAGCGCCCTTCTCAAAATGCTGAATGATCTGGGTGGATTGGAACGCTATTGTATGGATGGTAAATGAATATGTTACAATGGATCGGATGAAAGTGTTGTAGGTGTTGTAATGGTATAAATGTAGAATTAATGATTAGAAAACAGAAAAAATATGTATAAGAAATCGGTGCTCACTCTTGACTGAGTGATAGAGTCATGAGTCGACCAGAGAAGAAGACAGTGGTGCTTGATTTTGAGGAAAGCGGGACAAAAGTTGATAGTCATAGTATTGGTTTATATATTAAGTTAATTTAAGATAGTCTTAGATAGTATGTAAGTTATTGAAAAACTATCTATTATCTAGAATTGTTTCCATTAATTAATGTATAACTTATAAGTATTACCTTGCAGAGCATCGGTTATTATAAAATGTATATTTTTTACATATAATAAATGAAATAAGTAGTCATAGCATTGGTGGGTTCTTAATGAGAGCTGAAGAAATAAGTTCTTCTAACTCGAAGAAAAAGAAGTGGCGCCCAGGACCTTCATACATTGCAACCCACACCCAGTTCGAAGTTAAGATTTTTATATAATACAACCTACACCCTCGGCTTGTTCTAATAATTGGGATGCAGCTGCCCAGCGATGTGGTTGACTCATTGACAGAATTGCTTGATGGCACAGGATATTAATGGGACATGATTGAGTGTGTGGCTGAAGTAAGAGATGAGGCGTGTCAGCTTGAATATTTTTCCAGAAGTCGATGATTTAGGACTTTTAGGGATTGATTTTTTGGCCGGCGTCTTGGACTGTGACGCTGGTTAGGTCAAGGTTACTGTAAGAGGGCCGCAAAACGGTGTTGTCTGGATGATGTGTGAAGATGTACTACGCTTTTATAGTAGTGTCATCATAACTTGCACTAGCCTGAGTTCCAGGAAGGAAATAGTTTCACAGTATTCTCTGCTTGTACTTTTATAACCGGATGTCCTTCGAATGAAAATTTTATCGAATATTTTATGCACCACAGTATGTATAAGATGATAGTTGATTTTGTTAAATTAAAGTTTAATTAACTACATGAAAGTGCAGTTTATTTATTTACACTCAACGTATCTGCAGACATGGAATAGAAAATAATCTAGTTTACGTGAACAGCGAGTATATTGCGTCTGTTGTTGATAATAAACAATATCTTTGTTTTCGCGCAAGGAAATAGATTTTCCCAGGCAATATAGTCGAAGATGTTTACTTATCAATCTTTCATATGTTTGCTGTATCGAAGAGCCCTCGTGTGTATACGTTTGCCCTTTCTCTTTCTGGCCGCAACTTTGCTTTATCTCCATCTCCTTCCTTCGTCTCCATCCGACATTGTGCCATCTATTATTTTAGTCGGAAAAGTTTATCCGATCTCTGCTCCATGTATCCCAACTAACTAGCTCTGATTATCAGTATTACAACAACAATGTGTAGGAATTCGGAGAGGAGAAAATAGAAGCAATCTCTTGAGAGAAGACGTTTCTGGGTGGAGGAGAAAATAAGAAAGAAAGAAACCGGAGATAATCGAATCGAGTTGGCGATTTTAATCACTCAACTGGGCTTTATCGATTTCCTCCTGCGGCGCGCTGGAGTGGTCTCGAGGAAATTAAAAGGAAAACCGAAACGTACCGAGATACTTAAAAATAATTAAGAACTTTTCGAGAACGCCGTCTGTGTATATAACTGAATACATATAGATGTTGGACGAATTTGCTGCAATACCTGAAAGCGAAGAATAATGAGAAATGAAAATACAATACCTTTTTTCACTTGGTGAAATATGCAGAAGAAGATTTCAAATTATATAATTATTTTAATCGCCTGTGAAGATAAAACAAAAAATAAGGAAGAGATAAAATTACAAGAGTTGTTAGCAATCATAAAAGATTTGAGTATTTCAAGTATATACTTGAATACAGTGGCGTAACAAGAAATGGATCGAACAAAATTAATGGGTAATTTGATTGAATTTAGTGGCTTCATCAAATTTGAATTTGCGTTAAGTTTTCCAGTGATGATAATGAAAAAGCAACTGCAACCCGCTTTCCTACGGATTGCTTCTAAGATTCTATCTTAAATAATATAAATTGTAATTTATATAAATAAAAATTATTGGAGAAATGTTGTTATGTTATCAATTAGGTTTAATGTACTAATTCATTGGTATTAATTAGTTGGCCCGCGGGCCACATAGGTCCCCAAAACAATTTTATATACGAATTCAATTATGTATTTATTGTAAATAAGATGTTTATAGTTTTAAAAACATAGTTATATGACATGAGCTTATGTTTGCGAATGCGATTAAAGAAAAATGATTCTAATTGTTTTATTAATTATTCATTCATAAAGTTTAGCAAAAGTTTTATAGCCAAATATTTAATTAAATATATTTTTCATATTAGTTTTGGCAATATTTTGGCATCATTTTGTGCTTATGGATTAACTTTTAAAAGAATGCAAGTACTGTTAAGTTTTTTTTGATGAATTTTGTTAAATATTATAATAAGAAAAATAAGAGAAAAAAAAATGTAAAAAGGACCATTTTCTTTCCATTTTACTACCAAAGTTTTACAAAAATGTTCAATGTCAATAGACAAAGTGTTAGACAAAATATAGAGACTCAACATTCAATATTATTGCCCGTTTTTCTTGCAATTCGTCTGTCTAATATAAATTGCGGAAAAAATTGGATAGGAAATGTACTTCTGAGATATTGCATGACTTGAGTTTCGAATGATTTCCTCATCAATCATATTTGACGCATTAAATCACTTATAGTTTCTTGCTGTTCCGGAAATAAATGTCAATTGTATAATGGAGTACAATAAATATTTATTTGTTCTTCTAAAATTTCTAGCAAAATCCATAGGTATAAATTTTGAGAGTTACTAAATAACTACATTATACTATTTTTTCAAAGATAATATTATCACATCTCTATTATCTTTTATGGCTTTTCCTAAAATTGCATACATTTAGTTTTGCAGTATTTACTTCTTCAAATTGACAAAATTAAATCTATTATAAGACATTTCTTGAATACATTTGATGTTATGTGTGCATTTTCTAAAAAAGAAATGTATTCCGACATAGACAAAATGTGTTCCTATGTTGATGAATAGATATTTTATGAATTATATTTTTATAATATCGATTAATAAGAGTTTTTATACACCAATAATAAAGAACAAATTATTTTAGATAAATGTAGTAAAGTAGATTTTTGTTGAGTTTCGAAAGCGAGAATGAAATGAAAAGCAATGAAAACTTGAAACTGAAATAGATAATAATTAGTGATGTGCTAAACAACACATTTAAGTATGATTAGGTGTACAAGTAAGAGAAGAATAGATTTCCTTAAATATTGATGACTGAAAATTATCTGCATTCTAAAATTCAAGGAAGATTTTACTTAATTAATTAATTATAGTGCTAAACAACACATTTTGGTATGATTAGATGTGCATGTAATATGGGTAAGTATACTATTAAAGCATTAGTGGATATCTGTCGGAAGAATAGATATTTTAAATATTTATGATTGAAAATTATCTGCACTTCAAGGAAGATTTGACTTAATCAATTAATTATGATGGCAATTCAAAGCAGAAGCGTTTACCAAAGAGATCTATATTTATAGTTGAAGGATTTAAATGCTGTATTTATTTTAAGAGATAAAGACATCATTTAGGAATTTTAAAAACTATTTATTTTGAAGCAATGAATTATGTTATATTTATTGATGTTAAATCATGAACAATATAATATAGAAAGTTTATGATGAGTTGCAGGGTAAACATAAATAGGGCTGAAGAAGATATAGACGTAGAGAGAAACAGACGTGGACTCCTGTTGCAGTAGAAAAATTCTTTTCTCTCCGAAAAATAAAATTT
The DNA here is from genome assembly GCA_963457615.1 of Nicrophorus investigator. Taxonomy (NCBI): domain Eukaryota; kingdom Metazoa; phylum Arthropoda; class Insecta; order Coleoptera; family Silphidae; genus Nicrophorus; species Nicrophorus investigator. Next base: position 15,913,675 of record OY735143.1, read on the forward strand.
CCATCCGATTGACCTAATAGACTAATACAATGATACAATGATTTATCTTTCTCAAGATAATCTAACAAAGATACTCCGTTTGTCTTAATAAACTGATGAAATAAACTTTTCTGCTATTGGAGTAGTCTTTGCCTTTTTTGGTGCACTTGAACCAGTTTCTAACCATTGTTTAGATTGTTCATTTTTCGCTGATGTGTAGTGGTGATTCCATGACGTCGAGGACTGCCAGATTGATGATGCTAGTTGGTGGAAATCGTTTGGCCAAGAAGCTAAACCACCCCAAAAACTCGATCACAATAAATTGATACCAGTAAGGATCAACCTAAAGGAAATCTAGAAGGAAAAAACTTATCACCATTATAGGTTTGTATATTATAATACTTTAATTTAAGATAGTTTTAGATAGGACAAAACTGTACCTATTATCTAGCATTGTATTCATTAATTATTAATTAGTATAATTTTCAAAAAAGATATATTATCTTGCGGAGCATTGGTTGTTATAAAATATATTTTTTTTATAATTAATAAAGTTAATAAGAAGTGGTGAATCCAAATTTCATCCAAAGCTTTTTCATCTATAATTCTAGATTCAAAATAATAGTTATTATGCATGTCGCTTCCAAATCTTTCTAAATTGCCACGTATTGAAGATAGAACAGTTTATCACCCGACAGATGTGAGGTAACACAAAAGTACCGCCACTACCTAATCTCTTGAGAAAACTGAAAAATCTTGAACTCCCGCATGTCCAAGGCCATAATTCAATAAAACAACGATTTCACCATAAATGATAGTTTAGAGTTAAAGGTAATTTAGATATAGACGTAGAGAGAAGTAGATGTCATGCACTCCTGTTGCACTAGAAGAGTTCTTTGTTCCCAGAAAAATAAATTTTCCATCTAATTGATCCAACAACAATAGAAGAGGTCTTTCCTCTCTGAAAAAGATCCATCCAATTGATCCAATAGTCTTATAGAATGTTGATTTACCTTTCTCAAGATAATCTAATAACAAAAATCATTTTGCATCCAAAAAAACTGATGCAATAAACTTTTCTAGAAAGCCATAACTCAATAAAACAACGATTCACCATAAATGAACGATATTTATGATTATTTGTCCAAGCTTTGAATCATGTTACATTTATTGATGTTAGAATATGAATAATATAATGTTAGAAGCTAAACGTAAATAGGACTGAAGAAGTATTTAGCTTGGAATATCTCTTGTTTCTTATGATAGTTTAGAGTTAGGGGTAATTTAGATATAGACGTAGAGAGAAGTAGATGTCATGCACTCCTGTTGCACTAGAAGAGTTCTTTGCTCCCAGAAAAAGAAATTTTCCATCTAATTGTTCCAACAACACTAGAAGAGGTCTTTCCTCTCTGAAAAAGATCCATCCAATTGATCCAATAGTCTTATAGAATGTTGATTTACCTTTCTCAAGATAATATAACAACAAAAATCGTTTTGCATCCAAAAAAACTGATGCAATAAACTTTTCTAGTAAGCCATAACTCAATAAAACAACGATTCACCATAAATGAACGATATTTATGATTATTTGTCCAAGCTTTGAATCATGTTACATTTATTGATGTTAGAATATGAATAATATAATGTTAGAAGCTAAACGTAAATAGGACTGAAGAAGTATTTAGCTTGGAATATCTCTTGTTCCTTATGATAGTTTAGAGTTAGGGGTAATTTAGATATAGACGTAGAGAGAAGTAGATGTCATGCACTCCTGTTGCACTAGAAGAGTTCTTTGCTCCCAGAAAAAGAAATTTTCCATCTAATTGTTCCAACAACACTAGAAGAGGTCTTTCCTCTCTGAAAAAGATCCATCCAATTGATCCAATAGTCTTATAGAATGTTGATTTACCTTTCTCAAGATAATATAACAACAAAAATCCTTTTGCATCCAAAAAAACTGATGCAATAAACTTTTCTAGAAAGCCATAACTCAATAAAACAACGATTAACCATAAATGAACGATATTTTTGATTATTTGTCCAAGCTTTGAATCATGTTACATTTATTGATGTTAGAACATGAACAATATAATGTTAGAAGCTAAACGTAAATAGGGCTGAAGAAGTATTTAGCCTGGAATTTCTCTTGTTCCTTATGATAGTTTCGAGTTAGAGGTAATTTAGATATAGACGTAGAGAGAAGTAGATGTCATGCACTCCTGTTGCACTAGAAGAGTTCTTTGCTCCCAGAAAAAGAAATTTTCCATCTAATTATCCAAGAACAATAGAAGAGGTCTTTCCTCTCTGAAAAAGATCCATCCAATTGATCCAGTAGTCTTATAATGTTAAAATGTTGATTTACCTTTCTCAAGATAATCTAACAACAAAAATCCTTTTGCATCCAAACAAACTGATGCAATAAACTTTTCTAGAAAGCCATAACTCAATAAAACAACGATTCACCATAAATGAACGATATTTATGATTATTTGTCCATATATTCCAAATAACAATATTCTCTTAATTAAATGTAGTTTCTATCAACTTAATTTCTTTTTTTTATATAGTACAAAAAATTGAATTTTCCTGTATTGTTTCCGTATTACATTTGAGCGATGTATTGACATAAAGTTTTGTAATTAATCCGTGGAATACAGTAGCGACATCAATCAATGCGGTGTATTCGTGTGGGGTCGTGCGCGCATCAAAGTTTATTTCAACAAACATTACACGTATAATTACGCAACTTAATTAAGTCGCTGAATAATGCCGCGCAATTTGTACGCCCCCGTGTATTTTATAATTAAGTCCTGGGCGGTTTTATTAAAATTAATATTCATTCGGGCGCGTGCACGTGCATGTTATTAGTTCACTTGTTCGGGTGCACAGCTAAAACGCCCGACACCAACCCGGGCCACTCCGGGACGCCCAGCGTGCGTTTAATACGGGGAACTCCTAATCTTGTCTCATAAACGGCGACGATTCAATGATTCCTCCGGCTTTCTCTTAATTAAACAACAACGACAACAAAGACGCAATACAATGAACACGTCGCACCTCTTCCGATTGTTCCTCCTAATTAGTCTTCCGCATTCCAAGAATCCAGCACGTTTCATGCAATTCATTAAATATTAAATATGATAATTTCTCATATGGATTGCCTTAAAACAACAATAGTTCTGATTATAACCCAAAAACAGCAGTTGAACATATTTTATACTAATTTATTCAAATCCTTGAGCATTATTTCATGATTTTTCATATAAATACTGAAATATATATATAATGCAATAGTAAATAACAACAAAAACAATATTAGTAGCAACATTTATAAAATTGCAAAAAAAAGTATGGAAAACAATTAATTAATAAAAAAAACAATGTAATGGACTATTAAAACGTGGATCTGTATATATATTTTATATTACATACAAAAATAATACATACAAAATGGAACAAAGAAATACAAAAAATAAAAATGTAAATACAAAAATAAACAGTTAAAATAAGAAAAGTAATAATAAAAAATTTAACAACCAAAATTAAAATAAAATAACAATTTTTGAAAAGGAAAATATAAATATATACATACTAACTGTAACACTATTTATTAATTAATTAATAAATAGTGTTCATATTTCAGTTTATTAAGCAAAACTAAATTGTAGTAGTTTCAATCTGCAATATTCTTCAATTAGAAGATCCATGTATGAAAATTGCAGTATAATCACTAGTAATTTCATTAATTAGTTTTTGTGATTTGTACCTAACATAATCGGATTGTAGAATTTTCAATTGATTTTTTTAGAAACTCACTTTATAGTTATCTAGAAAAAAAGACATCTTGTTACCAAAGTTGGTTTAACCGTATTTTTTGGAGTATAAGACGCATATTTTTATATAGAAAAATTGACTCAAATTTTGAATGCGTCTTATGGTCCGAAGGTAACATTAAAATATTGTTTTCAATATAACATCTCTAAATTTGAGGTTCGTCTTATAATCCAAAAAATATTGCACGCCACTGAAGGAAGGTATGACCCAAGTTATATCAAAACAAACAGGGAAATCATCGATTTACCTACACTCTTTGTCTATGATCGTCGATTAGGCTAGTATTAGGCTTAGCTTGTAATCGTGTTCGCTTTTGTACGATTAATTTCAATTACTTTTATAAATTTTTAACATATTTTTTTTCTAAAATTAGAAAAAATGAGCGTAAAACAAAATAGACTTTCATATAACGTGAGGAATAAACTAAATGTAATCAATTATGCAAAACAATATGAAAACATGATTATGATCGGAGGGTAACATTAAAATATATTTTTCTAAAAATCATTTTATAAATTTGAGGTGCGTCTTATCGTCCGGTTCGTCTGATAGTCCGAAAAATACGGTAAATACTAGAATATATATATATAGTATAATAAATAAAAACAAGAATAATACTAATATTAAGCAACATTTATAAAATTGCAAATAAAAATATCGTACAAAATAGTAATTAATAAAAAAAAACTATGTAATGGACTATTTTCTCAGAAGAATATTTATAATATAATTAATTATTAAATACTGTTCATATTTCATATCTTTTAAGGAAACTAAATTTTAGTAGATTCAATTTTTAATATTTATCAATTAGAAGATCCATGTATGACAATTGCAGTATAATCACTAGTAATTTCATTAATTAGTCCTTGTAATTTGTAACTAACATAATCAGATTGTAGAATTTTCAATTGATTTTTTTAGAAACTTAATTTATAGTTATCTAGAACAAAAAGACATCTCTAGGACAATTTGAGTTATTTTTATATACAAGCATTTAGAAAATTGCAGCTTGTTTCCAAAGTTGGTTTAACCGTATTTTTCTGACTATAAAACGCACATTTTTATATAGAAAAATTGACTCAAATTTTGAATGCGTCTTTTGGTCTGAAGGTAACTTTAAAATATTGTTTTCATTAAATCGACTCTAAATTTGAAGTCCGTCTTATAGTTCGAAAAATATTGCATGCCACTGAAAGTAGGTTTAACGCAAGTTATCTCAAGACAAGTGGGGAATCACCGATTTACATATTTTTTTTTCTAAAATTAGAAAAAATGAGCGTAAATCAAAATAGACTTTCATATAACTTGAGAAAAAAAAAATGTAATCAATTATGCAAAACAATATGAAAACATGATTATGATCGGAGAGTAACATTAAAATATATTTTACTAAAAATCATTTTATAAATTTGAGGTGCGTCTTATCGTCCGGTTCGTCTGATAGTCCTAAAAATACAGTAAATACTAGAATATATATAAAAAGCAATAGTATAATAAATAAAAACAAGAATAATACTAATATTAAGCAACATTTATAAAATTGCAAATAAAAATATCGTACAAAAAGTAATTAATAAAAAAAACTATGTCATGGACTATTTTCTCAGAAGAATATTTATAATATAATTAATTATTAAATACTGTTCATATTTCATATCTTTTAAGGAAACTAAATTTTAGTAGATTCAATTTTTAATATTTATCAATTAGAAGATCCATGTATGACAATTGCAGTATAATCACTAGTAATTTCATTAATTAGTCTTTGTAACTAACATAATCAGATTGTAGAATTTTCAATTGATTTTTTTAGAAACTCAATTTATAGTTATCTAGAATAAAAGACATCTCTAGGACAATTTGAGTTATTTTTATATACAAGCATTTAGAAAATTGCAGCTTGTTTCCAAAGTTGGTTTAACCGTATTTTTCTGACTATTAGACGTACATTTTTATATAGAAAAATTGACTCAAATTTTGAATGCGTCTTATGGTCTGAAGGTAACATTAAAATATTGTTTTCATTAAATCGACTCTAAATTTGAGGTCCGTCTTATAGTTCGAAAAATATTGCATGCCATTGAAAATAGGTTTAACGCAAGTTATCTCAAGACAAGTGGGGAATCACCGATTTACCTACATTCTTATTCTATGATCGTCGTTCGCTTTTGTACGATTAATTTCAATTACTTTTATAAATATTTAACATATTTTTTTTTCTAAAATTAGAAAAAATGAGCGTAAAACAAAATAGACTTTCATATAACGTGAGGAAAAAACTAAATGTAATCAATTATGCAAAACAATATGAAAACATGATTATGATCGGAGTAACATTAAAATATATTTTTCTAAAAATCGTTATATAAATTTGAGGTGCGTCTTATCGTCCGGTTCGTCTGATAGTCCTAAAAATACAGCAAATACTAGAATATATATAAAAAACAATAGTATAATAAATAAAAACAAGAACAATATTAATATTAAGCAACATTTATAAAATTGCAAATAAAAATAACAAATATAATTTTAGAATTAATTATTAAATACTGTTCATATTTCATATCTTTTAAGGAAACTAAATTTTAGTAGATTCAATTTTAAATATTTTTCAATTAGAAGATCTATGTATTATATGACAACTGTAATATATAATCATTGCTATTTTTTTTATTAAGTCCTTGTAATTTGTAATCAATTTAATCAGATTATAGAATTTTCAATTGATTTTTTTAGTAATTTATTGAAATATTTCATAACTTTGAAATATTTGATCACTTTTAAAGTATCATGCTGTCAAAATAAAAAGATTACTCGGTAAGCTATTTGGAGCAAAATAACCATTTTCAAGATATTCTCTACATTTCTTAATATTTTTGTCACGCAATCCAATATATTTTTTTGAAGATGTAAACTTTTAAACATTATAATCAACTTTTTAGAAACTGAATTTCTAACAACAACAATTCGAGTTATTTAAACAATATAACAGATTTGAAATATATTAGTAAATAATTTACAATCCAAAAATACTATGACCAATAAACTTTTTTATATAATTTTTTAATGAATACAATAAATTTTTATTTCTCTCTTTGCAATTAGTGATTTGTGTTTATTATCCATCTTTTCGTAAAGCTTTTCAAATAAGCGCTATTGTAAATAACATTTTTTAAATCATCTGACATATATTTTGAAACCAATGCTTTACTGCAAATATTGCAGCGAGTTTTTGGCGTATTTAGACTAACTGTAAGAACCGAATTTCTTCGCTAGGTCATCGAATAATTGGTTCAGTATATAAAATATCTTCATGAGATTCATTGTTCCATATATAACGTATGAAAACAAGCAGCTAGGACAAACCCTAAATATTTGTAGATTCATTCAGCTGCAGCGAATAAAAAAACTTTTAGCGTTTAACTCTATGAACCAGTTTGAAAGTGAAATCGTTTTGAATTCCTTTGAGCTCTTTTCATAGCTCATAGCTCATACTTTATTGCTGGGTGCACTACACTGTCGCCTTGATTTGTGTGCGCCCTACCAATTTCACGCTTTTATAACTATTCAGCTATGATGCCTTTCGATGATGAAATATTATTTTTTATATTTGCATACTTTCGTTTATAAGTAATACATTGCAAAATACATACTGCGGTTTAGTATTATTTTCATTCTATAAAAACCCGATTGTATAAAAATATATATTCTAGATTTTGTAGCTACCCTCAAAAAATCCACTAACACTTTGTAAAACGATGCTCTGCGCAGCCTTCATTTCTTATATAATTTTTATGTAACTTTTTTTTTGCTACTCCAAGAATGTATACTATATCAAATAATCATCATATTTTTAACTGCTGTCTAGCATTTTATGAACTTTTTTATTTCAAATCAAAGGTGTAACATCGGCAAAAATTTTAAGTAAATTTGGATTCCAAAGATATTGTAACTGACCATTCCTGGTATAGTATATATTTTCGTAGAGGAAGTAAGTTTTAGAGAAGATATAAAAAATAATATAAAATAAATTAATGTGAAATTAATTTATATAAATTGGAAGAATATGGGTACATTTTAATAAATATTGAATAACAGAGTTTAAACCTAATTCATCCTCACATTGGTATTAACACTTTTATCATATATTTAATGCAATTAAAGTTGTATAATTTTATATCATTATTAAAAAAAATATTTTGAAGTTTTTGCTAACAAGAACTGAATTTGTTGCTATTTAATATAGACGAATTTAAAGCTCGTTTCATTTGAAATGCATTATTACTACCTTCGCATTGATCTCACGTAGAGATAAAACTGGGTTCCCTTTAAAATAATTTATGTCCATGTAAATTCATTCGGTATGCAATTATCTACTTATATAATTTAATTTAATCTTAGAACGCTCTCGTAAACTGAGCAAAAATAAACATGAATTTATATATTTACTTTACGTGCCTTATTTTTCTGTGCAGGTATTTTCATATGTAGATGGAGGCGGTAGCTAAACGGAAGCGGGACATTAATTAATGAAGTAATTAAATTCAAATTGTATTTACCGGAAGCTTTAATCCTGTGCGCCGGTCTCGAGCAAAATCCTCGCGATTAAATCCATTGAAACAGACGGCCGCGGCGGAGGTGGAGGTGGTGGATCTCCCAGGGGCCACGACGACGCTAATTTCAATTTGTGCAAACCGCACTTACGCGCCTAATTTTAACTTAATGCAGACTAGGGATTATACAAAAAAAAAAAACAGTATTCGAATTCTTACAAAATAAATAATATAGACGACGACGCAATTGCATTTACGAATTTAATAATTAACTGATATGTTTTCAAACTCCAATATTTCCAAGAAAATATAATAATTTCAATCGATTTTAGAATTTTTACAACAATAAAAAATATTTATACAAGGAAATACATACAAATACAAGAATTTTTATTACAAAATTAGCATTTTATTTTTTCATCTTCTATTGGTTTTAAATCTTCAAATTTTTTTAATTTATAACATAAACCAGTTTTGCCCGAGCGTGACTCGGGTACAGTTTTTGTTCGTATACTAACAAACCCGAGTCACGTTTTGAGAAATCTTGTTTCGATTTCTTGGAGTTGTTTCTCCCGATCGTCATTCGGGCAGATCTTGTTTCAATTTGTTTTCTCCGAACGGAATATATCTGTTTACAGAATTTATTCTTATTTTAGCAATAGTATAAAATATTTGAGCAAGATAGTAATTTTTCTGAATTATCTGATGATGATATCGATTTGGAAACTGGTGCAAAATTGTAAAAAATCTGACCGTTGCCACGTCATCATGTTTATTTTCTCATTTTTTTTTCTTTCGCCCATGGGAAATAATTATGTAGCATATGCGGTGCTATTGTTACAAATTCAGGTGGAATATGACCGAGCGTTATTATTTCCGACATAGTTGGTATTGTTAGTATCGTGTGTTTTGTGCATACGACTACAATAATAATGATAATTCGAATGTTCGATGCATACGGCAGAATGTGTGCACATATCTCTAATTACCAAAGTTACTAATGAGCCGCAGTTCGGCTTGGAGTTTTCCTATCACGCAGTTTCCAGATATTGCCTCTCACAATTCAAATACATTTTCATTTGCAAACGCTCCGTGCAAAATTGCAATAGTTTCTCAAACTTAATCACCCTTTAAATACGGACTTACCTTCAAAAATATCCTAACTAATTTGTAGAATTTACATAAGCGGAATTACAAACTTGTTTTATTTTATAACTGTTCACTGATTTATTTATTTTTTATTAAATTTACTTTTTAATATAGAATTAAAAATTAATATGTGATTAATTTCTTATTTTGATTTAAAAACAAATTTATTAATAAAATAAATATATTTTAATAAATAGAAAATGGACTCGAAATAAATTAGACAAAGCAAATATATTCGCAGAATATCTAGAAATTAAATTTCGTCCTAATTATGGTTCTGTCTTATAATCAAACTTGAACTTAATTATAATGATAAAATTTTATTAGATACTCCTAAAGAATTTGCTGAATTAAAAATAATTTTAATGCGAATCTAATTTTAATGAAAGGTCTTAGTTAAACTTACTACGTTCTTCAATACTGGGTTGGAGATACGTTCTTCAATACAGGTATGAGAAAAGAATCTTCGGATGTAGAGAAACACAAAAACCCACAATGTCAGTACTCACATGAACATATATTTACACAGATAATACAATATGGACAAACATGTACAATTACAAAGATACCTTACCAGGAAACGAGCGCGAGACAATTGAGGTAGAATGAGCCAAGTGAATGAGCGAGTATTGAAAATAATATACCTAGGCTTATACTCTTGTCTATGGAATTTTCCATACACATGTATTAGGTTGAACTATGCCCCACATACATGGAACATTATCATGATATCAAAAACTGGTAAAAATCTAAGCTTTGTAGAACCATATAGATCAGGGAACAGTACGCATGCAGAGCTCGACTCATCCGTCATTCAATTCCTATATTTATATTTTATAAAATTTAATTCTGAAAATAGAGATTCACATGCCCACGTCAATGAAAATATTGATAAAATTGCCTTTGCTAATATTTTTAAACAATTAAACGTGTCAGAAATTGAATTCCATGTAGTTAGAATCTAAACTTCTGCAATTTTATCCAATAATCGATTAGTTTCAATAATTTCTAAATCATTTCTTAAATCAACAAATTTTTGGTTCCATATGGTACTTGACTAAAATTCAACTAATTCCATTTCTAATTCATTAAAATTTAACCACTAAAGGACTTTCAAATTTAATTTTTCAAATGGTATTGTATCAGGATATAAAATAAATTTTAAAGTTTCTTCAAATTCTTTAAACTGCGTAAATCTTGCAGAAAATTCCTGAATCAGGGATTGAATTACCATTAAAAATTCTTTAGTTAATGACACTTTATTTGGCTTTTAATGACATTCACTTTCAGAAAAAAAAAATTGTATTCGGAAAATATTTATATGAATTTGAAAGAATCTGTAATTTGACTTCGAACGCTTTGATTAAGTCAAACATTATAATGACTGTTTTATTAACACCTTGTAGTTTTATATTTAATTCATTTAAGTGAGAGAATAAATCAGTGAAAAAATATAACTTTGCTAGCCATTCTACATCAAATAATTGATATAATGTTTTCATTATTTAGAAATAATCTTATTTTCTCCAAACAATCTACAAATTTTTGCAAAACATTTTCGCGGTTTAACCAGCGTACATTATTGTATAAAACTAAGCTGTTGTACGACGAGTTTACTTCGTTTAACAATTCTTGAAATTTTCTTTTATTTAGTGCTCGTGCTGATATAAAATTGACTAATTTTGTTACAAAACTCAAAATATCATCAAACATTTTTAAACCTGTTTTGGCACATAACGCTTGTTGGTGAATAATGCAATAAAAATTAAAAATTATCCAATACGTTTTGTAAATAAATTTATAAATCCATTTTCCCGCCCAGTTAAGCTGCGGGCACCGTCAGTTGTAACTGACACAATTTTAGAAGGACATATTTTCTTTTCAATGCATCCATAACTGCATTACAAATGTTTAATCCTCTTGTTGTTGTTAATGTTGATAAACTTCTTTAATATTGTTTTGAACAAAATAACGTACAAAAATTGCTAAGCGTTGGTAGACTCGTCAAGACTTTATGTCAATTTTTTTTTTCCAGATAAAATTAGTATTGTGCAGAAAGTACGTAATTCCGTTTCATATACACCTACCCATAATTTAATTAAATTGTCTTTATAAATCTCATTATGTTTATTTATAATTTTTTTAGCTCTTTGATTAGTAAATTTTACAAAATAAATTAAAACACAGAATACCAAAACTGGGTCATACATAACCCAGAACAACAAAATGCAAATTATTCTTAAACTGTAATAATTTCTGATTAGGTTATTATTGCTTATGTTTTAACAGAGTATTTTAGAAGAATTCTCAGAAGGAAAAAAATTATTTTAAAAGTTATAAAGAAAAAAAGTAAATATTGGGTCATTTTTGAGATTGTAGATTAATAAATTTGTAAATTTTCAAACGTGCCACAAGTGGCACGCGTGCCGTTGGTTAACCATCCCTGGTATAGATCAATTTCACTATTGCTGCTTATGTCTAAGCTATTTGAGAAGTTCAAAACTATTCTCGATGAAAGATGATGTCTTCAGTATGGGGGCCTTCAATTCATACAAAAATTAATACGAATTCTGTCTGAAAAAATATCTCAGTATGACCTTTGAATCCAAAATTTGATGGAAAAAAACATATTAAGAAGAAACCTGATGAACTTAACATCAAGTCCAAGAAAAAAAGTCAAACCTGTATTGGTTACAATTCTATCAACGTATAATAAGCTTATATTTGTCGGAGCACGCATACCACACCTGATCAAACATCTTATATGTTGTAGCACTAAGAGACAATACTATTGAGACCAAATGATATAATCTTTGCGTTGGAGCATTTTAATTATTTTAACATTATTTGCGGACCTCAGCGCGAGACAATATCATCGTTGTCAAACATCATTGTCTGTGCGCTGGGTCACGTAGATATTCCATCAGGATGCAGGATTGCTTATAAGCTGTTCTTTTATAATAATTGGGTCACAGCATAAGACAATAGGACGAGGATAGGAAGAACACTATTGTCTTCATTATTTGTTTATTAATTACACGTGTCGAAGACACGCACGCGTTTGGGAATCTTCTAAATTCTAGAATCTAGAAAGTAGGGGATTCCTCTAGATTGAGTGTGAGGGAAACAAGATAGCAGAAGTACCGGCAGAGAGATATTCAGATAGAGACATTGAGAGAAGAATGATCAGATGTGCCACAAGGGTCGTTGGGCTTGGATCTCTTGTACTAACATTGACTTCTCGACACACGCCTAATCGGTATCTAATCCTGACGTTTCAACATATTTTATTAGCAAGTTCCACGTCCAGTATGAAGTTATATTATTCAACTGATTCAAATATTTCAGAAAAACATGTTGAAGGGTATTATGAATGCGCGATTTAGTCGTAATATTATTTTTCAACCTGATCTTAATATCTAATCGGTTAAAGTTATCTTTGTAGATTTTCCCAATTCCTTCATAAGAGGCTACAAAACCACATCAACACAAAAGCGTATATACTTATTAATGTTTACAACATCTCCAAGCGAATAAAGCCGTTTGAACTTGATAATTGACAGCACTTTGAGCTATTAACTAAAAAATAAGTATTGTTTTAGTTTTTTTTTATTATGCTGTCAGAATAATTTGAATTATTAGTTTAAAAAAAATAGAGAATTTAACACAGTTTTAAAAATGTGTTGATGTGAGTATTTAAGTAATATGCAGCAAAAATTATTTAAGATCCGAAATTGCATTCAAAAACTGATATTTTTTTTTGTAATCCGAAGTATAACTATAGCATCATTTTCAGTTTTAAGAAGAATTCTTTTTACTATTTTACTTTTCCTTCTATATAGCGTGAAATATTATAGTTTATATTTCAGGTAGTAAACAAAATTTAAAACATTTACAAACAACTATAACGTTTCCTTTAACAGCGTATGCACGTGAACGTCGTTTTCCATAACCCGGCGCATGCACCGCCGCATCTTAACGATTCGTAACGTGGCCCTTTTTTTACTTGTATTTTTTGTTGATTCTTGTATATATTATTCACGTTATTCGTCATAAATTTATATAAAAATAAATAAAACTCGTAATTATTATTATGATAAGATAAATTAATTAAGTTATAATAAAAATAATTATAAAAGTAAACAAAACGACAAATTTGAAATATATAAATAAATAATTTACAATCCAAAATTAGTATCGTCGAAAAAAGCTTTTTTATATGTTTCTAATTAATATAATAAATTTTATTATATAATCTTGCATATAATAGTAAAGAATATACCAATAAAAAAATCAAAAACAAGTTTTTTTTTTAATTAAATTATTAATTATTATATATATATATTATTATATATTAGTATATATTTTACGCTGAAAAATTTACAAAGTTTAAGTACTGCAAAACTTTACACTTTTTAAAATATTTTTTTTACAAAAATAACGCGCCAAATATAAATCAGTTTTTTAAGTTGTTTTTAAATGATTGTAATTTTAATGTTAAATCTACACTTTATTAGCTATATTATTATTATAGCCTAAAAAAACCATAATTAATATATGTATATCAATTAAAATAAAAAAATTATTACATAACCATTTTTATTGGCTTATTTATGACCAAAAAGTTATTAAATAAGCCATGGTGGATAAATAAATATGTAATTAATTCTGAAATATTTGCCAGGTCTTGTAAATGTTACTGTAAAATTTACACTCTGTTAGATATTTTTATTTATAAAATAAAAACTTATTATATAACTATTTGTATAAGCCTATCTATGACCAAAGAGCTACAAGAATTAAAGTTAAATATTTATTTATCATTTATAATAAATTCTAAAATATTTATAAGGTTTTGTAAAGTTTTACGAACATGTTCACCTAGTAGAAATTTTGTGTCTTTTTATATTTTTCTACTATTTTCAATCTATTAAAATGGTTAGTAACATTTACACTCCATATACTTATGGTATGCACTTATTGGATTAAAAAAAATTGTTTATAAAGATGTATTTGTAGATGAAGAAGTTTAATCATTCACAACTACTAAAACACTGGATTATGTATTTATTATTATTTTATAATTAATTCTCAAATATTTACCATTATTTTGTAAATTTTACTGCAAAATCTACACTCTGTTAACTATTTTTATAATTATAGCTTAGAAAAGCTATAATTGATGTATCTGCAAATAAATTAAAAATAAAAGCTTATTATATAACAATATATATTTATGACCAAAGAGCTATAAGAATCCATATGTATTTATCATTTATAATAAATTCTAAGCTATTTATAATATTTTTAAAGTTCTATGAATATTTGCACCTAGAAGAAATTTTGTATTTTATTGCATTTTTTCAGTATTTGTTATCTATTAAAATGGTTAGTAACATATAGACTTATGAAATTATTTTTATTAATAGTAAACAATTTTCATTTGGCGACTATTATTTATTGCTATTCTCAAATATATTTTCAATATCGGAAATCTGGACTTAAAATTTCGAATAATTCCTAGTTTTCTCAGGAACAATTATTGCAATTTTATAAAAAAAAAAATAGGTAATAATTAGGTTTATGAGTATATAGAAAAGTTTAATAATTCACAAATACTAAATCATTGTATTAAAAATGTATTTTATCATTTAATAATTAATCCTAAAATATTTACCAGGTTCTACGAACACGTGCACCTAAATTTTGTATATTTTTTCACTATTGAAATTATCTTTATCAATTGAAAATAATTTTCAATTAGGTAGTAATATTTGACGCTAATCCTGAAAATATGTTCAATCTCGGAAATCTGGATTGAAATTTTCGAATAATTTACTTCTTTCTTATTTTATAACGATGGAAAAATATGGGAAAGCTTTAACTACTAAATCACTATTTTCCCAATTTCTGTAATATCAAAAAAAATACAGGTTAACCAAATCTTTTCTATCTTTATTGATGGAAGAAACAATTGATTGCGATAAACCCAATAGAATTTAGTGACTAAAATATTTGGATATATTGCAATTAATTACAATTTACATTTTTATTTTCTTAAATTAGTGGAACTGAAAAAGATATTAGACATTTTGAAATATTAATTCATAATATAATTTCCTTCTTCCAAATATTTCAAATTCTGTTTTAAAAATATTCACTTCCATTAAATTATTTTTATTACCACCGAATATTATTGCATTTTTGTGTTATATTAAATGAACAATTTCTTGTCTTCTGTTACAACACGGTTCACTTCAGTACCTTTTCATCAAAAAATTGTAAATTGATTGTCTGTGCTCGATATTATCAGCTGACAATTCATGCGGTATCAAAATTCCCATTCTGTTTGTTTTGCCAAGTTTTTTTTTGCACTATAGACCAATGAGAATTGAGCTTTCCTGATATATCTTTAACTTTAGATGACTTGCAGCTATCGCCAGATTTAAATTTTTAAAACCTCAGTTGACATTTATTTACTGTTAAGATTTACTGTAAATATCAATGAATGACTCCGTTGTTTCATTATAATTCCTACCCTAATCGGGAAAAAATCAGTAAATTTATTGTAAATGTTCAAGAAAACAAATCCGTTGACTGTTCCAAAATTTAATTATAAAAAAATAGTGGATTTATTAACTTTTTGTGATTAATGAAATAAATTATTTCTATCTATGTTTTAAGAAAGTAGTAAATGCATTCAAATTGTTAAATAGATGTAAAGATATGTCACAAGGACTTATACAAAATTGAATAAAAATTTCTAAAAAAATATAAATAAGTTAAATACCTTTTTTGAAATTAAAAATAACAAAACCTATCCACATTCCTCATTCCAATTCATCTGCGCTCCATTCCCATTTCACTCTCTCATTCATTTTCTCTATCTCTCCCTCTCTGTCTTCTCCCCCTGTGCTGCTGGTAAGCTGAATATTTTATTGACCGCCCGTCCTCGTATTTCGTCAGCAGTTTGAAGTGCTCTCACGGTTTTTTCCCCTGCCGCATTATTCCTTGCCTTCCTCCGGCTATTTCCTCTTTTCCACATTTTTTTTCTTCCTCTTTCCTGTTTACATTTTTTTTATTTATTTTTTTAATTCAGTTTTCATTCGTCTCCTGCTCTCTCCGCAGACACCCCATCGGCGTATTTACAAACTTCCACCTTATAAACATCCATTTTCATGCGAAAACAAAGAGCCTGAAATCCACTACGAATTTACAGAACTTTGAATTTCTTTACGTTCCTCTCATATTTTCTTCTTGCTTTTTTACGCGTAAAAATTAATAATACCAATTATAAAAAAATTAAAGAAATGAAGTTAAAATTGGTTTTTCAAGTTAGTTCTCTTAAAATAATTGTGAATTATTGTTCTGTTAATAAATATAAGTTTTATAAGATTTCCTACTTCATCTTTTTTGTCCATTTTTAATATTTATTTTAAATATTGTAAAAACAAATTAATTTTAGAACATTTGTTTATCAAAAATTGCTTTTACTAAGATGAATTCATGAAATGTATACAAAGTTTCAATTATCTTTAAAGGATTGTTTATTATTAATATAAATTCCTATTAATAATATTACTATTACCGCCAAATTTATAAAATAAATATTGGTAGTTTAGGAAATTTACTGAAACGATACTTTTCTGAAATAAATTCGTAATTTAAACTTAGTTTTATTTTTCCTTTTAGAGGACTATCCAGCGTTAGTAGAGTATTTTGTTAATTATTGTTAAGTAATTCATTACTGGTAAAAATTTAAGCGATTTTTATTATATGATTACAGAAAATACCTGTAAATTTAGATTACAAATACTGGTAATTTTGACAAATTTACTGAAACGTTACTTTTCTGAAATAAATTCCTAATTTTAACATAATTACATTTTCCTTTTAGGATTGTCCAGCTTTGGTCGAATATTAAGTTTATTATTGTTAAGTATTTGATTACCATTAGATATTTAAGCCATTATTATGTGATTACAAAAAATTTAGACAGACTATAAATACTGCTCATTTTGCAATTTACCAAAAAATACTTTTTTTTAAACAAATTTGTAATTTTAAAATAATTTCATTTTTCCTTTTAGGATTTTCCAGCATTGATTGAATATTTTGCTGAATGAAGTTTTTACAATTTACAGAAACGATACTTTTTTGAAATAAATTCGTAATTTAAAAAAAAAATTTAGACAAAAAATACTGGTAATTTTAGCAAATTTACTCAAACAATATTTGTCTAAAATAAATTCCCAATTTTAATATAATTTCATTTTTCCTTTTAGAATACTCCAGATTGTCGAATATTTTACTGACTGAATACTGATAGTTTTGGTAATTTACAGAAACAATACTTTTCTGAAATAAATTCGTAATTTTAACAAAATTTTATTTTTTCTTATATGATTGTCCAACGTTGGTCGACTATTTTATTTAATATTGTTAATTAATTTAAGCGATTTTTATTATGTGATTACAGAAAATACCGGTAAATTTAGACTACAAATAGTGGTAATTTCGGCTATTTACTCAAATCATACTTTTTCTAAGATAAAATCGCGTAATTAAAATATTGTTTCAATTATCGTTATAAGATTGTCCAGTTTTGGTCAAATATTTTTATTAAGTAATTGCCGAAATTATCAGTAAATTTAGACTACAAATACTGGTAATTTTATTAATTTACTCAAACTAAATTCGTGTAATATAAACATACTTTCAATTATCCTTATAAAAAAGTCTAGTTTTGCTCTAATATTTTAAATGCAAAACCGGTAATTTCAGTAATTTACTCAAATGATGCTTTTTTGATATGAATTCGCGTAATAAAAACATAGTTTCAATTATCTCTATAGAAATGTCCAGTAATGGTCAAATATTTTCTTTATTATTATTAGTAAATGTTTAACCGGTTTTTATTATGTGATTACCGACATTATCAATAACTTTATACTACAAATACTGGTAATTTTATTAATTTACTCAAACTATACTTTACTGAGATAAATGTGAGTAATATAAACATAGTTTCAATTATCCTTATAGGAATGTCCAGTCAAATATTTTCTTTATTATTATTAGTAAATATTTAACCGGTTTTTATTTTGCGATTACCGAAATTATCACTAACTTTAGACTACAAATACTGATAATATTATTAATTTACTTAAACAATACTTTACTGAGATAAATGTGTGTTATATAAACATAGTTTCAATTATCCTTATAGGATTGTGCAGTGTTGGTCAAGTATTTTCTTTATTATTATTTGTGATTTCATTACCGGTAAACGGTTAACCGGTTTTTATTATGTGATTACCGAAATTATCGGTAAATTTATATTAGAAATACTGGTAGTTCTATAAATATTCTCCAAATATACTTTACCGAGAAATTCGTGTAATATAAACATAGTTTCACTTATCCTTATAAGAATGTCTAGTTTTGGTCATATATTTTCTTTTTTCATTAATAGGGGTTTCATTAATGATAAATGATTTACCTATAATTTCGATAATTTACTAATATATTGAATTTGCGTAATTTAAAAATAGTTTCAATTATCTTTAAAGGAATTTTTTTATTATTATTAGTAAATGTTTTTATTTTGTAATTACCAAAATTATGTGAATTTAAATTACAAATACTGGTAATTTTATAAATTTACTTGAACTATACTTTAACTGAAACCATTTTAGTTTTTGTCTTCTACATGCGCGCAATCTCAATTTCTAAGTCTTTATACTTGCACCTTATTATTATTAGTAAATGTTTAACCGGTTTTTTTTTGTAATTACCGAAAATATAGGTATATTTAGACTACAAACATTGGCAATTTTATAAATTTATACAAAACATACTTTACTTAGATAAATTCATGTAATATAAACATAGTTTTAATTATCCTTATAAGAATGTCCAGTTTTGGTCAATTTTTTTTTTTATTATTATTAAATATTTTATTACCGATAAATATTTAAGCGATTTTTATTATATGATTACCGAAATTACCGGTAAATTAAGACTTCAAATAATGGTAATTTCGACCATTTTCTCAAATGATACTTTTTAAGATGAATTTGCAAAATATAAACATAGTTTTAATTACTGTTTTTAATTTGTAATTACCGACATTATAGGTAAATTTAGACTACAAATACTGGTAATTTTCAGCAATTACCTTTTTGAGAAGAATTCGCATAATATAAACATTGTTTCAATTATCTTCAGTGTCGATCAAATATTTACTTTATTATTTTTATTAAATTTTTAACCGGTTTTATTTTGTAATTACCGAAATTATCAGTATATTTAGACTATAAATTCTAGTAATTTTATCAATTTACTCAGTAAATCCTTATAGAATAGTCCAGTTTTGGTCAAATATTTTATTTATTATAAGAGATTTCATTACCGGTAAACGGTTAACCGGTTTTTAATATATATTTACCGAAATTACCAGTAAATTTGGACTATAAATACTGGTAATTTTATTAATTTACTCAAAAGATACTTTTCTGAAATGAATTCGAGCAATTTAAACTTAAGTTCAAATATCCTTACATTATTTTTCAGTATTGATCTTGTAATTTGTTTATTATTATTATGGGTTTCAATATATTTTTATTATATGATTACTTAAATTACTGTGAAATTTATTCAAGTTCTTTTATTATATTGCATAAAAATTCTATTGATATGAGATGGAAATCATAACCCAAATATTTAACACTAATTTACAAAGCGGAAATAACCTTTACGACATTATGTATAAAATTTGAATTATGAATGATAAAAGGTATTAAATACGATTTTCTACTACATAAAGAATTTTATTCTTAGAAAGCACTGAATCAGATTATTTAAAAAAATGTGTGGAACTTTGCTCAGATGAAGATTTTGACTAAGAGGATGCAGAGTTATAAATACACTAAAAAGTACAAGTAGTATAACAATTCTTTGCTTAATATCCTTTTTGTGGGATAATAGAGGGAGCAATGAGCCCAACAACGTGTTTTACTGAGTCTTGTCTGTTGTATTAAGAATTGTTAATAGGTTATAATTAAATACATTTTCATACAAGCTGTAAAATTATTGTTTGTTAATAAGTAGTTGCAGCATCAAAAAATTACCGGTTTATTACTTAAACATTTACCGGTAAATGAGTAAACTTTTCTTTCTTTGAAAGTTTACATTATTTTTAGTTATTTGGGTTTTCAATTTATTTACATGTTAATCTTATATTATGTTTTTATTTGATTTACTTGAAGATTTCGAATATTTTCATGCATTTATAGATTTTTATCTCATGTTAATATTTCGTGATGAAATGAATGATCTTGCATGATAACTTATGAAATTAATGATGAAAGTAACCAAAACGAATTCTGCAAAAAAAATCTTTTGACTCGCTGTAGGATGGAATAGAAATAATTACCCTGAAATTAAGAGAATTTAGTGAGCAATTTCGGGTTTATTGTAGGAAAAAAGTTACCGTCCGAATGCAGTAAAAGCGCTCATCGATAGAACGTAAAGATAACCAGGATATGGCGTAATTTGGAGCTTTTAACTTACTCCAATATTAAACTTTACGCGTTCGGAATATATATTTTTTTTGCGCGCTGTTTTTAACCCTATGTCTTTTTATCGTTCATAAAGCAGAGCAGAAAATACGTAGTCCGATCTCGGCGGATGAAAATTTTATAATGCTTTACAACTGGATTCATTCATATCCCAAATACATGTACGTTTGCATATAGTGTTATTAAATTTTTCCTCCTCGTGTTTCGTTCGACTTTTATTGCCATGCTGCACAGCAAAACACGAAATTTGTTTTCAACTATTTCCGACTTTTTCTTTTCTTTCCGCTTGTTTTAAAAACAGATAGATTATGTTTCGTCTTGCATATTTGTGTTTATTATACTTTTATGCCATCAATTCGCGCGCGGAAATAGGGGAGAAGATTAAGGTGGATTGACGTGATCTCTTCGGAAAATCGAATATGATTGATACGGCACTGAAAAGTTTTGCTTTTATCCTAATGAGATATCAATTACTTCCCTCCGTCGGATACGAAACGCTGTCTCTTTTCTTCCCTCCTACCACCGCCGTAGTCCTTCTGGATTATATCTAACTTTGATTGATGTTTTTCTCACACGTGATGCCGAAGGGAGAAAGATTTTTTTTGATGTTACGTGAGCGGAGGAAATACATTAAATTTCCATTAAATCCGCCACGAACATGCTGTCCGGACATCACCGGATTACGTCTTAATTAAATAACATAATTATTTTGAGCAGTGGTCTTCAAACTTTGAGAGAACTCTTGAGATTTTATTTTTTGACGGAAATCCCATAATCTCAATACACACAAAAAATATTAAAAACTCATTGAAAAGAGAAACAATGCTGTTTCTCTATAAAACATAATTAGCATAACTTATTTTTTGTAAACTAACATACAAATTTAAAGTAAAATTAATTTTCAAACTTATCTGTAATTTCCCATAAAAGCTACGAGAGCTACGAGTTTAGATGAAGAAAAATTGATGAAATTTATTGATATATGAAGTTGTAGACAAAAATATGCATAAATAATGGATTAACGATTTCAATATATTTGATTAAAGGTAATAAATGTCGTATGGATGATGGATGTGTTATATAAATCTTCAACGTCTTCAACTCTTTTCATATCTTCTGCTATCCTCAAGAGTGTACAATACTAGCTAAATACGGAATACCAGCTTTCCTCAAGAACCAGTACACCTCTTATTAGTTGACTGACAATTCTCTTTCATGTCACTTCTTATTTACAATGTTACAATAATTAATTAAAATTATTTAAATTAAATCTGATTGATATTAATTTTGAGTTACTCATAACTCGATTCTAATTAATCTGATTTGTATTATTTTTGAGTTTATTCACTCTACAAAACCGAAATTACTTTCTTGACAAACAAATAATTTTGAGTTTTATAATTTTGGTTCTCATGTTACGAGGTACTAATTAATTGCTTTGTACGAGTTTTTACTGTATTATATTTTGTGCAATTTATATGTAAATGTAAAAAAAAATAATATTTCATTATGATTCGATTAATATTACTTTTAAAAACAAAGATTTGATATAAGAAAGTACGTAATTGTTCAAAAATATTAATAGTTTGTAACGGAAAAAAGAGACAAAGAGAACTCATTCTAGCGAGCGAAAGTTGGTCAGAAAAGAAGATGCTTGTGTGCTCTTGAGGCTGTCCAAAGGTATTGTGTGCTCTTCAAGAAAGTAAAATGAAAATAAGTTCTTCCTTCAAAAAAGAAGTGGCAGTCAGGACTTCACACATCACGAATCCATGCTATGTACGATGTTCAAGATTTTATATAAAACAAGCCAGTTATATGTAATTAAATCTCTTAAAAATTCTTAACTGAATTTTGTCTCTAAATATGTATCAGAAGTTGTACTGAAAACAAATGAAATAATATACAATAAATTAGAAATTAAGTTATCCTGATGATAAGTTTATTAAATGCAGGTTTTCTTAATGAAAGATTTAGACAATATTTATTAGCAATGTATATAAAGAAAATTAAGATAGAATTGAAGAAGTTCCTGCCAAAAAAATGTTAACAACTAAAGATTTTTAAACGATATTAAAACGTGAATATGATTAATACATTTATTTCAATCTCATATTTTTTTACATTTTTACCAATTGATTTATTATAACGCTTTACAAGATATTTACTTATTGTCTAAAAGGACGTTGATTGGAATATTTTAGTATTTAATTAATATTTATTATTTCTAAGAACTTTTATTAATACGAAGACAGTTAGCAAAATTTTTAAAGCAAAAGGTTATTTTTTCCATAAATATGATCCAAAAGGTTTAAACAATATTAAGTTATTTTTTTACGTTTCTTAATATAATCTATCAATAAAATTCACTTTACATCTCAAAAAACTGATGATTTAACATTTCTTGTTGATAGAACAGTTATTACTTTCTTTGGTGCACTTGAACTATTATTTAGATTGTTCTTTCACCTCTGGTGTCTGGTGGTAAATCCATATTTCTAAATCGACGAATAAAATCATTTTTTTTCTTATTAAAAGCGTATCAAAATATGGAAAACTCGTTTTGCTATGGCATCAATTATTTTACACACTTTAACTTGTCTCATCATTTTATACCATATCATGGACTTTTCTAATGTTATCTGATGAAGTCGCAATTTTTTAATATCTACTACGTGTATTATTTTCAACACGATTAAATTCTAAAGTCTATCTGTAGGCAATAGGAAATGATATCATTTTTTGTTGCTGAGAAACCATCGAAAACAAAGAATTTCATGTTAAAAGCCTGTACAGACACGTCTACTTTAAATGGATAATAAATAATAACTGATAATTAGATTAAAATCTAAAGTATACTATGTATTTAGGACAGGTCTGGATATATTAAAATTGCGTAGAAATTTTCGTATTTTTTTGCAAAGAAGATGAAATTTTGCATAGAGACCACGAGTCGTGATACTATGGGGTATCTACCCACTTACACCTTTTACCTTCATCATTAATATCCAAATCCAGTTAATATACTGCTCTTCAATGCTAATTGTTATTGCTAGCTAGCACTATATTTTGATTAGTAACATGCTTCAGTCCTGATTTCGACTACCAATTTCTTCCCTGATTATCTTCAGTCTCCGCTTATGTTCCTCCTTGATAGAGAGAACCCTAGCATATACCTGCAAACAAGATCCCACATATCTGGGCTCTTCGACATTTCACCCACTATTTTCTCCGCTTCCAGTTTTTTTTCCAAGATCTGCAGCATCTGAAAAACGTGTGACCTGGACTGTGAGTCTCTTCGCAATACCAGCACTTTTCATCTTCCCGATAAAGTACAGGTACTTCCCAGAGTATTCGTGGCTAGAAGGCGCATAAGTCAGGCTCCATTTCTGGAATTAATTGCTGAGTCCAGGCTTCCTTCTCCGAGCTTTACCATTTTTTCTGCCACTTTTCGATAATTATCTTTTATTCTCACACTTTTTTCTTTAAATTCTTTCCATAGTAAGTAGTTCAATTCGAGGTATTCTACCTATTATTTGCACTGCATTTCGATATATGATTATGTATGCTCTGCTACTGCAGTAATGGTCAGGCACTCTCAGGCGGAACGCATCACTCGGATTCTTCAAGACGTCATGAATGAGCTGGAAGTCTGGTTCAGAGCATAGCGAATCAATGTTAACCCTCTGAAGAGCGCTGCCGTCCTCTTCACCAGAAGGAGGAACACGGTTTCAGGTGGCGCCGCCATTCCCGTTGGCGAAGTCGAGATCTTTGACGATGCCATCTCCTGGAAAATCGAAGCGAAATACTTGGGAGTCACACTAGACCGTGGACTTTACTTCAAACAACATATTCACGCAGCTAGAAGCAAGGCCTATGGAGCTGCCAAGACATTGTATCCATTAACAAACCGGAAAAGTAAGCTATCAACATCTAGCAAGCTACTGTTATATAAAATGATGGTACGCCCGGTGATGTTATACGCCTCCCCCGTCTGGGGATACGCAGCTCCCATACACATCAAGAAGTTGCAGGTGGTCCAGAACAAGCTTCTCAGATCTGCATTTAAGGCGCCTTGGTATATAAGTAACAGGCAGCTTCATCGAGAGGCCAACATCCCAACCATCACCGAAACCATGAAAAAAGTTGCAGAAAAAGTCTTCGCCTCTGCTTCGCAACACACGAATCCTCTGCTCAGGAACGCAGTGGATTACAACGAAGATGCAAGGCACCGCCACAAAAGACCAAAGATGGCAGTAGCTGACTAACGCTGCTGATCTTCTGGCCTCACATCACGTGCCTTTCTTGGGCTGAGCTTTTGACTCAATAAACTCCATGGCCTGAATAAGTATTCAAACCAGACATCACCAACATGTTCCCAGAAGACCATAGGGAAAAGAACTTGCTTTCGACCCGGCATAAAGGATGTCAAACTCAAACTCAAACAAATGTATGCTCTGCAATTTCTTAACTTCTTAATTAGTGTATATATATTTAATATTTAAAAAATTAAAATATTTTTATATCAATGTTAATAATTGAAATTGTTTCAAATTTGTTAATAAATAAGAGAAATAGTTTCATATTAGAAACGGACCAATTTTTTCAGTTTTTCAATTCAAGTAGTCCACAAAATTTGTGAAATATATTTGATGTTTGGAATAACCGTAATTATCTTGAAAATACTGAAAAATATGGATCAATAAAATATATATTAATAAATGATACACAGATTGTGTGAATTTCTATAGGTTTCCCAGCTGTGTTCATTTATTCTTCGATGTAAAACAATAATCTCGTTGAAAATTCAGGTTTGCTTTTATTAAAAGAAAAATAGGGCATGGTATTTGGAGCACCTGAAATTAAATAGTGAGAAAGAGAATAAAGTAGAGCAGAGGGAATATAATTAAGGCATATTTTCGCTCCCCTCTTATCACTTTTACTTCGCACCCCATTTGGTACATATGAGCGTGCAGAAAAAGCAGACAGGGGAGGAATCCAGGAAAATTGACGGCACCAGAGGATGTCGGAGATGGTCGTGAGCATTTTAATTATGTCTCTGGAGCAGACCTTTCAAATTTTATTTATAAGTTATACACCTTGCTTATTGCACGGAGCGTACTCCCTTGTTATAATTAGTCTTCATGAAATATGCCTTATATTTACACTTTCTAGGCAACAAACAACAAAGAGTATAACGTGAGGGTGTAGTTTGTATGTAGAGTTCATACACTTTTAATTAAAATTTAGTGCCGGCCGGGTTTTGCAGCATCGCGCCATTAAAGATTTATTGTTGTATTCAAATACGGTTAAAAAGGGCGCAGACAGAACAATAGGGCTTTGCTCTCTCTCTCTCTCACACTCTCTTCCTCCAATATCAAACGGCATCATTCTAGCACCTCGAATATTCTCACAAAGTTAGTCGCATTCTTTTTACGTGCTTTGCATTTACCACCTGAGATGAAAGTTCTCCCATTTCGCTCAATTTATTTCGTTATACGTGTTATAATTTTCTCTTGAACACAGACGGTACATTATTGAAATCCAATTTACTTCTATGTTGTTCCTTTCTCTCCATTTAATACCTTTTTTTGGTATTTTCTTTTATCGTTAATTTATAAGTAAATAATAATATCTCCTATAATTAATGTATATTAATTCAGTTAATTCACATGTTGTTCAATTATAGTTATTTTTTTCTCATTCTACATTCCAAAGTTTTTCAATTTTAATTGAAAAAAATATGTATTATATTTACATAAATTATTGCTTTTTTATTTGTATACAGTCAAGTTTCCTTTTGTCCGGTTTATTATTATATGTAGTTCTTCAATTAGTCCAGTTTAAACAGTTCAGGATATTGGTACAACTGATTAATCGATAGTCTCATGTGTATAGGATGTGGCGGATATATACGCCGCGGGCAAAGGGAAAAAACTATTTCAATTTTAGTTCATACGATTACGAATTAGTACCATTAAACGACTTTAAAAACTCATAAAGAACGAACACATAATTATTACATAAAAAATATTCATTTTTTAAAAACTATTTTTAGTTTCTATCGTGAATCCGGACAAAATTCAAAAAGTCACATAAGTGTAGTTTCAATATATAGCAGAACGTATTTTCAATATAAAGCATTTCAAAACAATAATAAAACTATTGAAATTGAATTGAAGCCACACTTTTGCTGTATTGCAAAATTTAACTTTTTAAAGTTACGTTTATATTTTAATCAGTCACGGTAAAAAGTGCATTAAAATATTTATTATTCCAAACTGATATGTGAGATGCAATGCGAGAGGACTTAAGCTTTGATAACCATTTTTTTTACTATATTTACATTTAATCAAACAGCAATCTTTACGTGCTTATAAAATATTAAATTAACAGAATACACATTATTAAACACAATACAGAAATACGACAAAATATTAACTAATTAATTTCATTTATAAATAAATTATAATGTTATTTACAAAAGTTGCAAAATTAATTCATGAATTCATTTAAATATTTTAATGTTGAAAAGGAACTTCTCAAAAATTAGCATACATTTACTACAATTACAAATATTAGATGACAAACTCCCATAAATTGAAGCAAAAAATTGTATGAAAAACTCTAAAGAGATTATAAATTTTATGCAATTTTTGATAAAAATAATTAAAATATGATTTTAAATTGTACTTTCTACGTTTGTGTATATATAGAATTTTACATAAACGTAGTCTCATTTCAATTTTACAAACGTGTTCAGAATGAGGCGGATATATCCGCCACTCGCCAAGCGAAAGAAAAAATTATATTTTTTGTATACTCATATTTTTAAAGACTCGAACTAATTAAATTTGATAACCGAGGTTCTACTATATTTGATTTAAGGCCCATATTATTGGAAATTAATATTATTAAAAGACAATTACAACCTCATAAAGAATAAACAGATAATTTTATATCAGAAAATGTGTACTTATTTTAGAAACCATTTTTAGTTTTGCAAAATCAAAGTTTATATTCAAATTTGTATCCGCTCAAAATGCTAAAAAAAAAGCTGATATACTAATGAACGGTTGGAAGTTGTACTTTTTCTGCTTTTCAAAATGTAACTGTTTTAAGATTCAATCATTTTGACCAGTCAGAGTAGAAAAGGGTATGCATGAAAACGTTAATAAGTTCTATGTTAAATTAAAATGCCACAGAAAATATTATACTTAAAAAAAAATTACAAAATCTTGGGAATATTTCATTTCTCAATCTTTATATAAAGTGGATATAGTAAGTACTTGATTATGTCTCATATATTGTTTTCTACTACTTTAAGTGATGTACATCAAACTTTTTCGTAAGTCGGACATCATATACTTTCAACATAAAGTTTACAATGTACAATTTTTCTTTATATGATGAAAGTATTTAATAACAAAGAAATATATATATATTTATAAATATAAAATATTTATTATTTAAAATCATATTTTAAGTATCTTTCTCAGTTTTTTGTTCAATCTTTTGCTTCAAATTAGATGGAAATAGTTTATCGTCAGATATTATTAATTGTAGAAAATGTATGCTAATTTTAGAACAAAGTCTTGGTTTTCGAATAGAATTTCGGTTTCGGTGAGTTTTAACTATATTTATATTCAATGAAACATCAATCTTTACATCCATATAAAAAAGTACTTTAAAATAATTATTTTTGTATCTTGTAATTAGATAATTTGTTGAATAATAACGTTTAATGTAAATCTAAAATTTAGTTCTTCTATCGATTTTCCGATACAAGCGTTTAGTATTCGGCAAATGCGGGGAATTTAATCTGAATATAGAGCCAAGCGCCAAAAAAAAAAGAAGAAAGAAGTAAGAGATAGGCTCAATTTGTATGAATAAGAGCGCTTTAATGCGCCGGCTGCGAGTCGATTCAGGAAAGCTCTCTCCCACCCGAATTCCTCGTAGAAAATCGCAGAAGACGTACGTTTTATCACTAATGTCAGTTGCACAAATTCACATAATACACTTTATTTACATCCGAAAGACGGCTGATATAAAGGGGGACGGAGCAGAAATAAAATAAATAAACGATCCCCATTAGGTACATGGACGTGTTTTTCTTTTTCTACAGCTCTGATGATAAATTAACCAACAACTGAGTTAAACGCTGCTAACAGATTCACAAGATGATCTATGGAACACATTCTAACTCCAAGATACTAACATTTATAATAGTAATATGTCTGGCGTTAATATCATTCACTTTCACCTTTCTACTCAACTGTATAAATTTGTTTTATCGTATCAAACTTTAACTATGCTTTTTTTTTTAGAGACTGAAGATGAGCTTTAAATAATAATTATATAATGAAAGTATTATATTTCTATTTATATTTCAATTTTAAGATTGTTACAGTTCGATTCAGGACATTGTGTTGAGCTTTTTTTAGGCTTTGCGCATTTTACAATATAATTACTTAATAGTGTTTACCAATGTGGAAAAAAGTTTTTCAAATTAGACAAACTAATAAGATTATCTCTCAGATTTAAATACTTTCAAAACGATAAAAACAAAATCTACAAATTTAGTTTTTATTTTGAAAACCAAAAGCATTATCCTGACTTATCTAAAAGATATGCGGAGTCAGGACTTCATCTCCACCTTTGCGGTGAGTACTCTTCCCAAAATAGAAATAGTTTTCAACACTTCTTTGCGTTATAACAATGGTGGACCATTAACGACGACGAGATAAATCATATTAAGACGGCAGAAATCAAATACAGGTTTTGCTAAAGGATAATTTCAAGAGCAAAGGTTCCCAAAGGGGTCAATTTAGGCCCTTATGGTTCAATGGATTTTTTAAGGAATGGTATAATGTTTCCGCTTTTAAATTTTCTTAATTATAATAATAGATTTAATGTGGATGTGGATTATAACAGATTATAAACCAGAATAATTAAGCTTTTTCTATATGAAAATTCGTTGGTTCTCGATATTTTATTGGTAAAAAAATTATTGAATCAAGAAAACAATTATTTTCTTTAATTAATAATATTTAAATCAAATTGCAAATAAATATGTGAATCTCGTTCAATATTTGCATTTTGTACTTATTTTTTTCTATCTGCTTTAAATTTATTAAATTATTTCCCGTCTTGGATTATAAAACCAAGCAATATAATTGATTAAACATGTGGATTTGCTAAATATTGAATTTCTAGGGCAGTTTGAACAGTTTTGTAAGCGAAAGGTGAAAAAATAATGTTGTGATACAAAATTATTTTATTTTTCATTATAATCGTCTTACAGCTCAATACTTTCAGTCCAACGTTTTTCTAAAAAAAATATATTATGTTTACAATTATTTGTATCAATGCTTACAAAATATCTGACTGTTTCCAGTTTTGTGAATAAATCTGATGAATTTGTTGGATGTTCAAGCAATTCATACTTCAATTCATTAATTTTTGCCATGGTTCATAAACTCATGTTAGCTGGTGCTTTAGAAAATGCGGCAACAATCTTACACAAAGATTTCTCATCTTTAATTTTACTTGCAAAATATGGAAAACTTGTGCTGCTAGAATGCCTATGGTATTTTCACTCGTCGAACATTTCATACCAGAACTAAGATTTCAACATTTTCTGATGATGCTGCAGTTTTTGGATCATCTTCACCGCTTGTACATCCACGTTTAAATTATAAAGTCCATCTGTGGACAGTTGGAAATAACAAAATTCGTTTTTCCCTTTCGTATTCAAAACTTAAAGTTAATCAAGTTAATAATTTATTATGAAAAACAAGAATCAATTAATATTTATTTTGTATAATTTTTCATATATTTGTTTATGTTGATTTCTGAAACTTGTTAAATTATTTCCTTTATAAATGGACACTGTATTCTCTTGATAGAAAAACTTTGGTCGTTAGGTTTTTACCCAAAATTGCGGCTAATAAATATTTTTAATACTTATAATAAGGTTTCTATTTGAAACTTGATAATTATATTTAAAATTTTATGTATTTTTTTTTATTTTATACTTGGTTCTACAATATGAGATTTTTAAAACCACAAAAAAAACTGGTATCTACTTTCGTGTTTTCATGTATATTTCTTTTAATTTAAAATATTAAGAGTAATGTAATTGAAGATATTATAATTATGTAATTTCTTATTATGAAAAATTTATTTTGTAATAGTAATTATATTTTGAATTATATTGTCAGCTGTAACGAATTATCAATAATTATCTTATCTACTATATCAAATTAAGATATTTAAAAAATAAAATAAAGATATTTAAAAATGAAATTGTTCTAATCTTTATTTTCTCATTATTGATAGATTTCTATTCAATATTGTCATTGTTCGTAAGTTGTTTATTAAGAATTTTTGAACAATATATGAGTTTCTAATTAAAATAAATATATACTAAAAAAAATATCATTCTATTTATTGAAGCGAAAAACAAGTTATATTTCTGACATTCTAAGTTAATTCTTTTACCTTTCGCAAGATATAAGACTATTAACAAAATTTTCCAATAAAGTTTCCTGCTGATGAAACAGTCTTTGCCTTTTAAGGTGCACTTGTCAAAATAATCCAAAGACAAAGCTTCATGTTCAATTATATAAGAAAAATATGGAATTCTGTAGATATCCTTATGGCATTAGCAATTTCACACACAGTCACTCGTCGATCATCTAATAACAAATTACTATTTTAAAAGTGTTCCAAACTGCCTTCATATATCGTATTTTATGGTGCACTTCCGTCAGAAAATCCAAGTTTCATCCATATATATAAATCGTCGAACAAAATCAGTTTTGTTCTTCTAAAAATAATCCAAAGACAAAGCTTTTGTATGTTTAATTCTACAGGCAAAATATGGAATTCTGTAGAAATGCTCTTATGGCATCAACAATTTCACACACAATCACTCGTCGATCATCTAATAACAAATTAATATTTTAAAAAACTTTAAACTGCCCACGTATATCAATAATAAAGCAAACTAAAATGTAAACCTGAAATGTAAAATTATATTAAATTTGTCAGTAATTTAAAGTAATAGTATTTGCTTTAGCTGTAAAGAAACTAAATTACGGTGCTTGTTTCTGCATGTACATAATTAAATGAATTTGTAAATGTACGTAAATGTAACAACAAAAAAAAAACGATGCAATTAGCAATTAAATTGTTAATGGAACAGCAAGAACAACAAGAGACAAAAAATTGTAGTTGGACGAAACACTCGAATTTGCGGCACGAAATGATGGAACCCGTTAATTGCGAATGCCGTTCGTGCTGCACGTGCAACGCTAATAGGCGTCTATTTCATACGGTAAACTACCCTTAACAGATGGCTGCGTACATACGCAAACAATAATGACGGCGAATGGCGATTGATCTATTATTATGTTGTTTATAATTGCTTTTGAAGTGTGAAAACTTTTGCTTTGAGAAATATATTATATTTCAAAAACGTTACTTTTCTTTTATATCATTATTATTATAAAAATCTTATATTTTTAGTAAGTTTATCAATATTACTATATACACACTAAAATTCATCATACTATTTGTTTCTTCTTAATTACACTTCAATATAATTTGAATATTGTATCTTCATTGTAGCTTTTATTAAACATACTTTTTTTGTTTATGAGAATAGAAATGAGAATGACTATATAAAAACTGAAAGAAGTAGAATTAAAATAGAAGAAATAAAGTTTTTATAGTGAAAACAACATCCGTAGAAGTTTGTATACTGTGACAAATAATCGTTTCAGCAATCTATTTCCCACTATAACACAATATTAAAGATGATAAATTTTAATAATCCTTCAAAAATGAAAAGAAATATTTCTTGAATACTATAGGAACAAGATTTATTATAAAACATAGAAATTGGGACTCAATGTTGACCATTTCCAGAGGAAATGAGACTAAAAACTATAGGAAAATATATATTGAATTAATATAAATTATTTCATTCTCCAGTCATCTCAAACAAAGTGCAAATCGATTTTACTATACAACAAAAATACTGGACTAGGATTATTTCAGAACTCTAGTAGATGCTGGAATTTGAGACCAGTTGTTTCAGATTATAAAAACAAATATTATACAACACTCAAAATTTAGAATGCTATTAGCGAAAAACGAAAATTAAGAAGAACATGGCAAAACTTAAGAAACCACACGGATTGGTGAGCTAGAAACAACATTAAAAAATTAACATTTCTGCAGATAAGTTTGCTAAAGTTTTTCAGCATTTCCCATAGTATAGGATTAGCGCGAACAAGAAAAAATCATTCATTATTTCCTGCAACTGCAGCGAAGTTCAATTCGTGGTTCAGAAACATATACAACCTATTCACCAAAAACCTACTGAAAAAACTGGCAACAAGAAGCATTGAACTAACGGCGATATTTCGCCTTGGAATATATTCTACTCTATAGAAAGTAATTCCCAAACTCGGAAACCTCCAGAAGAAATAACATCATACTACCAATCATATCATCTTCTACTAATTATCCCAAAGTTTTCCAAAAATACTACTAAAACGTATAGACCTAATACCTAATATAATAATGTGATTTATACTAATTCTGAGTTTCCTATAATGCGGTTTCCATGGTAACAATTAATCTCGTTATAGGAGGATTGACTATATACAACAGTGACTCTCAACTACTGTGCCGCAATAATTACTTGTGTCGCCAAATTTTAGAAATGTATGTAGTAAAAATTTTAATTTATTATGAGTAAAGTTTAAATATATAGGATATATTAGTTATCCATAGTTTTTTGCATCGAGAAGCACTTGTTACAATAATTGAAAATTCTGGAATAATTTGTTAAAATGATTAATTATATAGAATCAAGACCATTAAAAAGTTGCTTATTTAGTAATTTATGCCAAGTTAAGTACGAATCCTTGTTACTGCATACGAAAGTAACGTAGTTGTCTAGAGGAAAAGTTTTATAACATGTGCTGGAATTAAAAGACGAAATAAAAATGTTTTTTGAACAAAATAAAAATTATGATTTTATTCAATTGAAGATAAAATATAGTGTAGTTTAGCTTACTACTTATAAGACATTTTTGTTATTTTTAATAACATAAATTCAAGTATGCAAGGGCCAAAAAATTTAACTCAACAAATAAACTGGTGGGATTCTAAAAACAAATAACTTTATGAAGGAATAAAGCTCAGGAAGACAATTTGGAAAAGTTTTAGTCAGTCCCAAAAGATTTTAATAAAACTATTCATACAATTGTTATTGACCATTTAACAACATTAAAGGAGAGAATTATTCTTTATTTCACAAATTTAGATATAAAAAATTTTGATTACGTTCCTAATCAATTTCTGATAACGAATACTTCTGTATTTGAATTAACTTTGAATAAAGAGGAAAAACTAATTTCGCTTTATAATATTCGAGATTTAATTTTAAAATATTCCGAAGAATCAATTAATTCATTTTGGATTAACATAA
Organism: Nicrophorus investigator; assembly: GCA_963457615.1. Lineage (NCBI taxonomy): Eukaryota > Metazoa > Arthropoda > Insecta > Coleoptera > Silphidae > Nicrophorus > Nicrophorus investigator. The sequence goes on from OY735143.1 coordinate 15,948,279, forward strand.
GATGCGATTATCCCATTTTAGCCAAAAAAGCTTTAAAAATATTATTATTAGAATTTTCTACATTTTATTTGTGTGAACATTGAGACTGTTAAATGTAGAAGACGATATTAGATATTTTTTTGTGTGCCGTCAAATTCTGAAATCATTAAAAGTGTGATGTGACAAAAAAAGTTTGAGAATCACTGATATACAACAATTAAGTAAAAGAGAAACTGATGACGGAAATAAATTAAATCATTATTAGTTTTAATAATTAATTAAATTATCATTAACTAGATTGTTATTTATATCAAATTCCTAATCATAAATTAATATGAATGGTTTTCAATTTAAAAACAAAATCAAAGAATCTGAAACATAATAATCGTAATACTACTAAGACTTAATAAAACTCAGTCTATTGATACAAGAAGCAAAACAAAATTTCAGCTAAAGTCCATAATAAATAATGGAAAGAACAAGACGAAAAGAAAAGTATTTATCTGCATCACTTGAGATGACCCTTCGGATCCACCCAATAATGCTTGGAGAGATTGCTATACACATTCGTAAGCAGATGAAACATATAAAATCACTCGGACTCGGAAAAGAAAAGATGCTGAAAGGTTTTCCAAAGAATAATAATAGATTATGATACTTTTATTGTTTGTTTTCCTGTTAGTATTGCAACTCAGAATCAAAGAAAACTGATTTAATGTAGAGCAGTGATTCCCAAAGTGGCCATTACTAATGTTGATTTGCCCCAAAAACATAATAAGATTTAAAGAAGTTTGTCAAAAAAAAAACTTTTATTGTTCAAAGTAATTAAAGAAAAAAAAGACATTATAATTTTATTCAAGAAATTAACCAATTTTGAGTAAATCCTATTATTAAAAAAAAAAACTTTTAAATATGTTCAAATATCAGAGTTACATATTGTTTAATTATAAATAACTCTATTATTTGATAATGTGTAGCGATACCAAATATTAGAGATAAATTCAGGAAAAATCTAAATATTACAAAAATCTTTTTCCATTTAAAAATGAAAAACAATACTTGTTATTAAATATTCTATATTTATATTTGTTTATTTTTAATATAGTTTTATATATTTTTGGAACTAAATTAACTTTCCTTTGAATAAATTGGACAAGTTATAATTTATATTTTAAGAATAACGCTGTAAATTATCAACTAAAAATAAAGAAAAATCTGAATTTAATTAACTCTAATTAGAGTTACAGATACATTAGTTACAAAGTTTCTTGCGGTTAGACATAATTAGGGACGTAGAGCATTGTGGGATGTAGACTTTTAGTAATGAAGTACGTACTTTAAAAGGTTGTGGTAGTCCGTGAAAGTTTGGGAAACCCTAATGTGGACTAACTGAATTAACAAGTATATTATCAAAAAAAAAAATAGAATATTAAAATTTATTTTATATTATATCTCTAGCAAAATATACGAACTTTTATTAATGAATTCAAAACTAGATTATTTTAAAAATTATCCATTTGCGGACGATCGGCAGATATATCCGCCCTATATTTTATAAAAGATATTACTTATTCAAAATGTTATTATAGTGATAACTCTTAGTGAAGCGCCACTAGTATTTTGCAGATGGAGCTGTCAAAAATATATACATATGCGTCCGCATTAAAATAAGTTGAGGTTATGAATTTTTATTTTTCATAATTTTTTGACATTATTCTGAAAGAGGCGCCATTTGTATTAACCTAATATGCCAGAATATGTACAGTGTCGCTTTTGACAGTTAAAAATGCAATCTTGAAATATTTTGACTTATAATTTAAAATTAATTAATTATATAAAAATAAGTAAATTCTATGCAGATTTACAGTTTTATTTGATAAATGCATTTATAATTTGTAAATTTAACTTCTTTAACAAATGAACATTGAAAAATGTCATTACAAATTATTATTCTTTGAATATGGTTTTTATGTTTTGCTTTAAAATGATTATATGACTAAATAGGTATAATTAACTTTCAACTTTTAAAGATACTTTGCGTAACAATCTAGTGATTGAACTGGTTAAAAATTTTACGTTACAATATTTATTTTAATATATTAAATAATAAGATCTCAGGAATGCCTTCTTTCTGCAAGAATCTCTGAAAACTAAACGGATAAAATGAAAAATAAATTTATTTAAACCGTTTTTAAAATTATATTATTATGGAGTGTATTTGAAAATAAAACTACAGTATAGATATTTTCAACTAAAATCTGAGTAAACTCTATCGCGTTTTATTATAAAATTAATTACAACAAAACATTTAGAAATTGTATTTTTTTAAAGAAGCTGTAGATAATAATTTTGTTTTTATAGTATTTAATATCAATATTAATGGTAAGTTTCCTTAAACTTTTATGATTCCACTGAAAGAAGTTTTAAGACTATTTACATTTTCACTTCAAAGCAACTGAAAAAAGTTGAATTAAAATAGAAGAAATAATGTTTTGAAGTATACAGTATAGAAGAGTACAACGCTGTACTCTCATAATTTGATGTCCGGTAAAATTGAGTATTTAAAACTATTATTTAATTGTTTCTAAAAAGTTGAAACTTTTATATTTATTTCTGAACATTTTAAAATTTCCAACAATGAAAACTGTTGGAATATCTAAATAAATTATTATTTTTTTCAAAAATCCATCATTCCAATCGCTGCTCTAAATAAAATTTCAATTTTCTTGGATTAGGATTCGCATAGCAATGCAAAACAAATAATAAAAATGTCATAACCTTTTATTATTTTCTGAAAATCCTTTCAGCTGTTTTTCTTATATCCGAATAATTCTATATGTTTACGGATCTATCCAGGCATTATTTGGTGGATTGGAAGGGTCATCTCAAGTGAAGCGAAAAAATACTTTTCTTTTCATTTTATTTTTATTGTAGATTTTATTTTAAATTTCGTTTTCTTTTTCAATAAACTGTTGGATTTCAACAAGGATAGGTTTTTAATATAATACAAATATGAGAATTATAGCATAAAATAATTATGAATAAATTAATGAAATAGATAAATTTGTAATATTTGAGTTAAAACTGTTTCCTTAATTTTAATTTCCATATTTCAGATTTTAGATAATATAATTATTAAATATTATATAAATTATTTATTGTTATATTATTATACATATTTGTGGCTAAAATATATTAAATTTTTAAATTCAATTTCTTCCAAATTAATCTAAATATTATTTAATTATTATTTATTTGGTGTTTCTTTCAAGATTCGGTTTGTAAACATTATAGAAAGCTTTAATATAATACAATAATTAAGATAATTGTTCATTGAATTAATTGCTAATAAACTTCATTGTAAGTTATCTTTGTATAAAGTAACAATCTCATTTCTTGGGATGCATATTTCAATTTTTAGTTGTATGAAAGTGTAAAATCATTCATTGCCAATAAACTTCATAGTAAGTTATCTTTGTAATAAGTATTCCGTGTAACAATTTTATTTTGTGTGACGAATGTTTCTATTATTATTTGATTGGTTTGTGTTTCAGGAATTGGTTAAAAATTGTTCTAGAAAGCTGTAATATAATATAATAATTTTGATGGTTGTATATTGTAAGTTATTTTTGTAATAATTATTCCGTGTAACAATCTGATTTTGTAAGATAAATATTTTAATTTTTCTTTATTTCGTGTTTGTTCCACAAGATTCACTTTGCAATTAATATAAAATAAATAATATAATACAATTATTACAATAATTGTATATTTAATTCATTGTCAATAAACTTCATTGTAAGTTATATTTATTTTAAGTATTCTGTGTGAAAATCTAATTTTGTAGGATGAAAGTTTCAATTATTATGTGTTTGGTTTGTGTTTTAGGATTCGGTTTGTAAACGTTATAAAAGTCTTACATATAATACAATAATTACGATAGTTGTACATTTCATACATGCCAATATACTTCATTATAAGTTATCGTTGTAGAAAGTATTTCATGTAACCATCTGATTTTGTGAGATGAATATTACAATTGTTATTTCTTTGGTGTTTCAGTATTCTATTTGTCAAAGTTTTATTATTATACAATAATTACTATAGTTGTACATTTAGTGCTTTGCTAATAAAATTCATTATAAGTGACAATCTATTTTTTTGGTATGAATGTTTTAATTATTGTTTGTTCGTTTTGTGTTTCAGAATTCGGTTTTCAAATATTATAAAAAGCTTTATATAATATAATAATTACGATAATTGTATATTTCATGCATTGCGAATAATATTGTTGTAGTATGTATTCCGTGCAACAAACTGATTTTGTTCATTGTATGTTATTTTTGTAGAAAGTATTCTGTATGACAATCTAATTTGAGTTTCAGAATTCGATTTGTAAATGTTATAAAAAGTTTTATAATAATACAACAATTACGATAGTTTTACAATTCATTCATTTCCAATAAACTTCATTGTAAGTTATGTTTGTAGTAAATATTCCATGTAACAATTTGATTTTATGGGATGAATGTTTAAATTATTATTTGATTGGTTTGTGTTTCAGGATTCGTATTGCAAATATTATAAAAAGAATAAATATATTACAATATTTACGATAATTGTAAATTTAATTAATTCCTAATAAACATCATTGTAAGTTACAATTGAATTGATTTTGAATATTTCAATTTTTATTTGTTTGGAGTATATTCCAGGATTGGCTTTGCAAAAGTTATAAAAAGAATTATGTAATATAATTACGATAGTTGTACATTTCATTCGTTGATAATAAATTGCATTGTAAGTTATCTTACTTACCATAAAGACAAGAGACAAGACATGTAACAATCCGATGTTGTGGGATGGATGTTTCAATTTTTATTTGTTTGGTGTTTGTTCCAGAACACTTTTAATATAATACAATTATTAAGATAATTGTACATTTAGTTCATTGCCAATAAATTTCATTGTAAGTTAACTTTTTAGTAACTATTCCGTGTAACAATCTAAATTTGTGGAATGAATGTTTCCATTTTTATTTGTTTGGTTTGTGTTTCAGGATTTGGTTTACAAATGTTATAAAAAGCGTTATATAATATAATAATAGTTGTTTCATTCATTGCAAATAAACTTCTTTGTAAGTTATTTTTATAGTAAGTATTCTGTGTGATAATCTAATTTTGTGGTCTGTTTGATTTGTATTTCAGAATTCGGTTTGCAAATATTATAAAAAAACTTTATAAAATATATTAATTACGATAGTTGTATATTTGATGCATTACGAATAAACTTCATTGTAAGTTATTTTTGTAGTAACTATTCTGTGTGACAAATTAATTTTGCGGGATGAATCTTGCATTGTTTATATGTTTGGTGATTGTTTCCTGATTTGGATTACAAATATTATAAAAAGCATTATGTAATATAATAATAACTGTACATTTAATTCATTGCCAATAAACTTCTTTGTAAGTTATCTTTGTAGTAAGTATTCTCTTTGACAATTTAATTTTGTGGTTTGAATGTTTCAATTATTGTTTGTTTCATTTGATTTATATTTTAGAATTCGGTTTGCAAATGTTATATAATACAACAATTGCGATAGTTATACATTTTATTAATTGCCAATAAACTTCATTGTAATTTATCTTTATAATAAGTATTAACAAACAGATGGTGTGTGATGAACGTTTAATTTTTTATTTGTTTGGTATGTGTTTCAGGATTCTGTTTGTAAACGTTATTAAAAGTTTTATTATTATACAGTAATTACGATAGTTGTACATTTAGTTCATTGCCAATAAACTTCATTATAAATTATCTTTGTAATAAGTATTCCGAGTAACAATTTATGGGATGAATGTTTCAGTTTTCATTTGTTTGGTTTGTGTTTTAAGAACCGGTTTGCAAACATTTAAATTGCTTTAAGATAATACAATAATTTCGATGGTTGTACATTTCATTAAATGTCAGTAAACTTCGTTGTAAGTAATCTTTATAATAAGAATTATTTGTAACAATCTGATTTTCTAAGATGAATGTTTCAATTATTCTTTGTTTGTTTTGTGTTTTTGAATTCGGTTTCATATAATACAATAATTACAATTGTTATACATTTCATTTATTGCCAATAAACTTTATTGTAAGTTAACTTCGTAGAAAGTATTTTGTGTAACACTCCGATTTTGTGGGATTATTTTTTTGGTGTTTGTTTCAGGATTAGGTTTGCAAATATTATAAAAAGCTTTAATATATTACAATAATTACAATAGGTCTATTTTTAATTGATTGCCAATAAACTTTATTGTAAGTTAGCTTTTTAATGAACATTCCGTATAACAATCTTATTTTGTGGGATGTATGTTTCATTTAACCAGTAAGTCGGTATACCATAGTATATGAACCTCTAGAATGTGCTATGGTGTTGAAGTGTGGGGTAATACAACAAAATCAAATATAAACTCATTACAAAGGCAACAATCTAAATTGGAAAAAAATATGACGTTAGGACCTTAATAGAAATACAAACAAATATATTTGTACACAAAATAGTCCATAAAAAATAAAGACGCGGCAGGATCTGGTATATAACAAAGACACACACAATTACAATACAAGAAAAAAGGAGGATTTAAGAACAGAAAAAAAGTGAAACAAATATTATGAACAGAAGTTTATTGGTTTCTGGCATTGTAGAATACAATAAAATTCCAGATAACATCAGGAAAGAAAAGGAAACTATAAAATTAAAAAATCCAACAGAGCATCACAATATCCAATAACCTCTCTCACAATACCAGTTACAAGGATTGCCTGGAGAACTGAAGATGAGGACTGCTAAATGTAATAATAAAATTTTAAAAAATACTGAAAATTGTAAATAATTGTACATATATAAATAAATTTAAAAAAAATAGGTTTATGTTTTAGGATTCGGTTTGAATTCTTATTAACTGCTTTCAATGGTTCATTGAAAGTTATCTTTGTAATAGGTATTCCAACTAATAAATATTCCGTGTAACAATCTGATTATGTGAGATAAATGTTTCATTTTTTTTTTATTTGGTGTTTGTTTCACGAGATTCACTTTACAATCATTATAAAAAGTTTTAATATAATACAATTATTACGATAATTGTACATTTCATTTATTGCCAATTAACTTCCTTGTAAGTAAGTATTCTGTGTGACAATCTAATTTTGTGCGTTAAATTTTTCAATTATTGTTTATTTGGTTTGTGTTTCAGAATTCGGTCTGTAAACGTTATTAAAGTCTTTCATATAATTGAATAATTACGATAGTTGTAGTAAATATCTCGTGTAATACTCCGATTTTGTGTAATGAATGTTTCAATTTTTATTTGTTTGGTTTATGCTTCAGGATTCGGTTTGTAAACGTTATTAAAAAATTTAATATAATAATTACGATAATTGTACATTTCATTCATTGCCTATAAACATAATTGTAAGTTATCTATGTAATAAATACAGAGTTTGAGATTAAAGATTTTTTTTGTGCAAATGTTATAAAAAGCATTATATATAATATAATAATTACGATAGTTGTACATTTCATTAATTGCAAATAAACTTCATTGTAAGTTAACTTTGTAGTAAGTATTCTGTGTAACAATCTGATTTTGTGGGATGAATCTTGCAATGTTTATATGTTTGGTGTTTGCTTCCTGATTTGGATTACAAATATTATAAAATGCATTATGTAATATAATAATAGTTGTACATTTAATTCATTCCCAATAAGCTTCTTTGTAAGTTATCTTTGTGGTAAGTATTCTGAGTGACAATTTAATTTTGTGGTATGAATGTTTGAATTATTATTTGTTTGATTTATTTTTTAGAATAAAAATATATTATACAACAATTACGATAGTTATACATAATATTCATAGCCAATAAACTTCATTCTAAGGTATTTTATAAAAAGTATTAATAAACTGCTTTTGTAGGATGAATGTTTCAATTTTTATTTGTTTAGTTTGTGTTTCAAGATTTTGTTTGTAAACATTATCAAAGTTTTATTATTATACAATAATTACGATAGTTGTACATTTCATTAATTGCTAGTAAACTTCATTGTAAGTAATCTTTGTAATAAGTATTACTTGTAACAATCTGATTTTGTGGGATGAATCTTGCAATTATTATATATTTGGGTTTGTTCCAGGATTTGGTTTACAATTGTTATAAAAAGAATTATATAATATAATAATAGTTGTACATTTAATAAAATAATAAAATTCATTGTAAGTTATCTTTGTATTAAGTGTTTCGTGTAACAATCCAAATTTGTGGGATGAATATTTCAATTATTATTTGTTAAGTTTAATTACTATAATTGTACTTTTAATTCATTGCCAATAAACTTTATTGTAAGTTATCTTTTTAATAAGTACAATTTGATTTTATGGATACATTTTTCAATTTTTATTTGTTTGGTTTGAGTTTCAGGATTTGTTGTGCAAACGTTATAAAAGGCTTTTTATAATACAATAATTACGATAGTTGTACATTTCATTCATTAACAATAAACTTAATTGTAAGTTAACTTTGTAGTAAGTATTCTGTGTAACAATCTGATTTTGTGGGATGAATTCCTTGCTCTAAATATAGTTTCAATTGTATAGTTGAATATCGTGTAGCGAGATTGTCTGTTCGCGATTCAATTCAGTTGCTCCTTTATTACCATACCTAGTTATTTGCTTCACTTAATGGACGACTTAATCACGTCAAAGGTAATTGGCGAAGATAACGAGATTATCGCAGGTATCGCGTTCTAAGAAGGCCGACGTCGTTGTTGTTCGGAGCCGGCGAATTCCAAATTCCGTGCTTAACTATTTAGGATATATCTATACATATAGACACACATACAAAGGAAACGAGAGTCCGGATTGAGCGACCGGAAGCGAGCTTACGTGATCCACCTCCGGCCGCCCGGAGCGAGCATCCGTTCCGAAAGAATAAAATCCTGCAGGCAATCCCACGACTTTATTTCACGCTTTAACCCTCTGTTCCGAGCCAATCCGACCGAAAGTTAAACGAAAATTGGAACAGAACCAACGCGAAAAGAAAATGAAAATGAAGAAGAAAAAAATATATGAAAAGACAAAAAAAAATGGAAGAAAGATTGAAGCGCAATTAGAAAGGACGACGTCTGCTAGAAGTTGGATATAATTGTGATCGATTGAATATTCATATCGAGATGTTACTCATGATAATCGAGATGATATTCGCTTTTAATTGTTGGCGGCTGATGGTGCGGGGGCGGCGCAGGGGGTTTGTTGAGAGCGAACGCCGGAATTCGGGTTTCGCAATTAGATGTGGGATGGCGGCGAAGGGAAATTCCCGTTTCGGGGGGCGGCGGAGGCGGCGGCGGCTGGAGACCGAAAAGCGGAGGCAAGAAAAGGCGTTTAATTAAAAGTCGACAGGCCCCGAGGCCGAAACAAATAAAGTCCGGTGATGCATTGCATCGCGTATTTTTAATTCAAGACTTTGGCACGCTTTGAGTGTAAATTATAGAAGGATAATCTGCCAGCACCGTTAAGACGCGAAACAGCTGTTTGCGAAATGTATTATCCTGGCTTAATCACTATGTCTACAGCGTTTCTGCACGGAACGTGCATGTGCTCAACAAACTTATTAATTATTGCGAAACGAACCGATCGCGGTAATCCTCCTACAACCCCCGCATCGCAAGAAGAGTGCATTAGCAACTTGCAGCTCCTAAACGACTTTGTGGAATAGTCTTCCGCATCGAAACTGATTAAATGGTTAAAACCGCCGCAAACCATTTTAAAAGCTACTTTCACAAAATGTTCACAATTAAGATTTCCTGCAGTTTCATTCGTATGATATACAAATGCATTTTTTACAACATTGAAACCGATTAAATTTAAGCGCTTTAAATCGTCTTTATGTTACGCTTTCAATAAATATAAGCTTTTAATACCACCTGTAGTTCCATTGTTTACTTTGTAATGATTAAATAACAAAATAGGTCTTTGTAACTTTAATATACTTTGCGTTACAATCTTAAAAAATAAAACAGATTAATTTATTAAAATTTAGTCACCATAAAACCTTATCAATGGTATTTTCATGAAAAGTAAGCTATTAAGATTATCTGCAGTTTCATTTGAAAAAAAATAAAGTTTTTTATATACTTAAAAATTACTACATTGAAACAGCTGCTTTCAATCATATTTATGCTAAATTTTCAGTGAATATAAGCTTTTAATACAACCTGCAGTTTTATTTTTCGCTTTAAAATGATTTAATGACAATTTTGCAACTTTCATCAAGATACTTTGCAAAACAATCTTAATAAATGAAATAAAAGAAAAAAAAATGTTTTATTTATTTAAGAAGTTCTACATTGAAAACGATAAAATATTTAATTACATCGCTTTAAATTTATGATACACTTTTAGTAAATATAAGTTTTTAATACCACCTGCAGTTTTATTTTTCGCTTTAAAATGATTAAATGATAATATAATTATTTGCAACTTTCTTCTATGAAATATAGTTTGCGTAATAATCTTAAAAAATAAAATAAATTAAATTCTTAAAATTTAGTGTCGCCACAAATCATTTTCAATGCTACTTTCACGAAAAGTAAGATTATCTGAAGTTTCATAAATGAAAAATAATAATTTTATGTGTTTAAAAATTACTACATTAAAACCGCTTAAATGGTTAATTTAGTCGCTTTGAATCATTTTTATACTAAGCTTTTAGTAAATATTACAAACTTGCATCCCACCTGCAGTTTTATTTTTCATTTTAAAACGATTAAATGTTAAAATAGATATTTACAACTTTTATCTATTACAGACGTTTTACGTAACACTCTTATAAATAGCAACTAATTAAATTGTTAAAATTTAGTCGCCCAAAACTATTTTCAATGTTACTTTCACTAAATGTTACTTTTTAAAATTTTATGTACTTTCATCACTTGACAATTTTATAAATGGCAACTAATTAAATTGTTAAAATTTAGTCGCTCCAAACTACTTTTATTGCTACTTTTACTAAATATTACTTTTTTTAAATATTACCAGATTTTTAAAATTTATTTAACATTTTCTATGTTAAAACTGATTAAATGATTAATTTAATTAATTTCAATCATGTTCATACTCTATTTTCAGTGAAAATAAGCTTTCAATACAACCTGCAATATCATTTTTTGCTTTAAAATGATTGAATGACTATTATTCATTTCTGAAATATACTTTTGCGTAACAATTGTCTCTGATACAATGCGATGTATGAGTTCAGCTGGTGAAAAAATATCCTTTTCCTTATTGTTTCTCGAAAAGGTAAACTCGTGTATCTTGTTAATTGGGCTTATGCTTCCTCTTCTCTCAAGTTCACTTTTCATGTCTATTTCTCGTTCGTCCTGTCTCACCTCTTTCCGCGGACAACCGATTGAAGATGGTCGTTTTTGACTTTCCCAAAACACACTATTACATGGATTATAAGTATTCTCAACTATCATCATTTAAAGATTATTCATCTTATAGATTGACATATTAACTGGTTACAAAATTGTCGTTGCAATACATATTTTAATAAATTAGATAATAAGATCTGGAGATTCCTTTCAAGTGCACTTCTTACTATAAGAAAAATTACAAAGATTGATATTTTCAAGTTAATGGTACTAATCAACTTTCGGCAACAATCAACTAAATCTAAATGAAAAATAAATTTAATCATATTCCTTTTTCACTTCGCAATTTCAATGATTAAACTATAATAATTGATATTTGCAGCTAAAAACTAAAAACTGACTAGATGGTTACAATTGTAGAAAACATTTTTTTATGATTAGATTAGTTTAACTTCATATTATAAGATAAATTACAACAAAATATACATCTGACACTTGTAGTTCCTAAAAGAAGTTATATAAAAAAAAACTTATTTTCATCATATTTAATTTCAATATTAGTTATAAAAGTTATCGCAAACTTTTAGGATTTCACTCTCTCTACTCAAATGTAAGCTTCAAGGCTATTTACAGGTTCATTTCATAGTATACGATTCATAAATTCATAAATAACTACAATAATGCCTCACATAGTCGGGTAGTCGGTTCCACTAATATACCGTACTGTTTAAAACCGATTTAATCTGGAAAACGGTGAAAAAGAGGAAAATAAACGATAATTTATATAATGTTCTAATCAAAGCTAATGCTATACTTTCAACTTAAAACGATTTTGTGTAAGAATTGTATACATCGAAACTTATTAAGTCGTTAAAATTTAATAATACAAACAATAGGTAGGTTATACTACTTTCATTATATGTAAGCTTATCTACAATTTCATTGATTTCTTACAACTGAACAACTATGGAATTAGATACAATTACATCTGCTATAACATTGTTGTTATATAATAAAAAATACGGTATTAATTGGTGATTTACTAATCCAAGATTTAGTGTAAAAGAGCATTGTATAGATCAGCAGGAATCTGAAGGAAAATAGATTCCGCCGCTTCAAAAAATTAAGAAGTGCCTTCTGCATGCATACTACAGCATATATAGATCATACCTGACAGGGAGACACGAGCAAACATCATTACAATACATTTTGTATGGTGTTCCCCAAGGTAGTGTGCTGGGGCCTTTGCTATTTCTGCTGTTCTTCTATATTGCTTGGAGTCATTATCATCTTCGCTGACTATTCAGCAATTATGGCATCACACGATACTTCGGAATACCATCAAATATACCTAGATAAAATAAGCGATAGCTAAAAATAGAGAAAATTAGAGCAAATGGACTAAGATCTGTGCATGGAACGTTCGCAATGCTATATGAGAAGTATCTTAGACTTCACCTCGACCGAATACTAGCCTGGAAGAAACGCATTACAACTAAGAGAAAGCAGATGGAATTAACAATCAGAAAACTTTACTAGCTACTAGGTGTGATATATAAAGCCATAATTACACCGTCACAAAAGACCAAAGATGGCAGAGCCGACTACCGTTGCTGATCTTCTGGCCTCACTTGGGATGAGTCTTAAGACCCAAGAAATTTTATGACCTGAAATAAATTTTCAAATCATCTATCACCAGATGACCATAGGGAAATGAACTTGTTTTCGACCTGAATCAAAGGATGTCAAACTGTATACAACTAAGGCGATCCACCTGCAACTTGACCATTGACATCATACAGTGATTCCAATCTAAAGTAATAAAAGAATTTCCCAACACTCCAATTCGTAATAATTTTTGTAGTCTACTGTCTAATGTGAAGTCTCGAGGAATTTTAAATAATTCAAAGAGTTTTCTACAATTTTATTGATAAATGTGATAGTATACAAATAGTTCAATTTATCAAATCTTATGTTGGTTATGATTTGCATTTTATTTATAATTTGTGAACTATGAGTTTCCCACGGGAATAAAATTCTTAACTTATTCGAGTGACCAACAGTGACCGTTGTCGATGAAATTTCACCAGTCTGTATATTGTATTTAATATAAACTTGGTAGATATTTACTTACTTGATACAACTTTAATCTTATATTTAATCAGTAAGAGTTAGTTTAAGCTAACTGGCAGGTAACGCCATTTGCGATATTAACTTGCTGCGGAGCTGGTTAATACAAATGACCACATTAGAAAACTCAAGAGATTTATACCTTAATATCTGCCAGAGCGATATAACAAAATTGAGATAATTAGTGATTGTGTGCACGTTCATATATATGCAACAATTGTTGCTGGTCCAATTCTTCAATACTAAAGATTAAGTAGAAATGTTGAAGAAAAATATATTTATATATTAAAATCTATTTATAAATAAAATATAATTCCACGAACAATAAAAAAATAAATTTTAAATTATATGTAATAAATATTTACCTGCAGTTTAATTTTTCACATTAAAATGATTAAATGCTAAAATTGATATTTTCAACTTTCAACACTTAAAGATTCTTTATCTTATAGATTGACATATTAACTGATTATAAAATTGTCGTTGCAATACATATTTTAGTAAATTAGATAATAAGACCTTGAGATTGTCTTAAAGTGCACTTGAAAAATTAAAAAAATAGGTATTTTCAAGTAAATGGTTAAATCAACCTTCGGCAAAAATCACCTAAATATAAAATAAATTTAATTATTGAAAACCATTTTTCATCTGCAATTTTCACATTTTATGATGATTAAAGTTTGATAATTTTATATTACTACAAAACTGAATAAATGGTTATAATTTAGTTGTAGAAAACATAATTCTTTATGATTGTTTCACAAAATAGATACTTGACACTTTTAGTTCCTAAAAGAAGTTATATAAAATCTTATTTATATATTTTAAAAAAAGTTGTATTTATAAATAAAATATAATTCCACAAACAGTAAACAAATAATTTTTAAATTATATTTAACAAATATATCACTTGAAGTTTAGTAATTCAATTTAAAATGATTAAATATTAAAAAAAAGTTTTTTCAACTGGTTACAAAATTGTCGTTGCAATACATATTTTAGTAAATTAAATAATTAGACCTTGAGACTCTTGTCAAGTGCACTTCTTACTATACGAAAAATTACAAAAATAGGTATTTTCAACTAAATGGCTAAATACTAATCAACCTTCAACAAAAAACATCTAAATATAAATTAAAAATAAATGTATTTGTTGATTTTTTTTTATAATAATTTCATTATGAGTATTTTTTTGATAATATCTGCAAATTTCACTTTATATGATGATAAAACTATGATAATTTAATAAAGCTGACTAAATGGTTACAATTTAGTTGTAAAAAACATAATTCTTTTTGATTTGATTAGTTTCACAAAATAGATATTTGAAAGAAAGTTATTTATATATGTAAAAAAAATGTTGTATTTATAAATAAAATATAATTCTACGAACAGTAAAGAAATAAATGTAAAATTATATGTAATAAATATGGATATAATTAGAAATATAAACGGTTGCATTGTTATTGTAATTTTCTTAAACGCGAACATGCAAAATGTATGTTTATGAACAAATTGCATGAGAGATTTATAATTAGGTGTCGCAAAGTTGCTTTACCGCACCAACGCTAATATGTGTAATATGTGTTGTTGTTGAAATGTAAATCATGTTTGAAAACGTAATTGAATATTGCTGGAATATTGTTTTGGGGGCGCGCAGTGTATTACCAACATTTGAGCGCAATTCATTCGTTAAGTTCATATTTCGTTGGTGCGGCGTGGCGTTTGAAAAGTGGCTTTCTGTTTATCTGACATTTATTTGTTTTTGTGCGTGAAATTTTAATGTAATTGGATTTAACGCAAAACGACTAAAAAAAAAACAAACGTGTTGAACGCTGGCGCTGCATTAATATGAGTCGATGAAAAATTGATTGCTGTATGTATTATTATGGACTGCACTGATTAAATCCATTCGACGATATTAATTCGATGGCTTATTGTTAATTAATTAATGTGTTAATTAATGTATTAATTAATACTCCGGCGATAATTGCCTTTTAACGTAGTTCCAGTAATCATAAACATGGCAAAAATAAATAATAGTTTGGGTGGATGCGAATAATAATTATTTTTATTGTTATGTAAATAAGTGTCACCTTAGATGCAAGTAGTTTGCAGTATGGAAATAATTGCAGCAACGACGGAAATTGTTGAACCGCATCTGTTGATTTCGTGTAATGGAGGCTGATTATCTGGCGGCAGGGAAACATAGGGCGGTGGCGGCAGCGTATTTAGTCACAGTGTAATATTATGTAATACGACGCTGAGGGTTGGGGGAGGTTGGATGATTGTAAATTATGGATGGCGGTTGGGTATTATGCGTTGGTGGCTGTAGTGTGTTTGTGTATGTGTGGTTATCTATATAGATATAATGAGGATGACTGTGATTCCGACCAACTGGACAGATCGGATGCCGGTTTTATTTACTAAATAAACATGGGTCCTAAACTGTGCCAACTCTGCGAGATTCGGATCGTTTCATACAAGGGTATATACATTTCGGACATAATAACGATTACATTTTTAACATCTCTACTTCTTACTACTTACTAATGATTTACAATAAGACTAAGAGTCTACAGCCTTGGTAAGAGTACTATTTAAATGTTATATAATTTTCGCCACCTCACGATTGTGAGTTTCGGGTTCAAATCCCAACCAAGCCAAATAGGTAAAACTTCCATTGGGAAGTTTATCTAAAAATAATAATACAAATGTCAACACAGATTAAAAATGTCACACCAGATTTACTGAATGTCCACACGGACAAATTGTAAATAAAAATATAAAACAAAAAAATATATCATTTCAAATAGTTATTTTTCTTCAACATTTTAAGATCGAACATAATATTAATATACAATATTCTAATTAATAATACATAACTAACTACATAAGTTTTTATTAATGTACTATTAATACTATTCAATTTAGTAGTATTTACCTTACACAAGGAAATTATGTGAAATGAAAAAAGATAATATTTTTGCAATAATTGTAAGAAATAGACAATTCGAAAACTTTTCACTAAGAGATAATAATTTTTAAATTAAAAATTGATACATACTGGACCAATAAAAAATAAATGTATTATATCATGAATTTAAATAATAATTAGGTTTATTGCAGATATAAATTACAAAAAAAACATAAAACAACATACTTACTGTAACAAAAATAAAATTAAATTTTACTACTGCAAAGGACTATTAACCATTGGTCTTTCTGCACACTGAAAATAAGTAAAGAAATACAAATAAAATATGTTTTATAAAATTTATTAAAAATAACTCAAAAATATATACAATAATCAGATTTTAGAAACTAAACCTACAATTTTATCCTGAATGGACAAACTACACTTCAATATACCTACATTTTAAATATCTATCGTCCAACTTTGTCTTTGCGATGTTTCACTTACGAAATGACATCTTACCGATGATGCCTGTATGTCCTATCACGTTCCGACTGGTATGATTTCGCCATGAACAACGTCCTGTTTGGTCATTTGAGGTAATTAAACTCTCCTTGAAATTGGAGCTATTATCCGTTTTACTTTGCTATTCTTCTTCTTATCCATCATAGCTTTCATCATCAATGCATAACCTAAACTTGCTCCCAAATCTAAATCAACTTTATTCTTTACCAAAACCTTATCTTTCTTAACATGACAATTTCTCGAAGAATTACTACTTTGTTTCACACTTCTATCACTGGTATCCGCATAACTCTTTTTATCAGCTTTATTGCACATCAGCTGATCTTCATCCTTACGTCTATCTTTATGCTCAACACTGTTATCTCCTTCGAGAAGATGAATCTTTGTAACACTTCCTATTTGAGGTATTTCAAGTTTCTTTGATATCGGAGGTATTATCCGTTTTACTTTGCTATTTCTCTTTTTTTCCATCATAGCTTTCATCATCAATGCATAACCTAGACTTGCTCCCGATACGCAATCAACTTTATCCTTAACCAAAAACTTATCATCGTAATTTTTTGAAGAATTACTATTCTGTTTCTGACTATTATCACTAGTTTCACTCTTTTTAACATCTCTATTGTACATGAGCTGACATTTAACTTTACTTAATTTTGTATGCTCAACACGGTTAACTACTTTGGGAATATGATTCTTTAAGATCTTTGTTTCACTTTTCATTTGAGGTATTTCAACTCTCTTTGATATCGGAGCAATTATCCGTTTTACTTTCCTATTTCTCTTTTTTTCCATCATAGCTTTGAACATCAATGAATAACCTAAACTTGCTCCCGAAATACAATCAACATTATCCTTCGCTAATACCTGATCTTTAGTAACAACACAATTTCTTGAAGAATCATTACATTGCTTCAAGATACGATTTTGAGATGGTTTAAACTCAGAAAACATCTTAGTCTTACCACTATCACCACTTTTCGATGACGACTTAACAACATTTCTAGAATAAGTCATTTTGAATATATGTTTTCACTGCTGCTGCTGGAGAACTAATGATTTATTTTATTTTTAATTTTCCTTATATATTATTTGATTCGTATAGATCATAAACGGTTAAAATTATCGCAGGTACAAAATTGGAGTAGGGGTTGCAGGTAGATGCGGATCGTAATTAGTTTTATTGATGTCATATAAAAATATTGAAATTCAATAAGTAAGTAATAAATACATTATAACAGTAAAGTAGATTTATTATAACACTACATACAACATTCTGCCCATAATAGAAATATTTTTTTCATATCTCTTAATTCGGAAAGTAATTGCAATAAAATACACTACAAATTTTGGGTAATTCCAAAACACATATTTTTCAAATTTTAAAATATAAAACTATTATGATATTAATATTATAATAATATATGCATTATAACAATACATATAATAAATAAAGCAATATTTTCATACATAAGAAAATTATAAATTTATAATATATTGGCGATAAATATAGAATATGGTAAATTCTAATCAAACAAATTTTATAACATGTATTAAAAAATACTCAAATATACATTGCAAATTAATTAAATTTCAGTAAAAAATGAACAATAAATTAATTAAATTAAAATAACTAAACTTCAAATATCTATTATCCAAGATTACCTTCGTCATCTGCAAATATCATCATTGATTTTGTAGAAGAAAAATCGGTGTTGCTTATGCACAACTGACATATTACCAATGGATAGGTGTACCGCAGGATCGCGCTCCGACCTGGATGACTGGACCAATACAAAATAAATGTATTATATCATGAAAATAAATAATAATTATTTTTATTGCAGATATAAATTACAAAACAAAAAAACATAGTTACAAAAGACTATTTACCATTGGTCTTTCTGCACACTGAAAATAAATAAAAAATGCAAATAAAATATGTTTTATAAAATTTATTAAAAATAACTCAAAAATATTTACATTAATCAGATTTTAGAAACTAAACCTACAATTTTATCCTGAATGGAAAAACTACACTTCAATATACTTACATTTTAAATATCTATCGTCCAACTTTGTCTTTGCGATGTTGCACTTACAAAATGACATCTTACCGATGCTACCTGTATGTCCTATCACGTTCCGACTTTGATGACTTTGCCATGAATAACTTCATATTTGGTCATTTGAGGTAATTAAACTCTCCTTGAAATTGGAGCTATTATCCGTTTTACTTTGCTATTCTTCTTCTTATCCATCATAGCTTTCAGCATCAATGAATAACCTAAACTTGCTCCCGAAACGCAATCAACTTTATCCTTCACCAAAACCTTATCTTTTTTAACTTCACAATTTCTTGAAGAATTAGTACTGCATTTCTCACTTCCATCACTATTTTTATCAGCTTTATTGTACACTAGCTGATATTTTTCCTTACTTATTTCTTTACGCTCAACACTGTTATCGGCAATAAGTGTCTTTAAACCTTTTGTCTCACATCTCATTTGAGGTATTTGAACATTCTTTGATATTGGAGCAATTATCCGTTTTACTTTATTATTTCTCTTTTTTTCCATCATAGCTTTCATCATCAATGAATAACCTAAACTTGCTCCCGAAACGCAATCAACTTTATCCTTAACCAAAACCTTATCATCGCAATTTTTTGAAGAACTACTATTCTGTTTCTGACTTCTATCACTAGTTGCACTCTTTTTAACATCTCTATTGCACACGAGCTGACATTTATCTTTACTTATTTTTGTATGCTCAACACGGTTAACTACTTCGGGAATATGATTCTTTAAGATCTTTGTTTATCTTCTCATTTGAGGTATTTCAACTTTTTTTGATATCGGAGCTATTATCCGTTTTACTTTATTATTTCTCTTTTTTTCCATCATAGCTTTCATCATCAATGCAATACCTAAACTTACGTCTGAATCAACTGCATGCTTAGCCATTACTTTATCTGTCTTAACATCACAATTTCGTGAAGAATTACTATTTTCCTTCGGTCTTGTATACATATGAGTCTGGTATGATTTTAAATCGGAAGACATCTTAGTCTTAAAACTATTATCACTTCTTGACAAGGACTTAACAATATACTTAGAATAAGTCATTTTGAATATAAGTATGTTTTCACTGCTGCTGCTGGCGAACTAATGATTTATTTTATTTTTAATTTTCCTTTTATATTATTTAGTTCGCATAGATCATAGTTATTATATTTTTGCAGCTTAAAAATAGGGGGTGGGGGTTTTCCCAATATTAGCAGGTAGATGCAAATTTTAATTATAATTACATTGGTTTGTTTTATTGCCGTCATATAAAAATATTAAAATGCACCAAGTATGTAATAAAAAAATAAGTTGGAATTTTAATAACTGAAGTGCAAAAATAAATTTAGTTACATTTACCATACACTAATAAATTATGTGAAATAATTAAATTATAACCAATATAATTAATCTCCAAACCTTCTGTCCTCAATCAATATACGGTTATTGCGTAAACGCCTCAATATAAACTCATACAAAACAAAACTAGTAGCTTCATTTCATCACATATCTTTTTCGTCTCCACTTTTCAAATACCTAGGAGTCCTTCTTGATTTGAAGCTGATCCTCAATTCCTATTCCAAACAACTCATATCCAAAATAAAATCTAGATGCCGTTATTTTAATTCCCAGATTTTCAGTAATTCTGAAATATCTATTAAATATCAAACATCCATCTACAAATCCATTTGCCGTCCAATCCTTGAATACCTCCCAACGCCCATCCTAAATAATCTTTTCATATCCGAGCGTTCTGCTTTTCGTATCCTCACCAAAATCCGACATCCAAACATCCCACTCCTCAACAAATTACCTCCTTTTTACAAAAACCCAAATCGTTCCTCTCCTAGACAGATATATATCCCTGTCTTTAAAATTTGTTTCCAAAAAATCCAATATATCTGACCTGACAAAATTCTGTATCCCTAGATACTCGAGTATACTCCCCAAATTTAATTATCCATTTGTTTCATTTTTTTGGAAAAAGTACGAAAAATATACGAAAGAAAGATTACGGTTGATTTACTTTGGTACCAATAAAAATTGTAAATTAAATTGAATATAATAATGGTAATATATCCAGAATTAATAATTCTTTTCTTTGTAATACAAAATAATTAAAAAATCTGTTTTTCTACTAATTTTCACAGGTTTAACTGTAATATGTTTTGGTAAATATTTGCCTTGCCAATATTTGTTCCTGTTGATATTTTTATACTCTCCGACTTTATTGCCTTTATATAACATTATCGCTGTCTTCGAGCTTCTGCTAAAACTTTTAGAAGATCTATAATTTATTAATATATTAAATTTCAATTCTTATAACTATGTCAATACATTAACAATATATTTATTTTTATATTTAATATTATTTACATAAGAAAAATATTTATATACTTTATGTTTATGTTGAGACCATAGTGAAAAGCAAAAAGGCAATATAGTCATTTGAATTATATTTTTGTTAATTAATTAATAAAAAAAAATAGTACAATATGAAGTAGAGAAAAAAAATATAATATACAGTGGTCCAATTTGGGCGCCTCTCCAAATTAGGAAAACCGCGATGTAAACACTTATCATCTCTTATATTTATTCTCTCTATAATTTAATATTTTCTGCTGATTCATAAATAAATAATAAATTTTAGAAAATAATAATCAGGAAAATAGTGGTTTTCCGTTATTGTTTAATGTTACTGGTGGATATGTTTAATTTCTCATCGTAAAGGTGACACGAGTCAATCTTATTTTGGCTTTAACATGTCATTCTTTGAACCAGTGTTGAATCTGATTTAGTCCATCAATGCTGTCATCTGCGAATGTAGCAATAGTTAGTTTATGTGATGTTAGGAAATCCGATGTGAAAATAGGATAAAAGATAGGTCTGTGTACACTTTCTTGTGGTACCCCAGATTTAATTGAAGCATTCTTCTGACAATTATAATTTAGAAGAAAAGGTACCGTAATTTTAAACATCAGTCTATATCGATAGCCTGCGAGATATGCAAAAAAAATGCATCAGAGCTGTATTATTTTGCTTTAAGAGTAGAGGTGTTAACTTTAACAAATGGTTGGTGGAATTTAATATGTTTCGGAAATATGTTGTTTTCCTGGAGTATTAGTCAATAAGTATTAGAGGTTGCTTTAAAAAAAAAATGATATAAGACTGTATGAGGTTACTTATTCTGGTGGTTTTCCGAGTTTGAGATTATGCTAAACGTAATATAGTTAGATGATCCATCTGTAATGGCATTATCAGGTATATCCAAAAATGTTACAAAAAAAATAATTTTCATTTATAAGAATTTTTATGAAGTGTGAAACTTTTTAGTTCCCAACTGTATTCTAAATGTATTTTTGTTCTTTGTTTTTCTTTAATTTGTTTTTCTTTTAAATTAATATATGAGTATACTAAATATGCATTCTATATTGTCTGTTAACTTATGAATAACATTAATAATTGAATTAAATAATATTGCTTATGTTTTCAGTGACAAATTAAGTATAGTTGAGGCCATTAGACAAATTATATTCGTAATTTGTAGTGTTCTACTTTAAAATGCCCGCTCGGCTTAGTTAAAACGATCAAGTCCTACCTGGAAACGAGGACCTTCACCATCAAGATCGGCGAGACTCGATCGACGGCTCGCACTATCAGATCCGGTGTACCTCAGGGATCCATCTTGTCGCCGTTTTTATTCAACATATTCATGGCAGATGTGCCAAAGCTACATAGTAACTCGACCATTTCCGCATACTTCGCAGATGACACTGCAGTAATGGTCAGGCACTCTCAGGCGGAACGCATCACTCGGATTCTTCAAGACGCCATGAACGAGCTGGAAGTCTGGTTCAGAGCATGGCGAATCGATGTTAACCCTCTGAAGAGCGCTGCCATCCTCTTCACCAGAAGGAGGAACACGGTTTCGAGAGGTGCCGCCATTCCCGTTGGCGAGATCGAGATCTTTGACGATGCCATCCCCTGGAAAACCGAAGCGAAATACTTAGGAGTCACACTAGACCGCGGACTTTACTTCAAACAACATATTCACGCAGCTAGAAGCAAGGCCTATGGAGCTGCCAAGACATTGTATCCATTAACGAACCGGAAGAGTAAGCTATCAACATCCAGTAAGCTACTGTTATATAAAACCATGATACACCCGGTGATGTTATACGCCTCCCCCGTCTGGGGACACGCAGCTCCCATACACATCAAGAAGCTGCAGGTGGTCCAGAACAAACTTCTTAGAACTGCATTTAAGGCGCCTTGGTTTATAAGTAACAGGCAGCTTCATCGAGAGGCCAACATTCAAACCATCACCGAAGCCATGAAAAAAGCTGCAGAAAAAGTCTTTGCCTCTGCTTCGCAACACACGAATCCTCTGCTCAGGAACGCAGTGGATTACGACGAAGATGCAAGGCACCGCCACAAAAGACCAAAGATGGCAGTAGCTGACTAACGCTGCTGATCTTCTGGCCTCACATCACGAGCCTTTCTTGGGCTGAGCTCTTAACTCAACAAACTCCATGGCCTGAATAAATATTCAAACCAGACATCACCAACATGTTCCCAGAAGACCACAGGGAAAAGAACTTGCTTTCGACCCGGCATAAAGGATGTCAAACAAAACAAACTTTAAAATGTTTGATTTTATTATATACTATTTTGTAACATTCTGTTTCGTCTTGAAACAGTTTAAATTTTTTAACAAATATCAGAAAAAAATATTTAAAAATTTTAGTTTGTTCTAAATTTGATAAAAATTACATTTAATATACTTGATAATTAAGGATGTTCATATTATTATGGTAACAAATTGATAAATCTAAATTTAATAATCATTACTTTCTTATTTTCTCCATTTCTAAAAATAATAATTATTTATTTCAGATCTTATTTATGAGATGAATCTTTTGTTAAACCCCTTGAATATAAACATCTCAATGGTACAGTTTTCTTTTTCTACTTCCGTAATAAGTAACACAAAGTAGTGTTTACACCTACATATTTATAAATCATTTTTTATTCATCACTATACTGTTCCAATTAGGCTTCAGTTTACTTTAAATTTACTTTAAGGAATTATAAATTTTGAAATTATATTATAAAATATAATTAATAAATAATTTAAAGCTAAACATTTTTATTTATGTGTTACAACAGAAAGCATGCAATTCCAACGTAATACTGAAATATTGCAGTAAATAGTAAATATTTATTATTTATAATTATCTTAATTGCATCAAACAATAAATGTAATTATGAATATTTTAATTTTGAATTATTAGAGTTATAATTCTTATATAATAATAATACAAAGCAAAACATTTTTATTTATTTGTTATAACACAAAGTATAAAATATAGTAGTAATCTGTAAATAAATAAATAAATAAATATTTACTATTCATAATTATCTAAATCGCATCAAACATATATTAAGATTGAAATCAACAATTCTACTTCTATTCTTTGAGGTAAATGTAATTATGTGTTTAATTTTTGAATTATTATACTTATATTTCTTATATAATTAATTTATTTACTTAATGACATGTTAAATGTAATCAGTCTTTAGACTTACATAATTGTAACATTATACATCTTTCCTATCGACGATATTATTAGTGACTCGTTATAAATCTTTTTTTTTTTTCGTTTCATTTCTGTCCAATGAAATTCACTCGGTCCATGGCAATTGCATTTAATGTACGAAATTAATGGACGGCGCCCATAAATATCGCGTAATCTGCCCACCGTTGTACATGTAAGTCACATTAAACTCCGTCGTAAATCGTTACTTTATTACGGAAGTAGAAAAAGAAAACTGTATACATTGTACCATTGAGATGTTTATAATACAAGGGGTTTAACAAATGATTGGCTCATAAATAACAGCGGAAATAAATAATCATTATTTTCAGAAATATAAGAAAGTAGTGTTTACTAAAGTTAGATTTATCAATAAATATTTGATATTATTAGCTGGAAAATTAATTATAACCATAATAATATGAACATCCTTAATTATCAAAGAGCTAAAATGTATTTTTTATCAAATTTAATACAAGTAATTTTTTTTAGTTCATTGCAAAATAAATATATATTTTTTTACATAGCTGATATTTGTTGAAAATTTGAAGCTGTTTCATGACAAAACAGAACGTTTCAAAATAGTAAAACAATGAAATAGAAAATATTATTGATATGAGACAATATAAAATAAATATTTAGTACACTATTACATAATAATTAACACAAAAGAAGTTAAAAAGTAAACATTTAAACAAATATAGCAAAAAACAAAAATAATAAAAAAGATGAACATTTAGAATACATTAGGAAAAAAAAAGTTTTACACTTTCAGACATAATTGAATATAAAAATTGTTACGAAGCAAAAATATTTTTTTAATATTTTGAGGAAAATGCCACGATATTACCTAATCACTGAAAAAGTGCTGAAAGAGTTTCCACAAAAGATATTAAATTAATAAACACGATATTCCCACTCAATGGAAAGTAGTTCAAGCAATGATAATTACCAATCCCGGAAAGCCACCAGAAGAAGTAACCTCATACAGACCAATCAGACTTATATTATTTTTTTTATTTGAAAGCAACTATTAATAGTTATAGAACTAATACTCCAGGAAAACAACATATTCCCGAAACACCAGTTTGGATTCTGCAAAGGGTATTACAGCATGGAACATAATAATACTGCTCTGCTGCATTTTTGGATATCTTGCTTTCGATAAAGTATGACATCCTGGACTAGTGTATAAAATTGTGATATACTTTCCAAATTATAATATCTATAAAATTGCAAGAAAAAAAACTTTTTCCAATAGAATCTGAGGTACTACAAGAAAGTGTAACACCAAATAAAATAACTATTGCTTTGATACTAACACATAAGTTGCACCTCAAAACTTGAAAAGAGGACTAAATCAGATTCAACACTGGTTCAAAGAATAACATTTTAAGCCTAACAAAATAAAATTGACTCATAGTAACTTAAATAATAAAGTGTTATATCAGTATTAGTAAGTGGTAAAATTATCTTGGGACAGATAACTTGCTAGGAAGAAACATATATATTTAAAGTGAAAGAAACTATACTGACTGTTTGGAAGAAAATAAGTGCTAACGCTAGACAACAAAATTAATTATTAATATGTAAATTCATCCTGAAGCCTGTATTATAGTGGAATATAGTGAGTTCAGAAAGTATTTCAAACATCAAAATATTACAGAGATTTATTTGTATATTACCAACAGTTTTATGCACAGTGACTTACAAATGAAAACGGTTAAATGTATAATTACATACTTTAGTGAAAATTTGAATTTAAATGAAACTCAACATAGAGACTTAAAAACTTGAACATAGTTTTATCATATAGATGTAATTAAAAAATTATACCATGATATATAATATCAAATGTATATTCTTGAGTTTCCAATCTACATGAAAATTGTACTTTGAACAAATTTAATTAATATCCATTGTAAATATAAATATATGGTGAACAAACAAAAATGTAAACTGCAATGTAATTTTTTATTTGATTAATCGAACGGATTTTTTTAAATTCATTATTTACTTATTAATCAGGAGAAAATATTATATATTGTAGAGAATAAATACCAGAGATTATACGTGTCTATATCATGGATTTCATAATTTGTAGAGGCGTCAAGATTAGACCACTATATGTAATTTGCAAGGTAACCAAAAAAGATTGACTAATCGTAAAGTTGGCTCTTTTTTTTTCTCTACTTTATTTCTCATTATTTTTTATTAATTAATAAAAATACTGAAATTACCCAATTAATAATATAAATAGGAATGATATAACTAGAATGATATAACTAAATATAAAAATAAATATTTTAATAATGTATTGTGATAGATATATGAATTGAGATTGAAATTAGTTATATCAATAAATTATAGATCTTCTAAAAGTTTTAGCAGAAGGTCGAAGACACCGATAATGTTATATAAAGGCAGTAAAGCCGTAGTGGATAAAAATGTCAACAGGAACAAATATTGGCAAGGCACCAAGTAAACCCATCAATTTACCAAAAACATATTACAGATAAACCTGTGAAAATTAGTAAAAATATAGGTTTTTTAAATTATTTTCTGTTAGAAGAAAAAGAGGAGTTAATCTTTTGTAAAAACAATTAATTAATTAATTCAGAATATATTAACAAATATTAATCATGAGTTATATTCTTTGTAATCTACAATATTTATTGGGCCAAAAGTATATCACAGTCTTTCTGTAAACAATAACAATCCATTTTTTATACATAAAAATTTTAAAAAAAAACTTGAAAAAATGGTTTAAATCGTCAAACATAAAGACTGACTTAATGTCTTTGAATTTTAAGAAATATTTATTCTAAAGTAGTTATCCAGATATATATTATCTCGGTAACTTCAAACAATCTAAATGAAAAGAGTTATATACCTATTAATAAGAAATTTTTAAACCTAGTATAAAATTATATAATTAATGAACTGTTTAGGATGTTCATAAAACAATATAACAATGTAAAATAATGTAACTGTAATCGGAGTAAAATGCATTATTATTCTTTAGATAAAATTGTTAAATCCAAATACAAAATAATAATAATTATTATATTTATTGCAACAAATACACAACCAAATAATAACTAAAAACGTATACATGTAACAACAATAATAGAAACAAAAAATATAACTATTAGAAAAGGCTGTTTTACAGAAAAATAAAAAAATATACAGGAAATCTACAAACTGCCAAAACTGATCTCAGTCCTAATATTTGTTACATATTAAATATGTTAGGAATCCTTAAGCATAAATAAACTAAATATATGAGAATGAAAGTACTATTAATGTTAAATTTCAGTGCTTATTTCCTCAAGACTAGGCGACCCTTATTAATCTATTCAAACTACTAAAATTAAAGAATTTGGTAGGATAAAAAATTATTTGAAAAAGCCTGGGATTAAATAACTAATATAATTATCTTATCAATGGAGGGAAGATGCAGAAGGAACTGTAGCTTCGCTAAAATATTAGGGGTCTTAAGTTGGCAATATTAGGGGTGCTAATTTAATTCTCCAAATAATATAAGAATTAATTTAGTACATACGTCAACTAAAAACGAAAAAATCACCAGGATATGACCTAATTACTGCAGAGGTCTTGAGGCAACTCCCAACTATTGGCGTGAAGGTGGTCACACTTATATACAATGCAGTAATTAGACTTGGAATATTTCCAGCTCAATGGAAGGTGGCACAAATAATACTGATCTCCAAACCTGGAAAACCGATGGATGCAGCGTCTTCCTACAGACCTATCAGCCTTCTGCCAGTCCTGTCCAAACTGTTCGAAAGACTTCTGCTCCGGAGTCTTCAGCCCTGGTTGCTAGACAATAGACTTATACCGGAACATCAGTTTGGATTTCGGGAACGTCATGGTACTGTGGAGCAGGTCCATCGTGTTGTGGATATTATTGGCAGGAGTCTTGAGGAGAAGAGGTACTGCTCCGCCGCTTTTCTCGATATCTCGCAAGCGTTCGATAGAGTATGGCATGAAGGTTTGCTGTATAAACTGAAGAAGTGTCTTCCACATAAATATTTCATCTTATTCAAGTCTTATCTGTCTGGGAGGCTTTTTCAGGTCAAATATAAGGATGAAGTGACTTCGCTGCGCCCAATCCTCTCTGGTGTTCCGCAGGGAAGTGTCTCTGGACCCTTGCTGTACCTAATATTCACGGCTGACCTTCCAACTACTCAACACGTCACTGTGGCCACATTTGCTGATGACACTGTAGTTATGGCATCTGATGAAACCCAACGATAGCTTCACAGACGCTCCAAAGAAGCCTAAATTACATCGTCCACTGGTTCAAAAAGTGGAGAATCAAAGCCAACGAAACCAAGTCTGTGCATGTAACGTTTACAACGCGCTGACAAACCTGTCCACCCGTTTCACTCAATAGCTGTGTTCTACCACAAGCAGAAGATGCCAAATACGTTGGCTACATCTGGACAGACGTCTCACGTGGAAAAAACATATAAGAACAAAAAGAAAGCAGCTGGGTTTGACAGTAAAGAAATTGCATTGGCTGTTGGGCAGATACTCGTCCACCTCTGTTGATAACAAATTATTGTTATACAAAACAATTATTAAACCCATATGGACCTATGGCATCCAACTATGGGGATCTGCCTGCAATACTAGCATCGATATTATCCAGAGGTTTCAATCAAAAACATTGAGAGAAATCACCAATGTTCCTTGGTTCTCTACAAATGAACACATACACTATTACGCGAACATCGAATATGTAAGGGATGAGATAACCAAACACAGCACAAAATATGTACATCGGCTACAGGACCATCCAAACCAACTCGCCACTGAGCTTACAATTACAGAAACACATCGACGAAGACTGAAACGCTTCAAGCCACACGATGTCCCAATTCGCTTTTGTGATGTATGAGTTGTTATATTTTTATTTGTATTATTTTTTTTTTGTATCTGTTAAGTTATCAGTGGAGTTTGGTCACTGGACTAATCTCCAATATACATATTTATTTTATTTTTCTTCAGTTCATTATTGTCAAAATTAGAGCCTATTATCTGTTTTTTGTAGATAGATTGCTTTAATAAATAATAAAAAAAAAAAATTTAGTTATTTAGATTTAGATTCAATTTTCAAGAATTAACCCCCAGCTCATTACTTATCAAATTTTGATTTGTTTCTAAAATATTAGTTCTTGCATTTTCTTTGAATTAAGACTATTTATTATATGCAATGTTTATTTGATATTTATCACTACAATAATTTTAATAACTCTTTATAAAGTATCATGTAATTGTTATAAAATATTAATTAATTATTTTGTACAATAAATCTTTTTTGGAAAACAATATAATATTATTTTACTACATAGATTTGATTAAATGGAAGAACTTATAAGTAGTTTCGGAGTATTCATCAAACCAAATGTTACCAATTAAAACGTTATATCAAACTGACGCAAAATTAATTCACGTACTTTGCTTTCACGCTATTTATTACAAAAAAGACGTTGCATTTTAATACTGATGTTCATTATCAAAGTTATAATGCGAAGCGGGTTGGTTTGTTAATTGGCGCTGATAGCACAAAAAAAATGAAGAAAAGTGGTAGCCTCGGGTAGAGGAAATGCAACGAAACTTTTCTGCGATGCGGATAATTTTGTCATAATTCCATTGCCATTAAACCCTCCTATTTTTATGGAGAAAGTGAAACTCGCCCGGAAGCATTTAATTACGAAACTTTATTTAGGACTGCAAACGTCCCTCTTATTTAAGCAACAAACCGAAACGTGTAAATATGTAATAACCTTTGATGCAAATAAGTAAATATTTGAATTCCATTAATGTCTTATAATTAATTTTCATGCACATAATTTTCTATTTGAAGCATTTATATGAGCAGTCGTCAAATTTATAATTATGTCAAAATTAATCAATATTTACAAAAATACTTGTTTAAGTTCACATTTCTATTTGATCATTACAAAATGATTAAAATTGAAGTTGGTAACAATGTAAAGCTAAGAAATCAAATTTATTTTGTTTTTTCTACAATCCATAAACTGGTCCTTATTTACCAATTTTTTAATCAATGAATATAATTTACAATTCATTAATAGTAAAAATATATCAAATTCCTGGAGTGAAAAACAGCTAAATCTCATATAATATGGTAATTAGTTCCGCACTGTTTGAAACTGGACTTTAATACTGCATAAAAATAATTAGCACAAAAAGAGACTTGATTGTACAAAGAAGTAAGAAAAAAAATTGCTTAATTAAAGTCAATGAAGGCGCACTATGCAAGGATATATTTAATAATATTCCCCTTACTACAATGAAATTTAAATTTATACGTCTATTAAAAATTGGCCGGTAGAAAACTTCATACCTGAACACCAGTTTAGATTAAGAAAGTGATTTGGCACTGTGGAGAAAAGGATCTGTTCCGCTGCTTTTCTTGACATCTTTCAGGCTTTTGACAGAGTGGTATGAGGATTTATTCTAAAAGTTAAAAGAAGTTCCTCTTAAACATTTACAACGAAATATATACAAATCCTACCTGATGAAAATACATTAAAAATAAAAGATGAAATTCTATAATTGAGATCAATATTATCAGGTGTACCACAGGGTGGTGTATCGGGGCTATTATTATACCTGCATATTAAAGCTACATTTGCAATTCTTGCAAACTGATTCAGTACAACCTTCAAACCTGCTTCAGGATAGGCTGGACAATATCTAATACTGGATGGAAAGTTGGATGTTAAAGGAAAATTACACTAAATCCTCATATGTCATCTTTACAATTCTTTGATAAACACGCTAACAGGTTTTCCTAAAAACTACCTTCTTTTCACAATCCAAGAAATTGCGATTTCAGCTAGATCGATTCTGGACTTGGAAGAACAATATAAATGGGAAGTGAAAGATATACTTGCTACTACATAGAAACTCTGAGATATTCTTTGAGAATAAGGTGCCAATCCTAAGACCAATATGGACGTATAGTATACAGTCGTGCTTGTTATTCGACAATAGACATACTGAGGTACCAATCGAAGATATGGAGATTGATCATAAATGCACCAATATATTCCACAAATGATTAAATTAATGTTATTAAAAACACCAAATGAAGAG
Organism: Nicrophorus investigator; assembly: GCA_963457615.1. Lineage (NCBI taxonomy): Eukaryota > Metazoa > Arthropoda > Insecta > Coleoptera > Silphidae > Nicrophorus > Nicrophorus investigator. Next base: position 15,980,067 of record OY735143.1, read on the forward strand.
ATCATAAAAATTAGCATAAACTGCTTAGCAGCATGCGAAACCAACACGACTAGCCATCGATGGAGACTCAAACTTTTCATGTTATAAGATTTGCTAACCCACTTCTAATAGCTGGTACTTATACCTTTTTATGGATAGAATAAATACAACTGAAGGATATAAAACAATAACAACATTTTAGAAGTTGCATGCTTATAATAATGCTTTGATATAACAAAATCCACAATTTCAACTCCAATTTAGCTTAAAAAAAAACTCGATTATCATCCAACAAAATATGACCAGAAGTTGTACCACAACAACCAAAAAAATAATATAAAGAAATTTGAAATAGTATGAAGATGTTGGAAATTTATTGAAAGAAAAAGATGATTGAATAATTAGAAAACCTTTGTTAACTTAAAATTACCAAAAAAAATCATTTCATGACAGTGGCGACACATATAATTATTATTAATAGTATTACTAGATGGACGAGTAAAAGTGCGAGAAATAGTTGATGACAGGCTTTTTAGTAGAACGAGTTTTTCAAATTTTGCATGTAGAACAAGCTTAGATAGGAGTCAAAATAGTAAATTTCTTAACCGTCTTTGGATCATTTTAACAAGAATAAAACTGGTTTTGTTTGCAAATTTATAAATATGTATAAAACTTGAATTCAATACTGTACACTAAAGATGAAAAACAATCTAAACAATGATTAGAAGCTGGTTTAAGTATACCAAAGTATGAAAAAGACTGTTCTATCAGCAGTAAATCTTATAGCATTAGGTTTTTTTTAAATAAATTTCCTTTTTTAATATATTATATTGAAAGTTTTTAAATCATTTTTTTATATCATTCCATTTGGCTACAAACATTTCTTAAGAAGATGCATGTAATCATAATTAGAATGATCACACTGGTTCAAGAAAAAATCTAGATTTAATTTGGACTCATCAAATTTTAATTCCCTATATCCAACTTTACATACAACGATTCTGAAACAATACAATTTGAAGACACCGGAATATCTAACCAAAAATTGGAACTTTTGGTTTTTCTAACCATGATACAAATATGCTAGGAGCACCTGACAATCCAACAATTTTCATTCTCTTTTGTGCATGATGATTTTGGTAATTAATTTGGTAAAACAAGGTGCAACACTACGTTTATTTTAAAAAATAAATAAATTCTATTCCTTGTATTATTTTTTTCATACCTTTTAATTTTTAAATAACATATTCTAAACACAAGGTAAGTAAAATGGTCTAATTTATAATTAAGATAAAAACCGTAAAAGCAAAATTTGTCTAAATATTATATTAACAAAAATGATTGAATCTTGTCAAATCCTACAAGCAGTAACTTTGTGACCAGCTCTCTCATGTACCCATCGAGAAACTGCGAAAATCATCAATAGATACAACAGGGACAACGTACAAAGCGCTTCTTTTTACTGTGAGCCGATCATCTGCGCTTGTCATCACTACGTAAAAATTGGATTTCTCTTTTTGCGAAAGCAGTGCATTTTGGTAAGTGCAATTAAGAAGGTCGGAGAAGGTTTTTTTCGCTGGGGCTTCACCGATATCAATGGTCAGCGTATCGTATGGTTTGGTGAGTTTCTTGTGCACAGCCAGATGAAGTGAAGGAACTTCAAACGTAGTTTTCAGACCCAATTTGTTCGGATCGCAAGTGTCTTTCATACCCTCATAATTTGATTGCAGAACGAAGATGCTAATGTAACTTATAAATAAAGACACATATTAAGTTAATTAAATATTTAATTAAAAATATGCTTATACCTGTGTTTGGAGAGATTGAGAAACGGCGGCAGTTGCAGTTTGAAACTGCACGAGAAAGAACCGATAGGAATTGCTATGATCGGATTATTACCGAAAGTGGGAACCGATGGAGGACAAGCCACTTTTGCTCTAGACCATGCGTACACATTTCCATCTATCTTCGTCCTCACTGCAAGCTCTGCAAATTCCTGCTTCTCAGCACATATAAATGTTGAATGCACCTGAATCACACAAATAGAATAATATATTTAATATATTTTATGATATATTGCATCACTTTATAATAGTTCTTCTGAGTCGCGGCGAAAGGAACTTCAGTCCAATCATGACTTATTTCAAACACTCGTTTACTTTCATCTTCATCCTTAAGCAATTTCCAGCGCATCGTCAAAATCTGATCCTCATTCCAGATTCCATGAAGCTCAACCACTTTTAAATAAGCTATAAATTAAATACCATTAATAATCTTTAAGTTATCTTCAATATTACGATTTACTCTCATTGCAAAATGGCTCCAAGTAATACTTTTCGCATCCGTTCGGACAGATCCCAACAATATGATGACATTGTGCCTTATCCTTACAAAATCCACATTTCTCAATGCAATTAGATCCAAAAACGTTTTTCATTAAATAATCACATTCTTAAAATAAATCAATAAATTATAATTTAATACACAAAAGTTTTTAATCATCACTTAATCTGCAATCTTTTCCATAGTATCCAGGTTGACAGTAGCATTTATTTGTCTCTGCGCAAATCAAAGTTTCCTCACAAACATCCGTGTTAAAAACCGATTTACAGTTTATGCAATCATTACCAAATTTATCGACTGGACAAGTGCTGGCTATAAAAGTAAAAATTATAAACGACAATAAATTATTTATTAAATATAAAAAACCTATTGTATTATTATTATTGATACTCATTTTAATGGATACACTTGGATTCTCCAAAGATTCACACGAAACTTGTTCCATCTTCCCAGTACTAAATTCTGTATAAATTTTATTGATATCCACATCACAATCCGAATTTAATTTCATATGACTAAAAATTATTTCTTCATTCTCCATATTTTTTAACAAAAATGTATATTTTTTTACTGCATCTTCAATTACATTTTCTTTTATTTTAATGAATTTCCAAAGCCTCTAAAATATTTCAATTAAAAAAATATTTAGACAATTAATACAAAAATACTTTTTCATTTCTAAATGTTATATGTTTGATGATTGTTGAACCTTGTCTTAGTTGAATAATCAATTTACGATCAAAATAAAAATAAGCGGATAAGCATATCTGTTTGTTATAAGCTTGTATGTTTTCCAAAAATACATTTTTTGTCACATCTCTGTATTTTATAAAATAATCGTCTAAAAAAAACTTTGTTATTATAACTTTTTAATTATTTTCTATTATAAATACATATGTGAAATTTCCAAATTGCGCCTTTTATAGATTTCATCTGAATACTGCCTATTGCATAATTAGGAATCGTCTTATTTAATACAACAAAATCATTCAGAAATAGAGTGAAATATTTATTATATCTAATAGTAAAGTGATTCCATGAACGTGAATTGTACTGTGGATAAATTATCAAATTCTGAAAATAAAATAAATTTGATTAATTTATTATAAAATATATTATTTACCTTTCTTACATTTACATATTTAATGCAATTTTTATTTGATATTTTATCTGGACATATTTTTAATGTTAATATATTATTTTTAAATGATATTATTTGCTTCAAATTTTTATAAGAATAAATTGACATTTGGGCATCCTCGTCATATTTTATAGAAAATGAAAATTCAAAGTAATATTCCAAATTATCATTCAAATATTTAGTTACTGTTTCATTATTATCACTGACAAAAGTTTCGAAATCTAAAATAAAGTATAATTTAATTAGAGATAAACTAATAAAATTAATAAAATTAACTTTGCCATCTAGGATCGAGTACTGGACCTAAATGAGATTTATAACTATAATCAAATATCCAATAATTCGGAATGAATTTAAAAATATTGCTTGTTCTATCACCTTAAATAAATGATTTATTTTTATTATAAATAAGCTGTTTCAATGCTTATACTTACTATTTAAATTATAAAAGGATTTATTATATGGTGTAATCCAAGTTAACGTTTCGCTTTCATTATTAGAAACACAATAAGCTTGCAATTCACCATGTAGATTTCTTTTGCTAACAATTGTTATTCCATTGAAATTTTGAAGAATTATACATAAATATATTAAAATAATTATTAAATGTTTAATCGAATTCATATCTACTAAACAAAATTAACACTGGATACTTTTAATTTATTATTACGTTTATAGCTGAAGTAATTCTGTTTGATATCTAATCAAACCGCATTTCCGTTTTATTATGATACGCAAACCGATTGATTAAAACCGATAATTAAAATAAATGATAATTAAATATTATTTTTTTGGTATAACATCGATTTATATTAAATTTATGTGTTAAGTTTAGTATATTAAACCTTTAATATTTGTTTGTTTGGATTTGGTTTACTTTTCGCTAAAGTTTGTAATTATATTTTTAACTGTTTCCAATTGTAAGCCACTTTGTAAAACATACCAAATGTTGCTAATAACCCTGTATTCCATATAGCAACACTGGTATGATGATGGATTTATATATTATTAGTTTGAGGTCTAGCAATAGCACTGATTTTTTCTAAATAACCAGTATAGTTTGTTGAATTACAGACCTAATTGTTTCCTCTTCAGTTGTAGTATACTAACACCTCACTCAATAAGTTCGTAGGATGACATATAGTTGTCGCCATTATCAACAAATTCATATATTTTTTAGGAAATACCAACCTTTAGACGACGCCTGTCAATTTCAAGGCAATTTAACTTTTAGTTCACAAGTCACAGTGGTTTCACAAAACATTGTTTTTGATGGAAAAAAAAATACAATTCAAGCAAAGCAATGACTTGATAATTGTTATGGGGATTCTTATCTCTCCGTCGAGACAAATGGTAGAGAAGTGGTTTGCTGATTTTGAATGAAGTCGTACTGACACAAATAATACTGAACGCTCTGGTCGCCCAAAATCGACAATTGTTACAGAAAACTTAAAAAGTCCACAAAATGGTTTTGGTCGATCGTAAATTGAAGTTGCGTGAGATAACTGATACTTTGAAGATATCAGAAGGTAGTGTATTTATTATTTTGGATGAAGATTTGATCATGAAAAAGCTCTGTTCGAAATGGGTACCGCGTTTGCTCACAGTGGACCAAAAATAGCAACTAGTTGATGATTCCGAGCGTTGTTTGGAGTTGTTCAAGCGAAATAAAGAGGATGTTTCATGTGGTATCTAACAATGGATGAAATCTGGATTCACCAGTACATTCCAGAGACAAATCGGTCATCAGCTGAATGAAGAGTAAAGGTTGAAAGCCGTCCCAAGCAGACAAAAACGTAAATGTCAGCTGGTAAGGTTTTGGCCTCCGTATTTTGCGTTGCGCACGGAATTTTATTCATTGATTCATTGAGTAAGGAAAAACCTTCAATAACGAATATTATATGACATTATTAGTGCGTTTGAAGGAAGAATTTGCGAAAAAAAACGACCACAAATGAAGAAGAAAAACGTGCTCTTTTACTAAAACAATTCACCGTGTCATAAGTCGATCAAAGCGATAGCAAAAATGCACGAATTGCATTTTGAATTGCTTCCTCATCCACTCTATTCTCCAGATCTGGCTGCCAGATACTACTACCTGTTTGCAGACCTAAATGAATGCTCAAGGGAAAGAGATATGGCTCCAATGAAGAAGTGATTACCAAAACTGAAGCCAAAAATAAATCGTTTTCAAAGTAGCTATAGAAATATTGGAGATGCATTGGAATTAATGTATCACTCTTAAAGGAGACTATGTTGATGAATAAATTCGCCCAAATATTTCCCAAAATTGTTATTTTATTACTCATCTTACGAACTTATTGAGTGAAGTTTTATAAGGCTTTACTAATTAATCTATGTATTTTGAACTGGAATAATTAGATAATATCGATGGTTAAGTTAAAGAAAGACCCTTCAGATCTAGCTATCTCTTATTTTTTGCAATATTTATTTAAATTTATTTTAAAATAAATTTGAAACTGATTCACATTTCAAACCCATTTTCTGTGTCCGTTTTATAGTAAGTAATCTCTAGTCTCAGTATCCAATTAATGTAAAAAAAAGGTTATACACAATAATAGAATCTTAATTTGGGCATAAAATATTATCAAAATTTATAAAAACTAATAATATTTATTGCAGCAAAAAAATACAAAAATATTAAAAAATAAACTTAATACATAAAGGAGCTACTCGAAATACGAAAGAACGAAGAAATACATTCTTACCTCAGCAGCTTGTCTCCCACTGAAGCAACACAATATTCTTTACTTCGTAAGTCGGATGGCAGCTGGGCGAGATGCGACGCGGAAAAGGCCGAGTTATTTGCTGAACATCTTTCTGAAGTTTTTCGACCTTTTCCACCACAGGTTACGGATGAGAGTGAGATACACCAGTACCTTTCTTCAGCAAGTCAAATGTCACCCCCCATAGTTCCCTTCAAGGTGAGAGAGGTGGAGGATATGATCATGCGAGGTCTTAAACCTAGGAAGGCACCCGGTTATGACCTAATCACTACGGAGGTTTTGAGACAGTTGCCATCCGTAGGACTTAAAATGTTGTCGCTAATTTTTAACGCTGTGTTGCGACTGGGATGCTTTCCGGACCAGTGGAAGGTGGCCCAGATTATACTTGTTCTGAAGCCTGGAAAGCCAGCGGAAATGGCTGCCTCCTACAGACCCATTAGCCTTCTGCCAATTATGTCAAAGCTGTTTGAGAAGCTGCTACTACGTAGACTGAGACCTTGGCTACTAGAGAACAACATTATTCCTGAACACCAGTTTGGATTTCGAGAGAGACATGGGACTGTGGAGCAGGTACACAGAGTTGTGGATGTAATCGGCAGGAGCTTGGAGGAGAAAAAGTTCTGTTCTGCTGCTTTTCTTGATATTTCTCAGGCCTTCGATAAAGTATGGCCTACAAGCTAAAAAAGTGCCTCCCAAACGTGTATTACGACATCTTCAAATCCTACTTGACGGGAAGGATGTTCCAAGTAAAATTTAAGGACGAAATAACATCTTTGAGACCAATACGATCCGGTGTACCACAGGGAAGTGTGTCAGGACCCCTACTGTATGTAATTTTTACAGCTGACCTACCAACGACTCAGCAGGTAACAGTCGCTACCTTTGCAGATGATACAGCAATTCTTGCATCCGATGCTGACCCAATACACGCCTCAAGCCTCTTGCAGGAAAGTCTAGGCAATATACAACAATGGTTGAAAAGGTGGAGGATAAAGGTAAATGAAACCAAATCTACACACGTCACTTTTACAATGCGTAGAAAAACATGCCCACCCGTCTTTCTAAACGACACCCCGCTGCCGCAAGCTGAGGAAGCCAAGTACCTGGGAATATACATAGACCGTCGCCTCACTTGGAAAAAACATGTGAAGACAAAGAGGAAACAACTGGCACTCCAATACAGTAATATGTACTGGTTATTGGGAAGAAACTCGGAGTTGTCCATTGAAAATAAAATCCTGATATATAAAGCCATCCTAAAGCCAATATGGACGTATAGTATTCAATTGTGGGGGTCAGCCTGCAATACGACAATTGAGTTAATTCAAAGATACCAATCAAAGACACTGAGGTCGATCATGAACGCACCATGGTACTCTACGAATGCAGAAATCCACTTATTTACAGACACCAACCTGGTTAAGAATGAAATCAAAAAATCAAGCACAAAATACTATCATAGACTTGAAGATCACCCAAACCACCTAGCAGTAGGGTTAACCGACACATTCAACCTTCGCCGGAGACTGAAGCGTTACAAGCCTGAAGATCTGCAAATCCGGTTTCAATAAGTGAATGAAATGAGTGAGAAAAGGGTGTCCTAAGTGAGGGATGGTTGCTGAATCAATCCTTGAATTACCTGTTGAATATTGTCAGTCATGCAGCTCATTATCCACAGGGATAGATTGCTGGAATTATAATAATAAAAAAAAAAAAAAAAATACATAAAAAATTCTGCCCGATTTATAAATAATTTATATAAAAAAAAATAATTAGCCTTCTCAATAATAATCCTGCTAAAGCCATGATTAACTAAATAATCCTTCAATTATAAAAAAAAACGAAAAAAGCAAAATGAAAATTCTGTAATTAAACTCAATTTTGTATATTGTTGCCTTATAATGAATATAATATAAGTATATTCAAATGAAAATTTCAAACAGTCTTTTATGAAATTGAATTTTAGTAATTATCATCCAACAGTCTTAAATTAATAAATATGTATAGTAATACATATACTAATTTTATCTTTTCAAAGACAATCCTATCAAATAATAAATAATCCTACAAATATAAAAATAAGCAAAAGGAAAATTCTGTAATTAAACACAAATTTATATATTGTTGCCTAATGATGAAAATAATATTAGTATATGTAAATTTTTTTTTTTGACAAAATTGAATTTTATTAAATATTCTTAAATTAATAATTACATATACGATAATTAATTAAGTTTATAAATAAAATAGTACATAAACACATTTTGCCTTTCAAAATATAATCCTGTTAAAATCATCACTATAAATAAGTAAAAAAAAATTAAATAATTAAACTCAATTTTATATATTGTTACATAATAATGAATATATTAACAAAATAAAATTTTAGTAATTAACATACAATATTCTTAAATTAATAATTACTAATACAAATATTAATTAATTTTATAAATAAAAAAAACACATATTTAGCCTTTTCCAGACATAATCCAGCCTAATTGATGACTAAACAATCCTTCATTTATAAAAAAAAATAAACAAAAGGAAAATTCTGTTTTTAAACTCAATATTGTTGCATAATAATGAAAATATAAATATATTTCAATGAAAATTTCAAAAATTCTTTAACAAAATTGAATTTTAGTAATTATCATACAACATTATTAAATTAACAAATAAAAAAAGTTTTTAAATAAAAAAATATATATAAATATTTTGTCTCTTCAAAGTACTTGTAAAGGTAGTAATAACATTTAAATGTACTTGCCAACAACACTCATTTATTCATCTAATCTGCAGTAAACCTACGACCCGTCTGCGTCCATTCTTCTTTTTTCTTGTCCTAACCCATTCCTATCATGTTTATATATGTTTTGTAACTTCCTTCAACATCATCCTGGCAATAAAAAACCTATAACCCAACGCTGCACCATTATGAAGAACATCATCTACAAGCAACACCCGATACACCAAAAAACTCATTTCCAGCGATATAATCATTATTCAAAATCGAAAATTCATAAAGCACATTATAAAATTGCTCATAATTTATATTTAGTTCTAAACTTCTTAAATTTGAACATTTTACAATGACTTCATTAGAACTGAAAATAAATTAGATTAATTCAAGGTATTATAATAAATTTGGTTATTTGATGTTTCCAAGTATAAAAGGTATAATAATTATATTTATAAAAAAAATACTTCTTGCGCCGACAAGCATTAGTAATTGTATCTCGAGGGAAAACGTGACTGAGTTTATGGTCTCTTTACTACCATAATCACGTCTTTTCACGATTAGTACAAACCCAACAGGGCCTAAAAAGAATTACAAGCGATTACGCGCAACTGAATAATTGAGGAGTTCCGTAATTAACTGTGGAATTATTCAAGAGAATTCACCATTTATTTTTATTTTCTTTGGGGGACTGATTAACATTAAGTTGGAATTAGCAGAACGCGAAGTTTTCGCAAACAATTGGAACGGAATTATGAATTATAAATGATTGCAGCGATTATCGTCCGGTCGGCATTGTTTTCGGGTTTCTCTTCCACCGCGGTTTTCGGATGGACGAATTAGATAAATTGAGGTCGCGCCTTTTCACTCGGATCGTAGTTATATAAATGAGGTGGACTTGGGCCAGGAAACACACCCATCGACACGTTTGCACGGTCATTTCTGTTGAAATTTCATGTTCATCCCTGGCCCAGCTCCAGCGACGACAAGCTCTGTGCAAAATCATTGAACCAGAAAAAATAAACGTTCACACACACCAAAAATATTATTAAAAATATTATTGCACAAAAATAAACAAATAAAAATGATGTAACCGGAATTAATAATGTTGTTGTTGTTGCAGCATAGTTTGCAATCGGTAATTGCTGCATCATTTATTCACAACTGTTGGTAATAATAATGAGCAGTGATCGGAACATACCTCGGATCAATTTTGACACTAAAATGTAATTGCTATTATTAATTATTCATAGATTGCAATCTAATTCGATTTTTTTTAAATAAGCTTCAAATTATATGGAACGCAAAATTTATTGACAATATTAATAGATGCGACTAATTAACATTGGAATTTAACTGCAATTAATTTTCAAATTGTTGATATTGAATTATATATTTTTTGTTACAAGTAAGAAATTCGAAACAGCAGTAATAACATTCAATTCAATTAATATTCAAATATCAGCATTATTAAAAAAATATATTCTAATTAATTAACTAAAACCTCGATGATGTCAACATTTGTAATTCCTATAAGATCTCTTCCTTAACTGACAATCATTTATAATATCCTCCATCCGATGTTATGAGTTACGTCACGACATGTTATCCAACACATCACCAAACCATTATAACTGCTGCTTAAATTCCGTTTATAAAACATTAACTAATTATAGAATTTTTTTTAATATATTATATTTTTTTAAGAAATCAATATGATTTTAATTTATTTATTTACAATGAATTAGAAATATTTATTACATTACTTTTATGCGTTTTTGTTGTATCTTTCGGTTTACACGTTATGGTAATAAAATTAAAAAATACAGCAATAATTTAATTTTGTCATAATTATTTATATAATTTTATATGTTTTTGTATGTTTAATGTATCCTTAGAAAATTAAGTAAATCAATTAAAATTATTAAACATTTTAGTTGATTGATTTTTGTTTATAAACTCAGTAACTTTTCTAAATAAGTGAATTCAAAAATTGGAACATGAATATTTTAAATAAAATCGTTCTTAATTTACATAAAATTCATTAGAAAATGGAAAGTTTAATGTTCAATAGCCCTTTGCAATATTTATCAATAATCAGAATTAAGAAAATGTATGTCGGATCGCATTACAACTAAACACATCTCATCACTAAGACTTATTTTTAGTTTAACGCTTTTGATATATTAAATCAATTTAAATGTTTCATAAGTATATCAGAAGAAATCTTCTATTATTAATTTTTTTATCTAATGTTAATTATTTTTTTTAGGTTATCACTTTCTTCTTCATTATTATATAACAACGAATTATAATTAACAACTCACTCAATAAGTTTGTAGGATACTTATAGATGGAGCTTCTATCAACAAATCCATATGACATTTAGGAAGTACCAACCTTCAGACGACGCCAGTCAAAATTTCATGGCAATTTGACGTTTAGTTCATAAGTTACAGTGGTTTTAGTGACGATACTTTTATTATTTTCAAAACAATGGATTTGTCGATAGGCATTTAAATGTCATCCTACGAATTTTTTTAAATTTATGATGGGCTGCGGCAACATGAATTTCGTTATGTTGCAGACAATTTTTGTAATGATCAATAAACAAAAATATGTTTATAAATATATATATAGAGTCGGTCGGTCTGTGATCAGATTTCCAGCCTTACTCTTTACGAGCTCATTTTGTTAACTAAAGAAGTACTGTTATAATTTTTGTGTTTTTGTTATGATTTTCTGTACATTATATTATTATTTCTGGAGCTAAAAGACCTATTGTAAATAGCACTTTGCAGCAGTGAAATTTTATTTTATTTTTGTTGTATTAATTTTTTTTTTAATATTTGTAATTTTTTGCTGGAATCATTTTTTTTTTGTAATTTATTGCTGCAATAAATATTATTATTCTTAATATAAATATAACATATCGAAATAAAATATTTGCAATTTAAATTACATAAGTGAGTGCCACTACAAAATTGTCATAAAAGCTCGATCTGAACATAACAACTCATGAGGGCTAAGATCTAGGTTAATTTTTGCAATGAAAATTGAAAACATTATAATGTGATAAATTATTAATTTGTTAACCTATTTTAAAATAACCTCCAGAAGACTCCCATCATAAGGTTAATTTGTGTTAAATTTCTGAGCCTTGATTTTAAATTATTTTTATGTAGTCACTTCATAAGCTTTATAGCCACTTTAACATAGGTCAAATATTCATAAGAAAAAAAGTGTAAAAGAATTATGATCAATTCTTATTGGAGGCTTATTTAAAAAGTAGTTAGTATTCATCGCGATAAAACCAAAAAATATTCAATTATGATTTAAAATTTTTAAGAAATACCTGAGAGTAGATATTATAAATAATATAATTGTCTAGAAATGATCTAAATTTTATTTCGTTTTAAGAACATTAATTTATTAAAATAGTTTAGATATTAAGAATATACAATTATAGTTTGAAGTTTTCATAAAGATTAATAATAGTAAAACTTATTTGAAATTTTGTAAACAAATAAATCAGAATGTGGCACCCTTTTGTGAGTTCCCAATACGCCACCACAGCGGCCATATAAAAATTATTTCATACTTGGTCTCCCAAGTGCTGCTTCGCTATGAATTAAAATTTGAAGACTAGAACTTCATATTGGTCTTATATACAATTTTACATAAGCTTTATTTTCAACATTTATTTATAAAAGTTGCAAAGATACTGATTTTTTAAAGCTTAAAACACATTTATTAATATTTGAAAAATAATTACGTCAATATGGCTCAATTATATAAGTTTTACAGAGTGAACATTTGTATTTTATTTGCTTGGTCAACTATGAAATTTTATCTTATACTTTTAAACATATTAGCAAAAGCATAAAGATTTTTTCGATTTTACGTTTTATAAAACAGTATCGTAATTATGGGAGCATTAATATTCTATAATATTTGTAGAAAATATTAACAATAATATTTACAATATTAATCAGTCAACAAGTTTCTGGTATAAGAAAAACATTTTTGTTTAAAAATTAAGGTGTCAACTATTTTACGATACTTCACTTTACGGTCTTTTAAAACTATTCTGTGGATTTTTTTTATGTTTTCCGGAACAACTGCCAATTTTCGGCGACCATCGGTGTTTGTACGACCGTGTTTGAATTCAGCATACCAGTCAATAATAGTTGATTTCCCTGGTACAGAGATTATAAAGCCACTGTTTGGCTTCAATAGTATTTTTCCCCATCAAAAAGAATGTTTAATGAACACACAAAATTCTTTTTTATCCATTGATTTACAATTTTAAAATATAGTGTCCCCATAAAATCACTGTAACCTGTAAACTAATTGTCAGAATGTCACGAAATTTGGGTACCTATCGTTTGAAGCTTGAAATAATGAAAGACCTGTAGTCTTTTGTAACAGATAATTAATATTACTGTTATTATATTGTCCTGTTTTAGTAAGATATGTATTGTCAAATATCACTGATTGAATATGTATTTAAGCTATATTTGAAGAAATAAAAGCGATAAAAATGAATCCGTACGGCAAAATTATATTTAATGATTATTCTGGAATAACGAACAAACGTTGATTTCGGCGCGATGAATCTTGAAATAAATTTATAATGCCCCGTCGCGTCTTGTTCATTCATTAGCTGGCTGGTTTAAGGCCGGATTAGCAGGAAGCGATAATGGAGATCAAAAGATCTAAATAATAAGTAACGCCTCTCAAAGGGGACACTGGGAAACGAAAGACAAAGACATAAAAGGAAGATTAGTTTTTGTACTCCCCTTTGATACGTTTCCTCTCTGCGCGTATTACAATTTCCAGTAAATAAAAAAAAAAAAGCAGAAGTTGTATGCGTATAAACCACGTTGACTTTTTTGGTCGTTTAATTTCGCTAATCTCTGTTTTTCTGGGGATGAACGGAAGAACTTTAAATGCGAAAGCCGAGCGGAGATCGTGTACCTTATTGATATGCCGTCCGTGTGGACGAAGTTGTATACTATACACTTGTTTTTTCCTTGTCTTCCTTCCTCATCCGAAACCTCTGGAAATATAAATTAGCTCCAGATAATGGTGTTTTTCGTTTTGCCGGCCGCACTTCCACCGTGAGCGATTAATTAAAATTACGTGATCAGAGACCGAAATTGATATCCCAGCAATTTGCATTTAGATGACCCCACCTAACGTCGGTGGCCCGGTGATGGTTATCTACGTGCGCCCGTCGATCTTTGCGCGACTTTGGGGAAAACCTGAAAGCCGGAAACTTTCCTTTCTCTCTCTTCTCAGTCTCTTTCCGTCCCTCTGTTTCTCTACCCCCGATTGAAATGATTAATGGCCTGGAATACCGAGTGGCACACCTGATGATCCATCTCACAACAGATCTCTCTCTCTCTTTCTCTGTGAGCATCCCCCAAAATGCTTTTCATCTTAATGAAAGCTTCCTCCTACGCTTTCGCTGGCACAAACACACACACGCTTTCACTCGGAGACAACAATTCAGACGCATTCAGCTGACAAAATGATTTCCATTCATTCCGGTTCCGGGAAATTACGCCGCCATACAAACTATTTTATTTAGATTTCCCAACCCTCGAAGTTCTCTTCAACGCGTCCTGCATGATTGTCCTCATGATTCTCTACTGTTATTCCATTTTATTTTGGTAGCAAAAAAGTAAGAAAAACAACAAAGCAAGACACACATTTATTGCCACATTCTTAAAATACATTCTATCCAATTCAAATTAAATATAACGAAATAACTTTATAAACGATTGTTTCTTACTTTAAAGCTTTACTTACTAAAAATAAAAACTTTATAATAACTTTTTTTTCTAGTTTCAATCACCTCATCACTGCCTAAAACTATATTTTATATGTATCAGATTTTAAATACTTAAATATATTTTTTTTAATATCTCATCTTTAGAAACTTCACTATATTACTCAGATATACAGTTTTTATAATATTTCAATGATTTTTCATCAGTTGGTATATTTATATAAAAATATAATAATTATGTAATGAGTTAAGTAATAAATTAATGTAGTATACATTAATCTTGTAAATTGTTATTGTTAATTTTTGTTAATTTTGCTAATTTATTTTATATAAAAAAATCTGAAATAAAACATGCAAATAATTAGGAAATTTCTAAACTCTGCTGTATTTACAATTAGAACATTTTCAATAAGAGGATTTTGTTTTATTTATTGAAAAAATGTAATTTTATGTAATAAATTATTTTTTTTATATCATGTTTTACTCAACATTTGTTTGTCATCAAAGTTATTGTACTTTTTGTACTTTGTGTGTATTTGGTCATTTTTTAATATTCACCAAATAACCGGGATAAAATGATAAACTTTAATGGATGCCGGGACCATACTTACAAAATGGAACTGTCTCAGTCGAAGCAGGATAAGTATAAAAAATAACTATATTTAATAAATTCTTTATCTACTACTACTAAATCATCAACACTTGTATATTATGTGAATTTGTATAAATTATATTTTAGGAATATAGCAATGATTCCCAAAATGTGCGACGCAGCTCTCAGGCGCCGCAAAATATTCAATTCGGCAATTTTCTTGGAATTGCCAATTCTCGATTTTTTGCAACAACAATCCTGTATGCTGACAAAATTCCAAGAATTTAGCAACTTTCTAGTTTGATTGTTTTCTTTCCAAATGCAAAACCGCAAACCGAAAAAGATTGGGAACCTCTGGAGTAGAGCGATGAGTTCTATAAAAAATATATTGTTTTTTTTCTGATGCAACATTATTCATATATTATAAAATATAGATAATAAATATTAGTCATTATATCATTCTCTTCGTATTACAAATTACTAACTAGGGAGATGAAAAAAATGAAACTAAATACTTTGATCAATACTTGTACTCGATTAAAGTCATATGCATGGAAAACAGTAAAAGTTATTATGATATCAAAAACTGTTAAAAATTTATATTCTTTCTAAATAATAATATTTAATCCTAAACTCATATTTAAATACATTTTCATTGAAAATATGAAGATTCATATTTGGATTTGAAGCTGATTAGTGATGAAGCCGATAGGACCATACTTTATTTGATATAACTGACACTAAATTATCATATGCAAATGTAGCTAAATATCTTGGTATCAACTTTGACGCCATATTAACGAGCATATTAAGATAAAAAGGTGATGAACTCAACATCAAATTCTCAAAAAAAAAATATTGTTGCTTGGTCGTAATTCTGAACTATAAACTTATAACAAACTTATATTGTATAAGCAGTATGTAGTTATGGTATTTAGGTATAAATCTGCGCCAGCGGTTTTAATATACAAGTGATTCAAAGATTTCAGAATAATGTGCTAAAGTGTAGTGTCGGTTACAGATATCATCGCTACATTTGTCAGATTTCATCAAAAGAGGCTACAAAACCACATCAACATAGAAGCGTGTATAACATCACTAGACTATTCAAGACAGCTTTATTCACCCGTTTGAACTTGCTAATTGACAATACATTGAGTGTATTATATCCTTAGTATTAGTTTTTAATATTAATTGATAGTTTTTAAACTAGTCTTAGTTCTGTTAAATTCTTGTGGGATTAAATAAATGATAGTTTATATATTTATTTGTTACCTTTTTATGATTTTATTTTTATATAATAAAAATATTTTGATTAAGTAATTTAAATGATGAATGCATTTCTGTATATTTTTATTATTGCTGCTGTATCCAATGTGCTGATATAAATTTGATGAATATTCGGCGGTTTGGATTATAATGAAATCAATTACGTTTTAATGGCCGAGAGCGAAAGGGTCCGCAAAACAACAACATGCGTGCATCTCTCTATCCCGTTTAAATATATGGGTATCAAAAGGGCGCTACTCTGATGGCTTCGTTAATTAAATTGTCAGCTGGAGTTTGTTAGTTTAAATATTAAATCGAATCGGTTTGTGGTAAATTTGCGAGTAGGATGAGGAGTAGTAGTAGGAGTTGGAGGTGGAGGAGGCGTCGTCGCATAGGTAGATATCGATTGGACAATGAAGAATGGTGAGCGTTAATACTCGGGCAATGCAATCAATCTCGGGACGGGCTTTGTCGTGGGAACAATAGGGCCCCGATGGCCCTTTAATACAATATTCCTATATTATTGTAGCTACTTCGGAAGCGACCATAATGGAAGCGGCGGCTCGCCGGATATGGAGAAACGCTGCCGCCTCTCCCGCTCGCCGCGAACTTAGGAGATCGAAATTCCGCTACAAATTGGAAACGGAGCATTTCGGGATGCGAAGGTCGCAAGCGAGATAGAAATGGAACGAAGGAAGGAAGGAAGGCTTTGTGGATGAGCGTGTGCTTGTATGTATGTACGTAAGTATTTGGGGTGGTGGTTGGATACTACCAAACCCAAGACCAGGTGGCGGTTGCGTCCTCCGCGAATTGATCGGAACTTCAGCCATAGGCATATGTTACCACGGACTTATTGAACTGCTCTCGGCTGCCGAAACTTTATAGTATGATCTGTTAAATTAGTTTTGTTCCCCCGCAAAACCGGATCTCGCCATTCAGACTTATTAGTATAACAAATTCCCCCTAAACTCTGGCGTTTCAATCGCCTCCCACAACTTTTATCTGCACCATTCCTAGATTAAGCCATCCCACCGACCGCCGCAACGAACTCCGAGATTCCTGCACCAGAAAACATATCGAACATCAACCACTGTTTCACCAACAAAATCCTCCCTTTTCCTATATACTCACTTATATATGTTCTACATCTATATATTTATAGTTCCTTTTTTTTTCTCAATTTCTTATTAGTTTTATACGAAAACTTGAAAACTTGTTTAAGAAAATGCCGAATAGTTATATTTAAAGATACATATATTACTCGCCAAGTGAAAGCCTTTATTTAAATACTGATAAATACATACAACTAATTTACAAATGTAGCCGGTTACAATTAATAATATAGTTATAAAAATATTTTAAATAAAGCAACTAACAACATGTTCTTGTAACAACAATGAATATAACAAGTTACATTTTTTTCTCTCCAGACTTACAGATATGTTTTTTTTACATCTTCAGCAATTTTGAATTATTATACTATCATTAAGTACGCTCTATGTAAATAATCTCTTAAAAGAATATAAAAATACAAGTAGATATTGCATTTAGTATTATCTTTACTTTTTTAAAATACGATAATTCAATATTTATTTGTTTTCTTTGTATTTTAACTATTTTTCAGATGTATCAATATGTTTTTGAATTCTTAAGTTATAAACTTTTTAAGTTTAATCAACTCAAGTAGATTATTCATTTCATATTAGTAATTAGTTTTTTTTAAATATTTTTGTAAAGTACTTGTTTTTATAGAATATCAAGATTCTCTATAAAATTATGTAACTGTAAATAAAACTAAAAATAAACTTGAAAAACCTAAGGCGCTAGAGTGAATATGAAAATACTCACTTCTGCAAAATATTCATATATTTTTTGTTAAATACAACAAAACTCAAACATGAAGAAACTTACGGCACTAGAGTTAGTGGAAATACATATTTATACAAATTGATATATGACTTTTTGCAAGTACAACCAAAATCAAAATTGTAAAACCTAAAGTACTAGAGTGAATATGGAAATACAAATAAAAAATGTACCAAAATACGTTATCTCTATTTAAACTTAAATGGTTTCAAATGATTTAACGGGATACCAAAAAATGGTATTGTATTTAATATATTATTAATAATCATTTTCCATACAATTTTTATTTTGATTATAAATATTTATTTTGACAGCTATATGGCATGATGTTAATTTTATATATTTCGCAATGCTTATCAATTAAGTAATTTCGGTCCTGATATTTGGTCAACATGTATTTAATTATGTCATCATTACAAAGTTTACTTATAGAAAATGCATGAATCATTTTTTCAGAAATTATCGCGTTACAAAAGTGAAAAATGCAATTAAATTAATTACCTTATATTTTTATTAACTTACATATTTATTTTACTCTGATTTTATTGTATTTATTTGATTGCATTTTTTTTAAATAATAAAAATAAAATAACAAAGATGTGTTCAACTAGAAAAATAAAATGCGTGATTATAGTAAATGCACTTTTTTTTTCAAGTTATAAATTTCTCTATAGCAATTTTTTTAAATATATCTGTAGATAGTAAACTGCAAATGGAACTAGTTGGTGAGTTAGTAAGGAACTTTTCTTTGCACTAGGCTCTATTGAATATCGAGTTTAATAACTTTTATGTCCATCCGGGAACTGCAAGACATTTTCCAACAGACAATTCTTTATGAGATTATTATAAAAACTCTTATGGAATTGTTACAAATATTGAACACAAGTTTAGTTTTTTTATAAACGTTATTATCAATATTTTACAAATATTTCCTTCCATTCAATAAAATATATACAAATATATAAATAACAAATAGTATTAGTCCTTATTTTTTTTACTATATAAGAATATGGATTTATAAGTGTAATTTTTTTATTTATGTAAAGTTTTTATCACTATTATCTGAAAGTATTATTCATCAACCGCAATCTATCTTATTTTTAATTAAAATTTACTTCTTTTCAAATATATTTAATTCTAATTACAACCACATTGACATTTGATTGTCATAAATGTCACTAAAATATATCAAAGCACTTGTTATAACCTAATTTGTATAGTTTATTCCTGATATTACTATAAATACTAAAAATAATTTATGCACAAATTACCTAAACTTAGTATACTTTGAAATTTAAATAACTGCAGTTTTTAATAATTTTTTTAAATTTTTTTATTTGAGAAATAAATTATTTTTACTCTAGCGCCATCTATTAAAACACTCCACTCGCATTATATCTCTCACGTGCATTTTATGCTTTTACTCATTACTCATAACATCGTTTATAATCGCAATTACTTCGTGCATGTTAAAATTATGAAATACATGCAACATGCACTGTCCCCAAAGAATTACTTGTTAAAATTACTGTTGGTCATTACTTTTAACTCACTACTTTAGACATCATAACTTACACAAAATATAAAAAGAAGCAATTAACTTGTAATGTTATGAGTGTTTCAATAAATATTATTATTTATTATTAAAATTAAATAATTTAAATATACGAGGGTAGTTTGAAAAGTTTTGAAAATACAATTTTTTTTTTACGATTTTTTTCAACAGATTTATAAAATATTCTGAGTTAATTATTTTACCTTTCTTAAATTAATCTATGAAACTTTTAAACGGCCCACGTGAATACAGATATATAAACATGTAAACATTTTTTTTAAAGTATATTAATATAAAAATCATCATTAATTTTCTCCAAATTAGTGTAACCTTTTAAATGATTTGAATTAGCAAACATATGTAAAATATAATATATAAGTGTTTTTTAAAGGTTTGTTACATAAATCAGTTTAGCATAATTTAACGAACAAAAGTCACTCTAATACCAGGCCTTATATTTCTTTGACTAATCAACAAACACTATTAGAGTTAGACTAAGACAGGTATTACTGTAGTATTCAACAAACGGTGCACCATTTGATTTCCATATCTATACAAAATTCCATTAAAATTAAGAAATATTACAATCTATTTAATAGGAATATTTTAAATAATATTTTAATATTGTTTATGACTTATTTATATTTATTAGGGATTTCCATACGTGTGCTTACTAGAGCATGTTGTGCCGCAGATCTATTTACAAGCGCCATATACATGGTGTTTACAAAAGAAGAAAAAAGTGTACATATTTTTTTAGAAATCCGGTTCTGTTATTATTTTTCTCAAACTCGAATGCGGTTAAACATATCAATAATTTTCATTTTATTTGTGCTTTATAATTTATTCTTATATTTATCAGTGATTTTTACGTATTTTTACAAATTATAATGAGCAGAAAGCTAATAGCAGTTTATAGCAGTTAACATTTTTTTATTTGATTATTGATTTTTTTTTTTAAATTTTATGTAGATTTAACCGTTTCAAAAATATTATAATAATTATAAGACTTTAGGGCAAAAAAAACTTTAGTTCTTTCTAACAGTTATATTATAATTTTATGTTGTTGTTACATGATTAAATAATATAATAATTAAAAGGTTTTACTAATTTTATTTATAAAAATATTTATTTTTTAAAGTGGATTAACAAGTTATTAAATAATAAATTGTGAATAAATAAATATGATCCTATAAATAATATTTTTTTTCGAATATACAAATAAGATCGTATAAATACATATTATTTTCTTAAAATTTATATATGTTTAACTATTTTTAAAATATTATTATAATAAGTATACAGTATTAGGGCAAAAAAAACGTTTCTAACATTTATATTATAATTGTATGTTTCTATTATTGATGTTACATAATTATCTTTTTATTGCAATGAATATAATAATTATAAAGTTTTACTAATTTTATTTACATAATTATTTATAATTTAAAAGCCGAAGAAATATAATTTAACTATTTGAAAAATATTATTATAAGTATAAAGGTTAAGGGCAGAAAAACCTTTAGTCAATAGTCCATTCTAATAGTTGCATTATAATTATTTGTTTATATAATTGTTGTTACATGAATATATTTTTAGTTTTGATCTGTTGGAATAAATATATTAATAATAATTATTAATTAAACTATTTATAATTTAAAATGGTTTAACAAATTATTAAATAATAAATTGTATGTAATAAATAAATTAGATCGTATAAAAACGTTTGATTTAAAAAAAAATATATACATTTAACTATTACAAAAATATTATATAATAAGTATACAAGTTTAGAGTATAAAAACTTTTAGCAAATAGCTTTTTCTAACAGTTATATTATAATATTATGTTTCTATTATTGTTGTTACATTATGTTTATTGCAATATATGTAATAATAATTATTATAAAGTTTAACTAATTTTATGTTCACATTGTATTAATTAAAAATATTTATAAATTTAAATGGGTTTAACAAGTTATTAATTATGTTGAATAAAGTATAAATAAAGGAAATCTATTTTTTTGCATTTTTTTGACGAATGAGAAAATGTAAGTGAAAATACTGAATATTAACTAAAACCCAGTAAATAATAAACAGTATTATATCATAAATATTATATTTGAGTATATTTTTTGTAAAAGAAATTAGAAAAATAATTATTATTCGACCAAATATTGTAATGAGAAATTTATAGAAAATATGATGATTAAGACTTAAACTAATTACTATAGAAAACTTACTTTGAGGTAATACCTTGTAAATAATAAACAGTATTATATCATAAATGAAATTTTTGAGTATATTTTTTTGTAAAGAAAATTATGAAAATATTCATTATTTGACCAAATAAGATAATGAGAAATTTATAAAAAATATGATGACTAAGACTTAAAGTAATTACTATAGAAAACTTACTTTGAGGTAATAATACCTTGTAAATAATAAACAGTATTATATCATAAATAAAATTTTTGAGTATATTTTTCTGTAAAGAAAATTAAGAAAATATTCATTATTTGATCAAATATTATAATGAGAAATTTATAAAAAATATGATGACTAAGACTTAAACTAATTACTATAGAAAACTTACTTTGAGGTAATACCTTGTAAATAATAAACAGTATTATATCATAAATGAAATTTTTGAGTATATTTTTTTGTAAAGAAATTAAGAAAATATTCATTATTTGACCAAATATTATAATGAGAAATTTATAAAAAATATGATGATTAAGACTTAAACTAATTACTATAGAAAACTTACTTTGAGGTAATACCTTGTAAATAATAAACAGTATTATATCATAAATGAAATTTTTGAGTATATTTTTTTGTAAAGAAAATTATGAAAATATTCATTATTTGACCAAATATTATAATGAGAAATTTATAAAAAATATGATGACTTAGAGTTAAACTAATTACTATAGAAAACTTACTTTGAGGTAAATAATAAACAGTATTATATCATGAATAAAATTTTTGAGTATATTTTTCTGTAAAGAAAATTAAGAAAATATTCATTATTTGACCAAATATTATAATGAGAAATTTATAGAAAATATGATGATTAAGACTTAAACTAATTACTATAGAAAACTTACTTTGAGGTAATACCTTGTAAATAATAAACAGTATTATATCATAAATGAAATTTTTGAGTATATTTTTTTGTAAAGAAAATTAAGAAAATATTTATTATTTGACCAAATATTGAAATGAGAATTTTATAGAAAATATGTTGATTGATAGTTAAATTAATTACTATATACAGTAAACTTACTTTGAGATTAGGAGACTTTTCTAGACGACAAGTGGTAATAATAGTACCATTAAACAAAATCATATTAAGATATACCCTTCCAGTGATCGCATTATATAAAATCAGTTATGTCAAGCCAGGAAGTTCTAAATGTGGTTTTACTGCACTAATTAAATTTTAAAATTGTCAATATTTTATATATATATATACATTATAAAATCAATCAAAACCAAATATCCACCACAAATTTAAAAATCCTGCACTTTTTAAATAAGACCTTTTATATGTTCCTTCTTTTTGTAAAATTGTCTCTTATGTTTCATTATACTAAATGTTATTGTGTTTATCTATTATTTTTGACACTAGTTTTTTTTTATTAAGTCTTTGAATTTAATTTATTTTGTTATTAAATTATTATTGTTATTTCTTTATTGTCATTTATTTATTTGTATTTTTGGACAATACAAATTATTATTATTTAATCTTTTGAACCGTATTGATTTCGGAACAGAATTTCAGAATCTGTTTAAAAATAAAAAATACCTACTTATCTTGTAAGTAAAGAATTCTTCTCCTTATAAAAAAATTAATGATTTGGAAAAAAGTATTTTGACTATTTATACAATTGTGTATAAAAATGATCTTCGAGAATAGTTTTTAGTTTTCATCATTCATTTTTATTGAAAAAAAAATAATTTTCTGATCAGTTTTTACTAAGTAATATATTCAAGAATGAAGGTTCGACTATATATTTTGAGAATATATATAAATATATATTTATAAGTTCAAAAAATATATCAGATTATTAAGTATTATAAAAAATTAATAAAAGTTTGGTTTGTATCAAATATTTTTTGTCAGATGGCAGAAAATAAAATGCATTTTAGACTTTGATACTTTTCCATTATTGGAAATCTAAACATGAGAAGTTACTAAAGCAATACGTGTAAAATAATCTGTTTACTTTAACTAATATAAAATAAGTTTTAGTTGACATCAAAAAAAAATCTAGAAAACTTTTCAACAAAAATGCTGGGTGGATAAAAAGATATACAAAATAATATATAACTCAATACTATTTTTTGTAAAAGAAGTTTTTTTTGTAGTTAGTATTTAATTAACATTGTTGAATTGAAATGAAAGAACTTTCTAGAATTCTATATCTGGATTTTAATATTGATGACGAGCTGCATGATAATACTTTCATTTTTTTATGTGCAAATAAAGGAACATTATAACGAGAATGGACGTGACTAATGAATGGAAAAGGGCCTACAATGAGAATAACAGATTATAAAAGAAAAAGCAAGCCTTTTGGCGAGGTTTTCGGGATGGAAAATAAGAGAGAAAGATAGACACAAAGGAAAGTGAAACAGAGAGAGAGAGAGAGAATTGGAATTTATATTAAAGTAGGATTGTCCATATCGTCCCTTTTTAGCTATAAATTGTGTTTGCAATTTGGTCAGTCTTTATGGGATTAGTCGGATCTCGCGCAATTTCATAAAGGAGTTAATTGGAAACTTTATGCGGAGCAGATTATTGCGCTCGCCCTAGAACTAATTAAACGCACGTATTCCCAACATTTTAACCATTTCTATACACTGCGCGCAAGAACTGGAGAACCAGACACAAAGTAATAAAGACTTTCCTTTCGCTTGAGTTAATAATCTTCGCCCCCGCTTTGCCGATGCACGCTACAAACGAGCTCGAGGAAGAACACACGGGTTAACAAATTCAAATGAAAAAGCACGTCTGCGGCGATCCTTGGTAACTCGAAGATTTACTCTTTTTTTGCAAGTTCCGAACACGTAAACGCACTTAGCTAATCTTTCTTAAGCTCTCTTTTGCGCTTCGTCTGAGACTCCACCGAACGGAATTTATTCTCTACGAAAGTGGACGTTCGATGCGCTACTCTCTTATGTGTATTTGTTATTTTTTATTTACTGTTTTTGTACCAAATATTTGCGCTGGTAAATATATTTTAATTAATTAATGTAATTTGCTTTAAACAAATACCCAGCGACGGAGAGCAATCGATAATCAATTAGAGCAACCATGCAAAAACAGATGATACAGAAACATCACCATTGGCAACCCATCATATTATTTTAATTAACTTTGGTATTCCCTTTTTTTTCAGTTATACGCAATTATTTTTTTCAGATTAACATATTATAACATACAGGGTGTCACTGAAATATGAATTTCTAATAAATAATATTCAGTTTAGTTCTAACCTCGTTATAATACGAATCTTCCTCAATAGCGCTGCGTATTTCTTTAATAATTATAAAATTTATTTACAAAAATTACAATTTTATCGAAGTATTTTTTGGAACTTCAACATCCTGACACTGTCTCATAACTGTGCACGTTTGAAGTGATGGTATCAGAAGTGGAAAACTCTGGAAATGTGTCATCTTATCCTGAGATCGCAATTCAGACAAAAAATATTTGATACGTTTTTACTTATAGGAATAGTTTTTTTTTATTAAGTAAGAATTCGTAATGAAACTTATAAACTATTAATTATTTAAATTTGTTATAAATCAGTAAAACGGAAATAGAAATAAGCTAGAATCACAAATTATTCCATTTCCAACGTGAAAAAATGCAATAATTTATTGAAATCTATCT
Source organism: Nicrophorus investigator (assembly GCA_963457615.1). Classification (NCBI taxonomy): domain Eukaryota; kingdom Metazoa; phylum Arthropoda; class Insecta; order Coleoptera; family Silphidae; genus Nicrophorus; species Nicrophorus investigator. Next base: position 16,005,997 of record OY735143.1, read on the forward strand.
ATTATGTATTTAAGACATAAATTATTGCATTTAAAGAAATCATTATAACATATACTTTAATATTTAAATCTGTTGTAAGTCAGCTTTTTATTTGTTGAAAATTTTCTTATAAAACGGAAATAGCAAGAATTACCATTTATTCCATTCCCAACGTGAAAAAAACAATAATTTATTGAAATCTATCTATAAATCAGCACATTAGACATAAAATATTTACAATAATTTACATTATAATGCAAAATGCGATATTTTTTATTTAATTTAGTTCGAGTTTCTGTCCTTCACTTGTTAGCGCTGTGTACTTTTTTTGGAAATAACAATTTTGTCGAAGTATTTTTTGAAACTTGAATATTTCGACATAGTGACTGCGTATGTTTGAAGTGATGGAGTCAGAAGTGGAAAACTCTGGAAATTAGTCATCTTATTGTAAGTTCGCTAGTAGAACGTAGTCTCAGAAATAAAAACTATGTAGATTTAAAAAAAAATTCAATCCCGGCAACAAATCAAACATATTAAAAATATATTAAGAAAATCAATATCAATATTTAAACCAGAACACAATTTGCCGATTTATGGTCAAATACTCCTATTAACCGATTGGACTCCATAATGGAGATCAAATCTGAAATATTCTGAAATCTAAAAACTCCAAGACCATCGTTTTAGCGTATCTGAAGAATATGGAGAGACGTGGACTCATAACAAGCTTCGTACTAAAATCACTCAAAAATAATACTAATAATCACTGAAATAATTAGAAGATCGATCTACAAGATTCAGCCTATCTGCAAACGAGGATCATAACTAAATGCATTATCCTTACCAGATATTCTTACAGCTTGGTCAATTTTTTCAAAAACAAATCTTTCCCGATAATAGAAAGTACCAAATCGGCTTTGATTTCTGTGCTTTGCACGACGTGCCAGAGTTACATACATATTACGGATGCTTTTCCGAATAACAGAAAATGCTCCAAGTGCATTCTACATACCGATGTAAATCGCCGCTTCTTCCAAAATATACGACGTGCAACTTTGAGGTCCATGCGGCATGATTGACTAAGTGTCTGAAGAAGCCTAAGAAACCAATGCCAATATCATTAAACTGCAAGATCTATAAGGCATTATCATTTCTTCGAGACACTTATATGAATTAATTGAACGCACCAAAGAATACAGATCGAGAAATTCTTTTGAATAAATTGTGGAAATGAGTTCTTCTATGACAATATTATGTTTTCTATTCGGGTAATCATGCATACATTTTAATGTTTGTTTTGGACAACCACAAATTGGAGTCGCCATACCATAGATCCGTGAAATTATTTGTAGTCATCATCTTATTTAATATATTGGATTGTTCGGAAAGTAATTTCGTTTTTTCTACTTCCAGAAAGATTGAAAATGTATTGTACCAAAATGGACAATATATAATTCAATAAAATTTTACTATATGAAAATCGTCTTTCATTTTCATAAAAACAACGCAATATTTAGATTTGTACGTTTATGTTTCGATATGAATTAAGTTGGTTGAAGTAGATTTTTTTTATATACTTTTGGCAAAATAATAGACATTCAAATCGCCAATCGCTATTTTGTAATTAATATTGTTCTTTCCCAGCTGAAAGTCCTCGGTCGATAGCCACTAAATTTGTATAAATTAAAATTATATAAATATTATTCTGGTAAGAAATTATATATTTTAATTTGTTAATAAATATTATTATCATATTCCAAATAATTATTTTATATAATAATAATCGAAAACGTTTATTTTATATTACAATTTAACGATTTTTCACGATTTTAATTTGCTTCCCTTATTTATAAGGTTCGCATGTTTTATATATCTTTTATTATTTATAATGTACTTGGATACAAGAATAATTATTAAAAAAAATATTTCGATATATTTTTTAACTTACAATTAAGCTTGATAATCAAAATTGAACTAAAATTAATTGTGTATAAATAAATTACTATACTAAAATTATTGATTACAATCATGTTTTCAATAATCAAACATTAATGAAATCGTCGAGAATATTTTTATAAAAAAAATATACTGTGTATATATTTATTTTTCACATTCGTAACACATTATCAAATTTGGTTGCGGGAATTGTAATTTTTATATATCTATTTAATTATATAAGTAAATATTATATCAAACATAATTTAAATAAGCAAGGTGTACAGACTATGGTCATTAGTTCATTTATATGCAACTTACAACTATATTACCGAAAAAATAGTAAAAGAATTCCCACCATGAAGCATTAAACTAATAACCTAATAATGATATATAATACCTAGGAATATATCCCGGTTGGTTGAAAAAAGAAAGATCTATTTTTGTATACTTTTGGCGACTTAAAATTGACAATCGCTATTTTGTAATTAATATTGTTCTTTCTGAGCTGTAATCCTTTGGATATTAAATTTGTTATATTAATTTTATTCTGAAAAGGCATTATTTATTTAAATTTTGTATTAATCTATAATTATTGAAATAAATTCCAAATATTTTATTTTCTATAATAATAACCAAAAAAGGATTTTCCCCACTATTTTACATTATAATTTAATACAAGCAATTTAAATTTATGAAAGTTATTATTAGGGATTTGTCACTAAAAAACCACCCAATTATAATTTGCTACCCTTTTTTATAAGGTAATATTTTATATATGTTTTATTAATTATAATATACTTGGATAGAAGAATAATTGTAAAAAAAAATTTTTTTTGATATATTTTAACATACAATTAATCTTGATAATTACAATTAAACTAAATTTTATTGAATTTACTATCAAACTAAAATTGTTTATTTTAAAAACATTTTCAATAATGTTATAAGGCTTAATTTGATTAAATCTAACGACTACTATGAGTTTTTTTTATTTATTTTTCTATAATTATGAGGTTTACTCTACAAACTGAAACTGCAACTTCCACATAATTTCTATGAAGTGTTGAAATCCTACCTAAATGATCGAAAGTTTTTTATCAAATTGGAGGAAGCACAAACCGAGCTGAGTCCCATTGAATCGGGCGTCCCACAAGGTATTGTCTTTGGGCCAATCTTATATCTCCTATACACTGCAGATATACAACAAACAAACAACAGAGAAAACAAACATAGCAACATTTGTAGATGACACAGCAATCATGGCATCAGACGAAAGTTCTATAATTGCATCTCAACGCCTCCAAGAAGAGCTTAACCTGCTCGAGATATGGTTCAGGAGATGGCGAATTGGAATAAACCAGTAGAAATCGGTGCATGTTACTTTCACCTTAAAACGAGACACCTGTCCTCCAGTCAAACTCAACAACAAAGTAGTTCCAGCATCTACTAGGGTGAGATACTTGGGAATGCACCTGGACACAAGACTGACTTGGAAAGATCATATCCAGGCAAAACGTGAACAACTAGAAATAAAATTTAGAAAGATGTATTGGTTGCTGCGTGCAAACTCGCAGTTGACTTTGGAGAACAAGTTGCTAGTGTACAAAGTCATATTAAAACCAGTCTGGACATATAGTATCCAATTATGCGGAACAGCAAGTTCAACTAATATTAAAAAAATCCAAGTTTTCCAATCCAAATGTATCAGAAGACTCGCGGGTGCGCCATGGTACATCACCAATAAAAGACTGCACCAGGACTTTGGAATTAAAACAGTGGAAGAGGTTGCCAAAGATTTCTCCAAAAAATACACGAATAGACTTAATTCGCATACGAACCCGTTGGCGGTCAACGGCACGACAACAAGAAGATTAAAGCGCTTCAAGCCCTTGGATCTTCAATTTAGATTTAAGTAAAAAAATAAATATTATACTATGGAATGGTGCCACTGGGCAGCAACTTCCGAATGTTAACAGTGAACAAATTTAATAAATATTCTGCTGAATAGATTTTAAATAAAAACTGACAAAAAAAAAATTTAAAAAAATAATTATGATTATACTCATTTATAAAAGAAGTTTTTATTGCAAAATTTAATATTGAATTATTTTGCGTAAAAAGATAAGTGAAAAAAAAAAGTATTTCTCTTGATCTTTATTTTACATCATGAAATGTATTTTAATTAATTGATAATAATATTATTTTCAATTTACGAATTGCGTAAAACTAATATTAATATTTTGTCAAGTGACTTCGCTGCGCCAAATTCTATCTGGTGTTTCGCAGGGAAGTGTTGCTGGACCCTTACTGTACTTAATTTTCAATAATTTCAATTCTAACCTCTCAGCCACATTTTCTGATGATACTGTTGTTTTGACTACCGATGAAAACCTACGCTCCAAAGAAGCCTGGATAACATCGCATACTGTTTTAAAAAATGAAGAATCAAGGCCAATGAAACCAAATCGTTGCATATAACATTTACAACTTGTCAACAATCTTGTCAACCCGTTACACTAAATAGCTGTGTGCAGATGATGCTAAATACCGCGGCATTCATCTGGACAGACGTCTCACGTGGAAAAAAACATATAAGAACAAAAAGAAAATAGCTGGAATTGACAGTAAAATAGTTGCATTGGTTGATGATCAGATAACTCATCCACCTTTGTTGATAATAAATTGCTTTTATACAAAACTATTATAAAACTCACATGGATCTATGGCACGCAACTATGGGATCTGCCTGCAATACAAGCATTGATGTTATATAGAGGTTTCAGTCGAAAACGCTCAGAGTAATTACCAATGCTCCTACAAACGAACAAATAGATTTGTAAAGGATAAAATAACTAAACTCAGCACTAAATATCAACATAAGGGCGACTCATAGCCGAATGGTTAGAGTCGCCCGCTCACGATCTTGTGAGTACGGGTTCGGTTCCCAGCCAAAAAAAATCTTGTGATGGTTGCAATAACATAGTTAAGAATAGCAGCAGATACACAGCGAAAGAGAATAGTGATCGCAGCGCTTCAATTACGAATGACTATTAGCCATTACACAACAGGCAAACCAACAAATTGAAATAATTTGTTCAAAAAAAAAATATCATTAAAAATGGTAAAACTTCCATTGGGAAAGTTTATCTATAAAATAAAAATGTCAACCGCCACCAAATTAACTTAATGTTCAACTCGAATAGATTGTAAATAAAAATATAAGACAAAAAAAATATGTCATCATCAGCTGGAGAACCATCCAAACCAACTCGCTACTGAGCTAACATATACTGAAACATATCGACGAAGACTGAAACGATCTCTCTAATCTCTTTAGTTTTAGTAATGTATGAATATTACATATCTGCGTAAACGTGGTTGTGATTTTTTTTATTTTTCTTAAGTTTTCTTTTCAGTGGAGTTGGATCAATCTCCAATTATTTTTCCATTTCATTAATGACAAAACTAATGGTTATTATCTCTAATTCTTATGTAGATAGATTACAACAAATTAAAGAAAAATGTCTTTATACAATATTTTATAACACTCTGTATATAAAAGAAAAAAAACTAGTCTAACATTAATTAAATCGTCGAGGTTATTTTTGTACAAAAAATACTGTGTACATATTTACATAATAAATTCGTGACTTTAATAAAAAAATGTATTGAAATTATATAGGTTTGCAATATAAATACTCAGGTTTATATGAATTGATTGATAAAATTAAAACCTTTGAAGTTCTTTTTACATGTTCGTAACACGTTATCAAATCTGGTTGGGGTAATTGCAAATTTTTATATATCTATTTAATTATATAAGTACATATTGTATCAAACATAATTTAAATAAACAAAGTGAAGACACTTCATTTATATACAACTTAAAACTATATGAACGAAAAAATTGTAAAAGAACTTCCACCATGAGGCGTTAAACTAATAACGATAATATATAATGTCTATGAATATTTCCCGGTTTATGAAAAGTTTCCGGGTGTTGAGGCATAGTCATTCTTAAACCCGGAAATTACCAGAAAATATAACATCATTCTACTAATAATATTCTATGAAAACAACAAATTCCCGGAAAACCAGTTTGGATTCCAAAAAGGGTATTCCACCGTCGAATAAGTTTACCAGGTTTACTTTCTAGACTCTATATAATTAAGACGATTATTTCTACTTATAAAATTATATTTAATGGATAAATTATTCTGGATAAAGTTGCAAGAAGGAAGCTCCAATTCGCCCTATTTTTAAATCGAATCACTCAACATCTAAAAAATATTAATATTCTCTGGTAGTAATCCAGAAGTTATAGTTAAAATAGATTGAACACTGTTTTAAAAATGGCGTACAAAAACCAATAAAATAAGTCACAACATCTTTACTATATACTAATTAAAACAATTATTTCAACTTATAAAAATATATTTAATGGATAAATTATTCTGGATTAAGTTGCTAGAAGGAAGCTCCAATTATAATTCGCCCTATTTTCACATCGAATCTCTCAACACCTAATAAAATAGTTGTTGCTACATATGCAGATGATACAATATTAATATTCTCTGATAGTAATCCTTAAAATAGATTGAACACTAGCTTAAAAATGCCGTAGAAAAACAAATAAAATGATGGAAACGATAAAGGAAACGCATCCGTTTATAAAACTTGAAATTATCGACAGATGATTTACTTTTTGGAACAGTCTTTATGAATGAATTAAGATTGATAACTGACTTTATAATGTAAAAAAAAATATTGTACTAGATGATGTAGTAATAATTAATGTTTTAAATTGTGTATTAAAAAAATTTGAATAATAAGGTTAGTTGCTCCAGCAAAAAATTATACAGTGGTTCTCAAATAATTTAGTTTTTGTATAAATAGTGATTTGAGATGTCTCTTACTACCATTTTTCTTAACCTAGCACCACCGCAATGAACTAGTCTCTATGTAGATCTATTTGCAGTAAAATTGTATTTATCTTATACAATTTTATATTATTTTTTAATTAACCAGTAACTTTAAACAATAAAGTAGTATAGCAGGAGGACTATGTAAAATATAATATCTTGACATATATTTGAGATAAAGAGAAATCAATTAGGTCTGATATTCATCAAACTGTATTAGCTGCTAGGAAGAAAATATATCACTGATTTTAGACAACAAATGATTATTTTACAAATCCATTCTAAAATCAGTGTAGGCAGTTGGAATACAGCTGTGTAGTAGATGAAGTAAATGAAATATCAGAATACTCCAACGCTTCAAATGGAAAACATTCCGTACAATTATTGACGCAACTTGGAATGTACCCAATAGTGTTATGTGCAGTGACGCACAAGTGGAAACGCTTAAAAGTGTAATTGCAAACTACAATGAAAGATACCTACAAAGTCTACACTTAAATAAACTAGGAAAAAATCTACTAGTAAATTAAAGAGAAACATAAAGACTTAAAACTAAAACATTCCAGATTTACCACATAGATTTAATTAAAATAAAAAATACTGTCTTGACTAATAAAGATGGATACTGTTAAAATCCTTATCCGCGTGGTAATTGTACCGTCTACAAATTTTCTTAATGTGATAGATTGTAAATAAAATAAATACTATTCAACAAATAATAGGTAATTAATCTTGTATTCCCTTTATATAGAACTGTGTATTAATCCATGTATTTCTGTATTTTTTCATGTTTGTCCTCTTCATCTAACAAAATAATATAAATAATCTGATGGAATAAAAATAATAAAAGCATAATTAGGATTGAATTAATAAAAGTTTTATATTTAATACCCGGCGCATCCACCGTTTAAAATTAGCAATTTTTTTTACATTATATAATCAGATATTAATTCATTTTTAAAAGCTGTTCCAAAATCAATCATCTTCTTTATAAAAATCAAAAAAATAAATAAACAACAAAGATACTATAATAATTTATTGTACTAACACCCACATACAAATGGACGTCATTCAACCCTAATAATTATTAATTGAATTTATCAATAATAATATTTATTCTAACAGTCGCATAATCAATTAAAAAAATAGTATATTTTAAAAAAAAATAAGATAAATATAATTTAATTGCAATTTATGTATTAGTTCATTGCGGTGGTGCAACAATAATAATATTTATTATAACAGTTATATAATGAATTCAAATAAATAGTACATATTTTTAAAATTGTATAACATAAATACAACTATATAAGATAAATACAATTTAACTGCAATTTATCTACATAGAGACTAGTTCATTGCGGTAGTGCAATGTTGGAAAAATGATAGTTTTTTCGTTTTTTTAAATTCTTTTATTAAATGATCAAACATATTGGAACTGCTGCTCTTTGGCCAATTGTTGCAATTTACAATGGGAAAAAAAAAAGTTTTGGTTGTTTCTGTTTAGTTTTGGTGAATGTTTTGGGGGAGAAATTTTGGGTTTATTGTTTGTAGGAAGTTTGAAATTTCTGGTATGTCTGAAGGAGCATTGGTAGCGAACACTGCTGGAGGAAAGGGGATTTTATATTTGGAAATTGAGCGTGTAGCGAGAATGGGAGGGTTTTTAAATAATGAGAGTATGTGGTGATTTTGGGAAAAATGGTAGTAAGATACATCTTAAATCAATATTTATACTTAAACTAAATTATTTGAGAACTATGGTAGCACTGCCTATTTTTTTGTAGAGCAACTAACATCATTATTCATATTAAATTATGTATTTTTTTATTTAATACCCGGCGCATCCGTCGTTTAAAAGAGTAATTATTACTACATCTAGTAGATTTTTTTTACATTATAAGATCAGTTTTTAAACTTAATTCATTTTTAAAGGCTGTTCCAAAAAGTAAATCATCTTTCTTATAGCAAAAGGATAATTTAATTTATTATAATTACAAAAAAAAAACAACAAAAACACTATAATAATTTATTGTACTGACACCCAAATACAAAGGGACGTCATTCCACCCCAATAATTATTAGTAAACAATAATAATATTTATTTTAACAGTCACATAATTAGTTAAAAAATAGTATATTTTTAAGATAGTTTAAGATAAAAACAATTTAACTGCAATTTATTATTTAGAGACGAACTCATTACGATAATGCAACGTTGAGAAAAATGTTACTAAGAGTCATTTCAAATCAATTAAATTATGTGCTAAGTTTTTGATGTTATTTATTAATATGTCATAAGTGTTTAACACTAATAGTTTTACAAAATTAATAGATTTTTTTACTATAAAAAAATATAAAAATCAATATTGCACATTAATAAGTGATCTTATTAAATTATTGATTTAATATATGGTACAAACTTTAAACTTTCAGCGTTGAAATAAGTTTAAAAAATATATTTAGTTATATAGTTAAAGCTGATGGCAGCATCTGCTATGGAAATATTGTAATTGAATCTGACATCGTTACTAGCAGAGTTTGGATTTTATTTCATAACTAGTTTAAAAGCTCATCCAAAGAATGAATAGTCTGACTCGGAAACGCCTCTATTCAAATTAAACATATTCGTTTGCTTTTGTAAATGAAAAAAAATGCTTTTAAACTAAAGATTAAATTTCATTATTATTATACATTAAAATATATATTTTTAAATAATTGTTTCAAAATTTCAGAATATAATTTAACTTAGATATATTTACGTATTAAGTTATATGTAATAAGATAATGTATGAATTAGTAATAATTGAGAACTAATGACAAATATGAAATATTTGATACAAATCTTTTGAGGCAAGTGGTTTATTAATGAAATCAGCTTTACTATTTTAATTTTGATTGAAATTTGCTTGTAAATTTATTAAAACTAGTTCTTTAAAAAAATTAAAAATGAAAGATTAAAGTGACGATAAAGAAAGTGTCGGAAACCGACGGTGTTAACCAGAAATGACTGCATACGGCTCTCTAAATTTATTTTTCTTTACTGCTTCTAAGGATCAGCAACTTTTTTGGAGTGAAGAACCATTTTTTTAGGATATTATCTTTTTAGGAAATTAGCCGCATGTAAAATTAATTTTCTTCATTCATTATTAGCTTAAGCAAAATGGGAGGCATAGAGCCGCAATTTCTTTTCAAAAGAGCCAGTTGTGTTTGGGAGAAATTAAATAATTATATATTTATAAAAAACGAAAATGGAAATTACTTACAAATAAACATTTTTGGAAAACACCTCCCCGCTCATAAGATATGATCATTTTTGGAAATCAACCCCACAACCCGGTCATCTATAAATTAAATTAATGCGCCTTTCTTGCAAATGTTTTTTTTTTGCAAAAAATTTGGAAACCACAAATTTTAGTACCATATTGAGAGTATCTAAATATAGTTTATAACTTTCTGACTATATTGATATGAAATTATCAATAATTTAATGAATTTAGTTTTTAGAAATTGAAACTCGGGGATTCCAGCAAAAAAATTGAATAGAAATTAAATGAAACTGGAAACAGTTCCGTAACTGTATTCTTTCTATTTATAAGAATCCAGGAAACACTATTAAAACGGACGAAACAGCGGCCCAGAGGAATTTAAAGAGAGGAAAGGGAAACGGAATAGAATACACTGGAAATGGCAAAACATGAAACTGAATTAATTCTCGTTTATTTAGAGTTTTATGCAAATTCGCAGACGTTTAATCTGCTGTTATCCTTAAGGCATGTAATGAGAACAAAGGGGGAGCGAGGACTTGCAGTTTAGTTTTAACGTTCCCCATTCGTATATTTTTTTAATACTTGTCCTTTCCGCGTTCGCCGGAAGTATCACATTAAAAGTTACAATTTCTAATAATATTAGCTGCAGCAATAGCAGAAAATTAAATTTCAACGTGTATTCACTGAGATTGCATTGATCTTAAAAATATATATTTTCTTTCGCTTCGAAATCTGTACAGCGTTCGCGGTTCTAATAAAGCCGAAGTTCCGTTGAATAAGTTTCGACGATGAAAGGGCTTATCGCTAATTTTCCTGTTGGATTTAAGCGCTCCAGGAACAGTGCATTTCTTTCGCGCGAATATTTTCACTCAGAAGTTGCATGTGAATCGGAATCTGCTTCTATTTCTCAGTCTTTTCCTCTTCCTCTTTCCAATTCTTGATCTCTCTATCTTTTTTGTTCGACCCTTTTTCTTTCGGTGGAAACGCCGCCAAGCAAATACCATTTGATCTGAAAGATTTTTAGCAAAGTTTCCGTCGTCATCTCCAAGTCCTTTGTGTGTGCGTCTGTGTGTCTATAAACCGATTTGGTCTTTTACACGCGCCCTATGCGAAATCATCGGTGGATTTGCCACTTTGCTGCGTAACTTCGTTGAAAAGTGCGCGCACACCGTAGGAACTTCCCGCCGCCTCTCCAAGGGGGAATCCCCCGCTCGGCACGACTTTTTACAATCAACTTGATTTGTGAACGGACAATTTGACGGCGTTCCACTCTTCGTTTCCGATCCAACGAGCGAGAATATTGAAAAAGACACATTTATTTTTATTCAACTAAAAACTACAACGCTTATTTTTCGGGAACATCGAAGTTTCAACTTTTTAAGTACTCGAAATCCTTTGGAATTCCAGTGTTATATGTAAGAGTTAAGGAAGTATACAATCATGGTACAATTTTATGCGACTTGATAAAGACAAATCTTCCGTGAACAACTTAAAATTTGTTACAGGTACTTTGAGGCGTTTAAATTATGTTGACGTATCAAAACTTCTAAAATCAGTAAAAATAGTAGAATTCATGGATGAATTTTATCAAAACTTACACAAGAATTAAAAATTGGGTAACTTTTGATATAAGTATGAACATTTTAAAGAAAAATTCATTCGTGAAAATGAAACTTAATTATTCAGAAAATTTATCATGATTATTACATCACATAAATATACATTGTTTATGAGGTCACAAATTCAAATTTTGAAATTTTCCTGAGTCTTCCAGATGAAACTCTTCATTCATTGTGACATAGGTCACAGTTTTTTCAATTTCAATTATGTATGGTCCACAATTGTAGTGGATCTTGTCTTTGAGTTTGCTTCCCCCAATCATAAATTATTTATCAACGAAATTTTTCCACCAATCATATTCACAAAAAAATTGAATTATAATTGAAAATGTATATTGTGTTGTTAACTTCTTAAGATATCGTCTGGTTAGACAAGTAAACTGAAAAAAGATTTTTCTAACTAAGTCACTGATACTACTTTTTTGTGATTACCTAAAATAATTTATTTCTCAAGTTTTATATAAAAAATTACTTTAGAAATATTTGGAATTAGATATAATATATTAAAATAAACACAGTTATACGAATATTTAACTTGTTTTTTAGTTACTTTTTTATTATTACGTCAAGTATAAAATTATTTCCAATCTTTAAATAAAATATTAATTTTAGAAGTCGGATTTTCTTCGTTACTTTTATATGCATTTTGGTACTTTCTACTTGATATTTGATATTTTCCAAATTCTGCATTTTTTCCCATATAATGTATGTAATTTCCGTATTTTTTATTTGAATATTCAAATATCTTGAAAATTCTAGCATTAAAATAGAATATACTTTCATCTATCGTTCGAAACTGAAACATTACTTCAATATTTATAATGCTTAAACTAATTGCAAATCATGTTTATTTTTGTCTCTTATATTAATTATAGCAAATCAAAAAGATTGTAATATAATCATAGAAAATCATTTGTAGATTTCAGTTATATAAAAATGACCTACCTTTGATTAACATTGAAAATATGGATAAGTAAGATTTGTTCATGGCGAGTTTCTGTTACATAAACATAATATTTTCAAAATTTTAACTCGTCATCATCTCGATAGAAATTGTGTAATTTATAAATGCATCCAATTTTATCCATATAGAAGAATGTTTTATTATTAACGTAGATGTTTGTTAAATTTGTTCAACAATTGTTCACTCATTGAAGAAGATGATCAAAATATTATGTTTGAAATTATGTTCAGTAAATATGTCCAACCCAACTCTGCGCTTACCTCTGGAACTAGTTTTTTGAGCGATCCTCTTAACTTCATATTAAATCTTATACTTGTCTCAGGACCTCACATTATATTCTTAACTTTGTTATAACTTCTTTATATAGAGATTTCTTCTTCAATTTCAAAAGCAGTCTGTTATATCATATCTGGTAAATAACTTCGAAGATATCCATTAATTTAGTATAGCATCAGTTATTACTTTAGATACTCTATAAAGTAATTCCCATGTGGCATACTTCGGCGTTCACTAAACAAGATTATATTGATTTCGAAGACGTGAGTGTCCATTCGTAAAAGTAATATACTTTTTATACTTACGGCCGAATTTCTATACAAATCACTAAAACATTTTCCATGAAATTAGAAATACTCTTGCTGCTACTCTTCTAATGGAATTTAATTTGCTGATAAAAAGTAATTATTTAAGTTTTGTTACATGTTTAATTAATTTATTAATAATAAATAATATTGTAAGGAAATGTAGGGTTGTTAAAAAGCTTTTCGAATTTGTTATAAAAACTAAAATTTATTTAATTTTCTATAATGATTGAGACATATTTAAATCAATTTTTATTTCTTCTAAAGTTTGTCCACTTTGAATTATTTTTTATCCAATGGAGAATTCTACCAAATGTATTGCTTTTTCATTATGTGTTTAGAAATGTTGTAAAAAATTGTATAGACTGAAATCTATAATGATTTCGAATATTTATAAGAATGTGAATGTGTCGTTAATATTTGGGTAAACCATAAAATATAGAAACCATTTGACATCTACGTATTCTAAACTTATTTCCTTTCCTCACTCATCCCTTTTTTGAAACGTATAGATTTTTTAAAATATAATTTAGTTTTAGCTGGAGGGCAAATCTTATAAGATATTTATGGTTGGTGGATCGATAGAACACATCCTAATAATTTCTAATTATTAATTTAAGAGAATTTAACTCTTGATAAACTATGATATCAACACTTTTCTAGTTGACTTCTCAATAAAAATACTATTTTAATCAAGAAAATTATTTAAGAATATTAACTACTACATAATCTATGGCGTTTAGAGATTTTTAATCCAAGGACATCACAAATGTTCTTGGTTTACTGTAAATCGAAGATTATACTTAACAAGTTTTAATCTCGAAAAAAACTACGCATTATTGAAGTTAAAGTTACTGGCGCAGTTAACATTATTTGCGAAGCAATTAATAAATTCGTATATACTTCTAAAACATTATTTTTTATGATATATATTAGAAAAGTCTTGATAAATTTTCTGGAACAATCGTTCTAAACATCTTAACTTCTTTAATACAAATGAAAATCTTTACAACATTTGAACAAATGTTTTTCAATCATATTTTTCATATAACTGGAACATTTTTCTATCTATTATTATCCGAAAATGTTGATGGGTTAAGAAAAGAAGACAATTACCAATTATTAACTTAAGAGATGATTTTAACTCTTAGACCCTTCATTATTATAAGATAATCCACGGTTATTAGAGATTTTTAATTAAAGGACACAATTTAGAGTAGATCGAAAATAATTCTGAATAAATTTTAATTGCAAAAAACTACGCTCTGCACCAGTTACTGACGTTGACAAGATTATTTCCAAAGCAATTAATAAATTCGGATATGTTACCGATAGTTTATTTTTTGTATGATATTTTTCATTGTACGAAATATCTTGACTTCTACTTCGTCTACATATCCTTCTTAATAGAAATGCAATTTTTTACAACATCTAAACAAATTTGCTCATCTATATTTGTGGGGAATTAGTGGGGAAGTGAGATATGCCCTTATATGTGACTAGATTATATGTATAACAAATAAACATATTAATTGTATAATACGTGATAATAAAATGCTGGGACACGACAGCACAATATCAGATTAAGTTATAGATGAGTCTTAGGCAATAATTAAATAAATGATTCGGTGTCTCAGTAACTTAAGAATAAAATATGTCTGTTTACTTTATCAAATATTTTTCATTGGCACCACTTTATAAAAATATGAAGGGTGGGATTGAAGGACTGCATTAAGCTGTCATGGGCACTAGAGACCAGATGATATTAGGAAGCGTTGTCGGGGACTTTTTGAGTCCTCATTTATAATTTTGAAAAATTTGCAATATTTTCATTGAATGTCTGGTTGTTTTATATAGATGAAAGTTCCTTCGTTCCAAATACATCTAATCTGCTTTATAACGATAAACACCAATTTACAAGGTATGTAACTATGAAACCGGAGTTTGCCCATAGATGTTGCCCTAGGTGTCAATGTACCTAGTTACCATCAAAACATTTCCTTGCTGACATCATACATGGATTTTCAAGTCAAAGAAATACAAGTTTTATACAACAGATGGCAGTTTGTATAGCGTTGAACATGTCGAATTTTATGCCTGGAAACTTCGATTTGAGGATAAAAGAAAACGGTTGCAGAATCGCATTGAATGTTCGTTGAAACTTACTCTTGGTATATCACAGTGCTTAGAGCAGTTTACAAAAATTAAAAAGTGGAGTTTTTGACGCGAGAAATGACGACCACCGTTATTACTACCAACAATAAATGATCGATTTCAATCAAACTTTGCATGAAAAACGACAAGAATATCAAAAAAGGCAACACAAAGTGATCTTGCTTCAATAATAATGCACACAGCAAAACTGGTCAAAAAACGATTGAAGCGTTTTGTAAGGAAATACTTTCGCATGCGTCTTACTCACCAGACTTGGCTCCAGTCCAACGCTTTACTTCTTACGAAAATGTTCAAAAATGGTTCACTGACTCCAAAAAACTTTTTTTTGGTATGGCTTCCACAAATTATCAGGTGGGTGAAAAAAATGTATAGCTAGGGATGGGCAATACTTCCAATATAATATTTTTATCATTTTACTTACTATAAACGTGTATTTTCTATACAACTAATCCAGTTTCATATTTACATACCTTTTAAACTACAATACTCAGAGCTTCTTCAACAGTTTCAAATTAATATAGATTAGCATTAAAAATTATATTCTTTGTGTAAAATTTGCTTTTGGAGAGTAAGAGTCAACTCCGAACATGCATATTTATATAGTGAAATGGATGTGAGTGAGCAAACAAAATGCAGCATATTATATCAAATAGAATATCACTCCATGAAACGCTTTAATTATGCAACGTTATTAGCACATACAGTCGATTGACATTTGCTTTGGACTGGAGCGACCATGCGTTTAATGAAATTGTAGCCAACATCTGAGGAAAGCGCACGTGTGCAACATGCAAACAGATATCCCAAAAAATGTATATATAAAAAACGAGTACCAGCAGAATCGGAAAAGGGTTTAGATTTAACTTGCAAATTATAGGGGTATGCGAACTGCAAAAAAAAAAGCAGAAAAAACTCACGCACACAATTTTTAAAATTATTGATTAACATGCAGAATGAATGGTATATTTTTTTTCCCTGTTGTTGTTGTTGTTTCCGTTTTTATTTGTATAGCAGCGAATCCACTTTTTCATGTTAATAAACTGGAGTAGTGCACAAAGGCAACTTTATTACCCGCCGCAATTTAAAGTTGCGCCGAATAAATTCACGGTATTAAAATTCCGCGCCGCGTTTATTATGCAAACAGAAATATGAGAAGCTAGAAGAGCGGGAAAAATAAAAGGAATGCAGAGAAAGGGAGAGGAGATATGTAGAGGAGAAATCAGAGGAGTGATGTATGCGAAAACACGGGGCAAGCGTGAATTGATGGTATTCCTTTCATTCTGGAACAATTGTTTTACTACGACATCTTCTGGATGAGGAAAGAGAAAAGGCCTACTCAACAACTTGCACCATTAATCACACCTTCTTCTTTTACTTGTCGTTTCTTTTCCTTTCTTACGGCACATCCATTTCTCTTGTCTCCTCGGTGCACGGTATTTTGATTTGCGTTCATCTCAGTTTTTATTTGTGCAGATATTAAAATTCAATCTTCCAGATGAAAAATAACGAGGATGAATTTCAAAAATATTTTTTATTTAATTTTTTCTATTGGTGCGCATTAAATCTTTTGTCATTCTTTTGCGTTTCTTTTTTTTTTTGTCATCTTTTGCGTCACAGAAAAGAGATATCTAGATTTAATTAAAGGCCTTCGTTTGACATCTTAGAGATACATTTTGTTTTATTTCCTTCTTTTGTTCGTTGGAAAGGGTCGATCTTGCTGGAATTCGCTGGGAGAAAAACCGAGGAAAATGCCTTTAACGGCCATAAACTACATCGAGAGATGTTTATTTTTTTTTATCGCTCGTCGATAAAACACTTTGATGCGTGCCTACCTTATTTCTATAAAGGGAGCTTTGCTTTTTATACATCGCTCCTGCAACTTAGTGCCGTCCTTTTTAAAATTTATGCGTTATTTTCGTCGTTTTATCTTTTATATATTACAAATCGCTTATGTTTGAAGTAAACCGTTTTGAATACATCTGTTACATCATGATTAACTTCAAATTTAATCCAAAATATTATGAATTTAAATTTAATTGTATTTTGTATTTTTTTACTCAGATTATTTATTATAAAAAAAAAACAAAAAATTAATGCTGTAAAATTTTGCTATATTTTAATATTTTTAGATAGATTGTTTATATAATCAGTAAAAAAAAATACATTTTAAATAATAATACAGTAGAATCTTAATTGTCAAATATTACTGAGTTATAAAAGGTAAAAAATGTAAATATTTTAAGTAAAAATTGGTCAACCGGTAAATTACGGCTAATTTCTTTAATTGAAAATTTCGTATAATAGTTATGCTTATTATTAAGTAATTTTTTTATAGCATGTTAATTACTCCCTTAATTAACAATAAATTATCAAGTTTTAATAAAAGTTTAATATATTAATAAAAATAAACACTAAAGTTATAAATTATTTCTTCATAAAAAAAATTATTCTATGGAAAATTAATTTATATTATTTTTATTTGCAGAAAGTGATTGTAAATCAGTATTATTATTATTTATTACAGCGATTTGGTTTTGCTTGATGATCAAATTCCATCTCCTTTCATTAACAGTTATAACATCTTTCACTGACAGTTATATCATCTTTAGACGATCAATTTGACACATTTAGTAGCACTTCAGTTTAATCTTCAATAAAATATACAAATTTTTGGTACTTTTAAATTCATTCAAGTCAAATAAATTATTATTATCCTCTTGACGTATAGTCCTAAATTATAGAAGATTGTGCAAAAACTTGATGACATATCCAAAGATTGTTCTGTCATATCCCGGGGTTAAAAATATCTGAACATTTAGATGATTCATAGTTTTGTCTTTTATTAAAATCTAGATTTTAAATTAATAAATTCATTAAATTAACGATTATTTACGTTGATTTTTGTAAAACAGTCGTATATAATTTAATTAATACATGATAACTTAAAAGAAAATTTGTTATTAAATTCTAGATTAATACTAGATTTCTTTTTAATTGATTTATATATAGATCAATTAATTAAGTATTAATGAATTACTTTGAGTTTTGTAATACTGGAATATAATTCGATTAATATATGATAACATAAGAGAAAATGATACAAAAAGTTGTGATTAAATTCTAGATTAATTCTAGATCTTAATTCTTTGTAATTCAATCATGTCTACATCTATATTTATATATATTTATATATATTTTTAAGTATTTTTAATTATTTAATAAGATTTTTGTAAAACTGTCGCATATAGTTCAATTAATACATTATATTGTAAAGAAAAATGCTACAAAAAATTTTAATTAAATTTTAGATTAATGCTAAATGTCTTTGTAATTGATTTATAAATAGATCTATTAATTAAGTATTCATGATTATTTACGTTAATTTAATAATCGGTTCCGTTAATATCCCAAACTGTTTGAAATCGGACTAATTGAGGACTGCATAAAAATAAAATTGTATAAAATAAAATATATTATAATTTATATGTTTTAAATACAATAAACATTAATATCCACAAATTCTTTATATTACCTATAAAAATCAATATACTTATATTTTACACTATGGTTATACAAATTTTCAGTTAATAGAACTGTCCAAAGTTGACAAACACAAAATATTACGTCAATCTTTAATTACAGTAAATTTTTATATACAATCAAATTAAAAATACATTATAAAATTACACAACATAAAATTATATAAAATACATATATGCACGCTTCTGTTGATAAAAATTAAAAATAAGAGTAAAACTGTCAGACTGCTGGAATCTGTTTTCAGTTTATATACTTGAGCCGAATTGTTTAAAAAATGAGGAGAGGAATATTGATTAAACTCTACAGTAGAGATTTCTAATACCGTTACAAACTTAATATTATTAACAATATTATAGAATTTGGGAATTTGCATCAAGACGATGATTATCTCAACAGAATTTATATGTCATTAACAAAACTTTTGTCTCATTGAACGATTAAAAATAATACTTAATGGGCCTAAAACTGAACAGTTAAATCTCTCAAACAAATAATTTGAAGAGGATGACACAACTATTCATTAAAAATATATTGCATTTAGAAATTATGTAAAATATGGAAAAAATATACAATGGAAAAAACTGAATTTCAGCTTATCAACCATTGCTGTGCTTGAACGATATTTTTGATAATGTTTTATCAACAAATTTATCAAATTCAGATTTTTCCCTTGGGAACAAAACTTCCTAAATATCATATGGGTTTGTCGATAGTAGCGCTATCTATATGTTATTCTACGAACTTATTGAGTGAGGTATAATAACGAAGCTATACAACCGCTAGTGAAAAATACAAGTATCGAGGAAGAAAAAGCATTTTCTTCTGATGTACGAAAATTTGGAAGTACGAGTTTTGCATAATTTATGAATAAATAATTTATATGTTTATTGTTTTTTTTTTGTTAATGTATTACAATTTTATTTTCTTATTAGTTTATTGTTAAATACACATACGATCATACTATAAAAATATCGGTTGCTAATAAGTAACAGTACACGAAATCTTCGAATAAAAAATTTATCGGTTTTTTCATAAAATATTTACCGGTAATTTTAGATTCTCTAATATACAGCAATATCTCGAATAGTACGATATCGATTAATTCGGATTCAAAACAAACTAAATTTTAATTACCAAATTTAAAATTAAATTATAAAAAAATAATATACAAAATTATATTTTTTTTTAAATTTATATAGATAAGTCTCTTTTTGTGCAGTTTTAATGTTTGAATCCGTCAATATCCCGAACTATGTGAAATCTGACTAATTGAGGACTTTAAAAAGAAAATTGTATAAAATAAAATAAATTATAATTTATATACAAAAGCATCAATTTTTGTACTAATTTTATAGAATTTAATTTTAATTTTGTTAAAAAATCATATCGGATCATAGTAAATCCGGACTGATCAAAGCCGCTTTATTTCCATTGAATATTTTTGACTTATTTAAATGTTAAACATGCATCTTTTTTGTTGAAAAGGAATGGACTTATCAATTTTGATATTAGTAATTAATGCAAGAATGCATTTATAAAAACGTAAAGTAAAAAAATAATAATAATTTAGAGTTAAATATAGAAAATATGCAACAAATATCAACAACAACTAAATTTCTTTAAAATATAATTCAAATTTAAAAGTGGGTTTGAATGTAATCAATATTTCAGAATAATTTCCGTTTCGAACAATTAGATGCAACTGATATTTTCTATTAAACTTGAACATTTGTCCATTTCAAATTGCTGCAAACGATTGTCTCGTTTCCATAGAAAATAGGAAAGCGGAAATTGATGAAAGTTTAATGGATACATAGTGCGGAATAAACCGGCGAATCTGATACGCGAAAGAATAACGAGAAGCAGTGAAACGAATTCCCATAGCGGCAACCGCATTCAAATTATAATTGCCCGATGCATTTGTCCTTCAGTTCCTTTCTATATAGAAGAAGGAAAAAAATAAAGGACGAGAGCAACGAGGGAGATATTTTCGTTGCTCTCCGGAGCGAGTGCATAGAAATTAATCGTGTCGCGAATTGCATGAGATCCATTCAATCGGACACTCAACTTCGCCAGAAGGGAATTAGATGTCTTCTTCATTGCTCGGAACGAAACTTTAATGGACTACTTTATTATTTACTCGAAAACAGAAATAATCTCCAAGGATTTTCATTCAGCTGAACATTTTAATGAATGTCCAACATTTTACAATTAAAAGATTAAAAAAATTATGTTTTTTTCATCAATCAGACGTAAACAATTTTTATTAATGAATTACATTTTTCGTAATTTATTCTGTAATTTTATTAATCTTACTATAATAATTATTTTTCAATATATAAATTTGATTTAATTTTAGTAATATGTTCATGTAAAAACATTTCAGTAATATATAATATTTTCTCAATTAGTTTAACTTTTATCAATATTATGAATTTTTCTTTAAAATTTAATAAATATAATTTTTATCTCATCTTCAAGATAAAAAAGATGACCAACTGAAGTTGATGATGACCAAATAAAAGCAAAATTAAAGATGATCGTTATAGAGCAGTGTAAAAGATTGTTAAATCTATCAGACATAATGTTTGAAAATCAGCTAAAATTTCTTGGATTTGTTAACAAGTTTGATGTCCGCATGAATTGGAGTAAATCTCTTCCAACAGAACTAGTTTTTAAACGAATCATCGCCGGTGAAACGTATTATGTTATCAGTTTGGTGGGATTTTATATTTATTTGGTAGAGAAATTATTGCAACTTGGTTGAAAACTGATGACGAATTCCTCAGATTTATAGATCTTAAAACCATCAGATTACTATCTATTTTGAAGTCTGCTTAATTATTTGATAGGTAAAACTTTCACCAATGATTATAATCTAAAATCGTACTTAGTTCAGTTTATTTTACTTATAAGAACTAGAAGTTCTATATGAGCAAAATCATAAAGTTGCTTAAAAAATAACAAATCATTATATAACAAAATATATTTTTTTTCACACTTGTGCTTCTTCCACCAGTAGATAAATTTTGATCACATTGTCTTAAACATTAATAATATGATAATTGTATTTTTGAACTTATTTGGCAAATGTACATTCAATACACATTTGCCTCTAAAAATTAGAAAAAAGTACATTGTAGTCACTTTGAACGTATCTGGAATTAGAGTGAATATGGAAATACATATTGAAAATAAATTTTTAATTTCTATTTTTATTATTTTTATAAGTAGGTTTTAATAACTTATTCCATTGACTTAAACATTTTTAATAAAGCAATTTTATCTGTACTTTTTAACTATCATAATATTAGTTTTCCGACAAATGGTTATTTGGCAAATGTACATTCAATACATATTTAACTCTTAAGATAAAATAATAGAATGAATATAGAAATACATATTGAAATGAAATTTTTAATCACAATTTCTATCTATACTATTTTTGTATTTTTGTAATGATACTAATTCATTACCTTCCCATTAATTTCATATTCTCTAAAGCATTGAATATTTTATTATTTACAATCTACATTTACTTCATTTGTAAGCAAATCTAAACATTATCCGGGAAAATGTGCAGATTTTCCCACTATGTATCTATGCCGTAATATGTATGACATATTACATAATAAAAATTGTATATTTTATCAGGTTTTAAGTTGTTAGAAAATGGACTAAGGAATATGTATGATATTTTTTCACATTTACCGAAGATAATTCTGAATTATTAATAATTATATGTTTATGTTATATAATCTTCAAAATTAATAATTTTGTCCTTTTTATTTGGTTGTATTAATATTGGCCGTTTAATATTAATAAACGGATTAATTACTTAGAGTTTTTAATATTCCAGTATTATCTTGTAAATAGACTTTTTAATTATCTATTGCAAGAGTATACTTAAAATAGTAATTGATTGTAATAAATTGCACATAATAATTAGAAGTATAATATTTTTTTTTCTTTTAAAAATGTAATACATATAATTTGAATCTTATCGTAAAGACAAGAAAGATGCTGAGGCTTACAAAAACATGTTAAATTTTTGTGTCAATTACTTAACAGAATTTTTACTGAAAGATGACCAACTAAAATTAATGATGACCAAATCAAAGTCAAAACCGAATAGGTTCGTGGTATTACTGTGTGAAAGATTGCAGAATGTTTAACTAAATAATAACCGAAAATCATTTAAAATTTCTTGAATTTGTTAATGCGATGTCCGCAATGTCAAGAGATTTTTAATCCCGGGACACAATAGTCAATAATATTTTAAATTACACTTATTACTTATCAGATATAAACCATAATTATAAATCTTAACTATACAATTTATATATAATTACATATTGATAATTGCATCAATTAATTATTGTGATACTAACTAATAATATCAAGATTATTAGAAAAATAAAAAGACATAAAAAAATAAGATAAACAGAAAAAAATCTGCAAATGATTAGAAATTTGCACTAATCAATTTTGTATATAATATACTAAATTGATATTTAAAAAAAAAAGATATTTAAATATGGAAATTAGCTTTAAACTTTATTTATAATTCGAAATAAAAATTTGATTTCTTTTAAATATTTTTTTTTTTGATAAAATTAGTGTAATATCATTTCAAAAACTGTTATTTATTAACAAATATTTTCACTCATTTTGGCCAAAGGATTATTTATATAAATCGTTCTGCTCGAAGTCTATAATTTTTTTTACTTATCGAGATATTTATAATAATAAATTTTATTGAATATTAAAAACAAATGTTTTAAATAATTATATCTAAAATCATTGTAATTCAACAAATTTATACTAATTATTAGATTTATTAGTGGGAAAAGCTAATACTTTTTCAAGAGCTGTTTTGTATATTTTCTCAACATGATATAAGCGTTCGAAATGTCTTATCTATAAAATAACCTTCGACTATGAATTAAAAAAAACTGGGCAAAATGTACAAATACTATTGTTTTTTTGAAAACATAAGCCACTTTAAAATAATGATATCAACTATCAACTACAACAATCTACTAAAGTTTTAATATTCTAATTTTAACTTTAGCAAATTCGTTAATTAAGGATATGTAGTCTAAAGTAGCAGCCAATATAGAATCAATAAAAAATAATTACAAATTTCTAAGTTTTAGATGGAAGTTCAATATTCTTAAGTGATGTTTTATTAATTAATTATTATAAACATAATCTAAAAAAAAAAAAAAATCTAATTTAATTAAGACTTAAAATACGAAAATGGATACTGCAAATAGCAGCGTATTCGTAGAAAGGGTCCAAGAATGTAACCAAAAAATTGAAAAGGAAACAAATTCAATCAAGTTCAAAAAGTGAAAATTAGGAAAAATAAGGCTCATTGCAGCTCCAGAGATCCTAGGAGTCTGTAATAGGGGAACTCTAGGAAAGTTATTAATTAAATATAAATTCTAGATTATTACTAAATAAATAGAAACAATTTTCTAGTAATAAACCACTTTTACAGATGAAGGTAATTAATAACATCACAATAAACATAAAGTTTACTCGCGATACCAACCACTAAGATTTCCGAAAGGACTACATTAGAGAAACATTAATACTTAAAATAATAAAATAAAAAAATATAAATATAATAAACTTTGTCGCAAAATATGATCAAAAGCTATACTAGAAGAAAAAAAATAACATTCGAGAATTTACAAATCAAGTTTTAAAAATGTGAATTAAGGGGATGTAATAATTTTTAATGATGGTTTGATATTGTAAAAAATAAAGTCTAAAAATGAGATGAAATTAAAAAAATTCTAGCTGAAAATCAAACATTTTAAATTACCCAATCAGTGTTAAATGTAATAATTCCATAAAGCAAATTATTAAATAATAGAGAAAATAAGTTACAATTGTATAAGAAAAAACATGTACAAATATTATTTTTATTTTGAAAATATATGACACTTTAAAAAAATGGTATCAACTACTATAATCTACTACAGATTTAATATTCTAATTTTAACTCTAGCAAAATTCGTTAAATAGCAGCCAATAGAAATTCAATAGAAATTAATTACAGATTTCTAAGTTTTGGTTCAAAATTTAATATTCCTAAGTTATGTTTTATTAATTTGTAAATCACAAAATCGAAAGTAAAATGATAAAAACTAATTTAATACAAATATGTGTACTAAATTAAGGCTTATAATACCAAACAGGAGGAAGATACAACGTAAGACTCGAAAAGAATAAAATTGATACTTTGAATAGTAGCGAAAAGGGTCTAAGAATATAACTAACTACTTTAGAAAATTGAAAAGGAAATAAATTCAATCAAGTTCAAAAAGGGAAAAATAAGGTTCCACCGCTATTTAAGCCCTAGGGATCCTTGGAAACTGTAACAGCAGTACTCTAGAAAAGTTATGAATTAAATATACATTCTAGATTTTTACTAAATAAATAAAAATAAACTATAATTTTCTGGTTTTAAACTACATTTACACATGCTAAAATCTAACCACTAAGATTTCCGAAAGGACTGCATTAGAGAAGCATTAATAAAAAAATTATAAAAGAAGAAAAAAAAGACATTTGAGAATTTATAAATCAAGGTTCAAAAATGTTGATTAAGGGGATGTAGGAATTGTTTTAAATAAAAAATATCATGGTTTGATATTGTTAATAACGAAGTGTAAAAAAGGAGATGAAATTAGAGAAGTTCTCAATCAACTTTAGATTCATATTTTAATATATGATATCACTACATAACAGCGAAATTGATTTAAGTTTATTTAATAAAACTATTTCTTTGTTCGAAATAGTATTTCTACGAAGCTCTAAGGAGTGACTATATTTTAACCCTTTGCACTCGTATGTCGCCGTATTGGCGGCATGATGCGTTTTACCGTTGCGCTCGTATGTCGCCGTATTGGCGGCAAGATGAGTTTTACCGTTGCACTCGTATGTCGCCGTATTGGCGGCATATCATGTCTTATCATTATAGCGGGTTGGGCGGTCTGTCATCCCCTAAGCTCATTTCTAATATTGCTAAATTGCTTTCTTAAAGCTTCGTTGAGTACATATTTATGTAAAAATAAAAGATAACATAATATTTATATTAGACTTGCTATAGTAAGCTTCAGTATTATATGTGCACCATTTTTGCGTTTTTAATATTACTTAGTTTTATAACTAACACGATTGGGTAAACTTCGGTGTGTTTTTTCGTTATATTTTGTAAAATCAATATTTGAAATGCCCATGAGATTTTTACAAGATGAAATTGAAAATGAGTTGCAAACTAGTGACGATGAATTTTATATTGACTCGTCTGAAAATGATAGATTAGATAGTGGTAATATCAGTGAAAGAAAGTGACTCTAGTAGAAGAACCATGCCTTTACCATCAAGTTTAAGCAGCAATGAAGAAGACCAGAATATAACACAACCTAGTAATTTCGGACCATGGCAGGACGTCACAACAGTATAACGCCAACACACCTTTCTTTAGTAGCATATTTAGAAGGGAACGATTTTTTTTGAATGCTCCAGTTGCATCAAAACGATCCAAATGACCGAACTCTTAGGGCTCGAACTCGGAAAGTCAGCCACTATTTAGATCATCTGGACAAACAGTTTAAAGAACATTTTGTTCCGTCAAGAGTGATATCAGTAGAAGAGTCTGTTGTTGTATTCAAGGATAAAATTAGTTTTTTAACTTACAACCCTAACAAGCCTACGAAATGGGGCATCAGAATATATGTAATGGCGAATGCTAACACCGGATAAGTTTATACAATTTTGCTCAGACAAGAACGGTGTAACCAACATGATGCTCAAAGCCGTTCAAAGACCGGTGATGCACATTGTTGCTGTCATTAATGCGATACTTCCCGGAGATCTGGAAATGTGCAGATGTAGTCCTATTTCCGAATACCACGTACGACAGACACATACCGCAGAATTACCAATCAGCTTGCTTCCGTGCATCGCCAAGGTTGCGGAAAAGGTGATTCTCTCCAGACTCAAGGAATACGAAATCCAAAACCCCATCATACCGCACGAGCAGTTTGGATTCCGAGAAAGTCACTCCACCACGGGACAGGTTCTTCGTGTTGCTGAGTACATTACCCAAGGATTTAACTGGAGGATGCATACCGGCGCAGTCTTCTTGGATATAGCAAAAGCATTCAACAAAGTGTGACACGAAGGGCTCGCGCCATCAGATCCGGTATGCCTCAGGGATCCATCTATATCAGTAACAGGCAGCTTCATCGAGAGGCTAACATTCCTACCATCTCAGAAGCCATGAAGAAAGTTGCAGAGAAAGTCTTCGCTTCTGCTTCGCAACACATGAATCCTCTGTTCAGGAACGCAGTGGACTACGACAAAAATGCAAGTCACCGTCACTAAATACCAAAGATGACAGTAGCAGACTAACGTTGCTGATCTTCTGGCCTCACTTCACGTGCTTTTCTTGGGCTGTAGTCATAAGACTCAAGAAACTGAAATAAATATTCAAACCACACATCACTAACATGTTCCCAGATGATCATAGGGAAAATAACTTGTTTTCGACCTGTATCAAAGGATGTCAAAAAAACTCAATTTTTCCGTACTACGGAAGCTTGACTTCAGTAGATTTAGTGAGACCTGACCTACCTATAAGTACAAGGATTGTGATTCTATCAAAAAACCAACATTTGCCGAAGATAACACATTTGCATGCAGATCAGGTAATTTGATGTTATTGGCATGGAAAGATAAAAGGATCGTTACTACACTTAGTTCCTGGGATATTTCAGGAACACAGCCTATCAACAGAAGAGTACGTGGAGGTAACTTACAAGTTGTAAATAAGCCAAATGTATTGGTCAATTACAATAAATTTATGGGAGGTGTCGGCCTCGCAGACACTTATTCAGCGTCATACTGTTTCCTGAGGAAACCATTGAAATGATGGCGAAAGTTATTTTTCTGGGGACTCGAATTATCCAGTGTCAATGCTTATTTATTATATAAAATTTCACAACGTGACCAAAACAAAAAACCAATGACACATCTAAAGTTTGTTGATGAGCAGACCATCATCTGTAGATACAGCAGAGCGACTAAATGGTAAACTACATATTTTATGCCAAAATGATGAGAAGAAAAAAGACTGTGTACTCGCAATAGGTACATTTGTGACACTTGCACCCGTAAGCCTGGACTACATATTGGTGACTGCTTCGAACACAACAACATTATAAAACGTATTTTTTTTTAACTTTTGTATAAATTAATTTAATTTGTGTTTCTCGCTCCTCAAGATTTATTATTTTTGTAAACTTTTATAATTTTATTTAGTGTTTTTCAAGTTTTTTTTTAATTAATTATTTTTAAGGATAGCAGCAGATACACAGAGAAAGAGAATAGTGATCGCAGCGCTTCAATTATGAATGACTATTAGCGCCATAAATACACAACAGCCAAACCAACAAATTGAAATAATTTGTACAAAAAATATCATCAATAAAAAATGGTAAAACTTCCATTGGGAAAGATTTACTTAATGTTCAACACGAATAGTAATAATATAATAATAAGTAATATGCAAATAAAAATATGCCAAAAAAAATAAATTATTTTTCATGTTATAATAGTAATAAATTATTGTGTTTAAATTGAATAAGCATCTGTGCAAAATTTTTGTTTTTTTTTTTTAAACAATATATTTTTTCCATATTTTTATTTTGATTTACACTAAGTGTATCTACTACGCAATTTTAGCACATTTTTAAAAAAATCGCATGTAAAAAAAAATTCCGAGTTGAGAGATAAGTAGATGAAATAATAGCCCGAGTAGAGTGGAATCACATAAGAACATATTCACGAGTGCAAAGGGTTAATACCAAAAATATTAAAAAAGTTTATTTTTGCATATAGATTTAATACTGATATGTTAAATCTGGGTTATTGCAAGTTTAGCAGCTCGTGTTTTTATATGCAGCGATATTGTCGCCCGAACGATTTTAACTGCTCAACCCAATAATAAAGTGCTTCGGTACTAGTTATCTATAAATTCAGAGTTCGTTTCTTTTTTCTGTTTTTTTTTATTCTTGCTGGAGAAGCGGCAATAGGGAAATATAATCCGGGGATGTACATGCGGAGCAGGTCGTCGGGAATTTCCCGAATATAAAGTATTCCCGATGGAGAATTGGCGCTCTGCAGTGATAGATTCGGCATACGTGAAGACCATTCGAAAAACAATCATATTTTCCCGATATTTTTCATTTGCTGCCGGGACAGAAATATCAATAGCTTCATCAAATTATTGCCAGCAAACGGAAAGAAACAGTAACTAATAACGGATGACTAATAACGGCATCGAACAATATCCAATTATTTTTAATATCCTTAATGATTAGTTGCCTTATCTATAGATTACGAGTATAACCAATTAGTTTAAAGAATATAAAAGGCTACGAGCTACATTCGCATTGTTATATTTATAATTTGCAATGAAGAAGTTTTTGCTTTTCGTTTTGGTGGTACTAGTAGTTGGTGCAGTTATGTGCGATGAAGATCCAAATAATCGTAAAATTACTTTATTTTTATAAACGCGTACCGATTAATTTTAATTTCATTATTTTATTTTCAGTTCAAAAAAGCTTCAAAAAATATACGTGCAATATGAGTGATTCATTCAAAGTATTATCTGAATGTCACAAAATGTTTATGGAAAAATGCGTAAATTAAAATGGTATCGATTGGAAATATTTGGATTTATTCTTATTTTTAATATGTATGGGTTAAATTTTATTTTGTAAATTGGATTAATTAAATGAAAATAGCAAGCAAGTCGAATCTATTCATCAAATTTATTTTATTTTCGAATTCATATAACATAATAAATCTGATTTTTAATTTGATGTAACCAAAATAACGTTTAAGGTAAGTAGAATTTATAAGTTTCATAAATATTATAAATATTTATAAAAGTTAAGTTAACCTTTAAGTAAAATTTTACTAATAAGTTTATTATTCATGTTTCTTTTTTCATCACATGCTATCTAACATTAGTTGTGTTTCTTTTTCATGGATCACAACATGTAAACTGCTAATTATGTAGTGTGGCGCAGCAAAAAGTTTTAAAAACGCTGGTATAGACGTTGATGCATCTTGTGAGCAGACTGATTAATAGTCAGTAGTGTGTCCTAAGTTAAGTAACAAAATATTTTAATACAACAATTTCAATTTGTAAAAGTTGCCTAAGTTGGACCGTCCAAATTTGTTGAAAAATCACGAAAGTAGTTATAGTAGAAAGTAGTTCTTAAAAATCTATTTTAAAGAAATGATGAAACATCCCTTTTCTGTTATAGTTTGTTATTTGATATTCGTTAACCTTTAAGTAAAATTCGACTAATAAGTTTATTATTCATGTTTGATAGTGCACCATCGTAAGTGTCTGAATTTGCATCATATGGTAACTAGTTGTGTTACTTTTTCATGAATCACAAAATGATAACTGCAAATTATGTTGAGTGGCGCAGCAAAAAGGTTGAGAAACGCTGGTATAGACGTTAATGCATCTTGTGAGCAGTCTGAAATAGTTAGTGGAGTGTCCTAAATTAAGTAAGAAAATATATTAATATATGTTTAAGCAAACAATTTAAATTTGTAAAAGTTGCCTAAATTGGACCGGCCAATTTTGTTGAAAAATCACAAAAAGCAGTTGTAATAGAAAGTAGTTCTTAAAAATCCATTATGAAGAAATGATGAAACATACCTTTTCTGTTATAGTTTGTTATTTGATAAACGTTAACCTTTTAGTAAAATTCGACTAATAAGTTTATTATTCATGTTTGTTAGTGCACCATCGAAAATGTCTAAATATGCATCATATGGTAACTAACATTAGTTGTGTAACTTTTTCATGGATCACAATATGATAACTGTAAATTATGTTGAGTGGCGCAGCAAAATGTTTGAGAAACGCTGGTATAGACGTTGATGCATCTTGTGAGCAGACTGATTAACAGTTATTGGAGTGTCCTAAATTAAGTAACAAAATATATTAATAAATGTTTAAACAAACAATTTCAAATTGTAAAAGTTGCCTTAATTGGACCGTTTAAATTTGTTGAAAAATCAAAAAAGCAGTTGCAATAGAAAGTATTTTTTAAAAATCTATTTTAAACAAATAATAAATTCAAAATTAATGTTTAAATTTCAATTTGTAAAAGTTGCCTAAATTGGACCGTCCAAATTTATTGAAAAATCACTGAAAGCAGTTGCAGTAAAAAGTAGTTCTGAAAAATCTATTTTGAAGAAATGATGAAACATCTGTTATTAAAATATATTAACACGTTTCGAGCTCGTCGTTTTCGGCAATTTGCTCCGTTCATTTGGACATCACCAGCAACTCACTAAATGATACAAGAAAATTAATATATCGTATACATACTGTAAATGTATTATAACCACAAATAAACCCATCTACAACGTTTGAATAATAAATGGTTACAACACCTCTTACAAAAAGCTTCTCCACGATGAATTGTTTATCAAAATGAACATATATTAAATATCCACATCTAGTAAATCCTCTAATCTTGATCTCAATCTTCTCCTCTTCCGGAAAGATGCAACTCCTGCAGATCGCAGGCTCATTCCGCATGGTTCATGAGATGTCCTAGGAGGTCAACAAAACCAAAACCTGTCAATCACAGAGACACCTTCACGCAAGTTTCGTTGACATCATATTTTTGAAGACATCTCTTTTCCACTACTCAATTATAATTGCAGACTTTAACACCAATAATTACCAAATATTACCTATATTTGTTAACTATATGGGTTTTCCAGGATTGTCTATTGTCATCTTAGTAGCTTCAAAACGATTTTCTTCTTGAAATTATAAAACATTTATGAATGGCACTTAAGGTCGAAAGGACGTGCTAAATATAGTAGGGTACTTCCAAGAATGAAGTACCTTTTAACTAATAAAATAAAACTATTGTTAAAACTAATTTTAAAATTGGTAAATTAATTCGTTTTATAGAAATTTTAATCGAATAAATTATTCAAATTAATCATAAATACAAAAATAAAACTTAAAAAAAATAGAAACTAGTTTGATTATGGCTAATAAATCACTTATTCGTGGGCATTTACTAGAAACATGGATTATCAAGTATGAAATTATTCAAAAAATTAATTATCTTGTAAAATGAATTGGCATCTGACAAACTCGAACTAACAAACTATATATAATAGCAAAATTTATTAAAACAAACTAAAAATATAGACACTTTTCCAATAAACATTGTATTTAATTCAAGACTATATTCGAATATAAAACTATTATATGTTATTAATTGGATTATATGTCGGTTGAGTTATATAACCTTCAACTTCTAAATGGGTGTGTGGTTTGTAACGTGAATGATCCTGGGCGCCAATTCCTTCTAGACAAGCAGAAAAAACTCGCTTCTGCTCACATCTAGAACTTCAACAGCCAATCCAGTAATACGTGTTGCTTTCTTCCAAATCAAACACCACTGCGAACTGTACTTCTTAGTAGCACTATCTTCCAACGCCCAACCGTCTTTTCTCTGGCCATTTTTATCTTCCAGTTCTTTTAAAGTTTCTTTAACACTAGCTCTAAGCTTGTACAGTTACACTATCTAAACCCATGATATAAAAATTAAAATTAATCACATTTTAAATTGTTGCTCAAAGAGAAACAAAAAATTGATAAGTAAAACTATTACTTATAATAAAATCAGAGGTACTCAAACTTTTATGCATCGCTACCCACTCTTCAGAAAGAAAATCAATTGCGGCCCACTTCATCCCCGGCGCATTTATATTTTTCATGGATAGTTGACTTACTTATTTAATTTATTAATTATAAAAAAAAAACATTTTATAATACTTGAAAGTTATTCTAAATAATAATTATGGTGGTGAGTTTCCTCCTTCTGGATTTCCTCTATGTTGGTCCGTTCATCTCCTATTGTTCCTTCCTGCTATCAATTTATCGTGATTGAGTTTTTGGAGCCGATTAGCTTCTTGGCCAAACGCTTTCCATCAACTTGCAAC
This sequence comes from Nicrophorus investigator, assembly GCA_963457615.1. NCBI lineage: Eukaryota > Metazoa > Arthropoda > Insecta > Coleoptera > Silphidae > Nicrophorus > Nicrophorus investigator. The sequence goes on from OY735143.1 coordinate 16,039,063, forward strand.
ATCAGTCCGGCAGTCCTCAATGTCTGAGACATTTGACTACCTCAACATCACATCTCAACAAAAAATATTTGCTTTTCTATGTATGTAATCTACTTTAAATTTATTTTAATGTCACTAAACAACAATAATTTTACAAAAATTTTATCTAATGACTTCGACAATTGCAGTTTGTTTCGATATTTATTGTTAATTCCTTCCATTGCTGAAAATGCAACTTCACAAAAGTATTTCGATTTAAAAGAGAGTAAAATCTTCAAAGCTTCAGTAGTCAGAATTGGAAAAGTTTCCTGAACAGATAGCCAGAATTGTGTTAATTTTCTACAATTCAGTTTTAATGATAAGTCAATAAGTTCTTCAATGGCTTCCAATGATATAACAGTAGTAGTAAAGAATGCGCAATTTCGTTCTTTTTCTAACAGAAGATAAAAAATATTCAAAATCCTCTTTCTAATCCCCTTGTTTCTCTATAAGAATTGTCCAGATTATTTTCGATTATAAACGTTTCAAATATTTAAAAAAACGCTGGTATAAATTAAAAAAAAAAACATAAATTATTACAATATAAAAATCGTTATATTTAATTATATTGTAGGGCCATAAACAGATTCCGTTGCTGGAAAATTCCATAGACAAATCCCTTTGATGGAATATTCCAAAGTACCACTTCTCTAGGCTATATAAGTGATGACTCCAGATATATTCTCTTTCATTTGCTTCTCTCATTTTCCACCTTTCATTTGCTCGGGGTCTTTCCTAGTAAGTTACTCAGTAATTATTCCTCACACAGCTTATCCTCGACCATAGCCAAAATATGAATGAAAATTAATAGAATGTACAAACATGTTTAAACTGACAGATAATATGAATTGCGGATAGATTTATATTCGGGAGTGTATTAAGACGTCAGTGCGTAAATAGATGATACGTTATTTAATGAGGAGCGGCTCAGAATACGAATGTTGTTCCAATTTTCCCCTCCCTTGTTATTGTTATTGTTAAGAAACAATATGTTATGTCTTGAAGTGCGACGGATTGCCGGAATCTGTTTTGGCGGAAGATGGAGTTACGCAGATGGAGGAAAGCGGGGCTCGAGAAAATAGCTATCGTCTTCTCTTCTGCAGCGCAGGAGGCGGAGGTAGAGATGGAGGCGGCGTTGGCAGCGGAGTGCGAGAGATTATGGTAAACAAGGAGTTGTTCGCAATGAACGAATCGAGTATATAATTTAAACCGGGCTGAAATTTCAATATAGAAGAGCTTTCAGTTTCTTCGGCGACGATTTGCATATAGAAAGCCGGCTGCGTCGCAACCGCCGCCAACTTTCTTTTTCGCCGCGATCCGAAAATATTGATTTCAGCTTAACTACGCTTACCGGGCGCACACACACACACACACCCACATATACAGATATAGACACGGACGCAAACATATATACACATACACATCCATTACTACATACATAATTCATTTATAATATCCCTCGCTAAATATTATAAGAAATGCGAATTCCTCGAAAGCCGACGGCGGCTTTATTCACGGAATTCCCTAATCCACTTGCACGATTTCAATAATAGATTATCTCTAGTATTGTTGGTAATACGACATGTGCGTTTTAGATCGTGTTTTCCACAGTTAAATTACTGGTCTCCACACAAGTGTAAGAGATTTCAGCAGATGCTCAAGATTTAGCTTTCAAAAAAAATTAAAGAAACTTATGTAGCTATTGGACTATGTGCGATAACATTTTGAAAATATTTGAAAGCGACACATATAATTATTATTAAGTAAAATAGTTAATTCCATAGACATTTCAACATATCTTGCATTTAGTATTAAAGATGAAAAAGCTTTTTTGCCGCATTTGTAAGCTTTTTTTGGATCGTTTTAACAAGAATAAAATGATCTTGCTCATCGATTTATAATTATTAATGAAACTTGAAGTCAACACTACAAACCAGAGATGAACAATCTAAATAACTAACAATCTAAACAATAGTTGGAAGCTGCTTCAAAAGCACCAGAAAAGGCAGCACAAAAATGTATGTCATCAGTTTTTTGGAATGCATGGGGAATTTTGTAAATAGATTATTTTTAGGAAGGTAAAAGAATTAACTCATTAAATGTTATAAAGCCTCTTGGATTAATTGGATGAAAAAAAAATATGAAAAAAAAGACTTATTTTTTAAGATTGTTCTCGTATATATTTACAGGTAACTTGCTAACCGGATTAATTGAATAATTAAATCAAATATAAATTAACTTCACAAAAAGAGACTGGACTTTTTAAAGGGAAAAAGAAACAATCATTTCTATATAAAAAAATATATAAAAGAAATTCTATACAAATATATAAGAGTAGGTCTAAATGATTGGACACGTGGCAACAGCCAATGCATAATCAAACCCACTTAGTGGCTTTGAATGAATCAGCTTTTTAACCGTTGCAATAAAACTGCCCGATTCAAAACCTAATTTGGGGTTTATTGTTTGTAGGAAGTTGGAAATTTCTGGTATGTCTGCAGGAGCGTTGGAAGCGAGCACTGCTGGGGGAAAGGGGATTTTGTTTTTGGGGATTGTGCGTGTAGCGAGAATGGAAGGGTTTTTAAATAATGAGAGTGTGTGGTGATTTTTGGAGAATATCTTTGTAGTCTGTCGGGATTGGATTTTCTTGATTTGGTCTTCAATTTTTGAGAGCAATGCTAGTTTGTGAAGATTGTTGCTGGGGTGAAGGTAGTGAAGACTTGGTGTAGGTGTTTATAAGCTGATCTTACAAAGACACAGGTTTGTAAATTCTACTGCTGGAAGTTTTTTTAGCTTGTCCGACTTTCTTTTAAGAGACTTTATCTTGGCATTTGGAATAGAAGTGTTAAGAAGTAATTTGGAACATTTTATGCTGTTTCGACACGCATCCATATAGTGTTTATAGCCCTGATATTTCACACAAGGTACATGTATTTATTTTTATAAAATAGGCCACTGATATTAATTCTCTCATATCCAGATGCTCTGAATGTTATACTTTTGAAGAACCTGTTGTTGATTTTTTCTGTCTTTAGATGTTGGTTTATTTCAGCGTCAGTGATATCTTAGTTCACCCAAGAGAGCAATGTACTTTGGTTATTGCCTGGTCTTCTGGGATGAGTTACATCCGCGTGGTTGGAAATGAGCATATATTAACTCCGCATATAATTTAAACTTAAAATTCCACATCAATTCTGTTTCCGAAAAAATACAAACCAAAAATTTCAGGGTAATTGAAAGGTCTTTATACTAAACTTAGATTAGTGATTTTATCTACATCAATATAATAAATCTACATCAATTATGTAATTTTGTGATTTACATATATTTTTGTATTTATTTATTTTATATTTATACTATTTAAATTGTATATAAATAATAATTATATTGATTGCAACACTCACATAAACGGACATAAACTAAATCACATATTTAAAGCGATCATATAATAATATAGAAATAAAAAAAAGTATTTATCTTACTAAGGTCAAATTGGCCGAAGATTTTAATTAATTTAATGGTTAAATATGGTTTAAATGGTTTAAATAATGGTCAAATAATTTTTAATGCTGAATTAGGTTCAACAAAATAAATTCTGTACTTATTATAACTATAAACCAAAATCAGTATTATTTTGATATATAAAATAATAATAGTATATAATATATGTTATATAACTTATTTATAAATATAGATTATATAGTTTTATTACATGGTTTAAAAAAAGTGGCAAATAGTAATTGCAAAAATTAAAAAAAAAACTATGTCAGACGTCTATGTTTGTACAACACAAATATGAAAAAATATATCTGAATAAAAATAGATCAGACGCGAAGCATGTTTTGTAATTATTAAATTATGTTATATGTTGTAGATTGAGTGTTCCAAAGTTTTTTTTTTCTTCTACGTTTTTCTGTTAGAAGGGAAAAAACTTTACGAATATCCTTTGTATATTCATGATGATGTTGTCATGGCAGTTAGTGGAAAAATCATGATATAGTATAAAATACCACATGTTATACACATAACCAATACAAAATATGAAGAATACTACGGAATATCACAATTTGTCAAATAAAAACATAATGGTTTTAATTGTATCTACTTCCATGTAATAACTGAAATATAATAAGTTATAGACATCGAATGAGAATTACTTACTGGTATTAATTTATACTAAAATTAAACTTTATTTTAATTTTTGATTGGAGCAAAGAATCCAACAAGGTTGACAAGAATGTCAATATGATTTATATCAAAAGCTAATATAGCATTTCATAATGAATTTTATGTAAATTATTATTGAAGTATATAGGTTAGTTTAGGGTACATTGGATTAGGGTAGCTTTATTTGCGGTTTGGTTAAGTAAATTTAATTATGTTAGTGTTAACGACGAAGGATTACATTTTATGGGTTATTTAAACTAATCCTATATAACCTTTATTAGCACTTTTAGTAAACTAAGTCTTCATACTAATATTATATAGTTACAATTATGAATATTAAAATTTGAATAAGGGTGAAATTGGTAACAAATTGATGATACCTTTAATTTGCATTAAGATAATTAAGAGTTTCATTTGAGATTGATACTTATAAATGCTTACTACTAATTAATTAGTAGTGAATATCATAGTTTAGTTCTGAAATAATGTTTTATTACTACTAATAAAATTATTGTTCCTGAAAATCTACAAAATTAATTAATGTCAGACAAAAATTATAATAACAAACAAAAATCTGAAACTTATGAAAAATCGGTTTAACTTCCATTATTTCCAAAATGTAGTTTTACAAATTTTAGAAAAACTATGCAAAACATAATCAAAACAATAACAAATATTTTGAATTTTGAACTGAAATTTGTCACAAATTCAATTTTATATCAATTTGATGTAATCGGATTAAAATTTTCAGAACCAGTTTTTTCGTTATTTTTATAATCTTCATATAAATCTTTTGAACAGCATTCTTATATTTTAAGTACTAAAAATAGAAAAATATTAGTAAATATTGTATTTTCTATTTTAGGTAAAATACAAAAAATCCAACTTCATACATTTTTTTTTAATAAAGAATCTTTGAAATATTAGCTATTTATATATATAATTGGAGTATGGTTTTAGAAAGAAGTTGCTCATTAAAAATACAACTTAAGATACTCGTAAAAAAACGAAATTACTTTCTGAACGATATCTCTAAATAAAATACAATTTTCTTGTAAATTCTTTGTCCTATTATCAAATTTACTGAAAATCTGTCTTTAAAATGTTTTCGGATATTTTAATAATAATAAACATAATAAATTATTTATTATATAATAGTAAGTAAAAATATTAAGGTTTATTTAAATATATAGTTATTTTTTTAATATTAATTCTAGTATCAATTACTAGAAATAACTGGTCTAAAAAAACTCGCAAGGTCTGTTATATAAAATTTACAATTTTTAATATCGTGCCCTAGGGATGAAATTTACGATTTAATTTTAGCTATTAATGTACAAATATATACAAGTAATGAAATGGTTTAGAAAAAAGTGGCAGGCTAAAAATATAACTGAAAATTATTGTGAAAAAAAAAACGAAATTACTTTCCAAAAAATGTTGTTTATATCATTTTGTATATAAGAAAATGTAATTCAAAAACGTGAAATATGCTCAGGCAATTCTGGTGTTTTTTTTTGTGTTTCTGGATATTTTATTGTGTTTTTTTTTTAATATTTTATATAACAAGTGAAAATATTAATACTAATAAATATAATTAATTGCTTAGTATTTACGGCTCTAGCTAAAATATTTACGTTTAAATAAATAAATAATTATTGTTCTTAGATATTAATTCTAGTATCAAAACTTTTGCAACTAATATAAATAATTACACTTAAACTTAGTTATATAATTGACACAAATTAACAAAAATCCGGTCTCAAAAATGAAATTTAGATTTAGCTGTCAATATACGAGTATACACGTCTAAAGATATCATTTAGACAGAGGTTGCAGGCTAAAAATGTAACTGAAGATATTCGTAAAAAAACGAAATTTCTTTCCGAAGAAATGTTGTTTATATAAGAAAATGTGATTAAAAACATGAATTATCCTCAAACAATTCTTTCCTTTTAGTCGTTGCATAATACTGATAATCTGGTGTTTTTGGATATTTTATTGTTTTTTTATATTTTAAATAGCAAGTGAAAATATTAATACTAATAAATATAATTTATTGCATAATCTTTACGCCTTTAGTTAAAATATTTACGATAAAATAAATAGATAATTGTTGTTCTTAGATATTAATTCCAGTACGAAAACTTTTGCAATTATTATAAATAACCGATCTACTCACAAACTCAGTTACATAATTGACACAAATAGACAAGAGAATTTAATATTGAACATTAAGTAAATCCTATGGCCGTTGACATTTATTTAAGTTATAATCTTTTACAATGTAAGTTTTGTTAATAAGAAAAAATAATTCAAAAACATAAAAGAAATAAATAATATATAATTTATTTAAATAAAATTTAGGTTTCCTTAACTTGATAGTTGTTGTCACAACAGAGAAAATAAGGAATTGCTTAGATTTTTTTTATTGCACCGTCGGTTTCTGAAGAAATTCCTCTACCGTTTTCGAGTTTGAAACATGAGTGGGGCGCTTTGCACTAAACCCCGCTTATGTAAATATCCCGTCCGAGGGATGAAATTTACGATTGAATATTTGTCGGCCGGCTTTCGGTGCGCGTCGCGATTTCTTTGGGACGGGTCGCAATGTTGGGAATGCGCTCCCGGCCTCTCGTCGTCACATAATGACATCAACTATTCACAAGAGGTAAGAGGATCCGACCCACCCTGAAGATATGAACTACATCTACGCACGTAACCGAATCAACCGGAAGCGTGCGAATACCCATCGGCTATCGATAGATTTTCAGAGATTTCTTCGAAGGACACATTTCAAATTTCCGCCCTTTAGAAACTATAAAACCTAGAGTGTTTTTCATACACGTGTATAAGGTGTTCCTGATGTGCTCGTACAGTATGGATGTTAATTCCTTTGGTTCCGGGTTTCGAAGCGGATAATGAAGAATGTAATGGCTTCGAGGTGAAATCGTTTGGAAAACTTTTCGACACGAATGCCGGGCACGTAAAGATCTCGTTGCCCGAACACCATCCACCCTCCAAACCCTTTCCCCTCTCAAACACACATTCATACGTGATATGTAATTGGATTTCATTTGACAAACTGTACAATTGCAAGTGCACACATATGGCGACGACCTAAATCACTTCCACGCTAATACTTTTTTAATAATGGTGTGGCCCATTTTGGCCTTTAGGAAAAAAAACACCCAAATGAAAAAAAAATACTGCGCCGGTCATTAAAACGTCATGTAAAATATTTTGCCTGCAATGGGAATAAATTCAAGACTTTTTCAATTAATTCCATTCACACTCTTGTGTATAAATAAATCCGGCAACATTTGAATGCTAATTACAACTTCAATTTTAATTTTAACTAGTTTGTGAGTACAACGGTCGTAAACGCTCGAATTCAACAACTTTTTTTTAATACAGGTGTATTTTTTAAAAAAATAGAAAAAAATAGTTAAAAAGTTTTTGTTGTTTGCAGCTCGAAATAATAATAATTGAAATAATTCAAAACACGAAGTAATTTTTTTTTATTAGATTTGACTACATTCCTCTATAGAATATGCAAAATTATATACAGTTGTAACCCGACTTACGCGAACTCAGAATTATGCATTACTTGATCTTCAGAGATTTTCTGGCTGTATTTTAAGAAATTGTTCTGGATATAATTTAAAATATTTCTCAATAAACGAAAATCACAGAAATACAAGTTTTCAACTGAAACATGCTTTTAAAATTTATTTTGTTTAAAAATATTGTTAATAAATTATTATATAATTTTTTTTTCTGAATTTATATGTCTTTCCTTAAATAACAAAAAAATAATTTATATAAAATATATGACTTTTTCAATAAAAAAATGTTATTATATTTAATATTGTTATTAATAGTAAATATTTTATAAAATGTTCATTTTTATAAATTTATTGGTCAGGTAGAAATTAACATAATAATTCTTAATTCTATTTTAAATTTTTGTCTCTGGTGGTAGTGACACAAGATTATGGCATTGGTATTTGCAAAAGGAATTTTAATTAATCTTGAGAAAAGTAAAAAAAAAAAATTTAGAGAATTATATGATCATGAAAAAAATATTACTAAATATAAAGTATGTTAATTATTTTACTTGTATTTGTAATAAATATACTCAAACATACTTTATGTATAATATTGTAGAATATTGCTTATAAAGTATATGTGAACATCAACAATACTACTATATAAATTACGGTATAGGTATATAGTGTGATGATATGTACATTTTCCGGAAAATGTATAGATTTCAGTTGTAAGTAAATGTAGATTGTACAAAATTAAATATTTTATACTTTGAATAATAATAAATTAATGCGGAAAAGAATGTTCTTCGTATTTAACCATAAAAATAATAAGGAGAAAAATAGTGATTGAAATCAAAACTTTCAAAATATATATTTACTAAAATATGTATTTTTACATTCGTTTTAAGTTCCTAAAATTTCTTCGCCAACTACTAACGTTCAAAGTGAGTAAGTATACAATGTACTTTTTTTCTAATTTCTAGAGGTAAATGTGTTTAACATTAACATTTGTCAAATAAGCTGATTTGCTGGAAAATATACACATGAAACATACGACTTCCCACATATATTATTTAAATTTAAATATCAAAATCATATCACTGAACATTTAATTAACAAAAACATGACAAAACTGTATTTAAAACTTATGTTTTGCGTTCATGGATGAAAGGGTTAATATAAAATATTCTAATTTAAGTCCAAAGTCCGATAATATAGCAAAAAATGGTAAAAAAATAGAATAATAGAGGATCGTGCTATAAAATAGACTTTATGTACAACTGCCTATAATTATTTAAAAATTCCTTTATTAGTAAATATCAATTATGAGTAAACGTCACGTTTTCTGCTAAATTTTAGTGCTTAAATTTTAATTTAGTACATTTTTTTACAATGTCATAAAAACTACTACATATGTCACGGTATAAGTATTCATTACCTGGTAAATGTATAGATTTACTTACAACTGAAGTAAAAGTAGATTGTAATTAATTTAATGTTTTGAAAAATGTGACACTAATAAATATATGTTTAGAACTTATCTCTAAAAATATTAATTAATATATTTATTACTTGCAAAATATATATTTTCATATTTATTCCTTAATATACATATAATATACAAAAAATACAATATTGTAATCACACTTTCGCTAGTTTTTCCTAATTTCCAGAGGTAAAAGTGTATTTACTTGCATTTGCTGGAGAATGTATAGAATATTATTATTTCATTGATACTTGCGAGTATGTTATCACTGGAACGTTTATGTACCATCAGGCTAATACAAATAATAATATTTAATTTAATTAATGATAGTCGTAAATAATCAATTACTAAATCTAAATATAATAAATAATTCAAAAATTAAAAACCTAATTCTTCATATGAAATAGACAAAAACGCCTCTCCACTTATATTATTTCATTTTAATTAATAAAATTCGGTCAATGGATATTTTATTAATAGCAACATGGCAAAACTGTTCTACAAAACTGATTTTTTGTTTTAATGGTCGAAAGAGTTAATATTAATATAAAAAAAGGACGATAATCTATCAAAAAATGAGTAACATATGACTCAATCTATAGGTTTTGAAAATGTTGATCAAAAGGATATTAAAAATATATTTAATGTAGAAAATAATGATTTTCAGAAGAAAATTTACAAAATATAAGCAAGAAAATGAAGATGAAAAGAAATAATTTTATTCAAACAAAAATATTAATAATCTCTTAAATATAACTTTAAATTTAAAAGCCTGAAAACATTTTTATTAATGAAAATTATCTCCATTTTTGAAAAGCAAATATTGTTAATGTTATGTGTAAAAAAAACTTTTATTTGTTAACAAAAAAAATCATTTTCTTTAAGAAAGAAGAAAAAGCATCCTATTTGTTAATCAATAATTTGAATAATATATATTTATTTATAATATTTTAGTTTCCGAAAGCGATTAAATTTTTAATGAATATAAAATCTATTTATCTTTATAATTATAAAATATATTTGTTGTTTTTTTAATCTTGTTCGTTGATAAAGCTTTATTTATTCTTTTCCTGTGAAGAACGACCACCACCGGATGGTGGCACATATTTACCACAAGGGCCGTAAAATTTACGGTCGCGTTTGTTCATAAATTTCATATAATAAAAATGTGACATAAATTTTTATTATCGGATAGCATTTGAGTATCACACGTACGCACCACCCACCGCAAAACACAAAAACGAAACCATGGAAAGAGAGAGAAAAAAAACAGTAACACACGCATTTTCCACCCTTCCCATATATATTTATTGTGCCGATATATTTTCATTTTTTCGCACTCCTTTTATTTACATTTACATTATTATTTATTTTATTCATTTTTTGAATACGTCTTTACAGAAAATATACTTTTTTTGGTCTATAAACAATTTTTATTCTATATTACTAAACGTCCACAATAAACAACAAAATATTCCAATGTCTCACATTTTATCCCAGGAACTCAAAACTGCATTTTTGTAGTTTTTTTTCAAAATAAAAATCTTACCATTAGTAAAATTATCGATGCATATCTACTACAGTCCTTTTGGATATCCTACAAATTGGTATATTTTAAATAAGGGCGGAAAGACCTTATTATAAAAACTATTATTTTAAATAATTTAATAAGTTGTGATGTATCGTTAACTGACATTAAAATTAAGGTAAAAATGAAATTATTTTAATTATTATTATATACCAGTGCAGTTTTAAAAGCGGAAATTTTATGGTTTAAATAATATTTTATTGTACATTTTATATTTTTACTGTATTTATTTTATATTTTAATATATATGTGGTTTCAAGGAAAATAATGATTTATGCATCTAGAAAATCCTACATATATGAAAAATTATTTCAGTTTCCGAAGAACTTTCAGAAATTAATTATTACATTCATAATTTCTTAAATACAACTTAATTAATACGATTTTTCTTAAATTTAAACAAATATCATAAATTATACTTTTGGGGAAATAAATTAATATGAAAAAAAAATTGATTTGCAAACAACCTTTAGAAATTAATTGCATTTGAACTCCTATATTCATAATTTCTTAAATACAACTTTACTAATACAATTTTTCATAAATTTATAAAAAAAATCATAAATTATTTTATAAGGGAAATTATTTGTTTTTTTTTAATCTGTTATAAAATTTTACATTAATTAATATGAAAAATAATTTTGATTTCAAAACAACCTTTAGGAATTAATTACATTTGAACTTCGATATTCATAATTTCTTAAACTTATTAATACGATTTTTTTAAATTTAAACAATCACCATAAATTATACTTTTGGGAGAATAATTTCGGTTATCAACAAATTATTAACTATATTAATTTTGGAAAATAATTATTCTACAATCGAAAATTTATATGTAGTGATTTTTTTTTTGAGAATTATTATTATTTGTAATTACTTTTGTAATAATTAATAAAATTATACAAAAATAAATTTAAGAAATGTGAACGAATTCATAATTTTCCTGTTCAAGAAAATGCGATTGTATTAGAACATCCGCCACTTGCAATCTTGTAATGGTATTCATCACGGTGGCATTAATCAGGGTTGAACAATTGAATCTTTCGTTTACATTTCGTTTGTTCGTAATTGCATTGTTTTGTCGTTCGCTTTCGTTGGGGATGTGGAAATGTGGGGCGGAGATGCAGTCAATCTCACGTCAACGGAACACGTATTGTTGTTTGCTTGATTTGTTCGGAATTATTTCGAGAAACTGGGAAAGGTTCGTGACATTTCTCAAAGACAATAACGGCATGCACAAATGGCTCGCGTTATGTTTACGACGGCGAAACACTTTGTATTTTGTATCTATGAAGCATAAGGATAAACGAGCTGATATGATGCATTGTTATTTTATGGAGAATTTCTTTGTCTTGTTTTTTTTTTATGTTTGTCAAAAAATTCAATACGCACAATTTCCAATCTGCACTTGATACTTAACAATAGGAAATCTTTATTTGAAATATAGTACAGTATAAAAATTTCAAAATAAACTATATATAGGAAGTAAAAAAAATTGGAGTTTTCATTCAATAATTTTAATATAAATAATTAATCCTATATTTAATATTCCAAATCTGTTGTCAAATCGTTGTAATGTAACATATAAGTTTAATTCCCAATTCTCAAGTATTGGTGCAAATGAGCATCAGTGAGGTTGGTTTTAAGTATTTCATAACTTTTATCGATGCGCAAAGAGATTTAAATTTTCCACAATTCCTGTTTTTTTTTCGTTATCATGTCTACCCTCTTGGGAAATAACGAAATAAGTTGCGTTTTAAAACTTTTCTTTTTTCTAAATAAAAATAGAATAATTATTATCGTATTTTTCGGACTATAGGACGCACCCAAAATTTGAGTCCATTTTTCTATGTAAAATGTCACAAATGTTACAGTAGTCACATAATTTTTTTGGATTAATAGAAACTTTGGGATGCCTCTAATTCCTTAGATCTAATATTAAATTGTTCCAATAAAGAATGAAAATGAATGGAAAACTGATAGTAGTATTTTTATCAACAAATATTTTAAATTATATAATAAGTAAATTTTTAAATTACTTAAATTAATCTCTTGATATACAAATTAAATTTAAATTTTTTCATGAACATTTTTACGTTGATTTATTTCAGTTCTTTTGACATTTATTCAGTAGTAAAAATGTGAAGAAATACTTATTTATTAAATATTTCAATTAGGAGTAGAATTTAATTCAGTACTGAATATAACAACTAATACCTCACTCAATAAGTTTGTTGGATGACATATAGATAGCGCTCTATCGACAAATCCATATGATTTTTAGGAAGTACCAATCTTCAGACGACGCCTGTCAAAATTTCATGATAATCTGATGATTAGTTTTAGTGACGCTACTTTTGTAATTTTCATAACATTGCATAATTTGCTATTTCAAAATTCCAAATAAAACTAAATTTTTATTCAATAAAATAAAAATAAATAACATAATTATTTATTATACCTAAATTATCGTTTTTTTTTTTCAATCTAGTCTACATTAATCTCAGGATATTCAAATTAATTATAAAGAAATATCTATTTACTAAAAATCACAAATATGAGTGAAATTTGATTTATTGATGAATATAACTTTTGTTTGAACAAAAATATGATAAGAATTACTATTATCTTCTCGATAAATTTAAAAATTTATAGATTTAAAAAAGCATCATTTTTAGAACACACAGCTTAATTTTACTTGTATTTATTATGTGCACAGTATTTATTGTAACGTTATTATTTTTTTTTGTCTTATATTTTTATTTACAATTTGTCCGTGTGAACATTCAGTAAATCTGGTGTGACATTTGTATTATTTTTAGACAAACTTCCCAATGGAAGTTTTACCTATTTGGCTTGGCTGGGATTTGAACCCGAAACTCACAATCGTGACTCTAACCATGAGGCTATGAGTCGCCTAATAACGTTATTATAACATTGACAAATAATTATTAATATTGCAATAACTATTTGTATTATAGCAATTAATCTATGATTATATAAAAAAAAATAAAATGTCATCATTCATGATGATTTTACTTAATTGTAAAATAATAATTCAAAGAAATATATGTGTCAAAACCTCTTCGTTATTATTACATTTCCTTGTGGTCCATTAGATATAACTAATGAACCACAAGGAAGCGTCATTTCTCTTATCTACTCATTAAGTTTACTAACGTTAAACTAAACTAGAGATATTATTATATTTGTATAATAAGACAACGGTATTATAACGTCATAATTAGTTAGATGTAACATAGTAAATCCTACAAATATACGTAACGTACGTAGTATTGTGTCTTTGAAGCCTAGAATAATTGTGAATAATCGTGGTTTATACGTCATACAATTTTGTTAAAAAGTTACTGAAGATTATGATAAATTTAATTTAATGTAGAGAAAAAGATTGAGAAAATTAGGAATCAGTCAAGTGTAATTTATCAAAGAGGAAGATGAGTTCTAGTACTTTAATAGCGACGTTGTTGCGTTCTTCTAAAGAAAATTCCATCGAATATCGTGAGCGCCACAAGTATATTTACATCAAAACCTTCAATATAAGTATTTATGAAAATATGGTAATTGAACGAAAAGGTGTGAAGAGATGTAAAAAGGTAAACTAAAACTGCATTCAAAGTTACAAAACCAAACCACCTTTACCTTAACGCAAATTAACTTTAGATTGACAATAAATTACAGTTTTCATATTTTTTTTATACTGGGAGAAATTTTAAAATAATCTAGAAATTTCATACAGTAAAAAATTATCAAAAAAGAGAATAAAATTAAATTATTAATAATTTGCAGTTTTACCATCTGAGAAATAATATTTATAGACTTGTTTAAACAAATAATAATGTGTGATTTATGGAATCATTTTCAGAAAAAACTTAAAGAAATTCAATTTTTTTTAAGACTGACAAATATTAATATTGCAATGATTGGAGAACAAATATTTATTAAGGTTTAAGTAATTATTTTATAAAATTATGTTAATAGTTAAAAAATATATAATTTCTAGTTATTTCTTTAAAAAATAATAATTTATAGTTTATGGACATGTTTTGTGTTATGAACATGTTATGGATGTTAAGACATGAATAGATTTGTTGTTCTAATGGTTTATTCAAGTTTTATTTTATAATTATAATTTTTTTTTTCTAATTTTATAGTTACTATTCGAAATATTGTTATTTTTCCAATTATTTTATTTATCATTAAATTTTTATTTAAATTACAAAAATAATCTACAAAAAGTAATAAAATATGAAAAACATTTTTAATAATTCATTCAAATTCTATTTTATAATTAAAAAAATTTACCTTTTTTTATGTATTTTTTTATTACAAATATTTACATAATTAAAATGTATAAACGTAGTGTAAAAAATTAAATTATTTAAATAAAAATATAACAATAATAATGTATGGAATTTTTTTTTGAAGTATTATTTAAAGAAAAATGTGTTACATAAATAATTTATAGAACTTTTATCTACTTTAATGCAACCCCGTATATACTTCATGTGCACCAGTGAATAAAATGAAGTACTTTCAAATAAAAAGTGAATCGATATTTTACTTTTTTTTTTGCTGAACGACTATAACTGAAATGATTTAATCAGTTTGAAGCGTGTTTGCTATTATTGATTTTAACATTAAACCTCTATTACCCGGCGCATCCGCTCGGTTTCCGGATAATGCTCTAGCAATATTTAGAGTTCATCGTTGCAGGTATTAAGCTTATCCTGTCTCTACATCCACATACGCTAGATGTATAATTGAAAAGTTGAGTACATAATAATCTAATATTTTAGATTGATATGTTTGAGAACTATTCAATTACATACAAGTTCAATTAGTACAGCTTCGATCAGTGCGGATTTTCTATTTCAAAATTTCAAATAAAACTAAAATTGTATTCTTCTTCTGTAATGAAAATGAAATAAATTCATTATTGTACAACATTATTTTTTTATAATTAAATAATCGTTTTTTTTCTTCTTCTCTAATTTAGTCTTTTTACAATATTTATTTTTATACAATTTAACGCAAACTTTAATGTTTAGTTTCAATAGTACGGAATATAAGAAGTATTACTGTAATAAGACGTCATTTTATTGGGTTTGGTAAGAAAATGTCATAATGATACTTTTTATAGAATTAATTTGAATTAATCATAATAATAATATAATCATAAATCATAATGATTCTGGGCTCATATGACTTCTGGACCTTATTATACAAAATATTTGGTCATCATCATTAGTGAATGTTTTACCATTTAAAGAGTTTTGTAAACTTCAAATAAATGGTAATTTTTTGTACAAGGTCAGTACTATATTAGGATTGCAATATCACCTTACAAGCAAGTTAATAAATTTTTACAAATTACCAAAGATGTGTAAGATTTTATATTAATTTGCTAATTTTAAAGAGTTTTCTTTGTTTGCTAACTTTAGTCAGGGCCGGATTTGGCCAAATCGGGCTCCGCAGCACACCAAAATTCTGCAAAAATAAATATCTAGGTATATTAATTTTAAAAATATAACTATTTTTTTTTCTTAAAAAGTTCTAGAATTTTTTTGCGAAGCTATATAGACTCTTAAAGGACTCTCTTGCGTTTGTCATAATTACAGTGTGGTATTGGGAGATATAGCCAAAATTTGGCCAGAAGCTTTAACCTTTTTTGGTATTCTTCAACGCTTGTATGTTTTGTTTTTGGCATCTACAAAAAGATGGTTAGTGTTTCTCATATATGTCATAGTAAATCAACAGTAAAGGATCGTTTGAAAATGTACAAAAAAAAATAGACATGAATGTTGCACTTTCGGAGTAACATCTTTATAATTTGAAGGAACACTTACTTGAATTAATACAAAAATTGACAAGAATTAATTATGATGCCAAAAGCTACATTTGTGAATATTTAGATAATAGGTTTTACAAATAAAAACAATATGAAATAATTATCATATAATAAATATTTATTGAGATTATATATATTATTTTTATAATAAAAATTAATTTTATTTTTTATTTTTGAGGCCCCATTTCTGCCCAATTATTGATCATAAAAAGAAATATTTAAAAAATATAAAAGTATGATTCATTTTTACAACTTCAAACAGCTGAGTTGAGTATCGGTGGCATATGTTAAGACTTTGAACCATTAGAGTTATTCTCAAACGATATTTTAGTGTAAATTTTTGTGATTTTTTTGTCCATACAATTATCATCCAATTTTGAATTTTCACATTCAATTAATGTTTAAGATAGTTTTTCAATGAGTTAAGAACTTTTTTGCTATTTTGTATAAATATACTTAATTTATTGTATATTTCAAATCAAAGTGATGGTACATATAAAAAAAATAATGTAATGTGTAAGCAACAAAAGCAATAGACATTTTTATGTCTAATATAATGTTTTTTTTTTAATATATTCATTCATTTCCAAAAAAATATTATTTTTTTACAAATATTTACTAATTTAAGAAACTTTAGCAATTTGCATGATAAGAAAATAATTCTTTATTCAAAAAGATTAAATAAAATTTTAATTTATTATTGTATTTGTTTCTTTTTTCAAATATAGATTGAATTTTTTAATTTACTTAATTTAATTATATTATTGTTATTTAAATATAATTTCCTTTTTCCAATTTTAGTTAAGAACTTATACATTTTTGATACAATTTGTTAAATCAAAAAAAAATGCATATATTGTAAATAATCTGAATACCATTATATAAAGTTCAAATGATTATTTCGTGTTGAACTTTTTACTAGTTTTATGGTGAATTTCTTTGAAATAATACAAATATTTGCATGTAGTATTCCCATTCAAATTCCTGATTAATTATAACCCAACTGTAATGCATTATTAATTTTATTTTCACTTGATATTTTAAAATTAGCAAATAAAGTATATTCTATTTTTTACAATATCTTTTACAAATTAAGGCTTGTACACTTTATAAATATGTGTTATTTACAATTTAGACAGATTTTGGTAAATCATTTTTGTTGGATCATCTTTGACTGGCTGTGACTACTGTTGATATATATATTCAGTGGCAAGTTAACCATTTGAAATAAAAATTGTTTATTGGAAATTGCTTTTAGATGATGGATAAGTTTTCGACTAAAGTTATATCATGTAACTTAAAAAGATTACCTGGAAAAAATATCTCCCACAAAAACCACAGACTACTCACTATGGAAGGCCAGAAAGAAGCTCCAGCATCCAATATTTCTATTTATATAGATATTTATTTTATCTATATAGATTTGTATAAGTCACCAAAATCATTTTTATTTTTTTGGATACAGTAAAATCTCACTTCTTAAATGTGTACATATAATATTTATATTTATATAAAATTATTTTTGTTGGATTCAAATAATGCCAACAAATATTCAATAATAAATATTGATGCATGGCATATTATACTCTGATCAAAATGTAATATTATATAACATCATGTGTACAACACATTCAATAATGAAAATAAAAGTTTAGTTGCAGCATTGAATTCTGTTATAAACTAAAGTTGTGATATGTTATTATATAGCAAGTGTGTAGAAGGGTAAACAAAGATTAGATAATGTTTTTATTCAATATTATTTCTAGTTCATCAGCCAGAAATTCGAAGTTTACAAAAGCGTACTTCATAAATATCAAATAACGGATATGTAACAATAAATAGACGTTAAGTAAATAAATGACTGTATGCATGATACTGTCAGCCGTTCGATGTTTAATTAAAATCGCTTCGATAGTTGTTTGAATGAAATTGTTTGCAATATTTACATGTGAATCGAACATTTCATAATGCATATCAAACATCATTCTAACTATATGCAACACTGCTCAAAATACTCATGTTACTACAAACGTAACTACATTAAATATAAATTCTACAAATCTCTTTATTCTTTTTGCTACTTTTAATTCAATTTCTTATCAATTCAAATAGTCAAATTATAATTTTGAAACAAGTTTATTAATAATATAAAATGTATAAACAAATTGTGGAAAAACTTATGATTAATAGATGTTTGCAATATTTTTTTTATGAATGTTATAATTTAAACATGTATTGATTTTTATATAATAATTATTAATGTTAATATAAAAATATTTAAAATAAGAAATTTAAATATAAAATAATTTGGTTTACTACCAAAATGCTTCTTATTGCTAACTTTCATAAATGAAAAAGTTAATTTAAATATTTCAATACTGAAGACAATTTCAGCTTATCTTTACTTTACTTTATCTTTACCTATTACTTCTGGTTTTAAGAGTAATTTTCATTTACTGAAATAAATAGTTGAAAAAGTTATGAAGATTTTTAGTTTGGGATTATTCAACAACAACGATTGAAATGGTAATTTCTAGCTCATCAAAGATTTATATTTTCTAGACAAACCATTTAATTTGATTTTTTTTTGTTAAGGGGAGAGAAAACTTTGCACAGGGTGGACTTGTGGGGTTTTTACCCATTAAAACTGTGTTTCTGATTGTTCTTTTCATTTTCTCCCCTTTTTTAATTGGTTCTCTTCACCCTCCGCTCGTCTTCTTCCTTAACAAAAAATACCCCCGACACATAATTAGCTATCATATTCCAGTTATCTTGAGTCTTCAACATTTCAGCTACGAAGTTTTCAGGTTTAAGCGGTTTTCCAAGGTCAGCCTCCGTCTCGTGTCTTCTCTTTGACCATCAGCATCATCTAAAGATTATATACTCTTGACTGTCATTCTCATCACAATACCAGTACTGTTCATTTTCTTTCTTAGCGATGAAGTGCAGCTATTTTCTGAAACACCAAATTTCATTTTAGCTAAATAATTGGACTTGTTTTACTATTATCTAGAAATTATTTAAACTTAAAGACATTTTGTATTTTTCGTAAAATCTTTTACGCATTATTCATCTCTTCCCTCGCGTGTTCAGTCTTTTTTTTTGTAGAGGAAAGGAAACCTTACATAGGGACCACGTGTGGAGCCGTGGTACTGTGGGATTCTTACCCACTAAAACCTCTTCCCTTCTTCGTCAACATCCAAGTCCTGTATATTGGTATACCGCTGCAATGCTGATTTCCTTTGCCCCCTGGCAATTCCCTTCGTTCACTTTCGATAGTGCTGGCCTCCACTGCCACTATCTTCATTGGTTCTTTGCAGTCTCCTTTCATCTTCTTCCTTGGTCGAAAGCACATCTGACACTTACGCGGAAATGGTCATCCAACTCTCTGCACTTTTCAGCATTTCACCAACAAAGCCTTCCGGTTCTAGTAAGGCACCCAAATTAGCCTTCGCCACATGCTTCTCTAACGTCCATCTGCTGCACCTAAAGAGTGTGTGCTCTGGGCTGTCGTCCTCCTAGCTTGCGTCCTGACTTAGGTGGAAAGTTATTTCTCCGTGCTTCCTTCTTATCCAGTGCTCTATTTCCGGAATAAGGCGTCGAGTCCAGTCTCCCTTCTCCGACATATGCCATTTCTCCTGCCACTTTTGCAGTAGTCTGGCTCTGGAATCTTTCTTATTCGCCTCGCTCTGCCTTCCACACCTTTCCCTAACCAGGAGCTCTCTTGGTGGTATACCAGCTAATACCTGTACAGCATCTTGGAAAATTGTTCTGTACGCACTGCAAATTCTGATTGCTCCACTTTGCTGTATAGTTTCTAGCATTCTTCTATAGCTTTTCACACACATTCCTTCTTCCCATATAGGGGCAGCGTACAACATTATTGATTGTGCTACGACTCCCAGCAATCTTTTCTTACTAAACTTCGGACGCGTGTTCAGTCTAGAGTAAACTCATACCTTTTCATTGGTCTATATTTGCTTATGCTTTGTATACTTAAATCTATCCGAAAATCCCCGAGCATCTCTATACTAAGTTCTGAATCTTGGGATCGTCAAGTTGAATTTTGATGAATATTTGATATATTTCTTACTACAATTCAATTAAAATATCATAAACACGGTAAAGCCAAAAATGTCTTTATGATTTTTGAATTTATTGTCTATGATTGAATAAAAATATTGTATTTTTATAGGCAAATTACATATTTATAATATCTGAAACTGTTTAGATTTTCAAATTAATTCTATTAAATTGATTAATTTCTAAAAAAATTGTGTCATTTTCTGGTAACGTATATAACACGCAAATTAATTGTTGTGATTGAAGCAAATATAAATTAATTCTACAGCATATTCTCATATATCGTCATTAGTTCACAATTACGTTCTTAGAGGTTGTGGTGTCTACAGAAAGATCCACTTCGAAAAACTATTCAAGATGTTTGTTAAACCGTGTGATACTTTTTTTTTCCTATATCGAGTTTTATCAAAATAAAATAAAAATAAGTTACTATTATGTGTTTCTATTATGGCATTATCAAACTAACTTATTGTTGATTTTTTTGTATTTAATATAGAAAATTAATTTCATTGCACTTTGAAATAGATATTTATATAATATTTCGTTTATGGATCCATACATATGCAAATAAAACAGAACATATCACTAAATAAGTGTTTGGTCTACGAAAAATTTTTTTTTTTTAGAAATTCTACTTTATTCAGTCTTTCCAACGCTATAACTTTTCTATGCCTTTTTTGTAGAACGATTTGTCATTGCTCTGAAAATATGCCTCAGTTTCGGCAATCTCTTTTTCATTTGAGCCAAATTTATTTCCCTGAAATATCTTTTTTTTATTCAGATATGTAGTAATGGATCCATGTTTCATCCATTGTTACATACCAATGCAAGAAATCCTTTTTATCTAGCTTGAACAGCTCCAAACAGCACCCACTTTGTAAGCAACTTCCTCATGCTCAAATTTTTGTGTAATATTTTAAACACACTACCTTTTGATATCTTTAAGGCGTCAGCTATCTCACGCAACTTTATTTTACGATTATTCAAAACTATTTTGTGGAATTTTTTTCAGTTTTCCGGAACAACTGCCGATGTTGGGCGACCAGAGCGTTTAGCATCATCGGTGTTTGTACAACCGCGTTTAAATTCAGCATACCAGTCAATAATAGTTCATTTGCTTGCTACAAAATCTACATAACGTTTATCAAGCCACTGTTTGACTCCAGCAGTATTTTTCCTCATAAAAAAAAACAATGTTTAATCAATACACAAAATTCTATTTTATCAAATATTTTAAAAATTACAAAACTGGGCTCACTAAAACCTGTAAACTAATTTTCAAAATGTCACAAAATTTTGACACGTATCGTTTGAAGGTTGGTATTATACAGAAATTATATGGGTCTGTCAACACTGTTACATTAAGTGAGTGCAATATTTAAATAAAGGATGCACTTTTATCTATATTTGAGTTTATTTTTATTCTACAACTTAAAATTTTAATTAAAAAATTACAATTATCATGGAATATATTTCACTTTTTATAAATATTTTAGTTTTAGTTTTACAACTGATAAAATATTAATTGACCTATTTTGTGGATTTCTACCGTTGTATAATTAGTACATTGTAATTTATAATGTTTACATTTATTTGAATCGTATTGTTCTATTTTCAATAATACTTATTTTCAACAAATCATTTAATTATAAAATTGTTTAATTGCAATTATCAAATTAATTAATTAAATTATTAACATATACACAAAACATGACTGAAATCAGATTGAAGCATATATTTTTCTAAATCGTTTTAGTTTAAAAAAATGATATAAATTAAATTATATAGTATTATATACTATGCATGTATTAAAGTTGAGTATATAAAAAAGCTTGGAGTACCCAAAATGTACGTTCGTTTGAATATGTGTACGTTGATGCAAATGTGTAGATTTGTGAGTCAAATTGCATATAAAAACAAAATATAATTTCTATAAACAAAATTGAAATTCGTAGTTAAATCTTTATTCAAAATTATAATAGTTATAATAAAAATACGGAAATGTAAACCATATACAAACACGTACAATACAATACTGAAATCGCATTTCCTATACATAATATATGAGAATTTCCTACATGAAAGAATCAAACACAAAGTCGTAAGTGCGAACAGTCGTAAGTCGAGTAGTACCTGTACATTTAAAGTGTGATATGTACGATGAAAGTAGGGATTTAAGATTTATTCAACCGAAATAAATTATAATCATCCTCTTCATGTGCAAAAATTGAACAAAAAATTGTGCGTTGTTCTTGAATATGTAAAGTTATTACTCATTTTAATTATCTCTTTAGAATAATATTTTATGCAGATAATTTGTGAACAATAAATTTATATATAACATTAACATTACAACTAATTTTATATATAAAAATATTGATATTATCGTGTTAATAATATTAATTAGACAGAAAAAGCTGTAACTATTAAATGAATATATTTTGATTTTTATCTATTTGTGTGACTGCTACAATAAATAATTTTATTTATTAACATCAACTGAAAACGAAATTCCGATATTTAAATCCATAAAACTTTTTCTCCCTACTTTCAGAAATTACCGGTATTTCTTAACAAATATTTATCGGTAATTTCGATAATAATATTGGATTAATGCATTTATGATTTCTTTTCACGTGTGTATTTGTCATTTATAGAAACGCATACGCTAAATTTTTCTCTCTACTTTCAGAAATTACCGGTATTTCTTAACAAATATTTATCGGTAATTTCGATAATAATATTGGATAAATGCATTTATGATTTCTTTTCACGTGCGCATTTGTCATTTATAGAAACGCATATGTTATATAGTCATATTTTAGTCATATTTTTCAGTTTTCAAACGGATGTTTATTTTTAGTTTTTTTAAATATTAAAACTAAAGCAAGTTAAAGTTATTATAGTTATATTTACAGTTGAGGTATTATAAAAATTACATTGTTCGGTAGTCAAACATTTAAATGAAATTTGAAACGTTATTTGATTTAGGAATCCGTAAACATACATGTACGTGGGCAGTTTTTTTTACGAATTTTCCATCCAATTGATAATAATCTAAGCTTAGATAGCATTATATAATCTATGAACAATCTTTGCATCCCAAAAAGCTGATGCCATAATCTTGCTTGCTGTTGGAACATCCTTTAGATTGTTCTTTCGTCTATGGTGTGTAGTGGAGAATCAAAGTTTCAAACATATTTATAAGTCAACGAGTTATATTCTTGTTAAAACGATTGTTAGCAAATGTATAAAGCTTTAATTCTACAAATAATTATATGTTTTGATTTCTAAAGTTTTGAAACTGTTTTAGAGTTATGGAATATATGTTAAGTGTGTGCTAACAATATTGAAATTAACTAACATATAGAATTAAACAGTTTACAAAGCATTTAGGTTAACTCCCAATTACGGAGTTTATGTCTTTATTTATTTGATTGTGAAAGGAAGGCTAATGAAAGGGATGTATATTTCTTTGAGAGTTTGTGTGTGTGCGTCTTTAAAGAACTTGAGACGTTAGAAGTTAAGAATATAATGTAGTCATGAGAGATGAGTGTGGGGGTGGACGAGATGAGCGGCGGAGAACCATGCTAGAGGCCATTAAACGCGCCCAGTTCGTTATCCTCGAGGGGATCCTAATTAAGGAAAATATCTGAAATCTCGTGCGGCCATAATTCACGGAGCGCCTAGCCATAACGAGTGCTGGGGCGGTTTTTGTCTGAGTGTGTCGTTCGTAGTTTCAATTAGGGTCGACGTCGGTTGCGGTGGCCGCCGCAGCCGCCTCCGCGACAGTTAACGCGTTCTAACGCACGGCACTTCCGGCCGCCACCTCCCCCCCCCAAACCATTCGCATCCTCTAACCCCTTCTGCACGACGGCAACGTCGCATCTTCGGAACGGGTTTTATCGCCGTAATTAAATCGCACGCCACATATTTGTACGGTGCGGTGGAAGGGGGTCGTAGGGACAAATATTCCCGGCCCGTCGGGACAACCGCGTTCACTCACTTATCTCCAGGATAATTTATGGGCCTTTATATTTGTCGTCCTCCACGGCCGTCACGGAACTGCCTCGGAATATAAATGTGGACGGCGAAATGACGGGAGCCGGAACAAAAAAAAAAGGGAAAGAAGGGCACGGAAGAAGAAGAAGGGAAAAAATGCGAGCGAGCGAGAAAGAAGGCATCGAGAAAAAGGGAAAACAGAGGGGCGTGGGAGGATGGGCGAAGAGAAGATTTCACTTCCGCCGAATCAGCATATTTATGGGCTCGGAAATTCTTTATATTAACCCCTTATTTGCCTTTTTAACAGACTCCTTTTGTGATGGGACGAGCAAAAAAAAATATAGGGATGGACCCGTTCCGGCACCTCCGCCCCACTAATGACAATTCCATTTGGGAGCGCGCGAAACGCAATTATGAAATGTAAAATTCGCAAGCGCGCCAATTCACAGTGGCCAACAATTGCTCTCATTTATTTGCACGCTTTACAAATATACTAATTAAAGATATTATTATGAAACAAAATGAAAATATTATAAAAACTGTAATTAAAACACATGCTTCTCCACCATTTCACATAACCATCCTAAATAGGGAAACAAATGTTAATTTGTTTGTTGCTACTGTAAATTTCGTCAGTTATTGCCTTTTGAAAGCCATAAGTGCTTATTAAAAAAGATTATGTAATATACAGTCAGCGAGTTTTTAAAATACTAATTCGTACACAAATTTCGTTTCGTTAAGAAGAGCTGTTTGATGTTGTTAAATGTGAAGTCTCGGATATTAGGAAATTAATTAAATATAGTCGATTTTATATAACTTGTAAAATTACTAAAATTATTGTTGTACAATTTTTAATGAAAAAAATGTAATCAAAGCGTTTACAAGGATATTGGATTATTTTTCTTTTTCTAAGTCTTCTCCATTTTGTACTTATAACTAATATCAATTAATATTAAAACGGTATTTCAATTAGGCCATCGCTCTAATAATGTGTGTACCGAAATTACCGGTAAATTTAGTTAAAAAATACCGGTAATTTCGAAAAAATCAGAAATGTTCTTTATTTAAAAAATTAACTTTCGTATTCAGATGATGAAATTAATATTATTAACGCGATAATACATTTCTATATATAAAACTGATTTTAAAAGCTTTAGGTAAAAATAATGTTTTCTATACCTCAAGAGGAACCTACATCTTATAGAGCAGAGGTTCCCAATCTTTTTCGGTTTGCGGCTCCATAAATACATCCCTTAATACATTTTTTTTTCAAAATTTTTGACTTTCTTGTAAAATTGGAAAACTTTCCTTTTTAAAAGCGATTACGCGACACCCTTATGATGGCATTCCGGTGCACCATTTGGGAATCACTGTTATAGAGTCTATAATATAGACCGATAAGTCTATTGCCACTACCATCAAAAGTGTTTGAAAGTTGAAAGACTTTTCTTAAGGAGACTTCAACATATAATCCAAAAAAGGGGCTTATATCACCGGTTTAGATTACGTAGAGGACAAGTTAATCGACTAGTTAATGTTATCGGACAGGATCTGGAAGAGAAGAGATACTGTTCAGCTGCATTCGATAGAGTGTGGTTTGTCCTACAACCTAAAGATGAATCTTCTATTAAGTATTGAAATCTTATCTAAAAAACTTTTTTTTTAAATTAAATTGAAGGAAGTACAAACTAAGCTGAGCCCTATCGAATTAGGTGTGTCCTGTATCCAATTTTATATCTTTTGTATATAACAGAGAATACAAACATGGCAACATTTGTAGATGACATATTGTTTTTTTTATTAATGTTTATTAAAAATTAATATGTTATTGTTAATTCCTACTATAAAATTAATACTTTCTAATAGTACTATCACACAAAATTTTCAATACAAAATATTACTGGATAAGCGGTTTGTACTTAAAATATTTACTATTATATTTATTGAAAATCTTAGTAATTTTGGATCCCGTCTTGAATATTTAGTCTTAATCCCGTCTTGTATATCGCATTTCAGATGTATATACATGTCTCCACATTCGCATCAACGTACTCAATATTCATACGAACGTACATTTTGCGTACATTTAACCTAATCCAATAAATTATTTCAATACGACTAAAATATATACAACAAAATGAAATCCACCAAACAGGTCATTCACCATTGTTCTTTTATCTGTCGTAAAACTAAGAAAACTTTATATATATTTCTATTTTACAGAGAACAACCACTTGCTTCAAAAATACTAAAAAGTGAAAGCGATAAAACCTTTGAAACCTATCACATAAAAGTTGCAATCTATTCCTTGTGAAGGCCACAAAATATACAACAACCGCAGTAAAAAAAAGCGTCGGATAAGAGGAATCACCGGAAATTGGAAAAGAAAATCAAAAGAAACAAGCAAGCATGTTTACATAAAATTTTTATATATTTTTTTAAGTTCAAAATACTTAAAAAGGTGACGAAGATGTAAAATATCTTTTCTGTTAATGCAGAATTTTTATAATAATATTTTTTATCATACTCATACAGAATACCGCAATACAGTGATTTTCAGTGTGACGTAAAACTTTGAATTTTAATTGAATTATTATATAATAATGAGAGAATCCATCAAGAATTTAATATTTCAATTAATTATTAACTAGTGTTATAAACTTAATTATTTTTAAATTAGAAAGTTGCAACAAGAAAAAATTGTTATAAAATATTAAATTGCTGAAAGATTAAGGTTGATAAACCTTTGAACCGATAATAATATTGTAAGTAAATAAATTAAAGAAATATCTTTTAACTGTAAAACGTGGCAGAATAAATATTATTTTACTCCCATGAGATATTTTTATAAAAGCGATCGTCTTTTTAAGTTATCCCGTAGTTACTGCTCGGTGTCTGTCCTTATTCGAATCGATTTCAGAAACATGAGACCGGTATAAATCAGTTCAATCAAGACTAGACTTGTTCAGTCTTTTTATTATTATTGTTTTTCTATACTCTTATTTCCAGTATTGAAGTGTAAAAAAAATACATAAAAATCAATATCAAATCAGTAAAGTATTTATTTTAATTACTAAAAAAAAAATCTCTAAAAAGGTGCTTGCTCGTTATAGCTCATGTTCCTTTTGGGTTCGTGGGGTATGGAAATCAATCTAATAGAAAATATGGAATTAATGCAAGTTGATAAACGGTTGATATTTAATACCAACTTAAATACATAATCTTTATGAAATTATAAATTAAAATGATTAAATATTAAAAAATTTATAAACTTAGAAAAAAAAACGTCTTTAATTAATTCATTTTATCACTTGAACCTTTTTTTTTTAATTCACTACATTTTAGTTCACTATTAAGATTGCATCACAATAATGCTTTTTCTGTTGATTCAGACCTTCTACATATTTCTTCAGCCCATATGTTCTTCATTAATGAGAGAAGCAGAAACGAAGTTAGGTTAATCCATTTTTATTTATCCAAGTATAATATTCTGATACACCAAAACTATTTAAAGCTCAATACAATTGTTATAAATGATATAATATGATTTTATTTTTAGTACTCTTTCTTTGATTCGGTAATTTGTAATTCGTTATCATGCCTTTCCCTAGATTTATTTTTATTTTTTTAAGTCCACCGATATTTTATATAATTGTTTCAGTTATATTAGCTTTTAAAGATTCCATAATCAAAATATATTTTTATTTTTTACCAAATAACCGGGACTTATGGTAAGCCTATATTTGATGTAAAATGTGTTGTGAAGAGTCCAGCGATAGCCGTGCTATTCTAAATCTTGAACGTCGGACTGAGAGTAGGTTCGTGTCGTATGAAGATTCTTCCTATTGTTCAAGTGGAAAATCTCAAAACCTTTTTCTTCCTTGGCGAATTAAGTACTCTTTTTCTATCGCTCAAAAGAAAGAAGCAATATCCTCTTATCACTTCTTTCTAATTCTCCTCTTCTCATTTACAAGGTTACAGTTCACAAGCCATCAAAGATGTAGGAATCATTTGTTGTGGAGATATCCTGGAAAACTTCTACTCATGACTAGTCACGTGTTTTTTACATAAAGTAAGTTAATACTGCTAGTGGGCAGTCAATAAGGCGAATGTGAAGATATTATGTAGAAGGTGAGTTGTAAGGGTGTCCAAGAAGGTAGCTGGTAATGATAGTAATTGGATAGTATAAAGAGTGAAATGATGATCTATCGTCGATAGTTAAAGAAACGAGTAAACTAAAAGAAACATGTCAACTTTTTTGTTGCATTTTTATGATGAATCGAATAACGGTACTCACTACTTAGTTTATTTTCACAGGATGGAAAATTCCATCGAATATAGTGGTCAACACAACAATAATTACTATTATAATAGACATATATAAATACCTAAAAAAACAACCTTTTTTGTCAGCTAAAAAATATTATTCTTTATGAGCGATACTTTTGCTATTATTGATTCGTTTTTTCTAACAGTATATAATCTGCAATTGCTGTCTATATATTTCAATCGTTATTTATGAGGCCATTTCTCAATGTAACGCCTAGTAGCATTTCAGTGTTATTATTAATTGTTATATACATTAGCAATATAAGCAGCTATAACACAAAACTAATAGCTCTCAGAATTACGAATTTCACACATAAAAAAGCTAAACAAGATCCTTCTCAGAGTATACGCTAATAGATTATGAGAAAATAATAAAACAGAGGTTCTCAAACTTTTAAGCATCATGACCCACTTTTTAAGAACTTCTTTTATGGAGACCCTAATGAATTCTATTTATTTTCTCTTCCTCAAAGTTATTTTAACGACACCTACTAAACAAAATTCAGACATACAGCAAAAGTTCTTGTCAAATAAAGTTCTAGGTAAAATAAGGAATTTCTATAAAGAAATAAATATTTATAATTACTAATAATATAATTTTACAAAATGTATGTAAAGGGAGTCATACCTTCAAGGCTTTAGTAAAAATAATTGGAAAAGTTTCTTGAACAGATAACCAGAATTGTATCAATTGGAATGCAGTTTTAAATTATGGTATTTTCAGATAAGTCGATAATATGTTCAACGGAATTCAACAATATTCCAGTAGTAATATTACGCAATCCAGTACTTCTTTTGACAGTTTTTCATTTCTTCAACAAAGTAATATTAAAAATCAGAAACGTTTACATTATTAATTAATTCATAAAGTTTTGTGAATATAATTTACTTTACTAAATTTTTTAAGTTTTAGAAGAAATTTTACATCTCTCAATATTTGCTATACTTCGTCGACCAAAAATATTGTGACTTCTTCACGGAGTTCAACAAGTCTTGTTAGCACTTTCCCTCTTGACAACCAACGTACCTCCGTATGCAGAAGAAGTGATTTGTAGTTGCTCCCCATGTATTTCCAAAGCTCTTCAAATAAGTGCGATTGCGAAAACATTTTTTAAATCATCTAACATATATTTTGTACTAATGCTTCCTTGTGTATGTTGCAGAGAGTCCATGACACATTTGGACTAATTGTAAGCACTATTTGGAGAGTTTTGTATATTCCTTTACTAGTTTTTTGAATAATTGGTTTATAAAATAAAATATTTTCATGAGATGTGTTGTTCCTTATTTAATGTATAACAAGTAATGTAAAACAAGTAGCTGGAACAAAACTTGTATATCAGTAGATTCGTCTTGTTGCTGCAAGAAAAATTGCTTATGATAATTTGAACTTGAAGCATTTGGACTAACTGTAAGCACCTGAATTATATTAGTATATTTGTAAATTTTCGTATCAAGTGAAGCGTTACTTGTCACATCGAGGTAAATAAGTAGTAATCGAATGGAACCAAGTCGCATGCAAAAGCATTTCCCAAATAAACGCCTCAATCGTTTACTTGACCAGTTTTGCTATATGTACTAGTGTATTATCATGAAGCAAAATCACTTTGTGTTGCCGTTTTTAATATTTTGATCGTTTTTGATACAAATCTTGATTCAAATCTATCATTTTTTGTCGGTAGTATTCAGTATTAACAGTTTCGCCAGGTTTTAGCAGCTCATAATAAATCCCACCAAACACAGATATTCCACGTTCTTCATTTCTCACATCAAAATCTCGAATGTTAAATTTTTTAAACCACTCAAATCACTGTGATTTACCAAGGCATGCTTATCTAAGCATCGACTAACATTCGATAAAATGCAGTCCTTTTCTTCAAATTATAATAGAAAATCAATGCTGTCCCCAAATCGTAATTACAAACACTATTACAAACTATCAGCTGCTGTATGAAACTTGTATTTTTGCAAGTTGAAAATCTTTGCAACATTTATGGGCAAATTCCGGTTTCATATTTACGTGTCTGGTATTTTGCTGGTTTCGCCAATGATATACGGTCTACCAGTTTTCCCGAGTCGATAACTTAGGTATGAAACACGTTTTGACTTAAAGTACTACCGTAAATAATTTGGGCATATGCTTTCATTTGCAAATACTTCATTAATTTCATTAAAATTAAAGTAGTTATTACTTCTAATTTTGTTTATTAATTATAAAAATATGCATTTTATAATAACATCAGAAATATATCGGTACTTGAAAGTTGAAAGTAATGCAAAAAAAAAAAAATTTTGCCATTAAGTTCTTGCTAATATTCCTTCTTGGAATGTAGCTTCTAAATGTAACAATATAATTACATCATTTTAGATATTATCAATAAATTTGTTTATTATTACGTGATTATTACTATTACGTGTTTTATTATACTTTTATTTTTTTCTGTAATCCACTAAATGCATTGTAATAAAAATGATCACTAAAAAAATGGAAATCCTCAATTTTAACTGTAAAATCGCATAAAACCTAAAAATCTCTACATAGCAATGAAAATGCTATAGTAATAATGTACGCATTTTTTAAAAATTGAAATTACTTTGCATTTCATAAAACACAAAAGTGTTTTATATGCACGGTGATCGATGAATGCACGTATTGAATATGTTTTATGGAATATCCAATGGTATAGTAGAAATATGCGAAACATTCAATAAAACAACTTCCAATTTGTCTGCATTATTCACTACTAATATTTCATCATATTTCCACTGTAATATATAATAGTATACATAATGTTCAGTGAAAATAATGCGTTTTAAATAACATTTTTGGATGTCATATATAAGTTTGTTATTAATATTATATTGAAAAGAAAAAAACATTACATTGAATTTATTATATCATTATCATTATTGTATTATCATTTATTACTAAATTTATTTGCATGTAATTTTGGATAAATGTATCCCAATTATTATATAATTGAGAGTTATGCATTTGCAATAAAATAAATTTTAATAATAAATTTAATAATTTTCCAAATACTCAACAATAATTGTTAATATTGAATAAAAAATAATTATTAATTAAATATTATTAATTGTATAGAACAAGAATGCATCTTCATATAATCAATTTAATTAGACAGTCCGACATGTCTTTTTTAGACGAAGAAATAGGAAAAATATGTTCATTTCATGGAGGTCATAACTATATTTAAATTACTTTTGAATTTAACTATCCTGAAAACTATTTCTAATGTACTTAGGGGTGAATTTACACATCTTCTTTATGGGCTGCAGCCTAGGGCCCCTTTAAATCAAACGAGGTCCCTTTATGTAAGGCCCCAAACCGTGTTAATCGTGGGCCATAAAAAGTATTAGTTGACAATTAGCTCAGTGCTACATATTTATATAATATAATGGAATACAAATTTTATATTAACTGCTAAACTTTTTATAGAAAGGAAATCTTGCATTAAGACCATGTTCCACTGTACAATGATGGAAATCTTCATCAATCATTTATGCAATTATTTATACACCACTTTAGTTCACTGATTTGAAAATTCTCTTCTTTTTTTCTAATTTAATCTTATGGCATCACAAAAAAAATAGAATGCGGCCCGCGGGCCACAAGATTCACAACAATTAAAAAATTAAAAAAATTGTATTATTGTTTGAAATAATAGCTTAGATGACATAAATTGAAAATCAATGATCTATAAACCGTGGATCTGGAGAAAATCTTTCAGCTGATACTACATGTAATCTACCGGTGGCTAAAATTCTTTTCAGTAGCAAAAATGATGATCGTTGCAGTTTTCTATACTTTTTTAATATCATAATAATTTTTCTTTGTTCCAGAAAGATTGTTGATCTTTGAGTTGCATGAAACATAACAAAAAAAAATTGGATATAACATTTATAATGCATCAAAAACTTTATTAGTTATAATAAAACCTGTTAATATTATTAAAACATAAGTGGAAATATACCATTTAATATGCACATGATACAATTAACATCAATTACAATTATATCAGACCGTAGTTAAATTGATGAACTATTAAATTAATTATTACTTAATGTATTCAATGATCAATAAACTTGATAATTTCATGATTATGGTAAGTGTAACCCTTGGACCAACAATTTCATTTAAGTACACAATAAAACAATACGATGTTTTTATATGTATTTCATCTTATAAATCTAAATTGACTCTTTAAAAAAAAAGTTTTAAAACCTCAATTTATTTTATAACAAATTTATATTTATCTAAAGTTCTTCGTCTTTATAAACCACCACTTTCCTGAATTATAACCACTTTCTTCACATTAGGAAGCTGATGAAGAAGAGGAATGATTTTAGTGGGTAAGAATCCCACAATACCTATGCAAGGTTTCCTCTCCTCAAAAGAAAAAAGGTTGATTAACGACAGCAAGGTTTGACAGCTTCGTCTGGACTAGTTCCACTGTTTAAAGGACAATAATTTTGTAAGATATGTAATATGCAATTTGCAACACAAATAAATAAGTAGTTTAAAGGACATGGCGGATATATCCGCCTCTAGTATGGAAAATATTAACACTGCTTAATCAATTTAATTTATTGTCAATAGAGTATTACAATTTACATATTATTAGAAATATTTCTGCATTCCTAATATTTTTTAATTAACACATATTTTCATTGTTAATATAAAATAAATAAATAAAAAATAACACATAATATTTGAATAATTCTTACTTAAATTTTTGTTACTTTTTTCCATATATTTTTTTCGTTAATTTGTCTAAAGTTTATCTTCGAATTTTTACTTTATTACGTTTTAATTTTTTCAGTACTTCATGTGAATGTTCTGAAATTATAATAAAAAATGTTCATAAAAGAATAACACCTTTAAATAACAGTGATGAATTAATTTAGTGAGAAATTATGCAAGAATTAAATTAGTATTCAAATATAACGATATTTATTGTAATCTCTGGTTGATCTTTGGTTTTGAGAAGATCAGCATCAAATTAAACTTCTCAAATAAATAATGAATGACTTTTTCGAAAGAAAAAAAAAACAAATAGACAAAATTGAATCTCTAGTATTTCTTCATTTATTTTCTAATTCAAAATTAAATTTCAAGAAAAATCTACTTACACAACTTATATTTTATTTGTAACTTATATTGCAAATCTAAGAAATATATAAAAAAATAATAACTTCAAAATAATTTATTTCAATTACAATATAATAATTATTAATAAAATATTTTTTTCTTTATGTTATTGCTGTTACAATGTGATTGACTATTTTCTGTCTTAATTTAGAATTTTTTATGTAAAATATTTGGTGACACTAAAAGTAATTCCAACGTTTACAAGAAAAAATAGAATCCAATAGTTCCTAAATATTTCCCTAAGTTCTGATGAATACAAACATTTAAGTTAATCCGAATATAATTTATTTAATTACAACTTGCATAGTAAAGCTTAGATCAGACCTGATTGACTATAGTCCATATAGAAAATTACAAAACAAACATAATTTTAATAAAATACATTTTTAAATATAGGTTTGTACATTTTTTATAAATAAATCATCGTTTTTTTCTTTCTTTATACAGTAAAATCTTTTTCTCAAATTCAAACAGTACTTAATATTGAGAGAAGTAAATGCCCGGACTATGCGGGGTATTTCAGTATATATAATAGGGATGGCAAAAGCGCGGCTCTCAAATCTTAAAATATATCTACTACAATTTTTTGTGGTCTTCCAAGAAATGGTATTCTACTTCTAGTCATTATTTTTAACTGGTGGTTTTTATTTATTCGTATTAAATTTAGGAGGTAACGTCGACAAAAATTTGAAGTTTCTTCACTTCTTACCCTTTTAAATATTCTTTCCTGAAATATAGCTTCCTAATACTTTAGGTGTAGCTGATTACTTTATATATTATACTAAATACAACGAGGGTAATTTGAATAATTTTGAAAGTAAACCTGGATAGTTTTCACATTTTTTTCTATACAATTGATACTACAAAAATTTGAAGTTTTGTCACTTCCTACCCTTTTAAATATTCTTTCCTAAAATATAACTTCCTTCCGAGGGTAGTTTGAATAGTTTTGAAAGTAAACCTGGATAGTTTTCACATTATTTCTATACAATTGATACTACAAAAATTTGAAGTTTTGTCACTTCCTACCCTTTCAAATATTCTTTTCTGAAATATAACTTCCTAATACTTTAGGTGTAGCTGGTCACTACGAGGGTAGTTTGAATAATTTTGAAAGTAAACCTGGATATTTTTCACAAATTTAATTTTTTCTATCCAATTAATATTAAAAAATTTGCAGTTTCCTCACTTCCTACCCTTTCTAATATTCTTTTCTGAAATATAAATTCCTAATACTTTAGGTGTAGCTAGTCACTTTATATATTATACTAAATACTACGAGGGTAGTTTGAATAATTTTGAAAGTAAACTTGGATATTTTTCACAATTTTTATTTATTCTATCAAATTGATATTAAAAAAAATTGAAGTTTCGTCACTTCCTACCTTTTCTAATATTCTTTCCTGAAATATTGCTTCCTAAAGTAGTGTAACTGATCACTTGATATATTATACTAAATACTACGAACGTAGTTTGAATAATTTTGAAAGTAAAACTAGATATTTTTCACAATTTTTTTTATCCAATTGATACTACAAAAATTTGAATATTCTTTTCTGAAATGTAGCTTCCTAAAGTGTATTATGTATTTGTCAAAATAATCTATTAACAAAAGTCCCATTCTTTCCTAAAAACTGAAAAATTGCTTCCTAAAGTAGTGTAACTGATCACTTGATATATTATACTAAATACTACGAACGTAGTTTGAATAATTTTGAAAGTAAAACTAGATATTTTTCACAATTTTTTTTATCCAATTGATACTACAAAAATTTGAATATTCTTTTCTGAAATGTAGCTTCCTAAAGTGTATTATGTATTTGTCAAAATAATCTATTAACAAAAGTCCCATTCTTTCCTAAAAACTGAAAAATTGAAAAATTTCCTGCTAATGGAATATATTTCAAAACTTTTTAAACTGTCCGCGTATATATTATATAAAATACTATTGAGCTTTGAGTTATTGAATAGTAAGTAATTAATCATAATACAATATAAAATAGGCAATCAATTATAAAATGTATTCGTATTGGAAAATTTATGGTGTTCCTTTGACTGTAGATTAAACGCATCTCAATTTATCCTGTTCCCAGCAGAAATAAGTATCGGTTTTCTTTCTCGAGGGATAGACTGGATATACCGCATACGCGATTCATCTTGCGTATCGCCGTTAAAGTCGCAGTCCAATTTTTCTGATCATGCATAAATATATTTGATGCGAAGATTTCCAAAATCCTCTTCGAGCCATTTAATGTCCCATATTTATTGCGTTGGTAAGCAGAAACGATGGACATAAATCTGAGGAGAGGCGGCTTTAGCAATCAAATAATATGAGTATTAATGATACGCTTGTTCGAAATTAATTTTGGTCTGCGTTAGTCTAATTTGCAGGAGCCCGCGGGAAAACCAGTTGAAAACAGTTGTCCGACCGCAATGTCAAACAGTTTGACTGTATAAATGTGTGCATATATGTATATGCGCGTCCCTCGAGGGTTGCACTGAAGAACTTTAGATTGAAACTCTCCCGCTGATTGGATATATATATATATACATATATAGCAGGACTTTGCAATTTAAATAGCGATTCGTTAGCCCGGGTAAATTGCAGTTTGGGTGATCGAACGTATTTGCGTAATTCGCGCTGTTTCCGGAAAGGAAAGAAATAAAAGTATTGGTAATTGATTGATTCGTAGGTAAATGTTGCGAATCTAGAAAGTTTCAGATTTTGGAATAAATTACAGGATGTGAAATATCATTACTTAGAAGTGGATTGTACAATTTTAACCCGAGACAAAATTGGTCCATAAATTGAACCAATGAAAAACAAAATAATAAAAAGTCCAAAATATTGCTGTTAATAGTCCTTTGTATGTAAACTATAATAATTATTACCTATTATTATTATTAAAAAGCATAAACGTGAAAAACAGAATAGTGATAAACAGGAAAATGAAGCACAAAATATTGAAAAAGAGCAGTGAAAAGGAAGAAACAAAGAAAAATAAGACAGTGAAAAACAGAACACTAAAAACATACCATTAAAAGAACGGAACAGCATTACTATTGCCACTTGAGTACTAAGGGTCTCATATTTATTTCTTTTTTTTAACTTTTGGACAAAGGATTAATCATTTTATTCTCGAACAATTTTTTCATAAATTTTGTAATCTTAGAATATCTATCACAAATTATTCAATAATGTAATTGAAAAATATTATATCTTCCTACAATTTCTTCGATGTAAGTTGAGAGGAAATATATTAAAACTTCATTGTATTAAGTCATTAAGTATGTAATGTATCTGATATTTCACTTTGACATCAGAATTTCAGAAGCATTAGCAGTTTGAAGCATACTCTGAGATGGGCGAGAATAAGACACAAAAGCGAAGCAGAACTTCGAAAAACGCTGGAACCAGATACACTAATCCAGACAATGCTCGATAGCTACTTGCCACAGAGAGAAAAGAGCGACTTATGGGCCTCAGCAAAACCGACGCAAGAGAAAGGCTGATGCAAAGGTGGCAGGAGAAATGGCAAAATTCTGAGAAGGGAGCCTGGACCAGAAGAATCATTCCAGAGATTGAGTCCTGGATAAATAGGAAGCATGGGGAAACAACTTTCCATCTGACCCAAGCGCTTTCCGGGCAGGGATGTTTCAGCAAATATCTGCACTTCATCGCGAAGAAGGAGGATGAAAAGTGCTGGTATTGCGAGGAGAAGGACAGCCCTGAGCATACCTTATTCAGTTGCTGCAGGTGGGCTGCAAAGAGGCAGGTAACTGAAGCAAGTCTCGGTGCTGCACTGGTCCCGCAGAATTTTGTCAGCGAACTACTGAAAAGCTGCGATAACTGGCAACTAATCTCCGGGTACGTAACAGACGTACTCTCTACCAAAGAAGAAGATGAGCGGAGAATGGAGAGAGCGCAAGAAGAAAATGGCAGTGGAAGCCAATGAGTGATAGAATAATTAGACAATCAACATTGCAGAGAAGTACTAACATGTAGAACCTGGATGTTGATGAAGAAGAGGAGAGGTCCCTATGCAAGGTTTTCCTCTCCAAAAAAAAAAGACAATGCTAGATAGTCCAGAAAGCTGGATACGCGCATTATGCGCGTAGGTTGAATTATGCGCGTAGGTTGTTCTTTATGAATGAAGAGTACGAGCGGAGCCTGAAGAAGGCCAATGCAGAGGATGATAGTGGAGAATATCAACGAACAGATTAGCTTGATTAGCACAAAAAAGTGAGAGGTCCTGGATGTTTGACGAAAAAGGGGAGAGAATCCCACAGTACCGCATCTCCACTCGCGCATCTATTTTGAAGATTTTCTCTATTAAAAAAGCATTCAGATTAACTCTTGAATTTTCATTTGCAGATTAAATTATGTAATTGTTAAGTGTAAATTTTGAGTTATTTGTTAGTTTTCTCGTGGAACTAATGCAACGCAGAAATAATTAAATATCAACAAAGTATTTGACAATAAGTAGCGAAGGAACGTCTTTAAAATATAAAATCTGTGAGCAATATGAATAATGTTAAGTTGAAACCTAACCGTAATGTTACTATTCCAATGATATAAAACCATTTGAAATAAATCAGATAGATGGGTTTCATATGAATATGACGAGTTTACAGGATAATGTTCAACTACATGTGGCAAGAATAACTTTGCTCAAACTATAGAAACTTGGACTTGGAATCTCTCTATCATCCACCGTATTTCCAAGACCTCGCACCAAATTAATACTATTTTCTATAGGCGATTATATAGCAAAATTGTATCAATAATTTAGACAGATTTAATTTATTACTTATACTGCTTTTTGCTTGAAATATTATAAACCAAACTTTTAATTCAAAATAGGAAATTTCATACATAGCGACCTAATAGTTTTCATGATTTAGAAACGAAAAAAAAATAAGATTTACACTTGAAAACGTATTTGAGTCTACTTTTGATGATAAAGTAATATTGATGTATATTTAATGTTATTTTTTTTTTGATAAAAATGTCATATTGAATGATTTTATTAAAATAAAAACATTTTGGACATAATTCTCTGTATAATTTTAAGAAAATGTCTTCTTGCAATTTTGTATTATAAATTTTATGGAATTTAATCATATAATGTTTTTTTAATGGAAATAATTCTTTTTATTTTTACGCAATTTTTAAGATGAGAGCCAACAAATAGTTTAATTGTATTTCAATGATAAAGTTTTTATATTTTATAAGTAACGAGAATAATCATTATGTAAAAATTAAAGTTTCCTAAATTCGACTAGTGACTTAAAAGAAAATCTATAAAAAAAATGACTGGAAAATAAATATTAAATTAAAAATAGAAGAACACACTTTTGGGAAAAATAAAATAATGATAATTTTAGTAAAATCTAGATATTGTCTTGTTATATTTAAAATTGTACATTAAAAGGAACAATTTTTTTTAATAAAGTAATCAAAATAATTTTAGCTATAAAATTATTTTGATTATATATTTCTTAAAACAACTTTGTAATTGCAATTATTGTTTATTATTACGACTTCAGTGTGTAGTGACCGTTAGCAGATATAAGCTAGTGCCTTAAGAACAACACCGTAAACATAATAATAGAATATCCCAAATTATCAGTTTCTATTGCATACTTTAAGCGAAATATGTATGTTTTTAATTTTCATAATTTTCATGACAAAATAGTTCATATGTATGCATGGAAGGAAAATGTAGAATCTAGAGGTGCGGAAGAAGTAGCATCTTGCTGCCTGAAACATATTCAGAATGTTACAACCAAAACCATACATGAATGTGTACCGGACAAAACCGAAATATAAAGCTCGCACTGATGAGCTTAAAAATTGTTCAATCAGCTAACAAAAACATTTACATTTACAGGAAGAAAGTACGGACGGAGAAATTATAAAATTGCTGAAAATATGCACACATTTTTTTTACAAAAGTAGTAAGGAAGAAAATGCTTCATTTACATTTTTTTTTCTTTGGAAAATCTGTAAAAAACAAATAAATATTTTTATATTTTTTTTTGTTATCTTCATTACATTTTGCTCTTTGTTATCTATTGCTTCTTTTTTAATATAACTGAAATTAATTCTTAATAAAATTGATTAATTGTATATTGTGTATACATCATTTTAATTATTATTTATTACATTATAAATCCATTTCAGTAGAGTCAATATCTATAAAAATATGGACTTGTTTTTAATTTTTCCACTGGTATAAATCCATTTTTTTAACAATTTTAATAATTATTATTGCATAATAAAATTTAACAGGTTTATAAAATTTCACACAAATTGATTAACATTTAACAATATTTTTAAATTAAATCCTGAAATATATCTCGATGTATGAAAAAAATGGACATATACGCCTTTCTAAAAATAACAGCTCATATGTCGGGGCGTGATAGAAAAATATGCAATTAAACAAATCTTGTTATGTTATCTACACGTGACAAAGAAATGGATTTGGTAAGATTCCTCTAGCCGGGTGAGTGCGGTGAAGATAAACAGAACAGGATATAGAGGAACCAGGAGGAACAGTCAGAGTTTGGAGATTAGGTGTTGCTGATCTTTGATCACCAGTTTTTGGCAGTTATAAAAGAGACTGTTTACTATTAATTATTAATTAAATTTAACTAAAGGCTTCTTAATATTAGCATTAAACATTGAACTTTCATGCTCCGACATATTTTTTTAATTAAAAATTGTATTTGTGTTATACATTCGACAGTCATATGGGATTACTGGAATTTGATGAAGGCTAATCATCAACAAACTCTTGAAACTCCTCGAGGAACTACCATTAAACTTGCAGCAAGGACATATTTGTGAAGATCAGTTTAGAGTAGCGTAGCGTAAAAGGAAATGAAACGGAAGGCTGAAGTGTATTTAGAAAGTTGAACGTTCGCTGCTCGCGAGTAAATAAAAATGAGCAGCTTTGCGTCGAAGTTAAAAAGTTTATTAATTCCCGTGAAATCTTCTTTGCGAATTAATGAAATGTTTTCCGTGCAGTCGTCGCGGTGGGTGGAGGAGATGCAGGAGTAGAGTGTGGGAGTTGCGAGGAGCGCGAGATGTTCGGCGGCCGGTGAAATTGGATTAAGGAAACTTACCGGATTTAATGGGACCCCGCGCCCCAAAGCTTCCTCCTAATCCGCGACAAGCAGTCCTTCAAAAAAGTAAAGCGATCAACGAATTATCGGTATATTTTTTAATTGAAGCTCATTTGGATGACGGCTCCCCTCTAATTACGAAGAAATTTAATAAATCTGATCAAGGATTTAATTAAATACATCATAATTGTTAAATTTCAATCAAAAAAAAATTATATATTCTGAGACTTGGACGAATCAATACTAAAAATTAATGAAAATAAACTTTTCGGTACATTTGCAGCAGTGTTTTTCAATATCAATGCACATTTTAATCTATAGTTAATCTTTCATCTTACATGTATTATAATAAAAGTAAATGAAAAAGATTT
The DNA here is from genome assembly GCA_963457615.1 of Nicrophorus investigator. Classification (NCBI taxonomy): domain Eukaryota; kingdom Metazoa; phylum Arthropoda; class Insecta; order Coleoptera; family Silphidae; genus Nicrophorus; species Nicrophorus investigator. The sequence goes on from OY735143.1 coordinate 16,080,837, forward strand.
AAAATTATCACTTGAAAATCTGTGAATGAAGTGATAAATAATTATTGTTAAATATATCAAATATGAGTTGTTATCAGTGTAAAATTGCAGAGTATGCTGAAAATTATGTAAAATATATTTATAACTTTTTACACCCATGGTGTGAATACGGAATTTTTTATATACTTTCTCAAGTGATGCTCTAAAAATTTTAGTAGATTTTTTTTATTTTGAGACCTGAGTTAATATCTTGTGTAGAATTTTTAAGAAAGTGCCGTCAGAATACAGCTTCTAAGAGGATGGAAAAAACACACATAAAATGTGATATAAGCTTAGAATATTTTAAAGTAATAAAGTTGAATATTTATAATTCAACTATGTCATTGCACATCATAACTTTTGTGCTGAGATCATGAGGCTAAAAGTTGATGAAAAAGTAATTTATTATAGTTGTAATAATAAACACTGTTTAAAGATGTAGGATATAAGTAAGTTGTTTATACATGGCTGGGTATTCCACAAAATATTTTATTGACCTTTTTATAACCTAAAAAACTGAAAATACTAAAAACAAATAATAAAGAGCAGTGAAGTGATAAAAGCAAACTTTATAACTACTAAATCGGAATAAGTTTATGTATTGAGTGAAGGATTAAATCATTACTAAATAATATTTGAGACTAATATGATAGAAGTAGTTTATATACTTTCTATTATTAATATAATTATTAAAATTACTTAAAAATCCATAAAAAAACTGTAACTATTTGGGTATCAAAGAAAATAATTTGCAAGTAAAAATTAGTTATATAATTACAGATTGAAATACGTTACAACTTTATTGAATATCACAAAAGTGTTTTATTGGAAATTGTGTAAGGAAACTAAGAAATACATGAAAATTTTGTTTGTACCTATTTATGGAAATGAAAATAAATTTAATCTCAAAGAACCCAATTAGGCGAAGTGACTAAAAATTTAGTTCTTCTCAGCAAGTACTTAAGTAAGTGTAATGATACATTGGTGAAAATTTAAACTTTTAAAGAGTTTTGTTTACTTCGATATAAATGGTATTTGGATAGTGCAAGCTCTGGGCTTTATGGGGGATTTGACATCACTTTCTAAGTAAGTTACAATAATTTCAAACTAGTTACTAAATATGTGTAAAGCCCTGATTCTTTAATTATCGACAAAAAAAAACTCTAAATTGAACTTTTTGATTCCTTGGAAGCATCTCAAAACACACAACTGCTATGTGCTGGTTCATCACGTTTTCAATTAATATGATTTTGGATTATAACTCTGCAATCTCTTGCGCAATTATATAAACTTTGGTGAGCCTCAATAGCTTTCATGCCTTTACTGAAATTAAAAAAGAAAATATGTAGAAAATGTTCCTATTTGCAGTTCATGTTGAAATTTACCCTACATAAAATTACTATCAATTTATTTTCAAAGTAAGCTAAAATTGACTATTAAATTATTTTTTTTATCTTATATTTTTACAATCTGTTCGTGTAGAATATTTAGTAAATCTGGTGTGACATTTAATCTTTGTTGACATTTTTATTTATTTTTTAGATAAATTTTCCCAATGGAAGGTTTACTTATTTAAATATAAAATTCAAGAATTGAATATTACAAAAAATGTTATTATTTATTATTAGCACCAAAAATTAATAAAAATAATTATCAAATATCAACAATTACAAGATATTTTATATTATTATAATAAAATAGTAATTACAATTTATTATCTAAAAATAAATTTAAAAAAAATACATAAATTGTGTTAAAAAATAATAAAAATATTAATATAAATTGAAAAAACAATCATTCTAAATATAAAATGAAAATTATAACCAAAAATAAGTAAAAATATAAATAATTATATAGATTTAAAGGAAATATAACTGGCCAAAGTTCTGTGCAATTTATTTGCTAAATAAAAATATACACAAATTTTCAATAAATTATATAATGTACAAAAAAAAGTATTACTATAAAAATTATAAATGAAACATGCATGTAAAAGTTTATTTAATAATTAAAGTATAAAAATAATACATAAAGCAATAATTTTGATAATTAATTTATATTTTAAAGAAGATTTTTTTAAAGTGTTATTACCTATTACATCACCAATAAATAAAAAGTATATATTTTATATTAAAAATGTAGGAAAAATATAGGATTTATATTTGCTAATTTTAATGAAATGAATTAAACAATTATATTTAAAAATCAGTACAATGTTATTATATAAACCGAGTATTTCGTGGAATTATATCTTCATGCATTACAATAAAATATCATATTTCATGCACACAAAAAAATAAAAATATAATGGAATAAAATATATAAAACTGGATAGTCTATTAAATATATTACATTGAATTCAATAGTAAAAACAACGTATAATATTTATTTTGTTGCATATTAGCATTTTTATTTAAAAATAATATAAATATACATAGGATATCATAGAACAGATTCAATTAAAAAAATATATTTTTAATAGCACTTTATATTTTTATTTTTCTTATATATACAACACATTAGTTATTAATATATAATAATATGTATAAATAATATTTTAGAATCAAAACAAATTTAATAGATAAAATAAAATGTAAAGACGTCAGCTAAGTTGAGTAATATTGACGTGAATATATTATCAATATAAAGAGTTTATATAACATTCAGTTGATAATTGTTCTAATTTTAATCTCTTCTCCCAACCAATACAAAAGAATCTTCCAATTTGAAAGAAAATCCATCCTGAAAATTCTCCGCTTTCACTACAGATATCACTCTGCCATCCTACACAATCTTATATCATACCGGAACATCCACGAACATATCAAAATACTTCAAGACCGCTTCGCGTCCCGAATATCATTCCTCAAAAGTCCTAAAATATAAAAGCCCCTATCCTCCCGAAGTTCTTCAAATTATTAATAAAAAAATGCTTTCTAATTCTTTTTTTTTTTTCTTTTTTACTTATATTCTAATATTACTATATTTACTATTCTAATATTAACCTAGTTTTTAAGTCCTAACATATCATACCATATCAAGACAGCAAGAAGCTAAAGTCAACATTGGTCTCTCTTAAAATTAGTTTGAACAAAAATTGTTTCTATACCACCTGAATAAAGAATATTTTAAATTGAATTGAATTAGTGTTTTATTGAAAGATACTCAACGAACATGTTTTAATTTGGAAAAAAGCATCAAAACACTAAATTATCTCTTTCCTCCTCTTCAAATTGTACTCATTCAAAAAATTTACAAAATTTTGTGAAAATACATTTGACTTCTCTTCCATGCCCAACTACTGTTACTTTTACGAATTGAAGGAATGCGGGTTTGAAGCTATTTCACAGTATTTGTCGCTTTCATCCGTAATTGATGTTTTTGTTAGTATTTTTTTTTTAAATAGTATCAAATTATATTTTTTTAAACTGCTTAATATATCTTTCACATTTTCTTTTTTGGCATTTTTAAAATAAATTTTGGGCTTTATACTTATTTATGTTAAGTGTTGATATTAAAGCTTATGTTTGTATTGTGTAGTTTAAAATTTCTATTGCCTTATCGATAGTTTTGATCAATTTATTTCAGAATCCAACATCAGTCTGAAATATTTCCGATCAGTTGTGACTTTTTTTCACTGCTTGTGAATTCGGAATTATAATAATCGGTCAATGAAATTCTACAAGATTCCTTTTTTTTACGCAGAAGTTCAGTATTTTCCTTTTGCCTGTCGACAAAAATTTTGATCTTCCATCAATATTTGTTCTAGATTGCTGCACTGCATTGATTAAAACAATTATTTTCCCCGAGGTTTTGCGAATCATCAAGCAATAAATTTATGTCCGGCTTGTTGAATAAATCTTAGAATTTCCCTATTTCAATCTTCAGGTGTTCACTAATATAATTTAGAATTTCATGATGTTTTTAAGAATCATTAATTAATATAGAAATCTCTTTGTATTTCGTCTGGGTAATTTTTATTATATAATTTATATTTTGGAAATCTCACAACCATTTGATGTTTCATTAAGTAAATACTTGACTCGTTTTTGTGACTTGTTATATAAGTTTGGACACGAGAACCATTTTGTCTATGAATCCTCAAATAATTGAGTTTCTTAATAATTTTCTTTATATCCAGACGTATATAAGACATGGATAATTTTTAGAATATTTTGGTGTCAATTTTTGTCTCTTAATTTAGGGAATTTTCTTAATATTTATAAACAAATTTTTATTGTTATATATTTTAATGCTAAATATATTATCTAGTCATAAATTTAAATTCAAATCCTTTAATTATGACCATAAATTATTTTATATTTATACTGAAAATATTATGTAATTTCCTGCTTATGCCAGGAGCGAGTAAATTTACTGAATATTCTCCAAGAATAAATTTTAAATGAATGTAGAGCGACATAAAAAATGTTTGAGTTTATCGTATATAATTTGAATTCTGCGCAAATGGAAAACCAGCAAGTTTTATCAATACATGTTGAATTTTTAAATTACCTCTCGTCACGCAATGCTCTATAATTGCATCACTAACAATCACTTCCTTCGCAAGCCGCAAGTTACGTGTTGATACAAACTAAGAAAGAAAAAAAAATCTCGAAATTTAAAAGGATTTACCGCAGGAGGTATTCTTTACAAATGCACTATATCACGATAATTGCATTGTGGACACGAAGGACGAACACAAGGATTTTGTCCTGTAATAGGTGCATGGAAGAATGAAGAATGTGTGCTCCAGCTTGGAAGGTCACTCTGTTCCCGTTTGAAGCGCGAGCTGGGGAAAAAGTTAATTAAAGTTAAGTCCGCCGGGAGTGGAAAACCGAAATGTAATCGCATTCGACAGAACAAGCCACAAAAGAAGAAAGAGAATAAAATAAGTGCAAAAAATACGACAGCAAAAATAAAATGAAAATGAAAGAGAAAACGCGAAGCCCTTTGATTTCTCGTAAAAATGTACAACTTGCATATAATTTAAATGAGAAATGTATTTTATAATTCAGATAAATTCTTAATTTTGTATAATTGTATTATGTATAATAATTTAATTTAGAAATATATATTTTCAGAAATCAGTTACTTCCTTAATTTTAATAAATCTGCTTGATAGTAACAGCGAAATATAATTTTAATATTAATCTTATAATTATATTATAAAGCAATATCAATATTTTTATTTTAAAATATAATTTAAAAGAAAAACTTAGCATAAACTAAAATTTTATTTAATTTCTTAAGAAATGGAAAACACAAACATATTTAGAATCGGGAAATCGTTCAATTGTATTTTTCTTATAGTCTGAATTCAAATGAATAAAAATTCTCAATATAAATAATAATATGATGTAACACACTAAATTGTATAGTTTTAAAAGTTTTAAAAGTTACACATATCCAGTAATAAAAGGAATTTCTTGTCCCCAATTTTAATATATTATCTGTCCTAAACACATAGTATTTTTTTATTTGTTTATTTGTTATTGTTTATCAGCAATTTAAAATAAACTTGTCAAAACAGTTTTCTAAGATGAAAAAACACGAATAAAAATATTCTTTATTGGTAAGAAAATCATGATGGTAAATGCATTAAAGCTAACTGCTCCTTAATTTTCAACTGTGATATATAGATATATAGATGAACTTTAGAACGCCTGTACGTCGGTGTTCAAAAATTGCAACATCATTGTAAAACATTATAAAAGTCCATGATATGTTTTTAGATAATCTATGAGTGAAAGTTTGTGAAACAGCAGAAACCATAAGTATTTAACAGAATGAGTTTTCCATATTTTGTATTTATAATTGAAGTTGAAAAAGCTTTGTGCAAGATGAAAAAATACCTGTTTTTTTAAATTTGAAATTTAATTTTCATGGTAAATTAGTGCTGTGTGATTTGGTCCCGCATTTTGCAAGACGAGCAAAAATTTTTTTTTGATAAACGAGCAAGGATTTGCAGCACGAGTATTTGCATCCATACGCTTTGTTTGTCTAACATCATGTATCGAAATGTTGATATTTCATATTAGATGTTTATGAAATTATTGAAAATTAGAGAACTGTAGGTGAATGAGGTGTTAGTCAAGAACTGTTAGAGAAATTTAGTCAAGAGTTAAACAACGACGATCAAATGGATCTGCACCACAAACAACAACAAGTGGTTATTAATAAGATTAGGATAGGACCACATTAAAGAGCTTGCACCAGATCTTAGCAGTTTAAAAATAAAATATGTATTTTTGAGTCATAAATCCAATATTTTTTCGAGGACCCCAACATTTCTCATGGGTCCCAAAAATTTTTCTTGTGCCCAATATCCTGATCCAAGAGGTGTGCAAAATTTTATATAAAATACTGTGTTACAAAAATCGTGATTAAAATGAAAAGAAACTTAATAAAAATAGCTTAAACTTTAAAGATTATCACAAAAAAAGTTATGTTTTGAAGTATTTCAAATATATACATTCATTTTTATGACGGGCGCATTTACCAAACTTACCTGTAAAGATGAATCAATATTGACGTGTTATGTGATGCATTTGTCAATCAAAGGATAAATGTGTGAAATAAAATTTTACAGTTTATTAAACTTGAGGCAGTTGCAAGTTTTAATATATTACTTATTAAAAAATATTTACTTATTTATTTATTAGTTATTTATTGCATGTTTGAAGAGAAGGATGATGTTGTTTGTAATTATATGTTATAGTAACTCTAAATCAGAAGAAAAAATGTTAATATTATTCTCATATATAGCTCATAATTCATTATGTTTCTATAGTTATTTGGTAAGTTGCAAGAAAAGGTAATTATAATCAGACTGTTTTCTTACATAAATGTTTTCTTGATAAATTAACTATAAATTAAAATTTCTCAAATTTTAGTTAGAAAATAGTATCACCTGAAAGTTCAATTAAATTATTTACTACTTATTCATTTAACTGACTTATATATTTCATGATGGTAGTTTATGTTCAACGTAGCTAAGAGAATTAGAGAACTAGAGGTGGATCAGGTGATAGTCAAAAACTATTAGAGGAATTTACTAAAAATTAATTAGAAAAACTGAAATTAATTTTGTTACAAAATAATATTACCCGAAAGTTCAATTAAATTATTTAACTGAATTATTTCTTTCATGATGAGAGCTTGTGTTCAACGTGCCTAATCAAATATTTGTAACTTTTTAACAAAAATAGAATGTTTAAAAAAGAAGCAAAGATATATTTTATTAAGATCAGGTTTTGATGCACCCTATTAAGTGTAGAATAACCAGCTTCACCTTACATAAAGGAGATAATTAAGCAGCACTCGATCAAAGCGTTCTCTCGAGCCGAAGAACATACTAATCCACTTCTTCGTAATATTGTCGATTACGAAGACACAGCTCAGGTTGGCAGCAAAATCCTGCCCTAAAGTGAATCTGAATTCATAACAAGAACTTAAAAAACTTTAAAAAAATCACTGTCAATGATAATATAAAAAACGTTAACTAGAGGTTATTTCCTATACTAAAAAATGAAGGAAAAAATCCTTGTTAAAGTCACACAAGAACAAAAAGAGTCAACAGATAACTTCAAAGACAATGAAAGTCATCTCATTCAATAATTAATAACTTTCATTATTTTATGTATACAAAATTTAAATAATAAAAATATTAAGATGTATTTTATTCTAAATTCACTTTCGAATTATTCTTTCTGACTAAAATGAATCAAAACTCAATCAAACCCAAAAAAAAGAGTTTCAAATTTATTCAATAAAATAATTATTAACAACTTATTTAATTGTTTACAAATTTAATAAAAGAAGAAAATATAGAAAGACCTTAAGTCAATATTGTATGAATATGTTTTTAAATATTATGTGATTGTATATAAATATGTCTATATTCTATACACGTACAATATATAAAATTAAATTGGAACAAATGTATTGAAAATTACAATAAATAAATTATGTTTTCCAACTAAAAAAAACGTATTATTTTTTAGAACTATAAACATAAATATATGTTCCAATAAATAAATAGAAATATTTTTTGATTACTTAAATATACTTAATACTTAAATATATATAATTCTTGTACAAACATTTAATTACTAATTATTCAAAGTGTATGTCAAAATAACTTTGATTTAACCATTAAAGTAATGTTTACCATGAAAGTTGAACACTGCTTTGCGTGTAGCATGAAACGTTTACTGGATGTTGCGTTGATCTAGTTAGCAATTACATGTAAAATGCAAATGTCCAGTCATCAATTTGTTGGAGACGGGAAAACATTGTTGCACGCCGGTTGAAGAGAATTCATGTTTCATTGCCATTTATTTCTATTTTGTTCATTAAGCTCCGACTGATTGACGGCTTCGTTCGACATTTATGGGATACAATGTTAACATTCTGTTCTGTTCACATCATTGACCAAATTAAAAAACACCCTCACAAATCGGTGTTGACAACAAAGGGGATTTTAACCGGAATGAACATTCTTTTTCGTACATTATTTCATAAATTATGTGCTTTATTTTTTATCAGATAATTCTAACAATAATAATAACAATAATAGTATCAGTAATTTTCGGTTTCAATTTGTTAACTGATGTATAAAAGAAGACATTATTTTATATGGCAATAACTGACATAATCCGACTTCGATCAGTCCTGAATCGTTATACACCGATTATAAAATTTCAAAATAAACCAAATTTTATACAAAACTATTATTTTTATAAAACAAATAATCTTTATTTATGCAATTAATTCACATTTTCTATGATTTATTTTAATTTTATGTAATTCCTCAATTATTCCGGTTTCAATGTTATTCACAATACAATACTGTTCATCAAACTAACCCTTTATTTAATATTTTAAGTGGACAAAAGAATAATTGAATGAGTAGTGAAGTAAATATATTGAAATTTGGGTGATGAAATAATTGGAACAAAAATATAATTCTCTCATTCAAAATTAATTATCAATTCGATTATTTTTGCATATTATTCATCATATAATATTACGTAATTACGTAATGGTGGAAATTTTGTTCGGAAACTGAATATTTTTTACTTGCTACGATGAGTATTTCTTTTTTACAGTACAAAAATAAAATTTATCTATTAACACTATAATAAATGAAATAATTAAAAAATCTAATTTAATTATATTTTGATTAGTATTTAGAAAGCAGAAAATGTCTACTATTAGGTAGTAATTAATAGTAGGTCTAAGAAGTAATTTAAATTATTTATATATGTATTGAAAATATCTTCAAATTTCATATAATTTCTTCGTTTTTAATTTATTAAATTATTATTTTTGTTAATATGAATAATTTTAACTCAATAAAGTCATAATTATATGATAATAATACATAACAACTTATATTTGGAAATAAGTATTAGTATTGGTTATTGAAAGAAAAAGAAGATCAAGGATAACGAGTTAAATCATAAAAAATATAATTTAAAATATTATGCTGCAATATACAGTGAATAACTTTACTATTACTAAATTTATACAAATTTTATAAATTTCTTTCAATTCTTTCTACGCAAAACTGATGGAAGTTAGTCAAGAACATTACGTGATAAATAGATTTTTTTTGCAGAATATTTTAAAACCATTTTTAAAATGCAACCATTCCAAGCTTTAGAGTAAGAAGACAAATAAGTTAAAGCAAATTTAAGGTATTATGTTGAGTTATTATATAATCAAATAAAACCAAATGATTTAATAATAGGAAAACAAAGCAATACTACTTTGTAGCGCGTTGAAAAGATTGCATAAAGTATATTAATTCTTAAGCCAAGAAAAGAGGCTGAAGAAATCAAACCTTCTCCAATATTTTCAAACGTTTTTGCTAAACTTCTTGTTAACAAATTGATATCTATAATAATATTAAATAAACTTACTTATACGACGTAATAAAATAATTAAATAGAGTAGTATACATCATCTACCAAGACCTAGAAAAAAAAGAGGTAATGCTTGGCTGCATTTTTTCACATATCGCAAGAATTTGACAAGATATGACACCTGTGAGGATAGAATGTTTCTAGTAAAAATTGAAGACGAATACAAATATACGACGAATATACTTGCAAGCTTTTCTAAAACTGACAGTACTACTATTACTTATTTATTTAATTTATTAGTTTTATAATAACTGATAAACCACCTATGTTGGTGGTGGATTTCCTCCATCTGGATGTCTTATAAGTTGGTCCGTTCGTCTTCTATTGTTCCTTTCTGGTATAAATTTATCGTGTTGGAGTTTTTGGATCCCTTTAGCTTGCAGTACTGCTTTTGCAACATACATACTAATAATACACCAATATTAGCATCAAATCTGTAGGTAGCATCTGAATATCTGCGTACAAAATTAGATAAATTACATGAATGGCTAAAATCTGTACAAACCACCTTTGCACAAAAGAAAGACATCTTCTTAACAGTAAGAGTTAATGGACAAAATCTATCCTAAAGAATATTAATGTATTCCAACTATTCCAACAATTTTAGAAAACTCTAATGGTTATTAGAACAAAGGTCAAAATTACCAGAGAATAATGAAAACTATATGGATCTATAGTATCAAATTGTTGGGTACAGCCATTCAAATTATGCAAAAGTTCCAATCCAAGATACATCGAGCACATTGATTTACATGAAAATCTCATTGGAGATACAATATCAATGTTTACTAAATTATTATTTTTTACTATTATAAAGATTACAATCTACATGAACATAATCAGCTTTAGTTCTGATTATAATATAAAAGAAAATAAACATTATTGAAGATTGATTATACAACCAAACTTCATTCATAAACTAAAAGAGGAAAAAAAACGTACACACAAAGATTCACTGAATTAAAAATCAGTAGAAGAGTCCTGCGGTTAATATCGTTTCAGTATTCTTCAGCTCTATATACAGTTGATTCAGATATGCCTCTAGCCTATGACGATATATGGTGCAGGTTTTTGTAATGTATTATTAAATGAAGCTAATACAAGTGAATAAAATCATTAGTAGAGAACCAAGAAGCTTCAGTTATTTGCCTTACCGTTTTTGATTGAAATCTCTGTATGATTTATATGTCTGTGTTGCAGGCAGATCCCCAAACTTGAATACCATATCGGTTTGATGATTTCCTTATAAACACCTCATTCAATAAGTTCTTAAGATGACATATAATTGACAAGTCCGTATGATTTTTAGGAAGTACCAACCTTCAGACGACACCTGTCAAAATTTAATTTGACGTTTACATCAAAATGTAATCCAATGTAATTTAGTGATTCTACTTTTGTAATTTTCTAAACAATGCAAAAATATGAATTTCAAGATATTGCTTTGCTTGCATGATTTTTTAACAAATATATCAAATTTAGCGTCACTAAAACCACTGTAACTTGTGAACTAAACGTCAGATTACCATGTAATTTTGATAAACGTCATCTGAAGGTTGGCGCTTCTGAAAAATCATATAGGTTTGTCGATAAACGTGCCATATATATGTCATCCTACAAACTTATTGAATGAGAATATTTTTGGTTGAGACGCTCAAATATCTGCAAGCAGGCAATATAGTTTTTTTTTTGCCATCAAACTGAGTTATTTCCTTTTAATGGTGATGAAATTTAATTATTAAATTTTATAAATGTAATAAAGGTAAACATCAATTAAATGTTCAATTAAGATTGATTGAATAAAATTATTATGACAAAAAATAAAATAAAGTTGATATTGCATTTTTATACATATGCTTTATAATAATCTTTAGAAATTCTGTTCTATATTTAAGAATATGTAATGTGTTGAAGTTAGTACATCTGCCAGATATGTTATCTCATCTTATTTTATGCAAATATTATATAAGTAATATATTTTCACAAAATGTAATAAAATTGAAGTGTGTCTCATTATAAATGAGTAAAATGAACATTAACCTCATTAAAAATTAATTATTAATTATATAATTTATATTATAGCGAGTCTCCAATTATCTCATTAAATTATACTAATAATGCCAAAACTTAAATAAATTTACTTTGCAAAATATACAATGGTATCTGATAATAAATTAAAATTAACTTTACGTCCAATGTGTATTATGCTTAAGTTTTTATGCTTGATCAATATGTCTAAAGTCACATATAATTTAAATGTGACTTTAATTTATCTGGAAGTGCTGAAAATTACATAACAAGAAGATGTTATATGAACCAGATATTATAAATAAAAATATATATAATAAGTTGATAAATTACATAATAAAATGTATTATAATTGGAGTGTATCTCATTATAAATTTGAGAACGGTAACGAGTATTAAGGATATTAAAAACTAATTAATTTATTATATGAATGATGTTTTCAACAAAGGGTTAATAATTATTTAATTAAATGGTTCTCTCGTATGCACAGATGTGAAGGGAATTTCACAAACGGATTTTTTGTTTGTGTCTAAATGGATGCGATGCGCTAATAAATATTCATATTGTTTGGGCTTGGGGTGGCGGGTGTGCATCCACTAGAGAGGGGCTTCAATTAGCGTTTTGTTCTGAAGTGAGGAGACGAGGAAAGTGAACGTGGAAAGTGGGGCATCGTCGCTCATTATCGCAATTCCTTTCAAGCATTTTGGATAGCTGTAATCACGGATAGAAATTAGCCAACGCACGGCACCCCCTCCGGCGCCAACCACCTCAAGATGAATACCCTCTAATTCGCACAATGGAAAACTTGCTCACATAATGCGGACTCATCTAAGCAGGAATACGGAAAACTAATTGATTCCATACATCCTCGAATCGCATGGATTTATCAACAGGCGCGAGTATATTTAACCGATACTGCAAACATTTATATCTAATAGCTACCGTTTATTAAGAGGAATAAGTGGTTGAATATGATGGCAATTTACTTTTTCCTTTAAGTACAAAAGCAACTTTATTATTCAATTAAGAATATTATAAATCATAATAATATTTATTAATGATACAATTTTGTCCATTATTATTAATTTGCCCATTATTATTAATATTATATTTTGAAAGTATTATCAATTATTCAGTTTTAAAAATTTGAGACTTACAAGTTTAGATTTTTGCAAATGTACGATCCTAAGTGCGGTACAGCTTTGATTGTGGTTTATTTACATAGACTTTGTCTTCAAGTTAACCCCAAGGAAATCTCATGATTGTATTGGTCAATTAGTGTTGTTAATTAATTGACTACAGAATTTGGACTACAATAATGTAATTATTTAACTACTTTCGCAAATGTCTTGTTTGAAAAATAGACATATTTTTGCGTAAATATGATAAAAAAAATTATCGGTAAAACTGGGATCCATCTGCAAACTATTTAAATAAAATATATATTTCCAATTATTTTGGTAAAATTATCATTTTTTGTCATTTTCTTCAAATGCAAAAAAAAAACGTTCACCGAAATGTCGATCCTCAGAAAATAATTATAAAAATAGATTTGAGGATAAAATTAAATTACTTTCATCCTTTAGAGTTATTATCATATTTTATTATATTGTAACTTGCAAATGCCTTGAGTTTAATAACTGTATAATTTAATTAACACATCAATAATAATTGTATTCTCGGGAAAAAAGTAACAAAATTCCTAAAAAATATAAATATTTAGTAAATCAGAAATCACAATTCCTTCTAATAATTTATGTATACAACTAGTAAAGCAATATTTTAATCATTTGTTCATTCATTGTTAATGAAACAAATCAATTCAATGATTGGTAAGTATGGAATCTATTTTCACTATTCTAAAAAACACTTCAGATCAGTTATTTATTCTAATTTCAAGGCTTTTTTTTATATTTTTTTATTTACTATATTTTTAACTCTTATTTTAATATAACATTACTTATAGTATAGACTAATAGTAAGAGAAAGTTATAGTAAGATGTTTTAGATGAACAAAGAAATTATTAAAATTCAAGATGTCATCTACACAAAAATGCAATTTTTACTGGTTTTTCTTCATATTTCTAAATAAATGTTAATTCCAGATACATGCAATTTTTATATATTTATTTATTTATTTAAATTTTAGTTTTTTGTGTTACAATTTGTACAATAATATTTAATTTAACTTATATTAATTTAGATTAAATTTAGCTTTAACCAATCTTACCATATCCCAATGGAATTATGTAGAATTAAATTAAGTAGAGCTATTAAATAAAAAAATAATTTTAAAGAAATGGATTTAAATACTATTTATATATTTTTATTAATCCTATTTTTATTTCTTAAGAACTAGATTTTTTATGTCAATCCTAGGTAACACAATTATTTTAATCAAAACAATTTATGTCACAATTAAGTAATGATTAATTAATTTAGTCTGTTGCAGTGTAGTAATCTTTAATAGTTTTAGCAAGTTGTTTGGAAAAATAATTTTATACAGATGTATTTAGATTTATTTTTAACTACTAAATTTTATTCTAAAATAAATTCTGAATATTTATTATTGACAGCTGATAGTTCAACGTTTATTGATAAACTAAAAAAATATGGAAAATAAAAAGGGACATTTTGAGGAATTTATTATCAAATTAAATAATGTTCTAGGAAGAAAATAATTTCATGAAGATGTATCAACTGGTTTGTAAAATTTCGTTCAAAATATAGAATATGTTTTAACATCAAAACTGATGAAATTAAAATAAAGGTATTTATTGTAGTAATAATTTGTTGAATTCGACCAAATAAAACAATATTATTATTATTCTGTATTATTTAAAAAAAACGAAATTACTTTCCGAACAAACCAGTTTATTGCGACAACATTTTCAAATATTAAATTGCTGTATCCAGCCATTATTATTATATATAAAAAAATATATATGAGAGATCTCCACAGTGTCTTCCTACTTGATACGCCTTATTATTTAAACAGATTTATGAGTAAAAAGAGATATCTACGAAGATCGATAAATTTTAATATAAATATTTAGATCTAAGTGAAAATAATTCAATTACAAGGGATTAATAGAGAAACCTTCATAAATGCTCCAAATTATAGAACTTTTCTAAATATCTTCTACGAATAATACTAATCGATCCACCTAGACCGAATTTAAAGGAATTATTAATCATAAATTATAAGTAATGTGATGGTAAGCAATATAATATTAAATAAATATAAAAATATATCTAGTTTCACATTCTTAATTTTGTTCATTTTCTTCAATAATTAATTATTTTCTTTAATAAGTAATAAATTGCAAAGTTTATTTAACACATAACATATCAATAATAATTAATTTTTGAACATTAAAGGAAATATTATTATATGAGAGACTTCCACTAGGAAGACCCTAGTTGATACGTCTTTTTATATAAACAGATGTACAATGTACAAAGATATATCTACGAAGATCGGTACATTTTAATATAAACATTCAGATCTAGATCAAATCTATCACTAGGGATTAATACAAAAACGCCGAATTGTAGTACTTTTCTAAACATCTTCTACAAAAAAATACTAATCGATAAACCTAGACCGAATTCAAAGGAATTATAATTATAAATAAAGCTCTACTCCCAATCACAACTTCCACCCTCTAATAATATTATAATTTTGAAAGTCATAATTTATTTTGTTAAGCATAAACACAGTCTTAGTAAGAATCCCAAAAGTATCACATAGCCTTAACCGAAAGACTGCATTTAATTAGTTTGCTCCATTTGATGTGGCACAGGTTGAGCTAAACATACGTCGACTAAAAACGAAAAAATCACCAGGATATGACCTAATTACTGCAGAGGTCTTGAGGAAACTCCCAACTATTGGCGTGAAGGTGGTCACACTTACATACAATGCAGTAATTAGAATTGGAATATTTCCAGCTCAATGGAAGGTGGCACAAATAATACTGATCTCCAAACCTGGAAAACCGATGGATGCAGCGTCTTCCTACGGACCTATCAGCCTTCTGCCAGTCCTGTCCAAACTGTTCGAAAGACTTCTACTCCGGAGTCTTCAGCCCTGGTTGCTAGACAATAGACTTATACCAGAACATCAGTTTGGATTTCGAGAACGTCATGGTACTGTGGAGCAGGTCCATCGTGTTGTGGATATTATTGGCAGGAGTCTTGAGGAGAAGAGGTACTGCTCCGCCGCTTTTCTCGATATCTCGCAAGCGTTAAACCCATATGGACCTATGGTATCCAACTATGGAGATCTGCCTGCAATACTAGCATCGATATTATCCAGAGGTTTCAATCAGAAACACCGAGAGAAATCACCAATGCTCCTTGGTTCTCTACAAATGAACACATACACTATTACGCGAACATCGGATATGTAAGGGATGAGATAACCAAACACAGCACAAAATATCTACATCGGCTAGAGGACCATCCAAACCAACTCGCCACGGAGCTTACAATTACAGAAACACATCGACGAAGACTGAAACGCTTCATGCCACACGATCTCCCAAATCGTTTTGTGATGTATGAGTTGTGATATTTATATTTATATTATTTTTTTTTGTATGTGTTAAGTTAATGTAATATACATATTTATTTTATTTTTCTTCAGTTCATTATTGTCAAAATTAGAGCCTATTATCTGTTTTTTTTGTAGATAGATTGCTTTAATAAATAATTAAAAAAAAAAAATAGTAAAGTCCCAACGACAACAACATCAGACACTATTCCACGTACATTAGCGGATTATTCGTTATGTAACTATTGGTATCAGATTTTGGATGCAGACAATTATCTATAGTATTTTTATATAATTATTTTTTGGGGATTCCAACGATTTCCACCACTGCGTATGTGTACGTATTTTTTCATAATAATAAAATATTACATAAATACTATTTCTTTAGATAATCAATTTTTCTTTATAAAACTAAAAACTTTAATTTCTTAATACAATGTTTTTTTTTTCATCCAAAATAGAACAGAACTATCAAAAATATTTATACAAGTGGGTGTCTAAAAAGGTTTTGAAAGTGACACAAATTGTTAATAGATTATCTTAAGAAAGCTAAAAAAATACTCAGAATCTTATTGGATAAATTGGATCAAAAAAATCGTGAAAGAAGACCTTTTTTCTTTCTTTTATATAAACATATTGTTATGTGCTAGGTATGAAATTCTGGATACAATATTGTATATAGTTAAGAATTAAGTCAATACAATTGGTTTTACATAACTTTACTTGTTACTTGGCAATTATTCTTTCCTTATTTAATTTACATTTATGTTAGTTACTGATTCTAAGTTACTGAAATGAGGATGATTGGTAAACATAATTCTAAAGACATATCTTAATAAATTACGATTATTATTTGGTGGAAGCTGTGATTAGGATTAATGTTTCAATTTATTTATTTGTTAATGTGTATGGATTGGGATTATTCGTAGAAGTTTCTTATATGTTTATAAAAGTACTTCAATTCGGAGTATTATTGGAAATGTTTATATCGAAATGTATCGATCAAAAATCTTCGTGAAGGTCTTTTTGTACTTATAAATTTATTTATATAAAAAGGCGTTTCAACTAAAAGATTTGTTGTAAATAGTTTATTTTTTTAATAATATAATAATGTTTGGATACAATAATGTAATTCCATAAAAATAATGTTAAAAAAAGCAAAGTGTAAAAATAATTGTCCAATATGAAACAAACCTAATGGACTTTTTACTGTTACATCATTATTAAAGGAAAGAATAAATAGAACAACCTTTTTTTAATGCGTTTTGGAATGGACGCATTTTTATAAAGGCGGAGATTCAACGTGTTTTTTTTAATGTTCCATTAGAAGCGACAGGTTTAATAATATAATTGAATTAGAAAAAATAAAACGGTAGAGTAATCTATAAAGAATAATGATGAAAGCCCTATAAAAATATTGACGAGCGCCGGGCTGTGATGTTTTTTTTCCACTTTCCTCATTGCACAGAGGAAAAAAATAAACCTTTAATGGCCGGCGTCCATCAACAAGCCGTATATTTTGCTAATCATATAAACTTTATGACGGAGAAGTTAAACGTTGATGAGCGACGATAAATGCGAGCAGACATTTGGATCATTGGAGAATTAGGCGAGTGGATAATATTAGTTAATTGACTATTCGTGTCTGCTTGTTGCAATGGAATTAATGGTTGTAACGAAGTTATATGAGAAAATTTACATCCAAATCGTGTGTAAAAGTCACCAAAAAACGTTAAGCGAAGTCATGTTAACATATAATAATTAAGTAAATTTAGAGCTATTTTTTAATTTAATTTTTTGGATCAAATTTTATTTGTTAATCGACATTTTTACATAAAATGATGTTAATTAATTTTAATGTTAAAAAAAAAATGAGGAGAAGAGAACAATTTATAAACTGACTTACTGATTGGAGAAAATTTAATGCTTTTTTTTCTGACTTTGAAGAAGGTAAAATTTATATGAGACTAAGAAATTTCGTGGGGAAATTATACAAACATTGGCAAAAAGGCGATCGTAATAAAATGGAGATCTATAGGGGCATTACAGTAATGTATTCAACGTATAAAATATTATTCAGTTCGTAGCAGAATTGTAAGTGGGAGTCTTAACGTTAATACCAGACAATCTGCGAAGCTTCTCGAACTACATAGAAACGATAAACTATGTATTTCTTATTTACGTTTTATTTATAAAAAAAACGTGTAGTTAGATATATTTAAATAATTAGAGTTAGAATTATATAAATGTTAAGAAACTGAAAAAATAAAGATAAACTTAAAAATATCAATTTATATGGTTTTTATGTGAAAAACCACTGAAAATAAATGGACAAAAAAAAATTCATGATAAATTTGATGAATACAAAATATGAATTGTTACATAAAATGTTGGTTCCACTAATTTCTTGGATGAATGCTTTAAATTGAAAATATAAATTGGTTGCATATTTTTTATTGTATTTTTCATATATATTTTTTTTAGTTTCAACCAATTAAAAATATAACAGAATTGGCGGAAAACCCTCAGCATATATTTTTTTATATACAATAAAAAGTATAATACATCAAAATATACATTTTCGTTTATGTCGCAATATTTTTTAACAAAGACCGAAAAAGTATTCAAATTATATAATTATTCTCGATTATTTTAGAGTTTAAATTGTTGTCCTAGTTTTTTTTAAACAATATGTTACTTTTTTGTAATCTAGTCTATAAACAGATGGAAATTTTGCTACAATCAGACCAAGGGATAAGACGGCCCAACGTTATTTTGGATTTTTTTAGGAATATATAAAATATTCCCTCAGCCACTTACGTAATCATCTAATAAACGGATGCCTAAGGACCAAGGAAACCTTAATTCTGACTACAATAACTGAAAAATGATAAAACGGATTAGGGAATGAGTAAATAAGATTTTTAGATAGATTCTCAACACATTATAACACTAATCGTTTTCATTAACAAAAAAGATGGAAAATATCGTTAATAATGATAATTTTTGTAATATTTTTTCCATCACTTATTTTTATTTTAAATAATAAAATATTACTTATATTGCAATGATTAATTTCCATTTACTTAAGTAATCAAATTTTATAAAATTTTGTGATTAAATGTATGTTATCAGGAATTACAATAGAACTTATAAAAATCTCTGCTACTGATTTCCAACTTAATACAAAACCATCTGGATTTTAAACAATTTTAAAATTTATCAATTACTAGAATTTTTAACTATTATTTCAGATTTGTGGATATTTCATGTTTTATCTGGACTTTTTAAACCATTGCTTTTCAACCTGTGCTTACATAAGATTAAATTAAATTAATTAAATTTACAAAATATCAACTACAATTATTTTTAAAGCTGTCTTCAAATTTTATCGGTTTACGAAATATTTCTTATATTTTTAACAACATAGAAGGTTTAATAAGGCTTAAATTTCGATTAATGAAATAACATAATAATAAAACTTAATGTTTATTTATTTTTATTTCTAAGCATTTCGAAAGGCAATTTTATAAGAGACAATCTGTTCGAAAAAGTTAGAACAATCGGAAGGCCGGCGGCTCTTTAAGAATATGTCAAAGACATACGCTCGCAGTACCAACTTTTAGTTTGTTTTAGAAACTTTCCAATTGATATTTTTAACAAACTCACGAAAAGAATGAGAAATATATAAATAATAATAATCTATTAATATAAGTAAATACAGAATAAAATTAGTTTTATTAAATTTTTAAACGCTAATTTTCACAGATTTATTAAATAATTTTTCTTTCAATATTTGTATCAAATATGCAAAGATAAATTAAATAAATAGTAGAAAATCATCATTCTTCATGATATGAATATTTATATACTTTATTTTTTAAGAAACTAGGAAGCATTTTCAAAATATCAAACTTTTCATATTAGAAATGGTCCGTGAGAATTAATCATAATGATTGAAAATAATTTTATTTTATGATATCTAAAACAGTGTTTCTTAACCTTTTCGCTGCGCAACCCAACATAGTTTTAATCCAGTTCATCGCTTTAACCAAAGGTGACATTTCGTCATTTCGTGAAAGAAGAAAAAGTTTATCAAAAAATGTTGTTTGCTAAATATTTGGAAGTGGTAAACTAGATTTAATACTACGATAAAACATTTCTCTTCATACATTTTTAAAGAAAGCTGAACCTGATGTTAACAAACTTGCATCAAGCTCAACCTTTACATTAATTTTTAATTTTTAATTTCAAAATAAACAATTTTCTACATTTGATGATGTTAATTTTACTACAATAAGATTCTTACTAATTTAATACAATTTCCTAATATGTATTCCAAATTTTTATATATGTAACTTGACATTAATTGTTTATTTTGATCTATAATTTTAGTTTGTAAGTTTAAAAAGTTTGATGCTGTTTTAATTTTTGCAATTTCCTAATATGATATCCGAATTTTCATATTTAAACTATTGTGTGAAACATTGCATAATACACTTTATAATCTTAACATATGAGATACGTTTTATCAAAATTGCTAAAGAAATAATTGTGTTTAAGACAAATCACATATTGGCCACTACTTTTTAAATAATTTAACGGCATTACTGCTTATGTGTTTGTTACAACAAAATAGCTAGAAAAAGTTTAGGAATCTTTTCTCTTTAATTAATTGGACGCTCGAAATTTATTACCTGTATACCAGGTATGTAAATATGAAACCGGAATTTGCAAATAGATGTTGTCAATGTACATAGTTTCTGTCAAAACGGATCGCCATTTCCTTGTTGAAGTCATAAAAATATTTTTAACTTACAGCAATACAAGTTTCATAAAATAGCTGGTAGTTTGTAATAGCTTTGAACATGTCGAATTTTGTGTCTGGAAACTGATTTGATTTTCTGTTACCATTTGAAGAAAACGGCTGCAGAATGCTTGTCGAAGCTTATGGTGAATATGCTTTTAGTAAATCACAGTGCTTTGAGTAGTTTAAAAAAATCAAAAGTGGAGAGTTTGACGTAAAAAACGAAGAACGTGGAAGACCACCGAAAAAGTTTGAAGACATCGATTTGCAAGCATTGCTGGATGAGAATGACGCTCAAACGCAACAACTCGCGGTTCAATTAAATGTGACGTGAGAATGGAGACGTCCATATGTCTGAAAACCATAGAAAAGATCCAGAAGATGGGAAAATGAGTTCCACAAAAACAGTTCACTGAATGAAAGACAACAGGAAAAACCGAAAAACGCATTTGCGAAATCCTACTTGCCAGGTACAATAGAAAGTAATTTCTAAATCCAGGTAAACCATCGACATCGACAGCCAGGCCAAATCGCTATGCCCTGTGTTTGATGGTATCAGAAGGGTGTGATCAATTATGAGCTGCTAAAACCTGGAAAAACCGTTATTACTGAACACTACCGACAACAAATCATCGATTTAAATCAAGCTTTGTGTGAAAAATGACCAGAATATCAAAAAAAAAACAACACAAAGTAATTTAACTTCATCATAATACACCAGCACACATCAAGAAAACGATTGAGGCGTTTAGTTGGGAAATACTTTCGCATACGGCTTACTCACCAGACTCCGTCCGATTACTACTTATTTACATCGACGGGATACGCACTTGCCGAGCAGCGCTTCACTTCTTCCGAAAATGGTTCTTTGACTAGTTTTCCTCAAAAGAGAAACAGTTTTTTTTGGCATGGCATCCACAAGGGCAACAAACCGAATTAAAAAAAAAGACTCGGTAGAATGTCTGCCGCATGTTGGTGTCTAACACACTAGTCTGAACATGTATTAATAATTAATAACAAAATAAAAAGTCAACAACTACTGCAAAATGCAGATACAAATGCTTAACACACCAGAAGAAGACATGATATAATAATGCAAAAGAGTAGAACCAGCATTCTGAACAGCAGTCTGCTTGTCCGTTGTGTTGGTGAATATAACAGTATACCGGAGGAAATTAGGAAAGAACAGAACAACAGGAAGTTCAAAAAAAAAGTATAGAAATATTTTCAGACACAGAACAAATAAACGAATATATTTTGCTCACTCCCAATACCAGTACCCAGGAGTAATCCGAAATGACTGCAACAATGAGCATGAACATAAATTATAATGATAATTATTGTAGATAATTGGTGAATTTTGAATAAAAAATAAATAAAATTGTCAGACTTTCAATCAAATATTTTCAGTAATTTTCAGACAATAAACGTGTATTTTCTATACATAAATTCCGGTTTTAAATTTACTTACTTCCAAACATTTAGCAATTGAAAGCCAACATCTGCGAAGAAATTGAAGAAATAGAAGAAAAATATAATTTTCAAAATTACATTGTTTGTAAAAAGTGTTTGTCTAGTGTTTTTGGGTCATACTGTATATAAACAATTATAGTAAAATACAAGAAATAATTATTAAATAAATATGTATTTTCACAACAATAACGCAAGCACTATATAATTATTGTAATTATCAATTGTCCAATACCTATTCTGTTTGTAGTATTCTAAGTATTGTGTATTGATAACACTATTATTAACATGCATTAGTTGATACGGCGGCACGGAGATGGCGGCGCGGTTGTTGTGCAGCGCTTGAACAGTAATGTAATTGTAGTATTACGGAATGGATATGCAATTAGTGTATGTTGGTATCGCGGTTATCCTAACTCATCTCCTGGCTGTAGGTTGAATAATTAAGTCAGATGAACGCAGTATTTGCTCTATCTCCGTGTTCCGAACCAACACGCCCTCCCAAACCCCACCACGTGTCCACCCATTCACATCAACGATGTGGGCGGTTCGTGGGGTCAGGGGAATCCCCGAGTGCTAAGCCGCTGTTGTTCATTACCGAGCTAATTTATTATTTTCACACGCTCTCACATACAAAATTCCCTTCTTCCCACTGAACTATACAATAATTTCAGAGCCGCGCACACCCCAGGCGCTACCCACTTCCTCTCACCCATAGCCCTGCACGCGAAACCACGACGTCATTTCCGCTCCACGAAACCCGGGCTAATGCATTCATAGGCAACCGGAGCACACGACTAATGGTACTCTCGCATATGTGTTTTCGCTGCGGTATATTCTCTTCTTTTTTTGTTATTATCACACCAATCACTTGCAGTAAAATCTGCAGCAGCGTTATATATTTTTTATACATTCATCAATAAAATAAAAATAATTTAAATTAAAAAAGTTATTAAAATAAAATGAAACTTATTATCATGAAATATACCAGAATTAAAAAATAAAATAATTTCGGAGCTGGGAAACCGTTACAAAAGTTTTCCATCTGCTTAACGAGTTGAACCGACAATTTTTGTCACAATTTTATTCATTTCCGCGCCGGGAAATAGAAGGAACGAAAAAAATTATATATACCGAACACTACAATTTACAATTCTAATAATTGACATACTTTCAGGTATTATCGTTTCAAATTCTTTGCTCAGAGTTTTCCATTGACGACAGCCAACTTTTAATTGGAACGAGATGAAAGTCGCACGTACAGACGCGATTTAATTCGTCCGGAAAAGGGGGATGAAGGATGGAGAGATTCGAGTCGGTGACGTTTGAAGGTAATCTCCGAACACTTTATACCTCTTGAATTTATTTACACTTCGCATCATTTTTCCGTTTCGCACGAAAAACATAGTGCAACGTGTGGAGCGAGAGGAGAAACGCCGCTGCATTTACTTTAAGCATCTCGCTACTCTTTTTTCATCTCGCAAAGCAGAAGTAATTTTCGCAAATGATGATGAGCAGAAACCAAAACAAACGTACGTTTTTTCTTTCATTCGGTTTTACAGTTGCTTTTAAAGATCATAAATTTAAATACATATATTTTAAGAGAAAACATGTAATAATTAAGTATAAAAAAAAATATTACAACGGACGCATACTTTTGTTCCATTTTATACAAAGTTCTATGGACATTTTTTTTATGGAATTTTATGGAAAAATTAATTCTGAAATTTTAACCAAATCATTCAAATTAAAATTGTTAATCCAGGGTTTGTCTATATTTTAGTCTTAAGTATTTGAGGTAAATGTACAAAAAAATAGTTTTTAAGCAAATTACATTTTAGTACAAGAACACGTTCTATATTTACTTTATAATTCCTTTAAAAATAAAAATAAATCTAATCAAATTTTTAAAGTTTTGAGGTTGTAAATAATTATTCAGTTAACTTAAGAAATTATATCGTTGGTCCAAAAGTTTTGTTCCATAATTTGAATAATTATTAATAATAGTTGAATAATTCGACTTGTTAATTATATTTTGTTTCTTTTTGAGTGTACCTTTTTTTAAAGATTCTAATAAGGATCGTTTTCCAGGATTTCGCGTTTAAATTCAATAATCCACTCGAAAGGGGCGATGCTCGGAAAGTATTTTTAATATCTGTTCGAATCTGCGTTGCCGATAAAAGTTTTGTATCAAAATATTTAATATCGGCAGGAAGTTTATATTTTATAAAAAAAATAAAACAATCGTTGTATTCATATATCGATAAATTCTGAGAAAAATTTATTAAAATATGAGCAGAATAAAATATTACTCATCGTTCAAGCTTCTGAAACTCGATTATTATTTTGCACAAGCCTTTTTTTCACGATTCAATTCAATCAACAGTTTTTTATGATATTCTGAGTTAATTCTCTTAACTTCTTCAAGATAATCTATTAAAGAAAATTCTCATTGTATCCCAAAAAAAAAAACGTTTCAGCTAATGGAACAATCTTTGCCTTCGTTGGTGCACTTGAACTATTTTTTAACCATTGTTTAAATTTTTCTTTGGATCAAAAGACGCTTGAGAAATTCGCAATAGTTACGAAATTTTCATCTTTAATTCTCATGAAAAATATGGAAAACTTTACAGGCAGTTTCTCTCGTCGATTATCTATGGTATTATAATGGACTTTTTGAATGTTTTCTGATTATATTGAAGATTTTGTGCGTCCAATTTGTGAATCATCTTCAACATCTTGTACATCTATGTTTATATTCTAAAATCCAACTGTGAACAGTTAGAAATGAAGGAGCAGATTGCTTGAATACATTTAACATCGTGATATAACCTTCCAAATGAATTTTGTAATAGAACGTTACCTAGGGTTTATCCATCTTAGGATACCTTCAAAACTTATCGCTTTCAAAACTTTTCAAACTACCTACCAGAAACCTAGGTATATTTCGAAAAGTATAGTATTAGAAAAATAAGAGCAAATATAAAATAAATATGTTTTTTATTCTCTTGCCTTTTATTATATACATATTCGTTATAGCAAAATAAATCATATTAATAGTTAAAAGTAAATTTGGATTGAAAAAGTCCCAATATTTCATGTTCTTTTAATTTTTTTTTAAATATTTTCCACTTTCCTATAAATAATGTAACTTTTATTTATCATATTGATTTTGGTACTAAAAAACTATTAATTAATAAATTATAATTAAGAACATTTTTAATCAGAAAATCTACCAGTATAATTAAGGGTTAAATAATTACATATTTTAAATAAATAATCAAATTTGTAGGTTTTTGTAAAATGATAATATTATATAAATCTAGTTAATAGTTTATAAATATTTACCTTTAATTTTGTATAAATTATGTAGTTGAAAATTGTGTAAAGTCCAACATTTAAAATAGTAAATTATGTTTTAGAAATAGTTTATATTTGTTTTATAGAAAAACTTGCAATATTTTTTCAATATAAGAAATGATTCGTAATTACTTTTAGGAGTGATAGATTAAATATAATTTAGTTTTAACTCAGAGTTCGGCAACCCACGGTTCCAGTAAGAGACTGCGGATTATTTAAAGTGTAACCATACGGCTCTTTCAGAGAATAATCTTCGGTCTTTTCATTATTGAATCCCTATTCCAATATATTCTTATTGTTCTGTTTTCTAATATAATTTTTTTTTGTAAAATTACGTTTTATCTTCATCTTCAAAATGAAATAAAAAATTCTTTGGAGAGAGAAGATTTTTAAAGGAATCCTTAATGCGGAAAACTATTATACTTGCATTTCATTTGAAGAACTCCTCATAAATAAAGATTCCTGGTTCTGTCAGGAGAAATGGGATTAGTTCAGAATTATTAACCTGTTGAGAAATAGAAAGAGGAAAAAAAATAACGCGAAAAAAAAATGAGAAAGAGACTAAAACTTTTCCTTTGTTTTCACCCGGTTTTATTATTAACTCACTGCCAACCAACTATGTTTCCTCGTGAAAATGCCCGCCCGTAATTATTCATAACGACTGTTACTTAATTAAATTCGTTCCGAATGAGTTTCCTCTGCGTTTAGCAAAGTCCGGATTATTATGTTGTTTCATTACCTTGTACAAAATATAACAAAAAAAAGCGATTTGTTTGCATTTAGTTTCCAATTTATTTTCATAATGAATTTAATGGAAAATATTTTTTTTTTAGTTTTATACGTAAATCATAAATATTTGTTGGTTGTATCAACTATCATGCATATTCAGCTTTAGGTATTAAATTAAGTCTTCCATCAATAGTAAATATTCATTACAAACGACTTTCAATTTCTTGGAAAAAAAAGGATGATATGAAATAGTCAAATATTTGGACAAGAAATTGGAATATTTTTTATTAGATTGTATAAATATACTTGTGACACTAATTTAGTTTTACTGAAAAATCGCTTAAATCAAAAATTTTAAGTTATTTTTAGCCACATAGCTGAATAATAGTTTAAAAAGCTTTATTTCACATTTATTGATTCACATTTTCATTATGGTTGAAACTATGATGATTTTTTAATAGCTATCTTACATTATTAGTTATAATCTCTATTAATTATACAAAAATACCTCGCATAGTCCGGATTTAAATAATTCGGATTCACTATAATCCGGTTTGAAAATTTCACAACATATGAAATTTTAATTTAGTAAAATACATTTTTTTGTCCTAATTTATTTTCAATCTATACGTTAGAATAATTAGCAAATCAGTTCGCTGTTGATATGATGAACTTTATGCATTAAATTGTAGATCTGCGGGCTTGAAACGCTTTAATCGTCTTGTTATCTTGCTGTTGTCCAGAAGGTTGACCTCCAACTCATTCTTATGCGAGACAAGTCTATCCATGTAACATATTGCCTGGAGAAGTATTTACCTCTTGCACTTTCATTATTCCAAAATCTTCTAAAGCATAGAATGGAATACATTAATTAAGTGCAAACCAATAAATCTTTTTAAACTTGATTTCCAATTGTTTTACCTGAATACGGTCAGTCTTGTTTCCAGGTGCACCTTTGAAGGTGATGAAACTAATTTATAGTTAAATCTGACGGGAGGACATGAAAGATGTTTTAAAGTGAAGGTAATATGTACCGATTTATTCCAATTCCCCATTTCTTAAACCATATTTCAAGAAAATTAAACTCTTCTTGAAGATGTTGAGATGCTGCAATTATAAGGTTTTCTTATGCCATGATTGCGATGTCATCTACAAATTTTGCCTTGTTTGTATTATCTGTTTTAGGAATATAATCCATTTATAAGAGATATAGAAATGGACCCAGAACGCTCACCTGTGGAACGCTCAGCTTAGTTTATACTTCTTCGAATTTAATAAAAAAAACTTTTTGTAATTTAGATCAGATTTTAATAAAAAATATGTGGAAGATTCATTTTTAGTTTGTAGAGCAAACCAGTATTCCATACTCTATTGAAACTCCGTGACACATCAAGGAATACAGCTGAACAATATCTCTTCTCTTCCAGATCCTGGATCTCCACGAAATCCAAACTGGTTATCCGGTATAAGCCCGATATCTCAGATTATGTGTTGCAATCTCTTTAGGAATAGTCTGTTATACACTTTTGATAGTAATGGCAGTAGACTTTTTGGTCTATAAGATGTAGATTCTTCTTGAGGCTTTTGGTATAATTGTGATGGGAAGTGAGCTATCTTAAGAATGGCTTTGAATATTAGTGTCAGGAAAATTATACCTTTCTTCGGCATTTCTTTAAGGATCTTTCCTAGAATTAGGTTGAATAAGGATGATTACTTTAATTTGGTAAGCTGATTTATGTATGTAATAATTTCAGCTGGTGTTATTGGAAAAGTAAGTTCTTATTTCTACTTTTTTTAGGATTTGCGATTCTATTCATTTAAAAATGTTTATTAAAAATGTTTGATAAATAAATTATTAAATAAAAGTACTACTAATTTGTTCATACTACATATTGATGTAAATATTTAGAATAAAATTATATATATTATAGAATAAGAGCTTTATATGAGAAATCACAAATTCTAATTTTCAGTTAACTGAATTTTTTTTTCAATACAACAATACAAGTATTTTTTTTGTTATTTTCATATATGTGTTGAAAACTAATTAGTAGTACAATATATATTAAGTTAATTTTTTAAGAACTATTCTTATTTCCTCTATAAGTCAAAAAAATATTGAAATATTTCTTACTAGAAGAAAAAATGTGCTAGATGGACTATTTTCTTATTAAATTATTAAATAAAAATACTTCTATTTTTTTATACTACATATTGATGTAAATATTTAGAATAAAATTATATATTTTATAGAATTAGATTTTTATATGAGAAATCACGAATACTAATTTTCAGTTAACTTGGAATTACTTTGAGATGTTTATGAAATTTGCTGTTCTAGTTGTAGTTCTGAAAACTCATTAACCTACTTACCTTAATAAATTAATCAGTTAGTTGCATATTAATTTTAATAAAAAAAGTTGCAACAAACTCAGAGTTATCAAATTATTAATTAAAATAAGACTTTTTAATTTAGAAATTTACCTCCTTCATGGATGTACCTACTAAACTTAGCACGTCCTGCGACGTATAGCGCCAGTCACAAATAATAAGTTTTATATTATTTTATTTATATTTGATGTATTTTTGCCTATATTTCTAGCCAATAAATTACAATTATTATAAATTTTCAGTGTTTTTTCTGCAAGCAAAATATTTTAACCTACCTTAACACTAGTTGCACGTCTAGTTGACGCATTTCGAATTTTATGAAGGAAATTGCTTAAATAATTCACACTTTTCTTGTGCCACTTATACTAATTTTTATTATGTAACGAAAATGTTTCTCTTCAGTATGTGATGATTCCTCTGTCTACTTCCACCTCTTTCGAAAAAATCAATTTCCTCCTCATTTATGCTTACATTATTTAGAAGAAATTTCTGTAAACTAATAGATCTGTTGGATTATCGACAAAATATATAAAAAGTCTGATATTTGCTAACAGTTGTTTAAAGTTGGATAAATTATAAATATATGAAGAACTCAAATTTCTTATGGTAGAAAAATCTTTGTAACAGTTATTTAATTTTGTTATGATTTTTTTTTATATAAATCGAAGCATAAAAAATATTTCAGGAATTTCTTTATTATAAAAATATATTTATTAAATTGATGTAACTTAAATTTCAGAAGCTTTAAAATATATGTTTAATACAATTGGTGAATAATTATTCTAAAGCAAAATAAGTCAATATACCTAATAAAAACGAATAGTTGATGTATTTATTGTATAAAAATTACATTTTTCAGTGTTAGATATTTTATAAATATATTTGTTTAAAACTAATTAGTAGTACAATATATATTCATTTAATTTTATACTTACTTTTCTTATTTTCTCTATAAGTCAACAAAATATTTATAATTTCTTACTAGAAGAAAAAATGTGTTAAATGGACTATTTTCTATATCATAATATCTTATACAATTATTATTATTCTATTTATTGTTATTAGTTAATAAATAAAACATATAAAAATTATAATAAAGAAACATAACCGAAGATATTTCTGCCCCATTATATAATCTAAGTTAAGACTATACAATATTATGAAAACTAAATATTGCAAATCTATTTTACAAAGGCGGAGAAGTAGGATATTCTTGCAGCTGTTAAATTGTATAATTAATAACAATAAAAGTCACTTGAAAATGTAATTTTAGATTAAAAAAATGCATTTTTGGAATGTTAATAAAAAATATGTTGACAAATTTTAATGTCGGAAAGATTATAAAGTGCAGATGGAGCAGATTGCATCGATTCTCGGTAATTTCTGTGATATTTGGAAATCATCCGGGAAAGAAAAAAAATATATAGTGACTGACCTCGACCGCAGCATAAACGATCTTCTTCTGCGAGCGACGAAAAAAAGAGAAATTAGTTATGTAAAAAATATATCTGTTAGAATTTTTATAATACTATTATGTAAAACGGATCGTCCCGGCGAGTATAAATTGGGAGGAAGATGAGGCAGTGATCACAGTCGTCTTCTGATCGATCACAAATATGTTCTTCAAATTGGTAAGTTTGTAATTTCCAATTGCTGCTTCGAAATTTAATTCTTCTTTATTTGTGCAGACCGTAGCCGTGTGCCTTTTGGCCGCCGTCTCTTGCGACGTTTCGCATTTGCGCAAACCATACCAAGGACAGGATTCCCAAGTGCAGATCCTCCGTCAAGAATCCGACATCAACCCAGACGGTTCTTACAACTTTGCGTAAGTATTTTACTTATTCTAATTTTATGTGTGGATGTTAATATTTGAATATTTGTAGTTACGAAACTGAGAACGGAATCTCCGCCCAAGAGCAAGGACACATCGTTCAGATCAACAAGGACCAAGTAGCCAAGACTGCCCAAGGTGCCTTCGCATACACCTCTCCCGAGGGACAGCACATCAGCATCCAATACGTCGCTGATGAGAACGGTTTCCAACCACAAGGAGATCTCCCAACTCCACCACCAGTCCCAGCCGCCATCCAAAGGGCCATCGACTACATCCTTGCCCACCCACAACAACCAGAACATGTTCGCAAATTCTAAACGCTCACTCATAATGATACACAAATACTGCCAGTATTTATGACTTTTGTACATAAATAAATGACAAGTCATTGACAAAAAAAAACATCTGTTTTAATTTATACACACCCAAAATTCCAATATATTTTTCTGTTCCAATAACCAAAAGTTATTACTTAATAGAAGTTAAAAGAAATAGTACCTACAATGTATTTGATTGCAATAAAATCAAATTTTAAATGAAAATAATAAAAAATAAATTAAAAATAAAATATTTATGATTTTATTTGCAGATTTGTGATATAATAAAATTATGTGCAAAGAACTATCACATTCAAATTATTTTTACATTTTTTAGGTTACAAATTTGATTTTTAACCGTTATATTTTTTTTTTATATATTTTCTTATATTTATTATTTACAATTGTTAATATTTTTATTTTAAATTGATAAACTTTCGCAATGGATATAATTATTGTAAACGTTCAACAGTAATATTTCGCAAAATTCTAACAATAATTACGTTAGTAGTGAAATAATAATTGTTTTTTGTTGTATTTTTGGTATCTCTGCATTAAATTCATTTGTTTTTATAGAAAAAAAATATTCACTTTTTGAAAATTTGCAAAAGCAATTTGTTTCTATAAAACATATTATGATTTATGTTATATTTATTTTATTTCGGATAGAAAAACATATTTATTTCTTTATGTATTTTATACATTCTTATCTGTAACAATTTATTACTTTATATTTTACACCACAGTAGTGCTCAGAATTTTAATACTTTCAGATTGCTTTCTCTTAAATTTGACATTTTACTTCGATTTTTAATGTTATCTCTAAATTAATTGACTTTATAAATAT
Organism: Nicrophorus investigator; assembly: GCA_963457615.1. NCBI lineage: Eukaryota > Metazoa > Arthropoda > Insecta > Coleoptera > Silphidae > Nicrophorus > Nicrophorus investigator. Next base: position 16,113,128 of record OY735143.1, read on the forward strand.
TTACAATATGATTATTCCTTTAAATTTAGAAGATTCTATGGTGTTCAATTATTGGATTTTTAAATGTGTATTTAGTTTTGTTTACTTTTTGCTTTTATATGATTTTTGTAAGAAATGTTATTATTATTATTAGATTTAATAACGTATATACATTTTAAGTTTTAATGAATTATATATTTCTCGTTATTCAAAGAATATTAGGTAATTTTATAATAATAATTACTTTATACGGTAAAACAACATTTCCCAAACATTTTTGACTGAAGAATGGTATTTTCTATAATATTTTTGAGCGGAGCATCTTATGGTAGATGGTAGGTAGAACTCAATCCTTCAGCTCTGTTCAAGATCCCACCAACTTTTGGTCTACTATCTAAATTTCACCTCACTCTCTTTTATTGGGTACCAATTCTTATCTTGCGCTATCTTCAGAGCGCATAATCGTCTTCTTCTATAACCTGACGATTCTCTTTACTCTTTATGACCACCAAAATCACTTTATCGATTATTATTCCAACCGTTTATAATTTACTTCATTACAATATATAATAAAATATGATTACAATAAAAATAAATTAAATAATAATTGATTACAATTTGTACCTTTTCATCGGAAGAGTCCATACAAGTAAATTACCAGATTTATCTATGAAGATGATGTGATATATGATAAATTTGTCAAAAATAGTATAAATATAAAATAAATTAGTGTAATTAAATTTTGCAGTTTATTTAACTTGAACTAGTTCAAAATTACGTTATGAAAAACTATTTATTTATTAATGAAAATGCACATAATTAAGAATGCGATAGAAGAAACATTTTTTGCATGTTTAATGTTAATAATGATGTTATTATTATATAATAACTCTTGAAAAGATGTTATTTTTTTCCTCAAATCTAGCTCAACATCTAATCTTTTTCTAGTTATTTTTTTGGAAATCCAATTTTAAGAATCCAGTATTTTTTTGTTGGTCACGTTAGAAGTGAAATATTATTTAATTTCCCTATTACATCGACTTTATGGTACAGGTTTTTTTTTTGGTATTTTTAAATTAAATTCTTTTATTTTTTATAATAAAGTAAATAATAAATATTTTATTGTATATAAACCATGACTGAAAAGACAGTATTTAATCACTTTTTCAAATTTTTAATTTCTTTTTATGAAGCATCTTATGATCGATGTAATTAAGTATATAGATCAGGGATGAGCAACACGCGGCCCGCGGGCCGCATGCGGCCCGCCAAACATTTCTAAAATTGAATTTATTTTATCGACTTTCTTCCATAAATATATTGTAAATTCGTTTTTCTGTTCTGTTCTTTTCTTGTTTGTTTTTATTTTGCATTAAAATTTGTATATGACATCGTTACTTTTTTTTTTAAATTTTTTTATACTAATGTCTATTATAAATAAAGTTTTATAAATTATTAATAAGTGTTACTTTATGTGCGGCCCGCTAAAAAATTTTAAAATTTAAAAATGTTGTTCACCCATGATATAGATTATTTCGACTAGAAAAAAAATATTTCCTTCTTTATGTATTTTATACATTATTACGTGTCCATCTCAGATTGCTTTCTATTAAAATTGACATTTTACATCGATTTTCAGTGTTCAAACTTACAATATAAAAAACATTTATTTATGAAAGAAAATGCACAAAAATAAAAATGCAAAAGTAGAGATATTTTTTGCATTTTTAATGTGAAAAATAATATTATTTATCATTGCACAATAACACTAGAAAAGATGTAAATCTGTTATTTTATTTATTTTTCAAGAAATACCATTTTAGGAATCCAGTTTCATACTTATATTCTATCTATCTGGACCTGGGTACTTCGGAAAATATTTACACTTCATCGCAAAGAAGGATGATGTACAGTGCTGTTAAGAAAATAACAGTCCAGAGCATACATTTTTCAGATGCTGCAGATGGGTACCGCTTGAACCAGAAAACTTAGTAGTTCAAATAATGGAAAGTGAAGAAAAAATCTGAGGTGTTTTCCATTAAGGAAGAAGACGAGGCTGAAGGGAGTCAATAAAAAAAGAGGTGAAAATGACAGTAAATCCAGTGGAATAACTTTCTTAATTATAATTTGTAACAAAAGATATTACAATAAAATTGTTTTCTCATATAAATTTATATAATCTTGTTAAAAACTTAACATCAACTAATGCAAACGGCTATTATCCAAAGGTATTCATGTAGATTAAAATTACATTTATTCAATAATGTCAATTAATTTAATTATATTTTTTTTTAGTAATTATCCTAATTTTCTTATAGTTATTTATTTTAAAAGGATAAAAAGATATTAAAGCATAATGTTAATAATCAAATAAAAATATAAATAACTAAAAATGTTATGTAGTTTTTTTTTAAATTTATTTATTTTTGTGCTGTTCCAGTTTTTGAATTAAGTTTTACAACTAATTAAAAAATATTTTACAAACGTTACACAAAAAACTAAGATAAAATCTCACTAATTTTTAACAACTTTATGGAAATGTTATGCAAATCATGTTCTTAATTTTAATTTATTATAATAATAAACTAGTTAGGCGACAACTGAGCGGCTAACCATAAACATTTTTAAATACAATTTTAAGATATTTACATTTTTTTGTCAGATTATAGAACATAGCATACATTTATTATCTTTATACAAAAAAAGAATAAAATGAAAAATACTACATTAAAAACATCACAAATATTCATATTATATTATTATATAATATAAAGTAAATCATTTGAGCTATAGCCGAATATAATTGGATGTTGTTTGTACGAATCGTTAAAGAAACCGAGCAGGACAATAAGCTTGGTCCCTACGGTTATAAGAATTGAATCCCTTAGATTTTTTTCTCTAGGGTCACTTAAACCTTTGGTTTATACCGATTGAACATATTGAAGAATGAATCCTTCCGACACAGTTCAAAATACACCTGGGAGTTTTGATCCTTTGCACAAATCAATTCTTTCTCATAGTATCATATAAAAATTTATCATTTTTTATTACAATCATCTTACATTTATAATTAATTAAAACAGAATTATATATACCATTTTTTATTTTTTAGAAACATGCTTTGTTATATAAATAAAAATTATAATTTTTTGGCAAGAATACAAATATAAATATTTAAAAAGTATATAATTAAAAAACAACATAAGATTAATGATATAAAATATAAATAATAATAAATTTAAAATGATTCAAAAAAAATATATAAAAAGAATAAAACTATCGACAAAGACTTTCCGCCGATGAAGATTACTATGCTATTAAAAAAGAATAAATAAATACTATACTCCATCAAAACATCATAATTAAATTAAATATAACACAAAAAAATATATCAACTATTCTATATACGACATGATTATAAAGACATTTAGACTTGAAAGTTTGGTAGTGAATCTAGGATAAATATTTGGATTTTTTGGATCCTTGAGCAATACATTATTTATTCATTTTATTTTTAAAGCATCATATTTTCTGACGTTGGGAAGTAATTTTTAACATCGGAAAATTTCTAGAATATATAATGTGTTGGTAATCATAATTATGAGTTGAAATTTTAGTTAGTCTAACTAAAAGTCACAATAACAATCGTGTTTTTTATAAATTAAAATATGTGAACTAATGAATAGGCAGAAAACGGAAATCCGTTTAGTGACAAATTCTTTTATTATTTATTTTTAAATAACTCAATTTGTTTGTTACTGAATAATATTTAAAAAATTATAAATATATTTAATGAAGCTGAACTACAACTTTCAACAACAAACACATTCGGTTATTAAAATTATGAGAAAATCCGCTTTGAATCGCGAACTGAATATGTGTATGAATTGTTCATATTAATTAAAAGCATTGTGAAAGACATACGTGGTTTCTGAAAAATGTTTTTATATAAAAATAAGTTCCATGTTCCCTATTATAATTAAATGTAATATCCCCGAGCGTTTTAAAATACCAAAAACATTTACTAAATGTTACCGTAATAAATCATTGAAGTTAAAAACAAAGCGTTTCAAATTACATTTCTGTTTGTAAAAATATTTTCATTGGAACTATGTGAAAAAAAAATAAACAGAAAAGTAAATAAAACGCCGATAGGCAAAATTCTTTAAATGCCAACGTGAATAAATCAGATAAAACGTAACCAATGTGAATGTTATTAATATATTAATTGAAATTATATGAAAAAACATTTATAAATCGTTTTTACATTAAGATTAGTTTATTTTATTACGTTAATTGATTTACAATTAATAGTGGATATTAATATGTTAAAGCGGATTAAAAAAATGTGTTGCTTCAATAAAAATCATTTGCTATTAAATAACGCATTGGTTTATTGAAGAGAAAAAAATCAGGTTTCGCTTGACATTTGACGGTTGCTATAAATTGAGACGAAGATGATTCAATGATCACAGTCGTCTTCTGACCGCATCACAAAATGTTCTTCAAATTGGTAAGTTTGTAATTTACAATTGTAATTTGAAGGTGATTTTACTTATTTGTGTTTGCGCAGACCGTAGCCGTATGCCTTTTGGCCGCCGTCTCTTGTGACGTGTCGCATTTGCGCAAACCATACCAAGGACAGGACTCCCAAGTGCAGATCCTCCGTCAAGAATCCGACATTAACCCAGACGGTTCTTACAACTTTGCGTAAGTATTTTAATTATTCTAATTTTATGTGAGGAAGTTAATATTTAAATATTTGTAGTTACGAAACTGAGAACGGCATCTCCGCCCAAGAGCAAGGACACATCGTTCAGATCAACAAGGACCAAGTAGCCAAGACTGCCCAAGGTGCCTTCGCATACACCTCTCCCGAGGGACAACACATCAGCATCCAATACGTCGCTGATGAGAATGGTTTCCAACCACAAGGAGATCTCCCAACTCCACCACCAGTCCCAGCCGCCATCCAAAGGGCCATCGACTACATCCTTGCCCACCCACAACAACCAGAACATGTTCGCAAATTCTAAACACTCAACTCAAAAATACTGCCAATATTTATAATTTTTTTTACTTAAATAAATGTTAAAAAAATATTTCTTTTTAATTGAATTTAATCTCAACATTTCTACAGATTAAAATCTCGTTTATAGGATAATTCGAACATAATTACAAATCAAAAGAGATTTTAGTTTCCGAAAAAAATCCTCACAGTCAAACTGACAACAGTTTTGGGAGATATACAGCAGGAAAAGTTAACCTTTTTATTATTGCTAAAACTTACACCATTTTCTGTATCAATGACTTAAAGTTACATTTTTGTCTTATTAATTGTACTTATGTCAATTTAGGAACGAATTTGTCCATTGCGGTTCCAAAATACAGTAAATAAATGAAAGAATTCTCCAATAATTTAAAGAAAAAGTATTTATCAATATTTAAAATTTTGTTTTTTTTTAAGAAACTATTCATATTATTTTAATAAAATATGATATTTATATATACTAATTATTAGGATACTTGTAAATTATAAATTATAATTGGTATTTGTATAATGCTTTTCCAAATTGTTAAAGAAGTTGAAGAGAATAAAAAGTTTAGTCCATAAAGTTACAATTTTATAGGATTTTTACAACTTTGTTTGTATATTAACTATAGATATTGAATCTTCTTCGATCATTGCTTCACTAGAGTTTGAAAATTTCTGAACTAACTAAATTTTATTGATAAAATAAAAATAAATTCTAAAAAAAATATATTTTTTACATTAGTAATCATTTTATCCTTTACAGTCCTTTTAAGCTATTTATTTGAATATGGCTTGATGTTCTCTAATAGTCCGGTTTGAACCATGCATCCGGACTATGAGAGGCATTAAAGTATAATTGTTACATAATATAGAATAATTGGGAGTTTCGCAGCTTTATGTAAAATAACACATAATAGCAAAGTGAATAGATGTTGTCACTTCTTTTAAAGTTTGTTAATATCTTGTTAATTTGGTGAAAATAAATTGAATTACATTTTTTTTCTAATGAAATCGGAAGACATAAATTTAATTACACTAAAATATTTTCACCCATGGAGTACAAAAAATAGTAATTTTACTCTTAGAGTAAATGCTAAATACTATTTAAAATATATTAGTTAATAATTGAATTTACTAGAAAAGATAAATTTTAAGCATACAAACTTGGATAGATTACTTTTTGACCCTAATTAGGGCCAATAAAAATTGTAATTTATAAGTTGAAAAAATGTTTCATCATTAATAAGGTGTTGGTTATTTAAAAGAAAAAAATTTGCTTTCGCTTGACATTTGACAAGCTGTATGTTTTCTGGGAGCTATAAATTGAGACGAAGATGCTTCAATGATCACATTCGTCTTTTGACCGCATCACAAAATGTTCTTCAAATTGGTAATTTTATAAATTTAAATTATAAATTAAAGGTAATTTTAAATATTTTTAATTATGCAGACTGTAGCCGTGTGCCTTTTGGCCGCCGTCTCTTGCGACGTGTCGCATTTGCGCAAACCATACCAAGGACAAGACTCCCAAGTGCAGATCCTCCGTCAAGAATCCGACATTAACCCAGATGGTTCTTACAACTTTGCGTAAGTATTTTAATTATTCTAATTTTATGTGAGGAAGTTTATATTTGAATATTTGTAGTTACGAAACTGAGAACGGAATCTCCGCCCAAGAGCAAGGACACATCGTTCAGATCAACAAGGACCAAGTAGCCAAGACTGCCCAAGGTGCCTTCGCATACACCTCTCCCGAGGGACAACACATCAGCATCCAATACGTCGCTGATGAGAACGGTTTCCAACCACAAGGAAATCTCCCAACTCCACCACCAGTCCCAGCCGCCATCCAAAGGGCCATCGACTACATCCTTGCCCATCCACAACAACCAGAACATGTTCGCAAATTCTAAACACTCAACTCAAAAATACTGCCAATATTTATATTTTTTTTTACTTAAATAAATGTTAAAAAAAATATTTCTTTTTAATTCAATTTAGTCTGAACATTTCTACAGAGTTTTCTATAAAAACTATTAAAATCTCGTTTATAGGATAATTCGAACATAATTACAAATCAAAAGAGATTTTAGTTTCCAAAAAAAAATCCTCACAGTCAAACTGACAACAGTTTTGGGAGATATACAGCAGGAAAAGTTAACCTTTTATTATTGCTAAAACTTACACCATTTTCTGTATCAATGACATAAAGTTACATTTTTGTCTTATATAATTAATTGTACTTATGTCAATTTAGGAACGAATTTGTCCATTGCGGTTCCAAAATACAGTAAATAAATGAAAGAATTCTTCAATCATTTAAAGAAATTAAAATTTTGTATTTTTTAAGAAACTATTCATATTATTTTAATAAAATATGATATTTATATATACTAATTATTAGGATACTTGTAAATTATAAATTATAATTGGTATTTGTATAATGCTTTTCCAAATTGTTAAAGAAGTTGAAGAGAATAAAAAGTTTAGTCCATAAAGTTACAATTTTATAGGATTTTTACAACTTTGTTTATATTTTAACTATAGATATTGAATCTTCTTCGATCATTGCTTCACTAGAGTTTGAAAATTTCTGAACTAACTAAATTTTATTGATAAAATAAAAAAAAATTATATTTTTTACATTAGTAATCATTTTATCCTTTACAGTCTTTTTAAGCTATTTATTTGAATATGGCTTGATGTTCTCGATTAGTCCGGTTTGAACCATGCATCCGGACTATGGGAGGCATTAAAGTATAATTGTTACATAATATAGAATAATTGGGAGTTTCGCAGCTTTATGTAAAATAACACATAATAGCAAAGTGAATAGATTTTGTCATTTCTTTTAAAGTTTGTTAATATCTTGTTAATTTGGTAAAAATAAATTGAATTACATTTATTTTCTAATTAAATCGGAAGACATAAATTTAATTACACTAAAATATTTGCACCCATGGAGTACAAAAAATAGTAATTTTACTCTTAGAGTAAATGATAAATACTATTTAAAATATATTAGTTAATAATTGAATTTACCAGAAAAGATACATTTTAAGCATAAAAACTTGGATAGATTACTTTTTGACCCTAATTAGGGCTAATAAAAAATTGTAATTTATAAGTTGAAAAAATGTTTCATCATTAATAAGGTGTTGGTTATTTAAAAGAAAAAAAAATGCTTTCGCTTGACATTTGACAAGCTGTATGTTTTCTGGGAGCTATAAATTGAGACGAAGATGCTTCAATGATCACATTCGTCTTCTGACCGCATCACAAAATGTTCTTCAAATTGGTAATTTTATAAATTTAAATTATAAATTAAAGGTAATTTTAAATATTTTTAATTGCGCAGACTGTAGCCGTGTGCCTTTTGGCCGCCGTCTCATGCGACGTTTCGCATTTGCGCAAACCATACCAAGGACAGGACTCCCAAGTGCAGATCCTCCGTCAAGAATCCGACATCAACCCAGACGGTTCTTACAACTTTGCGTAAGTATTTTACTTATTCTAATTTTATGTGTGGATGTTAATATTTGAATATTTGTAGTTACGAAACTGAGAACGGCATCTCCGCCCAAGAACAAGGACACATCGTTCAGATCAACAAGGACCAAGTAGCTAAGACTGCCCAAGGTGCCTTCGCATACACCTCTCCCGAGGGACAACACATCAGCATCCAATACGTCGCTGATGAGAACGGTTTCCAACCACAAGGAGATCTCCCAACTCCACCACCAGTACCAGCCGCCATCCAAAGGGCCATCGACTACATCCTTGCCCATCCACAACAACCAGAACATGTTCGCAAATACTAAAAAGTCACTCACAATAATATAAAAAAATATTGCCAATATTTATACATTTTATATTTAAATAAATGTTAAAAAATATATATTTTTTTTAAATTAATTTCTGCTGGGTACCAATACACCTAATATAATAACTTTAAATTTACAGCTATAAACTAGGTTCCTGTACTAAATTCCAAGTCAAAAAAAAAATCAGTTTCCGTAAAAATAAAATCCTCAACAAACAGACAGACAATCAGTTTTGTGAGATGTACAGCAAAAAAGTTACTATTTCTAACAGAGTTATAACTTGCGAGCTCTCTGTTTTACCAATAGATAAACGAAAATGAAATTTCTGTTTAATATTATCAAAGTTACAATTAATGTAGTTATAATAAATATATTTAATCATCAAATTGTTTTGTTATTCAAAAACCAAAATTTAGAAACAAATTTGTTCAAATACATTATTTTAGATAATCTAGAAATAAATTAATGAATTCTCCAATAACCTGAAGAAATAGTTTTTTTATCAATATTATACTTACGATTTTATAAAATAAATGTATTCATATGATTTTAATAAAATATATTATTAACAATAATTAATAGATTTATTGCTTTATATACACAATCAGATAACAAATAAAAAATTATTCATATAACAACAACAATAAAAATTGCTGTTTTACAAAGGTCTTTTTGCCATTAGAAATATTATTGATTTATACTAATTAGTAAGACACTTATATGTTATTCTTGATATTTCTAAATTACTTTTCCAAATTGTTATAAAAGTCTAAGAGAACAAGAAGTTTATGTTAGAAAAATCTACGTATTTTATGCGGTTATTTAAATCATCTTTGTATAATAAAATGAATATATTGAATAATATACAGCATTACCTTTCTCAGTGCTGCTTCAATCAGTGCTGATTCACCACAATACGGTTTGAATATATCAAATAAACTACATTTTAATTACAAAATAATTTCTAATAAAATATTTTTTATACACAAATGAGCGATTATTTCGCTTTATATAATCAAGTCTCTTTTTGTCCGGTTTCTTTATTCATACACATATTTATTTATACACAAATACATTTTCTAATTTGGTATTATTATAATATTTTATTACTCTAGCAAAAAAAATACTTTGAAATTTGAAATTAATTTCTAATTATATCACAACGAATGTTCCAAATTTTATAAAAAGTTTCAATTAATCGCTGATTGAAAATATTTGCACCAATAAATGAGAAAAATTAGTAATTTTACTCAATTCAAATGTCTTATTAGATGATTCAATTTATATGAAAAAATCTTTTGATAAATTTTGATCATAAAAATGTTGATATATAATCTTTTGAAATATATTAGGGCTATTTTGTAATTAATATGTTTAAAAAATGTTTGATCATAAATAACATGTTGGTTATTGTAAAGAAAAAAAATAGCTTTCGCTTGACATTTTGTGTATTTCCTGGGAGCTATAAATTGAGAAGAAGATGATTCAATGATCACATTCGTCTTCTGACCGCATAACAAAATGTTCTTCAAATTGGTAAGTTTGTAATTTTCAATTGCTGCTTCGAAATTTAATTCTTCTTTATTTGCGCAGACCGTAGCCGTGTGCCTTTTGGCCGCCGTCTCTTGCGACGTTTCGCATTTGCGCAAACCATACCAAGGACAGGACTCCCAAGTACAGATCCTCCGTCAAGAATCCGACATCAACCCAGACGGTTCTTACAACTTTGCGTAACTATTTTAATTATTCTAATTTTATGTAAGGAAGTTTATTTTTTGAATATTTGTAGTTACGAAACTGAGAACGGAATCTCCGCCCAAGAACAAGGACACATCGTTCAGATCAACAAGGACCAAGTAGCCAAGACCGCCCAAGGTGCCTTCGCATACACCTCTCCCGAGGGACAACACATCAGCATCCAATACGTCGCTGATGAGAACGGTTTCCAACCACAAGGAGATCTCCCAACTCCACCACCAGTCCCAGCCGCCATCCAAAGGGCCATCGACTACATCCTTGCCCACCCACAACAACCAGAACATGTTCTCAAATTCTAAACGCTGACTCACAATCAACTCAAAAATACTGCCAATATTTTTAAATTTTGTACTTAAATAAATGTTAACAAAATATTTTCTTTTAATTCATTTCAATCTTAAAATTTCAGCTTAGTTTTGGTATAAGTCAATCTTCAAATTAATTTCCATAACAACATATTTTTTTATGTTAAAATAATTCTGCTTCCCCAACAGAAAAAGAATCTACCAAATACTACATAGAAAACATTAATAACTTTGTTCGTCTTCTACTTATTAAAAGTGGATTAATTTATAAAAATTATTTATTTTTATATAATTTTACGATTGTTACTTTTTATATAATTTTTATTAAATGCACATGGGAAATAATTTTTATGTTTTAACAAACATTAAGAACACATTTTATTGAACAACTGTGGTTTAACAGCAAAAAAATAATTCTAGAATAAATCTTACACAACTAATTTTTTGTCTTGTTTTGTCTATTTATTTTATTTATTATTGTAATTTTATTCCATCATCTCTTTCAGTTAGTTTTTCTCTAGGAAGTAACCATTTCTAGTTTGTTCAAAATCGCTTCTCGCAATCAAAAGATAGAATTACTTATTTAAATATTTCTCTAATCTGTCAATTTCAAGATAATTGTGGATTACGTCATTTGGCAAGGAAATTTCTCTATTTTCTGATACATTTAACGTGTAATACTTCAATGAAATACTGGCTGTTCTTCATAATTGGTTTCCGTAAGTCCAAATTTGAACTTAACATTCAACTTTTTTTCTTAAATATTCAAGGTTTTACTAGCTATTAAAATAAACACACCTATGCAGTAATATTATGCAGGAATGCATAATGCAACGTCTCATCTAAATTGATGTACTCGGAAGAATGTATGCATTTTTTGATTAATGATACAAATTTTTACTTTAATTTATTTTAGCAGTTGAACAAAATAATATTTAATCAATACTATTACATAAATTATTCAATTTATTTCAAATATTTTTATTTTAAAACGTTTACAAATGTAACAAATTAATTTAAAAGTAGTTACTAACAATTCAATAGTATAAATGCATTTAAATTGACATATTTTTATTTAAAATGTTGTTGATAGGTCTAATCAAGACTATTAATGCTAGTGTAGATTATTTTTAGTATAGTTTTTTTATTTTTATATTAAACCATACATAAGTTTAAAAAAATAACAGAAAATAACATTCTTTATCATTATTATAAAATAAATATATTCACTTTTGTGTTTTTGTTTGTTTATCATCTATTTTTATTCAACATTTTTTTCTAAAAAGACTTTAAGAATACTTGTTGGCTTAATTATTAAATTTAATTAAATCTATGTGGTAAGTCTAGAATGTTGAACTTTGGTAAACCATTATATTCTCCGCTTGATTATTTGAATGTGATTATAGTTTTCTTTGGTACTAAAGTTTGTAATTTAACTATTAGAATGCATGGGTAATTTTTTGATTAAAATTGCTGTAGTATTTTGATGTTAGAGGTACTTGCTGAATCCCATAATTATATTACATAAGACTACACTGGTTTGAGAATGAATTTATATATTAATAGTTTATCGTTTACCGATACTTCTGATTTTCTTTCAAGCAGTTAGTATAGTTTTCTAAATTTCAGACATAATTGTTTTTTCTTTACACATGTATGTTTCTAATAAGTGACTCGTCTGTCCAAATGCAAGTCAAGATATTGTACATGGTCCTCCTATGGTAGTATTTCATTATTTTTTGGTCGACAAGTTTTTTTCTCAGGGTAAAGATGATATCAGTGGATTTCATTTCGTTGGCTTTAACGCTATTCTTTAAGCTAGTCTTTAAGTTTTGCGATGAAACTTCTGGATTACTATAATAATAAATTAATTCTGTATCATCTGCGAACGAAGCAACAATAATTTTATTAGAAGTTGAGAGATGTAAAAATGAGATACAGAATAGATCCAAGTACAGTTCCTTGTGGTACCCCAGATCTAATTAGAAATAAGTTTTAGGTTTTTCTTATAACCTTATTTGGAACAATCTATCCACTAGATAAGATTCCATAATTTAAAAAAATGTATAAAAGTAATTTCAAAAATACATCTGAGCAGTATTGTCTTTCATCAAATACGATGATGCAACCCTAACCTAGTTTTGTATTAAGAATAATTTCAATTATTATAATGTATCTCATGAATTCTTTAATTAGATTAGATAACATAAATAATTCAACTATATTAATGTTATAATAATTTATTGAATTACAATGTAGCCATAGTGCGGATTTCGCCAATATTCCGCACTGTTTGATACTGGACTAATCGAGAAATATACATCCGCATTGATCGTATTAAGAGGAAAATCCGATTATTTATGTATAAAAAATAATTGTGTGTACAAATTATTTAGATTTTTATTTTCATTTGTCAAAACAGCACTATTCGAGGTATTGTTAAGTTATAAATCAAAAATTTAATAAATTTAGTGTACTTTATATAATAGATTTATAAATACTTGACATTTTATAGAAACACCTACGCAGCAGTATTATGTAAGAAGCGCAGCCAGTTAAAATTTTCATTCGTAACCGACTCTCCTAGAAGAATTTTTGCATTTTCTATGTCAAAATAGTATTAATATTAATGTTGCATTCATTATTAGTAAATAAAGAAACTCTAAAATTTTATCCGAAATATATTCCTTTCACGTTTGTTTATAAGAACCAAAATATTTTTGATTATATAAAAAAATTATTTCTATTAATTAATTATTTAATTTCTTCATAAGTATAGAGCGTTTTATATTTAACCTTTAGTTAAAAAAATATTATGTCTAAGTACTACTTCAAGGTTATACTTGGCATTTTAAAGACGTGTTACATATGCAGTAAAATTATGCAAGAATGCATTAGATGACAAGTTTCAACTTTACCGAAGCGCTCAGAAGAATTTATGCATTATTTTTTTTCTTAAAATCGCATTAATATTTATGCTTCGTCTCAAGAATAAAAAAAAATAAAAATGTAACGCAAATTCGTTTCAACAAAATCAAATTGTAATATTAATAATTCTACTAATTGGATTGGAAAACATCCATCATTTATGGATGACATTTACATAATATAAAATCTGAAATTATAATAACGCTGGAATTCGATGACTTATCGCCTCTCGGAATTACAAAATTGTAAGATGATCACACTTACGTGTTCGTGTTTTTTTTTTCTGTCTACTTTTTTTTTTCTTGTTCTCGATGTCGTTTTAAATTATAATTAAAATTTCACACGCCTCAATCGTCGAGTTTGTTTGTTGCTGTTGTCATTGCGACATTTAGAAATGAAGGAGAAGTAAGAAAAAAAAATATATGAAATAATACAAATGGGATTTATTTATTTTTAAGGTGTTCCATGGACGTTGCGCAACGATATTTACAACCGCTCATCTCGTGTTATGTAAATGTTTCGGTTGTTGGGATTATTGTTTATTTATTATAGATGGAATAAGTGTCCATCAGAATTCGTAGAACAACAAAATGTTTGTTTGTGGTAAATTCTTTATGTAAACTTTATGCGATTATTCGTAGAATCGTCATTAATTTATATAAAGTTGGAAGACAAAAAAATAATAAAATAATTTATGTTTGCTTTTTTTTTGCAGCTGTTGAATTTTTTTTTCTTGTTTTATATTATTGAATTAAGTTTGTTATTTTTTAAATTAGTTTTGTAATTTATAAATGTTATTATTATTAATTATATTATTAAGTAAAGTGCATAATTTATTTAATAAAAAATAGCAAGTATTATTAAAGATTAAATGCTATAGATTCTGTAGCATCAAGAATTTATCAAGAAAGTATTTGTAAACTATTCTAGAAATACCAACCACATTCTCAATCTACACAAGTTTCATTTGATAGTTGTGAAATCTTATTTACTTGATGAATGGTGTATGAAAAAATAAAGTATAGATATGGAATATTGTTAGTATTCAGTATTTTTCACCCTATTTTATCTTGAGCCTTGTTATAGATATTTTTGCCCAGATTTTCACAATATGATGCAAGTCTTCGAAATTTCGTCTCTGAAAAGTGTTTTCTTTAAAATAAGCTAAAATTATTTTTTTTAAACAACAGAAAATTTTTATTTTGAAAATATAAAATACATTAATATAATAATTTCAACTACAACATTACAATAATCTACTGCAATTATATTTTACTAACTTTAAATTTAGCAAATTCAAATTAAAATGACAATTTTTTTTTTTGCAGTTATTTTACATTTATTAATTTTAATTAGGAAAAACGTCTACATTTGTAGCAAGTTATAATATTTAAAGCAAAATAATTAATTTTCAATGTAATGATCAATATAAATAGGAAATAAAACAATTTTATATATAAAGACTTATAATTTGAAAATACTTAAGAATTAGCTTTTGTTTAATGTATTGTGTTTTGTTACCTAAAATTCAGATATTTACAGTATTTACAAATTTCTTTGTTTTACATATTATTTTTTTTATGATATAACATTGACATAATCTGGCTATAAATAAATGTTTGTGATATAATTACATCGAAATGAACCTCAGCGAAAATTTACCTAAACTTATTTTATTCTAAAATCGTATGTCTTTTTAGTCTGTGAATTGTCCTTAATCTAATAAATTTATGGCCAAATTATTTATATGATTCTTTAATCGATCAAGGTAACGCGCACTAAACTTTGATATTCACTTAGTCTATTTGGAAGTCATTGTGGATTACATTATTTCGATTGTAATATATCAATGTTCGAGAAACTAGCTGTTGCTCAGAACTTAACATTTAACTATTCTTATCTTAAATATTCAAGGTTTTAGTAGATATTTTAATAGACACGTCTATGCAGTAATATTATGTAGAAATGATACAATTTTATAATTATTGATTATTGTAATAACTAGATTTATGAACAAAAAATAAAAGAATGTTAAAGATTCTATAGCATCAAGAATTCATCAATTATCTACATTAGATAAAAAAAGTAGTTGTTGACTATTTTACAATTAAAAACTTACGTTTGATAGTTGTAAAATATTAATTACTTAATAAATGGTATATAAAAATTCCTAGTAATCATTGTATAAATATAGAATATTATTAATATTCAGTATATTATAAATTATGATAAAATATACTACTGTTTTGCCCATCTAACTTTAGCAAATTCGTTAATTATAAAGACCTATAATTGCTAAAGATTTAAGAATTAAATTTTGTTTAGTACATTGCGTTTTATTGCCAAAAATGACTTTCTGTCAGTTAGTCGCAAATTATTTATCTGAAATGAATATAGTTTATTTTACAATTTGATTTTTGTATGTATTACTTTTATTTATAATATAATATTGCACAATTTGGCAATAAATAAATATTTTTTATATAATAACATTGTAAAAAAGAATGCTGCAACTAAAATTTACTTACAAAACTATAATATAAATTTTGACATATGACTTTTTTTCTGAAATTTCACTATAATCTAATAAATTTATGGCCAAATTATTTAGATGACAGATCAAGGCAATGCGGACTAAACTTAGATGATTCTCTAATCATTTTATCTATTTGAAAGTCATTGTGGATTACATCGTTTGGCTTACACTTAGATTGTAATACATCAATGTTCAAGATACTGGCTGTTCCTTCCAGAACTTAACATTAACCTTTTTTTCTTAAATATTCAAGATTTCACTAGGTATTTAAAAAAACACGACTATGCAGTAATATTATGCAGGAATGCATTAGATCGAATAAATCGAATTTAATAATTCTTGCATTAAGTAAAATGTATATTGTATTAAATAAATTTAAGAAATTAAAATACAACAAATGTAATAAAAGGTCGATGTTATAGAATCAAGATATAGCATCAAGAATTTATCAATTATCTATATTATATAAAAAAAAATGTATTTGTTGCCTACTACTACTATTCACAGCTATAACATAAAAGGTTTGGCCAAATTAGAAAATCGCATACATCGATATTAATGTGATGAATAAAATGGAACAATATAAAAAAGCGGTTCGTAAATATTTCGAATTATTGAATGGTTCAAATTGGTTCAAGAGATCATGAAATGAAACTAAACAATATTTAATTTTAAACATACGATTTCTTAAATTGTTATAGTGTCCTAGAGATTGAATTCTGGAAACTGTGGAATATTGTCTCGTGTTATAGTTGTGGAGTCTCAATGGTTAAGAAATTAATTTTATTGGTTTTAACATGTTAATTTATTAAATATAGTCCTTCGGCTAAAACTCTTGAGGTTTTTACTAAAACTATATATTCATTTTTTAAAAAGCTTGATGAAAATAATTCTAAAAAACATATTCAACTCACAAAGTAGTTTATGCTCATAATGAGATTATTATTATTATTTTTTTAAATAATATATAGTTTATTATATATTACAGATTGAACATGTAATAATTTAAAAAAGATATAGTAAAAAAATATACAGTTATTATGAAATATAATAATTTTAATTGTTCAAAACTTATAAGTGTTTTATTAGTGAGAAAGAAGTTGCATATAAATAAATTTGTAGTTTGTTGACCGAATTACAACTGTCATTCAAAGCCAGACAGAAGTTAAATCAAATTAACGTGAAGCAAGTGAAACGTGAAATACAAGTTAATCATTGAGTTAGCTCTAACTTCTGAGATTCGTATTTTATTCAACTGATTCGATCTGAGCAGGATTTCTATAAGTACAATTAACAACTTATAAATTTAGATGTTATATATTTTTTTCGTGACATCTTTCTTGTTGAAAAAAATTTAATTTTACAAATAATTACTCAATAATCGTTTCTCTTATGAAAAAAATAATTAATATCAATTCTTCCTGAGTAGTAGTATTTACTCTTAAAATCGTACTTATATAATAGATATTTTCGTGTAAAATATGTAGCTTTATATTTGTTCTGTAATCAGCCCTACATCTACTTAAATAAAAAATCAAATAATTATTAGTAGACCTAATTTTGGATAGATATTTCTAATTATTAATAATAACTATAATAAAAGCATTAAACATATTAATTAATAAATCTTAACAGAAGAGTTTTATAAAATTAATATTAATTTAAAAAAATCTGTATTGCAGTATAAATATAAAAAAAAAATTGTATTTTAATTACAATAATTGAATCAAAAATTATTAATTAATATACAGGTACATTATTTGAAAAATTATTGAATGAATTTATGAAGTTACTAATTCTTTTATACACCAATTTCGATAACTTAAGAACAAATTTAACAATTGCAAGAATTATATAATTACATTAAATATTATAGATATTAAATTATACAAATATCACATTCAAAATCATTTTCAATTAAACTCTTAGTTAATATTTAATATAAATAAATATTATTCAGTTTCACCTATTTATTTATAACAACAGTATATTATATAACAATAGTACTAAATATATTAATAATTAAGTTTAATTTATTTAATCACTCTCTTATATATGTAACGCCTCACTCAATAAGTTTTTAGGATAACAGATGGCGCCCCTATTGACAAATCTATATGATTTTTAGGAAGTACCAACCTTCACACGACGCCTGTCAAAATTTCATGACAATCTGACGTTTAGTTCATAAGTTAAAAAAAAAGTAGCATCATTAAAACCACTGTAACTTCCATGATTTCCATGAAATTTTGACAGGCGTCATTTGAAAGTTGGTACTATATAAAACTTATATATATTTCTCGATAGATGCATCATCTATATGTCATTCTACGAACTTATTGAGTGAGGTGTTATTACTATGACTTTTAATACTAGCATCTGGTATATTGCAATGAATATTTTTATTCACGTTTTCTTATTGCATTGATTGTGGAAATTAATGAATAAATATTAAATGTAAATAAATAAATGAGTTTATATTTTGTTGACGAAATTAATAGGACATTAATGAAATTGACGTTTTTTATATTTCTTGTAAAAGTATATGAAAAATATTTAATGAACTATTAAGCATATTTCTTAATTAAAATAGATCATAAAAACTACCGATTAATGAAGATGTCGTTTAAGCCTTTAATTAGTTTTATAATAAAGGCTGTAATAAATTACTATTAAAAATGCATACTGTGAAGAAGACAGTTTTTTTTGCGCATAAAATAATATTAGTTTTCGGGTTTGCGTGAAATAGAGGCACTTGGGAAACTAGCCTAGTTTTTTGCATATTGAGGGCGGAGATCCTTGCGGAGAAAAGTTTAAGCCGTGATAAATTGCAAGCGCAATTTTTTCCTAGCGTCCTTCGTGGCCCAATAAATATTCCTTACTAAATTTTTGCGCGAATTAATCATCAGCGCCAAAAATGCAGTCCGGATTAAATGAAATGTCAACGTTAAATGGTCCTTGTTTCCTCAGAATTGGATCAACGGGCTTTCTGTTCCCGACTGCAATTGAATTGCCAAACGGTAATTAACAACTTAATGAAACTAAGACTGAGAACGACGTTTCGCGGAGGGAACGAAAGTCCCTTTGTTCCTTCTTTTTTACATCACAATTCAAGAGCAGCGCTTCCTGTGCTGCGATAGGGGAGGTGGCTTTCTCAACGTTCATTTAGGGATCTTAAATAAACATCGAAAAGCGGAAGAGCGGGAGGGAGCGCGCGCGTTACACTTCACTGTTATTTGCGCAATTAGTTTAATTTTTATTCGCGCAAATTGCCCCACTTTTTGCGTCCATTTATTTACTGCGCTCTTTTTATTGCGTCATGCCAGGACGCGCATCCCCGCCGCCGCCACCCTTCATACCGGTAAAGCAGATTTGCATTATAATGCGATTAATGCGGATGGTCTCTTTCCGCGGGCAAAATTTGATTTCCGATTATGTACAACAATCTGCAAATTACGTCCGAAATGTGTACGTTTGTTTGGTACAACAATAACAATTAAACATTGTTGCCGGAGTGATATTTCATCGCAAAATGGCGGTGGTGGTTGGTTGCTGGAAACGACGACTAAATAATTGCCCATTGAAATGCACCGCGGCGCAATCCGTAAAAGGGGTTGCAGCCAGACGTAACGAGTCTTGCTGCCTAATTAATTGCGCCACTCGGGTGCGTTACCAACACCCTAACAAAAAAAACACGCGCAATGTGATTCAAGTAAATCCAAATTGCCAACCAACTTTGCAATAAATCACCAGAAAAGTTGACTAAATTATCTGCAGGATCGCGAATAAATCACGCCCGTTTTACAGTAATGTTGCTACCATCCAAAGTAGCGCGACAAAAAAATATCACCTAAACCCGAAATGAAACGCGTATCTCTCGTATTGTTTCTTTTATGTAAAGTCATTGAACAATTCATTTCATATAGATTTTCTTTTCTTGTAAAAACTGAAAAAAAAATGCTCATAAATCAATACTTTCACAAACATTTTGTAAAATAACAGCTACTACGTGCAGTAATCTACAAGGTAGTATGAAAAGTTTTGAAAGTGACACATATAACTATTAATATATTTTTTTTAATGTTTGTCTTAAATACATATTATTATTATTTTTTTCAATGTGCTTGTCAGTTGTTGTCTACAAACCGATTAACTTAACTCACTTTCAGCCATTGATTTCTGTCAAACCGTTTAAAGTGGACGTGTCTGTGCAGGTTTCTAATTTGGAAAAACACAAGTATGGTTCTGTTATAAAAAAAAATTTGGCAATAAAAATTCATACCAAGATGGTAAAAGTATGAAACCAATCTGTTTCTTCAGTTTCAACTGTCCGCAGTTGGACGTTAGAAGTTAAACGTGGACATATAAACATTGAAGATGATCAACGTAATGGATGTCCAAAAACTGCAATATAATCAGAAAACAGTTAAAAAGTTCATAATATGATATTAGACGATCGATGAGTGAAATTGCTTGAAATAGCTGATTTCAAAGCATTTTAATAAAATGAGTTTTCCATATTATTCATATAGAATAAAAGACATTGCAAAAATCTACCTATATTCATCATAGCTTTATCTGACTACCATCTATATCCAAAACTGAAGAAATTCCTTCTGAAAAACTATTTTCGTCCAATCTAAGATGCAATTGATGATACAGACAATTATTTTGAAAGATTTGATACATAAACAATATATATACATACACATAGATACATAAACAATATAGAATTTTTAGAAAATCGTTGAACTAACTATTTTGAGCAACAAGTTTGAGTTTGACATCCTTTATACCAGGTCGAAAGCAAGTTCTTTTCCCTATGGTCTTCTGGGAACATGTTGGTGATGTCTGGTTTGAATATTTATTCAGGCCATTGAGTTTATTGAGTCAAAAGCTCAGCCCAAGAAAGGCACGTGATGTGAGGCCAGAAGATCAGCAACGTTAGTCAGCTACTGCCATCTTTGGTCTTTTGTGGGGGTGCCTTGCGTTCCTGAGCAGAGGATTCGTGTGTTGCGAAGCAGAGGCGAAGACTTTTTCTGCAGTTTTTTTCATGGCTTCGGTTATGGTTGGAATGTTGGTCTCTCGATGAATCTGCTTTTTACTTATAAACCAAGGCGCCTTAAATGCAGATCTGAGAAGCTTGTTCTGGACCACCTGCAGCTTCTTGATGTGTATGGGAGCTGCGTGTCCCCAGACGGCGGAGGCGTATAACATCACCGGGCGTATCATCATTTTTCTTTTTTTTTTTTTTTTTCCTTTTTATTCAAGCAATCTGTTATTTAAAAAAAAAACAAACAATAAAAAACAAATGAACTTAAATAAATTAAGTAATAAAGGATTGGTCCAGTGACCATCCTTTTAATATGTCTTATCACGTAATCACAAATCACTGCACATCAAATGAAACGATTTGGTAGGTCCTGCGGCTTGAACCTCTTTAGTCTTCTAAGGTCATTATTTGTGTTGGTCAAGTTCGTTGCCAGGATGCACTTGTATATATTAATATAAATTTTATAATATGTACAATATTCATCTGTTTGAACCAAAGCACACAAATCTACGAATATACAATGATGTTTCATCATTTTATATTTATTATTTAAAAAAAAAACTTTGTAAAAAAGTAAATCTGAAATCAACTTGAAATATTTATATGTGATACCGAAGATCCATACGAACTCCGAGTACGGACATTTTCACTTTTCTGTCAATAAAAATATTTTAATAATTGGGAATCCCTGCTGGAAGTTGTTCATTATTCGAATATGTTTTTACTGTCTGGATATAATTTTTTTTTCGAAACTCTTGATTCGCATTTCAAACTGTTCATTTTATTCAATTGCCAGTTGTATGTAGTAATTACAATATTAGTATATAGATATAGGTATATAGTATCATATTTTGTACTTATATTTTTTATTTAAGTTAAATAAAGTTTTAATCAGATTTGCATAGAATATAATTTATCATTAAAACGATTTTCATTTCTAGAAAACTTTGTAGAAATCGATTAATCTCAAATAAAATTAATGTATTTATATGTTATACCTAATATTAAATGGAAAATATAAATCCGAGTACGTTTTTGTGAACATTATTTAAAAAATACTAAGTAAAAACTACAGTTATTGTTATATGAAGGCAGTTTGAAAAAAATTGGAAAGCGACCCAATGTTATGGAATTAGCTTTTTGGTATATAAAGGGAATTTTGTTAATAGATGATCTTTAGAAAATTAAAAGAATTACCTAGGAATTAAGTAGAAAAAATCGTAAAAAATACTTGGTTCTTTTGCTTTTAATACTTTTCAAACTGCTGTTTCTCTCGAAGATAATTTTTTGCACTAACATTTTACTTTTATTCTCATCAATCAATCGTTGTAGATTGGATATAAAAATCTAACATGAATCTGTTCATTGTACGATTTGTAGTACTTAGAATATTACAAAAATTTTACTATATACTAACTTAATAATTTAATGGATATTATATAAATAATAAATACCACTTTTATTGGATTTAATTATCACATTTATTCTCATCAATCAGTTTTTGTAGATTGGATATAAAAATCTAACATGAATCAGTTCATTGTACTATATTGTAGTACTTAGAATATTACGAAAATTTTACTATATATTAACTTAATAATAAATAATGGATTTATATAAATAAATAATAAATACCACTTTTATTGGATTTAATTATCACATTTAGAAATTTATCAGATTATAATCAATTTAATATTAATCGTACAAAAATGGAGGTCAAAAATACCCCTAAAAAGATACTGAATTAATTAATTCGCAAATACATGTGAAATAGTAATGAATTGAATTTATATGTATATAAACACGATTTCTAATTTAAATATCATATTTTTAAACTACATTTATATTTTTACAGACATATTTTTTATATTTTCATAAAAAAATCTTAATTTTGTTTTGTTTATAATTACTTTCTTATTATTTTTCTCATACGTTTCAATCTGAAATTATATTTGTTGATGTATTTGCTATATGTCTATCAAAAAAAATTTAGCCTTTAATATGTTAACATATTCTTTAGAATCTGGTACTTCCTAATATTATTAGAAACTTGTAATTTGCACATTAATTTATAGATCATTAGTTGTTTCTTTTCTATCGATTATTTAATTTGAAAGCAATAAATATTGATAAGTTATCAAATTAACTGATATATAAATCTTTTTTTTTAAATATATAAATCTATTAACATAATGTTACGTATAAACGAAATATCAATTCCAAGGTCTTAAAAAATAAATGATTATTTTCTATTATTTATATTAAATTACGTTAATTTATAACAAAGTTGAAAACGTAACCTAATTTTAGTAACGCATTCTAAGATACAACAAAAACAGTTAAATTGACAACCTTATAGTTTTCTTTAAATATAAATAGAATAGTTTGAATTATCTTGTATAACATTTATTAGTCTACTCTGGCTTCGGCACGAAGAAGATTTGCCAGACTAATGATGCGAATTGGTGAAAAGCGTTAGACCTGGAAACTAAACGGATCCAAAAACTCGATCATCTGGAAGGTGAGCAATAATAAAGGAACGGACTAACATAGATGAAATCCAGAAGGAGAAGACCCATAGTTTGCATATTAAATTTATTTTAGATAGTTTTAAATTAGGGCAAGACTATATCTATTATATAACATTGTAGGCATTAATTAGTATAACTTTCAAGTACCAATATTGCCTTGCAGAACATCGAAAATGTATATTTTATTAATTAATAAACCAAATAAGAATGTCTATTATTTATTCTGATATTCAGAATTTAATATAAAAATTTGATACAAATATACTGAGTTCGAATTTCAACACACAATAAAAATAATCTAACAAAATGTGCTAGCCGATAAGCACCAGTTGAGGACAGAAATATAGCCGTAAGTATAATATAAAAAGACATATCTCGAAAACAACTGTGGAGTGCAGAGACGTCGGCTCTTCAGACCATAACCAACATGAGACATAGAGGGAATATTTTATTCGTCTCACCTTATACAACTACTTAAAAAACTTGCAGTACATATTCTCAAACGTATTCTTAAAAAATATAAATCAATACTTTTTGAATAAACAAGTCCAATAATTAGTAAAAAAATAAATAAACTTTGGCATTTATTAAGTTAAGTATACAACAGTAATAATGCATAAATTTTGTTATTAATAACTAAATATTATAGAAAGACTTATGTCGATTTTGTCTTTTGGTTGAATTTATGAAACTTAGTAATTTTGCCGTGGCGGATCACCAAAATTAGACACCCCAAAATTATAATCCGATTGATAATCCACCCAATGATTTATTATATAGAAAAACAAATATAACATTCATTTTAGAACGCATAACTTGTATTAATATTTGTATTAACATATGTACACACAAATATATTCGACATGATATTGTACAGAATAATAATTTATTGAAATTACAATAAGTAATGTAATTTAGTAGTGTTCATATCAACTCTAAAATACATAATAGAAATTTAAAAAATATTTCAATAAGAAATATAATTTACGATTTACTCAAAAAGAAAACTTCTAAGCAGGAAATTAGATGTAAAGCTAACTTCGTTTAAACTTTTTTGTCAATGTTTTATCTTTTTATTGTATTTATTTAATGCTTCATATTCAATTGTATGAATTACTTTTGATGTTTTTTTATTGTGAGTTTGCTACGTTTTAGATTGGATTCAATAATGAGAAGAATACACTATCACAGTTTTTTCTAAACTGTGGATTTCAAATTGATTTTTTGGTAAATCACGACAAGATCTTAAGTATATATTATTATGGTTTAAAATTCATAAGATTACAACAGAAAAAAATATATAAATATTTATATGGATGTAGAAGTTTCTATTTTGTGATCTCTGTATAGATAAATTTGCAACTAAAATTTATCAAAATTGTTCTTTAAGGAAAATCGACATATATGACAGTTTAGAAACATTTGGAACTTTTAAAATCGAAAATAATGTGAACGTTTTTGATAACATAATTGCTACCAAAGAAAATTTTGATTATCATTTTCTAGAAGATTCGTTACAGGGCAATATTATTACTAGCATATTGTCGAATTTTAATCGTAGCAAATAACACAATTTTAATCTATTAAACAAACTTTTACATTTTTTTTTACTGAAATTTTCAAGCCACTATTATCCTTTCTCATGTAGCTGAAAGCCGATGAAAAGCTATCTGAAAATATATCATAAAAACTTGAATTTTAATCGTAGCAAAATAACTCATTTTTTATCTGTTAAACAAACTTTTACAATGTTTACAACTACCATTTAGAAGCTATTATTTCCTTTAATTTACATGCAATCAAAAGCCGATGAAAACTGGAAGAACTATATGGAAATGCATCATTAAAACTGAATTTTAATCGTAGCAAAATAACACAATTTTAATCTGTTAAACAAACTTTTAGAATTTTTTCAACTAAAATTTTGAAGCTATTATTTTCTTCTATTTTCATGTAGTCAAAAGACGTTGAAAAAATAAGAGCTATCTGAAAATACATCATTAAAACTGAATTTTAATCGTCGAAAAATTTTAATCTATTAAACAAACTTTTGCAATTTTTTTCAACTGCAATTTTTATGCTATTATTCGCTTCTATTTTCATGTAGACGAAAGCCGATAAAAAACTGTAAGACTTACCAGAAAATACATCCTTAAAACTGAATTTTAATCGTAGCAAAATAATAAAATTTTATTCTGTTAAACAAACTTTTACAATTTTTTTCAACTGCAATTTTGATGCTATTATTCGCTTCTATTTTCATGTAGACGAAAGCCGATAAAAACTGTAAGATTTACCAGAAAATACATCGTTAAAACTGAATTTTAATCGTAGCAAAATAATAAACTTTTAATCTGTTAAACAAACTTTTACAATTTTTTCAACTAAAATTTTGAAGCTATTATTTTCTTTTATTTTCATGTACTCAAAAGACGTTGAAAAACTAAGAGCTATCTGAAAATACATCATTAAAACTGAATTTTGATCGTAACAAATTAATACAATTTTAATCTGTTAAACAAACTTTTACAATTTTTTCAACTAAAATTTTGAAGCTATTATTTTCTTCTATTTTCATGTAGTCAAAAGACGTTGAAAAAATTTTGAAGCTATTATTTTCTTTTATTTTCATGTGGTCAAAAGACCAACCAAAAACTAAGAGCTATCTGAAAATACATCATTAAAATTGAATTTTGATCGTAACAAAATAACACAATTTAAATATGTTAAACTAACTTTTTCAACTAAAATTTTGAAGCTGTTATTGCTTTTATTTTCATGTAGTTGAAAGCCAATGAAAATGCATCATTAAAACTGAATTTTAATCATACCAAATAACATAATTTTATATATCTGTTGAACAATGTTTTACATTTATTTTTCAAATAAAACTATATTCCCTTTTATTTTCCTAATAAATGTGAAGTAAATCAAATAAAAATGTAAAAAGGTATTTTTTTTTTATCGAGATGTATTATTCTAGCAATTCAAGTCACACTTAAAATAAAATCAATGTGTCGAGGATAATATGGGTCACTTATGGATAACAATGTTTAAAAATTTGGTAACTTCTGCACAAAAATAAAGTGGTGTTTTTGGAATTCATATGAGATATTCGAATAATTCGGTATTCAAATACTCATGTTTTTAATAATATTTGATAACATTTGTGTACTTTATTACTTATAATTTTGGGAATAAATATCTCAAATTAAAGTTAATTAATATGTAGGAAGAAATACATTATTACAGACTTACTTTTTGTCTATATTTTATTGTGTTTATTAGATGCATTTTCATCCATATTCTGTACAATTATGTAAGAATTATTTGTGATATTTCTTATTGTGAGTTTCCCAAGGTAAATCTACTGTTAAGTTTGATTTGATACGTTTATTCACCGGTGTTCAAATAGAACTGCAAATTATTACTAGCTAAATAATGGGAAGAATGCACTATCATAGTTTTTTTGAAAGGATTTCAAATTGATTTTTAGTAAAAAAACGACAAGATCTTGCTGATGATCTTTTATAATTTAAAATTTATAAAATATTACGAAAGAAACTAAGTAAAAATATAAATATATTAGGTGTAGAAGTTTCTAATATGTAATGTGAACTTGAGATAGGTTTGCAGCTCGTGAAAAAATTAGAGGATTGATCAAACAACTTCTTGTATGGAAAAACAACACTAAAGATCACATTTATGATAGTTTTGAAATATTTGACACGTTTATAATTGAAAATAATGTGAACGTTTCTTATAGCATAGAGAATTTTAATTATCACTTTATAAAAGATTTGAAAAATAAACCAAATATCAAACCTATGAAATTGTCAAACTCCTTACGCCTGAAAATAACTCAAATTGACCTGGACTTAACTAAAGTCATAAACAGCAATCAAACCTAATTATTAGAAATACTTATTATAAAATTATATTTTATAATAAATGTTTTTTTTCTTCTAAAAGTTTATTACGAAAGAAATAATTTTAGAAATAAATATCTCAAATTAAAGTTCATCTACATTTTTCCTTTCATTAATAAAATGTAAAAATAAATATTTAATGAAAATTGTAATTAAAAAAGTCAATTTGTTATAATTATAATTTATTGTTACTGCATTTTGATTGTTGTATAAATATGTTTTAGTTATAATCTGATTGTGTGTCTGTTACAATAAATACAAAAAAATATTAATTGAAGAATTGACTTGAAAAGTTTAAGTTTTAATTTCTAATTAACTTGTTGATTTATAAATTTCACCCAGCAGTTTCCGGATTCTTTGCGACAGGTGGAACTTAGTTTGCAGCTAATTAAAACCGCAGCAACGGTAGGATTGTGGTTTCGTTGCAAGTTCGTAGATTTTGCAACTTGCAACATGCATATACATACATGTACACAGTTTGCGAACGAAGGAGACCGCACCGACCATCATTTATTATTGGAGTGTCCCAACGTCACTCACCAATGATTTATAGAGATTGATTCTTGCACAGATGGAGCTACTCAATTAATCTACACTATCTCTCTGGAGTTTAACATCTCCACATGCACGTGCCCAACATCCACCCAAACTCTCTCCATCTCTCTCGTCCTCTCTATCAGTATTTCACTCCAACACACAGCTTTGAGTAATTGCTCTGCAATTTCCTATCCCCCTGCCGCTAGGGGTAACTGCCGCTGTTTTTACTCTCCTCAATTCTATTTATTTAAAATTTTATATACCTTTTACGATGATTACAATTAGATTAAATTACAACCCTTGTCCCATCTTTTTTTCCTCTCCCTGCAAAAAAAAAAACATTCCCTTTCCTAAACTTCATTTTTTACCCTCAGTCATCGAGAGTGGATTATTTCAGAAATTAAAAAAGTTCACGCAGCCCCATTTTTTCGCCGTTTACGTTCTCTGCCGTTTAAGCCCTTATTAGTGGACGTTTTCCAAGCGATGAAATATTGTGTGTGCGTTTCAATTAAAACTTGATCCTCCATAAACCCAACTTTTCATTTATTATCTCTCTCTCTATCTCTTTATAAGCAATACACCCATCCTCTAAATTTCAATATTTATCGTATTGATACACCCAGAATTGTTATTATGCTAGACCGACTATTCCTGTTTGCTTTGAACTTGAACAACTTCTCCCATTGCGAGGGGTTGAAATCTATAAATGTGTCTCTGTAGCGTAGCGTTCCGACGTGGGCGGACTTTGTGCAAAGCCCAAACACACATAATGTGTCTACCGTACGCTTATCGATTGTTGCCTCTTCGCCGCAGGGAAAAAATGCAGAAACGTATCCATTCCGAACACATGTATCACAAACTAAACTACAATTTATTGAGTAATTAGTTCTTGTATAACCGATGGTTTTAATGAAGAGTTTACTAAACCTTATTTATATTCTTTGTGGAATATCTGTTAAGTAAAGTGGAAAATAAAGCATCAATTACTTAAAGAAACGATACACTATTAGACGACAAACTCAATAAATGTGAAAGCTTCTTTTAAATTTGCGCAGAAAAAATGCAGAAACGTATCACTACAGACACGAGTCCGGACCTCTCTTCGGATCACTCGCCAGTCTTTGTTACACTGTTTTCGAGAATCTTGACACGGGCTAGACCACCAACCCTTAGCACAAACAACTAATTGGGAACAGTTTAGAGGATATCTTGAGTCAGTCTTATCTGCAGATATTAGACTGAAGTCTGAGGAGGATTTAGAACATGCTGTCGAGGATCTCACTCGATCCATTCAAACAGCTGCATGGAGAGCTACACCCTCGTCATCATCTAAGTCTTTTCCATATAAAGGTCCAGTGAATGTACGTAATTTAGTTAAAGAAAAGCGAAGGCTGAGGAAGATTTGGCAAAACACACGCCATCCGGATGACAAAACTTGCCTGAACAGAGCAACCAGACAACTCAAACACTTGCTTGAAAAAGAAAACAACGAGGCGTTGCATGAGTATCTTAGTAGTCTTTCTCCATCTGAAGCTACTGAATACTCACTGTGGAAAGCAACCAAACACATTAAGCAACCAAAACAGAGAGAGTCGCCTCTTCGTCGGCCGGATGGTAGCTGGGCGAGGAGTGATGGGGATAAGGCAGAGCTGTTTGCCAGCCATCTGGCGAGTGTCTTCCAACCTTTGCGAACTCGTTGGGGAGGAGGAAAGTGAGATTTATAAATTCCTGGGATCTCCATATCAGATGTCACTTCCCATTGCTCCATTTGATGTGGCACAGGTTGAGCTAAACATACGTCGACTAAAAACGAAAAAATCACCAGGATATGACCTAATTACTGCAGAGGTCTTGAGGCAAATCCCAACTATTGGCGTGAAGGTGGTCACACTTATATACAATGCAGTAGGTGCCAATGGAAGGTGGCACAAATAATACTGATCTCCAAACCTGGAAAACCAATGGATGCAGCGACTTCCTACAGACCTATTAGCCTTCTGCCAGTCCTGTCCAAACTGTTCGAAAAACTTCTGCTCCGGAGACTTCAGCTCTGGTTGCTAGAGAATAGACTTATACCAGAACATCAGTTTGGATTTCGAGAACGTCATGATACTGTGGAGCAAGTTCATCGTGTTGTGAATATTATTGGCTGGAGTCTTGAGGAGAAGAGGTACTGCTCCGCCGCTTTTCTCGATATCTCGCAAGCGTTCGATAGAGTATGGCATGAAGGTTTGCTGTATAAACTGAAGCAGTGTCTTCTACATGAATATTTCATCTTATTCAAGTCTTATCTGACTGGGAGGCTTTTTCAGGTCAAATATAAGGATGAAGTGACTTCGCTGTGCCCAATTCTCTCTGGTGTTCCGCAGGGAAGTGTCTCTGGACCCTTGCTGTACCTAATATTCACGGCTGACCTTCCAACTACTCAGCACGTCACTGTGGCCACATTTGCTGATGACACTGTAGTTATGGCATCTGATGAAAACCCAACGATAGCTTCACAGACGCTCCAAAGAAGCCTAAATGATATCGCCCACTGGTTCAAAAAGTGGAGAATCAAAGCCAACGAAACCAAGTCTGTGCATGTAACGTTTACAACGCGCCGACAAACCTGTCCCGTTTCACTCAATAGCTGTGTTCTACCACAAACAGAAGATGCCAAATACCTTGGCATACATCTGGACAGACGTCTCACGTGGAAAAAACATATAAGAACAAAAAGAAAGCAGCTGGGTTTGACAGTAAAGAAATTGCATTGGCTGTTGGGCAGATACTCCTCCACCTCTGTTGATAACAAATTTTTGTTATACAAAACAATTATTAAACCCATATGGACCTATGGCATCCAACTATGGGGATCTGCCTGCAATACAAGCATCGATATTATCCAGAGGTTTCAATCAAAAACGCTGAGAGAAATCACCAATGCTCCTTGGTTCTCTACAAATGAACACATACACTATTACGCGAACATCGGATATGTAAGAGATGAGATAACCAAACACAGCACAAAATATCTACATCGGCTAGAGGACCATCCAAACCAACTCGCCACTGAGCTTACAATTACAGAAACACATCGACGTAGACTGAAACGCTTCAAGCCACACGATCTCCCAAATCGCTTTTGTGATGTATGAGTTGTGATATTTTTTATTTGTATTATTATTTTTTTTTTGTATCCTCTGTTAAGTTATCAGTGGAGTTTGGTCGCTGGACCAATCTCCAATATATATATTTATTTTATTTTTCTTCAGTTCATTATTGTCAAAATTAGTGCCTATTATCTGTTTTTTTTTGTAGATAGATTGCTTTAAAACATAATTTGAAAAAATAAATAAAAAATTAGTTCTAATATAACCGATGGTTTTAATGAAGAGTTTACTAAGCATTATTTAGGTTTTTTGTGGGATATCTGTTAAGTAAAGCGGAAAATAAAGCATCAATTACTTAAAGAAATGATACACTATTAGACGACAAACTCAATAAGTGCGAGAGCTTTCTTGAAATTTAGAGTTATCTGAAGATTTAGAACAACTTAGTTTAATTAAAGTTGAAAATAATTATCAGAATATAAACATAATTATAATAAAATGTATATTCATTAACACAAAAGTTTTACAAATAGTTTTACATACCACAACCGGTCATTCTGAAACTAGAAAGTTGTTCCAAATAAAAGTTAAT
This sequence comes from Nicrophorus investigator, assembly GCA_963457615.1. Classification (NCBI taxonomy): domain Eukaryota; kingdom Metazoa; phylum Arthropoda; class Insecta; order Coleoptera; family Silphidae; genus Nicrophorus; species Nicrophorus investigator. The sequence goes on from OY735143.1 coordinate 16,145,230, forward strand.
GTAAGCGTGGTATTATTTTAGTCTAAAAGATTTGCGATAATGGCGAATATATTATTTATTTGTAAATAAAAGAAACTATGTTAATTTCTCTAAAAAAATATTAAGAAATATAAGTTGTTTTAAATGCCAAGAAAATAATTATATAATGATAATTCGAATCAACTATAAATAAAAATAGCATTTTTTATATTTATATTCAAATTTAAATTTCATATAAAATTTTATTGTAACTATTATTATAATATCAAGTGTAAATATATAAATTACCTCTTCGCTGCGGAGGAAACGTAACTATTACAAACACATATATCACAAATTAAACTACAATTTATCGAGTAATTAGTTCTTGTATAACCGATGGTTTTAATGAAGAGTTTACTAAGCTCATCGCTTAGGTTCTTTGTGGGATATCTGTTAAGTAAAGCGGATAATTGGGCAATAAGAAATGATGTACTATTAGGCGACAAGCTCAATAGGTATGATAACTTCCTTTAAAATTTAAGTTATCTCATGATTAAGGACAAAATTGAGTAAAATAATCTTAATTAAATCATAATTATAATAACATTTATATCCTTAAAATTAAACCAATTATTGAATTTTAGTATTTTTCTTATAATTTTACCTACTATGACCAGTCATTCATTTGGTCATTCTGAAATTATAAAGTTGTTACAAATGAAAGTTAATCTAAACGTGATATGATTTTAGTCAAAAACGTTTATATGATACATGATCTCAAGGACAATGGTGACAATATTCTGAAATTAGTAAAATTGTATACAGGAAAAAAAAAATGAATGTATTTGGAGTTCAATTAAATTATATAATATTATGTAGATGAGAAGGCACAAATAGTCAAGAATCTCTCAATAGTCTAGACTTAATAGCGATAAATGTATAGATTTTATATATAAAAAAAAAACTACAAGAAAAGCATTTTTCAGGCAAATTTTTATTTCAAATGGCAGAGTAAGTTTCTACTGAATAAATATCAGAAACAGGAAACAGCTACGCAAAAACGATCCAGTAAAACCAATTACAAATGTAAGTACAAGTCCACAATGGAAAATATGCCGGATAATACAAAGAAAATGAATTAAAAAATTCTGTCTAAAATGTAAAAAATACGTATATAAAATGTGCAACTAGAATACTTAATTTTTTTTAAAATATCGTAAAAAGAAAAAAATTAAATTATTTATTTATAAATTAAAAAAACTGTTTTTTTTTACTAAAAAATCTTCATTTAATATTGAGAAATAGAAGCTGCATTTAACCGGTCATGGTAGGAATAGATTAATTATGTAGTGTCGGTGCGTTTAATGTTAATAATTTCATTTAATAATAATAATTTTATATAGAATAAAAATAATTATATAATGATAATTTGAAACAACAATAAATAAACATAACAAGTTTTGTTATATTAAAATAAAAAATTTCGTATTAAATTTTATTGTAACTCTTGCCTTTTCGCTGCGGGAAAAAAAATGCAGAAACGTATCCATTCCAAACACATATATAACAAATTAAACTACAATTTATAGAGTAATTAGTTCTTGTATAACCGATGGTTTTAATGAAGAGTTTACTAAGCACATCGTTTAGGTTCTTTGTGGGATATCTGTTAAGTAAAGCGGATAATTGGGCAATAAGAAATGATGTACTATTAGGCGACAAACTCAATAAGTGTGAAAGCTTTCTTCAAATTTGAAGTTATCTCATGATTAAGGACAGCTCATTTTAACTAAAATTGAGTAAAATAATCGCAATAAAAACATAATTATAATAAAATGTATAACATTTAACACTAAACTGATTATTGAATTTTACGATTTTGATTATAGTTTTACCTACTACGACCGGTCATTTGGTCATTCTGAAACTATAAAGTTGTTACAAATGAAAGTTAATGTAAACGATTTTAGTCGAAAACGCATATATTATAGATTATCTGAAGAGTTTGCGATAACATTCTGAAATTATTACAATTGTATATAGAACGCACAGGAAATATAACCATGCCAAAATTTTATAATTATACAATATGACACGTTTTGCAACTAAAGTAAATCATCAAATAATTGTACTGTGACAATTTATAAAACTAAACCAATTATAAAGCTAGTACAATGAATGCATCCGTAGAAATTGATAGAAAAAATATGCCTATATACCGGAGGTAATTAAATTATGTAATATTAATAAAAAGAATCGGTGTACATGAGACCGAACAAATAGCCAATAATTTCTCAATAGTCTAGACTTAGCCGCAATAAATGTATGGATTTTATATAACAGAAACTACGAGAAAAGCAATTTCTAGCCAAGAATTTTTATTTCAAATCAAAATCAGCAAACTGCTAGATAAAAACGATTCATCAAAACTAATTACAAATATAAAACATGCAAAGATAATGTATACACAAAATATATAAAAAATTCAAAAGTTTTGAGTTGTAAAAATTGCGTTCAAAAAGTAAGAATTTGTATACATAAAGTGTCATTTAATACTAAACCTGTTAATCATATTATTTCATATTTGTATAATAATTACATTTTAATAAAAAACAATTCATAAAATAGTAAAAAATTTTGCTATATTATAATAAAATTACAACTTCATATTAGATTGTATTGTGCCCAAATTTTATTTAATCTTTTTTAATGAATAATTATTTTCTTATTATGCAAATTGATAAAGTTTCTTAAATTAGTAAATATGTGTAAAAAAATAGTATTTTTTTGGAAATGAATGAATATATTTAGAGAAAAAAAACTTACATTACAGACATAAAAATGTCTATTGCTTTTGTTGCTTACACATTACATTCATTTTTTATATGTATCATAACTTTTTTTTTGAAATATACAATAAATAATGTATATTTATACATAAATAGCAAAAAAAAGTTATTAACTCATTGAAAAACTATCTTAAATATTAATTGCATAACGTTTCCAAAAGTTGTAAAAAGTCAAGATTGGATGATTTTTCTTATGGACAAATTAGAATTATTAAAATCGCAAAGAATTATGAACATTAAGTACACAAAAATATGGTACTCAATAATATCGTTTTATTGAGAATAACTCTAAAGATTCAATTCTTAACATATGGCACCAATACTCAACTCAGCTGTTCGAAATTGTAAAAATGAATCATACTTTTATATCCTTTAAATATTTATTTTTATGATCAATATGGGGCCTTAAAAATAAAAATTATTTTTATTATAAAAATACTATATATACAGTTCGATTCGAGACGCGCTATAGTACGGACGTGTTCTGCGAAGAAATTTTGATAAAATTAATCTGCCTTTTTTTGGCTTTTTTGGGTATCAGGTGTGCAATACAGTGTGCGCTTGTGGCCATGGAGCCTGAAATGAGTGCCTCAGATACTTCTTCCTGCTATTCGGAGGCCTCGGGTTCCGGATGGGAGCAGGGAAAACGGAAACGTGGAAGACCAAGGAAGGAAACTTCCAAAAAAACAACTGCACCAACAACCTTCAAAACGCCACAAATTCCAACAACGACCCGAACAGATAAGCCAACGGATAAAAAAGTTACAAACAAAAAATTCGACACCATTTTCAACATAAAAGTGCGAGATGCATTGACTCGCTCGCAGCTATCTACCTTGTGGTCTAGGGGCCCGGGCAACCGACAAGACATCATACTGGAAACCAAGACAGGATTCCTCCTGAAATCGAATAACCCCAAGGCAATTGTTCTTGCATACCTGGCGGATCTGCAGGGTCGGGGCCATATCTCTTCATACGCCGAGAGTGTTCCTCGAAAGGAGCCTAAAACACACAGCCACAACGCGTCACTATCCTGTGTCCTCACAAGGATGGACCTGGATATAAAGGACGCAGATATTAGTTTACACTTAAAGACCTCTGGCATCGAGCATAGGTTCTGCAAGAGGATCATCTCCAGGGCAACAGGACAGCCAACATTCAAGGTGCGCATCATCACTGGGTGCGCATCTTCCTTCCAGAGACTCCTGCACGAGGGCTTGTTCTACATGAACAAGCACTTCCCTGCAGTCGAGAGTATACCACCGCCTCCGATACCTGTGCCTTGCGCTAGGTGTCTTGAGTTCACACATGCAACGGACGTTTGTCCGAACAAGACCAAGTGTTCAAAATGCCAAGGACCACATCCGACCCACCGTTGCACGTCGCCACTTCCTCCAAAATGCAGGGCATGTGACTCTGAGGACCATGCTGCATGGTCATCAAAATGTCCCAAGAGACCAACCAAACCCATCCCGGGTGTGCCAAATGCGAGGATAAGATCAATAAATAAAAAATCGAGCGAGCTGTCTGAGGATCTTACGAGCAGCAGAATTCACAAACCTCTAACGATCCACGACCATATAATTAACACTTATATAAACAAAATAAATTCTACGAAACATTCTGAGGGTCGTGCTGAGTTGCTTCAGCGGTTGAAGAAACGATTCATCCGAAACTTTAATGTAGACACTCACGTTTGCTTTTCGGGAAACCACGTTTATGTACTAATGTTTGACCTGGATGATCCGGAGCTGGAGTCACCTACGGGTCTGGTTCAGGGGACTTCCGGGTCTTTCCTCGTGAAGGAAGCTTAGCCATCGATCCGTGTCCGGTCGAATTGATAGTTCTTCAACCGAATACGAAGAAATTTGATAATATTTTTTTTTTGTTTTACATTTTTCTATATTTTCATTTACTTGGTATTTTTGTTATGGTCTTTCTTTTTTTTTTATCACATTATTCCGAATACATCTATTTTTTCTTTTTTTTTGTATGATTTATTGTAAGGCAATTTATATGTTTGATTGTATCACTGGGCGGAAAGACTTAGGTCGATAGCCCTTTGGTTACATTTAATGTGTGATCAATAAATATTGTTATTATTATTATTATTACTATATATAATATATTCTCAATAAATATTTATTATATGACAGTTATTTGATATTGTTTTTATTTGTAAAACCTCTTACCTAAATATCGACAAATGTAATTTTTAACATAATAATTAATTCTATTTTTTTTTATTTATCGAAGAAAGTGTTCCTTCAAATTATAAAGATGTTAGTCCGAAAGTGCAACATCAGCTCGAACCTCTATATTTTATCCCATTTAATAATTGCAGCATATTAGACTTATCATACTGTGCGGCACCAAAATTTTTTGTATATTTATTTCGTACCTTTTCAAATGATCCTTTATTGTTAATTTACTATGGATTACTGAAGTATTGTGAAAATTCCTTGATAGTTTAAAGTGTCTTCATTGATGATTTTATTACTATGAGCCATATAAAATAAAATCTGTCAAAACAAAAATTTAGCTATACCTACAAGGTTTCTCTAGCTGTGGGTATAAAAGTTTTATATAAAAGTTTATTTACAAATAAATATTTAAAAACAAGCAACTTGAACAGCAAACATTCGTGCTTTCTCAAAATCCAACGATATCTTTTGGGATGTTATACTTGAGTCCAAGTGTTCTAATATTTAAAAACTTTTATTTTATTCCTTTTTTATAGCTGAAAATAAACACATTAAGTATATGTATTTAAAAACTTGCCAAGTGTAAAATTGGTTAAAATTTTTAGTGCTTTAGCGAATGTCTTATCTCAAAAAATCACATATTTTGCTAAATCTGAGAGCAGTTCAATGTCCACAACCACCAAATAAACTATTTATCATCAACTCCTGTATCATATAATAAATAGTCTTCAAAAATCAACAAAATACAATTATAAAAATAATAAGTCATAAACCATAAGGTAGATAAATTTCTACATTAAAGAACCAAAAACAATGTATATAACTGAAATTTATTCAATATAAATTTATAAAAAGCTATTTTACATGTTTCGAAATTTTTGTTCTGAAAAATCTTCTAAAATACTTCTAAATCGACAACATCGCTAAACTGTTTAATCTATTCTGAGACAGTGTCAATCTTAGATAGTTTTTTTATAAGTTTTAATCTAGAATTGGAATTGATAAATATATTCGAAGGACAATATAGGTTTGGAAATGCCGTAGCTCTGCCTTTTCAGATAAAAATTCAAACATTTTAAATGGTTGTTGGAAATATTTTAATGAAAAAATAGATTTTAGAGCTTCCATTTCATCAACTAACATATTTCCTTCTAATTCAGCCTTCTTTGATAATATCAATAAATGAATCATTAATCTTAGACTCTGTCGGAGCAATATCTAAATCTGCTGCATGTTTTTTAGTTCTCCTTTTTCCATATTTATAAATCTTCACAAAAACTCAAATAAACTTTTTAATTGCTCAAAACGATCTTGTAATGATTGTTTAGCTTTATCTAAAACTAAATTAAAAAATGATATCTTGAATGCGTTTAGAGAATCTATAATAGGTTCTATCATCGCCTTCATAATTGAAATGTTTTTTTTTATTTTCCGGAGCCCTTTATTTCGAAATTCCGTAGATATTTCTAAGTCTTCTGCGAGTTTTTTTGCCTGAACTAAAATTTGTTCAAATTCAATAATTCTTTATTTGGTTAACCAGCTTAAAAGTTTTTCTAATGAAGAAAATGCTGTTGATATGTCTACTGAATTACTTTGTTCATTGCTTAAAAAATTTACTTGGAAAAGTAAATCATACCAAAAAACCATTAAATTTCCAAATGATTCTGCTTCATTTTTGATTTATCCTCGGATATTTCTGAGATTGTTATATTTTCAAAATTAATATACCTAGATATTTATTTTTGTAATATGTACTATTTTTTAATATATAAATTTTGGTGTGCTGCGGGGCCATTTCAAGTGATGTGCTCGATTTGGTCCAATCTGGTCCTGAGTTGGATTAGGAATACGATTACCATACTTATGGTTGAAAGACATCGGCTGAGTGAAGATTGGTTTAATAAATATTCTAAAACATCCATATTCACTTCGAATAGAACATTTTCCTTGACAATCCACGGAGTAGCTTTAAATATTTGCCTATACATTTTATAGATTCTAATCATGAGTGACTGACATAACTTACATTTAACCCGACTTACGCGAATTTGGCTAACGCGTCTTTCTTAGAATTTCGAGGTATTAGTGTCTTACTAAAAAGATTCAAAACGTTACCAATCATGACATATTACCTTAAAAGCCGCAGTGAAAATATGTTTTCAAAGTAACGCAACAAAAAATGACATTTTCTTTTATTTTACTAAATAAATTGTAACATCAAAATATTTTTTTGGGTAACAATTTTGTTGAATGTTTTTCATGTTGTGTAAAATACTGCAATAATAATTCTAAATAAATAATATGCGGCAAGGTCTTTGCGATCTTGGTCTTTCCGCCCTAAATATTTACATATTAAAGGCATTAAAATATTAATGATGCGATAGCGTATTCATAGTAAGAAATAAAAGGGAGAACAAACAGAACAAAGGTATTTAAATTAAATATTAAAATTCCTTTGAACTATAAACAGAATTCTATGCAGCTTTGCTTTTTATGTGTTATCCATTCATTATTCACCGAATCATTAAATTGTATTGTTAATTGCACAAATTACTTTTTGTAGTAATAATAAAATTTAATAATTGATGTTTTAAAATTATTAAAGATAATATTTACATTTAATTATATATAAATGATTTTATATTAATTAATTATATAACAACGATAAAAAGACATTTGCGTTTAATTAATGATAACAATAAAAAAAAGAATTTACAGTCATAATAATTAATTCACAATTTTATTCCGTTTTTATTTCAACTTGTTTGTAATTTCTTTTCCTTGAAATTTATCTGTTCATAAAATGAAAATATTACTTCAAATTTATTTTATATTTATTTATATATTTTAATAATTATACATCAAAATTATGTAATTAAAATAATATTAATTATACAAAAATAATAAAATCTTCCATCTTTACCACATCAAAAAAATCGTTTCCACCAAGTAAAGATCCGCACTTCCATCTATCTACCGCTTCAAGGTTTCCTGCAAAACTCACCTCTGTCTCTTTTTTTTTATAAAGTTATGTCTCAGGAATGGAATTCTGGATTCTAAATCTGATTGGTTTTATATAACTTTATTCGTTGTGTCCAGAGTGTGTTTACTAAAACGTTTTATTATAGATGATTTAGTTACTTAATTTTTTTACTAAATCTATGTTGATTATTTGATATTGTTGCTAAGACTAATTATAAAAACATATTCTAGTTACAAAGTAAATTATGAGATGATAATTGTAATTAGGATTAGGGTATATTTATAATTGATGATTATGTGTTTCTAATGAATTCAGCCTAGGTGTTTTTTTTTCCTGATTCAGACTCCAATATATTACATTTGTTTATAGGAAAAACTGTATCGATTAGGATTCTTCGTAGAGAAAAGTACTGATATGATTGTTACCAGCTAGCTCTAATTATTTAAATTAAAGTATATCAATTTGAGGACTTTATGAAAATCTCTTTGTACTTATAAATCTATTTATTTAAAAAGGTGTATCGACTAAAGATTCTGTGGAGGTCTCTTAGACATAGTTTATTTATATATAATAATAAGGGTTGGACACAACAATGCAACTTTTTTTACATGATATTTATAATTCCTAACACCTTCAATCTTGACTTAGATAAAGTACCATAGCAGACAAGATACCACATAAGTTTTTCACTCCTCTACTCTTCAATCATCGATCAACAATTTACAAAACCGCTTGTCCTCTCGCTTTTTTGATTCAACATGTGACTTCCAAAAATAAATCTATCCAAAATAAAACTCATTGTTCTGCTCTGCCTTTTATCCAAAAGGTACCCTGGGAAAATATCCCATTTACCCGTCGCCTACGGTAAAATACCTGATAATCCTTCTTAATCTATAACTCCAAATTATCCATTAAATATCAAACTTTAGGTACATTATGAATTGAAAAAAATTTAAGATCATTATTGATTTCTTGGGAAATGTGAAAGTGAGAGGTATCTGTCGAGAAGAGTAATAATTTTGGTTCCAAAATAATGGAAATTAATCGTAGAGTTTAGATGAGGATTAGTAAGATGTCAAATTTTGGTGAGGATGTGAATACGGAGAGTTTTTTAGGATTGAATTTCGGCATTGGAAACTAAAAGTGAAGCCATAATCAATGATTAAACTACAAATTAACTTATAGAAAAAAAAATGACATTGAATGGATTATTCAGAATTGCAGAAGATCAGGAATAGGAAATTACATGATCTGGAATTGAAGTTGAATTGTTTGGAATGGGAATTAATTTTAAGTTTTGGTTCAAGAAGAATTACTAAATACTTTGCAGAGGACAATGGATATATAGGTTAGTTCCTAATAGAAACATGAAAACATAGGTATTAGCAAAAACTAGTTAATTTATAATAGTTAATGATTTACAGAATTATTTTAATAGCAAAAAATGGAAGTAAATAAAAATGCATTTATGGAGAATGTGAAGCAAGTTTTATAAGTATTAAGAGGTAATTAAGTCTGCCCTAGTAATTAGTTTATTATTTAATTTAGTTGGTTCTAATTTACCTGAGCTCTGTGTTAGCTATTCATTTAAATATTATTATAGACATTAAAAAAATATACGAAAGTTTCCGAGCGTTTATAATTTCAATACCATTTTTTATAATTGTAGATAAAATTTATTGTAGTTTACATACAAAGGGTTATTGAACACAGTCTTTTTGTGCATTTTATATAATTTTATAGAAAACTAAATAATTTTAATTAATTAATAAAATCATATTATGAAGAAAACTAAAAGCTGTACTGCCGTATTTTAAGTTTAATTAAAATTAATTAACCACAACCACTATCTTCACTTAGTCTGTGCAGAGTATAATATGGACAGTTTTCGGCACGTATTCAATAAGTATTTATTATAAAATACGAAAAATATAATGTTCAAACCGAAATTGAGCGAGAAATTGGACTATGTTGAGTCTCGGATGGAATGTAATTGTCTTTGAGTGGTATTTTCTATATCCAGTTGAACGTGTAGGCTTGTCACTCCATATTGATTTAGTAGTTAGTTTCGGATATTAATGCGGGAAAAAGTAAAGTCAAGTATACTTTACCACTTTCTGAGGCCATAAGGGTTGAGTTCGAAGATCTTGTTAGCTCCTATATTATCGGTGCTTCTGAACAACATATGATTTGTGATACCTATTTCTCTGAAGGCACCTGTCCGAGTAGGATGATGTAGAGATAATATTCTAAGACTGTGTGGATATGTCAAATTGTATGTGTAAATGCAGCTCCTTGAACTAAGGTACTTTTAATTAATTAATGTATTTTTTTATTAGTTAACAAGATACTTTCCTCTTGGAAGTGCTACATTTAGCACATTTCGTCTACGTCAAGCGTTATTCATAAATGTATTACAAGAATAAGAATAAAATCGATTTTTAAGCTACATACAATGATCTCTAGTCGGGGCATCAACGTAATGTTTGTAGAACTGCTGTTATGGCATCACATAAGTTGTAAAACGTGATAGGAATACTAGCTTTAGTGATAGTTAAGCATAGACGCATAATAGAGTCTAGCTTTATGTTTAGTTAAGTTTTGTTATCAATTATAGCTATATCTTGATCAACTTGTTTCTTCGTCTAAATAATTAATTAGTAATAAAAGCATTTTAAATTAGTTTAAATTGGCGAAAATCCATTGGTATTTTTTTTTATAATAAACACATAATAATTATAATTATATATAAATACATTACACAAAAATATAAAAAAGTAAATAAGAAAAAAATCTTTTGATAATTACAATAAAATGAATATAAAATAAACGTCAATCGGTCTATGAAAAGTAAGTAGTTTCCTAGGATGGACCTGAACTATAATTTAAGCAGTTTTAAAGCTTTGAACTTAATACAATACAAAATGTGAACTTAGTGTTAATATTGCATTTAATGTCTCATCAAATATTCATTTCTATAAATAATATACAAACTAATGTATTCTGTATTTTTTTGTTGTTGTTGAAAGATGAAAGAGTACATCATTTATTCATAATTTCATGATCCTAATATCTACAATTTTATGATATTAATTTATAAAACTTATTTGTTATAATAACTGTCTTCTAGATAGTTTGAGGATAGTCTTCTAGATTATCCTCAAATTCGACCGGTCCAATTTAGGAAACTTTCTTTTTATCTTTTTTAATAATAACAATATAAATCAAACGAGATCATGCACAAAAAAAGAAAAAAAATTATGACTATATAGATCAAAAAAAACAGAGCATTTATGTAGAAAAAATAAATTTAAGTACTCGTGTTTTTAATAATTTATTTTATTTTTCAATAAAAAATAATTTGTTTTAAGAATTTCAAACCGGATTGATTGATGAATTTCTGAAACAGAAATAAAATCCTCAAGACGCTCTCTCATAAATATTATTAGATACAAACTATGTTGGTCCAATTTAGGCGACGATCCAAATTTAGAAATTCTATCCTCAATAATTGAAATCTATGTGTTATTTTATCAAAATCTTGATGCGGAGATGCAAAAACCAAAATAAATATTATTGTTATTTATTTTCACTGATAAAAACTTATTTATATGTAAATACTGACATTATAAAGGTAATATATGGATATATTTATATTGAAAAATCACAAATCTTTGCATTGCGCTAAATTAATTTTAAAAGCAAAGTGCATGTGACATGCAGATATAAATATATATGGACTTCCTGCATTTAAACTCAATGGAAAATGGGTTCAGGAAATGACACTGTCGGAGCTGCGCTGTGTGCGAGGAATCATCGATCTTTATGCACCGATGATTTGCATATTATTAGGAGTTATAGGTGAATTTATAGCCGGGGTTTTCCAATACCTTCTTCCGCGTTATATCCGCTTCTTTTCCACTTCCTTTCTTATAGCTTCTATTTTACTTTTTTCTTCTTCTCCTTTTTTATTCTTCTATCCAGATCCATCCGCGTTGAGATATAGTGTTCGTCGCAATGGATGGATGGTAAAGCCCTTTTCTGCGGCTTTTATGTCTTCGCCCACACTTCTTTACGGGTGACCGTAAACAGAATTTATTTTGATTATACGTGTAAATTTAGTTAGCATCATCAAAAACTTGGTTACGTGCCCAGAAATATTGCATTATATTACTTACTTACAACGACATCCGCCGGCGACCTACGAATATAAAGGAAACATTCCGCTCGCCCTTCGACAAAGGCGGACCGAAGCCGCAATTTTATTATTGCTACGTGTGTTGCAAAACATAAAACAGTGCGCTCTCTCTATACTATTTTTTCTTTCATTCATTCTTTTTGGATACAACAAATGCACATTTTACATGAAAGGGTTACCAGATTTATTTTCAAATATATTGTATATTTGCTTTTCTATAAAATATATTCAAAACATTTTAATAATAAAAATATAACAAGTAACAATTTTGTATATAATAAATGCTAACAATGCATAAGGGTTCATAATTTTTGTAATTATTACCTCGGTTAACACAATTAACGGCGCAATTGAAAACATTGAAAGTTCTTGAAAAAATATTACAAAAAAAATGCTTAAATGAAGTTTAACGCAAAATATGAACTCGGTTAACACAACGCATATTTTTTTTCAGCAAACAAACACTATTAAAAAAGCAATTGAAAACATTGAAAATTCTTGGAAAAATATTAATAAAAAATCTTAAATGAAGTTTAACGCAAAATATGACCAGAACTTGGTTAAGGTTACGCATATTTTTTTTCAGCAAACATAAAATCAACAATTAAACATGATTAAAAACGCAATTGAATGAATTTAAAGTTCTTGAAAAAATATTACAAAAAAAAATGTTTAAATGAAGTTCAACGCAAAATATGACCTGAACTCGGTTAACGCTACGCATATTTTTTTCAGCAAACAAACACTATTAAAAAAACAATTGAAAACATTGAAAATTCTTGGAAAAATATTACTAAAAAAATCTTAAATGAAGTTTAACGCAAAGTATGACCAGAACTTGATTAAGGTTACGCATATTTTTTTTCAGCAAACATAAAATCATCAATTAAACATGATTAAAAACGCAATTGAATGAATTTAAAGTTCTTGAAAAAATATTACAAAAAAAATGATTAAATGAAGTTTAACGCAAAATATGACCTGAACTAGGTTAACGCTACGCATATTTTTTTTCAGCAAACAAACACTATTAAAAAAGCAATTGAAAACATTGAAAATTCTTGGAAAAATATTACTAAAAAATCTTAAATGAAGTTTAACGCAAAATATGACCAGGACTTGGTTAAGGTTACGAATATTTTTTTCAGCAAACATAAAATCAGCAATTAAACATGAGTAGAACGCAATTGAATAAATTTAAAGTTCTTGAAAAAATATTACAAAAAAAATGTTTAAATGAAGTTTAACGCAAAATATAACCTAAACTCGGTTAACGTTACGCATATTTTTTTTCAGCAAACAAACACTATTAAAAACTCAATTGAAAACAGTGAAAGTTCTTGGAAAAATATTACTAGAAAATGCTTAAATGAAGTTTAACGCAAAGTATGACCAGAACTTGTTTAAGGTTACGCATATTTTTTTTTCAGCAAACATAAAATCAGCTATTAAACATGATTAAAAACGCAATTCAAAATATTGAAAGTTTTTGGAAAAATATTACTAAAATATAGGCGACTCATAGCCGAATTGTTAGTCACCACCTCACGATATTGTGAGTTCGGGTTCAAATCCCAGCCAAGTCAAATAAGTAAAACTTCAATTGGGAAGTTTATCTTAAAAATAATACAAATGTCAACACAGATTAAAATGTCACACCAGATTTACTGAATGTCCACACGGACAGATTGTAAATAAAAATATAAAAAAAAAGAAATTTAACGCAAAGGATGACCAGAACTTCGGTTAACATTACGCATATTTTTTTTCAGCAAACAAAAAAATTATTAAAAACGCAATTAACAACGCAATTAACAATATTGAAAGTTCATGAAAAAAATATTACTAAAAATGCTTGAATAAAGTTTTATGCAAAATATGACTAAAACTGGTACTAGAAGAATAAAGTAACATAAAAAATAAAAATTAAGTTATCCAGTTGTATAAGTCAATGGATTTCAGTACAAGATAATGAAATATTTAGAAATCCTATGATTAGAATAAAATGAAGACGAAATTAAAGATGTTACTGCCAACAAGTGATAAGTTTTCTTTTTTATTGATCCTGATTTAAGAAGAAGTGTTATTGTTAAATTACCAGTGTTAAATGTATGAAAAAAAATGCTTTTAATTTGGTTAACCCTGTAAAAATATTAACGACAAAAATTATATTATACGCAAAATAGGAGAGCAACAACATCCAGTTCAGATATTAAATACGTTCGAAAGTCAGGAAATGAGCTTATAATGTAAATTAAGGGATGTTTTCTTAGATGTAAAATACAACCAAAACCGAACTAGAGCAATGGTTTCCAAATTGGATGGCGCATCTCTTTGGATTGGCGCCGACGAGGAAGGGGATATCCGAGAAATTAAATCTTTATGTATCAATGAAAAAAATTGTAAATTTTTGGAAATAAAATATGTAAAATGTCATGACATAATATAAATAAATTAAAACATTTTAAATTGCACTAAAGTGAATATAAAACTATATATTTCTACAATTTCTATAAATGTATCGAGTAATATTTCTCTTTAATGAATAAGTTTGTATTTCGTGTTATGAAATATTCAATTTAGATTAAGTATTATACAAAAAACATTAAAACTAATACTTCTGAAATTATGTATAAATACTACTGAAATTATGAAATACGATTTTTACAGCTCTCTTTACTTTATTTGATTGCCTACACTTACATTTTTATCGATTTTCATCGAATTTTTAAAATACGGAAAAGTGTATTATAATTGGTTTAAATCTTTTAAATCGATTTTTAAAATTATACTTACCATATTTTGCAGCACAGTCCATTTAGTTACAGTATTTCTTAGTGAGTTTTATTGTTTCAAAGACATTTAAAGTTCTCACAATTGAGGATTTCATGATCGAAGCTTATTTACTACTTTATTATTTTATAATCTCAAAAAAACATACAAAATAAAATATTTTGAACACATCTATAATATCAGAACATACTTTAGAGTTAGTGATTAAAAATTGACCCAAATGTAAAATTTTTCGAACTTTCAGTAAAATTCGCTATTTTATTTATGTATATAAAAAATATGATATATATATTCAAAATAAAAAAACTTATTGTAAATCTTGCTTGAGATTAGCAAATTATTTTACTTATAATGTCTTGCAATTTATTGCTCTATTATTTCAGGTTTTTAAAATAAAATGTTATAAACTTATTATCTACTTTTAGTCTTATGAAACTTTAAAATATATTCTGACACTTTTACCGTGAAGTAAAACTTCTTGTCTAAATAGATAACCTAACAATAAAATAATACAAAAAATGAATAACTTAATAATGCAACTTTTAGTTTGATAAACTGATAATATATTCTCCAAATTTTCTTCTGAGCCGCATGCGGCTCTTTGTTCATAATTTTTTTAACGGACAAAATCAATTTTTCTAAATAACTATGTTAAGTAATTTATTTCAAACAAAAAAATGGACAGTATTAATTTCACAAATATAATATGGATTTTAGTTTACAGCTATAAATAAAATATGTTAGAATGTAAATATATTCCATGAATTTTCAATATAAAATGAATTTAATGAATGTTTTACTACATAAAACATTTTATTAAAATATTGGTAGACCAAAATTTGGTTGAAACAAATACTTTGAAGCTACCATGAATTATTGCGTGTTTCGGTTCATTCAACAATTTTATATAGTTATTAATATTCAAATTACATTTTTTATACACATCCAATTTCATGTAAAATATACATTACAAAATCATATTTTAAATTTTATAAGCGTTAATAATTAATCGCCGTTCCAATAAATTTGAATAAAAATAAATGAGTTATGCGCATAATTAAACCAATGTTTGTAACATTAATAAGTTTTTATAAATACGTCAATAATTTGCATCAGTCCGGTTTGATAACTTCAAAATAAACTAAATTTTAATTTAGTAAAATAAATATAAAATTATAATTATTTTGAAAGAATTGTTAAAGTTATAGGATTTTTATTGTTCCAACTGATTATAGAAATTCATCACGAAAGTTATTGTGAGCAATCGTGAAACAATAAATGAGATTATGAGAAACGCTGGATACGGCACGAAGAAAATAAAAACATGTTTACCTCAATTTTCAATTTTCCATCGGCGGAAACACAATTTAAAAGCACGAGGAAAATTGTTGATATTGATAAGTGCCGTTGAAGTGTCTCTCCAGGAGTTGCTCGTGACGCGAAAGAACATTGTTTGCTTATTTGTCGAATGAAGAATCCATTCGATTCGGCATTGAATGAAGTGAAAGCTGCAGCAGCAACAGCGGGATAAGAAAAAAAAAGGAAGGAAAAGCTGGAGCGCTCGTTTCGTTCCTATTTGTTGCCAACTTCACTTTTTGCTGAAAAAAATGTTTGGGAATTAAATTAAAAATATTTTTTGTTTGAATTTGCGTTTTGCTCATAATATCAATATTAATAATTAAAAAATATGTTCCAATAATTAATTAATATATCACAAAAATTGTAAAATATACAAAAAAAGCTTTGTTTTTAAGAAGTTAATTGTATATCGGAATGTATTTGTGTTTCAACTATATTGTTCTTCATGACTAATCTATCTCTCATTTGTAGATATAGTATGCAAGGAACGCCCCTAAAACGTAAATTTAAATTTTGTTATAAAGCTTTTTCCTATTTTTCAATTGCTTAATCCATATTTTCTAAATTGTTGACTTCTGACTCGTATTCGCTCTATATTTTTCTTCACAATTATCGGAAGATCCATGTACCATTAATTTTAATGTTTACATTTGACAATGCCTTTATTAGTTGTTGTGTCCTCTTAGGGCATGTTCAGAGAATGTCATTCTTCATCTCACAAAGTTGACACATTGCTGCCAAGTAAGATGTACATCTTTGAACTATGAGTTCTTCTCGACACTTATTACATTTTTTTTGCTTCTTGCACTTTACAATCCTTTTTTATATCTCTCCTGTATCAGTTTCTTGTAGTCTTTTATCGTACTCATGTCATCTGTGCCTGATGACTTTTCTCACTAGCTCAACACTTGCATCAGATTGAAGTCATTCATCTTGGATATTACCTAACAGCAACTCGGAGCATTTTTGTTGTGAAAACGTTTAGAATCTTTATAGCAGAGATTGCCAAAGAGCCACATGAGTAATGACATCGTCATCATTTACTTAATTAGCCAAATACACAGTTTTGTGGCCCTTAACTGGCTCTATAAAATTCTTTCATCCAAATCATAAAAGGTAATGTCTGCAAAAATTTGAAATTCCACCACTGGATTGTTTCAAATATTATTTCTAAAATGTGGTTATTTAAAATTCTTCCATCTGATATTATCTTATCAGAGCAAATAATACAGTCCCATATTTTGATTTACTTTTTTCTGCAATTTCAATAGAAAAATTCAGGGAAACATACATTTTGCAAAAAGTTTGGTTGGAATAAGTTCATCCTCCGAAATCACTAATAATATTTGATTATCAGAGGGAGGATATCTGGGTGAAAGGGTTAATAATAACAGAATAAGATCCCTCCATTCTAAACCATTTTTGAAGTCTATTATATTTTTATTAAAATTGTTTATAATTATGCTAGTTTTAATCAATTAATCAGTATTATTTTTCTTATCATTCCTTTTAATATGCAGCTTTCCCAGTGCTTGTATCATAGATTGACTTTTAAGTAGTAATAAAAATAATATTTTTTCATTATATTTGTTTGATTTGGACTCAAATATTTGTAGATTTACTTGATCAGTTTCATGTGGTCGTTTTCTCTGCTGGCTTTTTTGTATTTTGTTGTTGATGTATATTTACTCAGGTTATTTGTTGTTGATTTTTTTATTGCTTAGGTATTTCTTCTTTTGTTTGTTACTATGACAATAGTGACGTAGCATTCCTTATTGTCATAGAGACTCTCTTATTTATTACCCTAGTTTGTTTATTGTATCATTTTTAAAGTTTTTATTTTGTCACTACTAGTAATTCCTGTGTCGGCTCTTATATTTGCTTTTTGAAGTGTTTTTTGTTATTTTACTTTGATTTTGTATAAACTTTTTTCTTTCTCTTCCTTCTATCACCTGGGATCACAAATTCTGTTTTATCAATAAACGAGGTGTTATTTTCTGCCACTAATCTTCTATACCATTTTATTACCATTTTTTTTCTGTTCTAAATTTGTTCCTTTTTTTAAAATATTTATTTTATAAAGCGATCTATCTAAAGAAAAAAAAAGATAATAAGCTCTAGTTTTGTCCCATTAAAAAAAAACACCAATTAAATTCTATGTACATTGAAGATCAATCCATACTTTCAGACATCACCGTTGTTGACGTGACTGAAAGTTCATCAGCTCAGCAGCAAGTTGGTTGAAGTGGTCATCTAGCCGATGTTGGTACTTAATGCTTGATTATCTCATCTTTAATGAAAGCTGTGTTGTATATCTATGCTACTATTACATGCAGAACCCCAGAGCTGAATACCATAAGTCCAAATCGGTTTTATGATGGTTTTGTATATTAACAATTTATTGTCGACTGAGGTGGGTGAATGTCTTCCCATTAGTCAGTGTAATTTCTTCACTGTTATTGCCAACTGCTTCCTCTTTGTTATTATATGTTTCCTCCAGATCCTGATGCATGATCCTGATGTTTGATTGTGGCAGTATTCTATTATTTAGTGTGACAGATGGACAGGTTTGTCGTTGCATCGTGAATGTCACATGCACCGACTTTGTTTCATTGGCCTGATTCTCCACTTCTTTAGCCAATGAGAGATGCGATCTAGGCTTCCCTGAAGCATCCGCGAGACTACCACCGGGTCTTGATGAGACGTCAAAACGACAGTGTCATCGGCAAAATTGGCCACTGCGAATCTGGAAGATCCGCTGTGTAGATCAAGTACAGCAATTGTCCAAAAACACTTCCCTGCGGAATTCCAGAATAGATTGGTCGTATGGAAGTTACTTCGTCTCTATATCTCACCAAATTTGTTCTTGTACTGAAAAGTAACTTTGTATTTTTTTCTTTTAGATATTATCACAGATATATGATTCAATCACTTAGCTTTACTATAAATTCATCAATTCAAAAGATAATCTAAAATAATCAGAATTTATTTCTTTTTAGTGTTTAGAATTTTTAGCCTTTACAATAAATTTTGTTTTCAGAATTTTTTTAGAAATTAAAATGTTAACAGTTAATCTCATTTGTAATACTTCTATAGTAATATTTTCTTCGATTAATGCTGATTTTATATAACGCAGTTTATTCAAAGCCTAAAAGCTATAAATATACATATTTTCTAGACGTTAGTATGATAACGCTTGTCGTCAAGGAACCAACGCATCCTAAGTCTTAAACGTATTTTCTCACAGTATATAAAATAATATTGATTTCACCTCAGGAATAATTTTGAATATTTCAGGTAATTTCATTACAATATAATATATAATATATAATAGATTAATCCGGTTTCAAAAAGTCCGGTAAAACCTATTATGAAATCTGTGGGATTGTAATTGTCCAATTCATTCTAATAATTTATATTATAATTAAATTAATTATAGCTTCAGCATATTTAGTTTTAAATTTACAAAATTATGATCATTTTTATTATTTAGTTATTTATTTGTATTTTGCCCAATAAAATTATATAAAAAATGTAAATTATAAATAAATTTTGCTTCTATGATTAAATAAAATTGTGACTTTAGAAAGTATCAATTCCGCGTTTTATTAATTATGTCCATTAACTGTTATGTAGATTGTTTATTTAATTATATTTCAACGCATATTCTACTTATGAATACTGTTGAAATTTTATTTTTCTTTACATATTTATTATATACTCCTTTGAAGATAGAATTTCACGTTTCAAACTTCCAAGTCCAATTAACGTAAAATATTTTTACCCAACGGAGATTTTCAGCTCATGTTTAGAGATTTTCATTTCCGCGAATTTCTTGGTTACCAATAAGATCCCTAAGAGAATATTCAATAGCAGAATTAATTATTTCATATGATACAAAACAGATATATTTTATATTTTCTGAAGAAATATTTACTTAAAATATGTTTCCTAAATTGTATATAAAATGTATAATATTACAAGAAAAAATAAATAAAAAATATGACCAATGAAATATTTTATACAAACTTTATTAAAGTTAAGTGTCTGAAATATTCGAAATAAATGATTCATTCGTTTAGTTAAGGTGGTATCAATATTCTTTTATAGACAATTTATATTTTGAGAGACCTTAGATTGAGTTCCTAGACGACAAGTTAAGTTAACATCTGGAAAATATGTAGATTTTTAACTTCTTAGGCTTTGAGCAAACCGCGTTATATCAGTATTAATAGGGGAAAGTTAACAATGTCTTACTACAAAACTATAAAAATATTATTGCCCTTAAATAAATGTATTTATTGTGAAACGGTTTTTACTGGAATTAATCATTCACACAATGCCTAAAATACAAAATGGCGTAATTAAGACAGATTGAGGTTATGTAGCTTTATTTTCGTGAAACGGCCATTGTAGAGGCGTCAGTTGTTTTGCTACATAGCAATGATTGGCTGAAAAGTTTCCCAGCCATGTTTTCTATTTTATTTCAGGTTATAATTATAAAGCAAGAAAATAATAATTTGTTAAATTTAATTGCAAATTAATAAATTTGAATACTTCTCATCTAAGATAGTATTTATTATAACTACTTTACCTTTTAAATCGTGAGCTTGAAAATTTATGTTTTAAAATATTTTTAATAAACAAAAATATTGTTACATAAGACTATTGACCATAGTCCTTCCACCCTTAAAGAAATATATTCCTTGTAGAACGTTTCAGTCACCAAATATTTGAAGAACTTATTAATATTTATTATTAGTCACATAAACAGATAAAAAAATCAGAAATAAAAATATTATTACATATTGTTACATAAGATCAACTTTAAATAAATATATTTCTGTTATAACGTTTTTTTTTTAATTTAATCATTCACACAATATTTGAGGTTATGTAGCTTTGTTTTAGTGAAAAGGCGATTATGGAGGTGCTACTTGTTTTGCCACGTAGCGATCTTTTTCAATAATAATGATTGGCTGAAAAGATTATGAGTTTTCTATTATTTCAGGTTAGAATTTTAAATATTTTTAATAAAGAAAAATATTGTTACATAGGACTAAACCATTGTCCTTTCGTTATTAAAGAAACATATTCCTTGTAGAACGTTTCTTACTGAATTTAATGAGGCGCAAAATATTTGAAGAAATTAATTGTAATATTTATTGTAAGTAACATAAACAGATAATATAATGAAATAGAAATATTCTTACATAGGACTATTGACAAAAGGTCCTTCAGCCCATAAAGAAATATATTCCTTGTATAAGTATACACTCAAATCTGTTTTTATACCAAAAATGTATTCTTGAAGAATGAAAAAAATCGTTTAAAATAGATACAGAATTAAACATCAGAAGATTGGTTCTTGAGGTCGATACAAATTTAATTTAAAAAAAATCGCTTAATTTAGAATCATGTTTTTTTTGGTCTTACTGTAGTAGACCTCAGAAAACTTGCTTATCAGTTAACAGAAAAATATAAATTAAAACACCTTTTCAATAAAGAAAAAGGCGGGAAAGAAATGGTACCATAATTTTATGAAAAATAATCCGAGTTTGTCCTTGCGTACATCAGAGGCAACTTCAATGGCCAGTGCTAAGGCATTCAACAAACAACGCGTTTATGTTTTTTTTTTGATAAATATAAATCTATATTAGATGAATACGAGATTCATCAAATAATAGAAAGCAAACAGAAAATGTAAAGAAAACACTATTAAAAATAAAAAAGAAGAGCTGCGATTTAACTCAAAATGACTGGTTTTGCTGTTTTGAGAAGAAAATCAGGAGGAAAGCATGATTCAGTGCATGATATGTAAATCTTGGGTAAAAGATATCTCAAAGCTTCTCAGATCTGCATTGGTATATAAGTAATAAGCAGCTTTATCGAGAGGCCAACATTCCAACCATCACCGAAGCCATGAAAAAAGTTGCAGAAAAAGTCTTCACCTCTGCTTCGCTACATACGAATCCTCTGCTCAGGAACGCAGTGGATTACGACGAAGATGCAAGGCACCGCCACAAAAGACCAAAGATGGCAGTAGCTGACTAACGTTGCTGATCTTCTGGCCTCACATCACGTGTCTTTCTTAGGCTGAGCTTTTAGACTCAATAAACTCCATGGCCTGAATAAATATTCAAACCAGACATCACCAACATGTTCCCAGAAGACCATAGGGAAAAGAACTTGCTTTCGACCTGGTATAAAGGATGTCAAACTCAAACTAAAAGATATCTGTGTGAAGCGTGTATTTAAAAAATGTATGCAAAAAACCCTATTTAGATAAATAAAGGTATATTACTAAATTTATTTGTTTTAATAATTACTATATTCAAGAGGTTCGAATTAAGCACCCGGTGGTACTTCTTAGGAAACTGGTAGCCTAAGTCGTACTTTCTTAAGGTTTTCGAAATTATTATTTTTAATCAACAGCAAATTGATTATTTCCTTACTTTATTCATAATATATGAATACTCTTATTATATATTTTCTAATACCACATGTAGATTGTATTTATATCGTAAATTGTGACTTTTATAGCGTTTTTCTCTTAGGGGTTACGACTTAGGCAACCTGGTTTATTCATTGTTTAATTTACCCTACTTGCTGTTTTTTATAATTTAATGTAAAGTTTGTTTATAGTAAATTTTGTATTGTTACTTTTATAAAATATTAGTAATAATAATTAACGGTTTTGGTCTAAAAATATGTGTCGGAGCACGCGTACCACACCTGATCAAAAATCTTATGTGTTGTAGCACAAAGAGACAATACTATTGAAACCAAACGTTATAATTACTTACAAATTATTTGCGGACCGCAGCGCGAGACAATACCATCGTTGTTAAACATCATTGTCTTCGCGCTGGGTCACGTTGATATTCCATCAGGATCACGTGAATATTTAGATCTGTCCAAACACCAGATATTTGCTTATAAGCTGTTGTTATGTATAACCTTTATTGTTTATATTATGTTAGCCCTTATTATTTTATACATGTTTATTTATGTAAGTCATTAAGACCTAGAACAAATACAACTTAGGAAAATCCCATAACTAATCATTGTGTAATGACTATTCTTAATCACCATGTTTTGAACAAACTCGAAGGTCCAATCTATAATGACCTTAAATATGTACATCTGCCTAATGACTTACAAATTAGGGAAAGCTAGGTACTATCTTTCCCTTCCAAATATTGTACTCCCACTATACTAATTGACTACTATAAAATAGGATGTTTGTGTAATACAAAAGCAGTCTAAGAGTAAGTTTTAGAACAGCAACCCAAGCTACGAGTTTACTTATATTTATAGTGTTAAAATATATTATTTGTGTTCATTGACTTTTGTCTAGCCTTTTACTAAAACCCTCTTCAGACTCGACAACCGCAGAAATAAAAGAAGATCCACTGTGTCCAAATTCCATCCCCGGGACACGACATATAAAATTTTGGTGGCAGCGGTACTCGAACTCTCAGCGTGACCAAGCACCGTCATAAGTCAACAACATCCAGGATTGAAGCCAAATAATCAGGAATCAACTCCCGTTGGCAGAGCGGTCGTGTTACTCATCCTTGGTCGAAACTTGCAACGATTCAACTTCGAATTTTTTGGTTCCTCCGAGTCTAATTGCGGCAGAGGGCAAACCAATTCCAGAAACTACGACGGTCCAGGAATCAACAAAGTATAAACCGACGGAAAGGAAGAACAATGTTCAAACTCATGTAAGTGGATATTCAATTATTTTTGTATCATTATCGTTGTGTAAATCATTGAGCTGCTGTTTTCGTTATTGAATTACCGTTCTGAACGAGCAAAATATTAATTTTTGGTCGTATACTCTTTTTCAATTCAAAGATTTTCGTTCATTTTGCATTTATTAGTTTCTATTCTCCTTTTTTTTAATTAAGAAAACTTTCTCTTGTGTCTTTTTGATTTTTGATTCTCTCAAAAAAACAAAAAAAATCTTTTCAAAATGGTTAATACCAGGTCGCTAGAGTCTGCCTCTGTAGCAGCACACAATCCTACTAATACCCAAGACATTAATACTTCTAATAACTCTCTCGAGAACTTTATTCAACAACAAGCCTTGCAAAACATTCTGAATTTCCATTACAATGGTAATCCATCAACTCTCGAATATTTCATAGCAAAGTGTAGCAACCTAATCGAAAGTGAAAGAGTTCGACACATAGAACCTCAAATCATAAATTCTATAACTTCAAGCTTTGTTGGCGAAGCAGAACAATTCATTAGAGGAAAAGATTATAATTGGCATGAATTACGGAGTGCATTAATAAAAAGATTTTCTGAATCTTCCGATGTTGCATATTGGAGGAACAAACTGAATGTATGTCACCAAGGTGATGATGAATCATTCTTTTCATTTAAGATGCGCTTAAAAGAAATTTCACTTAAAATTGTTGATGCAATGACAATAACGTTCGATATTCAAATGGGACGAGAACACCAACGATTATTACCATACGAAGTCTTAAATAATTTCAAATTAGGTCTCCTTCCAGAAATTAGAAATTTTATCAATCTAGCTAGTGTAGATACACTAGATGAAGCTTATGTAGTAGCCGAAAAAAAAGAAATTGAAAACAATAAAAGAAAACATCAAGACGAACTATATAAGATGACTAAGTTAACCAATTCTTTCCAAAATTTTAATTTGCAAAGCAATTCTAGTAGACAGGACTTTTCCACAAATCATAGGAATCATACCAATTATAGATCTACTGATCATCAGCAAGGAAATTATTCAAGCAATTATAGAAATCCTAGCAACAAATTTCGAAAAGATCTAAATCGTAGACAAAATTTTCAGAATAACGGAAACAACGGAAATCATAATAATTATTATAATCATAATAGAAATCGCGTAAACAATTACAATTCGGATAGAGGTAATTTTTCAAATAACAGGAGAAATAATTTTGATAATCACGACAGACCTTCATTTAATAGTGAACGCAATGATAATCGGTATCGTAATTATAATGTTCAAAATTCTAATACAAACCAATTTAGTAATGGTTATCGATTACAGACCAACTCAAGAAAACCGTTACCAAAACAATATAAACATTTTAATTCAAAACAAGATAAACGTTATCAAAGTAATTACAATGAAGCTCGTAACTCTAATAACTCTAATGGTTATCGTGTACCAGAGAACCCAAGATATAGGAACCGCGATTCGCGAAATAATTCGGGAAACGAATCGGTGCTTCCAAAGTAAAACAGCAGTCTAAGGAAGCCCATAACATCGTCACTACAGAAGATAGCTCACTTAAACCACAATTAAAATTAGAATTAGATATCTCGGATGATAAAAATTTAGTATTTTTGATAGATACCGGATCGGACGTATCTTTAATAAAGCGCGATAAACTAAAAGCAAATGTTAAAATTAATAAAAAGAAAACAAACATTAAAGGTCTCGTAAATTCTTGCATAACTCTAGGCAATGTTGAAGCCTCATTTGGAATCAAAGATGAATTGTTCACTCATCATTTTCACATCATTCGGGAAGATGTAAATTTTAAAAGCGACGGTATATTAGGCATTGATTTTATTAGGAAATTTGGCGTAAAAATTGATTGCGAAAAAGAAGAAATTAACATTAAAGAAAAAAAAAATAAGTTTTAATGCTGTAGTACTATTCATTAGCAACTTTTCGTTGTATTCTAATCGTGAAGTTGTTTCATTGAATGTATGAATTGATGCTTGTACGATGCTAGATTGATCTTTAATTAAATCTGTAATACTATCTTCATTTTTTTCAAATTGATTGATTTTAGACGTATAAAATTGGGCATCATCTTCGTCCATTGTTCCGAAGACGGTTTTTAATCCTTTTCCAATTACATTAATCCATGCACGTTTCATTCTCTTTGGATTATGATCTACCATTTGATTTAAAGTTAATTCTTCATTTTTTAATTTGATTATATTTATTTCCAGATTGTCTAACGCTGCAGTGAGGCTATCTTTTTCCCATCTTCTAAAAAATTTTTGCACGTTTGTCGAGTCTTGTGGATATTCAGATTTAATTTACTAATTTTGAGAAATAGATCATCAAAGTTTACGTAAGTTATTAATTTCCACTGGTCATGTATACTTTGCATGATCCTAGATCTTGGAAGTATATCCCAGGAGAGTGGTCAAAATGAGTTACTGAATAATCTGGTTCGGCGTGGATGATCCACACGATCGTTGAAAGTAGTCTGTAAATGAGAGGTGTCCTTATATTAGAATTAGGTTACTAATCATAAAAGGGTTTTATCCTATTTGCATGTACTTTATACGGCTTTTTGCCTTTCTTTATAATAAAATTTACGTCTGAACATTTTTCAATGATTATATAAGGACCTATCCATTTTTGTCCTAATTTCTTACTTTTTCCTCTTCTGACTGACTCATCACATAATAAAATTTTATCTCCTACGCTGAATATTCTAACATTTACTTTTTTATCATAATTTTCTTTTGATTTTTCTTTTGCATTGATTAGGTTTTTATGTGCCATATCGCGGCAGAATCTTAATTTTTGTCGTAGGTCGCTGACATAATCGTCATATGCATATGTGGGTTCGGGTTTAGCTAAAATGGTGGAAGGAAGACTTGCCTTATGTCCGTATAAGATTTCGAAAGGGGTTAAGCCTGTGGCTGAATGTGGTGTGGTATTATAAGTGAATGCATAAAAGGGGAGCCAATTATCCCAATCGGATTGATCTGGATTGATGAAGTGTCTTAAATACTCAACTAATCCTAGATGGGATCGTTCTAAACTACCGTTTGATTCTGGATGGAATGCTGTGGTGTTGATTTTTTTTATCCTGAGTAATTTACAAACATTTTTGAAAATATCACTCATAAAATTTGCTCCTTGATCGGTAACAATTTCTGAAGGTATTCCGTGTTTACATATGATGTTTTTAACAAAAGTTTTTGAGATGGTTTCCACTTCTTGGTTTGGGATCGGGGATGCTACGACGAATTTTGATATATCGTCTATAAAAGTTAATATATATTTATTCCTATCATCAGTAATATTTAGAGGACCTACGATGTCTAAAAAACATTTCTCAAATGGGTTTCTCGCGGTAGAGGTTATTTCTAATGGCATTTTTGTTTTACGTTGATTCATTTTGTTCTTCTGGCAACTTATACATTTTTTTATATAATCCTCTATAGTTCTCTTCATATTTTTCCATGACACATATTTTTTTCATTTTTTTATAAGTTCTATGTAATCCTTGATGACCTCCTAATGGAGTATCATGAAATTCTTTAATAAGCTTAATTTTCTGCTCATTATTTAAATTATATTTTGAATGATAAATAGTGACTTTTATACCGGTGTCTTTAAATATATATCTAAGCATGACTCTAATTTTTGACCAGTTATGACCTTCAGTTAATCCAAATTTACACAAAATATCAAAAATATCGCGTAATTTTATTTTGTTCCTGAGTGTTTCTTTGACAATTGCACATACGAAAATTTTTCCATTTTGATTGATATGAAAACATTTGCTTTCTTCTGTAACTTTGATCTGAATTTCATCTAAAATTTTGAATTTGTTATTGATAGTTTCAAAAAAATCATTCGTATTTGCAAGGTCGGATGTTAGTGTAAATAAGAAGGATTGATGTAAATTTATGTTGTTCTCAATTGTTGAATTCGTATCAATAATATCTTCATTAATAATAATATTTTTGGATATGAAGTTTAAATAATCGCCATAATTATCTGTATAATCAATTATATTAACAACAGGGTCAGAGGAAGGTATTGACCTACTGAGTGCATCTGCGTTTGTATTATTTCTTCCAATTTTATATTTTATCTAAAAAACATATACTTCCAGTTTCAAGCGCATATTTAATAATCTTGAGCCTGGGTCTTGCATTCTTTTTAAAAATGTTAATGGCTTGTGATCGGTGATGATCGTAAATTTAGTTCCATACAGATAAGGTCTGAAATGATTTACTGCCCAAACAATGGCTAACATTTCGCGTTCTGTAGTAGAATAACGTGTTTCAGCAGAGTTCAAAATTCGACTTGCATAAGCGATGGGAAGATCATTTCCCGTATAATTCTGACTAAGTACTGCACCTATAGCAAAACTTGAGCTATCCGTCGTTAAGATGAACGGTTTTTCAAAATTTGGATATTGTATAATAGGCGGTGTAATTAATTTTTCTTTCAAGGTTTGGAATGCTTTATCAGTTAAATCTGTCCAAAGAAATTTGGAGTCTTTTCTCAATAATTTACTCAATGGAACTGCTATTTTTGAAAAATCTTCAATAAATTTTCTATAATAACCTGCTAAACCTAGGAATGATTTAATGTTTTTTACAGTCTTGGGGGTTGGAAAGTGTTTAACGTCCTTAATTTTTCTTGGATCCGGTTTGATTCCTTCGCTTGAAATAATGTGACCTAAATATATAACTTCTTTTCGTAATATTTCGCATTTTTCCGGCTTTAATTTTAAGTGCGCGTTTCTGATTCTATCAAATACTTCAAGTAACCTATTATTATGTTCTTCAAAACTTCTACCATAAATGACTATATCATCGAGATAAACAAAACATTTTAGTCCCTGAAGACCCATTAGAACTGAATTCATAAGTCTTTGGAAAGTTGCAGGTGCGGTTTTCATACCCATAACCATGCGGTTATACTCATAATGCTGAGTTCCTGTGCTAAATGCTGTTAATTTCTTTGACTCCTCATCTATGGGGATTTGGTAAAAACCTTGACTCAAGTCTAATTTCGAAAAATATTTTGAATTACCCAGTTGATCCAATATTTCTGTAATATTTGGCAGCGGAAATGCATCACCAACAGTTACTTCATTTATCTTTCTAAAATCTGTGACTACACGCCATTTCTTTATTAATCCCTCGTTATCATGTTTGGGGACTACTAGTAAGGGTGAATTCCATTCACTATTGGAATTTCTAATTATTCCTTCTTTTAACATCCTACGTGATTCTTCTTTAATTACATCTTTATGAATCTGAGGCAATCTATAGGATTTTTTATGAATCGGAGCAGTGTCCTTTTTTAAAACAATTTTATGCTTAACCGCGTTGGTACAAGATAAGCTTTCACCCTCTAAGTGAAAGATATCGCTATACGAAGAACAAATATTATGTACAAAATCTTTTTCAAATGAATTTAAATGGTCCTTGTTAATGAGATTCAAAATTTTATCGATACGCTCGCCATTAGCAGTATCGTTATCCCTATATTTATCGGTGAAATTACAGTATTTGTCTAGTTGTACAAAAGGTCGTTTAATAGTTTTTTCTTCTTCAGACACATTAATAATACTAACGATGCATCTATTATTCTTTACATTAGTTAGACTGGAGCCTATGAAAATATCGGTTTCAATTTCTAGTTTATCTGAAACGCCTAGAGTTATGCAAGAATTTACGAGACCTTTAATGTTTGTTTTCTTTTTATTAATTTTAACATTTGCTTTTAGTTTATCGCGCTTTATTAAAGATACGTCCGATCCGGTATCTATCAAAAATACTAAATTTTTATCATCCGAGATATCTAATTCTAATTTTAATTGTGGTTTAAGTGAGCTATCTTCTGTAGTGACGATGTTATGGGCTTCCTTAGACTGCTGTTTTACTTTGGAAGCCCCGATTCGTTTCCCGAATTATTTCGCGAATCGCGGTTCCTATATCTTGGGTTCTCTGGTACACGATAACCATTAGAGTTATTAGAGTTACGAGCTTCATTGTAATTACTTTGATAACGTTTATCTTGTTTTGAATTAAAATCACGAGCATTGTTTATATTGTTTTGGTAACGGTTTTCTTGAGTTGGTCTGTAATCGCGAGCATTGTTTCTATTATCCCGATAACCATTACTAAATTGGTTTGTATTAGAATTTTGAACATTATAATTACGATACCGATTATCATTGCGTTCACTATTAAATGAAGGTCTGTCGTGATTATCAAAATTATTTCTCCTGTTATTTGAAAAATTACCTCTATCCGAATTGTAATTGTTTACGCGATTTCTATTATGATTATAATAATTATTATGATTTCCGTTGTTTCCGTTATTCTGAAAATTTTGTCTACGATTTAGATCTTTTCGAAATTTGTTGCTAGGATTTCTATAATTGCTTGTATAATTTCCTTGCTGATGATCAGTAGATCTATAATTGGTATGATTCCTATGATTTGTGGAAAAGTCCTGTCTACTAGAATTGCTTTGCAAATTAAAATTTTGGAAAGAATTGGTTAACTTAGTCATCTTATTTAGTTCGTCTTGATGTTTTCTTTTATTGTTTTCAATTTCTTTTTTTTCGGCTACTACATAAGCTTCATCTAGTGTATCTACACTAGCTAGATTGATAAAATTTCTAATTTCTGGAAGGAGACCTAATTTGAAATTATTTAAGACTTCGTATGGTAATAATCGTTGGTGTTCTCGTCCCATTTGAATATCGAACGTTATTGTCATTGCATCAACAATTTTAAGTGAAATTTCTTTTAAGCGCATCTTAAATGAAAAGAATGATTCATCATCACCTTGGTGACATACATTCAGTTTGTTCCTCCAATATGCAACATCGGAAGATTCAGAAAATCTTTTTATTAATGCACTCCGTAATTCATGCCAATTATAATCTTTTCCTCTAATGAATTGTTCTGCTTCGCCAACAAAGCTTGAAGTTATAGAATTTATGATTTGAGGTTCTATGTGTCGAACTCTTTCACTTTCGATTAGGTTGCTACACTTTGCTATGAAATATTCGAGAGTTGATGGATTACCATTGTAATGGAAATTCAGAATGTTTTGCAAGGCTTGTTGTTGAATAAAGTTCTCGAGAGAGTTATTAGAAGTATTAATGTCTTGGGTATTAGTAGGATTGTGTGCTGCTACAGAGGCAGACTCTAGCGACCTGGTATTAACCATTTTGAAAAGATTTTTTTTTTTTTTTTTTGAGAGAATCAAAAATCAAAAAGACACAAGAGAAAGTTTTCTTAATTAAAAAAAAGGAGAATAGAAACTAATAAATGCAAAATGAACGAAAATCTTTGAATTGAAAAAGAGTATACGACCAAAAATTAATATTTTGCTCGTTCAGAACGGTAATTCAATAACGAAAACAGCAGCTCAATGATTTACACAACGATAATGATACAAAAATAATTGAATATCCACTTACATGAGTTTGAACATTGTTCTTCCTTTCCGTCGGTTTATACTTTGTTGATTCCTGGACCGTCGTAGTTTCTGGAATTGGTTTGCCCTCTGCCGCAATTAGACTCGGAGGAACCAAAAAATTCGAAGTTGAATCGTTGCAAGTTTCGACCAAGGATGAGTAACACGACCGCTCTGCCAACGGGAGTTGATTCCTGATTATTTGGCTTCAATCCTGGATGTTGTTGACTTATGACGGTGCTTGGTCACGCTGAGAGTTCGAGTACCGCTGCCACCAAAATTTTATATGTCGTGTCCCGGGGATGGAATTTGGACACAGTGGATCTTCTTTTATTTCTGCGGTTGTCGAGTCTGAAGAGGGTTTTAGTAAAAGGCTAGACAAAAGTCAATGAACACAAATAATATATTTTAACACTATAAATATAAGTAAACTCGTAGCTTGGGTTGCTGTTCTAAAACTTACTCTTAGACTGCTTTTGTATTACACAAACATCCTATTTTATAGTAGTCAATTAGTATAGTGGGAGTACAATATTTGGAAGGGAAAGATAGTACCTAGCTTTCCCTAATTTGTAAGTCATTAGGCAGATGTACATATTTAAGGTCATTATAGATTGGACCTTCGAGTTTGTTCAAAACATGGTGATTAAGAATAGTCATTACACAATGATTAGTTATGGGATTTTCCTAAGTGGTATTTGTTCTAGGTCTTAATGATTTACATAAATAAACATGTATAAAATAATAAGGGCTAACATAATATAAACAATAACGGTTATACATAACACTGTTTTTTAAAAAATAATTGCGACCCAATTGGGACGCAGCTCAAGACAATAGGACGAGGATAGAAAGAACACTATTGTCTTTATTATTTGTTTATTAAGTAAACGTATCGAGGACACGCACGCATTCGGGAATCTTCTAGAAGGTAGGGGATTCCTCTGGAATGAGTGTGAAGGAAACAAGGCAGCAGAAGGACCGGCAGAGAGACATTCAGATAGAGACATTGATCAGAGAGTTGCCAGAAGGGTCACTGGGCTTGGATCTCTAGACCTAAATTTGTAACAATGACTTCTCCACATGCCTAATCGGAATCTAATCCTGACGCTCCGACATATGTTATTATATAAGTCTTGGTTTTATAAGGTTCTGAAAGATATTTTAAATATATATTTGATAGGAAAGCTCTTTGACCATAGGTATTTATATATTTTTTAATCAATTTATATTGTAACGTACTATGTCTAGAGCAGGAGAAATGGAAAAAACAAAAAAGAACAAAACGATATGAACTGGTGCTCGCTCTGGAATGACGAATAAAGAGTCGTAAGTGAGCCTTCGTAAAATACGGTTTATGCTGGCAAGATAGCAATGATCAAGAGGTGCAGTCGTTTTGGAGGAAGACACACGTAATTTTTTCTGTAGAAGTTTGCTGGTCTCTGGGAAAAGCCAAAGTTGGAGTTCTTCCTACTCAGGAAAAAGGGAGTGGCGGCCAGATTCTTCACACGAGTAACCGACACCCTTAGAAGTTGAACCTTTATAGCTTATCTAATGTTTATTTTATCTGAGCAATCTGTTTTATAATTATTATATTTTAATAAAACATAAAGACCTAAGATCAATAGTCTTTTATAACAGTTTATTATTTGTTTATATTGTTGTAACATGAATAAGATTATCGTTATTATTTGGCTGTGTATCTATTTCATAAAGTATATTCTTAAAATAAACAATTTTCTTAATAAAATTTGAAAAAAAATACAATAAAGTTATTTCTAGAGTTAATCTGAAGGAAACGATAGAAATATTACTGAGCAATGGAAATGTTCCGTTGGAACTGTCGATGCGTAAGTAACCGAAAGATTTGCAGTGTTCGCAGACGTGCAGATTACGGTGGACATTCGATGCATTAGTTCCATCCAGTGTTGTCGGTGCTGCTTAAAATTTAAAAGACGTCCTCCTGCGCTAAGAGCGTTCCTCTTAAATGGCGTGTAGCGAAATTTATTTAATTCCGTAGCTCGTGTAGCAGTAAGTGAGCGTGAAGGGGAAACTCGACGTAGTGGGTTTTGCTATCTGCTCTCTCGAAACGGTCCGATAATCGATTCCCTTCAGGTATTTCTTGTGGATGGCTCAGTTGGGAATCGCTCCAGTTACATGTCACTGCTGCCAATGTACCGATCTGAATCTAACCCACCCGATATGCTTGACAAAATGCTCCCCTTGGTTGATTTGATAATAGACCGACGTCCCGACGCCGCCGACGCCATCAATCACTTCACCATAACAAACACGAGATATGCATTTAACCGAATGATTACAGTATAGACACCTTCCACTCACCTAATAACTACTAACTAAAATCAAAATTACTTCATTCGGTATTTGAATTAGCAACAGGAGAAAGAGAGAATTTAAAATAGAGGAAAATAAAGAAACGAAGTGCTCACTCAGTACGCACCGAACAATGGCCATGCTGTGATTAGTGATAACAATAACCAGTTGGCATTGTTCTTTTGGAACCATTAAATTTTAATGGCGAGTCGGAAACGAATGGTGTGAATGGAGAAATATATATAAATATAATGCAAAAATGAAAGAAAGGTCGCAACCTTTTCTTCCTCGCCGCCGCTGTAACAATAATTATTGTTGTTCAGGCTAAGTGAGGAAAAAAATATATTTTTTACAGAATTGTATCGTTTCGCCAATTAAATAATCATATATAAAAAAATACAGGGAATGAGAACGTAATGGAAAAAAGGACCCGGAGGGCTAATAAAGAAAAGTTTGCCACGTTTGCAGCACAGTTTGCGGATTCGCTGCGGCCTATATTTTATATCTATATGTATACAGTTATGTTTACTGCTTCGAACTTCCGCGTAACAAAATAATGGAAACAAGAAGTGAAACATCTCATACGGCGCAGCATATACCGCTGGTTGTACATGTGACTAGGGTAAAAACTATGAGGAAGCAGCAAACAGACCGACGACGCGAAAATACTTGATACATGACGACCTAGTGGATACGGGAATTTAGTGGGAAAGTTCGGCAAACTGCTTACACATAATACTTCGTAATTGTTCGTTGCACGGCGTAGAGTTCAAGAGTATTCAATAACAAACGCAGCGTGTGTTTTCATGAAATTCACACAATAATGAAAGATGAGTAACAGTAAGATGATAGTACTTGTTTAAACATCAACAACTTTCTTGAGGATCAAATATCATTTAGTTATTATTGCACATACTTATTTATGGGTGTATTAATTAGATGCAATAATTATGTAAGACAATAAATTTGGTAAATAAATCTTATTTCTCATTGTGCAATAACTTAATTAATTATTATATATTGGTTCAAAACATGCGAATATTATTAACAAGCATCAAATAATTAATTTTGTAAATAATAAAGATGATTTTCCTGGCCGGTTGACCAGGAAGTCTACACCGATTCTTCAGGAAAACTCAATAGAAATTTAGTATTTTTTTGTGGTATTTCAGTTACAAAATGTTCATGATTAGTCTTGATATTATTATTATCATCACTAGTGGAAAGTCTGTCCAAACGTGTTTAGCTCTTAACTCAACAAACCACTTGTGTCTTTTACTTTCCAGTAAATGTCATTAAATGCCTAAAATGCATTTTGTTTTTTTATCTTATTAATTGATGCAAATGATCTAACTATCAATTTTATCATAACAGATTGAGGTTATGTAGCTTTTTTTTTGTAAAAGATTAGTCGGCTATTTTAATGGAGTCACTTGTTTTGCCACGTACCGACCTTCTGATTGGCTGAAAAGTCATCCATGTTTTCTATTTTATTTCAGGTCAGAATTATCAAATAAAAAATAAATGAATAAAAATATTCTACACTCATTTCTTTACTAAATTTCATAAATTTGAATACTTGCCGTCAAAAATCGTGTTTAGCACAATCTGTTAAGTTGTGAAAATTACTCTTGTTTTTGGAATAATACTGTGTTCGAGTGAACACTGCTTTACAATAATGAATAATATTCTACTGTCATTTCTTTACTAAATTTCATAAATTTGATTTACTTGACGTCAAAGATAGTATTTAGCACATTCTGTTAAGTCGTGAAAATTACAGATTTTAAATATTTTTCCATCAAAAACAGACAACGTAATAATTGCATTTTTATGTAGAAAACTTTTATAACTTAAAAATTTATAATTTTCAATACTTCTACAACTAGAAAATATTTTTTAATTTACAATTTAATAATTATCCCAATAAAACACTGTCAGTAAAGTACGAGTGTTCATCTACAGAGCTCAGTACTATTGCAAAATTGTTATTTTATTTACTCTTGATTAACACTGTGTTCGAGTGAATTCTGCTTCACTAGAGTACAATAATTGACGCGGAAAGCTCTGAAAATTATGACTATTTTTCTCTGACACTATGGGTAGAACGAAGTCGTAGAGAAAGAAATGAGACCGACAAAAAAAAACCTGAAATAAAAAATTGAATAAAAAATAACTGATAGTGCAATCAGTCAGAAAGACTATTCAATACCCTTAAAACACTGCAAAACTCACGAGGCAACCACACGAAGACAAATATCTGATATATAATCCAAAACCCAATCAATCTATCTAAACTATAACAGATTTCTTATTAAAGTCGAACAACCCAAAAATCATTTTCCGCACATATGTCAAAGATTCACAGAGTTGAGGTCTAATTTCAAGTTTTAAGGAGAGCAAGAATAAACACACCACATCTTGCGTGCTAACGTAGATTCGTAGTTCGTCAACACAGTTTCTACAAAAGAATAATATCCTACACGACAAACCAATGTACAAAATTCGATATATACCTGATTGTATATTTTATTTCTAGAGACTCCTGCATGAGTGCTTTTTCTCTAAGAACAAGTATTTTCCAGCAGTTGAGATTCCACCATCTCCGATTCTGATACCTTGTGCAAAAGGAGTTTACATACACTAAGGAAACTATCCCAAATAACATGAAATGCTTTAAATGTCGGGCTCTCATCGTTCGTAGAGGTGTGTGACTTGCAACTTGATAAACTATGCTGCTTGGTCCATCGAAAAGCCACTAATTCAAAAATTATACCATACATTAAAATAAAAACTGACCAAAAATCCATTCCAAATCCCAAAGCCATTAACTTTGCTAACACATGTATCAAGAAGATAAACTCCAAGGAGACTTCATATTGTCAAGTGTTGTTGTAACAATTAAAAAGTACTTAGTTCACAGTTATAATGTATACTTTTCCGGTAAACATGCTTACATTTCAATGTTTTAAGGATTTTACTTGATCGTTTTTCGTTAACAAATAGTCCTGTCTTGAAGAGCTTCTCCATGTCTTAACGGTCAACCTTTTGCTATCAGCTAAGTAACCGTGTGCGAAAGTTTCCCAATTCTATCAATAGAATTATTTTTGTGGAATATTTTTTCTTATTATTACATATAAATGAATTAAATTAATATCTTTAAATTGATATAATATGGAGTGACTTTATTTTTAAATCGTTTGAGATTTTTTTTATAAATAACTATATTAAAATAATAATTATATAAATATCTCAAATTTCCTTAGGTCATTTTGCATATTATAATCTGTAATGTTTATCGCTTATCTTAATATTTATATTAAAAAATACACAATAAGCATTCATTAGATCTTTGTTTATCAACATATTTAATTTCAAGTCTGTTGAAATAAACAATTATTATATTTGAATCTTATTTTCTACAATAGTAATGTGCAATTATAAGTGTATTAAATTTGTATTATTAAATAATATAATATTATATGTTTTTTAAATTTACTTCAAAAAATATGTACCAACAGAATAATATGCAGTGTTGTGATTTTCTGTGTAAATATAAGAGGTAATATTATGTAGTATTGGCAACACTGTCAACTGCTTTGGCACTCAATACACTTAGTGCAGGTAGCTGTCATTGTAAGTTAAGCGAGTTCCAAGGACAAGGATTAGTCAACGTGGACTCGCTGTTCCCGTTGTTCGATTACACATCGTTTACCTCATTTGTTATCATCGATTCGAGTTACCTGAAAGTTCGTGGCAATCACTGGACATCAACATGGACAAATCAGCTGTTGCTTTGCCGCCTTCAAAGCATTAATCAATTTCAAGGTAAATTATGTAGAAATTATAATTTTTATTATTAAACATTCCATTGACAACCATAACCAAAGTGACTAAACTAGCTCCCTCTGGGAGAGCATCCTTTTCCACCAAATATAAAAATGATATGCTTAGGCAACACAAAGCACAAAATATCGTGATATATAATCGCTAGTAATTAAGGCAACACAGAAGTAACAAAAATAAATATGCGCTATGTTTTGACTCACGAAATACTTGTACACAACTAACTGATTTATACTTGACCTTGGGCTTTATGTGCTTTATCTTCTATTGATTTTTCGACATCATCATATGTTTGTTGATAATATAGAACTTTATAAATATCAAGTATACAATTTCATCTTTTATTCGATCATTTTTCACTTTAATTAGTTCTCTTTTACTCTTTCATGCGCTTCTATTAGCTACAAACGTATTGCCTGCACATTATTAACTATTTTTCTATCCTCTTCCTCCTGAGTGGTTGAAGGTCAATGCTCGTAGTCTTCAACGATGTAACAAAATTAGGGCATATCAATATTTTAAGCTTTCGGCAACTGTACTAACTTCATTACATAAATCGTGACTTAATCATAGAAGCTATAGTAGCTCCCTCTAGGCAACCCGTATGTTCTCGCGCCAAATATAAAATGCATGATACAGGCAACCCACAGTACATATTTTTGACACTAATCCATATTTTGATAATTTAGCAGCTTTATTAACATAATATTTAATACTAATCATATTTTAACAATTCTATGATTTACATAATAAATATATTATAAATTATTTAAAAAGTTATTTGGATTGCATTTAATTTCTAAAAATGTAATATAATTATTTTTTGAACCAAAAACATGATCGACAGCTGTATGCAAATTATAATAAATATTTTATTGATGATATTTATTATTTGTTTCTAGTACTTAATTTTAAATATAATATGTCTTAAGTATATATTTATAAAGTTCCATTGAAAACAATCGATTTGGAATATGAGACAAAAAAAATTATCAATATTTTCTTATTCAACGACGAACAATTACATCGCAAATTATAAATATAATTAAATAATTATAAATAACAAATATAAAAGCTATTGTGCAATTATTATGTTGTAAATTTATTGTATCGTTTGAGGAATGTTCAGGTGTTTTATTATTATTTTAAAATATTTTTAGTTTTTAAAGTGTACTTTTCATATTTGATTTCAATAAGTTAAAGTGAATTATATATTTATTTTTTTTATCTAAAAATAAAATTGCTACCATCAAAAATATATTTAAAAATAAATTTCCTTTAATATTTCTTTATACATTTATATTCTGAATTTAAATTTCTTATTGATTTCTCTGTAAATAAATTACATTTTTTTCCCTCAAATATACTTCCCGCAGAGTTTCATTATAAATATTAATTATAATTACGATTTTAATCAATATTAAACTGAAATTATGCTGAGCGGAAATACAAGCGATTATTAATTTTAATTATTACTGTAATCAATTATTAACCATTCATATGGCATAATGATCGTAAATCTGTGTTGCATTATTTTCGCATATTCCAAACAGCGGAAAGTCTTTTAATTGCAAAATGATCAAACTGTGTGTGGTTAATGCATTTCACGTATACTATTGATATTATGGAAACAACAGACGCAATCTAGTTAATTCAAATTTAGTAAATAAATATTAATCGCGAAAAAATGTATTGAATGTTTTTTTTTTTAAATAATTAGATTGTAATAATTTTATATTTATTAATTTTATATTTATTATTTTTCTCACTAAATAAACAAAGTACGCTGAATTTTGAAAGGGTTTATTAACTTAGGTTGCATAATTTCTTTGCTTTAATGATATCTTAAGAAATAGGAAAAATAGAAAATTACGAAATTTTAAAATTTGTGGAAGTGCTTTAATTTTAAATATTAATGAGATTTTGAGACAGATTTAATTACAATACAAACAATCGCTATACTTGAGTATAATAAAATTCGCTGTGTCGTGGTAGCATTTATAGCATCTCTATTTTCTCTTTATCCATAATTTTCTCTCAAGTAATTAGTTTATAATAATGCATGCCAAATTATTTCAAATGATCCTGCTAGAGTACTTTATTATTTAAAATTACTGATGATGTTTTCTTCCTCAT
Organism: Nicrophorus investigator; assembly: GCA_963457615.1. Classification (NCBI taxonomy): domain Eukaryota; kingdom Metazoa; phylum Arthropoda; class Insecta; order Coleoptera; family Silphidae; genus Nicrophorus; species Nicrophorus investigator. The sequence continues at coordinate 16,185,116 of OY735143.1, forward strand.
CTTAAAGGTGACATGAGTGGGTTTCGTTCAAACTGATTTTATCTCCTTAGGAAAATTTGCGATGAAACTTCTAGATTACTATTATCAGAAGACAGCAATAAATTTAAATTTTATTAGGTGTTGGGAAATCCGATGTGAAAATGAGATACAGAATAGGTATGAGTACATCTCTTTGCAATACTGTAAAACCAACTGGAAATAGGTTGGAGCTTTTTTCTTGCAACTTTATCTAGACCAATCTAGCCATTAGATAATATTTTAATTTGAAAGGAATGGTCTGGAAATATTTTTTTAATTGGAGCTATATAAATTTTGTTTCATTGCTTTCAACATGGAGTCTAAATTTTCTAAATATATTGATTTTTATACTTTTGTATTATGCTTCTTAGAGACTTATAATTTAGCTATATCTTTCTTAGTTTACGTTTTTTGCTAAATTCATTCTAGATTTAGAGCGTGATTTAGTGTGTTATATTCTTCTGTGTAATGTGAACGATTGGTGTCGAATTCCACGCTATGTTTTGAGTACAAGTTAGGTGCTCAGTGGTAGTTATCAGTTCCTATTCTATATTCATGAAAAGATCCAGAAGTGTGTAATCATCTATTCGAATTCTGAATTGATCCCAATCTATTATATAATGTGTCCGTTTTAATTTTCGCATTGCCTGACCCGCTCAGATTAACGAGGACTCGAGAATGGTACGATAATTTTAGGTGGGATTCTGTGATTATGTCATAGTCAGTAACAAAACTACCGTCTTTAAAGAATTACCTCACAACTTAATTAAATATAAAAATTTAACATGAACTCTTTATCTGAAAAAGACAAATAGAGCTATGCAAAAATTTATAGTTCAATAACTGCGCCAATTGGGCGGATATATCCGACGCCTTTAAATATATTTTATTTTTTAATTTTCATTAAAAATATATTTTTTCTCGTAGTAGTTGCCCAACTATTATTATGGTAAAAAAATATCACTTAGCCAGAGTTTAAATCATTATTTTTTAAGTAAAAAATGTACGTTTAAAATTTCTTACAATTATTAATTATTTTCTGTTTTTATTGTAAATATTAATTATTTTGAACTGTCTTTCTTCCATAAATCTATCTCTTCAATGATGTAAGAAAATTGGGTCATGTCAATTTTTTAAGCCTTCGGCAACTGTACCAGACTTTGTGATTTTCTACATGAATATTAATTGCGATGACTAGCATAATTTTTTTAAATAAATCGTGACTTAATCAAAGTAGCTATAGTAGCTCCCTCTAGCCAACCACGCATGTTTTCGCGCCAAATACAAAATACATGATAGGGGCAAGCCACAGTACATATTTTTACACAAATACATATTTTAACAATACTATGATTTGCGTAATAAATACATTATTAATTAAATACAATTAACTTAATCAAATACAAAAATTCAACATAAGTTTTTATCTGAAAAAGACAAATAAAGATTTACAGTTCAATTAATATTTAATGACTGTGCCAACATTATTACTATACATGTAAACTATTGGGCGGATATATCCGACACCTTTAAATATATTTTATTTTTTAAATTTTCATTAAAAATATTTTTTTTTTCAGTACTTGCCCAAATAATATTATGATAAAAACGCATCAGTGGCGGTACTTAGACAGTGATTAAATTATTTTATGATAACAAACTTTATTTAAAATTGTTGTAATTATAAATTATTTTCTCTTTTTACTTATTACCCAATACGACGAATTTAGAGTAAATTATTATTATTAATGTTAGTTACTTATTCTTTAAATAAATTACAAAAATAATTTAAAAAAAAGATTTTATTGTAAATATTATTAATTTAAACTGGAACAACACTAAACACAATGAAACCTCGTATAATGGTAGAAAACTATAAACCTTATCAAATCTGACCTACATTCCAACGTCAATAGGAAATAAAATTATTAAACAATACGGCGGCAAATCATTTGATTTTTAGCCTTTGCATTAGTTTTTCATTATAGTTATCAATACGTGCCTATTTTACTATAGATTAATTTTTAAGTACCGATCTAATTTTTGTTTTTTATTAAAGGAATGCCACTAAAACCAATGGTTATCAACAAAATTAAGCGTTTTCAATGTTAAATGATACATTTTAATATTTCTGATTATTAAAATGTATTATTGCCTTCATTTTATTTATCTTTGTTGGTAAAAGGTTTTATAAATCTTCCACTAAAAAAACCTTCATCGACTGTATTCAATAAACTTCTACAATTCTTTTCATCAACATTTTTGTAACATATTGGTCATATTAATAATTGGCCATAATTTGCTTGAAATTGTTAACTTCGTTATCAGAGGTAAAACCCAAGGTATTATTTATAGATTTTGTTTTAAAGTTTAATTAGTTAAGTGTTTAGAAGTAAGCAGATAGTGGCTGACTTGTTGGCGGAAAGCCAACCAATTAAATTAAAGCTTTAAATTAATTTTAAATTTGTAATTTATTTGCATATTCAATATTTTGTTGAATACAGTAAGACAAATTTGAAAAATTTTCTAGACTGAAGTTAAGAGCAAGTCTTCAATATAATAACAAAAAAAATATTGTAGCAATGACTTAAAAACAGTAATTAATATAAATTTGTTGCGCGCGAAATTTGCAATTTCGTTTTTAATTTGCGCGACGACCGTAAATTAGGCACGTCCCCCGGGCGGAAATAAGGAGCGGAAATATATGAAGTGTGGTAAGCATCTGTTCGCACAACGCTGGGCACTCATCTTAATCATTATTAATTAGCCGGGGAAAACAGTCTTCTAACATTCCATTTTCTTTCCAAGACCTCTCTTCCTAAGCCTTCAGACCGCCTCCCGGTGCTTTCGCTGAAACATTCATCAACGACGATTTATGAATACTTTCCGAAAACTTTATAACGTTTCAGCCCAACTACTCCCTCACATATAATATATTAGAGGATACGGCACATATTATATAGCAAAACTAGAATTTCATGAGATAGCTTAAAGAAGGAGATCGTTTCAGGGATAATCCACGTATAAACCTTTCTGATATGAACTACTTAATAAAAAGCACATGAGAATAGTGGAGCTTGGAAACAATATTACGAGCTTGATAGTTCTAAAACACGCCACGTTTTCTTGGTTTTATAAATTTTGTAGTTATATATAAACTTAGGTAATGTCATAAACATCATTTTATTTCTGTAATGCATAGAGTTTTAGTTTTTATAGTAATTAATTATAATAGTAAAAAATGTAGACTAGATATTTATCAATTAATAAATAATTTCAATTAAGCATTAACAATCAGACAAAGTCATTAAAATTATTATTACACTTTCTATATTATTGTAATATTGACTTATATAATATTATTTTTGAATATTTTCATAATTTCAAATAAATAAAATTAATTTTGGTTTATGTATTAGTTATTAAGTTATTTTGCATAAATAGATAAATTGTGACGATTTATTTAAATTCATGATTTTTTTTTCATGAAATTGATCCAACTGGTTTGTATAATATTTCAAATTAGTTTTTTTTTATCTTTCTCAAGATAATCTATTAACAAAAGTCTTGTGTCGCTTTCAGAACTTTTCAAACTGAAACAATTATAAATAATCTATAATTTTGTGAATTTTGCTTCTATTTCAAATATGTTAAAATATATTATAAAATTACATTCTGACATTATTGAAAGTACATCAATTGGTGATTCATTTGTGGAGAAGCTTTCACAATTTGTATATGTTATGTCATGACGTGGAATATTTTGTAGTTTGTTTTCGATTGTGGAGTTCTAGTTAGGTTTTTATGGTAAAGACTAGACTGAAAGTCGGTGTTTAAAATAATTCTATATTTAACACTTAATCTAGCTTCCAGTTGTTAACTAGTATAAGTTGCTGTAGCTGATCTGAACTTAACATAAAACTGAAACTGAGATGTATGCTTTACGTTCAATTCGCAACTCTGCATTTCACACCCAAATGGAATTCCTTTCTTATCCGCATCCGGTGACATTGGTCCAGCTTACGTCTTGCATCTTATCTTAAGTAAATTAATATGTGCTCCGATTGTAATAGGTCATTGCATCCGTCAACATACACCCTTGCATCGGTCGGTTGGACACAACAATGTTGTTGGCGGGGATTTCTCAATCTCGAAAAATTTCTTGTGACTTCCACTTTGGAAACTGCTGACATACAAGATTTTTTTAGCATTTGCTGATTTATAGTAAGGATTTTTTTTATAATACATAATTCATCGCAAAGCAGACATATTGCGTAAGGCAATATTAGCAATTATTACTGAAATCATTTGTATATGTTTTCATACATAATAGTACTTGTTTTAATTTCATAATTAAAATAATAAACGCAAATTTATAAAAAAAATTAGGTTTCATTAAAAAATAATCGATTTTTTTTCATTTTATATTAATTACTTTGTAAAAAATGCTTAATTTTCGATTCCAACATGTAATTAAATTGATAAATATTTAATTCGTTCCTTGATGTAAAATAAATTTACGAATGCAAAGCACTAAAATCAAAAACGTCTATAATTTCTCAAAAACTACTCCCTATTATTGAATGAAAACGTTTTCATTTCATAATATAAATCGCAAAAAAACTTAGTAAATTTCTAAAATATAATGGTTTTATTGAATAATAATTAGACTTTCAGGTCCAATTTTTATCCACTTTATATTAATTCTTTTGTTTAAAATGGTTTTAATAAAAATAATTTATTTTATAAGAAAAATCATAGTTAATAAATAAATGTAAATTATTCAAGCAACATGTAAATAAATTGATATATAATATATATTGAATTTGTTCATTAATGAAAAATTTAATAAAATATACTTTATTTATGTATATAAAGCACTAAAATTAAAAAAAAAACATTGTTTTTATTTCATAATAAAAATAGTAAAAGAAAGTAGTAAATTTATAAAAAAATAAAAGTTTTATTGACTTTTAGATAGAATTTTATCCACTTTTTTTTCATTTCATAATAAAAATAGTAAAAGAACGTTGTTAATTTATAAAAATTAAATGTTTAATTAAGTAATAATTTGGAATTACAAATCGGATTTTATCCAATTTATATTAATTATTTTTTGGAAAATTCTTTCGATATATAATGTTTTCGATATCGAGGTTTCTTTTCATTAACGTTGTTTTCATTTCATAATAAAAATAGTAAAAAAACGTTGTAAATTTCTAAAATATAAAGGTTTTATTGAGTAATAATTTGGACTTTTAGAACGGATTTGATACATCTTATATAAATTATTTTGTGAAAAATGCTTAATAATTGTTAATTAATAACTGAAAAATATTCCAGCAACATCTAAATATATTGATATATAAGGAATTCGTTCATTGATGTAAAATAAATTTTATAAAAAATACTTTATTTACTAGTGCAAAGCGCTAAAATCAAAAACGTCTATATTTTCTCGTAAAATACGCACTATTATTGAATGAAAACTTTGTTTTCATTTTATTGTAAAAATAGTAAAAGAACGTAGTACATTTATAAAATATAAAGGTTTAATTGCGCAACAATTTGAACTTTAGGATGGAATTTTATCCACTTTATATTAATTATTTCGTGAAAAATGCTTAATTTTCTATACCAAGGTTTCTCTTGATTAATTAAAATAATTTATTTTATTAGAAAAATAATAGTTAATTAGCAAATGTAAATTATTCAAGTAACATGTAAATATTTTGATATATATTTAATTCGTTTATTGATGCAAAATAAATTTGACAAAAAATAAACTTTAAAAACGTATATAATTTCTCGAAAAAAACATGCTAATATTAAATAAAAATGTTGTTTTTATTACATAGTAAAAATAGTAAAAGAACGAAGTAAATTTATAAAATATAAAGATTTTATTGAGCAATAATTTGGATTTTTGGAACGGATTTTGTCCAGTTTTTTTATACATTATTTTGTGTAAAATGCTTAATTTTTGATACCAAGATTTTCTTCATTAATAAAAATAATTTACTTTGTTAGAAAAACAATAGCTAATTAGTAAAAATAATAATAATTCGATCATTGATATAAAATAAATTTGACAAAAAATTCTTTATTTATGAATGCAAAACGCTAAAATCAAAAACGTGTACAATTTCTCGAAAAATACTCACTATTAATTAATTAAAACGTTATAATATTCAATTCTAAATACACATCGATAAGAAACAACAAAAAATGCACACATTAATTCTATAGCTCAGCTGCATTTCTCGGAAATACGCACAAACAATGAATGAAATGTAATTAAAAAAATCGTAGAAAATTCCATTCTCAAATCTAGACGATAAAAACATGATTTATTAAAAATTACATAATAAAAGGAACAATAATAAAAACTGCATTGAATTTTTATCTTTGTAAATTCATATTTTTGGACACAAATATTATAATTGCATAAGTGGTATTACTAAGTGAGTGATTTTTGAAAATGTTTATATTTCAGGATAAATCGTTTAGAAATCTCTGGTATAAGTAATTATATGATACAGACATTAATTAAAAAGTAATCTGAAGTGATCTTAAAATAAATTAATTGAGAACTTTAGTATTTTTCGGGAATCTCGAAAATGTTAAATTAGAAAAAATATTGTAACTAAATTAAATCATTTTGATAATGTATCAGCTATGAGATTTTTATTTCGGAAAATTAAAATTGAAAAATTATTAGAAATTAGCATCAAGTTACTAGCGATTATAATGGATCAGAGTTTTTTTATATTTATAAAGTTTGTTACATACAAAAAAATGCATTTTGGTTTTGGTTAAAAATTTCTCATTTTGGTTGTTTCATCTTTGATCTAATTTGATAGTTTTTCTGTTGTCCAAAATTGTCCACAACTCAAAAAATAAATCATTTCATGGTACACATATTTTCAACGACTGAAAATTTCTCATAAAAATCAGCCGCCAGATTTCCTAAGAAAAATTGAATTAGGAGAAGGGTATTTTAACCTATATTTCCAATTACTTCGTGGAATAGCGGTTGGGAAGAACTGGTTATATATTTTAACAATTCGAGAACGGGTGGCGGTTATATCCGCTCAATTTTAGACAGCTATGTTTATGCAAAATAGTTTGAATGACCTCTTTGGAAGTGCAATTATTGAAAATTACTTCTTAATAAAGCGCACTAGTATTTTACAGATGGACGCTATGAATTTGACCGCGCCACGTTTTCAAAGATATAAACCAGTGGTGTAGTTAGCAATATTGTTTTTTTTTTCCCAAGCATAGTCGAAGGGATTTCCTTGTTGTTTTTAGTTTAATCGTCCAATGACGATGGGGATAGGTGCGAGTATTTTCATCTTAAAATCTTAACAACAATATATGAATTTAATGAATTTCCAATTCTGCACTCATAAGCCCCCCTTCCGCATGGCAGACTTCCTATGTAGTAGCTACGCCACTGGATCACCAAACTCTATGCGTCATAAATAGCAGGTATATAGATGAAACAAACAAAAAGATATTTTAATACTAGTATATAGGTTTATTTGCATTTAAATAACGGTATTTTATGAGGGTGATAAAACATTTTTTCTGGTTAATTATATTTTAGAGAAATGGTAAGGGTTTGAAGAGAGTGGGAACATTAAAGAAGACACATATAAAGGCCCCAAATATCATAAGCATTATCATTCCTTCATTTACAATTGAAGATCTCACTCACAATACCATAATGGAAAATCACGAAGTCACGGAGACTTCTGACTCAGCAGAATCCAGTTCAGAATCCAGAGCAGAGGAATTTCCATTGCTTAGCCCTAAAGAGCAGAAGCGGGAAATATTGAAAATATGCATTGCCAAGATAATCGAGAAACGCAAGAAGCATAAATATAAATCTCGCCATTCGAAATCGAAGAAAAAATCTAAAAAATCAAAGAAGACGGATCCTCCAAAAGACCAAGCCGAAATTGACGCCGAGATCCATAGAGAGAAGATACGTAAGAAAACTAAAGAAAGTGAAATGCCGCTGATCCGTTTGGTGATGATCAAAAATACAATAAATATGCTCTTAGGCGAGGTCAAAATAGCGGACATAAAGAAAAAAAATTCTTTGAAAAATGAAGTGGAGAAGCCATGTAATTCAGAGAAACTTGACAAACGCATGAATGACCTTCTGAAAAAGTTGTCGCGGAAACCAAGTGATACCAAAAAGAAATGTACATCTTTGAAGCCGGACCTACCGAAAGATGATGTTAGTAGTGATGAACGTGCCGATAGTGAGGAACCAAGTACTTCGGAGAAATGCAGAGTTCAGCTTCAAAAAAGTAATATGATTGAGGTGAAAAACGATGACGAAATGGAAATTAAAAATGTAAAAGTTTCGAAGGATGATAATTTCGATAGAGATAAGCCAAGCACTTCGGAGAAATGCAGAGATCAGCTTCTCAAAGATTTGGCTATGGAAAAAAGCAATATGCTTGCAGTAGAAAACAATGCCAAAATGGTTCTTGAATCTGTAATGTCGAATCTTTTGGAAGATGTTGATGATATTTTCGTTAGAGAGAAGGCAATTACATCGAAGAATCATAAAGGTGAGATGGTCGAACATTTAGAGTTGAAGAAATGTACATCATTGAAGTCGGATCTACCGAAAGATGATATTAGTAGTGATGAACGTGCCGATAGTGAGGAACCAAGTACTTCGGAGAAATGCAGAGTTCAGCTTCAAAAAGGTAATATGGTGGAAAACGAAGACAAAATGGAAATTAAAAATATAAAATCGGAAGTTTCGAATGATGAAAGCAGTGATGAAAATTTCGATAAAGATAAGCCAAGCACTTCGGAGAAATGCAGAGATCAGCTTCTCAAAGATTTGGAAAAAAGCAATATGCTTAAAGTAGAAAACGATTCCAAAATAGTTCTTGAAACTGCAAAGCCGAATCTTTTGGAAGATGCTGATGATATTTTCGTTAGAGAGAAGCCAATTACATCGAAGAAACATAAAGGTAAGACGATCGAACATTTAGAATTGAAGAAATGTAAAAAGATTAAGCTCGAAAATCATACCAAAATAGAAGAAGAAACAATTTTCAAGTCGGAAGAACCTGAAATTGAAAAAGATGATATTTACATTAGAGAGAAACCAAGTACTTCAAAGAAACGCAAGTGTGAGGCGCTCGAATATTTAGGGTTAAAGCAAAAATCAAATCAGAAGGAAGAACATCATGCGAATATGGAAGAGAAAACTGTAAAGTCGGATTGTTTAAAAAATGAGTTTTATGTTAGAGAAAAGCCAAGGACGTCGAGGAAACGCAAAAGTGAGCCTCTCGAACATTTACAGAAAAGAAAAAAATGTAAACATTACTCCAAAATTAAAGGAAAAATGGTAAAGTCGGATCACTCGGAAGGAGAATTTTCTTGTGATGATAATTTGATCAGAGTGATACCTAGTACTTCGAGCCAGGTCAAGAAGATTAAGGATAAATCTCTCTACAGTTCTGTATTGCAGAAAGGACTTGGTGAAAAGAAAATAATGGAAGATCAAATGATGATTAACATCTCGGAAGATAAATATGATAGTGTTGATCATTCTCAGCAAGATGTGGCATGCAACTTGAAGCAAGACAAACAGCCTTTGTACAGTTCGGTGTTGAAGAAACGTTCTGTGATGAAGTTTCGATATAATCTATTGTTAAAAATAAGAAAAGAGCCATTAAAGACTAGTGCCTCAGAAGATAAATCGTGCAATGATAAGAAGCCAAAGGATAAGCCGCGAAGCTCTCGAGTATCAAAAAAAAGTACTACAAAATGATAATAAGGTAGTAATCATCTATTAATAGATGAATGACGTGGAATAACAAAGAAAGAAATATGTACCGTTAATATTATTATATAACTTTAAGTATTTATATATTTTATTTAGATTATAGTGTGAAAAGTAGATTATAATAAATAAAAAAAATTACAAAAAAAAACTATTTATTTTTATCATTTCATTTCTAACAACATTTTTAATAGTCTTCCAAATTATGAAATATATAATGGATGTAATTATTTAAAATTAATAATCATGCAATTTTCATGTTTCATAAAGATCGAAATGATTTAAAATTATATTAAAATTGTAGTGAATTCACGCTTTTGTTAATGTATTATAAATTTCTTAATTTTAAGAGGACATTAAAATTATTAACCATAAAAATTATTGTCTACTTAAAAATGAAGTAATTAAATTGTAATTAATATTAAATTTTCAAATGCAAGAGATTTCGATATGTTGAACTACATTTAATAAACCTGCAATTATTGATGCAATGATAAGTTATTATTTTGTAAACTGGAGATAAAAAATGAATAGTTTATAAAAAAATATTTTTATTTATGCAGATTTCTGCAAAATTCAGTGAAAGAAATAATTAATAGTTTTGTGGGGACTTGTAAAACACAGCATAAAGAGTTTTTTCACCAAAATCAGAGTATTCAATCATTGTTTAATAAATTATTTTTTTACACAAAAAATTTATCTCTTAATTTTCCCAAAAGGAAAAACGAAATTACAGTCTGAAAAATAAAATAATACATTTAATTTAAATTTATATACCAAAGTTGTAGATTAATTTATGATATAAGTCATAACTAATATATAATATGTGACCATTAATTGATTTTGGTAATTGTTACATTTTGTCCGGGCTACAATTGTCCAAGCTACAAAAGTGTTCGTTTTTAGTTTATTCCAAGATTTCTATGAATTTTATTTTGCTTCTTGTTTTAATTATAAATAAATTTTGTGTTAATACTGTTTATAACGTATAATTTATTGTATCTGTTTGATGAAGCCAATTTTATTTATATTTTATCTTGTGATATTTTATTGAAGCAGTGATAAAATCGAAATTTAACTTAAGCTGTTTTATCAATAGGATTATTCTATACTCTACAAAATTTTATAGAAAAATTGAACTATTATTTAACAATTCTTATTAACCCATTTAATAGCAAGTTAATATCTACAGTAGTCTTTCCACCAGTTAAAATTATTTATACAAATCATATTATAATTTTAAAAGAAGTTGAACCTATAATAATGAAAATTTTTCGCTAAAATTGAATATTCTGCAGTGAGCAAAATTTATAAGTATTACAATATAATATAAAGAAAAAATAAAGAAAACACTCTAAAAGCACAATCCTCTATAAAAATGATAAGAATATAGGGATTGTTGGATAGGTGTTATCGATAACTATCCTTGATACAGTTTCCATAGTTGGTCTATTCCAAACTTGGGTTGTACAGGTCGAACATTAGTATTAGTATCGTTTAGAATTATGTCTCTTCAGACGCTCGACCAGAGTCGCTCTATCGAGTTATTCACGGAATTTAACTTATTAATGTACGTATTGACTATGTGATCATAAATAATAATAGGTTTATGCAACTTCTTCTTTTTAGTAATTGACCTAGGGATATCCTTAGTCTTTTTATTTATTTCTTTATTTTTTGCATTTTGAATACCAAGGGTCTGTTTTGCGCATTGTTTGGTTATGAATGGGCTAATAATGTAATTGCAGTACATACGAAGTACCCTTAAGCGCGTTACCAGGTATAGAAATAAGTATGGAAATTGTCATGCCAAAAAAATGGTTTCTCTTTTGAGACAAACCTGTCAGCGAGTCATTTTCGTAAGAAGTGAAGCGCTGCTCAGCAAGTGCGTGTTTTATTGTTACAAATTAGTAGTAATCTGACGGACAAGTCTGGTGAGTAAGCCGCATGCGAAAGTATTTCCCAACTAAACGTCTCAATCGTTTTATTAACCAGTTTTGCATTACATGAAGTAAAATCACTTTGTGTTGCCTTTTTTGATAATCTGATCGTTTTTTCACGAAAATCTTCACTTCAAATCAATCATTTATTGTTAGTAGCGTTCAGTATTAACGGTTATGCCAGGTTATAGCAGCTCATAATAGATCACATCCTTTTTTGGTATTCTTCTACGTTCTTCATTTCTTACGTCAAATTCTCCACTTTTGATTTTTTTTACAGCACTTAAAGCACTGTGACCGTTTTCTTGAAATGGTGCTGTTTGCAAATCGTAGTTTTCAGGTACAAAATTCGCCATGTTGAACGTTTGAAATATACCAGCTGCTGTATCTAAATTGAATTTCTGTGAATTGAAAATCTTTGTATGATGTCATCACCATGCAGTGCATGACGGTAACTAGGTGCATTAACAGATAGGGCAATATCTATTGGTAAACACCGGTTTCATATTTACTTACCTGGTAAGATTCTTGTATTTGAATGTATTCTTGGAACTAGCCACACCTCACCGGAATGGAGAACTTTATATAACTAGAAAGTATTTATTTTTGTAAAAAAAAAACAGTGTGCATTAATTTTTCAAATGACGTTGTACAGGCTATAATGAGTCTTAATTTAAACCAAGTTGCTTTTGCTATTATACGTTTGCAGAATCTATAAATTAAACCAGAGACCTTAAAGTGGTCTTTGATTTTCTGGTCGGTTATATCCAGATCCTCTTTAGTCAACATCTCTTGTAGTTATTTTTGATTCAGTTTTCGCCGAAGCTCGCCAGCAGACCGCTGCCCTGTATATTATTGTAGCTGATAAATTCCGATTTTACCAAGTTGGTCGTTAAAATTAATCCAGACTTGGTTTGGAAAATAAAATTATATCTATAACCCGGGATTTTTGTTTCATACAATAGCAGGGAGCAAGTAATATTTTCGTGAGTGCTCAGCGAAAAAAAATGTTTTTCTTTCTTTATTTCCATAATCTATCTATATTTGAGACATTAAGTTGAAGCGTTGACTTTATAAAAAATAAAATAAAAATATAAATTCTTGGAGACTTAGTCCTTCATGTAAGTTTTGTTCTTTTGGAAAAAATGATGATGAATTTATTGTGTATTTGAGTAGATATACCAGCAGTCTTGGTGGGATTTTTTTTTTACAAATTCACCCGACCGCAACTTCTTTGCACTGTAAACTCTTTTTTTAGAGTTCTTATAAATCCAAAATACGAATCTGAATACACAAAAACTACAAGAAACATTCATTGAAAGGAAAACAGAATTTTATTGATTTTTTCACTGCATCGTGATATATTATATAATAATATCATTTTAATTCTATCATTACTTTATAATTTATTATCAGAGAAGACAATGTTTTCCGGATTGTTATGACGTGGTGTACAATATATGATACTTGTTATATTTCAACGTATCATATTTTTGTAATCGTGTTTTTTATTATATTATTTCTTTTAATATTCTATTTCTGTTTATATACATGTTTCCGGTAATAATATTATCCTCTCTTCATTATTACGAATAATATAAACAACTATTAATTAACATTTTAGATAAACATACAAAGTAGCGAATAAATGTGATTGAAAAATATGTCTATAAACGTTATATTGTGTTTTCAGCCGAGGATCAACGTCGCACTCAGAATCAAGATGCCAGGATCACAAAGAAATAACTTTAAAATAACTCCTAGACCATAATAGAAAAAAATACAGAGTAACTAAACTATAAAGTTATATACTTTACTAGATATATTCAAAAACTTTATTTATAATTCAATATTAATAGCATTATAAAACCATAAAATTATCTTGCAAATAAGAATTTGTAATTGTTGCTTTCATATTTTTGTTCTTTATATGTAAGCAGTAAACTTTTTATTTAGATTTAGTATTAAAGTATAAAGTTATTAATAATTCATAATGAGAATTTGTCAAAAAAGGAAATTATTAAATTATTTTGCAAAATTGATAAAAAACAAATCTAATACACGTTTCTATCAACAGCAGAAACGGAACGTAATCAAATTATGCATTTCTAAATTACGCAAGAAGAGTAAGTCGGCAAGACGTTCGACGTTGAAAAAGAAGAAAACTAAATTAGAGAAGACAGATAAATCAATTAATGTAGTCGATTGTCAAAGAGAAAAGTTACGCAAGAATTTCAATAAGCAGGGTTTATCGCTCATCAATTCGGTTTTGTTAAAAAATACTTTGAATTTACTTACAAACTTAGATGAATCGGAAAACAAAGATATGAAGAAAAAGTTTCTGGTTGATGCGTGCAGCAATGAAGCAAAATTAAAAAAGAAATCTAGGAAAATTGATGTTTCGAAATATAATGATAATTCCAAGAGAAAGAAATTATACCTTGCAAAGTGTAAGTCGTTAAAAAAATCGGTATTAAGAAGAAGTGCTAAATATAAGCTTAAAAATAAAGTAAGTTTGGAAGAAGAAACCAGCAATGATGATCACATCGCAAGAAATAAGTTGAAGCAAATAAGAAAGCGTAAGGGTAAGATGGTGTTGAAGAATAGTAATGTAATGATGTTGAAATATGACATTTTGAAAGAGGAAGCTAGAAATGACGATAATTGTAAGATCACAAAGTCTTGCAAATCTAAGCTAGGCAAGAAGCGGAAGAAGCCGCTAGAACCATTAATTATGAAAGAAACTGTTGCGTGTAAACTTAAAAAGAAAAGAAAATTGCAAAAAAATCATATTTCGGAAGACGAAACCGAAGAGAACGTTACTTGCAAAAGAAAAAACTGCAAGCACGATAAGAAACGCAAGGATAAGCCTCTCGGCCCTTTGATGATGGAAAATACTGCTTCGCGTAAGATTATAAAGAAGATAAAATTAGAAAATAATCCTATAAATATTGATATTTTTGAAGATGAATCCGATAATAATGGTCATTCCAAGAGAAAGAAGCTATACAAATCCAAGAAGCGCAAAGATAAGCTGGAAAAAAGTGTTTTGCTTAATATTTAAAGTAACATAAACTTACAACAAAAATATGAATATATGAAGTCCTTTAGTGTTAAAAACTACTTAGTATAATCTTTAAAATGATCCAAAATAATAAGTCTTCAATTAAATAATGAATTCAGATAAATGTTGAAAATCAACATAAAAAAAATCAAAGAATTTTGGAACACTTAATATCTCTTTTAGAATTAAACAATTACAATTTTTGTGACTGCAAATTGTATCTTATAATATTGTGTACAAATATTTATTAATAAATAAAATACGATTTAAGAAAAAATAATTTTTTAAATTTTTACTTGTTTCAATCATTTCTATTATTAAATTAGCAATATATTTTCTAAACGAATAAACAAACTCTAGAAAATTTAGTTTTTTTTATCCAAATTTCTGTTTATAAATAATTTTGTTCTATATATTTTTTTAAAATCAATACTTTCCATAGAGAATGCACTTTCAGTTATGTAGTCAGGTGTGAGAAACTCTGAAAATTTATCATCATATTCCGAGACCGCAAAAGAAAAATAAAAAGAAGACAAACCAAAAAAATAAACAATTCAAGCAAAAATGAAAAAGAATCAAGTGATGTTGCTTCGGTGACAATGATGATTCAAACGCTTTAAAAATACTTCAAAAAGTATGAAACGAACTAATATGAGTTAAAATTACTCGGGCAACTAAAGATTATGAAGTTCAAAAGTGAGAGTATATCGTTCATCAATTTGGTATTGTTAAAAAATACTTTGAATTTACTTACTATGTAGAAAAAGTTTTTAGCGGATGCGTATTGCAAAGAGGATAATTCTCTGAAACGTAAAGTGAAGAAGCTGAAGGATAATGTAGCAAAATTAAAAAATAAATTTATGAAAATTGATGCTATGGAAGATAATGAGAATTATCATCATAGGGAGATAAATTAAACTAATAAAGTGCTAACAAAATCGGCATTGAGAAGAAGTGCTAAAGATAAGCTTCAAAATAAGGTAAATTTAATATGTGAATCTGTGGAGAAAATTAGTTTGGAAGAAGAAACCAGAAGTGATGATCACACCATAAGAAATAAGTTGAAGCAAACAAGAAAGCGCAAGGGTAAGCCGTTATTGAAGAATAATGTAATGATATTGTGGAAGATGAATATAGGAATGACGATAATTGTAAGAGAACAAAGAAGAAGTCGTTCGGACCAATAATTATGAAATAAACTGTTGCGCGTAAAACTTAAAAAGAATATTAAATTATAGGAAAAAAGATGACGATAATTACATAAGAACAAAGTCATGTAAGTTCAAGCAAGATAAGGATACAATATTACAAAAACTTTAAAATAATAAAAAATTATAAAGCATGATGAATCTAGAAAGTCGTTGATAATCGACAAGAAAAAGAAAAACAGATCTGTTTAACACTAAATATCACTGAAGTGAAAAAAGGAAACCTCATCTCAGTCTATTAATTAATCTCTTTTAGAATTAACCAATTACAATTTTTGTAACTGCAAAATATTTCTTACAATATTGTGTTAAAATATTTGTTAATAAATAAACCATGTTTTAACAAAAATACACTTTTTGTCATCTGAGTCCATCAATTAATCTCTTTTAGAATTAATAAATTACAATTTTTGTTTCTGCAAAACGTCTGCAATATTGTGTCAAAATATTTACTGATAAATAAACCCTGTTTTAACAAAAATACACTTTTTATCTTAATCTGTTCCAATCACTTCCATTAGGTCTTTATGATTAAATGAACAATTTGAATATATGTAAAAATATATATTTTAGAGAGATTGTTTATATATATTCGATATAACTCCGAACAAAATGCGGTCAAAT
This sequence comes from Nicrophorus investigator, assembly GCA_963457615.1. Classification (NCBI taxonomy): domain Eukaryota; kingdom Metazoa; phylum Arthropoda; class Insecta; order Coleoptera; family Silphidae; genus Nicrophorus; species Nicrophorus investigator. Next base: position 16,201,793 of record OY735143.1, read on the forward strand.
CAACTTAATATCCGAAGAATCTCATGAAACCAATCCCGACTTCCCGAATGTTAAAATCAAAACCCTGATTCTTTTTCTCTTCATTTTCTAGGATAGGGATAAACCCCGGTTCCCGTTTTTCCTTTGATCCTTCTTAGTAATTTATGAGATGAATACGGCAATAATATTCTTGTTCTCATTCCAGATTCACTTTAGGATCAGGATTCTGCTGCCAAAACCCTGCATAAAAAGTAACATCTTAATATTAAACTTAAAGAACCCGGAACTGGAATAACACACGTGCCCTCCCTACGGAGCTGTGAATGCAATTATGGTAAAAGTGTAATTTCATCATCTAATTTTTTATTTTTATATATATTTTTAGATAGAAATTTTACTTAGAATGTCTTGTTTTCTATTTCAATTAATTAACATTTTTGGAAAGCACGATTTTTATTCTATGTAATTATTTCTACAGAATTATTTCAGTCTATATAACTATATAAAAATAAAAATTAAAATCATTTCAGAATATTCAAAAAAAAAAATTTCAATAACAGTAAATGAGTCCATATTATTAGTTGAAAAAAAAATATTACTTACAAAATAAGACAGAAATTTTATTTAATTATTATTTAATAATAAACAATTCCAGAATACCAAATACAAATAATATAATAAAGAAAGAATAAACTCTAAACTCTTCATATAAATAATTAATTGAAATAAATAAAATTACAATTCTAGAGAAAATATTTTAAACTGACCAAAAGTCTATCGACTTCGGTCTTTCCGCTTAAGACATTATATATTACCTGATTAATTCAAATAATAAATTGTGTTTCAATAAATAAATAAATTACTTTGTTTTGAAAGAAAAAAGAAACAACATGCTGATACACCACTCATTCAGACAATAATTGTTTTTATTAAGATTTTTTTTTAAATTTATAGAAAATGATAAGGCAATTCGTGAAATAGTGCAGTTGAAATATTTCATACTTTTGCTGTAGATTAAAAATGTAGTAAATAAGTATACTGTGGATTACAGTTTATTAAATATTCGTTTTGTACACGTATTTAAGAAAAAAATATTGTTGCAGTAATTATTAAATCTGAACTTATTTCAAACGTTAAAAAAAGTTTAAGAAATTAGAGATTTTGTATAATGAATCCAGTATTAAAGTCGGTTGTCAGTACGAAAACTTATGTAAAGAAACTAGAAGTAAATACAAAAAGGATAATATGGAAATAATATGTGAAATTTGTGCGACAAAGAATAAATGTGAGATACGAAAATAACCTGCGATTTTCATAGTGACTTCAATATACATAAAAAATTTGTAATTCTTTTTATTTTAAGAATACGTGGAATGCGTTATAATTTAATTTTAATTGAGTGTGGATGTAAAAAATTTAGTTATTGTTTAAATACATATGATGTAATTTGACTAGAAAATATTTTTGAATAACTCAAAACAAGGTAAAATATTATACATTTTATTACAAAAACAATACTTATATTGTTACAAAATTAAATAATTCGTTAAAATTTAATAAATAAAATATCTAAATAATTAGTTTCAATAATTTATTCGGCATTGAAGAAATTCTTTGGAAAATGTTGTTTTTCTTATTTAGTTGAAATATAATTTTATAACAAATAATTAGTATATGAATCTTATGAATATCATTATTTCATTATGCTTTTATTATATAATTAGAATTATATTACAGTGTAACATCATGATTATTCAAGAAGAATCCAAGAAGCGCAAGTTGGAAGAAGCATTATCCGATGCTACAGGATCACTAGCAAAGAAAGCTAAAACTTATGCGTCTAGCTATAATGAGGAAAAGCTGCATATTGTTAAATTATGCATATCGAAGTTATCCTCTAAAAAGAAGAATAAATCTGCACGTCGTTCAAAGAAGTTGAAAAAGAAATGTAAGAAAGACAAAAAGAAAAACAAGTCAAAGAAGACAAGTATTTCCATGGATGAATCTAGCGATAGCATCGAGAGTCAGAGGAAGAGGTTACGTAAGAAATTCAGAAATAAGTGTCTGCCTCTTATCCAAACGGTGTTGATAAAAAATACTTTGAATATGCTTCAAGATAAATTTAAAAACATTGGTATAATGAGGTCCTTTTTTGCAAATAAGTACGTATTAGAAATTAATGGTAACATTGATAGAATATAGTGATAATAATTTAATATAGAAATCTCCAATATTATAATAATGGTAATTGCAAGTCAAATTTTGGAAAAACGTACGTAATAGAAAAACATAAATAAAAGGTGAGATTATGCAGAAAATTAATTCTTAAGATCAATCGTAGAAAACAGAGATTTAAAAAAAAAGCAGAAAAGTAAATTAATGTTGGAGATTTCATGATAATAGCAATAACGTAGATTTCCAAAGAAAAAAGGATAATGTCAAAGAAAACAATAAATTATCTTCTATTTTAGAATTTAAGAAATTGTATTTTTATTATTTTCATGAACTAAAAATATATGTAGATCTGTTGTGGAAAAAATATTTATGAATAAATTAAATATATATTTTAAAAATAAATTATTTGTTTCTTATTTTATTGAATATGAAAACTTTCAGGTATTGAACCATGTTTTTTGAAATATGCTGTATTATGTAATTATTATAAGTTTTTTAATTAATAAGAAAGGTAAGTTATTTATTTTACGTGATTTCTCAATGTAATAGAAAATAAAATATCAATATTTTTAAATTTATTGAAGTTATTACTATTAATGGTAAGTAGAGAATTAATCAATCCGGATTCTCTATAGTTCTGATGGAAATTTTTTAAAGAAATTAAATATTAATTCAGAAAATTAAGTATAAATTCGAAAAAAATTGTACATAAATTATTTTTATTTCTAATCATGATAATAATAACATAATTTAATAATTAATACCATTAATACAAAAAAGACTAAACAAAATCTATTTAGAAATTTCTTTTCTGCTTTAATAACGCAGATTACCAAAATGCAACAACTAAAATCGAAAAAAAATATTAATATAGATATTTTTTTTTTTTTCAACGATTAGTTTCAACGGTTTCAAACAGTCCGGAATTTAGGCGGTACCCGCTCTATGCGAGGTATTTCTGTAGTATATATATTTATCCTTGATTAAGTATTTTTATGGACAAAAAAAACTATTTGGTAAAATCTTGTCCATCTAAACTCTGTAAGTTTAGATGGACAACTCTTTGAGGTTTATGAAATTTTTGGTTGGTATAAAAATAACAAATTAGAATAATTGTTGTATAATTATGATATTACTGCTAAAATAATGATAAAATTGATTTTCAATACTGAAGTTCCTGGGTTATCGAAAGGTAAACTCATTTCATTGAAATCTTTAGTTTTGTTATACTTTATACTTGATAAACCTATGGTAAAAAAATTGATTGAATCTAAAGAAGTTTATAATAATTTTCTTTATTTAATTTAATAATATGAAATCAAAATAATAAAAATGTGAATCTTGTACAAATCCTATCAGTTATTTTGGATTTTGATCTAAAATTGATATGTTTGGTTATAAATTTAATGCAACTAATTAACTGTTAAAAAAAGTTAATTAACTCTGATAATATTCTACACTAACCACTTGAAACAATTAAAGAAAAGAATGTTAGTTACAAAAAGTTAGTTATTCTTAGTTTATTCTTTTTAGATTTTCTTGGTACTTATTTTTATTTTTTAATTCTTTAATTAAATAAAAATTTAAATTATTATTTAATTAAAGAGATCGGAAATAATTAATCTATTTTGAGACAGTTTGATACATTGTAGTAATTTTATTATTTTGGGACATAACTGTAATTTTTAATTTTTCGTTTAGTCTTGAATTGTCGAAACCTTTTGTTGACAAAGTACATATCAATCATTTTATTTTGGATTTTTCTTTGATCAGGGTGTAAATGGAACCAAATCCATGATCACTACGACAGTGTCTTAAAAGACAAGATCTGGAAGACCATCGAATTTTGATGACTATATTTTGAAGTCACTGTTCGAAAATATTCTAAAGTTAACGGCTAACAAATTTATAAATCTCAGTTCTCTGTTTTCAACAGTGCAAGAACATTTAAAAATTATTGGTAAAACAAACAGAATGGAAATTTGCGCATGAAATGTCATTCGATAATAAGGAATAGAAAAAGAATTTGCAATATTTTGCTGATAAATTAAAAAATGAACTGTCTTTAGACCGTGTTATAACGGGGGATTAGAAACATATCGTCTACGATAACACGACGCAAAAAAAGTAATAATTTGTGTAACAAAAAAAAAAAAAAAAAATTTCTACCTCAACAATTTTAGTTTTAAATCAAAATCAGTACATTTTTTAAAAAAATATAAAGACGAGAAAAGAAATATTTTGAATTAATATTTGAAAATGTGTATGAAATAAAGCTTTATGCAAGGATAAAAATTATAGATTTGTTTCGGGTTTATTTGCTAAAAAATTAAATTGTCTACAGGTTTCAATAAAATTATAAACAGCGAGAAAATATGTTTAATGTTGTTATTTTTTGTAATAAAACATATTATTTAAAATTTCAAATAAAATTATTTTATTGTATTTTTGTGCCAAAAATTGTTGGTATTTTTTTTTGGTAATAATAGATTTCATTTGGGTTCATTTGCTAAACAATTAAATTGTCTACAGGTTTCAATAAAATTATTAACAGCGAGAAAATATGTTTAATGTTGTTATTTTTTGTAATAAAACATATTATTTAAAATTTCGAATAAAATTATTTTATTTTATTTTTGTGCCAAAAATTGTTGGTATTTTTTTTTGGTAATAAAATAATAGATTTCATTTGGGTTCATTTGCTAAACAATTAAATTGTCTACAGGTTTCAATAAAATTATTAACAGCGAGAAAATATGTTTAATGTTGTTATTTTTTGTAATAAAACATATTATTTAAAATTTCGAATAAAATTATTTTATTTTATTTTTGTGCCAAAAATTGTTGGTATTTTTTTTTGGTAATAATAGATTTCATTTGGGTTCATTTGCTAAACAATTAAATTGTCTGTAGGTTTCAATAAAATTATTAACCGCGAGAAAATGTGTTTAATGTTGTTATTTTTTGTAATAAAACGTATTATTTAAAATTAAAAAATAAATTATTTTATTTTTGTGCCAAATATTTTTGGTATTTTTTTTGGTAGGTAGGCAGCCAATATTTTTTTTCAGATTCTTAGTATATTACCTGCCACTTGGAGTATTGAAATTTTATGGTGTTTTAAGAAGTTTTATTTTATATTGAGTTATATTTCCGAGAGAAAGTTTTGGAAGTAAAAAAGAATATCCTTTTTTTATTGCTGAGACATTATATAAATCCATTCAAATCCTTACTCACCCTTGTTACCTTTTGAAAATATTATATTTTCCTGGTAATTGAACCAGACGTTTTTACTTTATTTTCAAACTTTTATCGCATTACATGTCTTATATTTCTACAAATATTTGGATTTACAAAAGGTTCCACCTATTAGCCTGTTTTACAGTTTTAATAATACCATAAAACCCAACTAATAGCGTAATAAAAGGTTTTAAATGAAAAAAATAAACATATTTTTCTAAAATATAAATTTTCCACAAAAGTAGGGAGGTTGGATAGTATATAAGGCTTTGAAGTATTGCAAACATTATCATTTCTTCGTCTTGTATTGAAGGTCTAACATAGAATGAATAAGCAAGAAGTATCTCAGAAGAGCAACTTAGAAGCAACAGCTGTTGATGTACAAACATCCTCTGCGAAGACAATTAAATCACACAAACAGCTGAGACGGTATGTCTTAACTTTAAGCAAATCGAAGCTAGCTCAAAAACGCGAAAGTAAGAGTCAGTCAAACAAATTACAAGATGAAACGTTGAAGAAAACTGTAGTTTATCTTGTGGAAGATGAATCCAACAAAGACCATCATTATAAAGGAAGACCCTTTATAAAGAAAGAAGTGAATAATAAAGGGAAGGAACTGTCGCTTCTCCGTTCAGTATTGATACAAAATACTTATAATAAGCTTATTAAAGAAGTTTTATCAGATTATAAGATAATAGAGATGCCTTATTCGAAGTCTATTTTCAGGAAAGACAATCATTGATAATTTACATTTTTTACTCTTTTGCCCACTAATTTTCGTTTACAATAATAATCTTAATAATCGCCCATAATAATAATCTTTATATCATTTATATTTACTTTACTTTATATGTAAAGATTTTCAATATTTTTCAATTAATTAAAACATTGTTTACTGTATTCTGTAATGCTTATATCAATAAAATAATTTTGTAACAATAAATTATATTTTATTTAAATTTTAACTTACAGATAATTTTAACAAATATTAATACTTATTTTATAGATACAAAAAAAACTATTTATTTTATTTTGAAAATTCACAGTAAAATTTTGAAGAAGTTAAAATTTAAATTTATTGCTTTCAATAGTTTCTGCGAATGCAAAAAAAATTAAAATAGATAGGTAAGTACATTTAATTTTTTTCTATTTACATTTATTATTTAGTGCCTAAAGTCACTTACTTTAGATTCATATTAGTTTTAATAAAATATGCTACAAGTTTTTTCCATTAATTTATAAATTTTCTCTGATCCTTTATAATATTTTTTTTAAAGAATATTTTATCACAGATTATATTAAATAGATAAACTTTTCGCTGAATGTTTACCATTATTATGATTATGATCTAAAATTTAACTAATATTGATACAGATATAGAAATCATTTTATTTTAAAGATATTTTAGTTTAAAGTTATTTAATATTTTTTGATTTAAAATAAGTATTACAGTGAATGAAAAAGGGATACAAGTGGATGGGTAAATATTCTGAATTGTATTTTTTATTTTGCATATATTAAATGAATAGAATTATTGAACACAGCAGTTTTAACACATAAAGTTATTAGTTTTATTTTGAAATTGAAATTATACACTTCTCCAATCCTTTTATAATTTGGAGTTTGATGTGGTTCTATGATGAAAATATCAATCAAAAAATGAAATATAACCATACCTCACATAGTGCGGCTTTACTTGAAAATTTCAAAACAAACAAATAAGTATTCTTCCATAATGTCGATAGTATTAAATGGTCTTTCGTTAACTTCAGTTTTATATGGTCAAAAATTATGAAAATTTATAATTTCATATTAGACTCAAGAGCTGTTAAAGAACAAAATTATATTCATTTTAGTTATTCTAAAGAATAATTTTAATAAACGAAATTTAATAATTTTAAAATACAAAAATAAATATCATATATTTAATATTAATAAATCTCTAATAACAAAGCTTCTATATAACGAAATTCTTAATTTCAAGCAATATTTAATATTAAAAAACACAGTCGTACCTCGATTAACTTTATTTCTTATAATAAAGCGTCGATATAACATTTTTTGCAATTATATGTTGCATATTGATAGTTTTTGAAAGATATAACTAAGAAAAGATTAAAAAATATTAGCGCAAACCCAATTAATAGATTTCCAAAATGACGATTAAGAGGATGAATGAAATTTGTTGAAAGCAGAAGATTATGTTTTTTTTTCAGTGGAAGATATACAATTTAGCAATAGCGAAAACATGCATGAATACAAAATTAAAATAGTTCGTGAAAATATAATGTTAACAAGCAAAGATTTGATAAGCTGTTTAAATTATATTGAAAACCTTTTTCAAGAAAAAATATATTTTTTTTAAGAATATGTATTATTATTAAGACAATTATGAAATGAAATAAAAAAATAGACAAATTATCAGCATGTAACATAAATTTATATTTATTATATTTTGCTTCATATAACAAAAAATATATGTTTTTAGCAAATTAGTAATATATTAATCACTATTAAAAATAAAAATAAAGAATATTTAAGTTATTTCATATTTTTTGATAATATATCTATTGCAGTCAATGTAAAAGAGATAAAAATGGGTGAGTACGTATTCTCAATTATATTTTTCAATTTGCATATAATAAGTATATAGAATTATTGAACACAGCAGTTTAAATACATAATTTTACTAATTTTCTTATTAATTTATAAAGTACACTTCTACTATCCTCTAATAATTTGATGTGATTCTATAATGAAAATATTAATCAACAAATAAATTAGAACCATATCTCATATACTGCGGATTCAATATAGTCTGGTTTGAAGATTTTAAAAGAAACTAATTTTTAGACATAAAGTCTAACAAATATATTGCATTTTTTTATTCATGAATATCCATATATTTTTTCTCATTACTTTTTTTGTGAGGTTTATTTTATATATATATTTAGTTCCTAAATTATTTCAGATTGAAATAGTCTGGAACTGATTGCTATTTAATATTAAATTGTTTGATTTTGAAATTTAGTAAAATATTTCCTTTCCCATAAATTAATATCCATATAGACTAATATATCTTTTGTTTCTTCATCTGTGGAAATTAAAATATTTATCCTAATTAGATAATTATTATTTTCTTCCTAACACACTATAATTATGACTTCTTTTTTCCAATGGCTACAGCTTTTTTTATACTTTTAGTAATAACATCATAAGTATTCTTCCCGAGCGGAAAGACTAAGGTCGAAAGTCCAATAGTTCAATTTTTTTTAAAGTTATTGAATGATAATTTTATTTATTTATTTTGTTCATTGATTATATAATTATAATAATAAGTTGATTATATAAATGTTGATTTTCGTTAACTTCAGTTTTATCTGGCAATAAATTATAACAATTTATAATTCCATATTAGAAATGAGATAATAAAATATATATATTTTTTTTATTATTTTTTAAAGCAATCTATCTACAAAAAAAACAGAATATGCTCTAATTTTGACAATAATGAACTGAAGAAAAATAAAATAAATATGTATATTGGAGATTGGTCCAGTGACCAAACTCCATTAATAACTTAACAGAGGACACAAAAAAAAATAATACAAATAAAAATATCACAACTCACACATCAGAAAAGCGATTTGGGAGATCGTGTGGCTTGAAGCGTTTCAGTCTTCGTCGATGTGTTCTGTAATTGTAAGCTCAGTGGCGAGTTGGTTTGGATGGTTCTCTAGCCGATGTAGATATTTTGTTCTGTGTTTGGTTATCTCATCCCTTACATATCCGATGTTTGCGTAATAGTACACTATTACAATATTGAATATAATTAAATGTAAATAGTTTTTTTTTAAATTTAAAATGTATAGTAGATTTAAGAAAGCTAGTAATTAACAAAAATATATACATTTAAATTATCTTAAAGAATAATTTCAAATATAAAAAATAAACGTATATAGATAATCATACTTCTACCAATGTTACCTCTGATAAGGTAGCTTTAATATAAGAAAATTCCTAATTCCAAGCATTATTTATTATTAAAAAATACGATAATATTCGCTTAAACAAATTACTAATAAATGCTTAAATTAAGATTATCGCTAAAGAAATTAATAGATTTCTAAAATGTCAATTTGAGCTTAAAAAAAATTTCAAAGCAAAAAAATATGATTTTATTAACGGAAGATTTAAAAAACTAACGTAGATCTTAACGATATAATGTTAACAATCAAAGATTTAAAAAAAAATGAAAATAATACTTATTTAAGAAGATGTATTATTATAATTAAGCAATCCGTGTTAAATGCAATATTTTTTTTATAGATTGCTGTGAAATTAATTAAAAAAAAATATCAACTTTTAACTCATATTTAAAAAAGTAAATTTACTTTGTATGTAAATTAACTGGTTATTTAATAAAACTTTTGTCTGTCCATAAAAAATAGAAACGTCTTCATACTAGCAATAATCAAATCAAACAAAATCACTTAAAAATGTTCTGGCTATTAATCTGATTGATACATAATCATAAAAAATGTAAACATCTTTAGAAAACTTACTGTATTTACCTATCTGTTTTCATCTTTGTTGTATTCACCCTTGTTTTCTGAAACTTTTTTAGAATTAATAACTTTAAATTTTAACTTCTTCATTTTAAAGAGTAATCAAATTTGTATGCATTAGTATTTGTTGTATTAATGATATTAACTTTCTCTGAAAGTTAAAATTTAAGTGAAACATAATTTTTTGTTACAAAATTTTTGATTTATTGATATAACCATTAGCATTATAATTGAATTTACATATCAAATTATATAATATAATTAATATAAATAATTAACAAATGTAATGCTTTTCGCCAAAATTACTTCGAAACTTCATTTTCAAAAGTATAAATTGTATTGCCAGTTTAATTAAATAAACAGTCAATTAATCTTTTTAAATATGAGTTTAAAGTTGATAGTTTTTTTTTCCAAACTAGAAATACTATTTTTACTTTTGAAAATGAAGTTTAGCTTTACGAAGTTAATCAATATTTTTGAAGTTATATTAATTATGTTGTTTTTTTTTCAAATATGAGATGTAAATGATGTTTTTGATTATTATAAGACAAATTGCAAAAATGCAACATTGAGTACAAATATGTTAGAGAAAGATATATTGTATTGCAGTGCAATGCGCAAATATCTGTAATAAATTGTCATCAGATTGAGATTCCTTTCATATCCAGAATTTAATATATCTCTGCACTCGAGTTGCTCCAAGTCAAGTAAGTCTTGTGTAATATCTGGAATAATGCCAGCATTCGAAGTTCGAGAAATATTAGTTTTTTTTATGGCAACAAATTAAAAGTTTTCAATTAGTTTTCTCTGTTTATTTATTAAATACCGTTAAATAGTGTTTCAAATACAGTTCATTAATCCATGAGCATTTATTGACGTAAAAGTTATTTATGTGGACTTTTGCAATTGTACATTTGTACATATATTGAATGCAATAGTGAAAATGTAATATATTTGATTAATACGCATGGATTGAGAGTTATGTTATTTGATCGTGATATCGAATACGCTATTCGAATGTAATCCGAAATTAATTTACCATTTTAAGTATTCACAAATATTTTTGAAAATGAGTAAAATCAACGAGTGTACTCTTGTTACAAATCGGATAGTATTTCATACGTTATTTTCATTTAATGGGTATTTTTTAGTTGTTTATTTTAAAATTATTTACATGTATATATAATGACTATTCTAGCTGTTATTTCTCTACTGTAGTCCTGGGGCTGGTAATCAGGGCTTTGTATTATTGTTATGTTGTATTATATAAAGTTTGTGTATTATATTCTGTATTATTCCCATCCGCTACTAAATCTCTAATGGTAAATAGAGTTTATTTCTAGCGAACACTTCAGTAGCATAAACTTTATATTTTTGTATAAATTTTGTAACGTTGTAAATGTAGAGTTGATGATAAAGAAATTTAAAAAAAAAACAACTATAGATTAAAATTTGGTGCTTGCTGTAAAGGGACGGTTGAGGGCTGAAAGATAGTGCGACCAAGAGGTGCAGTTTGCGGTGGTGTTCACTTTAATTTAATTCTGAATCTGGCTTTAGAAGAATTAGTGGATTCCTGAAAAGGGTGAAGAAGCAAAGATCTCGGAATAACGAAGTTGCGCCCAGGATCTTCACACGTATGACCTTACATAAAACGACCAACACCTTGTCGTTATTATAATTTCTTTAACAGATTATCTTATTCGGTGTTTTTAGATTGATTGATTTCTTCTTTATATTCGTTAATATTTAATGGACTTTATTGTTTAAACTTTGCGGAATACCTTCTAATCGTTTATTTCAGATTTTGACTCTTATATTTGTGAAGCCTTAATGTGTTTCCTATCTGGAGAAAGAGTGTTGACAAGTGCGATTTTCTCCACAATTGATATATGTTTGCCCTTAATTCCACTCGCTGTTGGATTACTAAATCTCTCACATTTGCTGCATAGTATAGATGTTAGTTCTGGCAACCTACTTAGCATTTTTGGGTATCTCCTATAGTCATGTAAAAAATCGTTCTCATTTAGTATTTTTGTTATTGTTGTAGAAGAAAGGAAATCTTGCAAAGGGACTTTGAGTAGAGTCGTAGTACTGTAGGATTCTACCCATTAAAAGCTCTTCCCTTTTTTCAGCATCATCCAGGACTTATTTACACTGCATTGGGATCGTAAAGCCAATTGGCACAACACTTATATCATCGAAATAATCAGTGCTGGTATCTATTACGTCTTCATTTGCTGATCCTCTTCAGCCTCCGCTCGTTATGTTTTATCATAAATAAAACCTCCAACATATAGCTTAAAACAATATGCAATTACTCCGGATTCTTCGAAATTTCACTCACTAGTGTCTCCGGCTTTAGTATCATTCCAAAATCTCTCTCCGCCTCGTATTTCCTTTCGAGCAACCGCAATTTTTATTGCTTTTCATCTTCCTTCTTCCCGATGAAGTACTTGGCGTACTTTACAATTTTCTCTATTACTTTTCAAGCAGTCTGCTTGCTACTTGCTGCCTTTTCATTCTTAACCCTGGACAAGACGTTGTAAGTTGAAAATTATATAGATAGAGATTGTATACTCCCGACGTGATAAAATAAGTAATTCTGTGGAGTAACCCATCATGGATTGTGTAATAATTGTCTAATATTTTCATATTTTTATGGTAATTAATTAAAAATCTTTAACTGAACAATATCACAAATTTACTCATAAAAGATTTTTCTTGATTTTAATCTGTATGGCAACACTAGAATTTAATATCATATTTATTCAAAAATTCAACAATTTGTAAACGTTTAATTTTACACAGTTTTCTTTGAAATAATATTAGTTATTTAATTTTAAATCTATAGATTAATAATACACATAAGCTTTATTAACTTGGTATTTCCTTCTTTACAATTGATAATCCAGTATGAAATCCACCTGTAATTATTATTACATCTACTGCGTCAAAATTATAAAAAATCATTTTCATATATTTTATTTTTTTCGAAATTTTCAACTCTAATTTCATTTATAAAAAAGATTTAATCAGTGGCGTATTAAAAAGTAGATGGATCCGTGTCTGACTAAGAACAATGTGGTCGTAGATTGATGGGTAAATTTTGAATTTAGTTCCTAGGAAAATTCTTCTAATACAAACAGGTTTTAAAAAACTTATAACATTGTTTAAACTCGTTTGTACGTCAATTATTTTGTGTAATAAGTCATAATATAGTAGTCATGGTAGCCATGGTAGTAATGGTAGTCATTGTAGTCATGGCAGCCATGGTAGTTATGGTAGTTATGGTAGTTATGGTAGTTATGGTAGTTATGGTAGTTATGGTAGTTATGGTAGTCATGTTAGTCATGATATAGGCATGGTATAGTCATGGTATAGTCATGGTATAGTCATGGTATAGTCGTGGTATAGTCATGGTATAGTCATGGTATAGTCATGGTATAGTCATGGTATAGTCATGGTATATTATTATTATTCTACATTCCCTATTACTATATATAATTTCAAATGTTTAATACTGAAATTACTAAATACCAAACAAATATGTAGGATTAAGCACTGAAAATCTTCGAATACAAACAGGTTTTAAAAAACTTATAAACATTGCAAGAAAGTTTAAACTCGTTAAATAATAATGTTTAAAGTTATGTTTGCACGCTAATTGTTTTGTGTATAAAGTAGTAAGTCATAATATAGTAGACATGGTAGTTATAATAATTGACTTTAGTTTAACATTAAAATTGAAATCTTAAATTTGAATTGAAAAAATAAGAAAATATCAACATTTATTCATAAAAATCTAATATGTGATAATATCTGAATAATACAAATAAATAAGATAAAATGTTTTATATTACTTTGAAAATAAAAAAATGTACATTTTAAACGATGTAACATCGAGAAATGAAATGCAAAATTTGGTAATTTTTTAAGAAGATTTAATTGAAATTTTCCACCACAAAAAAAGGACATTTCCCTTCATCTCACTCCCTCATTCTCGCATTCCGAGAGAAACTTTTTCGAACGTCGAAAAGTTTCCTTTGTCATTAACGATACCTTGACGCCTGTAACTCGATCCGAACTTATCGGAGCGCAAATTTTTACTCCCTGATTTCCCACTTTTCGCGACGGAATATTTTGCATTATATTAGCCTGATTTTCGGGCCACTTGCGCATTAAAACTTCCAACACGTCGCACCCCATCGCACGCACGCCCAATATTTGAAAATGCTCAATTTGTAACGCCCTTTTCTCCCTGTTTTTTTTTTTGATATAATCTTTGTTAAAATGGTAATGGTATTTTGCTTTGAGCAAGTTTTCTTTTCACACGAAGATGTTTACATAATAATTGCATGCGATTTTAATCTGAAGTTGTGTAATTGAAAAGTTAAATAAATAAACACCGAATATGATGGAACGAACGTTATGTTACTGTCGGTGTAATAGCAATAAGTCATCCAGTTTTTGAAGGAGAGCTTTAGCTTGGAAACACGCACACGCTCACTCAGTCCTAGAGCTACAATCCCTCGCACCAAACAAGTCATTTATCTTATTGGAACTGGAGCCACCTTTTGAGTTGGGGTAGATTCATTTGACGTCAGTGTTATGGAGTGTTAAACCCATCGAGACCCATTTCCTTCACGTGGTGTCACTGAATTAAATTAGTGTACTTCTGATCCCCCAGTTATTTATACTTCAGCCCGCAAATAAACGTTTAATAGCTACACATTTACTTTGACGTATATTCAGTGTTTATATGGGAAATTTATTTCACCGTCAATTTCATCAATAATTTATTTCTGCAAATATATATTTTATTAAGCTTCAACAATAAATTTATATCTGTTTATACTAATGAATTTATTTAGAAGATTAATAATGAAAATTAATTGTTTTACCGATTAGTTTAGTTTGTAATAATCCAATTTAAATAATTATTTTCCCATTTTTCTAAGAATTAATTTCATTATAATTGCGGTAAAAGTTTTTATCATTATCAAAAACTGTTCTAACTATTTTTATAATATTATATATTTGTTGAAGACAGTAATAATACAGGTATTCCTCGAGTTACAACCGAGATATATTCCTACACATCGGTTGATCTGTAGATCATTCTTAATTTAAAATTTATTCAAAATTATACTGAAAATACGAAAATATAAACTATATACAAACGCATTTCCTAACAGACAGTAGCAATGATTCCCTATATGTGCATGTATGATGTCGTAAGTGGAAAGATTCGTAAGTCGAAAACTACCTGTATATAAAATCAATTATTGCATTTAAGATATTAGATAGAAAGACATTAATCGATAAAAATATTTTAATAACTAATAATTTAGAAAAAGTAGAATTATTTAGATATTATTGAAAAAAAGGAACTTTGTTATTAGAAATATTTCTACTAAGGAATTCAAACGCTTCTAAATATCGGAAATTTTGTTTAGAATTTTTGTATTTACCTTTCTTTATTATTATTGTCTCCAATTTGATGGTGTAATCTAGAAAATTTAATGAACTAGTTCTGCTCTGAACATAATAAATTACAAAATTATATAAAAGTTAGTTAGTTAGTAACAAAGACAAAATTAATGAACTTTCGTCAAAAAATGTTAACAAGAGTTAAAATGGTAAACAATAAACTTACCTTTTGAAAATATTCATTAGAACGTCTTCAGTGATTGATACTCAAAAATAATTCTATATGAGAGTTACAATAAGAATTTTGAAGCTTTGATTTAAAAAATAAATTGCAAAAATTTTGTTAGTAATAAAGACAATATTATAGAAGTTCTTATCAAAAAATGTTAACAATCAAATATTAAAAACAGTAAACAATAAACATACGTTTTGAGAATATTCATTAGCAAGTCGTTAATGATTGATTCTCACAAATAATTCTATATAAGAATTACAATCATCCCTCAGTTAACATTACCTCCAATTACGAAGCTTCGATATAACAAATTGCAAAAAATAAAATAAAACTTTGTTTCTAACAAAGACAAAATTAAAGAAGTTCTTGTCAAAAATTGTTAACAACAAAAGATTTAAAATAGTAAACAATAAACTCAGCTGTTGAGAATGTTAGCTCGTAGTGAGAATGACTTGCTTAACATTACCTCTAATTACGAAGCTTGGATATTAGAAAAAACAAATTACAAAAAATTATAAACTTTTGTTAGTAACAAAGACAAAATTTAAAGAAGTTTTTGTCCAAAAAAAAAAATAACCAAATATTAAAAACAGTAAACAATAAACTTACTTTTTGAGAATATTCGTTAGTACTCAGATACTGATACTGAAAAGTGCAATAATACCTTGGTTAACATTAATTCCGAAGCTTCGATATAAAAAAGCAAATTGAAAACATAAAACTTTGTTAGTAACAAAAGCAAAATTAAAAATCTACTTATATGACATTAAGATTGTATTTTTTTGGTGAAACTGATCATAATTTAGGAAGAAGTATATTTTTTAAGTGATTATTGTTAAATACAAAAGATCACAAACAATCAATTTTAGACATATTTTAAAATAAGTTAATTTTAAGTTTTATGTAAGTTAATTAATAAAACTTTTCTTTCTTTAATAAAAAAAAATATATATAACAGCATCTGTTGCAGTTCCCGGAATCCGATATGATGAGAGAGCCTTATGTTTCATTGTTATATCCTATTACAATTATAATTTTTTTATTCTCAGTTAACGACAATTTTATAAATTGCACTCTCATTTTCTTTTAAATATAATATTTATTTTTATTCTTGAAATATATTTCTAAAATGCAATTTTGAGAAGTATCTTCACTTTTTAACACTTAATCGAAAATGAATAAATTTATTATAGATATGTCAGTTTAACTTTTTTATATTATAACTGTTTTAGATTTAGAAAATATTTTTTTAAATTTTACACAATATCATCATAACTTCTATATTATAGTTAACAACTGAAAAATCAATATGTTACAAAAATAAATGATTTGTCTTTATCTTAATTGAAACGTTTTTTATTAATAAATTAATCAATTTTACTGCATTGGAATTAACTAAATTTGTATCAGAATAAATGTCTCCATATTCAAATCTTATACACTTCCAAAAGATCGTCTACGTAACATATAGATTGAATTTCTTATAAATTGTATTCTTTATTTTAATATAATTTATATTTGTAAAATGTAATTTTAAGAAATGTCTTTATGTTTTAACACTTTATCCAAAATTAATAAATTTAGGGAAGATATGTTAGCTTAACTTATTTTTATTATAACTGTATTAAGATTAGAAAAGGCGAGTCATAGCCGAATGGTTAGAGTCACGATCTTGTGAGTACGGGTTCGATTCCCAGCCAAGCCAAATAGGTAAAACTTCCAGTGGGAAAGTTTATCTAAAAAATAAATAAAAATGTTAACACAGATTAAATGTCACACTAGACTTACTAAATGTTCTACACGAATAGATTGTAAATAAAAATATAAGACAAAAAAAAAGTTTAGAAATAAATATAATAACATCACAACTATATTTTTAACATTTAAAAAATCAATTATTTATACTAACCTTTTATTGTCTAGTTGGTTTTTATCTTAAATGAAACACTTTTTTATTTTACTACATTAACTAAATATTCATGAGAATATTATTTATATTTAAATGTATATCACTTTCAATGTCAAAATATTTATCCAAAAAACATTTTTCTACCAAACATGATACTTATCATAGTGTTTATAATTTAAGATTTAAATATTTTGTAATCTATTTATAAAATTCAGAACAAATTTGCTTTACTTTCAACAAAGGAATCGTTGTAAATACAAAGAACTATCATATTTCTTTTAATAACATTTATATTCCAATTTTCTCATTATTTTTCCAATATTATTAAATATATGACAAGTTTGTTGGTCGAACTGTAATTAATTAACAAATTTTATAAATGATCATCAATTATCTGGATCGATATTACCAAATATATTAATAAAATAAAGATACAAAAATTATATTTACAATTTCTCAAACATAACCATTACAATGCTTTTTTTATTTACTATGCCAAATATTTTTTTTATTTTCTGATGAAAATTTGATCTGTTAAAAACTTAAATATTTCAATTAAAGATTTCATACAAAAGGAGCAGATTGAGTATTCTTATGATTTTAGTAATAAATAAGTTCAATTATACACGTGGTTAGTTGAAAAGCAGACGTTATTAAATCATTTAGTTGTATGATATAGTATAGATGAACGCCCTAAATGCTTCGTTTGATGCTATAACTGGTATTTGGAAGAAATACATGTATTCCAATAATATCAAGGAAATAAAAATAATAGTTATTTAAAAAATAAATTACATAGAAGAAAAGTGTGTATAATACAATGAACATAAAATTTATGAAACTGTTGTTACACAACTGATAGATATGAGTCCTCATACACTAATAAAGAATAAAAAGCATTTTGTATAATATTAGAATAAAAGATTTTCCTTGAAGTCCGACAGTAAAACTTTCAGTTTCAAAACTAATTTTAAAAAAACTAGACTAAACACATCAACAAATATAATTTCCAATTCAAACTTTAAAAAAAATGACAAGGAAGTAATTATAAACAAAATAAAAAATACAAAAATATTTTTAAAAAGTAAAAAATATTTGTTTATTTAGGAACTTAGTAATTCGTAAGAAAAATTAGAAATCCATCAAAACAAATTTACCCGATTAGTATTAAATAAAGAACGGAAGAAAAAATGATCTTCTCAAAGAAACAAATAATACATTCATAAAAAAGAGTAGTTGCATAGAAAATTTTTGATACACGATTTTAAAATAATCAAAACCCTACCATTTATAATATTGGTACAAACCGAACAAAACTAGAGGAATCAAATTTCATTCACAAATTATCATAAAATAGTTAATTATCAATTAAATTAACTTTTGAATAATAATTTTTGTATATAATTCAATATATTAACACGATTAAATTCAATCTATATTATAAAATCATGTTTATATTTATAACTTAAGTAACATGTAAAAATTATTAAATACAAAACTTAACTTAGATTAATTTGATTAGATAATTCCGGTCCTGATTATTAAATTTGGTAATTATTATATTTAATTCATTAATTATGTAATATTAAAATAGAGATTATAATATATTAATTAAAGTTGTATTGATGAATGTAAAAATTTCTATACATAAATTTGCCATTCCATTCTTTTTTATGGTTTTATCCTCTTCTTTCAATATCAAAATCCTAAATCCTAAAAAGCCTTTCCGAACGTTCAGCAAATAATCCGTTTCATAATCTCCTTTATTCCAAAACCAAAATTTGTCCAATCATTGACGGAAACCTCTCCCTCTCTTAAATTAATGCCAAAAGACAAAAATGTTTTTCCCTTAACAAATTTTGTATTCCTCAAAATCCAGATGTTCCTCGCAAGTTCAGGTATCCCGCATGTACCTTTTTTCAATTTTTGACGTCTCTATAATAGTGTCCCTCTTTCTTGTAGCTGCTTATTATTATTATTTTTTAACTATTGTACATAATTTCAATTTTATTTCATTGTTGTAATTTATGTGGAAAAAAAATGTATCCATATAATATTAATTACTAATTTAGAATATATTTTGGTTGAATTATATTGGATTTTTGGATTTTAATTATTTTCCAATTCATTTAATTTTTAATTTTTTCTTGTCTTTTTTTGTATTATTTTTTGTTAATATAATACTGATAATAAATTATGTTAATTCATTTCTTTCGATAAATACCTTTTTCTTTATTGGTGTTAACGTAAATGTATTAACGTGAATTCTAGTGGAAAGGAAGAGATAAACTTAATTGCCGGTTGATAGGAAGAAACCTGTAGCGGCTGATTAAGTACTAGTTAAGCAAAAGCGGACACAAAGACAGAAAGTGGGTAATAATGGCGCAATCTGTATGCAAATAAAGCATCGGTCTCGTTGAGAGAGGGACACGAAGTCGAGTGGTCGAGAGGCGCGGCGCGTTCGCTTCTTCCAGGTCCGACCTAGGTCATCGGTCAAGAGGGGAGAGCGGATATACTGTGGATGTCGTGCATTATTCAGGAGCCGTTTCCAGACTTGTCCGAATGCACAGATTCCGTGACAACGTTGAATTAATGAAATGCACTTAACCCGAATTTCCGATATTTTCGCTAAGTGCTTCCATTATTTATATCTCTTCGCATGGAAACGAAAAAATAAAAAGAACACCTCTACATATCCATGTATAAAAATATATGTATGTAGTTGGATTGACCAGCGAATATTGATGATGTGTTGAAAGTGAAAGGACTTTCGATTCGACGTAAAGTTAAAAGCCTGCGTTTTTTTTTATATAAACTTTTTACACCAACAGTCCTTTGTGATGCGGTTTATGCAAAAACAATCGAAAACGTATCGTTCATATTTGTCCATCGTCGCCTTTGATCCGAAAGAGAAACAAAAGCACTAAACTCAAATTGGTTTTATTCGCAGACGCCGTCGTGCATACGTGGCACCGTTTAATTCCGACCGATTAAGGTCCTCGGATTAGCGAAAACAAGTACCTAATCGGGGTCCTCCGAAACGTTGTTCATTGTCCGCTAATGAAATCCTCGAGCGGATATCCTTACACGATGCGTATACCCACTTATGTGTCATTTCGCCATCTCTTTATTGCGTTCGGATATCGGGGGAAGATGAAAAAAAAAAAGGGCGCAGGCCGCAGATGGAAGGAATAAAATAAAGAAGAGGGAAAGAAAAAAATGTGGAAGCCAAGGGGTAATAAAACGTGAGCTGGAACGTGTATTAATCTCATTCTAAACGATATTTACAAATCCAATTGGATCGCATATCTTCAGAACCCAATTTCGGTGTACAAATTATATTGCTTCTTGCAAATGTACGGTTCCATATCATTCCAAAATGCATATAAAAGTATAATTTATAATTCAGTACCTGATTTATTGTAATAACATGGGAATATAAATTTAGATTAGGAATTTAGAGATCAATTTTATAAAATTTATGTAACAATCAATAATAAGTTTATTGCAACAACTAACATATGTTATAAATTACATATTTAATTACATATAAAAAATCAATTTATAATATAATACTTTATGCTAATTGATGACTACTAAATAGAATAATGACTATTAAATAGAAATAAAATGCCCTTACTTAAAATTTAAAAATAATAATATAAAAAATGTGTTTCTCATTTAATTGTACAATAATTATAAGTTTTTAAAATTTTAATAACCGCTTAATGCATGAAGCTGTTTTGTGGTAACTTACAGAATTCTGTTACTCGGTGAACATTATACTTTGAATTTTGAGGCCTCGGGCACAAATATAGAGTGGGGCCCCTAGAAAATAAAAAATATATCTATTGTGAAATGGCGAAAAAAATTTTTTTTTTGTAACATATGTTTTGGGGCACCACTAGCCCGGGGGATAATTCTAAAACCAAGGGAACTAAGGCCTGTTTGTAGTAGATTGTCTACGCAAATTTGGAAATATAGGAGCTGCCGAAGGACTTAAATGGTGAAATTTTCATATGAAAATAAAACTAAATTATGATCAGATGAAATGTATTATGTATTAGACATAATAAATATTGTTAATATTATTATTTTATAATATATAAACATTTGTTTGATTCTTGCATCTTAATTTATTTTGGTTTTTGGAGTGCTTAAAAATGTGTTGGATTTCTATATTTTAATATTAACTTATAATTAATTGCCTAATCTTGAGCTATCTAACTAGGAGAATATTACTCTACTTAAAAAACAAATAAAAGTCACTTTTAAGATTTCAAACAATTCTACCACATAAATATCTTCGGTTCTCGTAGACAAAACTGAAGTATATTCTTATAAAGACTATAATATTGAAAATCAATTATTATTAGAGACTTATTTAAGAACTAGTTGTTAATTTTTGCATATTTATTTATAATTAAAAACATTTTATAATTAGTACTTCATCATGATAGGATTAAAAAGTATTCTAGGTTTGAACTTATAATAAATACTTGAGAATGATTATTATAAATAAATAATCCAATTGAAGAAACATATAATTTATTTAAAAAAAGATTTATTAATGAATATAATTTGGATATTATTATTACAAATTGATTGTTTGAAGGTATTATAAAGATTAATAATAGTGCAACTTGTTTTGAAAATTTAAATTATTATTAATAATTATTAATTATTATTTACTAATAAATATATTTTGCACTCTTTCAACAATGAATCCTAAAGTAAATAAAATATGTTTTATAATTTAAAAAAATATTTTTTTTGACATATACTAATTAAAACTTATTATTTTAGAATAGTTTATATGGAGGACACAAAATATTATTATTATATTTATTATAAAAAAATATAAACGAAATAAGAAAACGTTTGAAATGTTATAAAATTTCAACAGCTCGTGACATAGACATTAGTTGGAGGGAAAGTGATTGTCTATAGTGAATATAGAAGAACGAAAACAATTTGATATATTTAATGTTAGCAATGCACTTAATAACACAATATAAAAGACTAATGGATATCATTATTAATTAACTTTTTGACAAAATTAATTAATTGTATATATACTTGTTTTTATTTATTTTTATGATCAATCTCTGAAAGAATATTCCAGATAGAAAACTTAACACTACAGTTATAATTCGATTTCCATATAATTTGGAACAAAAAATACATTTTATTTTCTACAGCTCACATTTCTTATAAAGTTTTTTTTCTAAATAATACAAATTATTTATCTATTTTTAAGGGAAATTAGAATATAAAGTTTTATTGAAATTCAATTGATAGAAGAAAATATGATTGAAGAATGGTAAATATTTATGAATTAGGATTCTATATAATGTGGTAGAAATTAATATAACTTGTACTAAACCTGAGTAATAACGCGATTTTAATATTAATTTATTATAATTAATCCTGAAACAAATATATTATATAAATATTTACCACAGTATCAAAAAATTCAATCTTATAATCTAGAATTTAATTTTCAGCATACATAACAAAACAATTACAATAGGCAATGCTCTCTAGTCTTTTAAACTTTAGCATTAGTTTTCAAAGAATTGTGAATTTGAAACATTATTAAAAAAATATAACATTAGCTATAATAATAAATTAATATAAGCAACAAAACTTCAGCATATGAAAATTAATAACAACTTGAATTAGTTACATCTGAGATCGCATGGGATACATTTGTATTCCACATTAATTACTTGCGCATACTAAACAATTTTGGGTAATAAGAAATAGTATTAGTTCTTCCTAAGTGTTTAAAAAATGCAACAGAACCTTATCATGTAGAATAATATATTGTTTAAACACATAATACAAATAATTTAAATGTTCTTGTAGTCATTTTTGCAGAATGAAGAATTTACAAACAGTTTTTAACTTTTCTAGGAGAAATATGATATTGTTCGTTTCTAGATTTACATGGGATACATTTGTATCCCACATTAATTACTTGCTCACACTACACAATTTTAAGTAATAAGAAGTAGTATGTATGAATTTTTGTACGTTTTTTTATAAATGTGTTAAAAATGCAAGAAAAAACATCGTATCAAATAATATTTGAAGTATTTGTAACAGACCTAATACAAATAATTGGAATGTTTTCGTAGTGATTTTTGCAGAATGAAGTATAGAATCTATAAACATTTCTTGATCTTTTCCAGGACAAATATGATATTGTTAGTTTCTAGTTTTGCATGGGATACATTTGTATCCCACTTAAATTACTTGCTCATATTATACAAATTTATGTAAAATGAAGTAGTATGTTTAATGTCTTTATGTTCTTTATAAAAGTATTAAAAAAATGCAAAAAAAAGAACATAATGTAGACTGAAATATTGATATAATATAAGATATTGGAATCTTCCCCTGGCGATTTTTGCAGAACCAAGTATTTTAGAATATACAAATATTGATTGTTTTTTTCTAGGAGAAATATTTTATCGTTCGTTTTCAGTTTTTCATGGGATACATGTGTATCCCACATCAATTACTAGCTCATACTGCACAATTTTACGTAATATAAAGTAGTATGTTTTAATGTCTTTATATTTTTTTTATAAAAGTATTAAAAATGTAAAAAAAGAACATAATGTAGAATGAAATATTGAAGCCTATGTTGTCTACACACCTAATATAAATGAATAGAATGTTTTCCTGGCAATGTATGCAGAACCAAGTATTATAGAAAATAATGATAGTGATAACAATTAAGACAATCACTATTTAAGAGAAGTACCAATATATAGAACCTGGATCTTGATGAAGAAGAGGAGAGGTTTTTAGTGTTTAGCGAATCCACCGCAAGGTTGTCCTCTCCTCGGACAAGAAAAATAGAAAATATAAATATTGATGGTTCTTTTCTAGGACAAATGTTATATTGTTCGTTTCCAGTTTTATATGGGATACATTTGTATCCCACATTAATTATTTACTTATAGTACACAATTTCAAGTAAAAAGAAGTAGTAGATTTTAATGTCTTACGTTGTTTATAAATGTATTAAAAAAATGCAAAAAACAACATAATGTAGAATTATTATTGGAATATTTTCCTGGCAAATTAAGTATTATAGAATATAAAAATATTGATTGTTCTTTTCTAGAACAATTATGATATTTTTCGTTTGTAGTTTTGCTTATTTTGGGTTTTACAATATTAGAATACAATTAGTTCAATCTGAAGTCTCTACTATATCAATAAAGCCTAATTACAGATGAAATATCACTTATAAGAATCCTGGGATAATGAATGATAAATTAAGCAAAACCATTTTTATAATTTTCCAAGAAATCTTTTTTATTCACTTATTTTATATATTTATTAATTAAAACAGAATAAATCTAAAAATGCCGAAAGTTGCAAATAAATTAAACATTTTTATTTTAATAAACATATATTATTTTGCACTTTAAAAAGTAATAAATAACTAAGGATATCCGGAATAAATATAGAATTACCAAATATTATCCAATTTTTTATCGATAATAAAAATCTTCCGGTACAAAATTTATTGTAGGAAAGCGGGATTTATCTGATACGGTATTATTCGACGCTCACAAAGAGATACTTCCGTACCGTATATTCCGTTATTTATTTAATCCCTGTTTACCTTATTACGAAAACGTCGAGAGTAAATCAACAAAGTGGAATCCATACTTGCAGCAGCTTCATACGTGGTTCAATTTTCTCTTAACATTATTATTTGAGCCAATTGATGCAAATAAAAATAAACTTTAACATCCGGAAAATAGGAGAAAATAATATACCTGAATGTATAACTAGATTCTCAAACCTGTTGCAAGGAACGAATTTAAAAAAATAATAATATGTTATTGAATTTATTTATATGTTTTTTTAACTTAAGTGAATAAAAATTTGGGGATCACTGTAACGATACTGACTGCTGGACAACTCGCGGTAAAAGAGGAAGCATCCAAAAAGGGCTTGGCCTTTTATATCCATCGGTCTTAGCTCGTATGTCTCCGCTGTACATCCGGTACTCCCTTTCCTCTTTCCTCCGGAAACCAGTAGGGGAACAGCGCCCCCACAAAAAAAATCAATTAATTGTTATTTTATTTAGAACTTGAATGGGAGAGTATTATCTACTTATATTCAAGTAAGTTTAAGGCCAAAATATTGCAATGATTTTCCAATCTGTTCTGTAAATTTTGATTAAATTTCAATGGATGTTTTGTCGCTGGATCAATCTCCAATATACATTTTTTTTTCATTATATTAAAGACAAAACTGGAGCTTACTATCAGTTTTTTCATTTGTAGATAGATTGCTTTATAAAATAATAAAAAAATCAATGTTTGAGTTGCTAGCTTTTCCCCAAAATTGGATGTAGTATGTCCACATAGGTTTTAACACTATCTTATATATAAGTACTTTATTTTGTAGAAATGTCTGCAATATTTTCCAAAAAAAATAATATAATGCTGATCTAGTTAGTTGACGTTTGTGGTTATAATGTGATTTTTTTTCATGTGAATCGGAGATTTAAAATCATACTTATGAATCATAAACTTCTGAAATAATTTTATTGTTTCAGGAAGTTATCCTAATTTTTAAGCTAAATATAATTTCATTCGGTTTTATTTATATTTTTTAAATCAATTTCCATTTTCTAAGCTATTTAATGATAAAATCTATCATCAACACAAGTGGAATCTGTAGTTAATTGGTTTGTAGGTCTGTATGAAGTTGCTTTCTGCATTAAAAAATAAATACGATTAAAATTATTTGAATTTTTAGACCATTTTTATTTATATTTTTTATTTTCAATCTGCCATAAAAAAATATGTTAATATTAAAATACAACCATTTTTGTCATGTAATTATGGTTAAATTTTGGAGAATTATTAAAATATTATTTTTTTTATTAATTTTTTTTTGACCAAATAATATTTTTTTTATAATTTAATAAAAATATTAATTTCTTCTATTTTTATATAAAATTTCATAGGTTCAATTGCTACTATTTCTAAAAAAAAACAGTAAATGTAATTGCAATTTTATTTGAATAATATTAAATTAAATTTTGTACAATGCCTCTTTATCTACACTTACTATTTATTTTTTAAACTTATATTTGTCTAAACCGATAAGCATTGTAAATAAATAAATTCATAATAGAAATGTATTTGTGGGCTGTATAAATTGCTTTAGGGGACGTTTGCGGCCCGGGGGCCTCCTTATGAACAATGCACTAGACGTTTGTGCGCATGTGTAAAATAAATTACGTTTATTATAATTATATTATTGGATTTAGAACCAATTAAAAATCTAAATAAATAATTTAATAATCTACCTGTTATTATTAAAGCTATATTTTAATTAATTTCCTATTTTTAAATATATTTTTTATTAATGCTATTTTTTTTCATGAAGCAAATAAAATTTTTCCTTTGAATCTCTTTATTTGTTAGTTACGAGCATTTTTAAACTGCAATACTAAATGATTGGATTTTTTTTTCAATCATCTATCATACACATTGATTATTAATTAATATTATGACTAAAGGCAATTCCGGTTACAATTGCAAAACATTCGGTAAAAGTACAAAAAAAAAATTCATGTTGCAATTATTAAACTGTAAAAGCAAAAATAAACGAGTTGATTCGAAGTTGCGAATGCAATTACTCAGCGAAATGTAAATAATTGCAATTGCAAAGTGAAACCTGGGCTGCTGCAGACTATGAAAGGAATATAATATGTTCCCTTTTTGCAGCTTATGATGAACTGCAGGCGTATTTATGCGCGGGGTGGACGGGTAGGAACGAGATGAATACTTAAAAGCGTACGCCACCCTTCGCCCGAAAGTAATTAAAAAAAAGTGGTTGAAACGTGTATGTGGGGATTAAAAATGCGGCGGAAAAAAAAAATGTGGAAACACACACACATAAAAAAAAAGGCGGACGAACGTGGTCTCCACTTACTTACGTTGCCGTTCGACAATAAAGAAAGCACTTTTTTAATAAATGTTAGGGGTAAGCAGGAAAAAAAATACACTGCTTCATTATGTAATTATTTGGATGAGCAGACTAGTATTCAATAATAAGAGACAGCTTATTTATTAGTTGTAAGTATGGAAATAGCCAAAATTTGTAAATATATTTTACATAAGAAATTATAAAAAAAATAACAGGAAATTTAAACTTATAAGATCATTTGGTGATCATTTCGGATTATCAGGACTAATAGTTACTAAAATATAAATGTTTCTGGTAAAACTTAATCATTCAATCATTAATAAAATTATTATAAAGTAAACTGAATGATAACAATTAGGTTTTAATATTTCAATGCAATATTTTTTTTAAAGAAATCGTTGTAATATTTCGATGGTGGAAGAATTTGCACAACTTTATTCCATATCACCAAACTGATATGAAGATGAAATAATGTGTACCGTTTGCTGAATTGCAGATCTAATTGTTTCCTTTATATCCATATGTATTTCCTTCAAGCGAGAAGACAGTTCAAGATATTTTACATAATCCTGCCGGAAAAATATATTATTATATAATTATATATTAAAATGTTTTACATCATCCAATGATAAAATTATATACGTAATAAGTCCGAGTACATATCATTGCGGTAATTCAGATTTTATTTGAAATATGTTGGAGCTTTTTTCTTATAATTTTATCCAGATCAATTGGTTAAATAAATCGTTGTAATATTTTGATGGTAGAAGAATTTGCACAACTTTATTCCATATCACCAAACTGATATGAAGATGAAATAATGTATACCGTTTGATAAATTGCAGATCTAATTGTTTCCTTTATATCCATATGTATTTCCTTCAAGCGAGAAGACGTCATTTCAAAATAATTTACATAATCCTGCTGGAAAAATATATCATTTTATAATTATATATTACAATGTTTTACATGATCCAATTTGAAAATAAGATAAGGATTGCGGTAACCCGGATTCTGTTTGAAATAATTTGAAGCTTTCTTCTTGTAATTTTATCCAAATCAATTGATCAAACTGGTATGAAGATGGAATTATATGTAGCGTTTGCTGAATTACAGATATAATTATTTCGTTTATATTCATGTAAGTTTTCTTCAAGTTAGTCTTCCGTCAAAGATATTATTCATGATCCTGCAGGAAAATTATATTATTATATATTAAAATGTTTTGCATGATCCAATGAGGAAAATGTTTTGCATGATCCAATGAGGAAATAAGATACAGAATAAGCCCGAGTACATATGCTTCAACTAACCCAGAAGTTGGAGCTTTCTTCTTATAATTTATTTTGTAACTTGGATATATCTTCTCAATTTTATATATTAATCTAAGATATTAATTACACTTTATCAAAATCCTGCAAGATTTGTTTTTCTTCAAATCCGGTGATGACTGTTTTAGAAACTTGGAGAACTTATTCCACTTATTTCGGAATCTAATACGAAGTCCGTACTTTTTAGTAGTAGTCTATCACAAACTTTTGTTATATTTGGTAGTTGACTAAGTAGTCTGTATGATGTTACTTTTTCTGGTTATTTTCCGTAGAGGCACAATAAAAAAACTAGTAAATGCAGACTTCTAATATTAGTATTTAATATAAATATTATGTAAGTCCATACGTTATAGTAGTAGCTTATCAAAAACTTTGGATAAATTCGATAGTATACTTATTAGTCTGTATGATGTTACTTCTTCTAGTTTATTTCCGTTGATGCAAAATAGATAAGAGCTTTTTATAGTTACATAATAATTCAATATTAATAAAAAAATCAAAATGTAGACTTATAATACTAATATAGAAATTATGTAACTGCTTTTTATAAATATGTATAATATTTTTTTAGTAAATTTATAAATTTTATTATAATGGTAGAAAGACTTCTTTCATTTGCCCTTTCGCCGAAATTAGGAAATTTTATTAATACATAATATTCGTCAGAAAGACCTATGGTCAAAAGCTCTTTGCAGCAGTTGAACTTTACTTTATTTTTATTGTATGTTTTTTTTTTGTAATTATTACTGCAATAAATATTATTATAAATAAATAAAATTGTTTTAATATTAACTTTTTATGTACTTAAAATTTAAAAAAATATGTAACCTATATTTAAGTCCATAATACTTATTTTTTGTAATTTTATTTAAAAAAAAACAATTAAATATTATTATTTTAGTTTATTTATATTCAATTCAAAAATAATATTTTTTAAGGGACAAAAAAACCTTTTGAAAAATAAGCCTTTGTAACAGTAATACATTTAATTATTAAAATATTACAGCAATAAATAAATTTTATTTATTGTAACTCTTGTTTGTACTTTTGTAATTAAATATTTTAAATACTTCAATCCGTATATTTTTTATTTATATAAATTGAAATATTATTGTATTCATGCATCATATACAATAGACTGTGGCATTTCCGTACTAAATTCAAACGTATAATAGAAATACAGTAAATTAAACAAAAAAAAATTGGCAATATAGAAATATTAATTTATACTCAAGTATTATAAAAAAAATGTTGGTTTTATCCGAGCCCTTGTTTTCATAAATATTATTGTAATAATTATTCCTACTTTCCCTAATTATTAAATAGTTTACAAAGTATAATAAATTACTTGTTATAATAAATATTATTGGAATATATGTTTTTTCTTAATAGAGAATGATAAATTATATAGTTTACAAAGTATTGTAAGTATATTATTAATAAAGTAATGTAGTTATGTACAACAGAAATCATATTTGCTGTTTGCTCTACAGTTTATCCTTTGCGGAATTAAAAAAATATAATCGCAAAAAATACATATTCCAATCCAAATAAATTCTACAAAATTTAACTACATAGTTGTAGTGACTTCGGAATATCATCGTTTCTAATACTTGACATTCTATATATAGAACTATGTTGATACAAGATTGTAAACTATGTCTATGTTATCAAAAGTTATATAATATTGCTCTTAAGTAATCAATCAACGCCAAGTAAGCTGCTTTTTCTGAGTTCAAAATTGCCACAAGAAGTTCTCTTGGTTCTTTGAAGTTATAAGAACTTGACACACATTCACTATTTAGTAAAGTGGGTATAAACTTCAATGTTGAACAATAAGTAATCGAAATTAATTTTATAGTGCATTTTTAATATAATTATAACTTAATATGAAATAGCAACGTTTCTTTTATGAGAGTAAAAGAAAAAATTGTAGATTTCATACTTGTCAAAAATTAACTTTTATTTTAAAATTTCATCATTTTAATAGAACAAAAAATAGACATGATATGATTTAGTTTCAAAACTAGGACTTTTGTAATTTTGTACTTAGTAAACATAGTTTCCTAGAAACTAATCAAAGTTATGTTTATAATGCATTTTTAAGAAAATTTTAACTTATTCATTCTATAATGAAAGTGGATGATTTATTTTACCCAAATATACTACCAAAATTGATATATTCTGAATGGAAGAACTATGAGCGTAAAATAAAATAGCAACGTTTCTTTTATGACAGTTAAAAAAAAATTGTAGATTTCAAACTTTCCAAAAATTACCTTATATTTTAAAAGTACATAATTATAATAGAACAAAAAATACACATGACATTATAAAAGGTTTTTGAAATTATATCATTAATAAATACATTATAATACTAATCTCAAATCGGTTTCGAAATTCTTTATAAAAAAATACATCTGTATAAAATAAAATCAGTTTAAATAATAGAAATGTATTTAGTTGGAAATCCCTGGAAAATATCTAAGAAATTTAATGACTGATTCTGGTAGAATTTCAGAAGTTTGAAATTAGTGTAGTGGAGAAAGTTAAGAAATAGTTACAAATAACAAGCAAAAAATATACGCCTAAAGGACGTAACGATTGGTGATTATTGAGGAATGTAAATATTCTCATATTTGGCATAAGATTTTGCTGTTTTTTTTTCACGAAAAAAATAGTAAAAATCTTACTTATTCCGATTTATTATTATCAGATCTTTCCACTTGAGATTTAACCGACATAACAAAATTGCATCCATTCATAATTCTGAAAATATATTTCGTATTTCTACATTTGTTAAATTATTTTTTTTAATAAATTATTCTATCCAAATCATTTAATAAAATATATTTTTTTTACGTTTATAAAGGCCTTCTTCACAACAGTTGCTCTTCGCAAGAGTTGAAATTTATTGTGTAATTGTAAGTTAATATTTTTTGTCATTATTTCTGTAATTTATTGCTGCAATAAATATTATTATTTTAAAATTTTAGAATTTTTTACAACAAATAGTTTCATAAAAACTAATCGAAATTAATTTTATAATGCATTTTTAAGTTAATTATGACAAATTCGTTATATGTGGATGAGTTACGCTACTCAATTATAACACCAAAATTGATATAACATTAACGGAAGAACTATGATTATAAAATGAAATAGTGACGTTTCTTTTATGACAGTAAAAGAAAAAGTTTAGGTTTCAAACTTTCCAAAAATTAATTATTAATTAAAATTTGATAATTATAATACAAAACTAAGACTTTCGTTATTTTGATAGAAGTTAATCGACATTACGTTTATAATTCATTTTTAATATAATTATAACTTATTCATATAATGAAAATCGATGATTTACAATAAAATCATAAAATGATATAGCAACATTTTTGTATGACTTAAAAAAATGTAGATTCAAAACTTTCCAAAAAATTACCTTTATTTTAAAATTACATAATCATAATAGAACATAAAATACACATGACATTATATAAGATATTTGAAAATTTGTAATTAATAAATATAAATTCTTTGAAAAAAAAAACATCTGTATAAAATAAAATCAGTTTAATTGATTTGCTGCTTGAAGGAAACCCAGAACTATTATTTGATTATAAACTTCTTAGTGCAAAGTTTGTTTCTTCAGAACGTAGGTAATATTGATTATTAGAAGTAGGTTTAAATAATGTAAAGAAAATAAAATTGTTTGTGACATGTTAATAGATTAAAGTTCTAACGTTACATAATCCTTTTTGTTTGGTTTCTGAGAAATCCCTGTGATTCTAGTATCTACTGTGGGCAATAACCCATAAGTAGAAGCCAATAAACGATTATACAATTAAATTTAAATATTCAAATTTTACCGAGCAAACTGTATAGCATTATATCAATAATGAACAGGTTGAGCAGGCCATTATCCTCTTTTTTTATTGTTTCCTATTTTTATTTCATTTCGAGTTTAGATTTAAGTAGCTTACTGCAATATTGATTCGGGAAGTTTTAATGTGCACGGAGCACGTGAATCGGCTTCATTTGGAGCTGTTATTTAGTTATTTGCGCATGCAAATATCCGTGCCCTATACGGGTTACACAGTCTCTGGGTTAATAACACTTGCGAAGTCGGTACGTGCAAAAGTGGGTGACAATGTAAATCTCTTACGCGCGCTTTTATGTGCAGACTATGGCGGTTTTGATGAATTTGCTGAATGCTGCGTTTACAGTTGAGCTTAACGGCAGCGGTAAGCTTGCAGAACGCTGTACCACTCTTACGTTTTGCCGCTAAGCTCTGTATATATATTTTTTAAATTTATTTGTAACTTTAATACCCAACATATAAATAAAACAAACACAAACTTAACATCAAACGAAACTAAAGAATACAAATTTCAATCTAAAAGTTAGGATAAATAAAAATATATACATTATAAAATATAATTTAACTTTCTAGAAACTAAATAATTGAGAAATTTTAAGCAATAAATGTTTTTTTTTTGCATATTTATGTCTTTATAACCATAATATTTTATGTTTTATCTTGAAAAAAATGGGTTTATTTAAAGTTTTAACATCAGCAATATGTTTATGCTTCGAAACAAATTTTAACTTTATTTACAAACTTTTTGGTTTTCAATACGCTTGATTTCGAAAGATATTTGTATGGGTACAATTTTTTTCTCGTAAATTTTTAGCACCTTTCAGTCTGTAAATCGTTATGTAGAATTTAAAAATCTCATAGTTAGTATTTTGAAATTATGACGATGAGACTGGGTTTACACTTGAACGAATATCATCACCCTAGTGTAGAAAGTTGAAAAATAGCTGCGAATAACAAGCAAAAAAAAATACAAAAAAATATACGGCTGAAAGACGTAACGATTGGTGATTATTGAGAAATGTTTGGCATAAGATTTTGCTACTGGTTTTTTTTTTCATGAAAAAATAGTAAAAAAAAATATTATATAATACAATTTATTATTATCCGATGTTTTTACTTGTTATTAAACCTACGTAACAAAATTGCATCCTTTAACAATTCAGATAATATAAATTATATTTATACATTTGTTAAATTATTTTTTTAATAAATTATTTAAACAAAATTTTATACAAATCACAATTAATACTGAACATATTATAATTTTACCAGTATACATATGATATAATGTAATTTTTATTATTAAATAAGTGAATTTAATTTAACTTAAATTTTTAAATAACTTAACCTAAATCTAATAAAACTAACACTATTTGATATTCAAATAATATCATTTATTCTTACAAATTGTGTATTTAATTTTCTAAGTAATTTTTCTAACCTTATATATTAAAGTCTAATTTAATATTAAACATAACCTAACTTAAATAATTAACTAACTTAACCCAAATCTAAGAAAACTAAAATACGACCTATATATTAATAAAATTATTTGTAATTCAGATAATATCATTTATAAATACAAATTGTACATTTAAATTGTGCAAAGTAAATATTCGACTTAACATAACTTAATTTAACTAGAATCTAATTTTGAGTAGATTTTTTTTTCTTTAGAGACGAAACCTATTGTGATTAATAAACCCTGAAACTTCTCTCCTCTCATCAGTATTCAAAGCCCTGCTTTAAAATCAAGACTGATCCTAACTAAATTCAATCTAACGTAATTATTTAACTAATTTACTAACTTATCCTATTAAAAATAACTATTACCAAAACTATTTGTATTTCAAAAAATATAAATTATAATTCGAAACTGTACATTTAATTTTACAATAAACTAATCTAACCTATTTGAACAAAATTCCATTCTATACTGAACTGAATTTAACTAGAATCTAATCAAAGCTCGACTTTTCTTCTTTAGAGACGGAACCTATTGCAATTCATAAACCCTGAAACTTTTCTGCTCTCATCAGTATTCAAAGAACTGCTTTAAGATCAAAACCGATCCTAACTGAATTCAACCTAACGTAATTACTTAACGAACTTATCCTATTAAATATATCTACATTACCAAAGCTATTTGCAATTTAAAAAATATAATTTATAATTCGAAATTTTATATTTAATTTTACATAAACCAAACCTAATGCTCAACATAATTAAACTTAACTAGTATCCAATAAAAACTATACCATTTTTTTTTGGACCAACCTATAATACTGTGCAATGACTATAAAATAAAAACTCTTCTTTTTTATCGTATCAACATCTAACTGAATTCGTGTAAAAAATATTCGTATATTACTCATAAGCTGAACTGTCAATAAAGTTCGCTTCAAAAACCTGAATTACCAACAGCAGGAGTCACATTACCTCCAGAAGTACCAAAACTGTTGATGGTCTTAAGCAGATCCAAACTCGGTCGACTATAATACTTACTGTTGAAGAAATCGTCCTAAGAGTTATTTTAATCGATATTGTGAATAAATTTATTTTTTAATATATATTAAATAAATAAAGTTTGATAGAAAATATAAATTTAAAAAATAACACTTTTAATATAAAAGCAACCTTTACATGTACAAATAAGTGCATATTTTCACATTTGAAATATTAACATTAACTTTTTAGTATTTAATTTGTACTTAACCTAATTTAAAATATCCCAAATTGATTTTAACTAAATTAATACAACTAAAGACAATCTTAACCTAACATAATTGAAAGTAGATGATTTAAAAAAAAATGTTCTTAACATTTAATTTCTCGTAAACTTCTCCCAATTTGGAAACCATTGATTTACCATAATCATTTAAAAAAAAAAAAATTTGTTTTAGTGGATTATTGCGACGTATACAAGTTTCGTACTCATAAAAGGCAATTTTACGAATAATCATTAAATTTTTCTTACTTCCTTTATTTCAATGAAAACCTTCTAATAAGACAGTAATAAGGCTTCAAAAAATTATAAAAAATATTAATTTACAAATATTAATACGTGTCTTTTCAGATTTTAAGGGTAATATTAAGATTTGTTATTTTAAGTTACACTTCTGATTCTTTATAGAGTGAAGATACATTTTGGGATAGTTTGTATATATTTATTACGTTTATTTTATATATTTTTATAGTTGCAATTAATGTTGTTGTTATCTTTAGTTTTTAAGTTTTAAATAAGCAATAATAATTTGTACTTCCAGATTGTATTTTATTCACATTCTTATGTGATGGTTTAAGATTTGGAAACCAAAGTTTCTCTTTATTCATAAAAATAATGTATTTCATTACAGAAATAATAGTTAATATTGGTAATCTTAACTTATTAAATGTAGATTATACATAAAAATATAAATAAACAAAAATATTTTAAATTCATTCATTAGTGTAAAATATTAAAAAAAAACTATATTTACAACTGAAATACTATATGTACAATAGAAATGCAGTACTAAAATGTATGGTAGATTTTCGAAAATAAGTATTATTACTTAATGAACATGAATGAAACGATAATAAAAAGTCTTAAAAAAATGTGTAGAAAATTTCTTCTCGGGTCTAGACGATAATAAAAATCAAAAAACAGAAAAATCTAAGGAACAACAAAAACTATACACATCAGTTGCATTTCTAAAAAATATGAATGAACTTGAATGAAAAGTATTAAAAAAAAACGTAAAAAAGAAGTGTAAAAAATGCTAGTCTTGAATCTAGGCAAACTTTAAAGACAGAAGAAACAAATCTGTCTCTTATAACAATTTTATTTTAAAGAGCCACATATATTTTTTTTTAATTAAAAGGAATCTTTTAAGACATTAATAAAAAATAACATTGTTATTAAAAATATTTCAAATTATAGTTTAATATTCAATTTTACTTCAGAGCCAAATACCAAGAGTAGTTTGCAGACCATAAATACAAAAAATATACAGCTGGATCGATGATTATTGGGAATTGTAAATATTTTTATGTTTGTCATAACATTTTGATACTGGGCTTTTTTTATAAACAAAAATAGTAAAAAATAAATCTTACATAATACAATTTATTACTACTAAATAAAATTGGAACTATCTTCACAATTCAGATAATAAAATTTATAATTATACATTCGTTGAATATTTTTTTTTCAATAAATTAATTTAACTAAATTCAAACAAATCATAATTAATACTCAACATATTCTGAATTTACTAGAATATATTTGATAACAAGGGCAGTTTTGAAAACAAAACGGAAATATTATTTTATTTACTAATATATTCAATTGATTCTTGACTGGAGAAAAAAAACGCTTTCAAAAAAGATTTTCTCAGGTTTGTGCTTAGATGTTAGTGTGATTTCTTGCGAGCTGGTGCATATTTCTCCTAATTTATATTTGGTTAATTTTCCATTTATTCTAAAATCCGAGCCAATAAATTATAATTATTAAAATTACAATATGTTGTGATGCGCTGGAAAAAGTTAAGAAACACTTGTATAATGGTTAGAACACTATATAATTACAATAATGGAATTGTTAATATTATATAATTTTTATTCTTTTATTCTCGAATTTTTCATATTAAATCTAAAATATTTTGAGATTTTTGTCACCTACATTTTTACTTGTCATTGTAAAAATGGTTCGATTTAAGTAAAAAATAATGTAAGTCATCCTATAACCAAATATAATCATGAATAAATGTAAATCTGAAGATTTTTGTTGAATTAATTAATTTTACTTCAATAAGTCTTTATATAATTTTTACATATTTTATTAACCCCCATAGTGAAATTTTTTAATTAAATAATACATTTTTTATTTAATTTTTTTTTTATTTTTGCATTTTTTATTTTTATGATATTTAAGTTAATAAATTATAATTATTGCCATGATTAAAACTTATTCATTTGTACAAATTTCAGATTTTCTCAATTTTACATTAATTTTTATGTGGAAAATGTTTTAAATTTTCGAAACCGAGGTTTCTTTTTATTCTTCAAATTAACTAGAACTTTGTATGAAGAATTCAACCAATATTATTTTTGTAAACCAAATATGTTAAAATTACATGTAAATTAACTATTCGATAAATTAGCATATAATGGATGTAAACTGCACTAAGTGAAATATGAATTAACCGTTGCATTATTTTTAGAAATAGTTTTGTAGAATTGAATTATATAACTGAATTCGTAAATTAAAAGTAAAATGAAATAAAATAAAATAAAAACAGGATTAACTACCATCGAGTGATCGCTCTTTAATTAATCGCCTTCCGGCTCTCAAGCGAACTAATTCAATAAAACTTCGGCATCCCGGTCTCTCGCCTCCATTTATTTCAACTACACGAACTCTCCGTGTAATATACACGGTATACATAGTAATCAAATCCCGAATCAATTTAACCAAACGCTGTATGTAATTATCTCTTGGAAAACTTAACAACTGTTCGGTCACATAGCAAAACGATATTCCCTTTAGGCGAACGTTTCGGAATATTTTCATCTTTTGCGCAAAACTTCATAAAAAATATATTTATGCTGAAACTCGAGTTGAATCAATTAGAGGAACTTTGTAGCACTTCGTGAATGGAGTTGCGCTCGTTAATTCCGACTGGTATTGCGAAGACTAAACATCGTGACTTCGAGAA
This sequence comes from Nicrophorus investigator, assembly GCA_963457615.1. Lineage (NCBI taxonomy): Eukaryota > Metazoa > Arthropoda > Insecta > Coleoptera > Silphidae > Nicrophorus > Nicrophorus investigator. The sequence goes on from OY735143.1 coordinate 16,240,211, forward strand.
AGGGGACAAATGAATAATGCGTTTTCTATGCGGGGCATAGCAATTATTCCGCGGCAGAAAGAGAGGAAATCGCCGGAGCGAATGGAATGGAAATTCCGTCCGTCGATATAAATATGTATTGTGAATAAGTTAGGGATTTGATTGATTGCAGCAGCAGCAATCTCGAGCAGTCGAGGATGGGGAGGGAGGGCTGGCTGGCGTCGGCTTAACTAAATAAGATTAATCGAATTAGACTAAGTGTGTATGTGCCCACATCTTGGAGCCTGTTTTCCGCGAAATTTAACGATTACTCCGTTCGACCTGGGCTCGTGCATGAAATTTGGAGTTTCCCCAAAGTGGATGGGATTTCCAATTAACCGCCGCTCGCACCCCAACCAGAAGCACACACAGTCTCGCTCTCTCACTCCCTTTCTCCCGCACTATCTCTATCTCTATATCTTGCTTACTCACTTCCACACAATTACACTGTTGTAAGGTTTTCATAAATTACGCATACAAAAATTAGCAGCCACCCTTAAACGAGCGAAGGGTTCCCACAGTCGACACTACTCGACGAAAACTTTAAGTTCCTTAAGCTCCTTTGCGGCGTGCCCCAATTTCGGATAATCAACCCGGGATTAACGCTTTGCTACAGGTTTTCCTTGAAATCTATTGTTAATTTACATACATACTTAAAACCATAATACACCAATTAAATCATCTTATCCATTTAATTTTAAGCTCTATTTGTCTTACTAGAAATTATTAACTAAAACCAATTACATATTCACAGATTTAGAAAGCAATCAACACATGTCAAATGACAATACCTCGCACAGTCCGGAATTTTACTTCACATATAAACTATTAATTAATTAAAGCTTCTACATTTAAAAAAAAAAACTTTAAATAATAATTTAATAAAATAATGTAATTCTATATTTTTAATAAGATTAAATCCAAAATTCTATATTATATAAAAATTGTAAAAGCAATGTTTGCTTTGAATGAGTTTTAATCATGACAATATAATTATTATTACCCGAATTTCAGATAAATAAACAAGAAAAAATGCAAAATTCACAAAAAATCATAATAAAATTAAATAAATCCAAAACTTTAAATAAGAAGTTTCACTATGTTTAAAAAGTTCTAATAAAATATATAAAAATAGTATAATTATTGACAAAGACTTATTGAAGTAAAATTAATTCATTCAACAAAAAGCTTCAGTTTTATATATCATTCATGAGTGGATTTGGTTGTAGGAAAACTGATATTATTTTTTTTACTTAAATCGAACAATTTTTACCAGGACAAGAAAAATGTTGGTGACAAAAATCTCAATATATAATATTAAGAAACTTATTTAATATGAAAAATCGAAGATGAAAGAATAAAAAATAATTAAAAATGTGATTTCTTGCTGAAAGTAATTGGATTAAATTAAATTAATTATTGTAATATTAATAATTCCATCATTATAATTATATAGTGTTCTAACCACTATAGAAGCTTTCCTAACCTTTTTCCTGCGCATCCCAACATGTTGTTATTTTAATAATTATACAATTATTTTCTCGAATTAAAGATTTAATGGAAAATTCATAAAATATAAATTTGGAGAAAAAAAATAACACAAAAATATACCCTAGAAAAAAACTGAAAAATAAATAATAAATTACAAAATTAAAATGATTTTCAAAAAAAATAATAAAACCAGAATACAACTTGCTAAAGAGATTAGATTTTAATAAACATCAAAATATGTTGAATCAACAAAATATAAAAAACAACAAAATTGTAAATATTAAAAACTAAGTAAATATTAAAAAAAAATAAGCCTTTCTTGCAATGGAGCTTACACCTTATAATTTGACTCGTATTTCAGATAGATAAACAAATAAAATGGATAATTAAAATTAAAAAATTAATAATACATTTTTGCAAATACTCTAAATATGAAAAATAAATAATTAATTAGAAAATTCAAACCTTAGTCTTTCCGTCCGTATTTGTTAATAATTGTGAAGGAATTTTAATTACTTTCATATTATATAATATTGTCACTCTTCACATAATGCTGTTCATAAAATTGTTTTTTTGGTTCTTTTTTTTCTTAGAATTAATAGAAATGTACGAATATAATTTTTTATTCTATTTTTATTGCATTTTTTATGATTAAAGTAAAATAAACTTTATACGTTTATATTATTTACAGAATGCTTTAATACCACGCGGCTACCAAATTATGTTTTTGATACATAATAGATCATTTTTCACTTTATAAAGTCAAGTCCATTTTCATATGAAATGAAACTATTATCAAACTATTTGGAGTTCTGATATATTTCAATAATTAACAAATTCTATTATTATATTTGATTTATTTATATTCCTACGTCTTCAATTTGGTGTTCTTATTTGAAATTTACCGTCTAAATTTGAAAATTTGAATTAACAGTTTTTGATTCTGATCGATTATTTTATAGTGTTAACTATATTAGTAAACAATATTATGTAGTATTATTAATGTAAACTATTGTTGTTTAAGAAATGTTAAAAATATTTACTTCTATCAGTTCACTTTAAATTATCATCATATTACTTATAGTGAATATTTCATGTTCAAATGTTATACTATTTTGTCTTACTTGACACTTGCCAAGTTATACAGATTTTTATAAAGGATGTATGTAATTTTTTTTTAATTCATTACTTATAAAATGTGGCTGGTTTGGACTGGAAGAAGTTTTCGAAAGCCTGCCTGACTGCTTTAAAATTGAAGGTTTTTCCATTCAAAAAGTTTTGTAAGAAACAGAAAAGGTGGTAGTCTTTCGGGGCAAGATCCGGGGAGTAAAGTGAATGTGGTAAAATAGACCATCCAAGCTCAAGATTTTTTTCTTAAGTCATCCTTACTGTACGTGGTCGCAAATTGTCGTATAAAATAATGACATACCCTTACTCCTAACTTGCTGACTTTCCCTAATTTCTCCAGGTGGCGGTTAACAGTTGATTTTGATGTATTCAACATTTCTGCTATATCTTTTCTTGATTGACGTGGATTTTGCTCGAATATTGCCTTTAAAAGGTTGTCGTCAAAGTCGGAAGAACGTCCCGCCCTAGGTTCAACTTTTAAGGTCGTATCTTCAGAACGGAATTTTATAAAACAAATTTCTAACTGCCCGATCAGTTATTAGCATTACATGACAAATATGTATTTTGTGCAAGTGAGTTGTCTGGTGAACATGTTTTCCTCCTCATCGTAAAGTGGTGTGTTTAGTCAGTGTTCAATCTAGTAAAATCCTTTTTGCAAGTTTTTCCAATGCAAATTCTAATAGTATTTGATATAACTGACATACATGAATGTTGTGTCACCTTTTAAATAAGAAAGTATTAAAATCTGTAGTTATTTCTTACGAAATATATCAATAAAACAGTAAAATATCAATATAAAGTGCGTTGAGATCCAAATATCGGTGTAATAGTCTTACACTTCTCAAAACGGTTTTTATAGGTACACCAAACGATCGACAGTTACTCGTAAAGGTAGTTAGGGACATGAATCAATTTGACAGCTTTCAAATAAGCTTAAGTCACGTGGATAACATACGTACAGGGTGTCCAATATAGAAGCGCGTGTCGTTTCCATCATGCACCGTGGGGAAATCCAATAAGGTTTTCCGACGTGTGTCACCGTCACTTTTCCTTTTCGTTGGGCGCAGGGCTTTTCGACCACCCTCCTCATCCTCCACCACCACTGTTGCACCCAGCGTTTTATTATGCTTTACTGCCGCCCCAACACCGTCGTTTCACTATTTATCTTTCCCAACCGTAAACCGTGAAATGAAACGCACACTCAACTTTATTTTTATTTAGTTTCCGTAACATTTCTTAGGATCAAAAGCATTAGAGCTACGTTTCCAGAGTGAGAAAAATGGACGAAAGAGATTAAAATGAAATGAAACTTTTTAATTGGATTGTCGGATTGGACTTCTTCATTAAAATGCATCCCATGGATAAAGGTGTGTTCGGAGTTGTAGATAAACCAACTGGTGGCTGGTGTGGAATAAATATTCGATTACCTTTATTCTGAAAAGGAAACCTGAAAAAAAAGTTTAAAGTTAAAGCCTTTTAACAGCTTTAATAAGGCAATTAGATGAAATATTCCGACGGCGTTCTTCAATGAAAACCTCCGAGAAGTTTAGCACTCCGCCTACACGTAGCCCTTGCTCTTCCGTCATCCTCGCCTATGGAAAAGACAATGAAGAATTGATTGCAAATTACGGAAGTGAAAATCTTAAGGCGTTCGAAACAATGGACACATATTGCGCCAAAAAAGAAAGACTAAAAGTTTCTAATTGCGTTTCTTTTCTCATCGTCGTCCTTCTACTTCTTCCTGTTCACGCGCGCACCCCTCGTCAATTTTACGTACGGAAGAATAAATATGAAATATCGAACGGCCTACGAAATACGAACGCAATTTAAAATGTGCCAACGGCAGGCCTAAACCTAAACGCGGCATTCGGTAATTTATCAATGCGAAGAGAAAAGTTGATAACACTTGTCAATTTCGTTTTACCGGAGTAATGAGAAAATGAAATGTGCTTATGTAAATACAATTTTCTAAACCCTTAAATTTTTTATCGTCTCCTCGTTTTTATACAATAATAAATTATAATGACACCTGTATTCAATTTTCATTCATTAAAATGTCCATTAACAGATTAAAATATTGAGATTTATGTCTTCTACATTTTTCTTGTCATTGTAAAGATTATTAGATATATAATATATATTTCTTTTAATATTTAAGCACTTCTTTGAAAACTTCTAAACCATTGTGAATGTTTCTATTAAATAATAAAAGTTATTGTATTTATAGTATTTACATAAAATCGAATTCTATGATAATATTTTTTAAGACATTGGTCTATAATGTTAATATATTCTTTAAATTATGTAATATTTTGTATTGTTGATAAAAAAAATGAATCAAAATTATTTATTCTAACAGAAAGATTTACTTCAATTAGTCTTCATTTGTGATTGTTCAAATATAAATTATAATAACTAATCATTAATTTTAACTTTAATTTAAATAATTTCTTTAAAAATCTTCGTTCCCTCCAAGTTAAGCTCTGTCTCCTATGTTATACAATCTTTTTTCTATGATATTTATAACTTCAATCCCAAAACCTTCGTTTCCAAACTATATATCCTTCAGTATGACGATTCCTCATTCGTTTCTGACAACTCCACCCTTTAATCCTCCATCCAAAATTTTCCTTGTCGCTTCCTAGTTCAACATGTGGTGCCTGTATTAGTGTTAACTTTTGAATTATTAATATTACCAATCCTCCTACTGAACTACTTTATGAAAACACTAATGTTACAACTATTCTAGAACGCATTGGCATAACTATTTATAAAATTTTGCTCAAGATCTTCCAATCTCGACGCAGTTTACCGGAGTTGCGTTTAAAGAGTTAGAGGTCGGTCTATGATCAGATTTCCTGCTCTTACTCTTTACGAGCACATATTTGAAACTAGAGAAGTAACGTTATAAAAAACACCTAATTTTTTTTGTATATGATTTTTTGTACATAATATTATTATTTCTCGGGAAGCAGTGGAAATTTAGTTTATTTTTAATATTTTTGTAATTTATTACTGCAATAAATATTAGTAATTAATAAAAAGAAAATTTTATTCAATTATTTTATTTTAATTAATGTTTATTCTCTCGTCCTCAATATCTTAATGTTGAGATTTTTGTCTTTTACATTTTTATGTTGTTATAAAGTTTGTTTGACTAAATTAAAAAAAAAATGTAAGTTATTCGCTCATTAATGATACAAATCTATAGGTTTTTGTGGAATTAATTAATTTTACTTCCAAAATATTTGTTACTCAATAATTATATGTTTTTATAAATTTAGATATAATTTAGGGCTTCTTAAAATTTGTAAATGTTTCAATTACATAATAAGATTTACATAAAATCGAATTCTATGATAATAATGTTTTATGTAAGCTACAAATAATATTATAAAGTTACATCCTTCAATTTTTAACACTTCAGTTTATAAATGGAGCTAAAGGTAAATGATTATAAATAATATATAAAATAATGTCATCTTTATTTTTCTTGCAAATATTATTCGAAATATACTCATGAATGATATAGCTTTTTGTTGAATAACTTAATTTTACTTAAATAATATGTTTTTGTCAATAATTATACTGTTTTCATTATACGTTTTTAATATTTTTATTAGAACTTTTCAACCATAGTAAAATGTTGTAAGTTACAAATACTAGCTCAATTTTCAAGACTTTGATCGATAAATGGGACTCATAAATGATTATAAAATAATGTTATAATAGTTCATTTATTTGAGTTATTTTTTATTGTTGATAAAAATTTGAAGTCAAATATCTTTATTCTAGAAACAGCAAGATTTTCGTCGGTCGTGGTCGTTCAAGCATGAAAATAATTCTTAGTTTGTTTTTATTTGTTTATTTTATTTCTGTGTTAGTGAAATAATATTAAAAATTATTAAATTAAATAGCAGTTATTTTCTCGACTAAAGTTCCCTCTTATCTGATAAATTTTATTACAAAACTTGTTCCCTCCAACTTAAAATACGCATTCTAGTTTTTTTTCAGCTTCAAGTTGTACCGCAAGGCTCACCTGTATCTCCTTTTTTTATTGACTTTTTTTTATCATGATATTTCTAACTCCAGTCCCAAAACTTTTCTTTACGACTTATATAACAGTCAGTATGCAGACGATGATACCATATTAGTTTTTCACGTATCCACTCTTTAGTCCTTTATCCCTAATCTTCAAAACCTCTTTTCCATGTTGCTCTCCTGGTTTCACATGTAGTCTGTAAATTAACCCGTTCAAAATAAAAATCCTTATTCCTCATCACAGGATCTCTTCTACCAATATTACTTTTAGAATTCGGCATCCTCAGTAAAATACGTAGGAAGTTTTCTTAATCCAAAAGACAACCTCAATTCTTGTTCCAAAGAACTCAAGACCAAAATAAAATCCAGATTCCATCATTTCCATTTTCTGATCTCCCGTAATTCGGAATTATTCCTATTGTTTTCCAATACCAAAACCTAGTCTTAAAAATCTCTCTATGTCCGAGCGTTCCGCCCTTCACATCGTCATCAAAATTCCCAATAACCGACTCCATAACTGTCTCCAAATTTTGTATACCTCATAATCCAAATATTTATGCTAAATTCCTAAATTCAAGTATCCTACATGTACCATATTCGAATTCCTAATATCCTTACAATCATATCTTTTCTACAACAGTTGCTGTTTTTTTGGTATTAAGTTTAATTTAATTAATATTTAATTATTTATTAATTATTGGTCTATTATTGCATTTTTATTTCCTAATTACTTAATTAACATATACTTAATTAAAATGAAAAATCATTTTCTCTTTAATCTTTTAAGGGTGCGAAAATAACATTTCGGATAAGTTAGTCCCCTACTCTAAACCTTGATAGACAATAGACAACACCAAAAGTGTTTAGTCCAGTAATACAGTGTGATTCTTACACACAAAAACCTCTTCCCTTTCTTGACCTACAAACCGCGTTTAGCTTTACTACTAAATCCTAGCTGTCCTCGGACGTTTTCCCTACTATCGTTACCACCCTTGTTTATTTTACTGTCATTCTGTCTCTGAAGCTTTCTTACATTCTTCCTTTTAAGAGAAAGTCACCCCCAAAGATTTGATGTACCTGTTGTCTTCCGTTTTTTTTTCACCTGAGAATTTCTTCGTCACGTGCTCCCATGACAGCTGTCATAGGTTGTTTCACAATTTATATCGTGCATAGACTGTATCGGAGGGACGGAGCTGCTAAGTGAATCATGATGTAACAAAAATATATTCATATAATATAAACGTTTTCTTTCTTGTTGTTGTTTGTTATTCTATAAAAAACAATGCATTTGATTGAAAATATGTCAAAAAAAATATATACATTAATGAAACTCCATTACAGATGTGGATTAACTAATCTATAATTTAAGATGACTTCAAAATACAGAAAAGTAAGTTTTTTTTTGTTCACAGATTAAACTGCAACTTTTTTTTTCAATTAGATGGACTAAACAAAATTTAGTTTTTAGGGAGATTATTTTATATTACGTAACGTTATTTATATTAATTATAAAAATTATAACAATTATTTAAGTAAAGAAAATGTGAAAATATATAAAGATGAATGCATTTTTGTGTGGGTAAAAATAAATACAGTAATCCATGCTTAAAATTAATAAAACGAAACATTTATTATGAATGCTTCAATAAATATTTCTTTAAAATTTGAATTTACATATCTATGATTAATTTAGCTTTTTTATTTCATTTACAAATTTTTATATGTTTTCTGGAAGTTCTGAGAAATTAATTTGAAATTTCCAAAATCCCGGGAACGAAACAATCCGAGAAAAAAATGTAATCAGTTAATATTTTTATTGTCTATATATAAACATTGTCTTACTTTTGTAAATTTATAATAAAGTTTAACTTTAGTAAAGCTGTTATGATACATTAAATGCATTTGAAACTTTGAAATTACTTTTTAAAATTACTTTTATGTGAGGACCATAAAGACATTATATGAGAAACCCAAATACCGCAGGTCGGTAAATTTTGTCTCGATGATGCGGCACTTGAATACCATAGGCTGCGTATAACCATTGTGTATCTAATAGATTCAAAGTGGTGCCGGGGAACGTGTACAGTTATCTGTAAAATATTTTATTATTTAAATATTTTTTTCCCGTGCAGTTTCCTAGCTCCGTTGCTCTGGATGTATTCAATTTTGCAAGTTGTACGTTACATTTAAATGTGACGTGGGTTGCTTCAATTTATATTCATAAGCCATATCCACCCTCGTTATGTTTCTTTTTGCATTTTTTTCTTTATCTCTATTTCTATCTCTCTCCAATCCGTTCCTTCTTTTCCTTTTTTTGTTACTCTCGATGCTCCTATGATGGATATTCGACGCGCATGGTTATTCATTTAATGCAAACTATATTTAGATTACAGCAATGGAAATTGTCCATTAATTGACGTTTTTCTTTTAAATAATTTCATTTCCAATTATATAAAGATATATTTGATTTAGTTAATATCTAATGCTTTAAAAATAATCAAATTTTATGTGTTCCGAGAAAGTACATCTAAAAATATTTTTGACATATTTTGAGTTTTATTTAAATTAATTGAAAAAACGGGAATTCCCAGGTAAATAAAAATTTAAAGATTTTATTTGGGGGCAATAAAAATATTGAATATTACAAGAAATATGTGTCGGAGCACGCGTACCACACCTGATCAAACATCTTATGTGTTGTAGCACAAAGAGACAATACTATTGAAACCAAATGTTATAATTACTTACAAATTATTTGCGGACCTCAGCGCGAGACAATACCATCGTTGTCAAATATCATTGTCTTCGCGCTGGGTCACGTTGATATTCCATCAGGATCACGTGAATATTTAGATCTGTCCAAACACCAGATATTTGCTTATTTGCTGTTCTTTTATAATAATTGCGACCCAACTGGGTCGCAGCTCAAGACAATAGGACGAGGATAGAAAGAACACTATTGTCTTCATTATTTGCTTATTAAGTAAACGTGTCGAGGATACGCACGCATTCGGGAATCTTCTAGAAGGTAGGGGATTCCTCTGGAATGAGTGTGAGGGAAACATGGCTGCAGAAGAACCGGTAGAGAGACGTTCAGATAGAGACATGGAGAGAAGAATGATCAGAGAGTTGCCAGAAGGGTCGCTGGGCTTGGATCTCTAATTTGTAACAATGACTTCTCCACACGCCTAATCGGAATCTAATCCTGACGCTCCGACATATAGTATATAATGGGATGAAATTTTCTGAACATTATAATTTCATTATTTCAAATCGAAGAACTAACATATGATATGAACTATAACTATAAGATTTTTATTTATACATAATTAGTGTTAATTATTATATAATAAATATCGTTCAGGTAGATTATTTTTTTTGGGTGAAATAAATGTAGATTATTTTATGGTGGGGCAATAAAATTAAATAAAATTGACATAACGAATGTTGGAGGGGGAAAATTAAAGAAGTATAAAAAAGCTTACAATGTTGCAAACATTATCATTTCGTTATTTCTAATCGAACTAACACAATATTCCAAAATGGCAATTGAAGCAGTCTCCCAAAAACGCAAATTGCAAGAAGCATTACCAGATGCTTCAGAATCAGTTACGAAGAAAGCCAGACGTACAAGGCCTTCCTATGAACAGCAGAAAAATCGTGTTATTAAGCTATGCATTTCCAAGCTGTCCAAACAGAATAAAAGCAAAAGGAAGTCACGTAAACGTTCCAAGAAGCAAAAAGTTATGCCACTTTGGCAAACGGTGTTGATAGAAAATACTGTGAATAGGCTCCAGGACGACGACAAAATAGATGATGAGCCTAAGAAGACGAATTGTTCGAAAGATGAACCCATGGATGTGGATAGACTGAAGGGAGTGAAGCAAAGAATTTCCAAACATAACAAAAAACGTAAACGCAGAAAGTTAACACTTATCCGTTCGGTCTTGCTGAAAAATACTGTTCGTGCTTGCAACAACAAAGCTGAATTGGAGAAGCCGATCGACAGTAATGATCCATCGGGATTGTTAAAACGATTATTACCTAAGGCGCCTGCAGCTGATTCCAGTGATAATTTTTCATCTATTCCAAAAACACAAAATTTGTATAATTTTGAATACTTTCATGTTTTCATGGGAGCGAAATAAAATGTATTAAACTAACAAATGTAAATATTATATATAAATAAATAAACAACCTATTTTTACAATGAATGAACTTCAATCCCCAATATTCCAGATTCTCTAAACAGTAAAAAAAATGTTTTTTCTGTAAAGTAAGTAATATTTAAAAACAACATTGTTATTTTCAGAACTAAACCATGAATGATGTTTTAGAATTTTTGTATCAGTTGTAAAAAAATATCTATTTGTCCGTAAATATATGACTGTTCAATAACTAGATAATTTGGGCACTATCGCACTATAGAAACTAAAGCTTAAGATTGATGAAAAAAAAAAAGTAAAAAAGAATGTTGAAAGCATAAAGACAAATTAGAAGATATGATTATTTTAATAATTTTTGTCTCATATGATTTATATTATTTAATAGTTTTATTATAAAAGCTGTACATTGCACCAAAGAAGAAATTAGAGCATCGACATAAAGAAATCTCTATACTAATTTTGTTATTAAGTTTACCGTTTCCTATATGGTGAAAACAATGAGATGGAATAGAAAAATATATGAATTTGAGAACAGGCCGTTCCGAATCAACACGAAAGAGACTATTTAAATATGTTTTTAACTTTAATCAATAGGTTTATTTAGATATTTTTCAATGAGTTATGCAAACAGTATTTTGAAAGTAATATAACTTTGCTGAACAGACATTTAATTATTATAATCATTTTATTAATATTTATAATTGTTCAAATTGATCGTCAGAAAATTCCGAGAAAGTTGAATAAAAATTATATTTATAACTTTAAAAATTTAGCGAAATATTGTATTTAAGGACTATATAGTTCTCTCTTTTATAAGTTTAAATTGAGTAAATTGATAAAACGGAAAGATTTTATTTGAGGGCAATAAAAATATTGAATATTAGAAGAAATAAATGAACTATATCTGTGTCAGAAAAAAGATGATTTTTTATTTATAAATAATTAGTGTTAATTGTATAAAAGTACATGCATTTTGTAATTATTATATAATAAACATTGTTCAGGTAGTTTTTTTTTGGGTGAAATAAAAGTAGATTATTTTATGGTGGGGCAATAAAATTAAAGAAAATTGACGTAACGAATGTTGGAGGGGGAATATTAAAGAAGTATAAAACAGCTTACAATGCTGCAAACATTATCATTTCGTTATTTCTAATCGAACTAACACAATATTCCAAAATGGCAATTGAAGCAGTCTCCCAAAAGCGCAAATTGCAAGAAGCATTACCAGATGCTTCAGAATCAGTTACCAAGAAAGCCAGACGTACAAGGCCTTCCTATGAACAGCAGAAAAATCGTGTTATTAAGCTATGCATTTCCAAGCTGTCCAAACAGAATAAAAGCAAAAGGAAGTCACGTAAACGTTCCAAGAAGCAAAAAGTTATGCCGCTTTGGCAAACGGTGTTGATAGAAAATACTGTGAATCGGCTCCAGGACGACGACAAAATAGATGATGAGCCTAAGAAGACGAATTGTTCGAAAGATAAACCCATGGATGTGGATAGACTCAAGGGAGTGAAGCAAAGAATTTCCAAACATAACAAAAAACGTAAAAGCAGAAAGTTAACACTTGTCCGTTCGGTATTGCTGAAAAATACTGTTCGTGCTTGTAACAACAAGGCTGAATTGGAGAAGCCGATCAATAATAATGATCCAGCAGGATTGTTGAAGCGACTATTACCTAAGGCGTCTGCAGCTGATTCCAGTGATAATTTTGCATCAATTTCAAAAACACCAAATTTGTATAATTTTGAATACTTTCATGTTTTCATGGGAGCGAAATAAAATGTATTAAGATGACAAATGTAAATATTGTATATAAATAAACGAAATATTTTAACAATGAATAATGTTTCTTTAGTATTTATCCCATATTTCCTTCTAAATATGAAAATGTATTTTTTTTAATATTAAATATTTGAAACATCATTTTAATTTTTATTTTCAGAATTAATCAGATCCAGTAGATTAGTGTTATTCAATCTATTCTCTCTAAAACCTTTTTATCAGTTATACAAATATTATTTAACTTTTATATATTTTTATGTCTTCATCAGAGCGAAAGAAAATGTTTTTAGTATGTATTAATAAATGTATCAAATAATATTTTATCAATGAATTTTGTTTCTTCAATCCCCAATATTCCAGATTCTCTTAACAGTAAAAATATGATTTTTCTGTAAAGTAAGTAATATTTAAAAACAACATTGTTATTTTCAGAACTAAAACATGAATGATGTCCTTAGAACATTTTTATCAGTTGTAAAAAAAATATGTATTTGTCCGTAAATATATAACTGTTCAATAACTAGATAATTTGGGCACGTTTGCGCTATAAGCTTAAGATTGTTGAAAAAAAAAGTAAAAAAGAATGTTGAAAGCATAAAGACAAATTAGAAGATATGATTATTTTAATAATTTTTGTCTCATATGAGTTATATTATTTAATAGTTTTATTATAAAAGCTGTACATTGCACCAAAGAAGAAATTAGAGTATCGACATAAAGAAATCTCTATACTAATTTTGTTATTAACTTTACCGTTTCCTATATGGTGAAAACAACGAGATGGAAAAGAAAAATATATGAATTTGGGAACAGGCCGTTCCGAATCAACACATAAAAGAGACTATTTAAATATGTTTTTAACTTTAATCAATAGGTTTATTTAGATATTCTTCAATGAGTTATGCAAACAGTATTTTGAAAGTAATATAACTTTGCTGAACAGACATTTAATTATTATAATCATTTTATTAATATTTATTGATCGTCAGAAAATTCCGAGAAAGTAGAATAAAAATTATATTTATAACTTTAAAAATTTAGCAAAATACAGTATATAAGGACTATATAGTTCTCTCTTTTATAAGTTTATATTGAGCAAATTGATAAATCGGAAATTCCCAGGTAAATAAAAATTAAAAGGTTTTATTTGAGGGCAATAAAAATATTGAATATTAGAAGAAATAAATGAACTATATCTGTGTCAGAAAAAGATGATTTTTTTTATAAATAATTAGTGTTAATTGTATAAAGGTACATACATTTTGTAATTATTATATAATAAATATCATTCAGGTTGATTATTTTTTTGGGTGAAATAAATGTAGCAATAAAATTTAAAAAAATTACGCAGCGAATATTGGAGGGGGAATATTAAAGAAGTATAAAACAGCTTACAATGCTGCAAACATTATCATTTCGTTATTTCTAATCAAACTAACACAATATTCCATAATGGCAATTGAAGCTGTCTCCCAAAAGCGCAAATTGCAAGAAGCATTACCAGATGCTTCAGAATCAGTTACCAAGAAAGCCAGACGTACAAGGCCTTCCTATGAACAGCAGAAAAATCGTGTTATTAAGCTATGCATTAGTCCAAGCTGTCCAAACAGAATAAAAGCAAAAGGAAGTCACGTAAACGTTCCAAGAAGCAAAAAGTTATGCCACTTTGGCAAACGGTGTTGATAGAAAATACTGTGAATCGGCTCCAGGACGACGACAAAATAGATGATGGGCATAAGAAGATGAATCGTTCGAAAGATGAACCCATGGATGTGGATAAACTCAAGGGAGTGAAGCAAAGAATTTCTAAACATAACAAAAAACGTAAGGGCTGAAAGTTAACACTTATCCGTTCGGTCTTGCTGAAAAATACTGTTCTTGCTTGCAACAACAAGGCTGAATTGGAGAAGCCGATCGACAGTAATGATCCATCAGGATTGTTGAAAAGACTATTACCTAAAGCGTCTGCAGCTGATTCCAGTGATAATTTTTCATCTATTCCAAAAACACAAAATTTGTATAATTTTGAATACTTTCATGTTTTCATGGGAGCGAAATAAAATGTATTAAACTGTCAAATGTAAATATATATATATATATAAAATTAAATAAACAAAATATTTTAACAATGAATTATGTTTCTTTAATCTTTATTTTTTTCTCAATATGAAAATGTATTTTTTTTAAGAATAAATATTTTTATTTTCAGAACTATTAAGGTGTAGTATATTAATGTATTTTAATCTGTTCTCCATGGAACTTCTTTATCAGTCATGCAAATATTGTATAACTTTTGCATATTTTCATATCTTCATGTAAGCTGAATAAAAGGCATTAAACTATTAAAAAGTATATTATTTCGTCTTGATCCCCTATTCCTATTTTTTTAAAGAATAAATATTTTAAACTATTTTTTTATTTTCAGAACTATTGAGGTGTAGTAAATTATTGTATTTTAGTTTATTCTCCCTGGAACTTCCTTATCAGTCATGCAAATGTTCTTGAATAAAATGAATTAAACTGATAAATGTAAATACTGTATCTAAAAAAAAAATAAAGAAAATATTTAGACATAAATTATGTTTCTTTAATTTTGATCCTCTATTTTTCATATTCCTCAAAAATGAAAATATATTTTCTTTAATAATAATTATTTGGAAACAATATTTTTATTTTTATTTTCAGAACTAATAAGGTTTAGTAGTGTTCTTCAATCTATTGTCCGTAGAACCGTAAATTTAAAACTGTTCAAAACCTTGTGTGACACAGTTGTGTAAAGCATAATGACAAAATATAATTTACGAAATATTTGTAAAATACATTATGTTTCACCTGTATGTTCTAGTTATTAGTGTAATGAAATATATATTTACTAGCTGGTATAAAAAGCAGTTTTACATTCCAACAAAGAAGAAATCAGAGTATTGACATAAATAACTCTGTATATTGATTTTCTTATAGACTTCACCATTTATTTATTTAAATGGATCCCATTTTTCCGGTGTAATAAAAAAATATTTGGTGGAACAATATAATTATGTCAACGAGGTATGAAACTTCTGGATGAAGATTAATCGATAAGCATAAAAGGTCGAAACATTTAGAAGATATATACAAATACCGGATGTACCTATAATTTACCTTTATTCATTAATGGTCGTTAAATGGAAAAATGAGAATTTTATTATATTGTTTTTATCTGGCTCGTTGGTCTAGGGGTATGATTTTCGCTTAGGGTGCGAGAGGTCCCGGGTTCAAATCCCGGACGAGCCCACAATGTATTTTTTTTAATAAGTTATGTTACATATAACATAAACGTGACATAAACTTTAAGATGTTTATATCTGGTTGATTGATTTAGGGCAGTTTTCCTACAATTTTTATGAATCTGTCGATATTCTACCATGGAAGAAAATATTGTTAACTTGTTTTTGTAATGAAGAAAAACCGTTGAAAAGTCGTACTGTGGAATTGTTAGAAATTAAAACCTCTTCACTTCTCTTCTTCATCACCTATCTACATGTGTTCTATTAAAATCTGGAATTATTTACAGGAAATTCATACATTTCGTGTAAATAATGGAAATTTCAGGATTTCCGTTGCATGAAAAGTTCAGTATTGAGTAATAAACATAGAAAAGTCTAATATATTATAATTAACTGCCCATAAACTAACCTGCAGTGTTGTACATTTTCTACCAAAGAAGCAGCAACAGATATCATACTAATTAAAAGTATTAGAACATCAAATTTATCAAATAAAATACTATATTTTTTGATTTATTTATACATTTTATAAATAAAAAAAATCAGCTTTATCGAAAAAAGCTACAATTTTTAACTATATATTTTTTGTTTATTTAACAATTTTTATTTTGGATCATAAGATACTTTTAATTCCAACAATAATTAAGTTTTACTTGCAGGCCTCAAAGGAAATTATCAGGAAAATGATAAAAGAAATGGGGTAATCAAATATGAAATTCTTCATGATTATTTTGTCATTCTTTTTGAAAAACTATCCCAGTAAACCTACATTCTAAATGCGCAAATTGTAAGAACAGTACCTTAAGTAGAAGAATCACTTATGAAAGCGAAAGCCAGAAGTTTAGTCGCTTCCTAGGAGTAGCAGAAATAGCATGTCAATTGTCCAAGCACTTCAAGAATAACAAGTGTAAAATAAAGTCTCATAAAAGCCAAGAAGCCAAAAGTTATCTTCCTACCAGCTTATCAAGATGAATCGTTTGAAAGAACACAGGAATGAATATAATTGCAGAACAGTCCGTCCGATATTACAGAAAAAATGTGCGTGATTTCAAAAGCCCATGATCTATTTGTATTGTCAAAGTGAAGATTACTTACACCGTCTGCAGATGATAACAAACATAATTACCAATATTTTAACAATCAATTATGATTATTTTATTATCTATGTATCAAAATGTACAATTTTTTGTTTATTTAACAATTTTTATTTTGGATCATACGACACTTTCAATTCCAATAAAAATTAAGTTTTACTTGCTGAGCTCCATGGAAATTTCCAAGAAAATGATAAAAAGTTATAAGAAATGGTAAGAGATATAGAAAATCAAATATATAATTATTCTTGATTATTTCGTCATTCTTTCTAAAAAACTATCACATTATCTTATACAGAAGAATCACTTATGAAAGCGAAAGCCAGAAGTTTAGTCTCTTCCTAGGAGCAGCAGAAATATCATCTTGTCAAGTATATCATGTTCAAGCAGTTCAAGAATAACAAGTGTAAAAGAAAGTCTCATAAAACCCACGAAGCCTAAAGTTATCTTCCTATCAACTTGTAAAAATGAATCGTTTGAAAGAAAATGAAGATAGTTGCAGAATAGTCAGTTTCATATTGCTGAAACAATGTGCGTGTTTTCAAAAGCCCTTGATTTAGTGGTATAGTTGAAGTGAGTATTACATATACCGCCTGCAGAAGATGACAGACATAATTACCAATATTTTAATAATCAAATATTCTTTTATTATCTATGGATTAAAATGTACAATTTTTAAATTTATATTTTTTGTTTATTTATCAATTTTTATTTTGGATAATACGACACTTTCAATTCCAATAATAATTAAGTTTTACTTGCTGGAGTCAATGGAAATTCCCAGGATAATGATAAAAGGTTACAAGAAATACTAAGGGTAATATAAAATCAAATATATAATTCTTCATAATTATTTCGTCATTCTTTCTAAAAAAAACTATCACAGTAAATCTATATTCTAAATGTGCAAATTGTAAGAACAGTACCTTATGCAGAAGAATCACTTATGAAAGCGAAAACCAGAAATTTAGTCACTTCCTAGGAGCAGCAGAAATATCATCTTGTCAAGTATAGCATGTTCAAGCCGTTCAAGAATAACACGTGTAAAATAGAGTCTCATAAAAGCCAAGAAGCAAAAAGTTATCTACCTATCTTCCAAGAACGCAGGAATGAAGATAGTTGCAGAACAGTCTGTTCAATATTGATGAAAAAATGTGCGTGATTTCAAAAGCATCATCTATTGGTATTGTCGAAGATTACTTATACCGTCTGCAGATGATAACAAACATAATTTCCAATATTTTAACAATCAATTATGATTCTTTTATTATCTATGGATCAAAATGTACAATTTTTAAATTTATATTTTTTGTTTATTTAACAATTTTTATTTCGGATCATACGACACTTTCAATTCCAATAAAAATTAAGTTTCACTTGCTGAGCTCCATGGAAATTTCCAAGAAAATGATAAAAAGTTACAAGAAATGGTAAGAGATATAGAAAATCAAATATATAATTATTCTTGATTATTTCGTCATTCTTTCTAAAAAACTATCACATTATCTTATGCAGAAGAATCACTTATGAAAGCGAAAGCCAGAAGTTTAGTCTCTTCCTAGGAGCAGCAGAAATATCATCTTGTCAATGTTCAAGCAGTTCAAGAATAACAAGTGTAAAAGAAAGTCTCATAAAAGCCATGAAGCCTAAAGTTATCTTCCGATTAGCTTATAAAGATGAATCGTTTGAAAGAACGCAGGAAATTAACTCCAGTCTGTTTCGTATTGCTGAAAAACTGTGCGTGATTTCAATAACCCATGATTGGCATTAGAATAGTTTAGGTAAAAATAAAATAATTAGCTATTTATAACTGACAAATTACAAACTATGTAATAATATATTTTCTACCAATATTAAAAGTTTAATGTTATTAGAAGTAAAATTAGAAATTGTTATAATTTTAATAATATTTTATAACTACGTAAACACAACACAAAATTTCAATCAATCCAATAAATGTAAAGAATAATGAAAATTTGGTTGTTATTGACGAGGTCGTTTAAACCAATCGAATTCGTTTATTTCCAATCACTTTAAGTGCATCAGACACTATATAACATACTCGATGAGGTGCATCTGGGACGTGTGAAATTGCAGACTGCGAAATCAGTGAGTTGAATCAGTTTAGCGTGAACGGTGACCGCTCATCCAGATGGAAATAAAGGCGGAAACATGTATTTACGTGCATCCGAGGAGATACAAATTTGCGAAACGCAGGGCATGCAAAATACCGGAGTCAAACATGAAAGGGGTCCGTCCATCTTCGATCGCATTCAAGTTCCAATCGCATAGTTCAATATAACTGAAGAAAAATTCTTGCTGAATTGTTAGTCAGTTCACGTATATATTAGGTTCCTTAGTAACAACTTTATATTAATTACATTGTCATTGATAAATTACGAAGTTAACATTAATGTAATTTAGCGGATGCGAGACGAAGAAGGAGGAAGTCCTCTTTCACTAAATGCGGCCAAACGCGAAATGCAAACACACGGGCATTCCGCACTGTAGTCAAGTTGAGCAGAAGTGGTTTTAGTAATTGTGCAGCTAAATAGGTAAATAAACACACTTGATATGTTGCAGGAGTATGCATAAACTGTTTTGCTTCGCCTCGAAACAATTGTGGAAGGTGAAAGACAATCTCGAGACAAGCCCATATGCTGAACGTGTCTCTGGATATTCCCACCGTCTACGAATGGATTATGTAGGAAGATAGGTGTTAAATAGAAGAGGCTATTAAACTGTTTCGAAACACACAATAGACTAAATAGGAGATGTAATCCATGAAGAAACAACGGATTCTTGAGTGTCCTATTCTGATGTACTAGTCCAAACCTCTTTTACATTTACTACAATTAATGACCGATATAAAATATACAATAATGTATAAATTACTAATTTTTTTACTATTTTGTAGATTTCTTAAAATTATCTGTAACCAATTTCAATTTATTATTAAATACTGAGATTATATATATTTATATAGATTTACTAACTTTATATTACCATACATTTTTTAAAATATCTTCCATCCATTTTACAAACTAATAGTTTTTTTTTTAAATCTAATCTAAAATTATAATAAATAATGATAGAAATAAAAAAAAACATATATTTCCTAACAATTTTAAAAGTGGATACTTTAATGTTATTAGATGTAATACTGTGGAACCTCGCTTAACGAGCAAAAATGACTCGCTTAACGAGCGACGTTTTGGATAACGAGTGACGAGAAGAGTCCCGAATTGAGTGCCTTCTACATCATTTTTGATATACACTTATTAACTGTATTTTTTTAAATTTATTTTGAATATATTAACAATTTTCCATTTTTTAAATCTTTTTATTTATAGCAGACTATACTTTACAAATATAATTTGAATTTGCTGTAAAAGTTGCGTTATGTCTTACATAAAGAAGTTATGGAGGACAGTTTATCAGATGAGGAGGTGTTAACAAAAATTCAACAATAATAAAAGAAATGCTGAAATCATGGGAAATTTTTGCATCGTATATTAAGAGCATCACCCTAATAAGACTATGATTATTTTTTAACTTAAATGCTGTTTCGTATTATTGCCAAATTTTGAAGCTTAGGTAAAAAAATACCTGAAACCTTGTTTCTTGAAAGTCGAATTCGCATTACAAGTTAGTTTATTCCGAGATAAAAAGAACATATGCAGATGAAGCGTGAATCACCTTAACAATATATAATTTATATAATTTTCTGTTATTAAACGTTAGAAATATTTTTTTATTTTTTGTTACACCATGAAACGCATTTTCGTATTTTACATTAGTTTATATGAAGAAAATTGTTGCACAATATCAGTGTTTCAATATGCTTATTAAGCGAGGTTCCACTGTATTTAAAATTATTATAATTTTAATAATTTATTTCATAACTACATGAACACAATGTAATATAAATAGTGGATTATTTCTAAACTGTCAATGCTTTAATCAATCCAATAAATAATTAATTATTATAGATAATGTCAAAAAAGGTTGATTGCTTTGTTCGGAAAGTAATTTCGTATTTTTGCATGAAATGAAAACAAGAATATAACATATCTCTCAGTTTCTTTAACAAAAAAAATCCTCAAAGTGTGTTTTTCATTAACTTTTTTTTTCAATTATTCCCTGAATTGAAAAGAAATTGATTTACTGACAATAATTATTGTGAAAGTGTCGTCGTTAAGTAAGTAAGTTGATTATTATTTTTTTTTGTGTTTATTTTTTTTTATTTTCAGGAAATAAAAATATTGCTATATGAAAATTATAAAATATAAAGTAATCTACAATACGTCTCTTAGATATAAACATTTGGTGAAATATTGAGTGAAGATTGTTTAAAAAACTTTTTGTCAATTTACATGTGACATACGAAATTACTTTCCGAACAACCCAATTTTTTTTATAAACTTATATTAACTTTTTTTCCAATAAACATTATAATTTAAACAAAATTATTGGCCAGAATAAATATTTTTTCCGCTCATTAAATATTTATAATAATAATAATAATATTTATTGCAACAATAAATAATAAAAATAATAAACATAACTTAATATAATAACTATAAATATTATTATATCATAATACTAAAAATTTCTTCAATTAAGTAATTAATAATGTTATTAAGTATAGGTCAATTTTTGATGTAGATCATGTGTACTTGTGCGTGTGTATTTCCGATAAATCAAGTGTGTTATGTAATTCAAGAGCTGCTCGTGTGTAGCTAATCTCCGTCCCCTTTGAATGGTGATTTTGTGTACAAAGCCCATCTACACTCACTACTCGATTGATCCCCAACATTACAAATACCTTTGACACAAAGTCAGGTCATAAAGTGGTAAGGAAATCAATTAAAAACATGTTGGAAATAAATAAAATATGCTTGAAAAATTATAAATTTTGTTTAAAAAATCATAAAAATGTTAAAAATATTTATAAAATAGACAAAATTATAAATAATGAATATAAATAATGTTCAAAATATAAATAAAAAAAATAATCTGAAAGAAATAATTATTATATTGAAAATATTAATGACTACTGTTATGTTTATAAATATTGAAATAAAATTTAATATTTTTATTGCTAATTATATTTTACAAAATATATAAAAAATGTTATTAATAAATTTATTTATTATTGTTACACATCAATTCAAAAGAAATAATGGTTCATTTTATAAATTGTATGTATGCATTAAATTATTATTTCATATCAGGAAAATAAAAGTCTGGACTTTTAACTCAAGAAAATTAATTATTATTTTCTTAACCAAGCGAGATTTTAAAATTCTGTTTTAAACATTATGTTAATTTTGTTCTAACAATTAACCATTTAAAGTTTCATCAAAATCGCGTCACGCATTCAAAAGGTAGTATTAATTTTTGAACGAAACGAACGATAAATTGATTTTATCTCAAAATTAACATTTAACTTCGTAATAAACGCAATTTGTACAAAGATTTCGGTGCCGTAATTTGTGTTCTACAAAAACTATTTTAAAAATTGAGCATGCATACTATTTCGGAGTTCCTATTAAGTGATTTGACGAACTCAGATTTGTTAGTTTTACTCTAGAAACTAACCATTTTAAGTTTTATCGAAATTACACATTTATAGGATAGAAATATGTTTTGCTCAAAATGAATGATAAATTAATTTCGTCTCAAAACGAACGTTTCAGCTCGAAATAAAAGCAATTTGCAGAAATATTTTGGTACTGTAACTTGTGTTCCACTGAACCGATTTCAAAAATTTTATATGCTATACTCAAATTATTCTTAAAATCATCCAATGTATAAAAAATATTTGATTTTTAATCAAGAAATTTTATTATTTTTAATAATTATTTCGTTTATTTTTATACACCGTAATAATCGTTTTGCTCATAGAAGTATCCATTTAAAGTTTCATCGAAATCGCTTCACGCATTCAAAAGATATAATTGATTTCTGAACAATGAGAACGATAAATTAATTTCTTCTCAAAATGAACGTTTCAGCTCGAAAAACGCAATTTGCTCACATATTTCGGTGCAGTAACTACTGTTCCAGTAAATTTTAAAAATTAAGGATTTATATTAATTAGGATTTTTAATAAAATTATCCCCTGTGAAGAAAATTAAATTATGAAATTAAAATAATTTTTAATTATTATTTAACTAATTGAGATTTTAAAATTCTCCTTCGGCCATTTTGTTAGTTTTGCTGTAGAAAATAACCAATAAGAGTTTCATCGAAATCGCTTTATGCATTCAAAAGATAGAATTAATTTTTATATTAAGCAATTTTCATAGAGATTTATGTACCGTAACTGCTGTTCCATTGAACTGATTTAAAAAAATAAACATTCATATTAATTTGGAGCACATAGTTTTTTTTTTATAAAATCATCCCCTATAAAGATTTTTTTTTAAATTAATTGAATTATAATAAAACTTTTTTTAAAAATTTTAACTTGTTTAAATAAATATTATCATTAAATTTAGTTAAGTGATAAGAAGATATTAGTTGGCCACCGAAGAAGATGTTTCTTAAGATATTGCAAAGAATTTGGTAAGAATTCAAGGTGATGTGAGGACAGCTAGACGAAAGTTTGGATTTGGTTTTGTGCTTTTGAGGAGAGCTGAAGAAAAATATTGAATTCTTCCTCTCATAAAAAAAGGAAGTGGACCTTCCACGACACACCCCACGCCCAGTCAGACGTTGAAGATTTCAATATGCACGGCCGAAACCTCAGGCGTGTTATCATATATTTTTAATTATTTAGAATCATTTTATCATATTTACTTTATTCTTTAATTATGATACAAATTAGCATATAAATTGCATGGTCGTAAATCAAGAAGAATCAGCGTCGGCAATTGTTTTGTAATTATTCAAATTGATTTTGTTGGTCAGAGGGGTGTGCATGTGAGGGGGAGGGAGAGAGAGAGAAAAATGCTCGATATCAAAACGTAATCTGCTTGTTGTGAACCGTTAGCCTTAACGATTTCTGCGTCCGCTTAGCATCGGATCGTCGTCATGTTTTTGCTTCCGGTTCCGGCCTTAAACGGCGCAATCGGAGACAGCGAACGAGATCCATTTAACACCCACTCGACTCGGGATTGCGTAACCACGGGCTTCCGTAAAAGAATGGGAAATAATGTGTGCGTTCGAGGAACATGCTGAACGCGATGAGGAGGAACGCTCGACGGCTTAATGCTCCTGGAACGCAATCCACTTCCGTGTTCATCTGCAGAGGGGTTGTTAAAATAATGGAGATAAAGAATAACAATATTTTAACATAATTACCAAGAAACAAATTCGGTGACACAAATGTTTAAGATTAAAAAAAATAAATTATTATTATATAAATAAAAAAATATATAAAATGTAAGAGAAATACAAAGAAAATTTATAATAATTATAAGTAAATAGCAAAAAAGTTTTAATTATGAAGATTCCTGCCTTTAATTTAATAACAACATTGCAAAGGACCGTGGAAATTTACGTACTTGAAAAAGTATATTATTTATAAAAAAAATTAATAATAATTATATTACATAAAAAACAAAAATTATAGCTTTTAAACTACATTTTTATTATATTTTATTAGTTTAATATAAATTTCCATTAAAAACATGAACACAAATATTAAAGTATTTTGTGATGAATTCATTTAAAAATTAAAATTTTACTGTTTGTACTTGTCATATGTGACTTAACAATAAACTTTCAAACATATTTTGTATCTGATAACGTTGCAATATATTTCTGAGAGGTAAATAACTATGAAATAAATGTGTTTCATGAAAATATATACAAAAAAGTCTGTTATGATAGACAATTTTGCAGGGACGCACTGATAACATTGGGGACACTAGATAAGCATTCTGGGGGTACAGAAAAATACGTTTTTTTTTTCATTGATAAAAATTTGAAGACAGGGGTTGAATTATTTAAAAAAATGGATTCAAAACAAACACTGTTTAGGAGAACCTAAATAGGCGGGACTCTGGAGTGCAATCTATAAAGACCATTCCTAAATCCGCCCCTGCTCTTTGGGGCGGAAAATTACATATATTATTTATATTTTCCTTATATATTCGTGGAAAAAGAAATCTGAAGTCCTTTACTACAATCCTCTTGAAAGTCCTCAGGGAAAGTATTATGGTAAATAGATAATTTATACATGTTTTTTTTTGTTTGGGTAAAGATTTAAAATATTTTTGATTTTAGACTTTTTTTTTATACTTTATGTATTCAAGTAAATTATTTTATTATTCAGTGGTTGAATTTCAAAATTATACATTATTATTTCAAAATAATAAATAAACATTCATTATCAGTGTTCAAAAATAATAAAATATATTTTGTTAACTAAATTAATTTATTATACAATTTTATAATAACTTCAGCGGGTTAAGAGTAAGTTTGTTTATTGTCCTGACATTATTATTTCAAAATTATAAAAAATAATTATCAGTGTTCAAAATAGTAAAATATATTTTCTTAACAAAATTTATTTATTATACAATTTTAATGACCTCAGCGGTTTAACAGTAAGTTTGTTTCTTCATCTGACGTTATTATTTCAAAATTATAAAAATGTATTATCAGTATTCAAAAATAATAAAATATATTTCGTTATCTAAATTATTTTATTATACAATTTTATAATAACTTCAACTGTTTAATAGTATATTTGTTTATTCTTCTGAAATTATTATTTCAAAATTATAAAAAATAATTATCAGTGATCAAACATAATAAAATACATTTTGTTTAGTACATCTATTTAATTATCTTTTTTATGAAGTTATAAAGTTCAAAATTAGACCGGTTTCAAACAATTCTGAATCTTGACAAAATTGATTTCCTGAATTTTGATTTTTAGTTTATGAACTAAACTGAGAAGTTTTGGTATACTTTAGAGTCTTTTGTGAACATTTTGGAATATGTACCACGTACAAAAATCTAATAACATTTACGATATTAAAACTGTGGCGATAGAATAAAAATATTGAAATACGCTGAAAAACTTTTGCATTCTTGCATAGTTTCATTACAAATATTATTATTTTAAGTTACATTTTTTTTTAAATAAACAGAACTATTAGCTAACTTTGAGTATATACTAGGTTCAAAAAATATTTTTATATTATTTTAACCTAAATTTGTCTTGCTTTTTAGTGATTTAGTTAAGTAGTTTTCGGGATTTTAGCTAGTGGTGCAATAAATAAGTTGTTAATTAATTGCAGAAAACTTTGTAAATTTAAAAACAAACTTAATTTATATCTTGAGCAATATTTAAATAAATTCTAAAAACTTTATAAAAATTTTTTTTTTTTGATAAAAAATAACTGATTTTCGTTTTCAATTCCTTTTACAAGAAAACTATATTTAAGGTATTTTTAGTTTAAACAACTACGTTGTATATATTATATTCCATAATAGTCTTTTTATCCAATAAATACTGATAATATCTATTACAGCAATAAATTACAAAATTATTAGAAATAAACAAACTTAATATAAGAGCACAAAATAAAATATAATTCAACTGGCGCAAAGGACAATAAATACTATTTATTTAAACTTATTTATGAGTTATCATATGCGAAACTAGCAAGAGAGGGCGCTCCTAGATGCGGCATTGCCAACAGAAAGACTTACATTACCGCTAGAAGTACAGAAACCATGGATGAGACTTAACACAACTATAGCGCTCCAACGATACTACTTACTATTGAAGCCTTATCAATATAAAGTTCCATATAACAGTTAGTTTATTCGACATCCTAACCATATTTCTAACAACTAAGGTTTGTCTGCCCAGAATAAATACTATTTTGTCGAATTCTTTCTAATAGGAATTTAGTAAAGTATACATTTATTTTTATATGCCTAATTAGTTAGCAGTTTGTATCAATTACTTGTTATTGAATTGTTCTTTTTTTAACTATAGATGGCGTTATTTACACTTTTACATACATGAGTATGACTGATTTTATTTTCTGTATATTTAAAATATATATATAACAATAAACTAATGACTTTTCTTAAAATTTAGATAATTTGTATTTGAATTTTAAAGTGGATTTTGATTAGTACAAGTAGGTATTCAAGGAGTGTTCTTCCTTAATTCGTATTCGGAGATTTAGATAATGTGTACGTACGTTGGAGGAACACACGATGAAGAGGAACGCTCGACGGCTTAATATACCACTTCCGTTTCCGTTTGTAAGTGGGTTGGTGCGATTTGCATACTTTTCGGGCCCGAATAAATTCGGTTTAACAATTAGCAACCAGTCTGCATGGATGATGCAAATCGAGTCTTGCAAACGAAATGAACGACGGTCGGTCTGAAGGGGACGGGATAAAGTTGGTGTTTAATGAAAGGCAAACACATTATTAGGTGGTAACCGGATCCGCCGAAATTTCGCAAATAATATAAATTTTACTGCGTCATTTACAAACTGCGCCTTCCGTCGGCAGTAAATTAATTATAATTAGCACCGGGACTCGTGTTACACGTTAAAAATGTAATCGCACGAAACGTGCTGTTTAATTGATCACCTCCGTCTTTTGTGCTTCATTTCCTATTGCTAACTGCATACCGGTATTTCTGAACAACTGATGCTGGAATTCTCTCTTGGACATCCTCCGGAAGGTGTTGGGATATCCTGAGATTTAGTGAGGCATCGAACACTAATTGCCTATTACCACGTTCCAATTTTCCAATTTATGTATACTATTATAAGCAAACTCCATTAGCTAATACCATTTAGTGAATTAGTCTATAAATATATGAGAGTAAACGAGCACTAATTAGTTTGCCCATATTTTCCAAATTTTAAATTAATAAATATAAAAATACGGCACTAAACAATTTATACTTTACTACATTTGTAGACTTAATATTGAGACATTACCTCTTGCTACATGGTATACTACAATAAAATTTCGCTCTAACATGCTTTTCGTATTTACTTATTTGGATTCAATAAAATGTTGAAACTTGACCCGTCTTTTTTTACTCTAATATTCTTCTAATTTCATGCTAGTACTATATATTAATTTTAAAATGTTTAAACTTTGAAGTTGTTATTAAGATTTATTTAGCAAACTATAAGTTATAA
Source organism: Nicrophorus investigator (assembly GCA_963457615.1). Classification (NCBI taxonomy): domain Eukaryota; kingdom Metazoa; phylum Arthropoda; class Insecta; order Coleoptera; family Silphidae; genus Nicrophorus; species Nicrophorus investigator. The sequence goes on from OY735143.1 coordinate 16,268,344, forward strand.
GCGGAGCTCGAATTGAGACCTGAGAAAAGACGTGAATTCTTGGATAATATTATTTGGGGACTTAAACTAACACTATTTGGAGGCCCTTTTAAAACGAGACTCTGGACCTATAAAGACTATACCTAAATCCACTCCTGATTCTACTAACATAATAATATCAAAAGTAAGAGCTTTTATTCACTTTTGTCATGTCACTATCATTTTTATTACTTACTTTTATTACTATTTTATCAATATAATTTTCAAAGTCTTTATAACATTTTATTTAGGATTAGGATTAAGATTAAAAAAATTATATCATAATATCATTTTAAGTTTACATTTTCAAGGATTTTTCGAAATTAACATCATTCATATTTTTAAGTTCACTAATTAACAAGAAGCTGTTTTTATCCATAATGTAAATAATTAAACCATAATACCATTCTTTTCTTTTTTTTAAATCATAGGAGAATATTGTTTCCTTTTTAAACGCTCATAATAATTGTAGCAACAAATTTAATCTCATAATTCTAAATTCAAAATTAAATTTGTTTATAAAAATAGCAAATAATTAATCATTAAACAAAAAAATAAAGTTTATTTCGATTGCATATTATTATTACTACAACTTAAAAATATTGTGTTCTACACTTTTTGCAATGCGCTTACAAAGTTCATAATTTTATATACTATTTATTTCAGTAATTGATTTATTGGTTTACAATTTTTTTATTGTACATTACCAGTTTTTACTTTTCTCTTAGTTGTTAATCACTTCAATACGTTTATCTTATTTTTCATAATAGATTCTTAAAGAAAAATATAAATATAACAATTTACTGCCATAAGTTATAATAGAGATTTCAATCTATTAGTATACGCCATATTTGAGCGTTAGATTTAAATTTCTGATGATGATATTAATTTTTATAATATACATTTATTGTGCTTTTGATTTCTTTAAAAACATTTTTAAAGATTTTTTAAAAAGTCTAACTTCTCAAGACACTCCGGTTGAAAAGTGCTGACTTATAAACCGACACAATATTTTTATTGTACATTGCCAGTTTTCACTTTTCACTTCGTTATTAGTTTTTGAATGTCAATGATAGATTCTGTGACTTATATCACTTGTTAAACTATTCTCAAGAAGAATGACAGCTAATACGTTTATAAGATTTTTTCTAGTATATTTTTCATAATAGTTTCCACCATAGTTTTCATTTGAAGATACTCGTGAATTCTCCTGTTCGTAATATACAATTGAGCTCAAATAATCCTTCTTAGGCTCTTCGGCTTGAATTTCTACAAAGTGGTATTGTTAAACATAATGTTGCTTCTCCACAACTATATTTTAAATATAGCTTCCTGAACTTAATTTTGAAATCTTCTATTTATGCTAGTTCTAGTTCAATTTTCTATCTACATGAAATAGTATTATTTATCTGTTAATTTTCACTGGTGGATATGTATCCTTTCTAATGATGAAGAAGAAATGCTATAGTTATTTATAATTTAAGTTTTTAAGTTTTTTTTTAAGTTAATCACAGCTTGAAAAATGTTTTGTAGATGTTAAAATTACTAAATCTAAGCTTAAATTCAGTATCTAAAAACGAAAAATGGTTCATGGCTGTAAATAATTTAGTACAACTATTGAATATTATTGAATAAATTTGTTACTGGACACAAAATTATTTGAAGGCAATAATTTACTAGGTAAACTTTAAGACTGCATTGTTAAAATTTGTTAATCTAAGTAAGATTCAAACTTATTATGTAATAATATTTAATTAAATTCACTTATTCTTGTTAAACTTCTTTTACAATTATATAAATTTAGTTACATATGTTACCTACCTTTTTAATTCACCAAATTTATAAAACTATTATTAGAAATACTTGAAATTTAAAATTTATGTGTATTTTTTTAGTATAAATATATTTTACAAATGTTATAAGCGGTGTCGAATAAAAAGGACGCGGATATTTGTACATTCGATAATTGGTCGCAAAATTGTGGCACATCAAATTGTTGTACGTCCAAATTCTTTTGTTGTAGAACCTTTATGAGTGGTTTTACCTTAATTACAATTAATTTACATTTTATATACTTTGATGGAATAAAGGAAAATTATTTGTTAATTTTTGAACAAATAATTTCATTTTTTTTGAACTTAGAAATATAGTATAATATTTGTTTATATTTCTTGGCCAACAAAGGAATTATTATTTACGTAAATATTAAAATACATTTGTTGGGTTTTATATTTGAATAAACTAAACTTTAGATTAGGCGAATATCGAACGTAACAAGTACATTAGTTATAGTTTCTATAACAATTTTCATAATTTTAACTACATTTTTTACCTTTTAATTATTTTAAATAATATATATTTCATTAGTAAAAATAAAATTAAAAATTTTCATAATATATACTTAATTTTATGTAACTGATTAATATATTATTATTACCACAACTTAAAAACATTGGATTTTCCACTTTTCACTTAACATATTCTTAATTTTATTTACAATATATTGATTTATCCGTTTACAAATTTTTTACAATTTTTTTCGTACTTATTAGTTTTTGAATGTTAATGGTAGATTCTGTGACTTATATCACATATTAAACTAATATAATGACAGCTAATACATTTGTATGTTTTTAGCCTATTTTCCTAACAGATTCCTCAGAAGTTTTCATCTGACGATCCTCGTGAATTCATTCTCCTGTTTCCAATATACTTTAGAGCACCAATAATCCTTCATATACTTTTCGACTGAGATCTTTGTAAAATGGAAATGTAAAAAAAAATACATCAGATCTTGAAAAAAGCTTTGTAGATGTTAAAATTACTAAATCTAAGCTTAAATTCAGTATCTATTAACGTGAAATTGTCCATGGCTGTAAATAATTTAGTAGTACTATGTTGTTGAATAAGTTTGTTAAAGGAGACAAAATTATTCATCGGCAATAGTTCACTAGGTAAACTCTCACACTGCATAATTAAAATTTAATCTAACTAAGCTTCGAACTCATTATGAACCAAGATTCAATAAACACTCACATATTCTCTTTGCACTTTTTTTTTGAAATTTATAAAACCATTATTACAAAAAATATATTTATCATATCATACCAGAGATTTTCAATCGATTATCACATATCACATTTAAACGTTAGACTTAAACTTCTGATAATTATATTTATATATAAAATGTTCAGTTAAAGTGCTCTGGATTTTTTTTCACACTCAATTTGTTATAGTTTGTTAAAACTAAATCTTCTATAAAATTTTTGATGAGGATTTACTTCGAGAAATTTCACATATGTAATAGTGCATAATATATATATAAAGTAATTAGTATATAAAATAAAATAAAATAAAATACTAAATATTAGATTAAAGTTTAGTAAAAACAATGTTATTTATTATTTAGTCAGTGAATAATATTTTGTATAATTGATTCATAACTTAAATATATTCAGACTGAATACAAATCTTGTAAGCCGTTTAATATGTACCCATTATAATTAAATTTACTTTTCATATTTTTTTAAGGACCTAAGAAAGATCAGTTTTTCAATTGTGAGAATTAAATAATGTTAACCTTTTTGGCTCTAGTATTATAATTGATTGTGTTCTTTTGCCAACAAATGGAATATAATTTTCTTATATATTAATGTGCAATATAATGCACTTATTTAGTTTGATATTTTAATTAAACTTTAGATTATACGAATATGAACATAATAAGCAATAGTTTCTATAATTTTAAGCGATTTTAACTGCAACTTTTATTTTGTATAAATATCAATTTTTATCTTTTAATTATTTTATATAATATATATTTCATCAGTCAATATAAAATTAAAGATTTTTCATTATATATACTTAATTTTATGTAACATTTGTTTAGTACACTCGATACTCCGGTTGTAAAATATTTACTTAAAACTAAGTCTTCTTTAAAATTAAAAAATTAACAAATTCCAATGTGCAATAACAGAAAATTTATATAATTCTATATTTCTATGATTATTATCACCACTTAAAAATTTTATTTTACACTTTTCACAATCCACTTAGAATGTTCATAATTTTATTTATTTAGTTTATAAAAAAACATTCAGTAAATAATTTATGATATAAATGTTAAATTTTTTATATTGTATACTTTTCCCTTAGATCTTAGTTTTTGAATGTCAATGGTAGATTATATCACTTCAATACGTTTAGCTCATTTTTCATAATATATTCTTCCACAGATTCCATTGCAAGATCCTCATGAATACTCCTATTCGTAATATACCGTATGATCACCAATGATCTACGGTAAATTAAACTCCTGGAATCTTTGTGAAATGGGAATTTTAGACATAGCGCTGTTTCCCTTAAACTATATTTAAATTTACCTTAGACATCAATACATCAGTAACTTCTTTTCCTTCAAAATAGCCACAAGAGTTTACTGAACTTGTATTGAAATTGTATCTTTTTGCTAGAATTTGGTCTTTCCAAGTTAATCTACTATATTCATGTAATAGTATTATTTTTCTGTTAATTGTCACTGGTGGACAGGAGTCCTTTATCATGGTGAAGGTGACATGAATAAGTTTTTTTAAAGTTTATAAGAGCTTAAAAAAACTTTGTAGATGTTAAAATTACTAAATATAAGCTTAAATTCAGTATTTAATTTACGAGAAATGGTCAATGGCTTTAAATAATATAGTAGTATTATATAGTAAAATCAGTTTTTAACTGGACACATAATTATTCACTAGATAAACTTTCAGACTGCATAGTTAAAATATTATATAATAAACTCATAATTAATTCACTTATTCTTATTGAATTTATTTTTAAATTATATACATTTATTTACATATGTTAACTATTATAAAACCATTGTTAGAAAAAATAAGTTTTTCATATAAAATGTAAAGAAAAATTTAAATTTAACAATTTACTGCCATACCATTCAATCTACTATCACACATCAATTGAACGTTAGATTATAACTTCTGATGATTATATTTATTTTTCAAATATACAGTTATTGTACTTTAGATTTCTTTAAAAACGCATTGAAAGATTAATTTAAGATATCAAGACACTCCGGTTGTAAAATATTTACTTAAAACTAAGTTCCTTTAAAATTATCAAATTATAATTCAAGAAATTTAGAAATTCAGGAAATTTATATAATTTTATATACAGTAATTAGAATGTAAAATAAAATACTAAATGTTAGATTAAGTTTGCATTATAATTGAATATACCTTTTATTTTTTTTTTAAATGTCAGTTTTTAATTTTTCGAAATAAATCATTTTATCCTTTTTGGCTCTAGAATTTAGTATTATAATTATTTGTATTTGTATGCTAACAAATGGAATATAATTTACTTAAATATTAAAATGCAATATGTTTAGTTTGATATTCGTATAATTTAAAATTTAGATTATACGAATATATCGGACTTTACAAGTACATTAGCAATAGTTTCTATAAATGTAAGCGATTTCCATAATTTTAACTAGTTAAATATACTCGGTGCAAAAGTTATATCAATTTCTGACTGTTCTAAATGAGATAATCATCATATTTCGACTATGCAAAGTAATTGGAAAGTTATCCGAAATGCGCGGTTTTATTATTAGCAAAGTTTCATTTCCGTAGAGCGCCACCACCAACTCCGACGCATTGTGTTTAATTAAACTTGCACAATTTCGTGATTAATCATGTTAATTGAATGGAATCCTCGCGCGTGTACATTGTTTTCTGAGATACACACATATACGCGTGTCAATGTTTGCGTTTTCAATCGAACTTTGCAAACCCGGAAATCCATCCATCCATCCATCCATCTGGCCACCTCCTCCCTCTCATCCCCAGTTTCCTGCTGCCGCAGAAATGGATCGTGATGGATGCGTGCTGAAGCTGCAGCAGTCCCAGCAAGGTGGTATAAGGTCCGCAGGCACTTTCCCTGGGTCAATATGCAATCTCCTCTCCGATTCCACCAAAATACACTACATTTACGCCCGGAATGGGAAACTCTCGAAGGCAAATATACATCTGTGCATGTATTTGCATCTCTACCTACATTCGGATCACGTGGCCATTGTCGAGATGCTTTCTTCCCTTCCCTTCTATTTTTTTTTTGTTAGATTTTCCATGTATTTCTTTCTTCCTTATTCGGTGCTCCGGAGAAGGACGAATATTACGTTTTTGCTTTTCCTTTCGTATCTTACTCGTTCGTTCAGTCGCTTTCCCCCCTCGTCGAAAAGGGAAGCTTTTTTCGCCGGTCGCCTTTCTGCGCGGCGCGAAAAAAACATCTTTAGTTCGGCGTTTAAGGACGAGTCGTCCCTAAGCGCCCGGAAAAATTGAATTATTCCGCGATTCATCATCCGACACAATAGTCGGGCAAAGAATAAAATAATAATAATAATGCGAAGATGCGAAAACACCTACCATTCAATTTGGCTACACCGCTCACTTATCTACAAACTTTTTTCTTCCATTCCCATATTTTTTTTTCTAAATTAAATAACATTATATCACCATCAAATATTATTATATTTGCATATTTATGTAATAACTAAAATAATAATTTATTCTGATTAAATTAAACAATAAAGACAAACACAAAATGTTAGTAACAATTTCTTAACATTAATTATTTCTACTTAATTAATTTATATAAATATATAAAATTGCAGAATGTCGTCACAATTTTATAAATTATTTTTAAATAATTATTGGAATAGAAAATAAAGAAAATTGTAGATTTCCTTGTAGTAATTTATTTAGTAATTTTCCTTGTAGTAATTTATTTAGATAATAAATAAAAATATATTCATGTAACAACAATAATAGAAACAAACAAAAATAATGTAACTGTTGGAATATTGACTATGAATATAAATATATTTGTGCTATACTACTTATATAATATTTCAATTTTTACTGTAAATATTCTTTCATTGGATTTAATTTATTTACTATTATTTTCTTTCATGTACATAATTTTATGACTGATCATTTTGGGTAAATTGGTTTATTGCTACATTCTTTATAACAATATGTGTTGTGTGGTGATTTTAATACATTTTAGTCTTTGTACAACTCTATTTATTTATCTTTTAGATGTAATTAATTTAAGTTCATCATTATTTAATTTAACAGTTTTCATATGCTGGGAGCGTTGTTTTAAAGTATTTATATTTTAACAGTTACATTAAAAAAAAAATTATCTGTTACAACAAGCTTTTCATGATAATTATTTTAAGAAATAGTATAGATTTTTTTTAAAAATTTTATGTCGATTTATTTGTAATCTGACACATTCTAGCAATAAACAAATATTTGTAAATGAAAAATAAAACAGAAAATAAACTGAGTAGAATGATTTCCGATCGGAAATCTTCAAACGTATAGATAATTAAAAATTAGATATTAGATTATAATAAATAAGGTAATAAAATGATTCAGATTATTAAATATATTTAATGTGTATTTATCACATTAAGAAAGTTAAGCAATTTATAATATTTAAGGGTGATCGTTGGTCGAAAGAAAATAATTTAGAAAAGTAATTGTTGTCTTTTTTAATTCATATTAATATTAAAATCTAAAATATTAAGAATATATGTCCTATTCGACAGATATTGCAGGTTTATAAAAAAATATGTTTATATATAAAAAGGTGTATTGAAAAGAAAAGCAGTAAAATAAAATTAACGTTTTCGCTGTGTTCTGATTATGTGAGCTGAACGTTCGGATATAGAAAGGATTTTCAGGACAAGCTTTCGACTTTGAGAAAGGAAGGATAAGGAAGCCATATTCAAGGATCGGACAGCACAAGAATTTATATATTGACGTACTATATAATTGATGGGATATAAAGGAATTACGGAATGTCTACGAGCGAAATTTATTTTCGATTTAAAATATTTAGAATGTAGTTATAATTATTATTGTTTATTATTAATATATTTCATTTATTGTATTGTTTATTTTAATAATAAACATAATAAATTGGCCCAAAATGTAAATAAAATAAATTTTAAAGTAAAAAAAATAAACAAAATAAATATGAATTAAAAAACTATAAACTTTGAAAAAAAAGAAATATTTCAATAATTTAAGTATTTATAAGGTATAATAGCAATAATAATAATATTTATTGGAACAATAAATTAAAATAATAATAAAAATAAAATAATATTCAACTGCTGCAAAGGGGCTGTAGATCATAGGATTTTTTATCCTTATAAGGAATATTTTTTCTTTGTAGTTAGTAATTATATAATTTAATGAATAAATTTAAAGCATATAAATTATGATTTTTTTTTGTAGTGACTGTTTAGGAGTAATATTGTTTGTAAAAGGTGTAGTTTAATACATGCGCTTAAATTTGTTACGTCCGTGGTTACGTAAGATAGATTCGTACCAGTTTTATTACAAGCTTATATTACACAATGTTTAATAATACAGAACAATTTTTTAAAAAATGATGTTATTGTCATTATAAATGTATTAAAAATTATAAAAATAACAAAAACAAAATAATATTGTTTATTTGCTATTCATACACCTAATATAAATAATATAAATTATATACATATTAGATGTATATAAAACTTATATGTAATAACAAATAAACTATAATTATATTTTTACTTTTTTTCTAAATTTATTAAAAAAGCAAAAATAACAGGAAAAATATTATAAAATATAGTATATTCTTTATACATCTAATACAAATAATTTTCATTTTCACCCAGTAATGTTTGCAGACCCACTTTTGTAGAACAAATATGACACATCAATTTTTATTTGTGCGTGTTTCCACACACATGTAGTTCAGCATGAATTTGTTATATTGGTGATCGCATGGGACAATTTTAGATAATAAGAAACATAATGTAAATGTTTGTATTTTTTTCAATTTTTTTTAAAAAATGCTAAAATAAAACGAAAAAATAATATAGTTTGTTAATTATACACCTAATACAAATAATATTATTTTTTACCTTAATATACAAAATTTCTTGTTCTTCTGCCGTATTTAGTAGGACAAATATAACACCTTTTATTTCTATTTATGCGAGTTTCAGGCACATATACTTGCACATATACAATTTTAGATAATAAAAATCATTATGTTTTTTTTTTATGTTTTTACTTTCTTTATAAATTTATTAAACATGTAAAAATAAATAGAAAAACATAATATTGTTTGTTTGTTATTTACAGACCTAATACAAATAATTTCCTTTTTGCAGACTCAACTATTACATACTTTACAAAATGTTTTGTTCTTCTGTTATCTTTTCTAGGACAAATATGATACTATAAATTTCCATTTTTGCTAATTTTCGGTCTAGAACATTATTTTCCTTAAAATTATATGAAGCCCAGAATAAAAGTAACATATATTTCAATTTTAGTTTTTCTGGAATTGATTCAATCTGAAATCTCCACTACGGTAACAATCTCTCTATAAACTAAGATTATAGTATTTTCCAAACATGTTTACAAGCACTCAAGCACGTGTACTTTGAACATACCTTGTATCCTACGCGTGCACTCCAGTGCTAAGTTTCAAATAAGTTGAGTTAATACATTTTCTAATAAATACCATATTGATTATTTTTCTATCCGCATAATTTGTTCCCTCATCGAAAAATCAAAATAATCAATAAAGTTAAATCAGTGATATTTACGCATTTATTTGATATTGAAGGAAATGCAGAAGAGAAGACAAATAACGAAAGCAAGAATTAAGAAAGGCTCAATCAAAAACAAGAAATATCACATAAATGGCATCGCAATAACAAACAAATAAAGTACAAAACAACATCTAACATAACTATAAAAAATCAACAACAAAATACAAAAGCCCAGTAGAAGAAGCAATTACATGAAAATTTTCAACTAGATCAACAAGAGTCCAAATCAAACAATTATTATGAAAAAAAGTAAAATAAATTTATTTCTTCTATTACTGTATAAAATATAATAAAACGAACTATGATACAAGTTAGGGAAAATTTTAATGATGATTGGAATGAAGAGCGTATAACAAATATTCTTGTTATAAACTACCATACATATTGTAACGTTGTGCGTGTAGAGCTGGCGATAAAAAAACTAACAAAAAAACAAGCAAAGATAAAAAATTGATGCTCGCTCTTGAGCGACGGATAAGAGGTCATCAGTTGGCCATAGCAGAATACTGGTAGAACTCATGTCAAGAGGTGCAGTCCGCGATGGTATTCCCTTTGGAGGAAAGCGACACGTAAGTCCGGATCTGACTGTTGAATAATTGGTGGGCTCCTGCAAAAGAGCTGAATCTAGTTCTTCCTGTTCGATAATAAGGAAGTGGCGCCCAGGATCTCACACGTGTAATGCACACCTAGTCCGAATTGAGAATTATATAAGTCGACCGATATCCTTAAAGTTGTATAATAAATACAAATAATTGGAGACACTTACTACAAAGAAAATTGTAATAAAATATACAAATGGCAAACAACAAAACAGGATTATTTTGTAATATTTATAAAAAGTATCATATAAAAATTCGGATACTGTGATCACTGATGTGCTAGTAAGGAAGACACAGTTTCTGTAAAAGAATTATAACTCGAACAATAATATAAATTACTAGCATGATAAGTCTGAAGGAAGACTACGACAAACTAATAACTACTTTGATTTTGTGAAGTACCCAACAATGCCGAATAGATCAACAGAATCGACACCACTAACATTCATCAGAGCAAAAAAAAATATCAAAAAGCTACAAAATTCTCATAAGTTTGGAGAATAAACATGAATTACTTGGCAAAAGATCTCTCAGCAGAAGAAAAACATTTTCTGGACATGCCATGACAAGATATATCAACAAATAAAGAGACTCCCAATGTTAAACATTTCAATTTAAAATGCACAAATGGATGATCGTACGATGAATTTGAACAAACATATACAATGAATACATAAACTAAAAAGTCAATAATTCAGAGTATATGGACTAATTCGAGCTTTTTAATGATAAAATTTATAAAAATAATTGTAATGTAAATACAAATAAAGTTAGCTTAAACTAAACCAAAATTAAGTTTTAAATAGAAAAATTATCACATAATAATAATAATATTTATTGTAGCAATAATTTACAAAAAATATTAAAAGAAATCATACTCAATACAACAAAATGAAATGAAATTCCAATGCTGCAAAGGGCTATTAACCATAGGTTTTTCTGCCCTGAAATGATTATAATATACTTAAAATTATTGAAATTATACTATAATAATTTTAAATCTATTGCAAGGAACAATCCCTAGTATATACAAATATAATTAAAAGAAGTAGTTCATACTTTAAAAGTGCAGATAACACTATAAATTTAGATTATCATAAAATAACGTACAAGTTCATTTTGTTGGAACTTATATGATTTTAAATTGAAGAAATTTCCTGAAAAATAAATGTAGCAGAAACAGCGATTCTTTAGACCATAACCGGATATAGAGAGAATATTTTGTGCACACTGCTCAATAAAACCATTTATACTATTTTCTCAAAAGTACTTAGATATTATTTACAAAATAGATATGCAAATATATTGTCTGAAATTAATGTAAATTTTGAACAGAAAGACTAAAAATTGTTTAATATACGTATTTGCTTATCTCAATAATAATTTACTATGGGCGGAAAAACTGCAATAAATGTAATCTATCCCATAATTTACTTTTTTGTCTCAATTTATATATAAAATAGTTCAATAGTTTTTTTTTTGAAATTAGATGGTTTGAGAATTGAAATGAAATGATCTCAAGTCAGATTGAACTTGAACTAAAAGTTAAACTAAAATCCTTAACTGTGCCCGTTTACATAAAAAGTAACGATTTTTTTTTTGAACTAAAACGATTTAAAACAAAATAGTGGTAGAGTGATCTTGGAATAAATAGGCATTTATTTTGATGTTGACCGACGTGTAAAGTGCAAAGTGCAAAGGAGAACTTCGAAATCCAATTTACAGGATAAATAGACGTATTAAAAGTTTAAATTGAAACTGATATATGGCATACTATTTGTATATTGATTTATTTTATTTGAATATCCAACATTATTTATTTATGTAAAAACGATTGGTTAGTTTAAATTGATTTTTAAAAACGATTTCATTTATTTAATTACATTTTTCTAATTTAAATATTGAATTACAAAAAAAATATGGAATATTTATATGAAAATAAAGATTTTTTCAATTAATTCACGAGTATTTCAGAAAAAAAAATGGAATTAAATTTATATTTTAACATTTTCTTTCATGCATCTATTTTGTATTTTTTAATATATAATTTGAAGACGACTTCAGCTCATTCCATTCAATTTTTATTTTTTTTCATATTAAACATAAGAATATCACACAAAACTATCGAAATTCAAACATGGTATTTATTTAAAGTTAAAATTCTTGATTATGGCAATTATAGTTGGAGTTTTAAATAATCCTAATTTTTATTAATAACCTTCTTCGATTAATGATTTAACTGAGACTAATTATAACATATTTTTCTACTTGTGACTTAATTATGATTATTACAGGGTGATAGTTGTGATTTAGGCGAAACGTTTTATTTACTTTTTTTCTACTTAAATGGGATTATTACATTCCGAGTCTGGTGAGATTTATTCACTTTGTATCTTTGTATTCATATTGAATAGCACTTAACACCTCACTCAATAAGTTCGTAAGATGACATATAGATGATGCCTCTATCCACAAATCCATATAATTTTTAGAAAGTACCAACCTCTCAAATATGACGCCTGTTAAAATTTCATTGACGTTTATTTTGACAAGCGTCGTCTGCAGGTTGGTACTTTGTAAAAATCATATGGATATGTCAATAAAGCCGCCATCTATATATCATCCTACGAACTTATTGAGTGAAGTGTTATAACTGTTGGACACAAAATAATTTTGAACAAAACTGTTAAAATCGAGGAGAATTACTACTGTATATTTTTATGTTCTATTTTGTAAGGATTTAAATATTTAATGACGTGTAAAAAAAAATATTTTAATTTATGTACAATCTTCTAAAACCCAATTTTTTATACATAATTATTAATCTAATTAGATTAATATTTTTTAATTATTAATCTAATTTGTATCTTTATAATTTCAATAATATCTTTGCTGGATTAATATTAATTACAATAAAAAACTTTGGAAATGCAAAAATTTAAAATTGCAATAATATTTATTAGTTTCGATCAAATTGATTTATAAAAAATTATTAAGTATAGATCTCTATAATTTCTTATAATAATAAATATTAATATTTTAGATAATAAAACAATAAGTTTTTTTTTAATTCGTAAGAAAATAGTTATGACTTTTTATATAATTTATATAAATATATTAATTTGATTTTTTTAAATAGATTAATTGTTACACAAAAGATTATTCATGATAATCAAGTAATCAACACAAAAAATTTGATAGATATTTGAAAAAAAACTACAAACCTTTTTACAATTATAATACAAAATTTCTGATTGATATAATATATAATAATTGGTTTCTTTTAAGACAAATTTCCAAATTATTAAAAAGTTTAGAAACGTATTAGAAATATTAAATAATTTTCAAATATACACCATACTTGAAAAAAATGACCAAAGAGAAATTGCGACAAAGATGAAACGAGATATGGAGACAATGGCATTCCAGTATCTCAGTATCGAGCAAAACTTTCAGTATTAATTAAAGTTTAATAATGGTATCGCAGTATAGATTCGACCTTAATAATTAATTACATTATTTCGAAGTCGCGGTCGCATGAAATATTCCATTTATTTATCGATTATATTTCAAAGTATAGTTTTTTGTTAATCAATTCTCACAAAAAGAATTTAAAGTAAATGAATTGTATTATAATTTCGTAAAAGCGGATTTTAATTAACTCAGGAAACCTAAGAAGTATTACAAAATAATAAAAAGTTTATAAGAAGATAAAAATTAATGAATATATTATTATAATTTATAGTGTAGATATTATTGTTGATATGTATGTTCTTAATTCGTTTAATTAAGAAAAAATATTAAAGTTGGAAGTTTATATTAGGAAAATTAAGTAAAGCGAAGTTTTAGTTTCGGATCAATTTTAATGTAGTGAATTCAAAAGTAGCTCCAGATGTCTTTGCAATGGATTTCCATAAACTGGAATGGCAACTATAAATTTATTTCCTGGAGCTTTGGGATTTCCGTAGCGAGAGACCAGAAATGATTTAAATTTGCAACATTTGCACCAAAAATAATAAATTAATATTTTGCTATTCCAGTCAATATTAATTTTGATTCAAATAAATAAAATATCTAATAACTTTATTAATATTTTTATAATAGGTCCATTTAAAACTGATGAAACAAAAAATATGTTTGAAAAATTATCATCGTTTTATATTTCCATTTTCCGTTATAATAAGTGGAAAAATTAATTCATTATTTTTTTTCAAATTTGAGTGTTCTGGCATTTTTCACAGTCACTTCATAAAATATTAATCTAAAGCTTTCGTTATATTTTACAAAATCTTCATTCGTTAATTTCTATTTCATATTTTAAATTCTTCATATTATAAAACTACTTACAACGTTCCATATAAAATGCAAATATTTTATATATTAAACTTATTTAGTAGAGAAAAAGGACTACATTTTCACTACAAGATCAGTCTTTCAGCAGAGCTGTCGAAGCTGATTGAGAAGCTACAACTATATAGATTAAAAATGTCTTGTCAATAAGGTTATCAGTTGAGTTTCGAGATCATCTTAGTTCTATAGAGCAGATCTACAGATTTGTTAATGAAATTTTAAAAATCTTGGAGGAGAAAAGATATTGTTCAGCTGCTTAAGATTTTGATAGAATATGGTATAAGTGAGTAATCTACAAAATAAAAAAGTGCTTCCCATACCCATATTACATAGTTTTTAATTCATACCTGACTGGAAGGTATTTGCAGGTAAAGAAAGATGAGGAAATAAAATCGTTACCAATCTTTTATTTACTGCTGATCTACCGACATCTCAGCAACTTACAATTTGCTGATGATACTACAATTCTGCATCCCTTGTCAATTAAATAACTGCCTCACGAATATTCCAAGAAAGCTTAATCAGAATTCAAAACTGAATCCATTGAGTAGAGACCGCAATCATTTTTTATCAATAATAATATTTATATACAATAATCAATATTTATATTTTGAAAAATTAGGAAAATAGTTATGACTTTTTAGATAAAAGATGTATATATATGAATTCTATTTTATTTTTGTTTGCCAACAAATTTAATTAATATTCTTTAGGTTTTGAATAAAAATAGATGTTATGTAAAAAAAATATAATTTTTACTAATAAATATGTGAAATTATAATTTAAGTTTAGGTTTGTGCTCAAACTTGATGCAATTACTATTGTAATTATTCCAAAGAGTTTGATATTTGTTTGGAAAAACGAGAAATTTTTTAAAAATTTTAATTTAAAAATCTGATTATTTTGACATGTAGTGGTTTCTTTTCAGATTAATTTGTGAATCATTTAAAAGTTTAGAAATGTATTAGAAGTATTAAAAGATTCTAAATAAAATTAGATTATCTGATTATTTTAACATCTAATTGTTTCTTTTAAGAAAAATTTGCAAATCATTTGAGAAGAAAATGACCAAAAATAAATTGGGAGAAAAATATAACTAGGTATGAAGAGAATGATTGAAATCAATAAAATAACAATCCTGAACTTCAAACTGATGGTACTTCCCTCCAATATGCACATAGATTGTTAACTTATATGGAGAAATCACGTACAAACTAAGATGAAATATCTGGTATTACAAGTAAGCAAATTTTACTAGACAGAAGCTCTAAGATTTTAAATGAAAATATGCTATTAATATATAGAGCTATATTAAAATCTATTTGAATCTTTGGCATTTTAACTCTAGTGGTTTGCCTTCAATGCAATGATTGACATAATACAACGATTTTATTCTAGAACGCTGAGAAATTAATCACCAATTCATGGTACATTAGGAATAATGACATTTAACCTGGTTAAGGAAAAAACATCTAAAACATCTAAATTAATTGAAGTAATCCAATACAAAGTTCAAGTTGCCAATTATGCTAATTTTCTTGTAGACAGATTGCTTTAACTAAACCTATAAAAAATATGATCGTAGATTTATGTTAACATTCATTACATAATAAATTCATACATTATAAGTTATATTTTGTATCTGAATTTTCAAATACACAAAAAAATAGTTCACACTCATTCATTTATGAGCGTTTTTCATCCATAAATGAAAAGACTGTATCTTATAAAAAAAAACAAGATTAGCAAAGCTTTTCATATCCTTTTCATTTATAGGTGCTTGTATATCCTTCAGTTTTGAAGCACCAAACATCCATCTTAAGCTCTTGATATGAAACATCTCTATAACTTGAATTCTCATTTTTCTGACGATTCTTCATAATAGTATTAGCTTTATTCAGCTATTACCTGAATAGATTGTGGCTGTCTAAAATATTTCTTAATAATTATAATAATTTAGTGAAAACAGAAAGAAATATTATAAACTTATATAATATTTTTTTATTGAATGAAGGCAGTTTGAAAAATTATATACGCACAAGGTTATTATTTCAGATAAAATAATTTATTCAGTATACTCGTAGCACATTATTATTAATTGGAAATACTAGAATCTTATTTTTTTTATTAAAATATTTTTTTTTGTATTAAGATTTTGAATATATTTTACAATTACATTGTTAAATATGTAGTGAAATTGTAACAAATATCAAAAATAAAACTACAATACTAATAAACAGACGGAATTAACGATTCGTTAATATTCTGTTTGTTGCAATCGCAAATACGCACTAGTATTTTCCGATCGGACTACAACTACTAACGGATTTAAATAACTTATTTAAATTCCGATTTGAATTAATCGGAATTTACATGCAGTATAACTAGTATCCTTTATTTGTCAGTTGATTACAATTCAATCAGATATTCTACAAATTACGTGATTAATATAGAGTGGTACCTCAGTTTGTACATACAACAGTTCCAAACACAAACCTTCGGTTTTCAAATTTCAGAAAATCAGTTATATGAGAAATGCATTGGAAATCGGTTGGTTATACTTTCCACTTATAAATTATATAAATATGTCTAATTTAGGTAGTTTTATTATTGTTAAAATAATTATTATAAAATGTGTGAATTTATTGTAAATTAATTAAAGTTAATAACTCTAATAAAATGTAATTAAATTAAAATTTGTCCGCTGATATACTGAACTTTTTAACAATATTTTGACTCCTTACTATGATAGTTGACAGAAATATTGTGATTATTATAATATTTTTTCAGATTTTCTTTAATAGTCAGTATTTTTGCATACAATTTTATTCGTGAAATTTTATAACTTAATTAAATACTAATCTGTTTTTTTTTCAAAATAGTCTATTCGATATTACATTACTACTTATAAAGAAATCGATTTCCGAACAATATAGTTTTGATACAACTTATAGCAACGAATTATGTTCATAATTGTATCAGTTTTGTACTCAACTATTTTAGTTCTCGAATAAATTTTCAATTGGAAATTAGCATCATTTTCCGAACAAAATTTCGGTTCTTTCTTAGACAATCTTACAATCAAGCACCTGTAAAATTATTCCTGTAGTTCTTCCTTATTTCGATAAAACCTTTAGGTATGAATTATTTTGTATAACGCGGTACTCTCAGAACGCGGTTTCCATATAACGCGGAGCTGAAATTGCGACAGCTCTCCTAAAAGGCGGTACTCTTACAGCGCGGTTTCCGTTCAACAGCATCCCATAAGTTCCTTCCGCGCAGTAAACCATCAGGATGTAAGAGAACTAGTACTCGGGGAAGAAACTTTAGATGAGGAAGAACTGATGGAATTAATTGATGCATCCACCTCAAATGCATTGGTAAACGAAAATAAGGAAAACGAATGGGTGCCAAATCTCGATTTACAAGATGTGAAAAAAGGGCTAAATTTGGCTAAAGAGTTAGAACTTCATTGCATTCAAACTGATCGTTCAACGGTGCGCAGCGCAAAGTTTAAAAGAGAATTAAGAAATTGCTTAGCTCCCTATAGAGAGGATTTAGTGGAGTTAGAAAAAAAAGCTACAATCGAAAACCAATGTGAAGATGAACTAAGTGATGAAGACATTTTGCCAATTAAAAGAAGACGAGTCAGGCGACTCATATCTGACAGCGAGGATGAGTGTTGAAAGATTAAATAATTTTACAAAAGTCTTCATTGTTTTTGTTGAAAAACAGTCTTTTAGTTTAGTTCTTGTTTCAATTTTTTGTTATCAATCCTTATATGAACTCTTCAATTCAATTCAATAAAAATAATTTATAATTTATCTTGTCTTTTGTATTTATTGGTCTCCATATAACACGGTACAAATGATGTGATTTGTACTAATTCCGAGTTTCTTATAGCGCGGTTTCCATACAACGCGGTAGACGGTTTCCATAGAACACGCTACGAATTAGCCTGGTTTGTACGGTTAGATCCGAGTTTCTTATAACGCGGTACGCACTCACCGCGTTATAGGAGGGTTGACTGTATTCAATTACTCGAACAAAATTCCAAGAGCAAATAAACTTAAATAAAATTTTTCCGTGAGACAAAATATAGGACGAAAAAGTCACTTCCCTTTTTATACTAATATGTTGACCTTACATTTTAGATAATATTTTGTTGATTTCAAATGATACTTTTAAGTTTTATGATCAAATAAATATTGTTATTATTACATAACTTAGGAAGCTACAAAAGATCTGGTAACAATCTCTTGATCCTAGAGATAAAATTCTGCTAAACATAACACTAAGGCAACTGAAGACTGGCCTAATAACGATAGAGGCTAATGATTATTCCCTGTGGAATGCGTCAAGAAAAATAAAACAGCCAACATACAGATTAGCATCAATATGTAAACAGAATGTTTGCAAGAATATTTGTGGAACAACTTACCGATACCATCAGTACGTACAGATGATAATAAAGATAGAGGAGTTAAGGAGTTCTGAAAGGCACCATTCCAAATCGTGTTTCAAATAGTGCAATCTAGTGTAAATCAGATCAACAGGATGATTCAATGAGGATTAAAATTCAAAAGAAGCGCCTGGGTATGACCTAATACTACCTGAGGTCCTAAGACAACTTCTAGCTATTAGACTGAAGGTGATCACACCACTATTTACGTTCTGATTGCCTCTCATTGCAGTGGAAGGTGGCACATATCATCCTAATTACTAAAACGAAAAAGCCATCAGATTAAGTTACCCATCAGTCTTTTACGAATAATCTCCAAACTGTTTGAAAACTCCTCAAACCTTGGTTGCTGGAAAAAATAATAGTGCTAGATCATCAGTTTGGATTTCGGGAGCGACATGGTACTGTGGTTGTCGAGATCAATGTGTATTTGGAGGAAAAGAGATTATGCTCTGCTGCATTCCTGGATATATCACAAGCTTTAGATAGGGTGTGGTACAGAGGATTACTTTACAAGTTGAAAAAGTGCCTTTTGCATCGATTCTACTGTATATTCAAATTATACTAATCAGGAAGATATTTATTTTCATGAAAGAGTTGAGGACGAGATGACAAAGCTACGACCGATTTGTGCATGTATTCCCCAGGGCTGTGTTCCTTTGCTAAATCTCACTTTTACAGTTAATCTACTAACAACTGAAGAAGTCAACTTGGTAACAAATAGAAGTGCGACAACTGTTTTCAGATTGCTTCAGACTAGTTTAAACAGTATACAGCACTGGCTGAAGATATCGAGGATTCGATCAAAAATATCAAAATCGGTTCATGTCACATTCACAATGCGCAGGCAAACATATCCTCCAGTCACACTCAACAATTCCTTCCTGCCACAATAAAAAAACGTATCTTAATAGCTTGATATTCACTTGAACAGACGTATAACTTGGATGGTAATAAATAAAAGCAACAAATTACTTTAAGAGCCGCTGGCTTTTATACATAAATTTACGTAACTCACCGGAAAATAAATTGCACATCTACAAAATAAAATATTAAGCCAATATCGACATATGGTATTCAGTTGTGGGAATCTGACTGCAACTCAACAATAAAAAGAGTTTAGCAACTCCAATTGAAAACTTAAGATAAATCAATATGTTATAAATGTGGATATTCACAGAGATAATAACATTAGTTTTATGAAGGAGGAGATTGCACAAGCCAGCAATATATATCAACAACTACTGAAAATTCATCGTAACATGTCAGCTGCAGAACTAACTAACTAACCATTATCGCATGTTAAAAAGCTTCAAGTAATTTAACGACTGTTGTCCTATTAATATCTTATTCAAACGTGAAGGTACTAGACCAACCCTTCAATCTTTCAATTAATTGTTATAACTTCAGAGTATTGTTTTTTTATTCTAGGTAATATTTAATACAGATTGCTGAAATAAATGTTTAAAAAAAATATATATTTTTCAAGAATTTATTTTATTTTTTATTTTTTCAAATAATTTTATAACGGTTTAAACAGGTAATAATCTAGTTTTAGCTGAGAAATGTTAATGGGAATTACTTTTTTAAATAAAAGCTTTAGGAAAGAATTATTTTGGAAAACCGAGGCTCCATTGTAATTTAAGTTTAAAATGAAAAACCAGATTTCTTCATTTTCTCCGGTTTTTTTTTGTGCGTTTTATGTTTTGTCGTCTGCAGTGATCGAGTGAGGACTCGGTCCATGGACATAATAGGACCCAATAGGGCGGTGTACCAGCTTAACCAACCTTTTGCAACCCCCAGTTTTCAACGCAAACATTACACGCGTCCATTTCGAGGATACTTAACATTAAGAATCCCGAAGCACCGGGTTTCATGTTACCCTTCCTTTTTTTTGTGTATACTTCTTTGGTATCTTCTTTTCTTCTCCCTTTTTGTTTTTTCTGGTCATCGCTCTCTGTTTTTCGCGTCGGTTCTTATACAACCTCGTCTCCCTCCACCGCACGTTCAGTTTACCGGCTCTCCAGCCTGGACCGGCGCATATACAGTGACGCCGCGACGCCGACGTCCCTACAGTTTTACCAGTTATCCTGCAGCGGTCGTCGCGCGCTCACGAAAACAAACACGAAAGCGAATAGAAAATTACATAAAAAATAAACAGTGCAAACAAAAAGTTTATAGTGACTTAATTAATTCGATTATTCAAAAATTGGAGAACAATTGTTGTGATTCTTGGGATAAAGTTTGAGCAAAGTTCAGGTAACTTTTGAATATATTTTTTTTTAGAACTAAATCAAATTTAACATAAAGATTCAATGCAAAAGAGTTTAGATTTTGATATAAATACGTGTTAATTATGGAATCTATTTGTGGCGATTTGTATAATTAAAATATACATGCAATTGTGTTTGCGTGCTCCATCGGGCGAAGCGATTAACTCGTGAAGTATATATTATCCAAATTGTCCCTAGAGTCTATTCCCTTGTACACAATGAAAGCAATTGGATGTAATTTCCTTTCGGCTCTTTCGTGCGTTCATAAATTAACTTCAATTGGCTGTAATTGCGAAAACAAAACCCGAGCAAAATTATTTTCAAAATCGACAAAAAAAAATTCTGCCACATCAGCAACTAAATTTTTACAATATTTCTATAAACTAATCTGAGAAAAACTTACATAAAATACAGAACAAAAAGAAACATAATTTCCATACAAAAACTATTTAAGATTAAACTGATAAAATTATTAATTACGCTTTAAATTTCATGAATTTCAAATATGAAATCCAATAAAACTGAATTATATAAAAACAACAAAAAATATTTTGCAATGCATTCGATAATTCGATTAAATTTCCATAAAAAAAAAATTTAATATTAAACTGATAAAATTATTAATTACGTTTTAATTTTCATGAATTATAATATGAAATCCAATAAAACTGAATTATATAAAAACAACAAAAAATATTTTGCAATGCATTCGATAATTCGATTAAATTTCCATAAAAAAAATATTTAAGATTAAACTGATAAAATTATTAATTACGCATTAATTTTCATGAATTTCAAATATGAAATCCAATAAAACTGAATTATATAAAAACAACAAAAAATATATTGCAATGCATTCGATAATTCGATTAAATTTCCATAAAAAAAATATTTAAGATTAAACTGATAAAATTATTAATTACGTTTTAATTTTCATGAATTTTAAATATGAAATCCAATAAAACTGAATTTTGTAACAACAACAAAAAATATTTTGCAATGCATTCGATAATTCGATTAAATTTCAATATTTTATTATGGAAGTGCGTTGCTGTTTGCAGGAAATACAGTAATTATAATAATTCGTCAAAAGCAATTGCATGCAAATTGGCACGGACTATATTATAATATTAAACGAGGTTCCAAACTGCGTCGTCGCTTTGGGTTTTGCCGGCATTGCTGAACAAAAAAAAAACCTTAATTGAATGAAGCAAGTTAAAGGATCCAAATGCAAAATAAAACGAGAAACACTTAATTTACATGCAAATTTTATCGATTGGAATGTCTTCATTACTGGACGATTTTTTAAAAAGTTTCCATGTAATTAGAGCGGTCTTTAACGTTAATGCTCACATTTAAACGTAAGATTTTAAGTAATTAATTGACAATTTGCTTTGATTCATTTAATCGATTTTGGGTTGTTTCGATTTGATGGATGTGAAAATAATGTAATTGCTTCAAATTAGTTTAAACTTTGATCAATTTTCTACATTTTGATAAATTTTAGTTTTATTATTTTAATGAATAATTTAATTATTATTTCTAACAACTAATATATTCCAATATATTCATGAACAAAAATAATAGAAAAAAATGTTTTTCTTTACTTTTTATTTCATTTATATGGAATATACTTTATAAAATAAAAAAAACTTGTAGACATTGTAGATATTTTAGTAAAAACTTATTTGAAGGTAATAATAATTAATTTATGCTGCAAGACAATAAATCAGATGAAATAAAGAATTGCACTATTCTAAGTCAACTATAAATATCGCAAATTATGTTTTTTTTAGTAAATATTTAATTATTTTATTTTTATTTTTTTTATCCATAAATATTTATGATAATTTGTGATTATTTTAATAATTTTGTTATTTTTATTAATTTAATTTTTATTTATTTTATATTTCTGAGCGCTGAGTTCAGCTTTTCTCGTATAAGTAGTTTTTTTTATAGAAATTTTTTATATATTTTTTTTGGTAAAGAAGCAAATTTTTAAGGACTCGATAGGCTGAGAGTTTTATGGAGCCTCAGGCATAAAATAAGTTGAATCCTAAAAGTTTATAGTAATAATAAAATAAAATTTATGATACAAAATAAAGTAGAATTTTGAAGTGCAAAATATGAATTATATGATATAATTTTTTTTTTTATATTTTTTTATATCATTATCAGTCTACTACTACTACTAATTATGTGAAATTAGTAGTAGTAGTAGACAAAATTTAATGTAGAAATTATTTCGATTTTTTTTATAAATTATAAAATTTTAGATAATTATTGACATAATTCTAAAAGTTCTTTAAACATTTTTAATTAATAATAATGTTTTCATGTAACAATAAATTCATACATTACTAAACATATTCATTTTATTAATACTCTATACTGAATCTATTATATAAGAAGTATCGTAATTATAAGGTAATTATTTGAGCAAAAGTCGACTCCTTGAGTATGTGTAAAAAAAAGTAAAAAAAAAAAATTTTCTACATACATAAAATTATTATCAATAAAAACATATTCCAATTATTTCTTTACAAATACAACTTTATATTTTGCATTTTCCATTGCAAACACTTAAATTCAAAGGGGTTGTCTATCTATTATTCAATATATTGATAGCAAATTTTATGATAATCTCTACCATCTATTTTAATAAATATTTTCAGAATTGTTTTATTTTTTCAAATTAAAGATTGATGGATATAATTAACAAATCTAGTTTAATATTGTATCGCTGATATTAAATTCATTGCGAAAAATAAAGCTTCAGCAAAAAGCATAGCATAAATTAATTCTTTCAGAAGTATTTAAAATGTCAATGACTTGCCAGTTCTTTTTAATATTAAGACTAGTTTTACGGATTTCAAATATTTTATTTACTTAAAACAGAATTATTAATTTTCTCATTCTCTTAATTAATTAAATGTACTCATATTTTATGACAAATAATTCTTACAGCAAAATAAAGCATTATTTAAATTAATTCTTAGAGAAGTACTTAAAATGTCAAAGACTTGACAGTTTTTTTTTAATATTAAGAGAGTACAAAAGGCAATGGAAAAGATTATTTTTTTCGGATTTTAAATGATATCTACGCTTTTCCGCATTTTTATTTAATTAAAATAAAATTATTAATTTTTTCATTCTCTTAATTAATTAAATGTACTCATATTTTATATTTGTATTAACTTTTTTTGAATTCAGAATATTTTTGAACTAAATTATGTTGTTTTATCCATACGAGATTCAAATTAATATTTTAAATATTAGCGACGTGTTTTGCAACATAGATATTCAGAGAAAAGTCTGATAAATAGATGTTATTTACGTGCGTTTACTTGTAGTCTCCAGAGACTTAACTCCGTCGTTCTTTCTGACAATTTCTGCAGTGAATACATCGTCGGATTAAGAAACAGCAACGGAAAACCAGAACATTACATTTCTCCATATACTATGTGTTTAAGTCAATAAATATTTATAAAAAAAAATATTTTAAAACTTACTTTTTAGTACAAATAATTTAGTAATTTATATAAAATTTATTTTCTATACGTAATAAATGTTATTCTTATTTATTACAGAGACTTTATTATTTATTGAACCTTAATATGTTTTTAAGGTATTTATAGACATTTTTTGATAAACAAAAAAAAATTTGATTAGAAAAAAACAAATATAAAATCAAATCTTTTCATTAAATTATTAAACCTGTAAATATATGATGGTAATAGACATATTATATGTTTATCAGATATACAGACAATGCCGTTTTTATATAATTATTAAAGTTTAAACGAAATTCCTGACGGATGCTTGGGGTAAATTTACATTGTTACATGAATCCGATTAACGGATTAACATAGCAATTTAGAGGACTTCATACCTATTTACATATATTTTCATAAATTACAAGTATAATTTATGAGAAATGTAAAAAAAAATCATGTGTGATATAGTGGCTTCGCCGGGTAAAAATTACGTTTTATATAAGCTTATATTATTTAATATTAAACGCATAACTTATCACAAATAGAGGAAAAATCTATTTACATTTATTATTGAATACAAAAATTATGATAAATTAAAAAAGTATTTACTTTTAGAAATGGTGGATTCGCAGCTAAAATACATAAAAATTATTTTATATTTAATAATAATAATAATAACATTTATTAATCACATTATGTGACCAAAGGGCTATCGACCTTAGTATTTCCGCCCTATATTTAATATTTTATAGAATATGCATTTTTGTTAGTTAATTAACATAGCAATTTCTATGATTTAAGATGCATTTCTATTTATTTTAATTATTATAATGTTAGAGGCATTTTTTTTAAATATATTTATATATACAATTATTTACAATTTTCTATGTAATACATTTTCTTGTTTCATTATTTCCAGTTTTATTTTATTAATGAAATGTATTTTCTGACACGTATAGTGGATGCGCAGGGTTAATATACTGAAAAGTAACTAATTTGTTGATTAATAATAATAATTAAGAGCAATTTATAGGAATTATATTCTAAATGCATTATAAATATTAAATGCCTTTTTAACTATAGAAAAATAAAATCTGTTTATTCTAAAGATTAAACATTTCGAACGAAAAACTAATGGATACAACAGTATTTTCATTTAACTACAAATATGTAAATTACAAAAAAAAACGTATTTATATGATCATATTGTAAATAATTAATATAAAATATAAATGAAAGATCCTAATTATATAATGACCAACTACTTTTTGTGCAAAATGACTACGAATTTCAATTGATTTTTCAGAATTTAAGAACATATTTACTTTCAGGCGACTCATAGCCGAATGGTTATAATCGCCCCCTCACGATCTTGTGAGTACGGGTTCGATTCCCAGCCAAGCTAAATAGGTAAAACTTCCATTGGGAAAGTTTATCTAAAAAATAAAATAAAAATGTCAACACAGATTAAATGTCACACCAGATTGTAAATAAAAATATAAGACAAAAATAGTTACTTTCGTATTTTGTTCAAATTGTTACCATTTTAATTGTTTCACTACAAATTCAATTGCAGTGATATTAAATGTTTGCCAGATGTACAGACAATCCAATTTTATTTCATAATTATTAGAATTTAAAATACATTCCTGTGGTCTATGATGTATGCGGCGGGTAATAGTACATTAAAGTTAACTTGTTGGATAATCTAGAAATTTATAGAATTTTATATCTACCTGAATTTATTATTTGATATTATTTGCATAATTAATATATTTTTTATTACAGAAGATCAATTTTTAAAAATGAATTATATTTTCTGAAACACATATTGGCAGCGCTGGGTTAATATTGAGGGAAAAAAAGTTAATTCGTTGATTAATATAGCAGTTTATAGGATTTATATTATAAATGCTCTATAAGTATTAGATGCAGAAATCAGTGCATTTTTAAGTATGGAAAAATAAAATCTGTTTATTTTAGAGATTAAACAGTTCGGACGAAAAAGCAATGGACACAACAGTGTTTAGATTGAAATATAAATTATGAAATATTATGCGTATTTTATTTTTTTTATATATAATATATATGAAAAATACTAATTTTTTGGTGAACAACTACTTTTTGTGCAATTGATTTTTCATAATATAAGGGCATAATTACTTTTGTATTTCTTCAAACAAAAAAAAGTCATCATTATTTTATTACCAATTTAATTATAGTGATATTAAATGTTTGTTAGATGTACAAACAATCCAATTTTATTTGATATTTATTATAATTAAAATACATTCCTATGATATATGATGGATGAGCCTGGCAATAGTACATTAAAATTAACTGTTGGTCAATCTAGAAATTTTGAGGATTTATTCGAATTTATTATTTACCTGAATATTCTACAAGTATTAGACGCATAAATCAATATATTTTTAACTATGGAAAAATAGAATCTGTTTATTCTAAAAATTAAACATTTAGAAGCGAAAACCAATATACAAATATATAAATTACAGAACATACACATATTTATATGATCATACTGTACATTTTTAATATAAAATCTATAAGAAATATCCTAATTTTATGGTGAACAACTACTTTTTGTGTAATTGATTTTTCATAATTTAAGGACACATTTAATTTAGAATATAGTATAAACAGAAAATTATCATCATTATTATCATATTTTAATTGTTATTTTACCAATTCAATAACTGTAATATTAAACATTTGCCAGATGTACAGACAATGATTTTTTTTTATAAATATTAGAATTCTTGTGATTTATTTGAAATTACTATTTCATATTATATACATAATTTCTGACATATTTAAATAATTTAATCCTATAATGGTTTCTTCGAGTAAAAGTAATAGAAAATATGTAATTAATATGTAAATATATAACATTTTAAGATTTATAATTAATTTAGGGCAGAAAGATCTATGAAAATAAACCTTTGGCCAGGTATATTTATAATATGGAATGCATTTTTGGTTGTATTAAATATAGAATTTTTTTTCTTAATTACTTCTTAATTATTTTTGTTTTTCGGAGTTATATTTCTTTTCCTTGTTTTTTTTTGTCTTTTTTTGTACTGGTCAATAAATGATGTTATTATATAATTAATTTATAATTTACATAATTGTTAATAAAGAATAATAAATAAATAAATATATTTCCTGCTAGATATGCTAGATGCTTGTGATATTTAGGCAACGACCATACCACGTTGATAAAAAACCGGTTCTCGTCCGATCACCGAAGTTAAGCAACGTCGGTCGCGGATAGTAGATGCTTGTGATATAATTACATAAAAGTAGCTGTTTTTTTTTTGAAAAATATAACTATTTATACTAATATAACTATTTACTAGAGGATTTAAGATTTATTTGAATTTATTATTTGATATTATATGGATAATTTATCATCTAATTAAAAAAATCTTGTCGATTATGGTGGTTTCTTCGAGTATAAGTATTAGAAAATCTCTAATTGAGAAATAGAGCAATTTATAGGACTTCTAACTTATTCAAAATTTACATAATCAATAACAAATAAAAATATATATTTCCTGTCACATATGATGGATGTCCCGGGTAAAAGTACATAAAAGTATCTGTTTTGTTGAGAAAAATAAATATTTATCAGACTTATATTTAATTTATAGTTATTATAATTTGTTAGTGAATATACAAATTTAAAGGATTTAACATATATTTCAATTTACTACTTGATGTTAATGCATAATTTATTACGTTGTTAAAAAATAATCCTGTGGATTATAGTGAAAAGAAGGAAAATATCTAATTAAAAATTATAGAAAATTATAGGACTTCTAATTAATTTATATGGTACATAATCGATAACAAATACAAAAAATATTTCTTTCCACATATGGTGGATGCGCCGGGTAAAATTACATAAAAATGGTTGTTTTGTTGAGATATGTAACAATTTATAGAACTTATAATTAATATATAATTATTATAATTTGTTGAAAAATATAGCAATTTGGAAAGAATTTTTTTTTTCTATAACTTTAATTTTATTTTGATTTGTTAGAATTGTATTTATTTCTATTAAGTAATTATTTACTTATTATTTATATTGAGTTTTTTCTGTGTTTTATGGAATAGCTTTTGTGTTACATTATTATTAAATTTATTGTCATAATTTATAAAAAATTTACAAATTAGATTACTTTGTGATGATGAATGTGTAAATACAAAAGAAAAATGATGAATTATGAAATTAATTAAAATTATACAACGTGATATTTTTATTTTAATGAATTAGTAATCTAATAATGATTTTAGTTATATATTTTAGTATTAAACAATTGTTATTGAATTATTTGTATAGCTGTAAGCGGTGTAAATTCTAGTTTCAGTTGCATATTCAGTTTTCAGCTCTCCAAACAGCAGATATTTGTTTAGTCTTTTAGTAGAAATTCTAGAGCCGCGAGGTTTGCCGTAGTAGTAAATAGCTGTCGAGTATTCGTCGAGTTGGAGGTGTATATTCATGTAACGATGGAATTGGAATGAACAATGGTACTCTGCACACAAACCAGTACTAATGGGGACAGAGCGAAGGGAAAAGGGACCCATTCTAATGGAACCTCACGTCGCGGCTCGGATGAGTAATGTACTAATAATGGTGTGAGTGTACGAGTCCCAAGTCCCGAGGACGATGGCATTATTAAATAATACAAAAGGAAAGAAATTTTCCGCGAGATTTAAGTGGATTAAGCGAGCCTCCCTTTTTATGTCTCTCTATCTCTCGTTCTCCTTTCTCGCGCACCAACTTAGGTAATATTTCATTACGCCGAGGATCCACCAAGTTTTCCTTTTCGTCCAATTAAGTCGCTCGCTGTCGACCCGTGAAAAATATGGACTCGCGTCCACCGCAAAGAAAATTACCGCACATAGCCTTTCAAGTAAATGGATTATCCGAATTTGTGTACACACAAATTAAGCTTTACACATTTCATTCATAATGAAAAAAAATAAACAAACATTAATTAAAAAAATAAATATTTACTACATTTCTGTTTATTAACGCAACTTTATAAAGAATTTTACAGAAAACCCAATTAATAATTTAAATTTCACATAACAAATCGACTTCATTCATAAGGTTCCGGACTATTTGAAACCGTAGACGTGGACTATCTAAATAAAACCGCAAAAAGAGAAGTCATTTTATAAACAAAAACTATCATTAATGGATAAAAAATAAATTTGTGTAGTAATTTTTAATCTATTCAAATTTGGTTTGTTTTAAATCAGTAAATCCGAACAAATTAAAATAATTTATATAATTTACTTAACTTAATTTTCATATATCTCTGCACGAATTACTGAACTACCTGGGTAGAAAATATAATGTTACTTGTAGTTACACCTTCTGAACGTTGATGATTCTCCTGCTTGTAATATCCCTATCGTAATCCTTCAAAACTCCGACTCGTTAGCTTGGCTTAACTACTAAATATATGTCATTTCCATAGATTATTTTCAAAAAGACTTTTTGGCAATTATTTAATTCCAAGTTTCAGTATGATCGACAAATTAAATCTACTTTTATTTAAAATTACAAAAAAAAACACTATTAAAGATAGACAATAGATCTTAAAAAGAAATTACTTATACATTTTTAAACGATCAATTAATAAATTATGAAATATAGTAAGAAATTAAGTTAAAGAAAATTCTCCCATAAAATTAATATTATATCATATTTAATAAAATAACCGAATTAGTCAATAACTTCCAAAGAAATGGCATGAACAGAAGCTTGAGTGTATGAAATGGAAAATAACTATAATTAATGTAAAAATATAATATTGTACAGTATTTTCTTAGAATTTATTTTTACTTTGATCACTGAAAATCATGATATTTTCAAATTCAACTAAAATGAATCCGCACTGATTGATCCGGTATAATATTAAATTTTGAAATGCATACTTTTCGTAATCTTAATTGCAATTTTCTTTAAAAATTAATTATTTATTGAAAGATCTCATATAGAAATTTTAATAGTTGCACCAATTTTCAAGTACATTTTTTTGTAAGTATAATCAAAAATAACAATTAGAATAAAAAAATAATAATAAAAGACAATATTTATTTTATATCTACATATTATTGCTATTAAATGAAATTATAAATTTTGGGTATATTAGACAATAGAAAAAATAGAAAAATATTTTTAGGAAGAGCGGAAAGGCTTGGGTCGATAATAAATAGAAAATATTAGCAAATTTTTTGTAAATATTTTCTTTACTTTACAATTTTCTGTTAACATGATTAATATTTTATTATATATTTTAATTTTACATAATAAAACGACTTAAGGTTCCAGATTGTTTGAAACCATATTCTTTAAAACAAAAAAAATAGACGTAACTGTATAAAAAAAAATCATTTATGGATACAAAATAATTTTTTGTAGTAATTTTTCATCAATTAAAATTTGGTTTGTTTTAAAAATTTCCAAATTGGATTACAATAAATCCGGATAAATTGAAGCCGTACTATGCGAGGTATTACTATACTAACTTCTGATATTTACTTAATTTAATTTTTATATATGTATGTACGAATTACTTAACTACCTTGGTACGTAAATATAATTGTACTTGTAGTTAGAATTTTTGAAAGTTTATGACTCTCATCCTGCTTGAAATGTTCATATCGTAGTCCTTCACAACTTTGACTCATTAATCTGAATTTAATAAATAATATATGTTATTCTCTGTATAAAAATATTACAATATATTTAATATAATTTAATTTTTGGCAATGATTTAATTCCAAATTTCACTATGATCTACAAATTAAATTTACTTTTTCTGAAAAATACACAAAAAATAATTAATACACTTTTGAAATCAGCAATAGCTATTAAAAAACTTTACTTAGACATTTATAAATAATCAATTAATAAATTATAAAATATTGGAAAAGATTTTTAAATGTAGAATATTATAATTTATTTTTAATATTGAAAGTTAAGAAAATCTTGTTAAATATTCTTACAGAAAAATAATATTATGTCATATCTTATAAAATTACTGTTTAAAACTGAATTAATTAAAAACTTATAAACAGCATAGACAGAAACTGCACAAGAAGTAGCTTGATTATATGAAATGGAAAATAACTATAAATCTTGCAAAAATATAATTTTGAACAGTACTTTTTCTAATTTATTTTTACTTTGTTCACAAATAATCATTGATTATAATTTATTTTTATTATTGAAAATTAAGAAAATCTTATTAAAAATTCTCCCAGAAAATTAATATTATATCATATCTAATAAAACAACTGTTTGAAATCGACTTAATCAAGAACTTATAAACCGCATAGAAATGGAAAATAACTATAATTCATGTAAAACTATAATTTTGTACTGTATTTCTTGTACTGAAATTATTTTTTTGTTTGGTCACATAAAATTCTGAAATTTTCATTTCCAACTAATATTAATCCGTACTGATTGAAGCGGCATAATACAAAGCAATGCTGAATTTTAAAATACTAGTGGTGCATAATATTTAATTGCAATATTCCATTAAAATTTAATTAATTTTAGAGACATATCACGTCGGAATTTTGATAATTGCATCACTAAGTCAAAAATATTTATTTACGAGACTTTTTGGTAATCAATTAATTCTAAATTTCAGTATGATTTTTTTACATCTATATAATGGAGTTGACAAAATAAATAAGAAATTAATTCAATGTAGAAAAAAAATTGATACAAAAAAACAATTTTTAAATTTTAAAGTATAGATATTTAATAAAGTAACTGTTTGAAATTGGTCAAATCAATTTGAAAAAAAAATTATGATTCATGTAAAAATGTAATTTTGTACATTTTAGTTATTTAGAATTTATTTATAATTTGCTCACTTAATATCCTAAAATTTTAAAATCATATTACTATAAGGAATTAGCACTGACTAAAGCCGCACTATACAAAATATTGCTTAATTTTGAAATGCATACCTAGAGTAACATCTCATAAAACAATTTTGATAGTTGCACCAATTTTTAAGTATTTTAATAATAATATTTATGGTGCAAATATACCATACTGCTATTAACTGAAATAAATAATAATAGACAATGTTTACAAAAAAAATGAGTTTTTTTTGCACTGTAATAAATATTATTGCTATTATATGAAATTATACACTTTAGATAAATTAAAAAATGGGCAAATAATTTTAGTAAGGGCAAAAAGATGGGTCGATATTAAATACAAAATATTATCAGATTTTTTTAAATATTTTATTTTAGTTTACAATTTTCTGTTAACATGATTAAATCTACAATATATAAAAATGTTGATATTTTATTCAATATTTTACAGGCATTTACGTGATTTCTCACGGATCATTTACATTACAGCATTACATCAAGTTTTTTTTTGCATTATTCGTTTATAACAGCAAATACGAAAGTAGCCTGAACATAAATAAATTAAAAAATAAAATCTATCAGACCGTATGCAATCGAACCGATTAGTTCCATCGAGAGAGAGAGAAAGAGACAGAAAAAATACAGAGAATTTGCATATTAATGGGTACAGGGCATAAAAAAATTATCGACCATAAAATGTATGTGCGAATTAATCCTCGCAGTGTGTTTTTTTTTATTCGCAGCAGATTATCGCGTTGTAATGAAATGGAATATTTGTGTAACTTTAATATTCGACGCATCCAATGAACGACGATATTGCAAAACCCTGTATTTATTCTGCATAAATTTGTTTATATTTATCCATGGGCGGAGCACCGAATTCTGTTTACCGAAATAAAGTAATTCCTATTGTTAAATATAATTGGATTTTGTCTGGAATTAAGCTGATTGTCGTTTGCCGTGTATATTTATGAATAAAATAACTATTATTTTATTATTTTTTAGTATTTCAGTCCAAAATAATATTTTTATTACAAAATACTAAATATTTTTTTCTTCATATATTGGTGTCTATATTAAATTTTTTTTATAACAAAACATTTATTTAATTCTTAAATTTTCTGTATTTCTAAATTATCTTCATCTCATAATCGATGTAATATCATTAGGAAAAAATATTAGCAAATCTACTTTAACATAAATAATGCAGATTATTGAGAAGTAACATTTATTAAACTTATAATAAAAATTAATATTTATTCAGCAAACAATATTTTATTTAGTAAATGAACTATTATAAGAATATACAATATGGTAATCGTCAGTAATTTATTCTAGAACTTATGTACTGAAATTAAAAAAATAGTATTTAAATTACATATTTAATTGAAATTATAATTAATTTTAATTTTATATTAAAATCGAGTATATTTAATTATTATATGATATTTACAGAATACTTTCTATAAATCAAAGGAATTCATAAACTCGTTTTGATGTAATTTTAATTTTCACGCAGTAAAAATATTTATTAATAAAAATTGTCTTTGTATATAATTCAAGAAAAACCTGATAAAAATGATATTTTTATTTTATATTAAATATAATAGTATTTATCTAATATGGCTTACTTTCTTCTATAAATCTATAAGAATTTATAAATATGTTTTATGTAATTTCAATTTTCAAGCAGTAAACGTAATAAAATTGATATTTTCATTTTATATGAAAAGCGAGCATAGTTAAAATTCGTATAATGCGGTATTTATATAATACGGAGTACTTTCTTCCACAAATCCATAGGAATTTGTAAATACATTTTCGTGTAATTTCAATTTTCAAGCAGCAATAATATTTATTAACGAAAATTATATTTGTATTTTATATTAAAATATAGAATAGTTAACATTCGTATAATGCGGTATTTATATAATACGACTCACTTTCTTCTACAATTCAAAAGAATTTATAAATATGTTTTTGTGTAACTTCAATTTTTAAGCAGTAAATATTTATTAATGAAAATTATCTTTGTATTTCATACAATAAAAACGTAATAAAATTGATATTTTTATTTTATATTATAGCTCATGTATTTTAATATTAAGAAGGCAAAATAACAGTTTTCACAAATAGCGTTACGTTTATTTTAAAAGACTTCTATTAATATTATGATTTTTTTTCATGTTCATTCGTACATAGAGGCAAAAAGAACAATTTTTTATTTTCATTAAGGCTTACATACAGACTGAAAAAGTTTAAGGTATTGACTGCACTTGTCAAAATTGGTTTAAAACATTCTTTTCTGTAAATTTGTCACTCAAAAGATGACCAATGTTCCAATTAGTTTATTACTATTGAGCGCGGAAATGGCAGTAACTCCAAATATAAATTATATAATGAATTAAAGTTCATTCATAAAGTTTTCTACTTTCTTTCACACACAAAAACTGATATTACTTTCTTGCCAACTCAATATTTCTTCAGAAATATATCATATTTAATAAAACTAAAATAAACTAAAAGTAAATTAGGAAATATTTTATAAAAGAAATACTAATATATAGAAAGAAAAAATGGAAATTAACAATAAAAAGTTTAAATTGTAAATGAATAGAAATTAAAGTAATAATGTATATTTTTTTCAAAGACTAGTATTTATTAAAGTCTTATTTATTTTTATTAATTTGTCTGGAAATAATTGGAAATTAATTAACTTATTCTTTTGGAATTAATAAAAAATACTCAATTTTTATTTAAGTACTAACAAACTACTAGTATTTTGATTAATCAAAAAAAATCTTCAAAACCGAAAATTCTTTATTTTTTATTATTAATTTTTCTTTGCATGAAAAATATTAGGAGGATATAAAATTAATTGGTTAATTTACATACATATTTCAATAATTTAAAAAAAAGTATAAAATAAAAATTTACATTTGCTGTTTAGATTATAATTAAAATATGAACTAATCATTTTATGCTCATTCAAGTACAGAAATACCTCGCAAAGTACGGAAAATCAGTTCCTTCAATATCCCAAACTATTTGAATTCGGACGAATCGAGGAACCAAATAAAGACAAAAAATAATAATTGGTTCCAAAAATAATCTCACAGTTTTCAACAAATAAACGAGTTCTATAAAATTAAATATGTTTAGTAGAAATGATTGAAAAAAAACGTCTATATTTTTCTTCTCTGGGAGTTTCTTTTCATTTCTTGGTAAATTTCCACTGTGTATCGTACGAATAATTGCAAAACTACTTCACAACATTTCAATTTCAACACAGTCGATATTTTATAACTTGTCTTATTTTTCATAAGCCTATTGCTCAGATATATTAATAAATAATTAAGTTCATTAGTTTTTAATTCGAGATATTAACTGCATAAAAATAAACTGCACAAAAACATTGTCATACTCCGGTTTATCTCTAAACAATGTAGAATTTCTTATACATTTTTCGATGTGGAATTCTTGTAGGTCTTAAAAAATAGTAAATACTATTTCACTTTAATATGAGTTCTTATTCTAGCTTTCAATTTGCAAATATACAGCGTATGGTTTCCTTTTTAAGAGTAAAATCTGATACAAAAACATCTATTTTATAAAATGAGGTAGTGATGAGGAAATCAGTTTAGAATAACTTTCCGATTATAACTATTATAGAGTTTAATGAAGACTTGGTTTAAATAACGGTGAATTTAATGTCTAACTGTTTTTAGGATTATCCTTAAAGTTAAATAAAATATTCACGCATAAACATCCGTTTGTATATTTGATAGATTCGTGATATAAGAGTTATAATGAGTAAAAAGATAGCAGCAAGTCCTATGATTGGCCACGACACAAGAAATCACCACACTGGGTTAATAGCATTGATTTTCTTCCAAGCGACCAGTGTTAAATCTGATTTAATCAACTTTGAAAGTTTTGCGGAGTTAACCAAAATAATAAGAAGGATTCATGTAATAGTAATAATGAGAATAATTGGCCACGACATTAGGAATCAGGACTAATCGAAGCCGCGAGATATTTTAGTACTTCCAAACTAAATATTATAATATATATATATGTAATAATTATATGTATGGTAGTTAAAATTACATTAATTTCCAATGAAACAAATGACAATGAAAACAATGGAACTATCAGGAAAACAGTGTAATAAATAATAATTGCCTTTTTGTTTTTAAACCAACGAAAAAAAAAAGAGCAGTGTAAAACAAAGACTGAATTTATATCTACAAATGTTAATTTACTGTATGTATTATATAATAGTATTTGGCCCCAAATGCACACAAACACACATTGTGTATGGTGGATGTAAATCAGGCGGACGCTGTTTTCGCATCGGAAGAACGAATTTAATTTATTGCCCGGCATTAATCAGGATCCGTTCGAATTATTCGTCCGTAATTTATAACTCTTTCCACAAATACACCAGTTTTTTTTTTGTTTACCATCGATTTTTTTTCGGAAAATTTGCTTATTAAGTTGCGAACATTTTCGGGCGATATTCTGTAGCAGTTTTGCTTTAGCTGAAGCGAATTTCGTAATGAAGTTGGCTAAAGAAGACGGCGATGCCATGGTAATGCATTTTCGATGGGATTCCTTATCATTTTATTACCATGGCTGACACTCTCGCATTACCATTAACGCCACCCCATCGTGCATTAGGGTACTAATAGACTTGCTTAGAATACTCTGCACATGCCGCATTTTAAAGAGGTTTCCTCTTACGCGTATATATGTAGAATCTACTAGATTATAAGACAAAATATAGTTCATTATCAATAATTATTTAAAATTAGATTTACGGTTAATACATTATTTATATAATTTTATTATTGTTATTCTTAATTAAATATTTTTATCATTAAAATAATATGATGGAATATTCACATTTTACAAAATGTTCAGGAAAAGCAAATATTGTTCAACATCTTAGTTATATAAAATTTATAAAAGATCGAACAAAAAAGAGTGCACTAGAAAATTGCACTGTAAAGCACCCAAGAAAAAAGAACTCTCGAGAAAATCGGCACGGATACGAACGATTCAATAACTCCTCGTTATCAGATTTTTTGCAATATCCTTCAATATTTGTTATCCTTTCATTCTAGCATCTTAACATTGCTTCAACTATATATTTTTTTTATTATCATCTATTTTTATTTACAATCTACTACACAAAGTAAACATTAATTATTACATAAACTCAAAAGTATTAATGTGTATTATTTAATATTTAATGAAATCAATGTAGTATATCAAGTATGTTGAACTTTCTAAGTCTATATGTTCGGATTTGATTTATTACCAGATTTTAGTTTATTTGTGTTTCATTATAGTTTTCCTTGGTATATTTCACTAAATAATTATACTTTTAACTATTTGTATTTGCACTTTATAAAACACTTTGGGTGGGTAAAACACAGGGTAATTGTCCTGAATTCCTCAACTGTAGTCAATATGATCACACTGGAATGAGGATTGATTTATATATTATTAGTTTGTAGTTTTGTGATAGCATTTATTGGTTTCTCTTAATATTATCTATACATGTTTCTTCCAAATGAGTCGTCTGACCAAATAAAGGCTATTATATTATTCATGGTCATCCTGCGTTATTACCAGGTATATAAATTTGAAACCAGAATTTTTGTATAGAAAATACACGTTTATTATATGAAAAATTATGAAAATATTTTATTCGAAGATTTACACATCGCTAGCTAAACATTTTTTTAAACTGTCTAACAATTTGTGGATGCCATGCCAAAAAAAATGTTGCTCTTTTGCGGCAAACCAGTTATCAAGCCATTTTTGTATGAAGTGAAGCGCTGTTCAGCAAATGCGTGTCCCATCTATGCAAACAAGTAGTAATCAGACGGCGTCTGGTGAGTAAGCCGTATACAAAATTATTTCCCAAATAAACGCTTCAATCTTTTTTTTTGACCATTTTTGTTGTATGTGCAGATGCATTATCATAAAGTAAAATTGCTTTGTGTTGCCTTTTTTGATAGTTTGGTCGTTTTTCACGAAAATCTTGATTCAAGTTGACGGTTTGTTGTCGGTAGTGGATAATTATTAGAATACATTAATGCTGTGTCATCTGCAAATGTTGCAAAAGTAATTTTATTAGGTGTTGTAAAATCCGATCTGAAATGAATATACAGTTTCAATTCCAAATTGGAATTGGAGCTTTCTTCTTGCAATTTTATCCAGATTTCAGATTTTATAAATTGGAAGAATTTAAATCAAATAAAAAAATCTAGGGCAGTATCTAACTTTGTTGTTCTTTATTATTTTTGTAATTTATTTCAGAAAGAAATATTATTACTATGATGGAACGGAATTTACCAAATGTATATTTTTTACTAACCGAATTTTATTGCATTTTTTTTGTTTAAAAATGCCTGAATATTCTTAGCAAAAATAATCTGTTTGGGTTGACAAAGTTCTACATTATTTTATTTATTAGCTTTTATGTAATTATACTTTTTGTGTTTAAATTCATAATTTATTTAATTTTAGGCGACTCATAGCCGAATGGTTAGAGTCGCCCCCTCACGATCTTGTAAGTTGGGTTCAATTCCAAGCCAAGCCAAATTGGTAAAACTTCCATTGGGAAAGTTTATCTAAAAATAAATAAAAATGTCAACACTGATTAAATGTTCTGCACGAACATATTGCAAATAAAAATATAAGACAAAAAAAAATTTAATTTAATTTTAAATTAAATTTAATTTTACGTAAATTTTGGCTAATAAATTGCAATTATTTCTTAATTAATATAAAATATATAAACCCAAAACTAATAATACAAACATTTTATTTATCAGTAATAACATTTTAACCTATTTTATATAAAAAAAATGTAATTTTAATAAAAAAAAAATAATTTTATTTTAAATTAAATTTAATTTTACGTAAATTGTGGCCAATAAATTGCTATTATTTATTAATTAATATAAAATATATAAACCCAAAACTAATAATACAAACATTTTATTTATCAGTAATAACATTTTAACCTATTTTATATAAAAAAAACATGAAAAAATATTAAACTATTATTAATATGTACAAATATAATATTAATTCGTGCAATGCTGCAAAAATTATACTGAAATAAATAATAATTTATTCCTAGTTGATGAAAGGCAAGTTTTTGCAGCGTTTCATTGAAATCTTTAATCTTGTAATAGAAATAATAGAATTTCTTTTGGAATATGATAAACCTTTGATAAATAAAATAGAATGAAATAAAAAAGCAAATATATTCTTTATGTAATAATATGCAATCACAATTACTCGAAATAATGTGAATCTAATTTTAGTGTTATTTGCTTTAAATAAATTTTTTTTTCGATATTTTCAAAATTTAATATATTAATATCTAATTGAAGCAATAATAATGCTAATGACATTCAACTCTAAATGGACCGCTTGAAACCATTACAAGATTATATCAATGTTAATCAAAACCATTTAAAGTAGCGACACAGCCGATATTAATCTAAAAACAATTTTCAAGTAAATTTGTCAAACAATTAGTAATTTCACAAACGTTCATAGTTTAGCTGTGTTTGTTAAAATTGTTTTATAAAAAAAAAATATTTTATTAGATAATTCAATATGAATTACAATAGTTTAGAAGTCTATAATAAACTTTTTTAAACGTGTCGATGATAGGAAAACCCAACATTATAAGATTATTTTTATAGTATTTCTTAAGTTTACCAATAATAAGATGGTCAACATTTTTTTTTGTGTGAGAGAAGTATAGAAATCCGTGTGAGTCTATCAGTTTTATCAGATTTTCGTTATTTAAAAATATTCGTATTTTACAATCAGAAAAATGTGGTTAATAAAAAAAAATCCCAATCTAAGCAAATGTATCTTTCAGTTATATTTTATTATTAAAAGAATTTTTACATTTTTAAGATTCTCATGTCGTCTAGATTGAAAAAACCTTGTAGTACTTTCCGGTTTTGAAAGGAGACCTTTTCTTAAATAAGTAAAATTGTTCAAATTTCCAATAATAATCCCAATTTTTGTCTTACTTATGATTAAATAATTATGAAATATCAAGTATCCAAATGACCGAAAGCATATATTATTACGTAACTAATTATTGCATGTGATTATTATAATGTATGATGCATCATCAGTAGGTTGTAGTCTTGACAATTAATAATTATCGTATATACTGCACGTCGTAGCATGCAATAATTTTGTGGTATCCGTTTCCCATTAATAAACATTTCACGTGGAACAATGTAATGTATACAAATTACAAGATTCGGTTTACAGCTAGCTAGTATCAATCAATAGGAGGGATTCATTTGCGGCAGCTGCTAAATTTGGTATTTTGAGAATGGAGTAATTATGCGATGCAGTTTGATTATGGATTGCACGTTTCATGAAGACAAAGCAAACAAAGAACTGTTTAATTAAATACTGCTAGGATAAATATATCCTGATTATAAGGAAAAGTAAATAAACATTTGTAAATATTCATTCATGTTTTCGTAATAAATTAATCATATTTTGCTTAAATAAATATTAAATTGTTTCATATTTTGAATTAATTATATTTGTTTCAAAATTTTTAATAAATTAATAATTATGTTTCTAAAAACACAAAATAATTGATTAGTGAATTCTCATTTGATTTTCATAATATTTATTCCCGGGATTATTACAAACGTAATATTAACTATGAGAATACTAAAAAATATACGATTATTAAATTATTAAATCGTTTATACATTAGGTACACTAAATCGTTGAATTATAATTCATTCTCATCATCATTTAGATCAAAAATTATTGAAATTCAAGAATACATAGTTATTTCTTTAATGTAATTTTATTAATTGTTGTATAAGACACACGGAAACTTTAATGTGGCCCTAAGAAGTAGCGTTTTCTGAAATGTATATAGAAGTAGTTCATAATAAGGTTGAGATTAGTAGTAGTAAATCTGGAATAATCGTTACAAAAAAAAAGGTGTAGGTCCCGGGATATCTTCACAACAATTGACCAAAAATATTTTCTTTATGAATATATTTACATTAATCATATTACAAAACTTTTTGTTGGATCACTAACAAAAATCTTTAATTGTATCTAAGATATATTTTCACAAATGAAAATCCATATGAGGGCAGTTTGAAAAGTTTTTAATGTGAAAAAAAAACAGATCTTCAAGATTTTTCCAATCAAATGTTTCAGCATTATAGAAGCCATATTCTGAGTTAATTATTTAATCTTTTTCAAGATAGTCAATTAACAACATTTGCTCTGCATCCTGACTGATGACCTAACTTTGTGTTGTTTTTAAAACTTTACCTTTTACTTATATAATAATATATATCCCTTTTCGAAAATTCATATTCAAATTATAAAATATAATATTTTAAGATAATTATTACCTTTCCCTAAAATATTAATGTAATAAGTTAAATTTTGAGACTGGCTGAAAAGATTATCTAAAGACTTGATGTCAATAGCCATTTGCAGCAGTTACATTTTATTTTTTGCTATTCTATTAAGTTTATATTAAGATATAAATACATTATTGAAAATAATGCTCTTACAACTTTTATTTTGGGTGATAGATTATAGTTTTATAATTCTAGATGAAAGCACTATATTATACAAATTCTGTAGCATTTCATGTTATAATTGATATTTTAAAGAAAGAAATGTATTCCAATTATGTAAAAATCAAAGTTATCTAAAAAAGAACATATATGTAAAGTGTTTATAAAACCGATAATCATAAGTCCTTAAAAATGAATAAAGAAATGATTTGGAAGACCAACTCATCGGAACTACTGCTGATTGAACAAAGAAAAGCACTAGTTCACAATATAATCTAATACTTAAAAAAATATCAGATTCTAAAGTATGCTAAATATATAAACAAGACTTGTAACTTTTATTCGGGTAAAGCTAGACAATTTTATGACCCCGCGTCTTCTAACACTTTGAGAAGCCTTCACTAGCACTACTCCATTGCTTCTTGGAGACACATCCACGATGAACGTTCCTAGTACGCTGTTAAAGTTGACTTCTTTAAGATTTGTAGCCATTCTGGCGCACTTCTTATCCATTAGAATATGCCATATATATTCC
The DNA here is from genome assembly GCA_963457615.1 of Nicrophorus investigator. Classification (NCBI taxonomy): domain Eukaryota; kingdom Metazoa; phylum Arthropoda; class Insecta; order Coleoptera; family Silphidae; genus Nicrophorus; species Nicrophorus investigator. Next base: position 16,311,348 of record OY735143.1, read on the forward strand.
CTCTGCTATATGTCCAGATTTCCTCGCAATTCTACTTTTTCTCTCCATTTGTCTCATCGTTGATTCCATCTTGTCCAAGAGTGAATTTAAGACTCATTTAAACATTTTCTATGCAATGGAGAATTGATGATAACCCTTTTTCCCATGGTTCGAGTAGAAGTTTTAATTCGGCAACATCTTTTGGAAACTAATCTCTGAACGATATTTTCTGCTATGCTTTAGTTTTATGGGCTTATCACAGTTGAACACAGTTGCTCGAATAAATAGATAGACCATGCATGACCAAATCTTATTACCTAACTTCTATATTCGAAGGATTTACTATAGGCATCTGTTTAATGCTTCCTTCTATACTTTACTCTTGCACTTTCACCATAATCACATCTATTTTATTTAATTAGGTAATGGTATATGTTTCGAATGTTTTGGATAAAGGACCTAATTGCACGGGTGAATTAAAAGTATTGTTCAGTCATTATATAATTCTTAAACTTTTCCTCAACCTAGTTAGCTTCATGGCTAATAATTTTGCCACATTTCACGTCTTATGTAGTGCTATAATAGTCATATTATAAAAAGGAACGCAAAACTAAAATATATAAAATAACGAAAAATAATAAATAACTTGTTTTTACAAGAGGTGACTACACACCCTTCGATTAGGTATAAATAAAAATTTAATTAATTTTTTTTTAATTTATTTATTTTAAAAATTAATCTATATACAAGAAAAAAAGATAATAAGCTCTAGTTTTGTCCCAATAAGTAAAAAAAAATTAAATTATATGTACATTGAAAATCAAACTCCAAAAATGTTGTTTTTTTTTAATATTTTTATGTATAAAATCTATTTCACTCAGTTTCAAAAAATTAAAAATATAATTCTAATAGAAATAAAATAATCAGTGTTAAATACAAATTGGTATTAATTTTAAGAAGTTTTAATAACAAATTTAAAAATATTACGTGTTTTTACAAGTGGTGTGTTTTATATAAAAATTTAATTAAAAATAAATGTAATTTTAGTTAAAATTTCTATTTTTTTTTTGCTTTACATTAACAAAATTATTTATTATTTTATACATAACATTTCTTTCACTGAAAGTTGCGAAAAAATAGAAATACAATTCTAATAAAAATAAAAAAAATATTTTTATGATGTAGTGATACATGTGGTATTTTTTATATAAAAATCTAATTAAAAATTATTATCGTTAAAAATTGTATATATTTTTTTTGCAAAATTAAATATTTTTAAAATATAAAATCTCATTCACTGAAAGTTGCAAAAAATAGAAATAAAATTCTAATAAAAATGAAATAATTATTTGTGGTGATGTCTTTTATATAAAGATTTAATTAAAAATAAATGTGATTTTAGTTCAAATTTGTATATTTTTTTTGCGTTACATTAAGAAAATTATTTATTTTTTATACATAAAATCTCATTCACTCAAAGGTGTGAAAAAATATAAATACAATTCTAATAAAAATAAAATAATAATTTTTATGATGTAATAAAAAAAAATAACTTGCTTTTACAAGCGGTGTGTTTTACATCTCGTTATGAAAAAGATTTAATTAAAAATAATTATATTTTTTATTAAAATTGTTTCACATTAATATAATTATTTTTTTTTTTATATACAAAATTTCCTTTTTTACACAAAGTTATAAAAACATAAAAATATAAATTCTAATAAAAATGAAAAAATCATTATTTAAATCGGTGATATTTTTAAGATGTTCATAAAACAAGTATTACGAAGTTAAATTGAAAATTTATTACAACCAAAAAAGAAAATGATATAGACATTAGATATATGATATAAATAAAAATAAAACTTTTTTAAGCAATATTTTTATTTTACTTTTCAATTCCGTATTCTATTTTGTATTTATAACAGATTTGTCTTGTGTACTAAAATATTCATAGCTAGAATAAAAATAATGATTAGCAAATTAATTCTTATATTTATGAAGTACTTCGTAAATAAGTCTTCGCATATATTTCATTAATCATTAAAAAAAGCGAACGAAATACAAAAGAAGCGGTATTAATTCGTATAATGAACTTGATTAATTACGCAATCAAATAAGCCGTTAGATTAATTGACGTCGAATAAATTAGTTACATAAAAACGTACTAATTTGACATTTTCTTATTTGCTCATTTAGTTTTTATTTTCATTATATAATGAAGATAAATTTTATTGCTCAGATTAATATTTTATTGCAAAGAAATAATATATAATTGAATTATTTGCAATCCAAAATAATTGAGATGCAATAAGTTGGAAAATATTTTCCTAATTTTGTTGTGCATTCATTGACATGCAGCTTTCGTCGCTCGAGATAATAAGTATTTCGGTACTGGATGAGGCAGAAAGGAGGAAAAATGATGGTGGATGATAAGGAATAAAGTAGACGAAGAAATATGTTGTGTTCTGAGAGCGAAAGTGGAGAAGAAGGCGAAAAAAAAACTAAATAAAGGGGCCGTAAAGAATTGATGGCTGATCCCGTTCTCTTGTCGATCGTGCCTCGGAGATTCCAGCCAGTCGCAATATGAATGTTGATATGGTTTTGTGTCTTTTGTTACAGAAACATAAAGTAAAATAATATTTATATATTAAAAAAAAAACTGGAAGACGCAAAACAAGTAAAGTGGAACACATCACATTTCGTTCGCTTCAAAGACAAAGGGCATTGTTTCGGGATTAATTAAATGTTTCGTTTGCGCCCGTGAACTTTGCAACTTACGTAATTTCTGTTTTACCGGATCTTTTTCTTTCTCGTTTTTCTTTCAGCCATCAGACTGTTACGTTTTCTTAATCTTAGTATTGTTTCTGAAATTCCAGTTGAATGAAAGATTTTCATATTTCATTAGGAAAAAAAAAACACTTTTAGTAATTTTATAATTCCTAAGGTTTAGAGTTTCATTCAACAAAACAATTAAAATATTCATTAATTTCTTAACTTAAAAAAAACTTTTTATATTATCATTTATGTTTTATTTACTAAGTAACTAATTTATGTTTTATTTACTCAGTTACGTAATTTCTGTTTTATCGTATCTTTTTCTTTCAGCCTCCAGACTGTTACATTTTCTTCTTATTCGTATTATTTCTGAAATTCCAGTCGAATTAATTTTATAATTCCAAAAGCTCAAAGTTTTATTCAACAAAATAATTAGAAGTTTCATTCATTTCATAAGTAATATATAGTGAATCTTCTCGATAATTTCTCAGTTTTCTTTCAGGCTTTCAGTGTTGCATTATCTTAAACTTAGTATAATTTCTGAAATTCCAGTCGAATGAAAGATTTTCATATTTTATTAGAGATAAAAAATACGTTTTAGTAATTCTATAATTTCTAAGCCTTAAAGTTTTATTCAACAAAGCAATTAGAAGTTTTATTCATTTCATAACTTAAAAGAACTTTTTATATGATAATTTATATTTTATTTAATAAGTAATATAATGTGAATCTTCTCGATAATTTCTTAAGAAAACTTTATAATTTGTAATTGGTTTTTCAAGAGGACCTAAAAAGTTTTTCATATCTCTTCATTAATAGTTAACAGAAATAAATTTCTTATTGAAATTAAACATAAAATAAGTATATAAAATAAATATATAAAAAATTACTACAAAAATATGTATATAATAGATCACTTTCTAATTGTCAAGACTTTATAACTAACGAAACAGATGTTAATGAATTTCTAATTAATGAAACTGTTTTCGAGAACAATTATATTTAACTATAGTAAAAAGTGTAAGATGAGTACAGCTACAAATCAGACTTTTAAACAATATATTAATATATTTCAAACATTGAACATAACTACAACAAATTATAAACTATTTAGATATTGCATAATGAACCATTGACCTATATTAAAAAATCAATTGTTAACGATTTTAACAAGAATTATAAAATTTATCGCCCCAAAAAAATCCATATTTTATGAATGAATATTTTAAATTTTGTTCTGCAAAATGTTTTTTTTTCTCACCATCTTGTATTTAGTATTAAAATCATTATTAACTACTTCTGATTTAGTGGACATTATATTTTTTTGAGATAATATATAGATCAATTTCGAATAGTCAAGACTTTATGCTAAAAAAAGGAAAAATGTCTGAAATAACGTAGTATTAATTGAATTTTGAAATACATTCATTTGAGCATAATTTATATTTTCTGAAAAAAAAAACCCAAGAAATAAGAAATACATTTATATTTGCTTAAAATTTATTAACTATCGAGAAAGATTACACGAATAGTGTTTAATCCTTTGATATAAGAATTAATTATGTCCAATGGCAAAATGCAATTACCATTAATTACACGAAAACTTAATATTCAACATGTTGATTGCACAAAACAACCAACAATAAAGAAATTATTTATGTATTTCTACTTATTAACACCTGAAATAATTGCTGAAAATACATGTAAAAATTGATTTTTGAAGATGACACTGAAATTTACACATGTTGATTGCACAAAACAACCAACAATAAAGAAATTATTTATATATTTCTACTTATAAACACCTAAAATAATTGCTGAAAATACATGTAAAAATTAATTTTTAAAGATGACACTGAAATTTACACATGTTGATTACACAAAACAACCAACAATAAAGAAATTATTTATATATTTCTACTTATTAACACCTGAAATAATTGCTGAAAATACATGTAAAAATTGATTTTTGAAGATGACACTGAAATTTACAAAAGCTTTTCTGACAGAATGACCAACCATGGGAAACTTCACCGAGTTTATTACAGCAAATGGAAAGTGAACATGAAACCAGACATCACAGACGTTTCACTCTTCGCAAGGAAAATGTTTCTACCACAGCCATTTAAATTCTCTTAAAGGAAAATCCTACTACAACTCATACAGAATACTCAGCCCTTTTCAGTCACTGAAATAAATAGTAAAGAGATTTTCATGAAAACAGAAGCTAATGCACATGTCTCAGAAATAATATTCAAAAGCAGAGTTAAAAATTTAATAAGTTTTTGGATTACGTTAATTCATACTAGAATTCAATATTTACCAAAACCATCAATGAGAATGAAAATAATAGTTAAAAAAATATAATTAATTATAACAAAAAAAATCATATTTCTTCATAAATGGTTAACATTAAGCGAAAAATTTCTTATTCCAATTAAAAATGAAATAAGTCATAAATAATCTTATCAATATATATTTTTAAACTAATATATAAAAATTACTAAAGAAATAGAAATACCAATAAATACCACAAATCTTCAATGAATCAATGCAAATTGAAGTATTAGTAAGAAATATATAATTAATCATAACAAATATTATTAATCCGAGCGGGAAACTTTTTGGACTAATAATATGATAATTATATAATTTAAATGTAATTCAATAATTAGTTACAGTCATAATAGTAGAAAATAAAAGTATATACATTAGTCCTTTTCTATAGTACTATTATTAGTATTAATATCAGTTTTATTCATCCAATATTTATAAACTTCACCTATGTTTTAGCTTAAAAAAATGTCTTGAATCGTAATAATAATAATAATATTTATTGGCCAGAAATAATATAAAAATGGTATTAATAAACAAGGTATAAAAACATTAAAACAGTTATATTTTTCTCATAAATTTATTTATTTTCACTTTCAGACTAGTTGACATTATTATTGTTCATTTTTTTAAAACAGTAAGTTTACTTACAAAAAATATATACAATAATTTTTCATTTTTATTGTGCAATTAAAACTTTTTTAAATTTAACTTGAACATACGGTGTGTATTCAAAAATACAAATATATTAGGATATCACAAAAACCTGACTTTGGTTATTGTCTACTTCATCGTAATACTGAAACTTGGCTTGTTTCAAGCTGAGTAAAAATCGGCATGGATCATTTTTGTTGCTAAACCTGGTAAACCAACAGACGTACAGACTCATCTATGGTGTTTGAGAAACCGCTGCTGCGGAGATTAAGGTCTTAACAGTTGGATAATCATATCATACTAGAACACCCGTTCGGATTTAAGAACGGCATGATAATGTTGAGCAGGTGCGACATGTAGTGGATGAAATTAACAGGAGTCTTGAAGAGAAGAGCTACTTTCCTCGACATCATACAAACATTCAATAGATTTGAATAATTATATCATATTAGAACACTAGTTCGGCTTTTAAGAACGGCATGATACAGTTGGTAATCAACAGAAGTCTTGAAGAGAAGAGCTCACAAGCTTTCATTAGAATGTTGGAAAATCATATCATAATAGAACACCAATTCGGCTTTTAAGAACGCTATGATACTGTGGAGCAGGTACATCATGTGGTGTATGTAATTAACAGGAATCTTCATTATATCATAATAGAACACCAATTCGGCTTTTAAGAACGGTATGCTACTGTGGATCATGTGGTGTATGTAATTAACAGGAATCTTCAACACTTTCGCCACTTTCCTCAACATCTCACAAGCTTTCAATAGAGCATGACATGGAGGACATCTGTATAAACTTAAAATATGTCTTCCAATTACATATTATAGTTTATTCAAGATATATTTAACTTTCAGATGAAATGACTTCCTTACGCGTAATCTTCTCTAGAATTCCAAAGGGAAGTATATCTGAGTCCTTGCTGTATCTGATCTTCTGCAACTTTGCAACATGCAAATCGTCATATTTACTGATGATACTTCAGTATCCTATAAAAACCCGACAATGGCTTTGCAGATACCTCAAACTAACCTGCATAACATCGGTTAATTCAGAATCATTTATAAGTCGGTGCATATGACTTTTACAATAATATTTGATCTTATTACTTTAAATAACTTTATTCTACATAGATCAAATGAAGAAAAGGTATGCACCTAGATCGACGCTTTACCTTCGAAAATACTTTACAACAAAGAGAAAACAGCTAGAATATACTGTGAAAAAAACTGTATTAGATGGAAGGTAGATATTCAGCGTTTCTATTAAAAATCTATTATGGCCTTAAGGCTTCCAACTTTGGGGATTTTCCTGCAATACACACATAGACAACATCCAGAGGTTTAGTCAATCATGCTTAGAAATTACCAATATTCCTGGGCCCACTGGTCGATGGATAAGACCTTCCGTATTATGTGCGCCGTTCCCAGCAGTGCGATCTTTTGTAATAATTATTATAATTATTATTATTAAAAAACAAGAAATTTTAATTTTCAGTATTAAAGAAATATTTTAATTCAATATATGTTTATAAGTCCTGACTTTAATATTTATTTATAATTGATAGAAGAAATTAAAAATTCAGTTGAAAAAATAATATTTTTGGATCATTATTTTTAATGAATAGTTTATATGCTGATGTTGAAATTGAATATATTCTAATAATAAATAATACTTAATTAATGCTCTATCTACAGTATACTTGACATAATGGCGCATGTATTGCCTATATATATTGAAGCTAGTAATTTAAGTATACTTATTTGTATATTATTATGTCAGATGGATGCAATTAATCAATTATTACTATTAAAAAATATTATATAATTATAAATTGTACTTAATTACTAGAAAAAAAAATTAAGGAATACTGATGTGTTTAATTATAATAATTAGTTCTTAAATATATACTAACATTTCGATTTTCTGCTAATGTATAATAATAATTTAATAATTATTAAAAATAAAAGTTATTAATTGTGAAAATCCGTGGTAAATGGATATTAACTAGTAATTTAATGACTTTAATGAAAAGATATAAAAAATGCAAAATTAATTTTATAAAAAAAAACAATGTAATCTAAAATTCATAAATAATTTTCAAGCATTTTGTTCCATACAGTTTCGAGATTCATTTTCAACCACATTGTTTAAAAAGTACTTGACGGATTTCGCTGGAAACTGCGAACCTCGCGATAATTAAATTCTGATAAAGTTTGTTATTTTTTCTCTTCTTCCACTATTTAAATTTTAAATTATGCGAAGGATAAATCAGCGAGTGTAGGAAAATGCTGTAGCAGAATGTGGAAAGTGGAACTGCGGACGGCCGAAGGCAATGCTTTTAATTAGGCCAGAAGAAAAGGGTTAGAAAAGAAGCGAAATATAGTAGAAGCAGTAGAGAATAAAACCAAAATGCAGCAGCAGACACCACCAACAAAACTGTGTGCTAATTAAATGAGAATGCATTCAATTGCAATTGCGGCCAAAACTGCTTTAGTGTTAATTATTACGCACCTCCGTTCGCGAAATTTTAATTAACAGAAACGCAAGGCTCGAGGTGGTATCGACCGAAGTGAAGAAAATGTTTTTCTGAGGGAAAAATTGTGCTGTTTGCATAATAGAAATGCGGTCGGCGTTTTCTGTTTCAATAGCGTTCGGTGCGCTTAATTTGTACAATTGCATAGAAATCGAATTGCGGAAACAATAACCGTAGTGCGCAAACAGGCCGCCAGGGGATTCCTCTCCGCACCGATTTTTTTTTCTATATTAAATCGAATTGATGGAAAAGCGTATGTGTAAATTAATCCAAATGCCGCAACCGACGCAAATACACGCTTGATTAACTCTTATGTAAATGGACAACAATATTTCGCAACATCATTGGTAGATTAATGTTCAATGCGTTTGCATCATCAACGTATATTAATTCATAAATTTGACTGAACTAAATTCTATTCAAAATTCTGTATGTTCACTTAACAGTTTATTTATCTACATTAAACATGAATAAAATTAATGTTAAATTAAAGGTTAACTGTTTTAATATTTCATTACTTGGGCTGTTAAGGAAATAATCTGTTTTATAAAATTATTTATAGAAAATAAGAATTTTAATTAATTAAATTTTTTCCATTTTGCCTGTTTTTTCATGTGTGAAAATTTCTAATAACGATTTTTTTTTACTAAAATAATGGTTTCTAAAGTGCTTAACACTTATAAAAATGCCATGACATAACATAAATAAATTAAAATAAGTATAGGTTCCAACATTATTTGTGTATTTAAAGGGAAGCAAAGTAACAAAAACATTATTAAATTTGATGAAAAATAATTTACAAATATGTATTACAAAAAAATATTTGTTAAGCAACTTAAAACGTTTCATATTTTATTTAAAGAAAAAGAAATTAGAATGTTGAATTTAAAATTTGAAAATATAAGTAATATTAGTTGTTAATATACATTGTTGAATGTGCGGATTTTAATGAGTTTTAAACTCTTTGAAATTTGACGTACGTGAATTTAATTATTAGAAGCAAAAACAAATTCTAGTGGCGTTTCTACAGAACTAACGTTAAAGCTTAATTAAAAATAAAGATTCTAATCTTTATAACTTTATAATAACGGTTTTGCCTGCAAAACGCTAGTTATCTAGTTTAGATTTCGCAACATTTTCTTAATTCTTCATAAGCATTGTCTGCTATGTAAAGGATGGCTCTATATATATTTTAGTTTTTTATTGTTACAATGGAAATTATTTACAAATATATGTCGGAGCACGCGTACACACCTGATCAAACATCTTATGTGTTGGTACACAAAGAGACAATACTATTGAAACCAAATGTTATAATTACTTTCAAATTATTTGCGAACCTCAGCGCGAGACTATACCATCGTTGTCAAACATCATTGTCTTCGCGCTGGGTCACGTTGATATTCCATCAGGATCACGTGAATATTTAGATCTGTCCAAACACCAGATATTTGCTTATTTGCTGTTCTTTTATAATAATTGCGACCCAATTGGGTCGCAGCTCAAGACAATAGGACGAGGATAGAAAGAACACTATTGTCTTCATTATTTGTTTATTATAACTACACGTGTCGAGGACACGCACACATTCGGGAATCTTCTAGAAGGTAGGGGATTCCTCTAGAATGAGTGTGAGGGAAACAAGGCAGCAGAAGGACCGGCATAGAGACATTCAGATAGAGACATTGAGAGAAGAATGATCAGAGAGTTGCCAGAAGGGTCGCTGGGCTTGGATCTCTAGTCCTAAATTTGTAACAATGACTTCTCCACACGCCTAAATCGGAATCTAATCCTGACGCTCCGACATATATGTCGGAGCACGCGTACCACACCTGATCAAACATCTTATGTGTTGTAGCACAAAGAGATAATACTATTGAAACCAAATATTATAATTACTTTCAAATTATTTGCGGACCTCAGCGCGAGACTATACCATCGTTGTCAAACATCATTGTCTTCGCGCTGGCGCATGTTGATATTCCATCAGGATCACGTGAATATTTAGATCTGTCCAAACACCAGATATTTGCTTATTTGCTGTTCTTTTATAATAATTGCGACCCAATTGGGTCGCAGCTCAAGACAATAGGACGAGGATAGAAAGAACACTATTGTCTTCATTATTTGTTTATTATAACTACACGTGTCGAAGACACTAACACATTCGGGAATCTTCTAGAAGGTAGGGGATTCCTCTGGAATGGGTGTGAGGGAAACAAGTCAGCAGAAGGACCGGCATAGAGACATTCAGATAGAGACATTGAGAGAAGAATGATCAGAGAGTTGCCAGAAGGGTCGCTGGGCTTGGATCTCTAGTCCTAAATTTGTAACAATGACTTCTCCACACGCCTAAATCGGAATCTAATCCTGACGCTCCGACATATATGTCGGAGCACGCGTACCACACCTGATCAAACATCTTATGTGTTGTAGCACAAAGAGATAATACTATTGAAACCAAATATTATAATTACTTTCAAATTATTTGCGGACCTCAGCGCGAGACTATACCATCGTTGTCAAACATCATTGTCTTCGCGCTGGCGCATGTTGATATTCCATCAGGATCACGTGAATATTTAGATCTGTCCAAACACCAGATATTTGCTTATTTGCTGTTCTTTTATAATAATTGCGACCCAATTGGGTCGCAGCTCAAGACAATAGGACGAGGATAGAAAGAACACTATTGTCTTCATTATTTGTTTATTATAACTACACGTGTCGAAGACACTAACACATTCGGGAATCTTCTAGAAGGTAGGGGATTCCTCTGGAATGGGTGTGAGGGAAACAAGTCAGCAGAAGGACCGGCATAGAGACATTCAGATAGAGACATTGAGAGAAGAATGATCAGAGAGTTGCCAGAAGGGTCGCTGGGCTTGGATCTCTAGTCCTAAATTTGTAACAATGACTTCTCCACACGCCTAAATCGGAATCTAATCCTGACGCTCCGACATATATGTCGGAGCACGCGTACCACACCTGATCAAACATCTTATGTGTTGTAGCACAAAGAGATAATACTATTGAAACCAAATATTATAATTACTTTCAAATTATTTGCGGACCTCAGCGCGAGACTATACCATCGTTGTCAAACATCATTGTCTTCGCGCTGGCGCATGTTGATATTCCATCAGGATCACGTGAATATTTAGATCTGTCCAAACACCAGATATTTGCTTATTTGCTGTTCTTTTATAATAATTGCGACCCAATTGGGTCGCAGCTCAAGACAATAGGACGAGGATAGAAAGAACACTATTGTCTTCATTATTTGTTTATTATAACTACACGTGTCGAAGACACTAACACATTCGGGAATCTTCTAGAAGGTAGGGGATTCCTCTGGAATGGGTGTGAGGGAAACAAGTCAGCAGAAGGACCGGCATAGAGACATTCAGATAGAGACATTGAGAGAAGAATGATCAGAGAGTTGCCAGAAGGGTCGCTGGGCTTGGATCTCTAGTCCTAAATTTGTAACAATGACTTCTCCACACGCCTAAATCGGAATCTAATCCTGACGCTCCGACATATATGTCGGAGCACGCGTACCACACCTGATCAAACATCTTATGTGTTGTAGCACAAAGAGATAATACTATTGAAACCAAATATTATAATTACTTTCAAATTATTTGCGGACCTCAGCGCGAGACTATACCATCGTTGTCAAACATCATTGTCTTCGCGCTGGCGCATGTTGATATTCCATCAGGATCACGTGAATATTTAGATCTGTCCAAACACCAGATATTTGCTTATTTGCTGTTCTTTTATAATAATTGCGACCCAATTGGGTCGCAGCTCAAGACAATAGGACGAGGATAGAAAGAACACTATTGTCTTCATTATTTGTTTATTATAACTACACGTGTCGAAGACACTAACACATTCGGGAATCTTCTAGAAGGTAGGGGATTCCTCTGGAATGGGTGTGAGGGAAACAAGTCAGCAGAAGGACCGGCATAGAGACATTCAGATAGAGACATTGAGAGAAGAATGATCAGAGAGTTGCCAGAAGGGTCGCTGGGCTTGGATCTCTAGTCCTAAATTTGTAACAATGACTTCTCCACACGCCTAAATCGGAATCTAATCCTGACGCTCCGACATATATGTCGGAGCACGCGTACCACACCTGATCAAACATCTTATGTGTTGTAGCACAAAGAGATAATACTATTGAAACCAAATATTATAATTACTTTCAAATTATTTGCGGACCTCAGCGCGAGACTATACCATCGTTGTCAAACATCATTGTCTTCGCGCTGGCGCATGTTGATATTCCATCAGGATCACGTGAATATTTAGATCTGTCCAAACACCAGATATTTGCTTATTTGCTGTTCTTTTATAATAATTGCGACCCAATTGGGTCGCAGCTCAAGACAATAGGACGAGGATAGAAAGAACACTATTGTCTTCATTATTTGTTTATTATAACTACACGTGTCGAAGACACTAACACATTCGGGAATCTTCTAGAAGGTAGGGGATTCCTCTGGAATGGGTGTGAGGGAAACAAGTCAGCAGAAGGACCGGCATAGAGACATTCAGATAGAGACATTGAGAGAAGAATGATCAGAGAGTTGCCAGAAGGGTCGCTGGGCTTGGATCTCTAGTCCTAAATTTGTAACAATGACTTCTCCACACGCCTAAATCGGAATCTAATCCTGACGCTCCGACATATATGTCGGAGCACGCGTACCACACCTGATCAAACATCTTATGTGTTGTAGCACAAAGAGATAATACTATTGAAACCAAATATTATAATTACTTTCAAATTATTTGCGGACCTCAGCGCGAGACTATACCATCGTTGTCAAACATCATTGTCTTCGCGCTGGCGCATGTTGATATTCCATCAGGATCACGTGAATATTTAGATCTGTCCAAACACCAGATATTTGCTTATTTGCTGTTCTTTTATAATAATTGCGACCCAATTGGGTCGCAGCTCAAGACAATAGGACGAGGATAGAAAGAACACTATTGTCTTCATTATTTGTTTATTATAACTACACGTGTCGAGGACACGCACACATTCGGGAATCTTCTAGAAGGTAGGGGATTCCTCTAGAATGAGTGTGAGGGAAACAAGGCAGCAGAAGGACCGGCATAGAGACATTCAGATAGAGACATTGAGAGAAGAATGATCAGAGAGTTGCCAGAAGGGTCGCTGGGCTTGGATCTCTAGTCCTAAATTTGTAACAATGACTTCTCCACACGCCTAAATCGGAATCTAATCCTGACGCTCCGACATATATGTCGGAGCACGCGTACCACACCTGATCAAACATCTTATGTGTTGTAGCACAAAGAGATAATACTATTGAAACCAAATATTATAATTACTTTCAAATTATTTGCGGACCTCAGCGCGAGACTATACCATCGTTGTCAAACATCATTGTCTTCGCGCTGGCGCATGTTGATATTCCATCAGGATCACGTGAATATTTAGATCTGTCCAAACACCAGATATTTGCTTATTTGCTGTTCTTTTATAATAATTGCGACCCAATTGGGTCGCAGCTCAAGACAATAGGACGAGGATAGAAAGAACACTATTGTCTTCATTATTTGTTTATTATAACTACACGTGTCGAAGACACTAACACATTCGGGAATCTTCTAGAAGGTAGGGGATTCCTCTGGAATGAGTGTGAGGGAAACAAGGCAGCAGAAGGACTGGTAGAGAGACATTCAGATAGAGACATTGAGAGAAGAATGATCAGAGAGTTGCCAGAAGGGTCGCTGGGCTTGGATCTCTAGTCCTAAATTTGTAACAATGACTTCTCCACACGCCTAATCGGAATCTAATCCTGACACTCCGACATATTATATTTTGAAAAGTTTTGAAAAATGATTGTAAACATTGTGAACCTGTAATACATTATTATTATATAATAAGAGTATTTTTTTTACTATAATAAAACTTATAAATTAAAAAAAAAATAATGAATTGTATTATAGGATTTTTTTATATTTACTAAATTCATGGAAAAGGTGGTATATTATGCTAGTAATGTTATGTTTAGAATTACAACAGGAAGTGCATGACTATGATATTACATAAAATTATAGTTAGCATAAAATTATGTAAATTAATTACATAATTAAGAAAATGGGTGAACATAAAATCTAAGAGGTATTTTTTTATTGTGGCAGCCCAACACATTTGAAAAAATATGTTAAAAAAATAATATGAATAAAATAAACTATTTATATTTTTTTTTTTCTAGTTTTATGTCTGCAATAAATAAAATTATTATTTTGTAATAATTTGTTGTTGTTAAATTAGAAAAATAGAAATAGAATAATTTAAAATAAAATTTGTAAATGTTTATAAGAATTGTTTAAATTTTAAACATTAACGCTATTTTCTTAATTATGAAATATTTAATAAAAAATATTCGACATAATAAACTTTGATATATTAATAAAACTGTTCTTAAATGAGCATAAGTTTTGAAATGTAGTATTTAAAAGTAAATATTTTTGAAATAAAATTATTTACATTTTTTTATCATAATATAATGTCATTCTTCCTTGTTACTCATCTGCTGCAGTGCATTCATAAATCCAAAGCACGAATAAGCTTCTTTTTTATTAATATACAAATTTTTCAGATGTAGATTATTTCCAGAAAACGTCTCCGTCACGTTAAAGTTATTTTTTTTCATGAATTTCATGAAATTTTTATGAATCCGTTTTATTTTTGTTGGCGACTTATTTCTTGTAGGTTTTGATAATTACGTTGTTCATCGTAAGTGGTTTGTGTATTCGTTTGGGAGACCTCTTATTGGATGTTGTGTCCTCTCATGGTATGTCCAGATAGTGTGGTTCTTTTTTACACAAAGCTGACACCTTTGTTTCAAGTTAGTGGTTGTTCCTTCAAACTTTTGTTGTTCTTTGTATTTTTTTTGCCTCATCTCTGTCGGATTTTAGTGGTGTCAGTTCTATTGGTCTTCTCAGCATTGTTGGGTATCTTATAAAGTTGAAGTTGTTATCCGTTTTTCGAAGTCTTCCGCCAGACCCATTATGACTCTTATCATGCAGTAATCTGTCCTATAACTTGATATATAATTCTTTTACAGAAACTGTGTTTTCCTCACTAGCAGATCACATAATCCGAAATATCTTATAATACAATAATAATTTAAAATAATTATAACAAAATAATCCTAGTATTTTATAGTAATTTTGTTTGCTGCATGCATGAACGTCTTTAATTATGTTAGTTTCAGTTAGAAAACCTTACCATTTTTTTAATTATTTCCTCTTTATTCTCATCACTATCAACGTTTTATCAAGCTGCTATCATATTGTGTCTAGTTATCGTTTTTATATATTTTGCAAAGTAATAGAAGAAATATGAACAGATTTTGTCTCTGATGGGTTTTTTATTTAGTTGTTGAGAAGTTTTTGTAAGGTCCTTCAATATTTGAAACGTTTAAAATATTTTTAAATATGCATCGGATTTATTTTTGTATGTTTCTTTTTAATAATTACAAAAAAAATATATACAAAATTTTCTCAATAACTACAAACAATATAAAATTAAACATGTAACAATTGGAAAAAGTATTAGGAATTATATTATTCATTAGAAATATCCAGTTGAATTATGTTCAAAAATATAACATGAAAATGAACATATCTAAAAAATTGCTAAGGTATAAATATTAAAACTTACATATTGAAAATATTTGTGATTGATGATGATATAAATTGAAAATTTCCTAAGATTCTTGTTGATCACCAACGAAAAGAGAAAATAATATTTCATAATACAATGGGTTCACCAGAAATACACATTAAAGATTTTTTTTTGTTATAGGACTATTATTTATTCATATTTCCGTACGTTTTATAACTGCATTGAAGATAGTTGTAGTCTACGATGATTTATGATTAAAATTTCCTAAGATTCTTGTTGATGTAAAGAGGCAATATTATTTAAAAATACAATGAGTTAACCAAAAATACACAATGAAGATTTTTTATACATTAAATATAGCTGTAGTTTCTGATGAATTAAAATGTAAATTTTGTAGTTTTCTTTTTGGTCATGATGAGTGAATAATAATTGCAGCTTTTTAGTATATTTTTGTTACTCTATTCTCACTACGTACATGACGTTTATAGGAAAGTACAATTTAATCGCAAAATAATAATTTATAATAATAATAATTTATTTATTTAAGTAATTCGAAAAACTATAGCAATACACAAGTCCAGAATGAAACATATCAATTTTTATATATTAAGTGAACACTCTGTAAATATATGATTCAAACAAATTTCGTTTGTATTTCCCCCAAAAAAAAAACATTCTTGTAAATCATGTTAAGTATGAGCGTGGTAATCATATCGCCCAAAGCTGATCTGCGGTTCGTGTTGTTGTTGCCGCTGTTCTTTGTTGTCGAATGCTGAGAGTTTATTAGGCCCGGAGGTGTTCCTTGCACGCACAACAACAGAAATGGTTGCAAACAAAAAATGGCCTTAATCCGGATCACGGCAGGTGTAATTTCGCGCTGACTTTATCGCGAACGCGAATCTCTGGAAATTACAACCCGAATTTATTGTTTTCGCCGTTTTTGGAGGTGAATAAAAAAAAACATCCCAGGATTTGCATTGGATCACTGGAATAAAAGGCCGCGGAAACAATGGAATCGCTGCGAGACCCGAAATAATCCCATAAGCAATATTCAAGATGCTTTATCTTTTCAACCCCCAATTTTTATTCGCTGTTGGGACATTAATACGCTGTTCGAGATCCTGATAAAAAATGTATTATTACTAATTTTAGCTGTTACTCACATGCTTCACTTCAGAAATATTCTAGATTATACGATTTACATGCTATGCAGTATTCTACATACAATATAATTTAGTTATAATTTACCATTCCATATTACAAGCTGAGATTCCTTATTGTTTTACTGTGTGTTGATATTATATTTTATTTACATCATTTTACGAACGAGAAACGAATATATCTGCACAATATAGAAGACTACGCTTATGCATAATTAATTACATGCAAGGTCATTGTGGTGGCGCTGTCATCAAATCGTAGTTCAGCGGTAGCACTTAGTGAAGCGCCACTAGTATTTTTTAGACGGAACTGTCAAACGTCATAACCCTAAATTAGTAAAGACGTACCGTTTGAGCTAGGATTGTGCAAAAAATGTTTGGCGCCTATAAATACAAAGAAAAACATTTTTCATATGAGATAAGCGTTGTGTATTTCCAAAACTTTTCATGTGACAAACGTGCGTCCGCAATAAAATTAGTTGAGGTTATGAATCTTTGTCTTTGAAAGCTTTGACCTTATTCCTACAGAAGCGTCACTTATTTTAAAAATGTGTCCTTGAAAAATATTTATCCTCGACTGGAATTATTTGAACTCATTGCCTCATTTTTTTTGTACATTTTAGATCGAATCTATAATAATCACCTTTCCTTTAACACAAAAATATACTTTTTATAATCTAAATATTATTCAGTTTCATAAAGTCTTAATGATTAATTAAAAATTAATTGTGAACAAAAAAATAAACCGTAAAAGCTGAAATATCGGCCTAATTTGACGTAAATGTAGTATTTTTTCGTTTTTCAGCGACCGCACGTGAACACGTGAAACATATATTTTTTTGTTGGTGCATTCTTTCATTTCGCTTCTTTCATTCGTTTGCATGCGGGATGCATACTGGCTCCATTAAATTGTCTAAATTAGTTTGCAAAGCGAATTTGAATGTCGGTCGCTCGAATTGAATTTTAAAAAGGCAGGGTGAAAATAAATTCACGTGTCTCCTATAAATTAACCGTAGAAAATAATCCGAACAAACAGAAAACAAAGTCCGTAAAGTTTACACATTTTATACTAGTAAAATTAACTGCTGTTTTCTTTTCCTAGATAAATAGAATAATAGTAGGAAAATCTGTGCAACGATTTATTCTAAAGGAATAAAAATAGTTTTATTTTTATTCTTAAATTGAAATAATGATGTAAGCAATAGAAAATGAAGCTAGGAAAGTTTTTATTGAAACTAATGTTTATTACAAAAATCCTTTAAATGTTTATAATTTAAAAATTAAAATGAATAAAAAAAATCACTTTTAAATTATTTTTGTAAGGAAAATATTAAATATTCTGCAACTTTTCTGCAATTTTCATGATATTTATAAAAATATACTGTCCTTCAAAAGAGATGGCAGCTTGTGTGATGCAGCTACGCTTGCATAATGCAAATGATTCAAGTATCATCGGTTGCCTAAAAACATGCGCATATCAATTATGTATGTTTCACTTGAGGTGACGCGACTCTGCGGTCGATCAATGACAAACCTTCACTATTCATAGAGGTTTTGCATATAAATAACCACATAACACTAACTCAACTATTTACATCTTAATTCCACTAAATCATTTGTAGTTTAAAAATACAGGAAAATAAGTTGGTGCAAATTATTTATTGAAAGTGATTTAATTTGTAAAAAAAACTTACAATTATCTGAAAATATTCACAGTGTATTTGAATATTATACTGAAAGATATATTTGGACACAAATATCATCTTCAAATTTATTATACTTCTCTAAGATTAAAGATGAATTATATATTTTTAATACCTTATTTTCTATCCACACTTATTGTAAATCGTTCCTAAAATAATATTTGTTGAATTTTTGAACTACAATTAAAATTATTTGAAAAAATATCAATTACTAATTTTATATGAATTAATTCCTTCTGGTTTTATATGTAAATGAAACTTGACACGTTTTCTCTTAAAAAAATATATTTTCATCTGAACAAGACTATAGGTGACTGGTGACAGGTGACAGATTTTGATCATTGATGTTATCTAACTAACTTCATGTTAGTACTTTTTATTTACTAAAGTGTTGGGCATTAAAGATTTGTCTTTAACTAGTTTTTTTTTTAAATCATTTATTTAAATATAAAATAATTTTATAATAACCTGATGCTGCTTTTAACCGAATTAAAGTTGATAAGTTTCTACACATTTATGTAACTGTTGAGTTTTAATTTACGTGCGGAAGACTGCTTTTTTATGTTATAGATAAAATCTCACTCAATAAGTTCTTAAAATGACATACAGATAATGCCTCTATTGACAAATCCATATGATATGAAAATCTGAATTTTATAAATTTTTAGATAAAATATTGCTTTTTGATGAGGAAAAATACCGTTTAGTATTATGGGGACTCTTCTCCGTCGAGACAAATGGTAGAGAAGAAGTTTGCTGAAATTCAGATTTTTCATTATTTTGAAAATTACAAAAGTAGCGTCACTAAAACCACTGTAACTTGTGAACTAAAAGTCAGATTGCCATGAAATTTTGACAGGCGTCGTCGCAAAGCTGGTATTTCTTAAAAATCATATGATTTGTCGATAGAGGCGCCATCTATATGTCATCATACAAACTTATTGAGTGAAAGAAACTTTTTTTTCAGGATTTTTTTTTTCTGTCGAATTGATGCAATAGTATTCCAAAATATGAGTTAACTGTTCTATATTTCTCATGATAATCTATTAACATTTTTTTTTGCTGTATCACAAAAACTAATGACAAACTTAGTGTTACTCTAAAATCTTTTCAAAGTGTCCTCGTATAGATAAATCGATTCTATCAGCATTTTATTTAAGACTGACAAATATATAGATTATATAGACTATTTACACATAGCAGTGCTGGAAAGTATATTGGTGCCTAAAATATATGAAGGATAAGATTTATTGAATTATGAAACATATACATTCTTTCCAATTAATAGAAATAAAAAATGTAAATACATAATATTGTAAAAGACTTTTAGGTTTAGATTTTAATCAAGACTAAATAATTTATACATACAAATTTGTTGATTTACTTATTTTTTCCATGTAAACTAAATGTTTCTTTTTACATGTAGTTGGTTTTACTTTTTTTTATTGTTGATGGTAATTTACACGTAGAGAAATTCTCATTTCGAGTGATCATAAAAAAATAGCATTAAAACAACTAAAGCAATAATCTAGCAAAGTTTACAAACTTTTTTGAGTATGAGAATATTCAAGTACTGTTATATATTCACCTAAATATATAGTAATAGAATTCCAAACTGCAATCGTCTCTGAAATGAAACTAAAAACTATCTTGCAAACACAAAGTTTCGGAGTGTTCGCAATTCTTAAATAATAAAAAAGTGGTAAAATATACAAAATCATCCCAATATATAAAATATTCAATTGATTTTTTGTATTTCTATATGAGTAAAATTTTAATATTAAAATTAAATAATATAAAAGTTGGAAAATTTCAGTCGATTATTTAAATAAATGAAATATTATAAAATTCTAAATTAAATGAAATTTTTATTTTAAATAACCTGTGATTGTGTTTCAAAAAAATGTACACAATTGTATGTATCTTCTTGAAGATCATTTACATTTATATCTGATTCACTTTCGATTAAAAGTATTGACTGGAGTTTTACCATTTCTAGTGTTTTGTCATCTATGTTCTTGAGTTTTAAAAAATCATATAAAATATAACAATGCTAGCTATAAGTAGTCAGAAATATGAATCATTCTTTCAGAGAATTAAGGGTAATATCCAGAGTATAATTGAAAACGTTTAGTTTAAATTTAATCACCTCTTAATATTTCACTTTCTTCATAGTAATTGACACTTTTTTATTCTGGATCTAACTCTAGTTTTGAAAAAAAAATCTGATTTAAAGATTCTCATGTGATCATATACAGATTGTCTATAACTTTTCACTTTTTGTATAATTTGACAAATTTAAAGTTACAGATTGCAATAGTTTCGAGACTGAAATAATTTCGAAGAAATGATATTTTCCAAAAAGAATTACACCGCATATAAAATTATATTTTTTTATTTATTTTTTGCTAACCCTATTGGTTTAAGTTAAGATTCTGCATCTCTGTTGATATCTTTTCTTTTTTTAGAATAATGCATCTCATAGATTTCTCAAAGTTGAAATCGTAAATATTTTAACGTATCTGCTTCACCATCTAGTAGGACTCAATGGTTTTAAAGTTGTTAATTGTGAAACATACTTTTTAGCACTTTCCAACGTTTTGTAAAATCAGAAAAAAGTGTAAAGTTCTTGTACAATAGAAAAAAGTTATTGCTTTAATAGGATAATCGTTCACAACTTCTATTAAAAAATGTATGAAAGAAAGTTTTGTATTTTAATTTCGCTGATTTTAAAGTACTTTAAATAATTAAATATTTTTTTTATCTTTAACACCTCTAGTAAATAATGTTAAAAATAATTTTGATAAAATGTATTAAAATATTTAAGAAAAATATATATAAATAAATATACAAATAAATATTTTTTAATATATTATTTAAATTCTTTGGTAATGAGAAAGTTACTTAATATAACGGACTATATCTATAATTTTTATTTAAAAAATAAATAAAAACATTAAATATTTAAAAGGTAAAAAACGTCTTTAAAACGTCAATTGTATATAAATTTAAACTGGAATGGATAACTTTTTTTCTATGAAAAATTATTTTTAATTAAAATTAATTATATTTGAAACATTTAATAAAATAATTAAAACATTAAATATTTAACAGGTAAAAATACCCAGAAGTCTTTATATTGAACTATTGAATGTTTATATTTATTAATAACTTAATTTAAGTTCTTTTTGGTTTAAATTTAAAAAATCGTTTTGCATTTTTTATGTTATTTCACTTTCACTAATCACTAATATAAATCACAGATATAAGTTGTAAATCAATGAACAGGGGTGATTTGAATATTTTGCACTTACATAGAATTTTTTACAAATATTTTTTAATATATTATTGTATAAATTATTTATTATGAATGAATATATTTAAAATAATAACATTAAATATTTCAAAGGTAAAGTCGTTTTATTGGACTATTATTATTGGTATTTAGCACTAACTTAGTTTATGTTATTTTTGGTTTAAATTTAAAAAATCGTTTCACATTTTTTATGTAATTTTTGAGCGACAAAGGCTACCGATAACATTAGATATGCGCTAATGTAAATCCGTGCGATAAGTAGTAAATTAATGAACAGGGGTGATTTGAATACACTGCACATACATATAACTCGTCTGATTCTGGGATCAGGCTGAATGGGATTGGAAATTGTTGTTCTGCCATGGAATTTCCATCCAATCTGCACCTCACTCTCTCTCACTCCCGCATACTCTGTTGTGGATGTGCATATCTCTCGCTCACTCTGACTCTTTTGCATTGTATGTTTGCGGTTTCTGTTCAACGGAATCGATCGCATAATGGACCGCATAGGAACAATAGGTAGTAACCCTTTGGTTTTTGTGCAGGTGGAATTTGGACTGGGTGATCGAATTAAGCAGTAAAGTTCATTCAGAGTCGAGCCGGCACTAGTCGCATTATTCGTCGTTCACGAGAGCAATAGTGCTACATGGACGGGCGTGGAAAGTGTTTAACGCTCGGTGTAATGTGATTTGGCATTTGGCACATCACCAGGAGGAGACGATCCCAGGCCAGACGTCCTGACATCCAGACACAATGCTCCTTGATTACAGCTGCTGGCTGTGCCTGATCAGCTATTTCCTGCTGATCCATCAGAGATCATCCATGGCTGCCCCGCCCATCAACAACCAGGATAATGTTCAAGGTAATACACTTTTTTTTCCTTTAAATGAACAAAACTCACATAAAACATCTATAAAACGACATTTATACATAAATTTAAACTCAAACGAATAAAAGATTATTTTTAATCTTAACATTCGAATAATATTGTATAATACCAAAAGTTAATTGTGGCAAAGTTATATAAGTTTTAGTCTCAAGTTTTCTCTTAAAAAAAAAATATTTAATACAAGCTTATTATAGTACATAAATGTAATTAATTTATTTGATTTTATATACATTAAAATTATATAAAAATTGATTTATGTAAAATAAGTAAATAATTATAATCCAATATAATCTAAATTCTTAATCTTTTCTGATTAAATAACAAAAAATAAATTTTACAACATAATATTATATTATTTTTTTACATGATTTCAATTTATTTTTTAAACTTCTTTTCCTAACTTTGCTTCTATAAAATTTCGCGTGAAAATAATATAAAATTGGAATAAAAATCTTTTGCTTGTAGACATCATTTAATTTAGATAAATGTGAATTTGAATATGTCATATTAATTTTCCACAACTTTAACTACTTTTTTTTTTACTTCTATTTCCAATGCAAAATATTTGTGTATTTATATAGACTTTCCAATCAATTTCGAATAATTTCTACTCATAATTTTAGTATTATAAAGAATTAAAAACATTAATAAGAAATATTACATTAACCATACAATTTTGTAATGGAAAATTTTAAAATGGAAAAATAATAATTCTCTTCTATTTTTTTTTTCTAATTTTTGAAAATTTATATCAGTGTCTATCTATTTTACTTACGTCTTATATAACACCTCACTCAATAATATCGTACGATTACAGATAGATGTCTCTTCTATCGACAAATCCATATGATTTTTAGGAAATACCAACCTTCATCCTGCGAACTTATTGAGTGAGGTGTTATGTATATAATCTCTTACTAAAATATATGTATATTTTTAGAGCTTTTTTGATTGTAGGAAATAATTTTTGAGTTAAACGCATTGAGTCCAAAAATGATAATATTTTTAGTTCATAAAGTATAAATGTGACAATTATATAAGGTCTGCTAATAAAAATATAAATTGTGAAGGTCTGCATAGTTGATTCTTCAAATGTTTCATTCTTAAATTATTATCTAGAGTATAACCAGATTATTATTTTAAAATTAATCTTTAAATTGAGGACCTATTTACACCAGTGTTTAGACTCAAATATCCAAGAAATTCACAAATTACAATATGTTACAGTAATAACGAGTTGTTATTTCATGTAGCATTATATAATGCTTATAGAACTGCCAACATAATACAAAAAAGCGCCAAATTTAAATAAGTTTGGGTCTATTTTACTTACGTCTTATATATGTATATAAATTCACATTCTAAAATATTAGTATATTTTTAGACCTTTTTTTATTCTAGAAAATAATTTTTGAATAAAACGCATTATTTATTCCAAAAATAGTAATATTTTTAGTTCGTAATGTGACGATTACATATGGTATATTAGTAAGTGTTTTGGATTATTTCAATTTTGAAGGGCTGCATAGGTAGATTCTTGAAATGTTTAATTCTTGTTTTGTAATATTTTTGAGTGAAAATCCACTAAAAGATCAAATAATTGAATTATTATCTAGAATATAACCAGTTTTCTCACATTTTTTAAATTAATCTTCAAATTCATTTGGACTAATATCCAAGAAATTTATAAATTGCAAAATGTTACAATTATAACGCATTGATAATTCATGTAACATTATTTACTAAATGAAAAAAGCGCCAAATTTAAATCAGACTGGGTTATCCTATATTATGAAACATATTTCCTTGCGAAATACTATTATTAGTTCTTCAACTGATTGCATTTTATACTTGTAAAAACTAGGATCAGTATAAGTTACTCAGATGCTTGTTTTTGAGTGAACATGATTTATTGAAGTATTTTGTCTCAATTTTATCTCAAAATAATTCGTTTTTAAAACTTTATTTTATTGTAAGTTAATGAAACGTGTTACTATTAGGAACTCAAATTTTCATGATTTATTTATTTTTATATTTGTACAAGTGCTTCTTAACTTTCATACCAATATTTTCAAAGACAAAATATTTTTAGTAAAATACATTTTAAGATTTTTTTTAAAGTATTAAAATGATAAATTAAGATGTGAATTTGAATATCTCATATTACATTTTGTCAAATTTAAATATATTTTTTAATTGTATTTTCAATACAAAATATTTGTATATTCATATAGATTTTCCAATCAATTCCGAATAATTTCTACATTGAATTGTCCCGGCGAAAATATAAAATGGTATCAAATTGTTACTTTTATTTATAGATCAATTTATTTGTTAATTATTTAGTTTTAGTTTACTCACCAAACTTCCAGATTATTTTTTAAAATCAATATTTTTGCTCAATTTTTATTATTATTATTTAGTAAATAAATTCCTTAAATGTATATTATTATGTGACTATATAAATCCGGTTTTTCAAGGTAACAATCACGTTCTATCTCGTGCATTTACATGATTTTGCAGCATTTCCTATGAGTCTCTAAAATTTCGAAACATTGCAAGATTTTGCCTATATGATTTGGCGTCTGAACACGTACTGAATACTTAAGTATATCTTTAAAATACAAGGTCAGGATATAACTGGCTTCAATAACATTTAAATTATAATAAATAAATTATTTGATTTATGGAATCTTGTAGTTTATGTAACATTAAAAAAAAAACAAAATAAATAATTATCTTAAAGCATTTTAACTCCTACTAATAATTAAAATATTAACCAAAGTATTCGGATGTTCTCCAAAATGTTGTTTATTAACTGTAATTTATTTTATATCAAAAAACATTTTTATAAATTAAGTTTGGTGGATCGACTAATTGTGCAATTTTTTTTATGTATTTTTAAAATTTCATCAATTTTAAGAGTTTTCCATTTAAATACTTAGTAATAATCTAAACTAAATTATGATTGGAATTAAATTTAATTATTTTTTATTGGCTTTAGACATTTTTTTGGACGAACACTTTACATATTGTAAACACATTATTGATATGCGTTAGATTGACCGAAACCTATTTCGTAATATAATCATTTTTTTTCTATAGATCAACTAATATTTACATATACATAAAGTAAGGGTCTTTGCTTTTTTTATACATATTGCATAACACTCCCTAATATTGATCTTAAGTTCAATGTGTTGTTCAAAGTTTTGGGGCTCAGACCCTTGTCGTTTTTGTTATTTTACATTTTTCGATTTATTCTCTACATGAAAACTAACATAAATGATATTGCCCTTTGACCAAAGAGATTTATAAATGTAATAATAAAATATAATAATTACATAACATTATTACAGTTTTTACACGATACTATTTAGCTTTAAATCCGTAGATTACTTTGTACTTTTCAGACAAATTTAAAGTGCGAACGTTTTAAAGTTTTAAGACTCTAATATGTGCAATAAAAACGAAATGTTTTAACTAAGACTTTATTGCCAGTTCCGGCTCTATTTACATAGTCGTAATTCGTTTGCTTTGATTCGCAACATACACGACTAATGCAGTTAGTAAGTCCTTAAACTGCACAAAGGCCAACCTCCACTGAGATTTGCAATTATATCCTATTCCCTTAACGGTTTTTGTTTCATTGGGACCTAATCCCTTTGCAATCAATTGCATTAAGCTATTAGTTACGACTCTATTCATAATTAATCATTGTCTCAAGCCACGACAAATGGTTCACAAAACGTGTGTTTATTAATTATATAATGAATTCACTGTAAACTAGAATATCTAGGATGAAATATAATTATTTAATACACAAATGTATGTGAATTCATTAGAAAATAATTAATTTTTATTGTGTTATTATAGTTTTTTTTTTAAATAATATTTCCAATTTATTTTTGTTTATTAAATAAATAAATATTTTTCATAATATAATATATAATGAAAATTATATTTTTTGTATCAAAATGTATTTAAAAAAATAATTTTCTCTTTAAAGAAATTTCAATATCAAAGAACATTAATTTCAAAGTAAATACATGTTAATTAATATAATTTTTAGTTACCTAGACAAAATATTGATTTCCATCATTGAAACACTTCTCTTTAAATCGTTGAATTATTTAATGAACTATTATATAAAATTAGGATTTTATGAAATCAATATTAATTATCTATTACTAAATATCATGTTTTAAAATGTAGAATTTTCGAATTATTTTTTATAATAGCAAAAGTTTACAATTATTAATATTATCTACAATCTTTGTTACTGCTGCGTATAATTATGTTATGGGGTATTTTGTTAACATAAGTAGCGCCTCTTCAGGAAAAACGTTTAAGCTTTAACAAAAACAAATATTCATAACCTCAAATTATTTTACTAACAGAGAAGCATGACGATCAAAGACAATTACTTTTGACAGCTCCATCTGAAAAAAAAACTAGTGGCGCCTCACTAAGAGCAATCGTTAAATTAAGATTCGATAACTGCGTCACCATATAGTTCAGGGCGGATATATCCGCCGTGCGTAGGTAATTCGTTAATAAATTATATTAAATTGCTTATGGTTAAAATGATTAAATTTTGTTTCTTAAATGTCGGAATTATTGAAATTAATTTATTTTTTGTTCATAACTTTAGTTATTTTTCTAATATTAAGGCTTTAATAATAAATATGTTTTTTTTTGTTAAAGTTATTGAACTACTGAAGGCTATTGACCTAAAGTTTTTGTAGCCAATTAATTAATATTCGTATCGAGTTTCACAGATAATTTTATGGAATTATCGCTTTACTTGTCGAAGTTTTCCTAGCGGAAAGGATATTAAATGTAAATATATATTCAGAAAATATACACGATAAAATTAATATTAGCACTTATTAAAAAACTTATATAAAGTCAAGTCTAACGAACAACAGAAAAAAAATGTATACTTAAAAGAAACAAAGTTTTAATACAGTACAGATATGGTTATTTTTATCGCCGTAACATAACTATACAAATTAATATGATGGCACTAACATAAAGTCACGTAAACTAAAACTTTTTATATTTTCATACCACAATGTAATAATAGTTAATTATTAAAAAAATATCAAAATTATGTTATATTTTACTTATTTTTATTATGAAAATGTATTTATTACTTAAAATGTACATAATTATTATTCTTTAAAGATTTCATCAGAAATAGAAATTGACTATGATGAAAGATTTATTACTTAGAAAAATAGTTTCTAGTATATTTTAAAATAATTTTAATAGTTTACATTTTGTTAATAGATATCCAATTATTATCTATGTCATACTTTATTTAACTTTTGTAACCTAAAGAACATCAAGTATCTAGTTGAAATTTTAATTATTTCAAAATAAATTTGTATTTTTTGTTAAAAATACTTCAGGCTAAGATCTAATCGGAGGAAAAATATTGAAGAAATAACCAAAAATGAGATCCTGTTTCTATCAATTATATTCAATAAGATTCTAAGAAAAAAAACAGTTCCCCTCAATGCAAAATAGCTCAATTAATATTAATACCTAAGTCAGGAAAGGTTTCTGAAAATATAAAATCATATAGACCTAATATAATTATACTTAGAATAATATAAAAAGTGTTTGAAAAATTATTAATGAAAAGGCAGAAAATTGTTAGAAGTAATGACGAACTTATACCAAAGCAATTTGGATTGTTTTGTCAACAAAATACCATACTGCAAGTTAGGAGAATGGTGGATATAATAAAACAGGAGCTGAAAAAAATTTGTATCTAATTATGTCAAATATACCGCAAGGAAGCGTGTTAGGACCTATTCTGAATATACTGCAGATATGCCATTAATGGATAAATCAATAGCTACAACTTTCTCCTGCAAAATAATCATAAATAAATTTGTGTCATCCTGCAATAATATCATCTAAAGCAGACCCAGCACGTGCATCATACAATCTGCAAGAAAATATAGACCTAATACAGGAAAGGCAACAAAAGTTGAGAATAAAGGTGTATAAATCAAAATCATTACATGTTATCTTCACCATAAAAAAGGACTCCTAACAAAACTATGTAGGTATGCATTTAGATAGAAGTTTGACTTGGAAAAATCATATTCTAGCAAAAAGAGAACAACACGAAATTAAGTTTTGGAAACTATACTGGCTATTACAGGAAGACTAACCAATTTGTAAATAAAATAAATTGCTCATGTTTTAAAACTTTCTGGACCTTCAAAATACAGATGTAGAGATACAATAGCAGCAAAGATTCTACTAGAAGAACCTAAGAAATATCAGTGATGTTAAATATTACGAATAAATATTATAAATAGAAACTGTAGAGGAATTAATTATGAAAGAGAGTAGCAGATGCCAAAATAGGCTATAAAAACATCCAATTAGATTTCAATCGCTTTGACAATAGTTTCAAAACGTTGCAACTGATTAAAAATTTTACAAAAAAGAGAAAATTATCCAATAAAATTATGTTATCCATTAAATAATTTACTAAATGTTTTCTTATAATCTATAGTGAATAAAATCGACTCTAAAATGAGATAAACTCAAATCATAAAAATTTTTAACATAAAATTTTCAATTTGGTTAAAATTTTCAATATAGTACAATATTTAAAATTGTCAAAATAAAATAATAAAATGCTGTTTTTACCTGACCCAAATATCAACAAAAAAAAAACGTATGTAGTTTCGTTTGTCGATGCTGCTGCTTTTATAAATTTATTGAATGCGCAAGGGAAAACACGTTTCAATAATTCGACTGGAAACGCACAACAATGGTTGCACGCAATTCGGTTTGTATATGAAATCCCGCATTTCAACCCTATTTTCATATATTTGTCTCTGCGTGTATACAACTATTTTTTTTTTTCATACATTGTTTTCGTGCGTTTATTTTATGTACATCTATTTTTTTTTCTGGTTCAAATTTACAAAGTACTCGGATCGAGTGTCCATACAAAATTGTGTTTGTTGTGTCCCAAATAAATAACATAATGATCGAAAATATCTATTCGGTACAAAAAAAAAACGAAATAATGGAATAAAACATAAAATGAGGAACAATATCTACAATTGTTTATTTTGCTACAACAAAACCGAATGTAAATTTTATGAATTCTTGTAAATGGATTACTGTACTAAAACACTGGAATTTTCACAACAAATGCATAGTATATTTCAAAAGGTATATTAAATATAAACAGGAAATGTATAAAATATAATTAAAATCATTTTGAATAGACAAAAATGTTATTCCTGTTTTTAATTAATTTATCAGTTAATAACTTCTATAATTCTTTTATCATCTATTAACTTGCATTTTGTATTAATTTTTTTTTTAATATAAACAAGTAATGATAGTAATAGACAATTTTTTTGCAGAAAGAGCTTTTGACATAAATCCATACATTATAGTCCTTCTATTTTTATACTATCCATACCCTAGTATGACAAAAAAATAAAAGTTTTCGCCCAAAGACAAGCTGTATTTAGAGTTCTTCAAAAATATAATTATTTTAAAATTATATATAGATTTGTCTTGATTTTGAGCTCACAAAGCCTAGGGTATTTAGGTACATGCCTTATTGCCTTAATAGGAAATCCATCATTAACTGTGACTATCGTATAGTCTAGTACTATACACTATCTCGACCATGAAATACACAGTATTTACAATAGTTAATTTTATCCTGCATTTAAATACCGGTATTGATATAAAAACCGGTATTGCGGTATTAACACATTAATATATAAAAATACGGTAATTGACGGATTTAGAACTATGTCTACGATTAAAAAATAATTTATTATTTATTGTCCATAGTTTTATGAGTATATAGGAAGGAAAGGACATTTTCTGCGTCTAGTATAATAAAAAATTGATATTATTATTATTTTTATATATGACAAAATAACAAGTTAAAAACCATATGTTGTCAGTTCTCTTTCCGCTGATTGTTTCTTTTGAGTTTTTGTGCATTTTCGATGAAAGAACATACAACATTTAAATAATAGTGTAAAGAAGTTTTCTTGATGATGTAGATTGTGAGAATTAGGATAACTTTTTATGTCCATACTTTGGATGGTATGTGGGTCACTGCTGAAGAGGAGAAAAAAAGACTGACCAAAAAAAAATCACCATTTCCTTCAAAAACATAACAACCTCTTTCTCGCTAAGCACTAGTTGAGAAAATGTATGTTTTCCAGTAATCTAATATGATTTAATCAATAGATATCATCCAAACCAAATCTGGATTCAACTTAAAGACCAACTCGGTAAAAATGGAATTCATCTCAAGACAAATATCAAGAATTAACTGATGCGATTGTGTGTAACTTAAGTGTACCTCTCCCACCGTAGTGTTACGTGCAATGCCCCAAAGAACCAATAAAACCGATCCCAAATGCCCCAAATACAAAAAATCAAGACAATAAATAAAAAATTAACACCACTAGGTCCTTCATCCAATTAATATTCATGACCACAAGCAACCAGAAGACACGCTTAGTCAGTTACACATCAATACGTAAGTCTGCTTTTACCGCAATTTTACGTACATATTAATGTTCGACCTGGACAACCCACAATGAGACGAACCTTTGAAGATGTCGCCAACCTTCCTACAAAAACAATATCTATTTATTTATGTTTAAACCCATAACGAATTTCGCGTTATATTAGTTCTTTTTTGCAGAAAAATATAAAATTTTACTCGCTTCAGAATATTTTAGTGAAAAATTATCATAGAATTGTATTGAATTTTTTAACAACAATTGCAACTAAACCGACCAATACAAATTATAAAAGAAATGAATAAAATCTTATATTGAAAACCGAATTCCGGTTAAAATTTTTGCACTAAATATAATCATAGTTTGTATATTAATAAGTATTGTGTAAAATAAAATCAATGTAAAAACTTAAAGGAAAATATCTGGTATTTATGAAAGATATTTTTATTCATAAACAAATTATGTATAATAATAAAATATATATAAAACATTTTTATTACTAAATTTTTAATTAGGGAGATTCATGGCCGAATGGTTAGAGTCGTCCCTCACGATCTTGTGAGTACGGGTTCGATTCCCAGCCAAGCCAAATAGGTAAAACTTCCACTGGGAAAGTTTATCTAAAAAATAAATAAAAATGTCAACACAGATTAAATGTCACACCAGATTTACTAAATGTTCTACACGAACAGATTCTAAATAAAAAAAATGAATTAAATAATGAAATATGTGAATAATTGTGCTTTTTAATGTGGGTATCAAACTATATTAAAGCTTAAGACAAGTATGTTAAAAATTTCTGAATGCGGAATTTCAGGTCGATAAAGATTAAAACAAAACCGGTAACGCGCGCTGAATTCCAGTTTCCGGTTCGCCGTTACAAATTGAAATAAAGTGGAAGCGCGGAGTTTCAGCAAAAGCTGACGTAAACAAAGTTCAAGGTAGCAACTGTTAAAAATAATTACATTCATTCCCCTCTTCCATATTTTCTGTTTTTTAAATCTTTTAAATTTTTATTGTATTTTTTCACGTATTCGTGTCAGATGGTAGATTGCGCGGTCCGAGGTGCGACGGATTTATATTAATTTATGTGCGCGAAATGCGTAAATTACGATTTATCGGTCGGTTAATCTGCATAAGAAATGCGACTTCATTTTCCGCTTCCGTTCTTCTAATCTTCCGGAGGCCGTTCTATTTATAAAGAAACGCGAGATATAATAAGCTAAAATGAGTAGAGGAAAGTAGGGTGGAAAAAACTGCGCTCAGCTAACAACTCGCATTTGCATATTTCGCAATTTACGGCGGCCACGTGTAATTGAAATATATTTCTTTTTCATCTTGGACTTTTATATGAGAAAATAAATTAGTTCTCCGGTTATAACACAATTCAATGTGAGCTTAAACAGTTCACGATTTTTCAAGTCTGGAGATTATATGAATTTGCCTGTGCTGTTGTAGTCGTTTGTGTTTTCCGGAGTCGCTGAAAATATGTTTGAAGCAAATTATAAAATGTATTTTAAGATTAAAATGCAAGCGAGTTTTAATGTAGAATTTCATAAAGGAAATTGAGAAAAACTGAGGTCAACAACTCTTTGTGTTTTATAATCCAATTATGAAATAATCCACGAGATTTTAGATTATTTAATATGATTTATATTATAATAATTCTATGTTCTATTTGTTCATTTTAACTTTTCAGATATATTTTATTACTATTATCAGATATATATTATCAAGAGTATCACACACAATTCAACCGTAAAAAATATTTGGAATCAAATGAAAATTAAAGAATGCGAACAAATAAACTGTAAAATGCAATAAAATATGAAATAACTGATTAAATAATTACAAATATGAAATATCAGTCGTAATAATTGCATTATTATTTTCTTGTTTCTATTATTGTTGTTATATAAATATAGTTTTAGTTGTTATCTGGTTGTTTATCTGCAATAAATATAATTGTTAATTATTTTTCTTTAAATTAGTTCTATAAGCAAAATTTTAAATTAATATTATTAAAAGAATTTGAAATATCTTCATTATAGTAATTCTCGATATTTGTTACTAAAATATTAAAATATTTATTGTAACAGAATTTTTAGATTTTATTGACTTTTTTCGAGTTTATACTTTCTTTTTCTATTAAATATTTAATTATTTAGATATCACCGATTATAATTGATTCTATATTTTTTTACAAATCAAACTTAAGGAATTTTTTTGTTCAAAGTAGTTTTAGTTATAATATTTTTATAGCAGTTCTTACAAATTTCTTGGCTCATGTAGATATGTAAAAAAAAGGATTAAACTATTATTTCTTGGACATTGTCCAGATTTTTAAATTCTTCATTTAGTCTCGAAACAGTATTTATTGAGTATCTATTTTTATTAACAATAAGTGAAAAATATTGATATTTGCACTAATAATTATTTCAATTGAATTAATATTTTTATATTGATTTGAGCAATTTATAAAATCTAAAGATTTTAGATTTTTTTTTTAAGTTTAAAACAGAACATGAAATTGTGACGAGTTTCCTATAATTATATAGATTTATTAAAATTGTACTGTAACTTCATAAATTTGTAATCTTATCGGACTACGAAGAATATAAAATTTTCATTATTTGGGAAAACGCTTGGTTTGCGAATTATATTCTCTTGAATCACAACTCACCCTATAAATATTATAAGAAGTAAAGGACATAGTCTTAAGTGATTATATTAATAAAAAAAGCTATTTGGAATTATTTAAATTTCATATTAACAACAGTAGACAATACAGTGTACAAATTCCATCCCTGAGACACGACACGACATATTTTCTTGGGTAAGATTAATTTACTGGATAAGTTACATTTTACATAGTACAAAATCATATTTATGAATATAGATTATAAATTTTAAATGAGTTACGTATTCAGGACAACCAATATTTTTTATTGAAAATTTTGTATGATGGCACCACACATTATTTTGCAAGTAATATTGGTTTATAGTACGTTCAAAAAGAAACACGTATTCAGGATAACCAAAATTGCCTAGTAAAAACCGGTTAAATTGCAAATTACCGGTATTTTAATTTTTAACCGGTTAAATTGTAAATTACCGGTATTTTTTAATTAAAATATTCATTTTATAGTACTAATAGTTATTAGCACGGAATATTTGTTTATATTATGTACAAAAGAATAATGGAAAATAACTTAATAAGTTTTATTAAAAGTATAATTACAAGAAGAAACACGTATTCAGCATAACCAAAATTGACTAGTAAAAACCGGTTAAATTGTAAATTAGTTATTTTTAATTTAATTTTTTAACTGATTAAATTGTAAATTACCGGTATTTTTAATTTAATGTTTGACCGGTTAAGTTGTAAATTACTAATATTTATAATATGTTCAAAGGAATAATTGAAAATTACCTATTAATTTTTATTAAAAGTTTGATAACAAAATAGACATTATTTCTTAAAAAGAGAAAATATTAACAAAATAATAATCAATTCTTAATATAACAGAGCAAAATACTTTTTTTAAATATTCAAATACCATTCTTTCTTGGAATTAAAATGTGCACGCAGTAAATAAATCTATGCAGAAAAAGTACTGCATCAATATTTATAACTTTCACTTTAAGAAGATGGTTTTAAATCAGTGTTAAATACTTCCCACTGCTACAATTCTCATCTCTAAGCACAACTATTTATATTTTAATAAGTTTTGTTAAATATGCGGATTTTATGATTACTATTATTAATTACTGAAATTACCAATATTTATTGTCAAAATTTACCGGTAATTTTTGTGATCATTTTAAAACCCATTAACTTTTTATCGGTAATCAAACCCTTAGTTAAAATTGAATATAATTACATTGAAGTAGATTTCAACGTTATTTTAATATAAAATAACATAAATTCTACTTATTTTCAACCAAAATAAATAAATAAAATTCATTATAAATATTTGGGTAAAAAAAACTTTCATTTACCTCCAAATTATATTTTATGTAAAATAATAAAACATGCTTAAATATTACAAATATTTCATTTTTTATCAAACCCCATATTTAAATTAAAATATTAAAATAGATTTCCAATTTGGATAACGATTTCAATTAATTTTTTCAATACATATAGAATCTACATGCTTTTATTGTATGTTGGTTTAAAAAATCTTAATTATTATTATTTTTTGTCTTTATATTTTTACTTAGATTATAATACACTATTGTTTTTAACGTTTCTCAATACAAAACGAAATAAAGTATCAATACTGAGTTGTTTCCACTTGAGCGAGTTACTGGCAAGCCATAGTAATGCTATTAGTTTGGGAAGGAAAAAAATATTCTTGAAGTCGTAAACACGGAGGATTTATTTTATTCGTATTCGTTTTGTCTGACACTTTTATGTTTCCGCCAGCTGATAAAGATGGTTCACGTTATGTATTCTAGTAATTCATTTTCCCGTTGCTATATATATATATGTAAGCATACAAACACATTCCGCATTTGCTATGGGTTCTGTTCGAAGCATTTCATATATTTATATACAGATTACATTCTGCATATCCGGCTCGATCTTCTTATTTTGTTCGAAACTGGTGCGATAAGAGTGCCTGGTTGAGAATGGAATGAAGGAAATAAAGAAGAAGGAACTAACATATTTATTCAGTGTGTCCCATTTGAGCAACGAGTTATAGAACTGCCAACAGCAGATACAGAGAATGTTGAAACGGGCGGCTCGACGTCGCGTTTCCACGACAGCCAATTATTAAAATCCATACTTTGCATCTTTAAGATAAGCGAAACAACATAGGAGAAACTCGAAGTACGCAGACAGCCCTCGACGTCGAATACGAATTACATCAGCTAACTAAATTTCGATTTAATGAAGGTTCGAGGTCAGTGCTACTGTTGCTGATTGGAATCGTCTGATTCTCCCTACCAACTTGTCTCTCAAGTGCGGATGCTACCCTAATTAGGAACTTGTGAGCATGCACCCTAGTATACCAACATTTTGGATAACTGATTCATCCACATTCGTTCGAATGAAATTAATTTATTCATAATTTTTTTTTCCAACTCCCAAGTCTAGTTACATATTGTTTGACATATTTTTACAGCGATTATCAACCTATGAGTCGCATTACATTTTTAGTGCTTCAAAAAATGACACCTGTCACATTTCCGTCAAAGTGTCAAAAAAACATTTTGTTTGACATACTTTTGCAGCAATTGTCAACCTATAAGACGTATGGCATTTTTTAGTGTTACTAAAAATAACAACTGTTACATTTCCGTCAAAGCGTATTCTCAATTAGATATAAATTTTGATGTATCATTGGATACTTTCTTTACTTCTTGATTATAACTCTGAGTTAAACATTTCATTAATTTGATTTCGTCTTTGGTTAACTGATTGATTATCAATATTCCATTTGCTCATTACAACAGTTAGTACATCTTTGGGTTACCAATTAATTGACATATTTTAAGTATTATTAGTCTATTCTTTATTCTATTTCTCACTTAAATTTTAAGTCATATTTGTCTTTAGTTTCTTCCTCATGCCAATTCACAGTGAAACATTAATTTAATTCCTACACTGAATTATACTTAAATTTGAGTTCATCTTTGACTAACTAATAACTTATTGATTGTTTTCATTTAGTTCTTTATCTATGACTTATTCTTCAATTTTACTGCATATTTCAGTAACTTAATTGATTTAAATTTATTCTACTTTCTAACAGAAAATTATTCATAGACAAATTTATTTTCATTTCATTACAACTTTGACTTATACTTCAAATTTAGTGCATCTCTCAGTGACTAATTAATTGACCTAATTGTATTAAATTTGTTCTTCTTTCCTATTCGAATTTATATTCAAATTTTAATGCATATTTTGGTAACTAATAAATATAAACATAAATGTTTTCACTTTATCCTTCATTATAACTATGACTTATACTTCAATTTCAGTGCATCTATCAATGACTAATTAATTGACTTAATTGTTTTCCATTTATTCTTTATTCTAACTCTAAATTATTTTTAAATTTTACTGTAAATTTGAAATATTATTACAAAGTCAACTTTAAATTTTTTTGTACATTAGATAAGCTTAGTCCATAAAACTTATTTTATCAAGCATCTTCTCTTTGCTTACTGATTTCAGTTTGAAAATTTTGAAAGAAAATATGAAATAAACAGTTTTCTAACATAAAGATAAACTATTAACAAACTTCTCTTTTAATCCTAAAAAACTGATGATGTGTGTCAATTTGGAAATTTTGCGTGCAAAAATAAAGAAATTCCTACTTTTTATGATTATATTTATTAGGAAAAAATAAAATAATATACATAGTAATTGTTTTTATATAGAATTATTTATTAAGTAAATTTAGTTCATTTAAATAATATTAATATCTATTATTTCCTTTTATTGTGAATCTACACAAAAAACAGTTAAACCTCTTTTTAACTTCTAAATATTGAGTCTTAATTGATAACATGGTTTCTATGCAAAAAGTTTACATAACTATCTGAATTATTATTATTACTAAAAATAAACAGAAATTTAAAATGTATATTTTCATTATTGTAGTTTAAATTTTACTGCAACTTTAGTTAAAAAATTAACATATTTTAAATGTTTTCAATTTATTTTTCATTACTACTAACTAATTAAACTTTAACTTCAGTAAATTATAGGATAAATAATTAATTGATATATTTTGTTCTTTATTTAAACATTTCAACTCAAAATTAGACTTGAATTTATGTGCACTTTTTTCATTATATACGACTTACATATTTGTAACTATATCATATTTAATAACAGGTAATTTTTGAATTTTTCACATGTATTTAGATGATTGTATATAGATGTATTTAGAAATTTGAAACTGAAAATATCTTTACAATTAGCTTGTTGCAATTATTTGCATTATTTTATTAAAGCTAGTTATATATCCATTTAGATTGTTATATAATATAATTATCACAGCTTATTTTCATATAATATATCAACTTTGATATTTTTTATGATTTTTATTGTATAAATGAAATAAATTATGTGTATGTTTAGCAATTATTGTGATATACAAACTTTTATTTTCTTTTACTATTTCCAACTTGATAAACTTAACGATTTTTTGAATATAGCTGTTTAATAAATAATTTAAATAAATATAAGAATTATATATTTTTTTTTAATAAAAACATGTGGAGCAGGGGATGAAAATATACACGAAATAGATTAAAATATAATTTTTATATTAAAATTTAGATGGTCGCTGAAGAGCACCTAAAATGAATACTTTACACATTTTCATGTAATTACTGCATGTAAGAACAAAGGCTAATAAAGTAAGATTAGAGAATATTTATAATGACATTATTTTAGTATTATTAAAGCCTCATTAGCTCATAATATATGTTATGTAACTAACCCTAAATTTGAGAAGATAAATATGGAAGAAAATGGGCTATAAAATTAACCAATAAACAGATATATAGTTATACTGAAGCAGACCATAAAGTTTCCGTATATTATAATAATATTTAAGATTTTTTTATATTGTTATATAATGATTGATTTATTTAGTAACGAATTTTTCACATAAAAATATTTATGAAGAAGTTGATATAATTATTTTACAATTACGTAATATTGGATTTTATTAATTAGTAAGTTATACACAAAAAAAAATCTAGGAATCAATTGTCAAACTTAAATGAAACTGGGAAATACATATAAATATGCTAACAAAAAAAACTGTTTTCATTGGAGTTGTGAGAAAAGCTAGGCAGGCTACGTTTGTATTTATTCACCTCCAGAATAATCTATAGACTGGCGGTGTGGAAAGATATCACAAAAGATATATAAGGTAGCATAGTAAAAGTAACAAACTAAACTTATGAAAACAATGCTGGTAATTATAACCCAGATTTGTGTACAAAAAATTGAAACTTGAATAAAAAAATCCACTGCACATGAAAATACTATAGTACACGAGGAACAGACAAATTAAGTTTAATACTCTAAACAGTAGTAAAAAAGTGAAGGGATTTTAAGAGTATTAGGATCTGCTAGACGAAATAAAAACAGAATAACAAATAAAAAATAAACTGTACGAATATTACAAAACTAAATAATAAACAAACAATACTCATTCGCAATATTAAAAATAAATAAAAAATGATAAAAAAATAAGCAAAATTGTTAATATTTTAGGATATTTTCAGTTGCCAATTTTAATACGTGGCATAGTTTAATTATAAATTAAAAATAGGACTGTTTTGAAATCTCATTTTATTAATGATTTTCCTAAGTTTACTTATAAAATGCGTACTTTATTAATTTATAAAGAACTTTTAGAGTAAATAGTCAATTATAGTGTAAAATATTAATTAAAGTAATTATAAAATATTATATATTTTGGTTTTTATCGGTTTGTATAAAAATTACAATAAATATTATTATTATTAATAATATTATATTGACTGATGGTGTACCTACAAAAGAGGTTGAAATATTATTACAAAATCCACTATTAAATTATTTCTACATTAGATAAGTTTAGTCCATGGAACTTATTTTATCAAGTATTTTCATTTTGCTTACTGATTTCTAGGAGATCAGTTTGAAAAGTTTTTAAAGCGAATAAAAAAAAACAGATATCAAAAAAAAATCTATTTTATTGTTGCAACAGCATTGTATAATAAATATTCTAGGTTAATGCCTTCGCATTTGTACAAGTATAAATATTTATAATAATAATCGACATAAAGAAATATAAATATATAATTCTTTTTCATATTACTAAATGATCGATTTGCAAGTATTTCCAATACTAGTTAATATTCTCAGATTACATAAGTTGTCTCTTATATAAAACTGGAATATTATTTAATTAAACACAGTTTAGTAACAAGTGAGTGAGTTTAAAATTCTTGCAATACTTGCAAATAAAAAATAGGTATAATTTATAATTTTTTTTTAAATCTCATTTTATAAAAATAATTACTTTAATCTTAAGTTCTAAAGTTATATAAAACTTTTGGAGTCAATTATAGTGTAAAATATGTATGAAAGTATATAATAATACAGTGTAGAGTAACAGGCATATATTATAACGTTTTAGAACAGTTATTATTAAATAAATATGTTATAGTTTGTATGAAAATTACAATAAATATTATTATTAATAACATTATATTGACTACAAAAGAGATTAAAATTACATTAGATAAGCTTAGTCCATAAAACTTATTTTATTGCTTTGAAAATTTTTAAAGAGAATAGGAAAAAAATAATAATAATATTCATAGTAAATGTTCCTATTTATCTATTATTTCCTTTTATTGTGAAACTACAAAAAACAGTTAAAATTATAAATATTGAATCTTATGTTATGAAATGGTTTCTGTGCAAAAGTTTACATAATTATCTGAATTATTACTACTAATAATAAACGTAAATTTAAAAAATATAATTTAGTTATTGTAGTTTGATGTATAGATGTTAATTACATCATTAAGGTGAATTCAGAGAAAATAAATACTTGTTTCTTTTTATAAACTTTATGTGTTTGGTAAACACGCGATTGCGTCGTTGATTGCGTCGGGGACGTTCAATTAAATTGTTCCGCATGAAAGAACCGTTTAATAATTCGATTAATACGATCGTATATTCGATGAGAGTATAATCCAGGATGAGGATGTCCCAGATCACGACGTCATATTGTACGGTATCGGTATCAGCGGAAAGGAAGCGTTCTGGGCCGGGACGGGAAAGAGGGACTCCCCGAGCCATGCATTATTTACGAGATCACATATCTCCTTGCTGTCCCGCTCGTACACTGGGTGTAGGGAAGGTCCCGCACGATAAATCTGCAGGGCTTTAAAGAATTGCGCGCCTCCTCTACCAACACCCATCCTACACATCATTCCAGATCCTCCTCCAACGTTCCAACGTTGTTTATACGAGACCGAATTGAAAATCGCTCCTCCCGTTCACAAGCAACTGCCCGGCTTAAAGCAGTTTCATTCCATCGGATCTATACTCTCATCCTGGGACACTTTCTGGCCGCCCCAATCCCCCAGCAAGAAGATCGCTTACATTTTAAGTGGTTCTTCTTCTACGATAGATCTGGCCACACGAGATTTATAACGCACCTCGTGTTCCGTGCTAGACTGTTTTTCTCTTATACTTTGAATCGTAGATTAACCGGTATAAATCCCTGGGACATCAAAGCGAACAGCCCTCGTCACGCTGCATATAAGAAACGAAGAGCTGAACATCAAAGCGACGATGATCGGAAACTTTTACATAAAAATTTATAAAATTATTAACGTCCTAATTTTCAAAGAATCCCCATTTCAATATACTTATTGTATTTATCCTTTTTTTTTAAATAATTTAAAGGATCGATCAGCTTAACGGTTATCACTTTTATAGCGAAGTTATAAACTGTTGGGAAAACTGATAACTAGTTTTTCATAAAAACCCCTTTAAATATTAAAGCGTTTACTGCATCGACCAATATTCAATGCTAAAAATATCAGAAAGTAATAAATGAAAATACATTTCTCAAATAAACTAAAATAACAAAAATGAACCAAAAAATATAATTATTACATTTTATTATTCCATTCTAATTATATATTTTTAGATAATCATATTTATTTTCAATATTCATAACATATTTATTATAAAACTTAGGAATTTATAATTTATAAAACATTAAATTCATCTGAAATTATTTAACTTTAATAAAGGTTTCAGAATGTATACAATTTTTATAATTGAGTAAATGCGCCGGGCATATTCAATAAAATAAATTTATAAAACATATAAATTATATAATTTATGCGAGTTTATATCCCTTTAAATCAATTGTAGTGGCTAATATATATGTTTAAATTAAATATAAAAATAAATAGAGAAATAATCAAAAATTATTATATAATAATA
Organism: Nicrophorus investigator; assembly: GCA_963457615.1. NCBI lineage: Eukaryota > Metazoa > Arthropoda > Insecta > Coleoptera > Silphidae > Nicrophorus > Nicrophorus investigator. The sequence continues at coordinate 16,353,914 of OY735143.1, forward strand.
TTAATATAAACAAATAATTGTTTTGTTCATTTATAATTTATTTCGCGTTTAATTAAAACTATAGTTAAATAGTAATTCCATAATATTTGAATATTTCAATTAAAAAATTATTATATTTTCAAATAAAACAAATATCAATAATGAATTATTATTTATTTTTGAAAAAAAAATATAAGTTTATAGAATTCACACTCCTATTTAATTATTTAAATGGTCATAATTTATTGTTAAACATAATATATAATTTGTATTTACTAAAAGAATTTTATTATTTAAAAATGCCCGGCGCATCCACAAATGTATTCTTGCACTTCATGTGAACTCGTTATATTTTTTTATGTCGTATTATTTTATTTACAATTTATTCATTGTAAACAATAAATAAAAATGACATTAAATAGATAAACTTTACCTTTGTATGTTTATCATTATTATATTTATCAATATTTCATAATTTTATTAAAAATAATTTCTAAATCTAATAGTTTATTATTTTTTCTAATATTTATAATGAATTATTATTTATTTATTCGTAATTAATCATATTGTAGATTTAAATTTGATTATTTTTTGTTAAAGTTATAATTTATCCACAATGATGAAATAATTAAGCCCGGCGCATCCACAAATGTCATTAAAATCTTGTATTATTTGTGAAGTCGTTATATTTTGTTATCTTATATAAAATATAAATAATAAGCTAATTTTGATTGATTAAGTAGGTAAACTTTAGCGGTATATTAACTTAATACTATATATTAAATTTAATGATTTATAACTCTTCAGACAATTTGTTATTTTGCTTTTATCAAGTAGATTAATAGCCAAAACATTATTATGTCCATATTCATAATATTTTGCTAAATACCGATATTGTATCATCAACAAAATCGTTATAAATGTCTTCATGTCTTTGATACTATTTCTTAGACATTTTGATTGTAACATTTGGATAAGTTGTATGTTCGACTATATATTTAATTATATCTTCTTAACTCGAATGTGATCTTTCCAGATAAACATTTTGCCAAAAAGCATGTCTAAATATTTTAATTTCATTTTTAGCACAAATGTGTTAAGGACAGTTTTCTTTTCCTTCAATGATATTTTCCATTTTTGAGCTATTACTGGAATTTATCTAAATTTTGCTAGAGGTATTCAAATACAAAATAAGTATTCCTAAGTAGATCTCGGTGGAATAATTCATTAACTTTTTGCGATATGTTCAAAAATGCATCATTTTAAAACACTAAAAAAAATATTTTTTGTAAAAAAACTGTTTGAACTTGCTTCTTGACATAAACACTCATTAATTCATTGGAAAATACCTTTTTAATAATAACATCATTTATTGTATAATACAATAAAAATAGAAAAATACAAGGAAAAGAAATATAACTCAAAAATAATTAAGGAAAAAATGAATAAAACTATAATTACAATAAAAAAAATCTATATAATAAATATACCTGGCCAAAGGGCTATCGACTAGGTCTTTCTTCCTAACTTTTTATTTATTAAATTGTCAGAATAATATTAATTGTTAGTTTTTTTTTAAATTTTATGTTAAGTTCACAAGGACTTAAATAAAGAAAATAACAACTAACCTAACAAAAACATGAAGAAGCTAGAAAGCTGTTTCTATACGTAAGTTGAAACGCAAATTTTATATGGCTGTGTTGAAACTCACCGCAATTTAAAATATTAATTTCTTGACTACAATAATTTTGAATGATTCTCGAAAGTTCTTCATAATTTTGAACACCTCGGTGTCATACTTTTTCAAAAAAGCAGCAGTATCCAAGTGATTCAAAAATTTCAAAACAAAGTACTAAAATGTATTATAATTTGTTCATAATGATAACTCTCATAGTAATCCTAATGTCCAGTCGCTTACATATATCATTGATAAATTTGCTAAATCTCATAAAAAGTGACTACAAAACCAAATCAACATAGATGCGTCCAGTTTTCTTAATGTACATAAGACGACTAAAATGAATTAAGAACATTAAACTTGCTTCTTGATAAAATACTGAGTAATTTACTGGAAAAATGGCTTAAATAAAGAAAATAGGCTTTCCTGTTGTATAGGTGTGTTGAAACTGTGTAAAATATATAAAATATAATTTTCTTGGCAACATTTATATTGAATTTTTGTATTAAGAATATTTGTATTAAGAATTACATTAATTTATATTTTGTATTTTAGTCTTTCAAGTGAATTCAAAGATTATCCAAAATAATAACAATTATCGAAGTATGTATGTTGAAATGAATATTTATTTATTTTTAAGAATTAATGAAATTTTAGTATATTTGCTCGTATTTTTACTAACTTACGTTTTTGTAATTATTATGATAATTTTTTTTTTTTTTAAATTGTAAAATTGATATACATATTATTCTAAATAAAAATAATATGTTTTTGTATAAAATATATTTTAATAAAAAATAAAATTTAACATAATAAAATTAATTCTAAGTAAATATAACATAATATAAGATAAACAAATCTAACATAATATAGTCTTTATTTTATAGTTTTTTTCGATGAAATTATTATAAGAAAATAAGTTTGTGCCTAAAAAATATTGAATATAAAAATCAATCAATTTTCATCAATATCACTAAATACAAATACAGCTAAATATCTCAGAATTACCCTTGTCGAAAAGCTTCGGTAGAAAGAACATATTAAGAAAAATCGTAATAAAATCAACATCAAGTTCAGAAACATATATTGGATGATTGGTTACAAATCCGATCTATCAAGCTACAACAAGCTTAACTTATCTATTCTACATCCAGCAATATCCAAGTGATTCAAAGATTTCAGAATAAAGTACTAAAGTAGTGTGGTTTGTACGTAATTGTGTAATTGCATTATAATTCAGTCCAGTCACTTATAATTATCATTATTAAATTTACCAAATATCATAAAAAGTGACTACAAAACTATATCAACATAGATGCGTCCAGTTTTCTTAATGTGCACAATATTAATAGACGATTAAAATGAATAAAACTATTTTAACTTGATACTTGAAAAAAAATACTGTTATTACTTTTTTTGCTATTACTTTTAAAGAGTTAGTTCATAAGGCCATAAATAAAGAAAGTTAATCTTAATAATATAAGAAAAAATAAGCAACTTGCCACACGTAAGTTGAAACGCAACATTTAAGCAATTTTTATATAAATCTATAGAAACTGGACATTGTATAAAAAATAATTCTCTTGGCTACAAGAAAATAATAGTACAAAACAAATTATAAAATTCAATTATTTTGAAAAACTCAGGTAAAAAAGATCAATTTGTTTAACTTTCGTTCCCGTTTTCATCGGTTCGTTTTTTTATGTGTTAATTACATTTTCTCTTCCGTTCCACTTTCCAGTAGCATTATTTCCACAAGAATAATAGAAAATCGAAGTTGCGTAAGCTTTCAAGTATGACCAGAGAATAATGAAGAAAAAAAAAGGAACAACGAGGGGGAGTGCGAAAAAAGGGCAAGAAAAATGTTACAGGGGATTTCAGTGAAGGGAAGTTACATTATTCACCGGCCCGGTGTATTTGATGTAACAGAATTACATGGGGAATCTTCGTGAAGGTCGTAAAGAAGCGTTAGGGGCGTACGCGAAAAAGCTTTTCGTTTTATTAATTTATTTGATGGCGTCAGAACAGCAACTTTAATCGACAAAAATAACTGTCTAATTTCAATTATCCCTGTACATTTTCAATTGAATTTTTTTTTTTGATCATCAATTTATATTCGAAACGAAGGAAAAAAAATCGTCCAAATTATTTTTATTTTTTTCAATTTGTTTCCCGGGAAATTTAATTTATCACGCTATAAATCGTAGTTTCGGACTGGATTCGTTAATTAAACGGTGCTCCGCAGTGAATTCCGTTACGATTTATTTATTTCCGTTTGATGCGAAACAATAAAAATTGTATGCGGTGAATACAGAAATCCGTAGCGAATCTATCAGGGAACGTTAAGGGAATTTCATCCACTGTGTATGTAGGATCATCATATTTATTATGGATTGTTCTAGTTTTTTGATGTTGTTTTTTATTGTCATTGCATATTTTCTATTTTGTTCGAATGTGCTTTTAGTTTTTTTTTGTTGTAATAATGTTTATTTTGCGCACGGTCGAGTAATTCAAAGGGAATATTTTGAGCAACTGATTAAATTTCATGTAGCCGTGTTTATTACCAAAATAATTCCACAGTTTCGCGTTGCACTTTTGTAATTTTGTAACACAATCCAGGTTATTTATTTACGGCAGCAGGAAGGAAGTAAAATAATTTCATTGAATTTTGGTTGGTAAAAGGCAGTTTTGGATCATGTTTATATTTTTTGACAAAATTGTAAAATAAAAAAAGTAATTTATTAGGTACATATTCAATAGCAAAAAAAAATGCATAAAAGCAAAAATAAAAATACTAATTACTTCAACAGGGAAAAAAGACTAAAACTAATTATTTATAAAAACATAAACAGTAGGTGACAGCAGTTTGGAGTTGTCTAGGTCAAATATTAATATTTCCAAAAAGACTCAAGTCGATGTTGAAGCTACTACAAAATGAATAATTCATTTTTATTCTTTGGTGAGTTCAACATGTTTATGAAGGTGTTTACAATGTGCACATGAAAAACCAGTTCTTTGTAAAATAATTACAAATAATACTTGAACGAGAAATTTATTGAACACAACTTAGGACAAATACATACATATTCAATTACAAAAAAAAATGCAGAAAAATGAAAATAAAAGTACTAATTACTTGGAAAAGGAAAAAAACTAAAACTAATTATTTCTAAAATCATAAACAAAAAATATCAAATTGGATGATATATTTTGGATATCAGCAGTTTGGGGTTGTCAAGGACAAACATTAAGATTTCTGAAAGAGACTCAAGTCGATGTTGAAGCCACTACAAAATAAATATATAATCTGTATTTCTTGGTGTGTTCAACATGTTTATGAAGGTGTTTTCAATGTGCACATGAACAGACAGTTCTTTGTAGATTCTACAGATGGTTTTATGTAGCTCGCTCATAATTTTTCCAAAGTTTTAATTTTGGCATTCGGCACCAGATCGGAGGGCACTTGAAATATTTTCTGCTCTTCAAACAAGTTTTCGTAGTATTTGTATATTTCTAGTACCTCGTACAAGAAAAGGAATTAGAATCCTTTAATTGTCGTAAAGTGTTTATTCTTGTGAAACAAACCCTGACGAAAGAGTCTGTAATAGAAGACAGCGCATCCAGTAATAGTCCGTATCTTAAAGATTGACTGGCCAATCGATCTTGAAATGATTATTTTGCAGAATATATGTTGAAATTCAGATGAGCTAATCTCCGCTTCATTTTAATCAGCAAGTAGGAGAGCGAAGTGCTTTGGTTATTATTTTTAGGTATTTTTAAAAACTTGACTCCGCGAAGCTAGTTACCAAGTCTCTAACTATCTTTCACATAAAGCGAGGACGATATTCTTAGAGTTGTTCAGTTTATCGGTTATCAGTTTATCGGATTTCTTGACCATAAAAGAGCTAGTTACGTTCTCATCGCTTCAGGGATTCTCAACGAAAAGTTATTATTATAACTTTTAAAAACCAGAGTAGTTTTAACTGATAATTTTTTCATAGTCTGCCGTTAACGTTTTTCTTTATAACGTGCCATCAACGATCTCAGAATATGATGGAAAATTTGTTAGAAAGTTGGAAGTGTTTAATTAAAAACGCCACAACCCAGTATCGACTTGAACTGATTGTTTTACTGATTTCAGTTTAATTTGCAATATTTCCACATAACTTTTAAATTTTTTAATTATTATGATTAATAGAACCATATATATGATTAAACTATTGTTGTCGTTGATTTTCTAGTGTAAGTAAGTAGATTCCGGATCATATTTCGTGAAGGCGGTGACAATAAAAGATAATGCAGCACTTTGGATGCTTTTAGACAAATTGAATTACTGCCGGTGAAGGATAAGCAAGAAAAAGTTCTGCGAGGGTGGCCGGGGGGGTTTGGAAAAAGTGGTTTTGGAATCCTTCCCGGAGGGTTTTTGGTGGGCGCACATTTTTCGGTCGGCGGTCTCTGAAGTGGGTATATAAGGTGGAAAAATGTTTTGGAATTCGGACTAATGCAGTCTGAGGTACAGGCAGTAGGTACATAGCTGCTGCTGCTGCTGCTATTCAGAGTCGGCCAGGGGTTTTCCGGAATAAAAGTTTTGTTGTGCTACGGGCAGGCGGTCGAAGCTCCGCCATGGGGGAAATTAAACAATTCCGTAGTTCCCAGTTTGCTGCGAAGGCGATCTCTGCCTCCGGAGTAAACCTAACCTTTTATTATTAACTCACCCGAACGTAGGACCAAGATTACAGAATTAATTTGCATATCATCCACGGTCAGAATTTATACGGTGTGTGGTTGTTGCCTTTTATTTGTTTGGTCTCGAAATATACCTATCGTTTTAATCCGGGGTTTTACCTCGAATTTTAACACCTTCAAAATTATATAATTCAAAAAGAAAAAAAAAACAATATTAAAAGAATAATACATAATAACAATTTTCATAAAGGACACATTAAAAATAGTATTATTTTTTATATTTTAACTTCCTACTTTATTAAATAAAGAGAATTGATAGTAATTTGAAGTACTTAAAAATTCTTGAAATATAATCATTCTGTTTTATAAATTTCTTTCAACATAATAAAAAACTTCTTTCAAGACTTTTTCTGCCAAACTGCATTCCGACAGATTTTCAGGAAATTTAAAATATTAGAAAATAATAAATGTATATATATTTTGTAGGGATTATTAATTATTAAAAAATATTAATATTGAGATATTAAAGCAAATAAACGGAAATAATAACTGATGTATTTATCGAAATTAACTGACGCATGCGCATAAACATGTTTGTTTGTTATGATATAACGTACATTGATTTTGGTTAAGTTTTTTATATATAAAAATACATTAATTCCTGGATTTTAATAAATATTATGATTTTTATATGATTTATATTTTCAGATCATACTGAATAGTGTTTCAAATCTATTGAATATCTGCTTTACATAACAAAAATGCTTGCAAATGAATGATAAATGAACTCTGTTCATGTTCATAAATACTGAATAAATTACATTTTGTACAGTCTATATCAAAAAGCATTGTATATTAAAAGCTTTTCAGAAAATTTTAGTTATATTTTGTATTTTTTAAATTATTTCATTCCATATTTTATATGAAAATGTTAATACACAAGTGATATTTCAAGAAAAGGATAATTTTCATTGCAATAATCTTATATAACGAAAAATATACAATTATAAAGGTAATTTAAAAGCTATAGACTTTTGGGACAATCCTATCCAAAAAATGTTTACCTAAAATATAATTTTAATCCAATAATTTGGTTATTTTTAAATATTTAATTTTCTGAAATTAATTATGATATTTTTCACAAATTGAAACAATAGTTAACAATAATTTAACAATTTATTTAACAAAATATTTGCTTTCAAATATTCCAAATTTAGCAATCAAAATAATTATGCAATAAATGTTATAATTAAAGTTTTTAGTTTTGATTGTGTATCTGTTTCATTAAATATTATTATTATTCTCTCTATAAATTTATATTTTATAAAAAGAAATAATATTGAAGATAAAAGTAAAAGAAATTAATATCTAGTCTATAAGATCCATCTAGTGTACAAATAGAGGTCGTCCCTTTTCATAACCAGTTTATCCTTTTCATAGATAAAACATGACTCAATTTTAAAATCAGCTTTTTCGATTCGCTGCACTATTCTCGAGATTTTATTTTTTTTATATTTCTTAAAGTATCTCATAAAAATGATCGATGTTGAATCCAAGTGTGAATTATTCGATCATTTTTAGAGATTTCTTCAGGCTACGCAAAATATGACGGATAGTCTTGAAATAATATAATAGTTACAATATATTAGTTTTTTTAATGATTTTTTTTATATAAATATTCCAATATTATTTTTTGTTTGATTATAATTTGATTTAGGTATTTTTATTAAACTATTATTACTATTTGTAATAAAACTGTAGAACACCTAATCACTTCTAATTTGTTATCATTCACTAATCGAAATTATAAAAAAATTCGTAGTGTTTTTTTTCAACTTTAGTATTTTTACGTAAGGCTTCATGAAAATAAATAATATTGAAGTTAAAAGAAAAATAAACTAATATCTAGTCTATAAGATTCATCTAGTGTACAAACAGTGGTCGTCCCTTTTCACAACCGGTTCACTCTTTTCACACATAAAACATGACTCAATTTTAAAATCAGCTTTTCGTTCGCTGCACTATTCTCGAGATTTTAATTTTTTATTCCATAAAATATCTCATAAAAATGATCAATGTGAATTATTCGATCATTTTCAGAGATTTCTTTAAGCTACGCAAAATATGATATAATATGATAATAGTTACAATATCTTATTTTTTTTTATGAATGCTCTCATTTATTACTTTTTCATTGATTATAATTTAATTTACAATATTATTATTATTTATAACTAAACTAGATTACTTAATCATTTGCAATTTTTTATCATTCACTAAGCGAAAATATATTTAAAAAATTACATAAGTGTTTTTCAACTTTAATATTTATAAATGAATAAAAAATATAAAATTTAAACTTATCTTATAATTTTTAAGGTACATTTGTAATTAATTGTTTAGATATATAAGTGGTAATTATTATCAACATTTATGAAATTTATATTATTACAATATTTTCTAAGACAATTTTTAAAATTTTAAAGTCTTGCAACAATATTTTTGGTGTAAAATATAAAGTTAAGATTAGTTATAAGTAGTTTATCGAATTTATAGTTAATTACTTGATATATAATATATAAAAATTTACAAAAAAAAATTTTCTTACATAATATCAAAATTAACATAAATCATATTTTTTACGATAAAATATTTTATATTTTAGACTCTGATATTTGTAACTACTATATAATTTCGAGTATTTTTATATTCACATAAATTTTTTATATTATAAATTAGTTATTGATTATTTATTATAGTTCTACAATTATGAATTATAATTCTGAAACTTGGAAATAGTAATTATCATATATTTTCTTCTAAGAAAAAAATAATTTGTAATTACAAAAAAAAAAGGAAAAAGTTTTTAATAGTTATAATATTTACAAAATATATAACGAAATGATATAATGAAAATATAACTAATTTGAAGTCTTCTAGTTTATTTAGATGTAATGAAATTTTCACATCCCTGAAAATTTTAAAACTTTCAAGTCTTATTATGTTATATTTGGAATTCTATTAAGAAATATGAAAAAAAAAATTGTTACTGCCTTCAAGAAATGTGCAGATGAATCGATACCGTCCACCAACTGTTCGCGCTTTCTTTACTAAGCTGATTTTTCTTCTGTCATTTTCTTTGTGAAAATTACAAGTCTCATTAGCTGCCAACATATCAGATGAATACTCCCATTCAAGAGAAATCCAAAAACCAAACCAAATTCTATTTATAGCCATTATCGAATTATAATACCTAATCTAAACCTTTGCTGGTTAACGGTGAAAATTTAATTAACTGGATATTGCTTCTTGTATTTATCATATATTAAAATTTAATTAAACTTTCTGAAGATTTTGGCTCTAGATTTGTGTCACCTCAGATAGAATACAAGAACAATACATTTCCCATGAACCTGTTTTAATTGATCATTATCGTCATTGAGTTGGTTGGTGAGAGGACGATTACATTGTATTAGTCCCTATATAGTTAATTATAATATTTAAAGTGAGGGTTAATAATCAGCTATAATTTATATTTAGATAAAACACTGTAGTTCATATGTATTATATTACTATGAAAACATCCATTCAGAAGACCCCAACACTCCTTTTACAGAGTTGCTACAACTACAACTTAATCATTTGTAAACAATAGCTTTATGTATATTAAAAGTAATTGTTCAAGAAAAGGAGTCAATGATGTAAGAGTCACTACAGAGAATAAAGAAATAGATCGGAAGGAAGAGGACCATGTTAGAACATTTAAAGCAGGGATGAGCAAAACGCGGCCCGCGGGCCGCGTTTTGCTCAGAATTTAAAATATAAAATATTTTATTGTAAAAGATATGATTTATGTTAATTTTGATATTATTAAATAATATTTATGTTTTTTTGTAAATTTTAATATATTATATATCAAGTAATTAACTATAAATTTGATAAACTACTTATAACTTTATATTTTACACCAAAAATATTGTTGCAAGACTTTCAAATTTTAAAAATTGTCTTAGAAAATATTGTAATAATATAAATTTCATAAATGTTGATAATAATTACCACTTATATATCTAAACAATTAATTACAAATGTAACTTAAATAAATTATAAGATAAGTTTGAATTTTATATTTTTTATTCATTTATAAATATTAAAGTTAAAAAACACATATCATTTTTTTAATATATTTTTGCTTAGTGAATGATAAAAAATTACAAATGATTAAGTTTAGTTATAAATAATAATAATATTGTAAATTAATTATAATCAATGAAAATGTAATAAATGAGAGTATTCATAAAAAAAAAATAAGATATTGTAACTATTATCATATTATTTCATATTTTGCGTAGCTTAAAGAAATCTCTGAAAATGATCGAATAATTCACATTGATCATTTTTATGAGATATTTTATGGAATAAAAAACTAAAATCTCGAGAATAGTGCAGCGAACGAAAAGCTGATTTTAAAATTGAATCATGTTTTATGTGTGAAAAGGGTGAACCGGTTGTGAAAAGGGACGACCTCTATTTGTACATTAGATGGATCTTATAGACTAGATATTAGTTTATTTTTCTTCTAACTTCAATATTATTTATTTTCATGAAGTAAAAATACTAAAGTTGAAAAAAAAACACTATAATTTTTTTTTATAATTTCGATTAGTGAATGATAACAAATTAGAAGTGATTAGGTGTTCTACAGTTTTATTACAAATAGTAATAATATTTTAATAGAAATAGCTAAATCAAATTATAATCAAACAAAAAATAATATTGGAATATTTATAAAAAAAAATCATTAAAAAAAACTAATATATTGTAACTATTATATTATTTCAAGGCTATCCGTCATATTTTGCGTAGCCTGAATAATCTCTGAATAGATAGAATACAAGAACAATACATTTCCCATCCGCTCAGAAGCCCTCAACATTCCTGTTACAGAGTTGCTACAACTACAACTTAATCATTTGTAAAGGAAAAACTTTATGTTTATTAAAAGTAATTGTTTAAAAAAGGAGTCAATGATGTAAGAGTCACCACAGAGAATAGAGAAATGCGGCCCGCTAAGCATTTCTAAAATTGAAATTATTTTATCGACTTTCTCCCATCAATATATTGTAAATTCGTTTCTCTGTTCTTTTCTTGTTTGTTTTTATTTTGCATTAAAATTTGTATATTAAATCTTTACTTTTTTGGTATATTATATATTTTTTTATTCTAATGTTTATTATAAATAAAGTTTTGTAAATAATTAATAAGTGTTACTTTATGTGCGGCCCGCCAAAAAAAAATTAAAATTTAAATTGGCCCGTTGATTAAAAAGGTTGCTCACCCCTGATTTAAAGCATAATCAAACCGTAGCTGGCGAAATTGTGAAGTTAATTAAAATATTTATAGTGAGGGTTAATACTCAGCTGTAGTTCCATTTAGATAAAACACTTTAAATAATCTGTATTATATTACCTTGAAAACATCCACTCAGAGGATCCCTAACACTCCTGTTACAGAGTTGCTAGGTCCCTGGTTTGGACGTCTCGACCTAGTAGAAACTAGTACTTAATAATTTGTAAAGGAAAAACAATAAAAACTTTATGTATATGGTGATAATAAACAAATAGATCGAAAGGGATAGGACTATGTTGAAAACATTAAATTTAGGTACTTGTAAAAACTATACTTATAGTTTTATAAACTTGAGATAATTGTTAATGTTTATTATTAACTTACATTAATTACAAGTAGAATATTTATTGTCATATCAATAATTGTGTCTTAGTATAATGTAAATGAAATCAAGTCAAGCGGTATATCTGTTGTTGAAACATCCAATTAAGTTGATTAGCTTAGCGTATTTTTTATTCAAATTTCCGTCACGCCGTCAAATTAATCTTGTTATATTATTATCTATTACTACGTATTAGGCAACGAGTATATATGAAATTGAATTGCCTGTGAGGTGTGCAATACCTGTCAGCTCCAGTCTAGTTGTGCCACTATAATTAGCGTAATAATTTGCCTCGTGCACTGAATTAAATTGGAAAACTGGATACGTAGCTTTTCCCTATTTTCACTGCCAGCATCCTACAACTCTCTTTTTCTCTCTCTCTCTGTCTATCTCATATTAACGTATACATATCCATCTCTCAATTTGCGCGTGCAAATACTGCGCTCTGCGCTGTCAAACTTTCGGCACCAGAAAATCACCATGCAATGCCGCCGATCCATAAATACTTAATTACTATTTAATTTCCGCAAAATATGTCAGCCGGGAATTGCTAATTATGAGTTGCGGTCGATTGCAGTAATTGGTTCCTAATAGACGTGCGTTTTATTCTGCGCTCCATTTGCACCAGAGTCGGGGGAATTACATCCTTTGTGCTCATCCTCCTGGGATTCATACATTATAAACAGTACGATGATATCTAATATGCGCATATCAACGTTCCTATTATTTGATAAAACGGAGAGTAATGACAATTTTTTCTTAATGAGATAAAAAACATTATTCTGCTAAAAGAATCCGTTATTATTTATGACCTTCTTATAATACCTCTTTTGGCAGTTTTTCAATATTATAATTGAAGATCTATTGGCTGGAAATGCTTCAATCGTCTTGTTGTCTCGCTGTTGTCCAGAAGGTTGACCAAGATTCGGTCAAGCTATGAAGGTTCAACTTGTAAGGGTGTGGATGCACGTGTGAAGAATCTGGGCGCCACTTTCTTTTTCTCGATTAGGAAGAACTCAACTTTGACTCTTTTCCAAAGTCTACCAATCTTACACATCCAGATCCGGAATTACGTGCGTCTTTCTCCAAAACGATCACCAGCCTGAACCGTCTTCTGCGAAGCTTCACTCACAACACTTTATACGTCATTCAAAAGTGAGCACTTCTTTATATCCTTGTTATTTATTCTTTCTTTCCTACACATTCTCCGTTACAGTTTTTATGCGAGACCAATTGATCCATATATTTTTTGGAGAAGTATTTAGCAACATCTTCTACTGTCATCATTCCAAAGTCCTGGTGAAATCTTCTATTGGCGATGTACACCTGCATATCTTCTCAAGCATTTAGATTGAAATGATGATATTTTTTAATATTTGATGAGCTAACAGTTCCCCAATATGTCCAAACTGGTTTTAGTACAACTTTGTGCTTCAGTAACTTACTCTGCATAGTCATAACTTATTCTGCATTATCAAATACTCCTCTGTGGAACTCAAGGTTCGAAGGGGCTCAACTGGGGAAATTTGTAATTTCTTCAATTCAATATCTATCGTTTAGATAGGATATAAATACTTCATAGAAATTATGTGGAAGATTATTTTTTAATTTGTAAAGCAAACCGGTATACCACATTTGTTTACTCTTCAAGATCTTAACCGATAACATCAACTAATTGATTAACCTGTTCTATTGTGCCATGTTCTCCATGAAATCCAAACTGGTGATCCGGTATAAGCCCTTTTTCTTGGATTATGTATTACAGTCTCTTTAAAAAAAGTCTTTCTAATACTTTTGATAGTAGACTTATCGGTCTATAAGAGTTTTTGGAATCTTTATAATATGTAGAACTTTCCATTGTGATAGGAAATGTGCTGTTATAAGATTGGCGTTTAATATAAATTGACCTGACACAATATATAACTCAAAGTAATTCTTGACTTCTTCCAAATTTATATTTTTCCTGAAAGCCAATTTTCCATCGACTTAAAAAGATGATAGTCCGAATAACATCAGATGAATATGGTAGATGTGGCAGAACTTGAAAATCCATCATCAAATGTTACATTATCATTCTATTGAATTATTTTTTCTTGCACCCACGTTCATTGTCTAATTTTTTTTCGAGCCTTTCCAAATTATTCTTTACTATTAACTATATACAAACGAGGTCTGTGTGATAAATCTTTGATTGCTTTACGCCAATAAATTTAGAGTATCATCATAGATTTTAACTCCAATTTTAAACTTATTAAATCATTTATAACACTTTTTCAAGATATTTTCATAAATATTGCAGGTGATCGCAGATTTCTATCCTTTATCAAAAAATAGCCTAAAATACTTCTTCAATCTTTGTGTTTTGCATTTATTACATAAGCCCAATAAAATAAAAATTATCAAACGAGATGGATCAATAACACAGCATCAAAATGACGTTTAAACTCACCAACAATAGGTTTTTTTTATCTCGCTTGGTTCAAGAAATAATTAATAAAAATAAAAAATAATTCTTGATTAAAATTTAATTATTTTCTTCACAAGGAATGATCCTAAAAATTATCTGAGTTCACCATGTAGCTTTATAGAAGCTATGCATTAATATGAATGTTCATTTTTTAAAATCGGATCAGTAGAACTGTAGTTACAGCGCAGAAATTTGCGTGCAAAATGCGTTTATTTTTGGCTGAAACGTTCATATCCGGAGACTTTGAATTTATTGCTCAAAAATTAATTTTATCTTTTGAATGCGTGGAGCGATTTCGATGAAACTTTAACTGGATTATTCTATGAGTAATCCAAGCATTATGGCGAAGAAAGAATTTTTTTATCTCGCTTGGTTCAAGAAATAATTAATAAAAATAACAAATAATTATTGATTAAAATTTAATTATTTTCTTCACAAGGAATGATCCTAAAAATTATCTGAGTTTACCATGTAGCTTTATAGAAGCTAAGCGTTAATATGAATGTTCAGTTTTTAAAATCGGATCAGTAAAACTGTAGTTACAGCACAGAAATTTGCGTGCAAAATGCGTTTATTTTTGGCTGAAACGTTCATATCCGGAGACTTTGAATTTATTGCTCAAAAATTAATTTTACTTTTGAATGCGTGGAGCGATTTCGATGAAACTTTAACTGGATACTACTAGGAGTAATCCAAGCATTATGGCGAAGAAAGAATTTTTTTATCTCGCTTGGTTCAAGAAATAATTAATAAAAATAACAAATAATTCTTGATTAAAATTTAATTATTTTTTTCACAAGGAATGATCCTAAAAATTATCTGAGTTCACCATGTAGCTTTATAGAAGCTATGCGTTAACATGAATGTTCATTTTTTTAAATCAGATCAGTAGAACTGTAGTTACAGCGCAGAAATTTGCGTGCAAAATGCTTTTTCAAGATATTTTCATAAATATTGCAGGTGATCGCAGATTTCTATCCTTTATCAAAAAATAGCATAAAATACTTCGAATGTATCTCTTCAATCTTTGTGTTTTGCATTTTTTTACATAAGCCCAATAAAATAAAAATTATCAAACGAGATGGATTAATAATAATGGATTACAGCTTCAAAACGACGAGTAAACTCACAAACAATCGGTGATAAACTTATAAATAAAAGTAATAATACCATATATAATATTGTAATATGGCTTTATAAAAATTAGATTTATACAAACTAATATTATAATAATACAGTGCACAATGAAAAGTCAAGGTATCACTAAATTTACACTTAAGTTCTAAATTTCACTTTTGACCGACTTCTTTTGAAGATCATTATTAATAACACTATAGGGTAGAGGTCGGATACTCGTGGCTCTTTTGATGTGAAATTGCAGCTCCCATCTCTCACTCTGCAAAAGCTAGTGGCGCCTTTGTTGCATGGCGAAATTCATTCCAGTAGCAAAAAATGCGCTATCTGACAAAAACATAAAAATGTTTTAGTTTGAGTTTGACATCCTTTGTTCCAGATCAAAAACAAGTTCGATTTCCTATGGTTATCTGGGAACATGTTGTTGATAGGTGATTTGAAAATTTATTTCAGGTCATAATGTTATTTTAAAAAAGGTCTAAAAGTGTACCGACCCATATTGTAAGCTAAATAAATGTCGATACAATAAAATATATATATTTTTTTAATGCAACACATTTTTATCAAAGGATTTAACTAACAGAATAATTAATGTTTTTAAATGGAAAATAATCATTTTTTCTCAAAAGGATTTATTTCATACATTATTTCCGGTTTATATAACAAATCAATGTATTTACTTAATGACGAGGAAATAGATATTAGAGTATTTTTAACAGTAGTAAATGTTAAAAATAAAGTAACTGAAAGATATATTTTAATAGTCTTCCTGGAATATTAACATTACATTACCAAAAGCTATTCAACAGCCTTTTCGGTTTATCTCGACCGCAATTACAATAAAAATTCAGTTAGAAACATAACTACTAAACATTTTAAATATAAATGTTTTAAATTTTTATGAGATGAAACAACCTTATTTACACCAAAAAAAATCCAGTTAATTCTCTACAATGTTTATAAAACTAATTATCACAAAAAGAAAATTAAATAAATTTGTTTATCATACAATTGTCACTTAGAACTACAGTATGTCATTTAACATAGTATAATTTTAAGTCTATATGTTTAGGTTTGATTTACTAGAAATTTTTTCGCTAATTTTATTGGATGTAATTATAGTTTTTCTTGGTTACTTTTACTCTTTAATTAAGTAAACTAATTTCCTCTTTATCTATATGTTTATTCAAAGTAAATTATGTGTCCAAATACATTTGAAGATATGCTATGCTTCATCATCGTAAATTGATCTCATTTCGTTGGTTTTAATGAACCATTATTTGAATCTGATTTAATTCTCTCTACATAATTTGTGATACAATTATTATTAGAAGACATTAATGCTGATTCATCTACGAATGTAGCAATAGTTATTTTATTAGGTTTTGGGAGATCCAATATGAAAATAAGATATAGGATAGGTCCGAGTACACTTCCTTGCGGTATCCCAGACCCATTTGGAAATCGGTTGGTTGCAACTTTATCCGACACAATCTATAGATCAAAAAAAAAGGTAAATTTGTACTTAGAAAATATTAGTACTCATAAATTATTATAAAATAGTCTCACAATCCTAATAAGTAATTATTAGTTTTGGAAAATATTAAACATCTCCAAATATTCTCTAAGCTAAATGCATTTAATAAGTATTACAAGTATGAATACAAAAAAATATGAAAATATACAAAATATCAAGATTTATAAATTGAAAGCTTTGAACATTTCTGAAGAAAATAATAAGAAGTTTAAAATATTCAGTTTTAATTTAAATACGATTTTAATGTATTATTATTTCTTTATACAACAGGTTACATCATAATGAAACGCAGAACACGCATTTTTACAGCTCTTTTATTATGATGTTCACTTATAATGCTGTTGTTATATAATATAGTTTAATTGGTTTAAGAATTGTTTTTCCTGATACTTTAGAATATAAATATTATTAATGAAGAGCAATTGATGGAATTAATTGCAACATCTACCTCAAATACATTTGTAGACAAAAATAATGATAAATTTTACAATTTTTAGTATCAAATCGTATTTACATGTTTAACTGCCAACAAAATTAGTTATATATTATAAAATTAACTAATTTCAATGAATAATTAAGTTTAAGTTAAAAACGTCTACTTGTTACATTGCTTAACTATCTACAATGCAGACACTCCAGTTATATATCATCTGTCAACAGCACAAACTGCCGGCAACTAATGTCACAAAATGAGCAACAAAAACATACATATAATATCTATTAATTAAAACCGCCGACGCCAAAAGGTTTCTCTTTTCAAATTTTCATTCAGGAATAAATTAAACCGCATTCACGAATTGCCACATAATTCCTTCGCTTTCCACTCTTTTTTTTTGTACGTGGTTTTTCACTCTTTTTTTTTTATTATTATTTTTACCGCATTTCGGCGTGGAAATAAATTACGTAACTATTCCGTATAAATGTGTGCGTTCAAACACACCAAGCGACGGCCGTAAATTATGTTGAATGATGGGGGGACGGCTTCAAAATTAAACGCAGAAATAAATAAATAAATAAAAAGAAAATTGTTCCATCCTCTCTCTCTCTCAGTTATTCCAAACCATATACGTTACATAAATAAATAAACTCAATTTATTCAAAGGATTTAAGGATTGATCCAATAACATTGTGTGCGTGTTTTCCTTCTCGTTTTTCGCATCCTTCTTATTCTTGTTTCTCTCTCTCTCTCATTTCTCCTTTTCCCCCCTTTTTTTTGCGTGCTACGCGAGAGGATAGAAGGATGGGTGGAAAGCTTTTCGCCAGACGTATCGGATTTTATTGAACACGGCGGCACACGCCCACGCTCTCTCGCAAACCGAGAACAGGAAAATATCAACTGGAAAATATTGCGAGAAACTCCTCTCACATTTCTAAAATAAAAACCTCTCTCCGCGCCGTAGGGAAATTTTATTTTCTTGTACTCATACATGCATGCAGTCTTTCCGGTGCGGATGTACGTACAGCGGTTGTGGCTGGGGAGAGGAGTGACAAAAATATTGCGTGTTTCTTGAGATTTATAGGCAACAGCGATTTCTCTCCTGCTTTTATTTTCAGTTTTATAACAAGATGCAAAAATAAGGTACACTTTACTTTTGATCGGAAAATGCGGACGAATATTGAAATGAATTCCAAAACTCTTTCTTATCCCACTTTACATACTGTAATTTTCAGTACAATTATTTGATACTCAAAAGATTTATTTAATAAAAACCATTAGAAATAATTAGAATTTTCAACCATTTCAATTTTTAAAAAAAAAACAAAGATTTGAAATAGATGGTTTTTTTTTTAAATAAATTGATAAAAAATGCGTCAATTACTTTGACAAAGATTTATTAAATATTTTCTATTATATTGTAGGTTTTGTGATATAAATTTAAACAACTTTAATATATAATTAAAAATATTTCATCTAACACTAAGTTTGAACTATATTACTGACTTTAAATATTTTAGTTGTAAAAAGGTATATTTAATTTTAGGAAATGACTATAAATCTTATAGTAAAATGTAGATTAAAAATACTTATATATTCTTACAAATATAATTACCATTTTTGCTGGAGTAAAGGACGCACTTTATTTCCATCGAAATCTGCCGAAAAAATGGGGTGCGTTTATCAAAATTATTACTTGAAATTTCAATCTGTTTACGAATAAATCGTTTTCATACATACTTTTTCTGTTTTGTAAAAGGTGGTTTTGCAATGAATCATTATGGAAATTAATGAAAAAATGTAGATTTTTTCGATTAAGGTACATGATATAGTAAATTTAATAAATTCGTGAAATTTATTTAACAAAATAATTTTATTTAAGTAATAACTGTAATAATTAAGTAATCAAATCAAGTATACTTAATGAAGGACAAAATTATTTACATGAATTATAAAATATATTTTTTCTATTAAAAATACTATATTTCTATATAAAACCTCACACAATAAGTTCGTAGGATGACGTACAGATGGCGCATCTATCGACAAATCCATAAGATTTTTAGAAAATACCAACCTTCAAACGACGGCTGTCAAAATTTCATGATATTCTGACGTTTAGTTCACAAGTTACAGTGGTTTTAGTGACAATACTTTTGTAATATTCAATACAATGGAAAAATCTGAATTTTGTGTCAGATTTCTATAAAATTTTGACAGGTGTCGTTTGAAGGTTGGTATTTCCATAAAAATCAAGTGAATTGTCATTGTCAATGGAGGCGCCATCTATATGTATAGTTTTCCTGAAAAAATAAATTTTGAATAAATATTTTTTACAGTCTGAATGAGTTGTAATAATTTACAATTATAAAGAATTAGATGAAATTGTTTCATGAAATCTATTGTTAAAAAAAAACTGTCATAGCTGAATAATTAAATCGTTAATTTTATTGTTATTTTTTACGTTGCATATTTTATTACGACAAAATAAATAATTACGAAAATAAATTGCTGGAGGCATTTAAATTAATTTATGCATTTGATGCAAAACACAATTATTACACATTGACAATGTTTTCAATTATTACATTTTAATACTATTTATGTTATAAATTAATGTACATTTTAATTATTTATTTTAACTAGTTTTTTCATCCATTCTTATTCTCATTCAACAATAATTCTGAAATAATTACTTCGGCTTCGATCAATCCGGAATCACTATTTAAAAGCAAACTAAATTTATATTCAGCAAACTAAAAATAAATTCTAAATAAATAGTACTATTTTTTTTAAATAAATGATATTCTGTCGTTTGTTCCTCGATTAGTCCTGTTTCAATCAATTCGGGATATTGGTACGATTACACGGACTATGCGAGGTATTGAATATATAATGGACAAAAGTAAATAAATCGTGCTTTGATCAGTTCGGAATCACAATTTAAAAGTGAACTAAATTTTTATTCAGCAAACTAAAAATAAATTCTAAACAAGTACTATTTTTTTTAAATAAATAATATTATATCATTCGTTCCTCGATTAGTCCTGTTTCAATCAATTCGGGATATTGGTTGTTAGAAAAATGAAAAAAAAAATGGACTAAATCACTCAAATTAAACTTTAATCCACTAAAAACAGAAACCTTATTTTGGGATAAAAATGATAATTAAAATAATTTTACATTGATTATCCCCAACAGGAATGGGATTTTGGAAGAAAAGTTCCAGCGATTTTATATAATGATATTATAGACCAAACATTCTGTACACATCAGTTATCTATAAAACTGGTGTGAAGCCAAGAAAATAGAGAAAAATACTCATTGTACAAATAATTTGCGCTTCAAGGTTTTAGCTGACCTTGTACGAAACAGTCCCAACAGAAGCTGTTTTGGTAATTTCTGAAATTTTTACTATACATTTAAGGATAAAATAAATTGTATAAAACAAAGAATATGTAGGAAAATGAAGACATTACTATTCGTGGTACAAATATTGAAGGAGAATGAATGTGTTCAGGAATATAGGATATGTGCAGATGGTTCGAAATGCGACATAGGAATTGGAGCAGCTTTTGTGGGAATAGAGATTTGAAAAAAGAAAAGAAAATTGAAAAATCATTGCACGGTATTTCAAGTTAAATTGCTTCGAATGTATGAGACATAAAGAAATTTGAAGACAAATTTTGAAAATAAAAAAGTTTGGGCAATACTGTTTAATAGCAGATCTGTATTAAAATATATGGATAAATGAATAGGATCAGAATTTAATTCTATTGGAAATGTTGGAAATTAAAGTCTGCTCTTTCAGTTTGGCAAAGAAAGCATTTGGCGGAGAAATGATTCTAAAGTAAATGAAATTTGTATTACGACAGATCTTATGTTAGATTAGATTAGAAATGTTTACCATCCATTTCTAGATGGATTAGATTAATAATTGTACTATCACATCAAACAGTTCAAATTATTTCTGGTCATGTAAAGGTCAGGGAAAGGTTTTAGCAATCGAAAACGTCTATTTGTGAATGCAGAGAGGAGAATACAGTTTGACTTATATAATACATAAAAAGATAAAACTGAAATAATTATCATAGCAAAAAAAAGAGGAATATATAAAAAAAAGTGTCAGGAAAAAATATCTGTATTTGAAAAGTTAACAGTTCAAATTTAAAATACATAAAATTTCTCAAAATTAATTATAAGAAATATATGTAAACGTATATAATTAAATATTTTACATTACAATACTTTCCAAGTAATTTGTGCTTGTGTTTACATTACAAATTATTACATTATATATTCTATCATCTAAATAATGGCAAGCAAATTCTAACAAGATCGTCAATTATATATGATACAAGTAGCTTTCCAGATTGAACACACTTGTACTTGTCAAGGATGACGTGTTAGTAACCTGGTTAATCGTAGTTGATGTTCACTACATACGCCATAATACAATAATTATAGCTTCAAATTAATAGATGGATTAAAGACTATATAAAATAAATGTTGGTTATTCCTAATACTATTATTAACATTAACATTATTAAATAATTATAAATTAATATGGAAATGACTTTATTTCTAAAAGTAACAGATCCTTACTTATTTTTTTTAATGATGGTTTAGATGAATTATTGAAGAATTTATTTATATTGTTCGTTTTTTCCTTAACAGAGGACTTAATTGCATTTATTTTTATATATACACCAGCTGCGAGAAATTTATGAAAAATCAAATATTTATGAAAAAATTTTGGAAATCACACTCCCTCTCACCTTTGCTCATTACATATGATTTTTTATGGAAATTTAAGGAGAAGCGCCAATATTATATTTTTTAAAAGAGAAACAAATGTTACTTTGTTACTGCTATACACAGATATTACTAAATATTTAAAATTAGCCTTCGTCTGTGCAAATTTCAAAAAGTAACAAGTCCTTACTTATTTTTTTTTTAATGATGGTTTAGATGAATTGTTGAAGAATTGATTTATATTGGGTTGCTCGGAAAGTAATTTCGATTTTTTTTTCCCTACATTTTTTTGTCTAAACAACAGCCGCGAGAAATTTATAAGAAATCAAATATTTATGAAAAAAATATTGGAAATATCTCATCACTGCTCATCACATATGATTTTTTATGGAAAATTAAGGATAGGCGCCAATATTATATTTATTAAAAGAGAGCTAAACATAGATATTACTAAATATTTAAAATTAGCCTTCGTATTTTTTACAATTGATCTAACTTATATAATATTCTAAATTTTAACTTTCTCAAAATATTTTTCAAACAAATTTGGATTTGTATCCATAAAAAGCTTTATGTCGGTTTCAAAACTTTTCAAAGTGTACTCGTATGTGAGATGTCATTAAATTATTTCTCTAATACTTTTATTTATTCCTTTTACAAATAAACTAAATTGGAGACTCTGGAGAATTGCAAATAGGAACATTACTCAGAAATAACGATAGAAACTCTAGTATCCTGAATCATATGTGTAAAAGATAAACGAGGAGGCTCAAGGAGGAAGACATCGATTTGTATACTATCCGAGTCATATAAGGATTATATATGAGTTATGTTTATTTTATGTCCCCCCATTTTACGATATATTATGATTGATTGCCGTTTAGATATTTCAAAACTTTATATATTTTCATTTTGATATTAGATTCAAATAAAACTTTATCTTTACTGCATCACCATACATAACTTTGATTGATAGGACTTTACGCTTAATTTATAATAAATTTTATCCACCAGTTATATAAAAAAAATATATTCAGTTGACTTTATAGATGAATTGTTTATTTTCTTTTAATACTTCCGTTGTAGTCACTTTATTCGTGTTCGGTTTTTTCTTATATTATATTTACTTTAAAAATTATACAGTAAACAATATTTTTTCACTGCAAATACAACTTCCAATTTTCTTTTCTTATGATAGGACTTTACACCTATTTTATAAAAAAAATTGTCTGCCAGTTATATTAAAAAAATAAATTTAGTTGACTTTATAGATGAAATATTTATTTTCTTATAATACTTCCGAGATTACGTGATTACAATAGTTTCCAAAACATAATTTAAAGTTGTAGTCACAATTTTCGTGTTCGGTCTTCCCTAATATTAAAATTATACAGCAAACAATATTTTTTTACTGCAAATACTGATTCCGATTTTTTTCTGCCAGTTACGTAACAAAATATATTTAGTTGACTTTATAGATGAAATGTTTATTTTCTTTCAATATTTTCGAGATTACGTGATTACATCCAATAGTTTTCAAAACATAATTTAAAGTTTTAATCACATTATTCGTCTTCGGTCTTTCCTGATATTAAATTTAGTTTTAAGATTATATAGTAAACAATATTTCTTTACTGCAAATACTGTTTCGGAATTTGTTTTCTTATGATAGGACTTTAAACTTAATTTATAATAAATTTTGTCTGTCAGTTTTATAAAAAAAATATATATTTAGTTGACTTTATAGATGAAATGTTTAATTTCTTTCAATACTTCTGAGATTACGTAATTATATCCAATAGTTTTGAAAACATAATTTAAATTATTAAACATTATTCGTGAAATAAAGGCCGATCTTAAAATTAAATTTAGTTTTAAAATTATTAGTAAACAATTTTTTTTACTACAAATATTTTTTCCGATTTTTTTTTTCAATCCTAGAAATTGGGAACTGAAGTTTTGTAATCTCGGGTTTTCCCGGGAATGGAAAAATGTATATTAATATTATTATTTTGAAGAAAGGACCAAGATCCAAGATAAATAGAAAATATTGATCATTTTGAAGATGGGTTTTATTAGTTGACTTTCTTAACATGTTTGACTTAAATATTTCTATTTTCTACTTTCATGATTGTATATCTTGTATAATTGATAGTTTGGAACGTTTTGAAAACAATACGTATAATCCAGTAATAAAACGAAATTTTTGTCCTAAATACGTTGAAAATGATCCACATAGTGAGCGTCCAAAATTTGCAACAAAATAAAAAACATTCACAAAGTGGTATTAAATGATTTGAACACAGCAAGTTTACCATATTTTACATGTAGAATTCAAGATGAATATACTTTGTGAAAGATGGGTGCTACATTTGCACAAACACACCAGCTCGTAAGAGTGTTTTGACTATGGCAAAAATCAACAAATTGAAGTATAATTTTCTTGAACATTTACCATATTAGCCAGATTTACCTCCATCAGACTACCAACTATTCCCAAACCTGAAAAAATACTTTATAAAAAGCGTTTTTAGATCCTTGTTACAAATAATTATAAAAGTGGCATAGAATTGTTAGAAAAACGTTGAACTAAATATTTTGAAAAGTAAAATAATGTTTGAAAGACAAAATTCGTAAACTTTCGCTTTTAAAACTTTTCTAAGAGCATTCGTATATCTACATACAATTATATTTCACCAACAAATATCATAGAGTAATTTAAAAAAAACTTTGAACTAAATATTTTGAAAAGTAAAATAATTTTTGAACGACAAAATTCGCTTTTAGAACATTTTAAACTACTTTCGTATATCTACATACAATTATATAAATATTATAGAATAATTTAAATATTTATATTGATAAAAATCGAGTATTACTACTACATTATTTTCATTTAAAAAATACAGAAAACATTAGTTTGTAAGAAAATGTTTAATTTATTTAATCAAGTAAAGAAAAGCAGAAAATAAATATACAAAAACGATTTTTATATACGAATTTTAAAGTGTCAATTGCGTAAGTTAATTTTTCGGATTTTTTCTCACTGTGAATCTTACTTGCTAAATTGCTAATCTGTCAAGTAAGATTTATATATTATATTAATCTTATATGTAAAGTAGTACATTTATTATAATATTATTATATAAAAAAATAATTTTACAAATAATTATAAAAGTAGTATAGAATTGTTAGAAAAACGTGGAACTAAATGTTTTGAAAAGTAAAATAATCTTTTAATATATATAATTATATTTCACCAACAAATATTATAGAGTTATTTAATTATTTATATAGATAAAAAACGACTATTACAAGTTTATTATTTAGATTTCAAAAATACAGAAAATATTATTTTTATGTACGAGTTTTAAAATGTCAATTCCGTAAGTTAATTTTTCAATCGCTTATCGGACAAGTAAGATTTGTATATAATATTTATCATATGTGTAGAGTAGTACATTTTTTATAATATTTTTGTATGAAAAAATAATTGTAATGAAATAAATAATTAATTCGCATTTTAATTAAATTCTATGCTCTAGAATTATTATTAATTTAATTATAATTATAATAACTGCAACCATCATAAAATTGCATAAATAATTTAAGCAACAAAATATATTAAATGAATATACATATTTAACATTGCAATGAACCCGCATTTACGTATTTTCAGTTAATCGTAAACTTGCACCTACCCACATCAAGCTTTAGTTATCGTATGTAAAATATATGCGCGTACGAATCTGCACCACCAACCGTTCTATATTAACGTCAGGGCGCGCATGCAATTTATATCAGGTTAACGGACGGGTTACTACGGGATCTAAAATTCAGAAATAATTGAACACTTGAGCGGCATTCAAAATAGAGTTTGGAGATTCTGGCAAGTTTTTAAACAGTCTAATATAAATAAATTTGTTCAGCATGAATCAAATTATTTTTTTAAGAATCTAATATAAATAAATATTTTCAGTCATTGTGAAAATTAATTTATGAATTAAAATTATTTTTTTACGAGTCCTATATAAAAAAAAAGTTTATTCATTGTGTAAATTGATAATTTGTGAATTAAAATTATTATTTGAAGGATGTACTATAAATAAATTTATTCAGTAACTTCTCGATAAAAATATTTTTTTTAAGAATCTAATATCAATAAATTTGTTCAGCCATTGTGTAAATTGTTAATTTGTTAAGTTTAATATAAATAATTTTTTTCAGTCATTGTGAAAATTAATTTATGAATTAAAATTATTTTTTTACGAGTCCTATATAAAAAAAAAGTTTATTCATTGTGTAAATTGATAATTTGTGAATTAAAATTATTATTTGAAGGATTTACTATAAATAAATTTCTTCAGTAACTTCTCGATAAAAATATTTTTTTGAAAAATCTACTATCAATAAATTTGTTCATTTACTTCTTATTGTTTACATTGTTATCAAATAAATCAACATTATTTTTTTAAGTATCTACTACGAATGAATTTCTTTAGTCGCTTCTCATTGTGTAAATTATTATAAATTTTTTTTTTTGTCAAAATCTACTATAAATGAATTCCTTTAGTCAATTCTCATTGTTTAATTTTGTATCAAATGA
The DNA here is from genome assembly GCA_963457615.1 of Nicrophorus investigator. Lineage (NCBI taxonomy): Eukaryota > Metazoa > Arthropoda > Insecta > Coleoptera > Silphidae > Nicrophorus > Nicrophorus investigator. The sequence continues at coordinate 16,380,923 of OY735143.1, forward strand.
ATCAACATTTTTTTAAAGTATTTAAATATATAAATAAATTTCTTCATTGTTTACATAAGTATCAAATGAATAAACATATTTTTTTTCAGAATTTATTATAAATGAATTCCTTGGATTTCATCGTTTATTTTTTTTTAAGAATCTACTGTAAATAAATTTGTTCAGTCACTTCTCATTGTTTAAATTGTTATCAAATGAATCAACATTATTTTTTTTATTAACAATCTACTATAAATAAATTTGATCAGTCGCTTTTCATTGTTTCAATTTTTATCAAATGAATCAACTTTTTTTTATTAAGATTCAATATAAATTTGTTCAGTCATTCTATAAATTTTGAAATTATCTAAATTATTTTCTAAGACTAATATAAATAAATTTGTTTACTCATTGTGTAAATTATTAACAAATATATCAACATTATTTATTTAAGAGTTTCATTAAATTGTTTTCAAATGAATCAATATTATTTTTTTAAATCTACTAAAAATAAATTTGTTCTATTTATTCTCATTGTGAAAATAATTATCAAATTAATCAAAAGAATTTATTTAAAAGTTTAACATAAATGAATTTCTTCAGTTAATTTTCCTTTCATTAAATTGTTTTCAAATGAATCAACATTATTGTTTTAAGAATCTACTATAAATAAATATGTTCAGTCACTTCTCATTGTTTAAATAGTTATCAACTTTAAATAAATTTGTTCAGTCACTTTTCATGATTTAAATTGTTATCAAATAAATCAACATTATTATATATAAATACATTTGTTCAATCATTGTTTAAATTGTCAATTTATGAATCAAAATATTTTTTTTAAGAATCTACTATAAATAAATTTATTCAGTCACTTCTCATTGTTTAAATATTTATCAAATTAATGAACATTATTTATTTAAAAGTCTAACATAAATGAATTTCTTCAGTTACTTTTCCTTTCATTAAATTGTTTTTAAATGAAACAACATTATTTTTTTTTTAGAATCTACTTTAAATAAATTTGTTCAGTCGCTTTTCATTGTTTCAATTTTTATCAAATGAATCAACTTTTTTTTTATTAAGATTCAATATAAATTTGTTCAGTCGTTCTATAAATTTTTAAATTATCTTAATTATTTTTCTAATACTCTAATATAAATAAATTGTTTAGTCATTGTGTAAATTATTAACAAATATATCAACATTATTTATTTAAGTGTTTCATTAAATTGTTTTCAAATGAATCAACATTATTTTTTCAAATCTACTAAAAATAAATTTGTTCAATTTCTTCTCATCGTTAAAATAATTATCAAATTAATCAAAAGAAATTATTTTAAAGTTTAACATAACTGAATTTCTTCAGTTACATTTCATTAAATTGTTTTCAAATGAATCAACATTATTGTTTTAAGAATCTACTATAAATAAATATGTTCAGTCAATTCACATTGTTTAAATAATTATTTTACATTTTTTTTTAAGAATCTACTACAAATAAAATTGATCAATTAGTTCTCATTGTTTAAATAGTTATTAAATTAATCAACATTATTTATTTAAAACTTTAACATAAATGAATTTGTTCAGTTACTTTTCCTTTCAATAAATTGTTTTCAAATGAATCAACATTATTTTTTTTATGAATCTACTATAAATAAATTTGTTCAGTCACTTCTCATTGTTTAAATAGTTATTAAATTAATCAACATTATTTATTTAAAACTTTAACATGAATGAATTTCTTCAGTTACTTTTCCTTTCATTAAATTGTTTTCAAATGAATCAACATTATTTTTTTTTAGAATCTACTTTAAATAAATTTGGTCAGTCACTTCTCAATGTTTAAATAATTATAAAATGAACCAACATTATTTTTTAAAGAATAAACTAGAAATGAATTTCTTCAGTCACTTTTCATTTTATTAAATTGTTATCAAGTGAATCAACATTATTTTTTTTAAGAATCAACTGTAAATAAATTTGTTCAGTCACTTCTCATGATTTAAATTGTTATCAAATAAATCAACATTATTTTTTTAAGAGCCTAATATAAATACATTTGTTCAATCATTGTTTAAATTGTCAATTTATGAATCAAAATATTTTTTTTAAGAATCTACTATATATAAATTTGTTTAGTCACTTCTCATTGTTTAAATATTTATCAAATTAATGAACATTATTTATTTAAAAGACTAACATAAATGAATTTCTTCAGTTACTTTTCCTTTCATTAAATTGTTTTCAAATGAATCAACATTATTTTTTTTAAGAATCTACTTTAAATAAATTTGTTCAGTCACTTCTCATTGTTTAAATATTTATCAAATTAATCAACATTATGTATTTAAAAGTTGAACATAAATGCATATCTTCAGTTACATTTCCTTCCTTTATTTTTTTATTAATTAATCAACATTATTTATTTAAAAGTTGAACATAAATGCATATTTTCAGTTACATTTCATTCCTTTATTATTTTTTTCAAATGAATCAACATTATTTTTTTAAGAATAAACTAGAAATGAATTTATTCAGTAACTTCTTATTGTTTAAATAGTTATCAAATGAATCAATATTAATTTTGTAAGAATCTTCTATAAATATTTCTTTTCGGTCACTTCACAGTCATTGTTTAAATTGTTATCAAATGAATCAACATTATTTTGTTAAAAATCTATTATAAATGAATTATTCAGTCACTTCACAGTCAATGTTCAAATTGTTATCAAATGAATCAATAATACGTTTTTAAGAATCTAATATAAATGAATTTCTTCAGTTACTTCTCATTGTTTAAATGTTATCAAATTAACGTAAATTAGTTTTTTTAAGAATCTACTATAAATAAATTTCGTCAGTCGTTTCTCATTGTTCAAATTATTATCAAATGAGCCAACATTATTTTTTGAAGAATCTACTATAAAATAATTTCTCATTGTTTAAATTGTTAGAATATGTATTAATATATTTTTAAATAATTTATTATACAAGAATTTCTTCAGTCAATTCTTATTTTTTAAATAATTATCAAATAAACCAACATTATTTTTTAAGAGTCCACTAGAAATAAATTTTTTCATTTACTTTTCATTATTTTTTTAAATCTAATATAAATAAATTAAATTATTTACAAGTGTATCATAATTAAAAATATGTTCAGACACTTCTCATAGTTTAAATGATTATCAAATGAACCGATAACGTTGTAAGCTGCTCAGTTATGGCATATATAACCTCGACCTAGATAGTATAAACCCTAATCTTGACTTACTCCAATTTACCGGAAACACAGTCTTAGTCTTTCTTAATAACATCCTACGCCCCACAAATCTCGGTTTTAATAGATTGCCAGCTATTATGTTCTAATTTGTAATATGTCCATATTGGTTTATCATGTTAAATTAAATTATTTATTCCAGATTCTATCATCTTTTTCCAAATTTTAAAATTATTCATAATAAATTTTAAATCTAGCTGACACAAAAATAAAATAAAATGGAATTAAATTAAATTTAATTTAAAAAAATGAAACTATAAATTAATAAACAGTTAACAAATCATATAAAATCACTAAGAGTTCATTATTTTCAAATTGTATTATACATTTGATTTATCTAATATATTTTAGCCTTTTCTATATAATTTTTTTATTGTTAATATTTTACATTTATTTTAAATTTAATTTAATTAATGATACAAAATTATATTTTCAAAGATTGTTAATATATTATCAGAATCAATTCTTAACACAATTTATTTTTTTAAATATTGTTTCATTTTCATTATTTGATCTTTATATTTTTGTTGGGTCAAAATCAGAAAATACATAAATTAAATATTTTATAACATATTTTTTTAACTAAATATAGTTATAAAAGTAAATGTGTAAACCAATAAATTCTGAATATTTCAAAGAAACTCTAAGAAAAAAATCTACATTAAAATTAGTTATTTATTGCAATATTTTCTAAAATAAATTATATTATATTTTTTTTCTTTCAACATACTACATTTTTTTTAAGTATCCTCGAATAATATTGTAAATCAATCACCATCACCAATTCACATGTATCTTCGACAAATATTAAATCTTTTGATCTACAAATATGTCAGGTGTAGTCGTGAAATGATTTATTTTGGTGCGAGATTTACCGTGACGTGAAAAAGCTGATACTTCAAACCTAATGGTTCCATTCGAAATATATGACATTATTAGTCAAGTTAACACTTTTCTATAAGGAATATTCAAAATAAAGTCTATTTTTGAGTTGATAAGTAAATTTTGCTAAAATATTTATAATGTTATACATTTTAATATGCATTTAGTATCAATTGTATAATAAAAATAGTGTAATAAAAAATATTAGTTTAAAAAAATATATTTTAGCTATTATCAAGACTAATATGAATACAATAAAAAAATACATCTTGATAAATTACTTGATTTGCTATATTTTTTTTAAGTCGTAATAATTTTATTACAATCGATTAATCAATAATTTTGATCATGGATAACATTAAAATTATTGTAATTATGAACTTTAATAATTTTATTAATTTTATATAGAAAATATTATGGTTTATAATGAATAATTTGAATATTATGTGATTCTAGTCTATCTTCGTATCTGCTACTAAACATTGAGATCCAAATTTGAGTAAAATCATTTGTTAATTTGTATTTTTGATTGGCTGACTTCTATAGTCTAGATCGAAATGGAGAGCTTCATGTATTTGCCTATTTTTTATGAACCACGGGGTACTGGTAATATTTCTTAGGCATTTTAAGTAAAATCTTTTATTAATTTGTATTCCCAAATAAAGACAAGATTTTATAGACCTAATGTAGATATAATAAGTTGAAACAGTACAAAAAATGTTCATACAAAGACTAACAATATTATATATAAATCTTTAAAAAATAATACTGACTTAAATATACTTTGAAATAATTCTTCATTTTGATCAACAAATATTTTATTTTGTTATACTTAGATTTTTTTTTATTATATTATCAATAGTTATAAAATATCCATCATTTGGGTACATTACTGAAAGAAAATTCTTAAATAATTTTATAAAAAACGATTTTAAAAAGTGGTTTAATGGAATTTTTTATTATTTTTATGAAAAACTATATGTAATTATCATTTTTTAGTTCCAAATAATTGCATAGAAAAAAAAATGAAGCTAGTCTTAAAATATAATATTGATTAGTAATTTTTCACCTAAATTAGAGACACAAAAAAAACCTAAATCCAGTATTTGAATTGCACGAATCCTGTTGAAAGTATCAATATCTCATCTGCAAACAGTATCAAAAAGAATTACTGAAAAAAATGCTGCACATGGGAAATACAGGTGATGCGTGTTTCCGTAATTAATGAGAAATATCGTTCGCAAAAAAAAATGCGTATAAAAAATAAACAGGGCTGGGATTGTGCTCCGCTGATTACGGCCCTTATTAATAATTAGACTTTGTTTACTCACCTGAAATCCCCCACCCAACGCTTTGCTTTGATGGGGGCGTGCTGAAAACAATATTCCGACGTTAGTGGGCGAAACGCAGGAGGGGAATCCCCTACCTCGTTATTGTTTATCGTGCGCAAATAAAACAAATTAATTAATATTCATCCAAGCAGGAATTGCGCCATTCTATTTCTTTGCAGAATTTGCTTGAACGTAAAATTCGTCCCTTCATTTTATTTTTTTATTTTTGCAGACTTCTCAAAAGTTTACTGTACTAACAAACCGTTTATGTTCGGCAAAGAGAACATACTGTGTGTGTGTGTATTTCCGGAGGGTTCGTTGATCTCTGGAAATGCTTCGAAAAACCTTTTTCCTCCCCGAAGCGCTCTGAATAAAACAGTGGAGATTCCATCTATGTACACCGGCTAAAGAGGACGTTGAATCAATGTAAATGTATCCCGTATTTAATACATAAAACATCCGTGTTTTGGTTGCAGCGACAACAACAATGGTGAAAAAAAATGCAAAGACATGTATACATAAATATATTGTGTGCGCTTGAAAAAAAAAATATATACACACACGTACCGTGCGATGGAAATAGCGAGCGGAAAAACGTCCGTTCCATAAAGCGTTTCCATTTGAAAATGGAATTGGAAAAGCATTCGGCAGCTATCGAAACTGACGATCTTAAAGCTCTTTTTTTATATCTGTTTGTTGATGGTGATCCTACTCCAGTTTCGATGGTATAACGAGTATTGCTCCCTTTTCGTACATATTTTTATATTTGCATTAATGCGAAGATAATGTCGGTTATTTATATAATTTTGATTTATGTCATGGATCATTTTCAAATAGTATTATCTTATCATCAAATAAAAGGAACAATAAATATAAAAAACAGACTGAAAAATATAACTAATCTTGTATTTGATTTCTAATATTAAACTCGAATATTTATGTATCTAATAAAACCAAAATCATTCAAATATTACATTGTTAAGCAACATTGTACATTTATTATAAATGTTCAGGAAACTCTACTGGCTGTTACGAAAAGACTCGCCAATTTCTAAAGAAAACAAGTTGCTAATATATTGGGTTGATTATAATTTTTTCTTAAAAATATAATTTTATTCAATGACTTTTTGCCCTCTTTGAGGCAGTGTCATTATTCCATGTTCATAAAACTTCTGATTTTTGCCAGTAAAAAACTGAATTAAATGTGATTTTACATCATCATCGTCATTAAAAATTTTACCATTTAAGGAGTTCTACATGGAACGAAATAAATCATAATCTGAAGGCGCAAGTTTATTGTTAAATGGTAGATGTGACAACAGTTCCTAGTTCCAATAATTTTTAGCGAGTGACCAAAAATGTGTGCGGCTTTGCATTATAATGCTGGTAAACAACACCCTTAGGATTTTCTAATTGTGGCTGCTTTTCTTAAACTACATCGCTCAGTTTGGCGAGTTGTTGAACGAAGACGTTTGAATTAATCTTTTGGTTTCTTGGTAAAGTTCAAAGTACAAAATTCTTTTATAATCCCACCAATTCTTTTGTTGGTGAATCTCAGCTTTTGGTGTCGTCTGGGCTGGTTCATCTTGCATCATTCACGATCTTTTCCGATTAACGTTATTATAAACTATCCACTTTTAGTCGTTTCAGAAATTAAACAATTTCGTTGAGTTTCAGAAGCGAATCGCAGATATTGTTGTGTTGCGTCAAATGAATTTTCTTAAGCTGAAAAATCGAGTTTCTTGACTTAGTCAAGCTGTTATATATTTTTTTGAATGGATGTATGCTATATATTTAGCTTCTTTGCAATCTCACGTGTTGTGCTATGACGACCTGAATCGATAATAGACTTGATATGGGTCTCATCAACTTCAATTGGACGGCCAGATCGTTACGTATTTTTCAATAAAAATTCACCAAAACGAAATTTAGCAAACCAATTTTGACACTACCTTTCTTTCAAGGCTTCATTCCCATATACGGCACAAAACTTCTACAGCCTTTTCGAAAATAATTCAATAAAATATGCCTGAAGTGCGCGTCTTGTTCTTCCATTTTTAAATTGGTATAAAAACAAAACTAATTAACTAATAGATACATTTTTTTTTACTAAATTAAAGGTGGAAGACTAAGCAACAATAAAACAATATAGTTTAGGTGTTTTAAATACGTTGACTAAACAAAAGAATGTACTAAGACCACCTATTGACAAAATCCGTAATCACTTAGTTGCCAATATAATATAAGGTAAATAATAAAGTTGTGGAAAGCAGCAGCAAATCTAACATTACTATTTTACAATTAATCCAATAGAAAGGCTAAGAAGGATCATTAATGTTCCATAAATATGTTATACCAATTGAAACAAAGATGTAAAACCAATTTTAAAACCTGGATCTACAGAATAAAGTTATGGGGAAGTAGCAGCAGATCTAACATTTATATTTAACATATATTCCAGTCAAAGAGCCAAAGAAGGATCATTGAAACTCCATCCACGAACAGAGAAATTCACGATGATCTTCAAATGGAAAGAGTGAAGGAATCTATTATGAAAACAAAATGTGCTAGAAAAATATTCAAACGTATTAGCTGTCAATCTACTTCACAATATTTTAATATTGATGCGATGTAAACCACTGAGATTCAACAAAAAGTAACTGAGGGAAAATTACCAATGAAGAAAATTTTGTTAATCGTTAAATAATTTTCAATGTTTTATAATAAATGAAATAGACGAATTACTATTATGAAAAGAAATACTATCCATTCAATTAATTATTATAAATCAACACAATAACTTTAAAAAAAATATTATTGCAATATAGTTAATATATAATCACATTATAAAAATCGTATAAACTAAATTAAATTTAACATATTAACTAATTCACCTACATATTTATTATCATCATCAATCTTAACAATTAAGTTCTCCTGCATAAATTCAATATAAAAAACATCTTGTTTTATAAACTGTATTTTCTAGAGTTTCTAATTTATTTTTTTTATTGCAGGTAATCCCAGGAACTTATAAAAAAAGGGTAAAAAAATAATACACTAATGAAAAGGTAAATTCAAATTTCTATTAATTTCAGTCTTTCTGTCTAGGAAATAATATTTGGATACAGATGAAATAGCTTATTTGAATATGTCGCTAATTTATTTACTACAAAATTAAAAACACAATTACTTTACTAAAAAAAAATATACAATGCAAAACAATATAATATATGGCCTATAAATATGGAAGGACTTTAGAGTAACGAATTGCAATTCCACATTTGCCAATAACTATTTTTTTTTCTTAAAATTTTATACACAATCGTGATTGAATATTATGATTTATGTATAGTTGATATTTTTTATTTATTTCCGAAAATTTTAATATTTTTCTAAACAAATAAAGAAACATAAAACATAAAATTGTAATCAGAAACACTCGAATATTAAAATATGTGATTGTGATTACAATATTTCCATATCGTATATCATAATCCCGAGCAGCTTTCAATTATGTAATATTGGACAGATAAAGACAGATGATGGTGATTACACAAAAAATATTCAAAGTCAAAATTTATTTAAATAAAATGCATGAAGTTCCATTTTACTTACATCTTAAACTCTCCTACGTATAGTTCATATAAAGTAAACTTTTTATTTTTAATTTATCCATTTATTTTATGTATTTTAATTGTCTTCATATTCGAATTTATCCAAGATTTACTGTAACAAGAATAGATTTTGTTCGACTTCTTATGAGTAAAATTAATTCTGTTTTCGAACTTGAAATTATATTCGTCAACCAATCTTTCACTATTTATTAAAATTAAATTAAATTAAATAAATTATGTATACATTTTTTTTTAAATGAGGAATTAAAATATACTACATTGAAATATAATATTTTCGAACTTTCTCAAGAAAAATATTATCACATCGCTATTTTTACCTAAGGCTTACCTACAGAGACTTGTTAATTTGAATGGTAAAAAATTAAATATTTATTCTCTTGAAATTAAGTAATCGATATAAAAGATGAATATTGAGTTTGCAAGAAAATTGAGTTTAAGAAAAAAGTCAATATATTAAAAATATAACATTCATAATCAATTATTACAACTTTCTAATAGCTGACAAACTATAATAATATTATGAAACCATAATAATATTTACGTTTAAATTATTGATACCTGAATTTCTATGTATAGAAGAAGGAAAAAGCTTTAACTACAAAAGAATAGAGTTAAATATAACTTTACTTTTTATTATTCTAAATTATGTAACGACTAACTAGACCTACAATTATTTACAAGAATAGTTCATACAACATCTCTGTATCTTTTGTATTTAATTTATGACGTAAATCTAAATTATGCGTTATTTCCAAATTTCTAGCAATTCAACAACTCTATTATACAAAATATACGTGTATTTAAAATTATATAATATATTATAATGATAATACAAAATTGTAATTCCCTAAAATCTCTGGGCTAATTGTGTTTGCGTACATAAGCTTTGAAGGAATTTGCGATGTCTGGAATTACGGTATGATTACTTTATGAATGCAGCTGGGGAAATGTTGCAACGAGGTTCGTGATGAGTTTGCGATGTTTGTTTCAGCCATCATTATTAGCGCCGCATCCGGAATGGGGCGAAATATTCGCGGATAATATCAGTTTTATGGGGTCATCCATAGTTGTTTCGCAAACTGGAAATGGCCGACATCCATAAGCATAAATCGTATCAATTTATCTGGAATACAGCCTAATTAAATTACTTGCGATTTGCAAAACACCTCTATTCCCGCATCGCTTATTATTATTACTACTACTATTGTTGCAGTTTGCAATTATTGCCATTCCTGTTTTCATAAATATCCATAATTTCTACATAAAAGTTTCAGTAATTTTAATAGAACTCTTTTATGAAAATTATCATATTATCATTATTGGATGATGAAATTAAATAATTATCTTATTTTTTTCCTTAACATATAGAAATAAAACTCAATTTCTTTTATAATCTATTTTTTAGAAGTTACTTTTCCCGAATTATTTTTATTTCTGACATATGGGTACAAAATTTGAAAATGGAAAATAAATAAAAAGTAAAATTATAAAAAAATAATTTAAATTTAAATGATTAGTAAATAATTAAAAAGGAATTTCTATTATATTTTTATACATTTATTAGATGGAAAATGCAAAAAACATAAAAATAAATTGCATAACTGTAACAATGATAAAATATATTTTCAATAATTAATTTCCACAATAAAATTCAATGAATATTTTTATAAAAATAATTTATATTTATTTTAAAAATAAACAACTTCATAAATCTGTATAATACAAAATATAAAAATAAAACAGAGCAAATAAAGAAATATACAAAATATTTTGATTGAAAACTTTGAAATTAAAATCAATAATCTCTTCTGATGCAACTGAAGTATCATGTAAAATGTTGAAAACATTTTCCACTATTGTCTATCATTGATTTTTTTTTTTTTTTTGGTAAAATTTTGGACAAAATTGCAGTTTATAATTGTTAATATTTCTGAATAATCATCGCATAAATTCTACATAAAAGGTTCAATAATTTTAATAGAACTCATTATATTCTATGATTGTGGTTTATGTGAATTGTATGATAATTATCATTTTATTATTAGATTAGTATATGAAATGATTATATAGTTTTATCTGTAATCATGGCAAAAAAAACTGAATTTTAGGAACTTTTATAGTATTAATTTTTGTTATTACTGCAGTTCACATTTTTCCCGAATTCAATTGATTCCCGGGATATGGATAAAAAATTTCCAAAAATCTTGGATTTTTATGGGAAACTTCCAAATGCTAAATTAAGAAGTAAAATTGTATAAAGATGAAAACAAAATAAAATAATTAGTAAATAACTACATGGGAATTACTATGCCCGAAAAAATAGTATTTATAAATTAGGGGTGCAACAAACAACAAAAAATTTGCATTTGATTTTATATAGTTTTATCTGTAATCATGGTAAAAAAATTCAATTTTAGGAACTTTTATTATATTAGTTTTTGTTATTACTGCAGTTCAATAATGTGAAATTGTAGTATTAACCGCCAATAATGTGAAATTGTAGTATTCTATTACATTTTACCATTTTGCAAATATGTGGTTTCAATTTTTTGGCTAAAAAAATGGCAAATACCGATAACTTAATATAAATCTATACAATGTAACATATAAAAATTGAAGCAGATCAATTTAATAAATCTATTGTATAAATTAAAATGATTCAATACATTTAAATTGAAATGAATAATCTGATCTGATATGCTTCCAGTAAAATACTGAAAACATATTCCACAATTCCCAATTTTTTTTTTTTGGTTAAAATTTTGCACACAATATAAAAAATATACTTTATAATTGTTAATATTCATTTATTATAATTGTATGAATTACGCACAAAAGGGTCAATAAATTTAATAATAAATAACTCTTGTTCATTTCTCGTTATTATATTTAATGTTAATTTTGTTTTGTTTTCACATTTAAAATAAATTTATCGAAACGTGTATAAAGTAAATATTGTAAAATTATTTTTGTTATTATAGTTACAATTTCTATTTAATAATAATTCCTGTTTCATAATTTTTATATTTATGATTTGGAATTATGGAATTATACAATTGATGCATTATATTCAATTTAATTCAATGATAAATCCATTTTGTTTGGATTATATAAATCAAATAATTCACCAAATGCAAAATAAAAATGATAGCCTAATAATATTCCAGATTAAAATTATTACCATTCCAGATATTCTCACATTTTCCAGTCTACGATCATTGTAGATTGACTATAGTTCGGTTTAAAAAATTAAAAACCATCGAAATATGCCTAAAAATTAGGTTGTGTCTTATGTAATCAAAGTTATGAGTTAACATTTTTAGTCCGTCCAAAATAAAAATAATTGTATAATTATTCAATTACATTTTACTTTTTGTGCGAAAAAGTGGTTTAGAATAAATTCCATACGTTTTTTCAGTTCTATAATTATTTAAATTAATGAGAAATGAACCTTAATTTGTATAAAAAAAGGGTATCAAAAAATACTGTCAAATCTTTTTTATTTCTATTTCATTTAGTTTCTCGATTAGTCCGATTTCAAATTATACGCGATATTGACGGAACGGACTTATACCATTATGCACTATTACTATTACATAATTATATAAAAACTTTACGGCAGTAGTAATTGCAAAAGTACATAAAAATATTTCACTTTCATATTTAATTATTGTGTTTTACACAAATTGTATGTTTTCATATTAAAAATTGCTTGACTAAAGTTTAAATATTTTAAAGACTTGTATAATATTGCTTATGATTATAATTGCATTCAGGTTTCATAATCGGATAATAAACCACATGAATGCTTCAGTAATTGCAAACGCAAACGGAATTCATTCATATTTCATACAAATTGGATGAGAATTATCGCATTATAGTAATGATGGATTATAAAATTCAGTTAATAATTCAATTTTCTTTGAACTTTATCAAACTGAAATTAATTAATTACGCTAATGAATTAAATTATATATATATAAACAAACAACTAGAAATAATCAATACAATTTTGTATACATTTACATAATTAACAACATTTTGCGTTATATACAATACTATCTCTACTTACAAAAACTCGTGTTGTAATACGAGTTAAACGTGATTCTAGTTATTTCATAAAATAAAGTAGTTATTTGATGCTTTAACTAGTTATTATATAAAATATAGACTGTGCTTTATTTTTCCGTGTATATATGACGTTATTGACAAAAAAACTAAATTAAATTGTATTTCTGTATAAGCAGAATATTGTTGAATTTTCACACGAGAATTTCACGTTTATTTTTTTATTAGTTTCGAAAATGTATTAATTATTATATTCATTCTAAAATTCGTTTTCCTTTACGTTTTATACTTTATTTCGTTAAATTACGTTATTTTACAGAATAACTAGATGCCATATAGAATAATAATTAATGTATCAAGCTATTATATAATTTAAGTAAGGTATTTTATAAAAAAAATTATTAGTTCCAAAAATGTATTATTTGATATTTATTCTAAATTACGTTTTTCTTCATGCTTTATTTTGTTCAATTACGTTATTTTACAGAATAACTAGATGCTATATAAAATAATAATGAAAGCATCAATTAACAAAACTGTTCCATATTTTAAGTAAGTTAATTTATAAAGTAACAAATTATTTTATAGATATTTATTATACAAAATATGGACTGTGTTTTATTTCATGTTATATTCGTCGTTATAGACAAGAAATTGTATATTTAATTTTTTTCTGTTTGAGAGAAAAATATTGAATATATGAAAATATTACGTTAATTTTTTATTAGTTACAAAAACATATTAATTGATATTTATTCTAAAACACGTTTTTCTTCATGCTTTATACTTTATTTTGTTTAATAACGTTAATTTACATAATAACTGGATATAGAATATTAATTAAAGAAACAATTAACTAAACTACTCTATATTTTAAGTAAAGTATTGTATAAAGTAACTAATTATTATATAAATATTTATTATACAAATTATGGACTGTGACAAGAAATTGTATATTTAAATGTTTTTCTGTTTGTGAGAAGAATTATTGTTGATTTTTTTAGAAATTTGCGTTTATTTTTTATTAGTTCGGAAGATATATTCATTTATATTTATTCAAAAATAATAATTTTTTTATTTACTAGATGCTATAAAGAATTATAATTGAAGTATCAATTAACAAAATTATTCTATATATTATGAAATATCTAGTTTTTTTATGGAATAACCTAATTATATATTTTAACGGTAATATATAAATTATAATATTTAGATAGACAGAGATAATTCATATTTAAAGGCTGTTTAATAATGAAAATTTTCAAATTCCAAAACTTCTCCAAAAAAATCATATATTTTGTACTCGATTATAGGATATTAGTGGTTATTGTATTACAAATACTTTTACAGATATTTTTCTTAACTTAACTAAAGCAAAATATTATAATATATTTTTTTTAATCACCGAAATAAATCAATATTGATTTTTTTTATTCAATTTGGTAGGTTTTGTAATATTCTAGTTCAAAAAAATAAATACTTGAAATTATTATAAGAAATAAATAGAAATTATTAAAAGTGCTTCAAAAGTGATATCTTAAATTATCTATTAAAAATTCTAACAGTTTTTTTCAATAACTGTTATAAAACAAAAAGAATTTATGGTTCAAATGAAAGAAGTGGAAATTCTGTTCATAAATTTGAACATTTTTATAATTTGTTGTTCGGATTTTGAATTATTTTAAAACGAGGCAGTATATATTTTGTACACAAGCGCTTAAAAATATGAAACTAGACCAATCATGTTCTGAAGAGAAAAACCGATCATTGATGTAAAAAATATATTTTGTCTTATTTTGCTCCATTAAAATTAAGTTTGTTTTCACGCTATAGTCTAGTTAATCCGGGCTGATCAAAGCCGGATTTTGCAAGGTATTTCTCAATTATTATATAATTCACAAAGATTTTAAACAAGTAATTAACAAAACATTTATACTGCTTATTTAAGAAAAAAAGAGATTTGAAGCTATTGTTAACAGTTATATATATTTTTTTCTTTTTATAAATAATTAAAATTGAGAAATATTAAAATAAACATTGTATAAAATATATTTAATTAAAGTAAAATATAATTTTAAAAAAAATTGTATTCAATTGGTTCAGCCAATATTCCGGACTGTATATAACCGAACTCAACGTGTTATGACAAGAAAAACCGATCATTGATAAAAAAATATTTTGTATACTATTGTGTTTTATTTTTTTAAATTTCATTCAGTGAATCCGGTCTGATCAAAGCCGGATTATGCGAGGTATTTCTATAAATTTATTATTATATAATTCATAGAGATTTTAAACATGAAAAGAACAAAACATGTACACTGCTTATTTATGAAATAAATATATACAATATTGCTTGCTTTTATAAGAGATTTGAAGTTATTAGTAACAGTTATACTTTTTTTTATAAATAATGAAAATATAGAAATATAAAAATAAATATTATAACATTGTATAAATATTTTTAATTAAAGTCAAATATAATCAATATTTAAAGCAAACAATTCAGCAAATATTCCGGACTAATCGTATTATGACGAGAAAAACCGATCATTATAAAAAAAATATTTTGTATACTATTCTGTTTTATTTTTTTAAATAAAAAAAATAGTTTGTTTTCACGCTAAAGTCCAGTGAATCCAGGTTGATCAAACCCGGATTATGTGAGGTATTTCTCAATTATTATATAATTCACAGTGATGTTAAACTTTTCTACTGTTAAAATGAAAAAAAATATATACAACATTTCCTGTTTTTATAAAAGATTTGAAGCTATTATTAACAGTTATATATTTTTTTATAAATAATAAAAAATGAGAAATATTAAAATAAGTATTGTATAAAATATATTTAATTAATATCAAATATAATTAAAAAATGTATATTCCATATAGAGCCAATATTCTGTATATGAAACCGGATTGTTTATATGTTTTTAAAAATAATAAATATTTAGAAATATAAAAATAAAATATTTTTAAATAAAGTTAAATATAACTAAAAAAATATATATATATATTCTATAAACAAACATATAATTAATATCCATATCAAACGGTTCAACCAATATTCCGGACTGTATGAAACCGGACTAATCGTGTTCTGAAGAAAAAAACCAATCATTGTTGTAAAAAATATATTTTGTATATTATTCTGTTTTATTATTCTCAATAATAAAGTAGTTTGTTTACATGTTTTGATCAAAGCCGGATTGTTATGTGATGTGAGATATTTCCCAATTATTATATAATTCTTAGAAATTGTAAACATTATAAAAAAAATATTATACAATAAAAATAGGTAATGTTTATAAGAGATCTGAAGCTATTTGTAATAGTTATACTTTTTTTTTATAAATAATAATAATTTAAATATATTAAAATAAACATGGTATAAAATATATTTAAATAATGTTAAAAAGACTGACGTAAATATAATTTTAAAAAATATGTATACTATAAATAAGTTTTCAGTAAAAATAAAAATTAATTAGTCAATTAAATCTTCAAAATTTGTAAATAACATGGGAATGATATACGAGAACTACGTGCACCCGGCGCATCCACCACTGCTACATACATCAGGATGATACAGCGTACATTACGCGCCCATTATATCATAACGAACATACGTATTTCCTCTTACAAAATATATACACGTATTTAAATTTTTGTTTCCTCCACGGTCGTTGTTTTATTTTCGTTGCTGGCGTTCATTTGATTGATGGCCTGTTCGTGGGCTTTTTTGTTCAGTTCTTTTTTTTTTCATTTCTAAATATCTGTGCTCTTTCGCAGAACAAAAAGGGGAAACAATCAGTGAAGCTATGGTTTTTTTTGTTGTTATTGTTGTTTCATACCGATATATGATTTTGCGAACGCACACATACCAAACATACCGGAAACTGCAAACGCCGGATAACAAAAATCTCAATAATAATAAATGCAAGCAAAACAAAGAACAGCAACAATGGCAGATACACAATACGTTGTACATTAAATTGCGATAATTTAGGTTTATTTGATTGCTTTCAAAAATGCAGACTAGGGCATTTTGCGTACATTTTATCATCATGATATGTATACTATACAGTATTTCATTTTAAAATTAAATATTTATATAAAAATAATATCGGATTTATCTTTGAAATATAAAAAATGTGGATTACCAAGTAAGTTTTTCTGTAAACTAGGTCTTTTTTTTTTCAAGATTTTTTTCATATAACTGATCCAACAAGCTTAAATTTAATTCTTTTTCGAAATTTCACTTTGCATCCCAGAAAACTAATAATATTTGAGTCAAAAAAAAAAAATCAAAATTTAAGCAAATTTATTTTTTTTATTTGATACTCGAATATTAAAAAAAAAGTGGATTTAGAAAATAGATTAGTATATGAGAAACTATCCTATGAGAAAAAAAAAACTATATTTTGAATAAATTTTAAATTTTACGAAATAATAAATAATTTTGTTAAGACTAAAAATTATAGATTTCTTTCCGGTGTCTCTAATATATTTATATATAATTACTGGTTAAGCGTATAATCCCATATTCTATTAAATAACTAGTTATTTCATAAAATATCGTTATTTTATGAAAAAATAGATATGGAATACCAGAATTATACATACAATTAAATGTATACATTTATATACGAGTATGGGCCTTAATAACTTTTGACATTTTTTATAATTTTGTTGGTAGAGAAAAGACGTTGAAAAATTATAAAATTAATGCAATAAATTACAATTATCATTGCTATAAATACAAATTATATTTATTAGATAATAAATTATTGTATGAATTACAAAAACCAATAGAAATCTTCCTGTATTGAATAGTAACTTACTACAAAATAAAAAACAGAACGTTCGAAAATTTATTGGTTTTTATTGCATTTTTTGCTCGACTATTTAATTATTCGAGAACAAGACGTTTGGAAATTACAAAACTATTTCTACAAATCAATTATTAAAGTCAAATATAATTAAAAAATATTTATTCCATAAACAAATAAACACATAAATATCTATAGTAATCGGTTGAACCAATATTCCGGACTAAATGAAACCGTGTTAAGCGAAGTGTGAAGCCAATCAACGTTTTTTTTTATATTTGAAACCCAAATATTTTTTTAAAGATGAATATTAAAATTGCATAAGTAGCTGAGAAAAACTATATATTTTAATTAATATTTTAAAATTTATATGAAATAATACAAATTTTTGTTAAGACTAAAAATAATGGATTCCTTTCCGGTCTCTCTAATATATTATATTACCAATTAAGCGTATAATCCCATATTCCATTAAATAACTATTTATTTCATGAAATAACATAATTAAATTATATTATAGTTTTGTTATATAATTATACTAGTTACATATATCGTTATTTTATTAAATAACTAATTATTTTAATACCAGAATATTATTAAATGTATCATTATTACGTAATTATATACGAGTAAGGCTTTTAATAAAGGCCACAAAAATAATAAAATCTTTCTGCGTTGAAGAGTAATTTACTACAAAAATAAAAACAGAATTTTCGGAAATTTAAAGGTTTTTATTGCATTTTTTAATAATTATAGATAATTACCGATTTGTATAACTATTGCGCAATTATGTTTGAGTAAGGCTTTAATAAATTTTGATTTTTTTTTTCGTCATATATCTCACCAATTTTATTGCTGGTTTACCTAAAATTCTGATTGGAAACTGAAAGGTTTTTATTACATTTTTTGGTCGAGAAGAAAACTTTGCAAAACTAACATAAAATGAAGTACTTTAAACTCTCATGACTGGCATTAATTAAAATTGTCTAACATTTTTTCACTTTCTTAAACAATATTTTTCAGAGATTTTTTTATCATTACAATTATATTTATTATACAATAAATCATCGTATATACCACAAAAATTAATTAAAAAAAATCAGAATTGAACAGTAAGTTACGACAAAACGAAAAGCAGAAATTTAGGAAATTTAAAGGTTTTTATTACATTTTTTATGTGTTTCTAAATTATCAGAGAACAAGACGTTCTGAAATGTAGTGTAAGATATAACAAAACCGAAAGTATAAGATTCAGAAATTACACTTTTTGATACGCTATTAAACTAACAAAAAATGAAGTACCTCAAATTTGACCTAACATGACTGGTCTTAATTAAAATTAGCTATAAATGTTATTGTTAATGCAATAAATTACAGTTATCATTACTATATACATAAATTATATTTATTATATAATAAATCATCGTATGTATCACAAAAACCAATAACAATCTTTCTGAATTGAAGAGTAAGTTATGATAGAACGGAAAGCAGAGCGATCGTGTATCAAAGGTAGAATCGATAAGGTCTGAAACGAGAACAATAATAGGGTCATAAAAGAAAAGAAATAAATTTTATTGAACATCATATGTTGATAAATAGGTAACGGACAAAATATTTCTACCACATATTGCAAGTTGCGTTCAGGGCCGGCGTAATGCCCATGTTTTAGAAAACAACTTTTAAAGACAACTTTTTTCCAGGATATAAAAACTTATATATAAAAAGATGTATGTTTACTTATTTACTTATTTCTATATTACGACATGTATTGTTTTGATTTTGATTAGTCCCTATATGGATTGTGGTATTTCCACTTCACCATAAATTTTATAAACATAAATTATATTTATTTAAATTTTATTGTAACTTAAATATTTTTTAGTATCTCTTTTTAGTAGATGATGCAGAGATCGTGGTAGAAATCACATTAGTGGAATTGAAAAATTTAGTAGGAATTAGAAATACGTTACTGAAACAATACTATTAAATAATTGTGTACAGATCAAAGAAATTAATTTGCAAAAGACGGTGTAAATCTTTTTTTTTTATTAGGAATGAGAAGATAATTTACAAAATTTCCGAGTAAATTATTTTCTGGTTATAATAGATACAATAAATATAGATTATGAGTAACATTGAAAATATGAGCAATTTTTATTCAAATGTTGTAAAGATTTGCATATTTATTTAGATGTATTTGAAGATGTTAAGATATTTTATACGATTATGCAAGAAAATGTATAAATTCTTGATATAATAAAATAATTTTTGTGAAGCATATCCAATTAATTGTTTTGAAAATAACGTCGACAACGCCAGAAACTGTAGCTTTGGCGGAGCGTAGTTTTTCGTGATCCAAATTTATTAAGAATTATTTTCCTTCTACACTAAACCAAGAACGTTTCACATCATTGGTTATTTTATCTGTTACCACCGAAATAGCAAATTTCAAATAAAAAAATTGAAAAATAAAACTATTTTTTGGCCTCTCGCAATTTTTATAGATATAAAACTCAAAACAAATCAATATGAAAGCTTAGAGAAAAAAGACAAATGATCTAAATACGTGATAATGACAATGATAACTTTTAAAGAAGTTTTGCAGGAGATTCTCCGAAGAAAACTTTATTCTCGAAGAAGTGCTTTTGTTCTGTACGTGGCATAAATCTCGTGCAATCTGTGGATTCGTTGGTCGCCTCAAAACTCTCTCCACTAATCCTGGAATTCAAAAGGCGACAGGCTCTGTCCTGCTAAACTCATACAAGAAGATGTTTAAAGGATTATTCCGAGAATTGACAGGATGTTGAAGTTCAGTAAGGGCTCTCAAGTGTGACCTTTCGTCTACCATCAAGATAATAATAACATAGTTACTACATATTATATAAAATAGCGATTGGTTGTTAATTAATGATTTACATTTGGTTTTATAAATGTAAATTGTATTTTAATTTAAATATTTTAATGCAAAATTTAACTAATAATAATATATTTTATTGCAGCGAAAACCTCAAGAAAAACGCATTAGAATAATTTATATCTTTAGAATGCGTCCAGCAATTTTGATGAAACTTGAAATAGTTACTTCCTAGAGTAAAACTTACATAATGGCTGAAACGTAATTTTAAAATATTGCTTTGTTCAGAAAATAATAATTAAAAATTATTATTTTTCTTCATTTAAAAAAATATATATTTTCTTTATAGGGGATTATTTTAATAATAATCTTAACACGTCATTTCACCTCATAGGAGAGTCTAATTAAAATGAATGCTTAATTTTTAAAATCGGTTCAGTGAAACAGAAGTTACGGTACAAAAATTGCGTTTATTTCGAGCTAAAACTCACATTTTATATCTTTTGAATGCAAGGAAAGATTTTAAAGAAAGAATCGCATGTTTTTTTTATTACTTAGTTTAGAATCTGTTTATTTTAAAATTATTAATTAATTACTAATTTACAAGTATGTTTTAAATTTTACAGTAATTGGTAAATTTTAATATTATTGCTCGCTTAGGAAGTAGTATAAGCTATAGTTTTAATGATTTCATTTAATAAAAATATTTTGTAATATTAAATAAATAATATGTAATTTTATAAAAATACAACAAACTGATTTTGATAATAAACAAATGAAATGTTTCAAATCTTTTATAAACACTTGTAAAATGGGAAGTTTCCAGCAATATGTCAATATATTGTATTTTCTAGCTCATTTCTCAATCCACTTTGCTGCTAATATGAGCATTCTATGTAGTGCACGTAGGATATATTTGTCAAATAGTAAATGTTTATTTTGAATTGAATAAAACCAGACATATGTTTTGTGTAGATCTGATATACATTAGACATGATTTGAACAACCTATAACTTATATTAGGAAGAAAGGAATCCATTATTTTTTTATCTTATCAAAAGTGTTATTATTTCATATAATTTTTTAAATATTAATTAATTAAAATTAGCAACAACAAATAATTAATTTTTTAAATCTACTTTGAAAAAAAATGCAATTTATGAATTAATAAATCGTGGAAGTGGTTTTGCACTTCGGAATTTTTTTTGTCACGAATTTCATTGCCTTTTTCACTTTGTCTTCTTGTGGACTATCCATTTCTTATCCTCCATTACAACACGGTGTAAAAACAGTTAATTTCTGTACTTTATCAGCAACGATTTGTAAATTGTTCTGTTTATTTTGATAATTAATTTTAAATGTTTTTGCATTGTTCACCAAAGTGAAATGAGCGTTTCTGATATTTCATGAATGAATGAAGTCCACATGGTTCTTTTGGTAATAACTCACTAAAACCTCTCCTCTTCTTGATCAGCATGCAGAACCTATTTGCATTTCTGATTGTCCTTTTTATATCATTAGTTTCCACTATCATTTTCAGCATTTTCTTCATTGGCTTTCTTCAGCTACCGCTCAACTTCTTCCTAGACATCCTCAACATATATCCTCAACTATCACATCACATTTCAGTTTTCTTGAGTCTTCAGTATTTCAACTATGAAGTTTTCAGGTTCAAACGTTATTCCAAGGTCAGTTTCAGTCCTGTATCTCTTCTTTAAATATCTGCAGCATCTAAAGATCGTGTGCTCTGGACTGTCAATCTCATCGCAATACCAGCACTGTATATCCTTTTTTTTTGTGATACTCTTTTCAAAACATTCATAGCGCTTGGCTTATCACTAATCTTGGATCACTTTCGACTAGTGATTTAAAAATGTCCTTATAAAATTCGATGGTTTTCCAGATCTTTGCGTATCCTGTAGGTTGTCACATATACATTTTCGAAATTAATGATTGACTCTTTAACTTTAGTAACATTCACATTCTGATAAAAAAAAAGCATTGAGTTCATCAACAACAGGATTCAACATTTCGAAGCTTAAGTAATAAGTACATTCATGTAAAATGTTTTATAATCCCAATAATGATTGGCGTTCCTAAATTTGTTATTTTCAAGTAACTAGGAGGAAATTTGATACACAAAAACACATTTATCTTAAGTATTTGTAAAATACAATGAAATAAATGGGTAATACTTAGTTTTGAAATAAAATCGATGTGCGACGAAAATATTATAGATTCTGCACAAAACTGACAATGTTGACGTTAATACAGGGATAAGAATTGAAAATAAAATGCATCCCGCGAGGTTCAGTGATATATTGACGAGGGTCGACAGATACAAGTGATATTCGGCCTCTCCAAGGATAATAAATGTCAGGGGTAATTTGTTCCGCAATTTGTTGTATCGCAGTAATTACATCGAACCGCATGACAATCAATCCGGATCAGCGAAATGTCGGTTTATTTTCAATTATATAACATCAAATACGATGCATTGTGCACAGACATTGTGCATGAAAAATTATTTGAATCTGCAATAACGTAATTTTATTTTCCTTGAATTTCAAAAATAAAAATGCATTGCATTACTTCAAATAAAACGTGTCTGCATTACGCGAGTTTCCATCTGGCAATATTGGAATTTCCCATTGATATTCGAGTCTGCTTCCATCGGGATTTCAATAAAACTTGTGCATGATTTGTCGGAGCAAAGTATCGAATTTTAATAGCGACGGAGATCCTTAATTGGAGTCTTTTATCGATACCTAAATTACTTTTAAAGAGACCTTTGCCGCTTTTATCTCTTCTTTTTTCTTGCGTTCCGTTACTCTCCGAAGGGCTGCGAGATTGGATGAAGCGCGCCGCAGAACAAAGGGCGTTCTCCAGATTGATCGCTGCTGCATAGGCGGATATTAAATTGGACGCATTTGGAAAACGTGCAAATTCTATTAAAACAACAGGTACAATCCGTAAGAATTGAGTGTATTTGCACAAACGTAAATTCATCGAATCCAGAATTGTTACCGTTCCGCCCCGGCAAACAATAAAAATAAAATAATTGCGCAGCCAAAAGCGATTGAAATCACGACAATGCCGTGATTTCTATTTCACTTTTTTTTTTCATTCGTTCCGCTATTAATTTAAAATATTGAACCGGACAAAAAGAATAATTGATTCGGGATCAAATAGGTATAAATGGAAATTGTTTATCGCGCTTTTCATCTTTTCATTCGTTTGTTATTTTTGTTTTCTGCTTTTTCAGACGCCGTTTTTCATGTATCCGCGTTTCGATTCACTTAATCCTTGCCGTCCGATTAAACAACAACAGCATCAACAACAACATCAATAACAAAAATGGAAAGCCAGAGTAAAATCTGCATGCGTGGCCGTAATACTCTGGGTTTAGTCGAATATTATATAGGGTCGATTCAGGCCAAACCCTTCCATCCCCCCTGGGGCGTTAATCGCATCTGCTTTCGTCCACTCTATGGCTTAACGCAATATTTATTGGATCAATTCGATTTGGCTTTCAATTGTTGTTGCGTTTTTTTTTTCAATAGTCCGAAAACATTCATATTAATTTTCCAAATGCGAAATTGGATTTGCGAATGTACGACCATCAATAACGGCGTATGTTTCCGAAATACCGGAATAATTAATAATTTTATCGGTATTTCGACACAAAAGGTCTGCAGATGACGTACAAAAATAATTTTATTGTGTTGATGAGTTAACTCACATTAACTGTATTGAAATTTCCAATCTTCCGCCATTAATTACCTGCGATATATATGTTAGTTTTGATGTTTGTAACATGAAATTTTGATCACAGATAATTAATTTTTCAAATATTATTATTATTTGTTACTGTAACTAGTTATTTATTATATTACCTTTTATTAAGAATTTTTTCTTAATGACTATTTATCATTAAGACTAGAGGACGATCCTTCTCTTCCAAATATTGTCTTCCCACTAAATTAGTTTCCACTATAAAATAAGATTTTTATATAATACAAAGTTAGTCTCTTCCATCCTTCTAAGGGGACTTTTTCCTAGCTTCTAAGTAAGTATCCTCAAAGACTCTAGGACCTAGAGTCTAAATAATCCCTAAGAGTTTGATTCCTAGTTATACTTAAAAAAGGTTTCAGTAAGTCCAAAGAAAACCATACTTCCTATTTATTAACTCTTAGTTTTAATAATCCATGAGATCAACACTTATCTACTTGCCTTTTCAATAAAAACTCTGATTTGTATAATAAAGTTATTTAAGAATATTTGTAATTAATATTTAAAAACTGCGCAAAGTGGAGTTGACTAAAATAACCTAATTATTATAAAAATTAACCTGATTGTACAAAAGCTTTTATAATTTTAGGATTTTTTCCTAGCTTCTAAGTAAGTATCCTCAAAGACTCTAGGACCTAGAGTTTAAATAATGCCTAGGAGTTTGATTCCTAGTTATACTTAAAAAAGGTTTCAGTAAGTCCAAAGAAAAACATACTTCCTATTTATTAACTCTTAGTTTTAATAATCCATGAGATCAACACTTATCTACTTGCCTTCTCAATAAAAACTCTGATTTGTATAATAAAGTTATTTAAGAATATTTGTAATTAATATTTAAAAACTGGAGTCGACTAAAATAACCTAATTATTTTAAAAAGTTACCTGATTGTACAAAAGCTTTTATAATTTTAGAAGAACAAATTTATATCACGAAGAATATATAGAATTACATAAAATATTGTATATATAAATTTAATGCATTTTTCTGCAAAAGTATTTTCATGTTTAATATTTTTTTTGAATATGAGGATGCAGGTTGACTGGGCAATAGTTGCGGTATGTAGAAATACCCCATTGAAAGGAATTTCCTCAACTATTTCATAACGCATTCGCTGTAATATGGAATAACAAAATAACGTATAAAATGGAGAAATATGTATAACTTTAATTATGTTTAAAAACTTGTTATTTCACATTGCTCCAATTTAACTGTAGAACATTTAAAAAAAAAAGTCTAAACGACAACAGTATTATTTTGTAAAGAAATTTTTCGTAATATTAATAGAAACTGAAATTAAGTTATTTTATACAAAAAAGGATTACTTGTATTTTGGTGTAGAAAATTTTTGGAAGTCTGATGAATAAAAATATTTTTTTGTAAATAAATTTTATGTAATATTAATAGAAAATGAATTCAAGTTATTTTATAGAAAAATGAATTAACGGAATATTCTTTAATACTGAACGAAACTTTATTTAATTTATATTATAGAAAAACGGTTTTACCTGTAAGAAATTTTCGAAATTCTGATGAACAAAAGCTTTTTTTTTGTAACGAATTTTTATTTAATATAATAGAAACTTAATTTAAGTAATTTCAAACAAAAAAAAATTATTCAAATTTAACTTTAGGAAATTTTTAAAAATTTAAATGACAAAAGTATTTTTTTGTAAAGAAATTTTGTGTAGAAACTGAAAACAAATAATTTTATAGAAAAATGATTAGTCGGATTTAACTGTAGGAATTTTTTGGAATTCTGATGAATAAAAGTATTTTTTTGTAACAAAATATTTTTTAATACTAATAGGAACTTAATTAAAGTAATTTCATAAAAAAATGATTACTCGGATTTAACTGTAGGAAATTTTTGAAATACTGATGAACAAAAGTATTATTTGTAACGAAATTTTATTTCATATTATTAGAAAGGTATTTTAAGTTATTTCATAGAAAAAAAAAGGATTATTCGGATTTAACTGTAGGAATTATTTGGAAGTCTGATGTAGAAAAGTATTTTTTTTTGTAACTAAATTTTATTTAATATTAAATAAAAATTAATTTATAAAGTAAAGAAGATTACCATTTTTTTTTCAGTAAATTAAAATATAAAACGCAATAAAAATTTTGAAGTATTCTTTATTAATTAAATAAATAAATTAAATAATATTTTACATATTCAAAACAACAAAAAATAGATTATGTGTATTCATAGAAATATTATTTTAATATTTATAACATCAATTTGTGATCTGACGGATTAATTTCAAATCTATTCATTGAAAATATTGTGCTGAATAAAAATAATAATTGATTTAGAATGAAACTGGTGATAAATGGATATTTTTATTACTGCTTTGATTAAAAATAATAAATAAAATTTATTATATGCCTACATACATAGCGCTATTGACCGTAGTATTTCCGTCGTGTTTTTTTTATTATTATTGTATATTTTTTTATATGAAATAGAATTTGATATATAATATTCATTAATTGAAAAAGAAAAACCTTTTAAAATATAAATCTCCACTGTTTTAAACTTTTTTTCTTGATTTTACATATATTTACCAAATTTTATTTTTACTTTTATATTTGTATTACCCTTAAAATTAAAATAAAAGAATGCATCATTTGAAATGATCAATATTTTAAATTTACTGTAAATAATTTGAAAAATCCAGCATTTGAAATTTACAGTAAATAATTTGATAAATTAAGCATTTGAAATGTACCGTAATTCCTTTGCAGAATTCAAAAAATTTCAAATAAAAATATATAGATTATTTTGAATTAAATTAAAGTTATTTCATAAATTTTAATTTAATCTTTTAATTGTTTTAATTAAAAATAAATAACTATCAAAATATGGAAATAGTATAACACAAATTATAGTTCCACCCCATTCTAATTGAATAATTAAATAACCTAAAAACGTCACTATAAATAATATCTTTAAAATATTACGAAAATTAGATACAACACCTTCCCCGTACACCAGAGATCATATAATCCTCACGGGATGAGCAACCTTGCATTCTCAACACAAATTGGGTTACTAACTTCGGGAGTGTATAATTGGAAATTTGATTATAACTAACTATCCAGAAAATATTTACATAATATACAGTATTGATGTAAATTACTTATTTGATTAAATAACATTTTCCGGATGTATTTGGCACAACATTTTTTCTATATTAAATCTACTCCAACTCCCTGAAAATAATCGTTAAATAATCTGAAATTCCTGTTACACAAATATCTCCAACGTTTCAAATACCTCTCTCATTTTCATCTGGAATTCGTGCCAAATTTTCTGATTCCAAATTGTTTCTACATTTACAAATTCTGCATGACTAAAAATAATATAAAATTATTTAAATACTTATAATTTATTATCATTTCACATTCTAAATATTATCGAGTAGAATAAAACTTAATTTTCTGTATTGAACAAACGCGCGAAGCTGAAAAATTAAATACAAGTAATTTGTTTATTTTTGTATCTTGTAGCAATTAACAATAATAAAAACTATTTCATATTTTATGTACGTATTATATAATTCTCATACTAAGAATATAATTGCATTTAGCCAATTTATGAAAACTTCCTTCTTTTTTCCATTATTTTTATTTTAATGTTACATTATGTAAATAAAAATAGAAACTTATTTCACTACATTTCTTAAATATTCCCATATATTTAAAAAAAAAATACATTTATTTATAGACATACATTATAAAAAAAATAATATTCATACAAAACTGCATAGAAAGTACACTAATTGCAAATTGTAAACTCTGTTAATAAACTTTAAAAAAATACGGAAATATTTAATAAATGTCTTTCAGCATAACATAATTATAATTTAGTATAAGTTTCAAAAAATTAAATACATACAAGTACAATAATACTGATATATTCTTTTTTCTTCAACTTTCTTTCGAATTTAATCTCAATTAAAAAATAATCTTTAAGAAATTTTTGGTTGACTAATTCAATATCAGCCTTTTTGGAGCACATAGTCTTTTTAAAGATAATTCCTGTTAAAAAAAATACTAGAGAGCTGCACGTAGTACAGAAATAGTTCACTATTATTTTACTAGTGAATTTAATAATCAACATGAATTGCGGCTTTCTCATAAAAAAAAACAGCAAGAAGCTTTGGAAGCCTAGATTCTAGACAATCGCTCTACAAACAAGTAAAATGTTGTTTAGAATTATTTTGTATTTATACCAATATCAATAATCTATTATAACATTTAGACATTAAAAATTAGACGTGAACTGATGTCTCGTTTTAAGAAAAATTTAGTTGCATTTACAACAACTAACCGTTGAACAAGAAAAATATAGACAAAAAATTACTTCCAAATAGAACCTTATTGACTAAATTTTAGTTCTAACTGTAACTTGTCCAAATTTTATTAAATCTGTTAAAAAATATATTTTTGTATCAAATCAATTTGGTTTTGTTGAATGCGGCATTACCTAAATTATGTAATTTCTATAGAATTTGTACTTAAATTAAGTTATGTTTATATTTAAATTAAATGATATTTTTGTTCTATTGATAGAAAGTATAGCTAAATTTTTATTCAGAAATATCCCGGACTGTTTGAAACCGCATTAGTCGTAGAACTAAATACAACAAGACCTCAAATAGTGTAGCTGTCCGAATTCACTATATTCCGGTTTAAAAATTTAAAAATATCCTAAATTTTAATTTAGTAAAATATACAAAATACATAAATAATATTTTTTTTTTGTTGGTAATATGCGAGGTATTGATAAATACCAAAATTAATTGGTACATTTTTCATGCCCCAAGCTAAATATATACAGAATACATAAATATTTTTTTGTTGACAATATGCGAAGAATTGATAAAACCAAAAATAATTGGTACATTTTTAAAGCTTTAAGCTAAAGATATACATCTCATCCACCAATATATTGACGTAATTTCAACTAAAGTTCATCGAGGAAACTTGTGGAGGATCTTTTTTTTGTGTTTTTCTGTGAAAATGTTGCGGTTTAATTTAATTTAAACTTTATGTAATTTCCGAACCTACCGAAAGCGAACTTCCCGTGGGGTAATTATATTTTTGCTGGTTTGAAAATAATAAAAAAAAACTAGAGATTGGATCGTGATTAAAATTGAGTTACGTCGATGCGGATGACTTGTAGTTCGTAGTAAGGTTAAGCCAGTTGTGCGCTTAATTTGGCGGAAGTGAAATAAATCCACTGGCCGCGGCCAACTTGTTCCTCCTTCCACTTCCTGGCGATTATCGCGACGTCGACCGTTTCAATTCGAACTAATCTTTATATCTCGATCGGAAATCGACCGGATTCCTTCCGGTCCGCTGATCAAATTTATCAGAGAACGAACTTCGATTATGCACTCCAAGGATTGTTTTATGTAACGCCTGCAGCATTCGCCGGTCACCGAAACTTGTTTTTCCAACATTGCAACTGCTGAACTCTTAATAATTAACCAAATAACTAAAATTGGCTTGATTGAAAGTTTTTATTTTGTAATGAAGTTCGGGAAATATTAAAATAAACTTAAAAATATTCAGATTGCTGTATCCGATAGGTTGTTGATTTTTTGTTGAAACTTCGAAGGAAATTTTACTCTCTTTTGTTTGCTTCCTCCGGCATGTTGATTCGCGCGTCGAGTGAATGGATGAGGGTCTTGTAGCAATAACCATGCACCTTGGAGCGAATCTTATCAGCGCGTTCAAATCTAAGATTAATTAAAGTTTTAATTAAAGCTCACGAGATGATCATTAGTTTGCCTGCTGCCGTGAATATATCCTCTGCTCTCCATCTCCTTCCAACCCTCATTCACTCCACACCCTCGCACAGTTTGCATTATAGCATCCCCGTTGCGCTCACCTCAAGACTGTAACTTGCAGAGAAGTTTTCCACGGGGGTGAAAATAAAAATGGATGAGCAGAGTTCACGCTCGTTTTTGTTGTTGATTTTCTTGTTGTTGTTGTAGTTTCGGTCCGTTGATTTAGTTGGCTTGCGGTTCTTTTTAGGTGGTCGATGAGGGACGATATTTTTTGGACTAGTGCCCGATTAGCGGCTCGGAACGCGCACACTTTACGATTGCCCGGAAGTCGAGATATCCCCCAGAACACACATTCGTTCTTTTATGATGTGCTTTCCCATCTCACCCCAATCTAGAATTTATTGATGCGGAAATTACCGCTAGATGGCGAAATGATATAATTACGCTTTCTATGCATCCCGCACGTCATTAAATTATCCCGTATGCAATTTTCTTGCGTAATTGCACTAAATATCAGTTAAATGTTTGCATC
Source organism: Nicrophorus investigator (assembly GCA_963457615.1). Lineage (NCBI taxonomy): Eukaryota > Metazoa > Arthropoda > Insecta > Coleoptera > Silphidae > Nicrophorus > Nicrophorus investigator. The sequence continues at coordinate 16,411,924 of OY735143.1, forward strand.
CATTTATACTATTGAATCTCATATTACCAATATTTTGACACATTTATATATAACATTGGATGACAGTTTGCAAAAGCCAAGTAAACTGTCAGGAAAATACTAATTAAATTAGAAACTTTGGAACGAGTCTCTAAAGCGGAATCAATTTGTTAGAGCAAAACCACTTAAATTCACCTCCTGGTTCTCAACCAATTAAAAACAACAACTTGAAAACTTTTTAAATTAAAAACTATGTAAGAAATACACTTCTCGAAATAATGCATTTTTTTTAACTAAAACAATTTTTAATCAATTAAAAATATAAATTACCCAACAGAAGAATTATCTTTTCAGATATATAAAATAAATATTGCGATTGAATATTAATAGTGATTTGCATTATATAATTATAAATGTTAACATTTAGTTTTTAAAAAATCATTATTATTGCTGCTCAAATTTACAATTTGAAAACATACAGTTAAATAAAGTATGGTGAGTATAATTCATGGATTGGTGACTTCTATTAAGCAATTAAGTTTACTAGTTAACAGTTCTCGAACCAAAATATCTACAATATCATACGTAAAGTACAGTTTACTTTTTATAAAATGTGATAAATTGTGTTTTGTAAATTTTAAGAAAGTTTTGGTAAAAATAATGGTAGAAATAATACAGACAATGTTTCATGATTTCTTTAGAGCCTCGTAAACCCCACGTTGCGCAACCATTTGTAACAGAGACTGTCCACTAGCCACTATATAACAAAGACTAGTTTTAGATTATTTTCTTTGGCGTTTGAAAACTCTTCAGAACTCTTTTGTCCACGAAACCAAGTGAAGATTTCAATTAATTGGAAAATGCAATCTATATATTTATTATTAAATAAAAATTACAGTTAAATACAGTTAAATTTTCATATTTTTATCATTTAATTTAATTCAATGTTATGAAATACTTACATTTTAATATTTTAGTGATTTAATTTCAGAATAATTTGATTTCCTACAGTAATACAAAATTTAAATAAAAATAAAATAAACTCATTTAATTATTTTTAATATATAAAAACGATATAATTTCTATGCAGTTATATTTTCCTATTAAATTTATTGTATTTTCCGCCTTTTATTAAGAACGTATGAAACTCATGCAATAAAATATTAAATTCAAATAAATCATGTGTATTTCCACTCGATATTTCAATAATTTATGCAAATATTCGTCCGTTTTGCCGCAAACATACAGCTAAAATCAATAAACAAATAATTCAATTCATTGAGTATATGCAATTAAACTTAAAATCCTTGAAACCATTTAAAAATATATATTTTATAATATTATTTATTTTTGATATATTAACTTATATTCAACGAAATTATTCCGTTATGCGAAACTTTATTCTCAGACGTGCAAATAACATTACCAGAGTTGGATACGTGTTTTCATAAAGAAAATTGAAGATTTTGCAATAAATAAAAAATTGGTTTAGAATTGGCTTTGCTACAAGAAGTTATTGCGTTTAAGACGTCTAATCGTTTAATAATTCCTAAATTAGGATCATTTTCAATAAAAAATAAGTTTTTATTTTTATTCAAATTCATTGTTCATGTTTTTTGTGGTTAAAAATATTGAAAACTATTTAATTTTGTCTTCATTGCTAATAAAATGTTCTAAATAGTCCACTGAAAACCTATCATCTTCTGCATTTAACAAATTTCTCTTTATCATAATTTTCGATACTCATAGATTGAACTTTCTGGATAAATAGAATAGAATAGAATAGAATATTTTTTTAAGTTAAAAGGCGCTTCAAATGGTTTTATTGAAGATTCGTTATCAGAGGTAACGTTAATCAAGATATAACTGTAATTCTATTAGTTTTTTCATTATATAAGGCTACTCAATGTAATTTAACTAAATTATTTATAAGAAACTTATTGAAATTTAACAATTAATTTACTGTACATAATTTTAATATAAATTAAGTCCATATAATTGTCTTTAAAATATTTACAAAATATATAAATCATGTCTTAAAATCTCGTGAAGTAAAAAGTTATGTTTTATTCAAGAAATTTATTTTGTAAATGTATAGAATTGTAACAATTTTGTTGATTATTACTAGACGTAAGAAAATTTAAACTTTATGTAACAAGAAAGAAAACTTTGTTAACAAAATTGTTATATTTTATGTAAAGAAACTTAGCAAAATTTTATACTTAAATTATTATAAATATTATAATTAATTTTAACATAATTTGTGTAACATATAATAGTAATAACTGAAAATATTTATAAAATATATAAATCATCTCCTAAAATCTGGTTAAAGTTTTTATTAAAGAACTTTATGTTGTTTAGTTTTTTTTTTGTAAATATATAGAATTGCTTATTGTTAGATGTAAGAAAATTTAAACTTTATGAAACCAAAAAAAAAACTATGTCATCAAAATTATTATATAAAACCTATTTCTATTCTATAATTTTACATAACTTAAATCCTTTTTGTATTATATACCTGAATATGTTAATAATTACATAATTTGAATAGTATTTAATTTACATTTCGTCGTTGAAACCGAGTTTAAAGGATAATTATATGTGCGAGTTGACATATCGCAGGGAAGATCTTAGAATGTCGTAAACATAGGAAAATCTATTATTCAATATACAGGATTACTTGCGTTTCGTGATATTCACGAGGATTTTATACGTGCGCGGCCTTTCGGTGCGGTTGATAATTCACACTCACGATTCGCAAATGGAACGGAAATCCAATTAGGATATGCAAATAGGAGATTTTTAGTGCGAGAACGAGATTAGGGAAATACGTCGTGCCAACGCATTCGTGAAAATTATCGGTGGCAAGGAGGAAGGAGGAGGAGCAGGAGGTTTGTGGATGAGGAAGATGACTAGGAAGAAGAAGAAGTAGAAGTGGGCTAGGAGAACTGCTTGGCGTTGAGCCGTCCCCGGAACAAGTCATGTGTGACATTAAAGCCATTATAGCCCGGGGCCCGAGCCAATTTCAGCTTGCAGAATTCGGGACGCTTTGAGGTGCTTACTTAGATACCCAAAGTCCGGGTCTTAACTCTTGGTCTAACAAGCCACGCCATGATCGATAGACACATCCATAATTATGCAACCAAAAAAATAAGAGCAGTCAATACATTCAAACTGTACATAGCTTTGATAAATATCTTTAATAAATTACGTAATCTCATTATAATTCATAAGTTTTCAATCATCAACATGTAAGAGTAATATTATATCTTTCCAACTATTTATAACAAAAAATATTAATTCTTTAATTTCTTAATCCCATTCCAAATATTTCAATTCCAATCATCAAAATATATTCTTAGTTTTTATTGTTAAGAAATCTATTATTCAGTTCAGATCGCTGCAGAAATCCAAGTACAATTTCGCGCCAACTGCCAAAGTTTGTTCTTGGCGCTGGCCTCCGACTTCGTCCCAAATTAAAGTTATTAGTGTCAAAACTCTAAAACAAAACAAAAATAAGAGCGTCTTCTACGGTTCTTAAACAACACATCTACACATAGTTATAGCAAATATCTTTAATAAATTACGTAATCTCATTATACTTAATAAGTTTTAAATCATCGACATCTAAGAGCAATTGCTTTTACTTGGATATGAGATGCATTTTCTACTAATCTTTAAACATCCTAAATGCCTTTTGTAGCTTTCCAAAATATCTTTAATAAAAAATATTAATTTCCTAATTACTTAATCCCATAAATAATTCAATTCCAATATTCAAAATCAAAACGACAGTTGCGTTTTCACAAGTTTTATTGTTATCATTCAGATTCAAATCGCTGCAGAAATCCAAGCACAAGTTTGCGCTAACATGTTCATGCTATACAATGACTTTTGACTTTGTCCCTAATTAAAATTATTAGTGTCAATTATTAGTTATTAAAAATCTAAAACCAACATAATTATAGCATCTTTAGTGTTTTTTTAAACAACAAATCTTTCTATATTTTTATGAAATATCTTTAATAAATTATGTAATCTTTTTAATCATCGACATATAAGAGCATTTTATTTGGATTTGAGATGCATTTTCTACTAAGCTTCAAGCATCCCTAAATACCTTTTATATCTTTCTAACTATTTCTAACAAAAAAAAAAACAATTACTTAATTTCTTAATTCCATTATAAATAATTCAATTCCAATCGTCAAAATTTAAACGACAAATGCGGTTTTTTAACTTTTATTAATTAAAATTATTAGTGTCCATTATTAGTAATTAATGTTAAAAATCTAAAACCAAAATTAAAAAATACTTCTTTAAACAACACATTTTTCCATATTTTTGGGAAATATCTTTAATAAATTACGTAAACTTAGACATATAAGTGCAATTGCTTTTAGTTGGATTTGAGATGCATTTTAAACGAAACTTAAAACATACCTGATTGTCTTTTATATATGTCCAACTATATCGAATAAAAAAATATGAAATTCTTAATTTCTTAATGCCATTGCAAATAATTCAATTCCAATCGTCAAAATCCAAACTGCAAATGCATTTTCTTGGTTTTTATTTTTATCAAACTTATCATTAAGATGCAGATTTCTGCATAAATCCAAGCACAAGTTTGCGCTAACTGCCAAAGTTCGTGCTACACGATGGCCTCAGACTTCGTACCTAATTAATATTTTTACCGTAATTATTACTCATTAGGAGCAAAAAATCTAAAACCAAAAAAATAAGTGAGGTTCTTTAAACAACAAATCTCTCCGTTTTTTTTTAGGAAATATCTCCAATAAATTACGTAATCTCATAATATGTAATAAATTTTCAATTATCGTTAGATGTCGATGCAATGTTTTTTTTCTTGGATTTGAGATGCATTTTCTACTAAGCTTCAAACATCCCTAAATGGCTTTTATAGCTTTCCAAAATATATTCAATAAAAAATATAAATTCACTAGTTAATTAATCCATTATAAATAATTTAATTCCAATCGTGAAAATGTAAACGGCAATTAGTTTTTATTAATTAAAATTATTAATGTCAAAAAAATCTAAAATAAATAAAATAAGACCGTCTTCAGCGGTTGCTTAAACAAGAAATATATTAATAGTTTTAAGAAACATATTTAATAAATTACGTAATTTCATTATAATTAGCAAGTTTTCAATCATCAATATCTAACTTATTTAATTTAAGTTGCATTTTCTACTAATCTCTTCTAAACATCAGTAAATGAATTTATATCATTCCAAAGTATCTTGAAATGCATTTTCTACTAAAGCTTCAAACATCTCTTAATATCTATATTTATAAAAAAATATTAATTCCTTAATTTTTTAATCTCATTGTAAATAATTTAATTCCAATCTTTAAAATCTAAACAACAAATGCAGTTTTCTTGACTTTTATTATTTAAAATTATTAATGTCAATTATTACCTATTAATATTAAAAATCTTAAACGAAAAACAAAAATAATTCTTTAACCAACAGATCTCTCCATATTTTTAGTAAATATCTTTAATAAACATTCCTAAATGTTTGGATATAAACCAAAATAGCCTTAACAAAAAATATTAATTTATTAATTACTTAATCCATTATAAATAATTCAATTCCAATCATCAAAATCTAAACGGCAATTGCGGTTTTTTTGGCTTTTATTATTTACAATTTTTAGTATGAAAAAAATCTACAACCAAAAATAAATAGAGCATCTTCCAAGGTTCTTATACAATCCATAGTTTTAGGACATATCTGTAATAAATTACGTAATCTCATTATAATTAATAAGTTTTCTATCATCAATATCTAAGAGCAATTGCTTTTACTTGCATTTTCTACTAAGCTTCGAACATACCGAAATGTTCCACAATATCTTTAACAAATAATATTAATTTCTTAGGTTCTTAAATCCCATTTTAAATAATTTAATTCGAATCGTCAAAATTGCGGTTTTTTGGGCTTTTATTATTTACAATTTTTAGTATAAAAAAAATCTAAAACCAAAAATAAATAGAGGGTCTTAAATAGTTCATATACAAGCCATAGTTTTTGGACATATTAATAAATTACGTAATCTCATTATAATTATTAAGTTTTCTATCATCAACATCTAAGAGCAAGTGCTTTTACTTGAATTTGAAATGCATTTTCTACTAAGCTTCAAACATACCAAAATGTCTTTTATTTCTTTCCAAAATATCTTTAACTAAAAAATATTAATTTCTTAATCCCATTGCAAATAATTAAATTCCAATCGGCAATTACTTGACTTTTGTTAATTAAAATTATTAGTGTAAAAAAAGACAAGAACGTTTTCATCGGATCTTTAAACAACACATCTCTCCAAAAAAATAATATCATTTTCAGCAGTTTTTCAAACAACAAATCTTACCATATTTTTGGGAAATATCTTTAATAAATTATGTAATCTCATTATAATTAATAAGTTTTCAATCATCAATATCTCAGGAAAATTACTTTTACTTGAATTTAAGATGCATTTTTTACAAAACATTAAACAGCCTTTTCTATCTTCTCAAAATATCTCTAACAATAAATATGAATTTCTTAAATACTTATTATTATTGCAAATAATACAATTCCAATCGTCAAAATCTAAACGACAATTGCGGTTTTCTTGGATTTTAATATTATCAAACATATTCAGATTTAGATTGCGCACAAGTTCGCGCTAACTGCCAAAGTTGGTGCTTTGTAATGGCTTCCGACTTCGTCCCTAATTAAAATTATTAGTATCAATTATTACTTATTAATGTAAAAAAACCTAAAACCAAAAAATAAGAGCGTTTTCATCGGTTCTTTCAACAACAATATTTTTGGGAAATATGTTTAATAAATTATGTAATGTCATTATAATTAATAAGTTTTCAATCATCTATATCTAAGATTAATTACTTTTACTTGGATTTGAGATGCATTTTCTACTAATCTTAATAACCTTTAATATCGTTAACAAAAAAAAATAATTTCTTAATTACTTAATCCATCATCAAAGTCTAAACGGCAAATGCGGTATTTTTGGCTTTTATTTATTAAAATTTTTAGTGTCAAAAAATCTAAAACCAAAAAAAAAGAGAGTCTTCCGCGGTTCTTCAACAGAAATCTATCCATAGTTTTAGGAAATATGTTTATTAAATTACGTAATCTTATTATAGTTAATACGTTATCAATCATCGACATCTAAGAGCAATTAGTTTTACTTAGATTTATTAATTTCTTAATCCCATTGCAAATACTTCAATTCCAATTATCAAAATCTAAACAATAATTGCATTTTTCTTGGCTTTTATTAATTAAAATTATTAGTGTTAATTATTACTAATATAAAACTAAATCTAACAATAAGAGCGCCTTCAGAAATTTATTAAACAACACATTTTTCCATATTTTTGGAAAATATCTTTCATAAATTACGTAATCTACTAAGATTCAAACAACCTTTTATATCTTCTCAAAATATCTTTAATAAAAATATATTAATTTCTTTAGTACTTAATCCCGTTATAAATAATTCGATTCCAATCGTCAAAATCTAAATGGCAATTGCTTTTTCGTTGCTTTTATTGTTATCAAACCTATCATTCAGATTCAGATCGCTGCAGAAATCCAAGCACAACTTTACGCTAACTGCCAAAGTTCGTGCTTCGCGATGGCATCCGACTTCGTCCCTAATTAAAATTATTAGTGTCAATTATTACTCCGATAATTTCCAACTGGAATTACCTCAATTAACATAAATCCGTGGGAAAAAACATACGCTTTTCTAACATTTTATTGCTCTTGCCGTGATCTCCGAAGTTTGCGAAAGACCTTGCTTCCTACTGTTGTATACTATTTTTTTCATGCGGAGAAAAGCCGTTAAAACTTTTTCCCGTCTCTGAATTATAGAAGGTTCCGACTGATTTACCTTGACCTCGGCAAGTTAACTGTGCGTGAAAATGATTCCCGTTTGTTTGCCATACTTAAACTCCTCGCAACTTCCAACTACAAGCAATTTCGTGCTGTAACTCAGTTTGTTACGGGTATTTTGATCTTCGTGTAAAATTCAATGGCAATTTATATATAATAAAGTAAGTGAATTTTTGTTGAAGAATTTCTGGATATTAGAAAGTTTTACACATAAGTTAGAAAACTTATAACAATAAGTAAATTTTATTATTATGATTCCAGTCTATTTTCATATCTAATACCAAATATTAGTATTGTATCTTTATTGGTAATAAACCCTAGGGCCTTAATCATATTTCTTCGACATTTTATTTGAAACCTTTGGATAATTTGTATGATCGATTTGCACTCAACAATTGTATACCAAACGTATTAATAATTTATTCTTCACTAATAAATTTCGACCAATGCACAAACAAGCAGTAGAGTTTTCTCAACTTTATAACCAATTATTCACGCTTAGTCCAAATGTGATATTTTGAGGTAAGCTTTCATTAATTTAGTAAGATCTTGCCTAATAAGTCTTTAACTTTGGGCAGGTATCTTTTTGTAGTTTGAATATGAGTAATTCCTGTAATTTAGCTAAATTTTCCTACAGATATTTAAATGCTATAACCGGAATTTCATCCGATAACAAGATTTTTATATAATCAGCGAATATTAAAATCGTAGTATTACTACTTTTAGGAATGTCTGCCTTTTGCAAAAGTTAAAGGCATGCCCAAAAAGTTCTGGATTTAAATCTTTGAATTGGTATTTAATGTTTACCTAAAACATTTAGTTCTCTAGATAAGATTTAATAATATTATAGTAAATATATGGTAAGTTCTTCATTTTATATAGTAGATTGAGGTACCATGCTTTGTCGAATTTTCTCGATAAAATAAGAGAAGATTAATGTTTGTTAACTTTGGGCAGGTGGAATTTTGTAGTTTGAATATGACTAAATCCTGTAATTTATCTAAATTTTCCTGCAGTTATTGAAATGCTACAACCAAATTTTCATCCGATGCCAATATTGCTATATAATGAGCGAATATTAAAATCGTAGTATTACTACTTTTAGGAATGTCTGTTTTTTGCAAAAGTTAAAGCCAATGCCCTAAAATTCCTGATTCTATTGGATTTAAATCTTTGAATTCGTCTTCAATTTTTACCTAAAATGTTCTCTAGATATGATATTATAATATTATAGTAGACTGAGGTTGCAAAGGAAACTAAAGTAGTATTCTTTATTTAACGCTATTATAGATTACAAGCTATTAGCAAGAAGTTTTTCAAATACTTTTGATGATATTGGTAGAAGACTTAGTGGTCTGTAAAATTTGATTTATTCTGGAAGTTGGTTTAGATTTTAATATAAGTTATCCAACTTCTCACTACGTAGTATGTATTGAACATTTGGGTAATCAATAAAATTTATTTTATTGAAAGTTTTTTCTGTAGTTTTCTTTGTTATAGAACATAACCTGGCATTTTCTTTGCTTATATTAGTAAAATTGGAATAGAAAAATTCTTCAACTTCCTTAACTTCTTCTACAGAAACTTGCGTTAGATCCGGTTAAAAATTAATCTACAATTTGTAATTGTACTTCAATTTTGTCACGTAATGTTTAATAGTTAATTGTTAAAATTGTATTTGTAATTATAAGAATCAAATCAATGAGATTTTTTGCCAATTTGAATATTTGTACCCTAAATATTAATTGAGTAAAATTTAAAAAACAATAAAAAATTAGTACACAAAATATTTTTTTTTATTTTTCTATGGTTTATTTTTATCTTTCTCGTTTCAATCAGTCCGATATGTTATTAAGGCAGAAAGATCAATTGTTATCTTTGCAATAATGATTATAATTATATTAAAATAATTTAATTTTAAATATAACTTAAATAAATTTTATTTCTAAATATTGTCAATTAATTATAATTTTATTTACATTCTATTAATTTATAAAATCAAGTGCATTATAAAATATCAATTTCAAAGACCCCACTTATTTAAGAAATATCTTTCTATATTATCCTACATAGGAATTTGAAGGGTGTGGTCTTAGCCTCGGGAAAACTGCTCGAAGATACTCATTGTTCGTTCTCGAAGTGGAGGATCAGTATCAACGTAACAAAATCTATGTTTACGATCCTTCATCATAACATCTTCTTTTCATATCTCTATCGATTATTAGATAATCACTGAGGTTTCTTATGGCTCTTAAAAATTTTAGTTCTATCACAAACGTTTAGTATAAAAATATCTAAATAATTTTAATTATGAAATTATAACAATGTTATTCAAAATTAGAAAATTTGATATTTTTAATAAACTAATTATAAAATTAGAATAAATCAATTTTATAGTAATAATATGTTAACTTAATGTTATATAAAACTTAAAAATTAAAGTATCAAAATATGTTTTCGATTAAAATTTGTTTATTTATTGAACCAAAATAAAATTTAGTAAAATATTATTTGTGTAATTTTTATTGAAATAAATTCATATTTTAAATATCGTGTTTAATAGACTTTCGACTTACGTAATTAAACTCTTAATTAAAATTATGTTTTGAATGCATAAAGCTTTAAATTAAATACTATTAAAAATATTTTCACTTTTCAGAATAATTGACTAATTAAAAAATACAATAATTTATCTAATATTTCGTAATATTTTTTAATATTTTTACATTTTTTATTAAGCAAAAGATTTTAATTATTTTTAGTAGTAGATACAATTTATTGCAGTTTTTACACAAAGGGTTTATTGACCACATTCTTTCCGCTCAAATAAATTAACAATAATATTATATAATAATTAAAGTAAAGAAAATACAGAAATAAACAATAATAAAATGAAAATTAAAGATATTTTTTCGATTAAAATTATATAATGTTTGTTAATTTAAAAAAACAAATATTAAACTAAAATAATATCGAGTTAAATATTAGTTATGTAATTTTTATTGAAATAAATTCATATTTTAAATATCGTGTTTAATAGACCTTTGAATTACGTAATTACATTTTTAATTAAAATTATGTTTTGAATGCATAAGGCTTTAAATTAAATACTTATTTATATATATATTTTTTATTATGTTTTAAAATTTTTACATTTAAAATTATGTTTTCAATGCAGAACGCTTTAAGAATGATCCTTTATTGACTTTAGAAAAATTAATTAAAAAATACAATAATTTATCTAATGTTTAGTTTATGATAAATTATTATAATAAAATGATAGTTTTGTTCTATTTTGTATTATTTTTACATTTTTTATTTAGTTAAAATCTTAATTATTTTTATTAGTAGACAAAATCTAATGCAGTTTTCTTACAAAGAACTATTGACCGCAGTCTTTCCGTCCGTATACATTAACAATAATATTACATAATAATTGAAGTAAAGAAAACACACAATATAATGAAAAATAAAGATATTTTTTCGATTAAAATTATATAATGTTTGTTAATTTAAAAACCAAATATTAAACTAAAATAATATCCAGATAAATATTAGTTATGTAGTTTTTATTGAAATAAATTCATATTTTAAATATCGTGTTTAATGGGCCTCCGACTTACGTAATTAAACTTTTAATTAAAATTATATTTTGAACGCATAAGGCTTTAAATTAAATGCTGTTAAAAATATTTTCAATTTTCAGAATGATTGAACTTTAGTAAAACTAATTAAAAAATATAATAATTTATCTAATGTTTAGTTTATGATAAATTATTATAGTAAAATAATTGTTTTGTTCTAATTTGTATTATTTTTACATTTTTTATTTAGTTAAAATCTCAATTATTTTTATTAGTAGACAAAATCTAATGCATTTTTCTTACAAAGGACTATTGACTGCAGTTTTTCCGTCCGTATACATTAACCATAATATTACATAATAATTGAAGTAAAGAGAACACAGAAATAAACAATAATAAAATGAAAATTAAAGATATTTTTTCGATTAAAATTATATAATGTTTGTTAATTTAAAAAACAAATATTAAACTAAAATAATATCCAGTTAAATATTAATGATTTAGTTTTTATTGAAATAAATTCATATTTTAAATATCGTGTTTAATAAACTTTACACTTACGTAATTAAAATATTAATTAAAATTATATTTTGCATGCATAAACCTTTAAATTAAATACTGTTAAAAATATTTTCACTTTTCAGAATGAATTTAAAAACACTAATTAAAAAATATAATAATTTATGTGATATTTAGTTTATTATAAATTATCATAATAAAATAATTGTTTTGTTATATTTTTTATTATTTTTACATTTTTTATTTAGCTAAAATCATAATTATTTTTAGTAGCAGACAAAATTTATTGCTGTTTTCATACCATATAAATTAAGAATAATATTATGAACAATAATAAAATGTAGACTAAAGAAAACCATTCATTATAGAGATTTCACCATTCCGCGATTCTCAAGCCAATTATTATTATTTATTTCTGATGTCACGTTGGCTTTTTCCATTTATAGTAAACATATTGAAACAAATGAATTCGTTCGAAAAACTTCAGATTTTGCGAGAATAGACATTTTTTACTATAAAAAAAGCTTTCCATCGAGAGCTCCGCATATATATTTTTTACGACTATGAAGGGAATCGGTCAATAAACAAGGACAAGGTTTATCGTAGATTTCGCAGAGCGAAATACATAAAAAAAAATAAGGGACAAGTTTTTGCTGGGTGAAGGGTGGCTACATTGAGTAAGCTCGTAGAGGGCGCCACGAACGTATCAATCATCCGCCATTCATTAATTGATCTCATCCAGATTTAGCAACGTTTGTTCATCGCGAGGATCAAGGCTTATCGCTGTATTTTAGTTGTCAGTTTCTTTGACAGAGGGGAAGGGATTGAAAGGAAGGGAAATATAATGAAATGTATTAATCCCGATTGCGGCAGTAAACAATACTTATACGGTATTATTTCCGACAACGGGATGGGCGCTCGTAAATCAGGGCAAAGGGAAGGAACGCGCCCATCCCTCTCGGATTTATAGCGAAATATTTCATACGGCAGCATTGCCGTACTTAAGACTAAGCTGTTTCCGGAAATGCCACTGCCTCTCTTCTCTTTTTTGAAATCTCCCAGTCGCTTCCCATCTCATCGCCAGCCGACTGCACTCCAACGTACATCAAACAATCTCAACTTCACATACACATTTTCATACTATTTTTATAATACTTGCTTTTTCTTCCTTAAATCCCTTTATAAATGTTGACATCAAGTAATATTTGTTATAACATATTACAATAGTTACAAGTATACATAAAAATTATTTAAATTATAATAAATATCTATTTGTCATAGTCAAGAATAATTATGTAATTATTTTTGTTCTACATCAAAAGGATGCGTTGAACGCACGAAAATTGTTTGCGTAACAACTTTTATTTATTTAAAATTTAAATAAAAACATTTTAATTTCTTTCAATATTTTTCCCGGTTTAAGAAGCTATGTTAAAATGTGTTGCCCAAATATCCGCGTCTAATTTTCGTGTGTCTAAATATCACATAAAAAGATAAAAACTAAAATAAATTTAAAAAATATATAACTGTTACAAAAGGTTACAAACCGCATAAATCTTTCCGTTCAGCAATAAATATTATTATAATAGTAAACAAAATTTATTAAAGTTCACAAAAAGCCATAGACTGCAGTCTTTCCATCCCATTATTATAATATATCTTAAATAATTTAATTATTTTCTGGGCGGAATTGTTCAATTGTGGCAAAAATAAAAAAAAACTGATATTTAATTTTTAACAATTTTTATTAAAAATAATATCAATATTATTGGCAATGTAATGTAATTAACAATAATATATATTATTTGTATTAAATTTTGGCTAAAATTAGAATGTTTTTTCATATTGTCGTAAAAATGATAGGTAATCAAATTATGATTGGAAATTTTAGATTCGGTATGAAAGCTATAAAATATTTTATATTTTTACTAATTCTAATAAAAAAGTAATATATTTAAAGTATTACATAAAACCTTCAAATTTCGAACATATTCCATGAGCTACTTGCTACATACAAAGTAGACACTAAATCTCACATTGAAATAATATGCGCGTCACTCTATATTAAGCTTCATTGACTTTCTCACTTCAGCTAGTTTTTAAATATTTTATGAAAAATATTTATTTTTTATATTTATAAAATGTATTTCTATTATAGTATAGAAGTTATATAATTTTGATGAATTATTAATCAATTATACAGATTAACAAACTTTAAGTAATAATATATCAAAAATAAGGAAGCACTAATTTTATAAATAATATTTTTCAGGACTTATTGAATTATTATCAAACAGATGTATCTGCTCTTATTAATGCATATTTCAATGTAATTTTTTTCTTAAAATTAAGATTTCTTTACATCCTGCTTCTCTCTTTTACGAGTATTGTAAGTTCAATCTTTTTTGAAATAATTTATATAAATAAATTTACAAATTAAAACCTACTAATTTTACCCTAAAACTAAAATTATTCTTCTCCTTTATTTCGAAAGAGACTATACATCTTTCCTCTCCAAATTCGGAATCCAAATATTCTTCCAATATACAAATAAACCATATTATAATTCCCAATCTCCTTGTATATCCTATTACTTTTTGTATTCCGTTTATTTCATCCTATTATATATTTCTAATATTTTGTACATATCTTTGGCCAGTTATATACAACTATAGAACTGTAATTTTATTTTCGTTTATATATTTATTATATGTATTTTGTATTTATTTATTTTGTATTAATATTGCTTATAATTAATATTTATTTTTATATTATTTTTACTTTATATTGCAATTTATGATTTTATTTATATTTTTATCTAATAAATTAATATATTATATAAGAATCAAATTAAAATTCTGAAAGTCAATATAAACTGTCGTTAATTTATGATAAAAATACATTATTTGATTAGTAAAACTATTTATAAATCTGTAAAAAACCTTCAATTAATAAAATACAGTTTTAAATACAATAATTCAAATTAGCACTTGCAAATACATTTTAAATAAGCTCTTATTAAATTTTATTGTTATTCCTTCCGTTGCAAAATTTATATTTTATATAATTTTCAAAGTTATTTAGCGTATTTTAAATTAATTAAAGTAGTAGTTAAAATTTTCTAAAAATAATATGTTATGTAGATCAGGGGTGAGCAACCTTTTTAATCAACGGGCCAATTTAAATTTTCAATTTTTTTGACGGGCCGCACATAAAGTAACACTTATTAATAATTTACAAAACTTTATTTATAATAAACATTAGAATAAAAAAAAATAATTTAAAAAAATAGTAAAGATTTCATATACAAATTTTAATGCAAAATAAAAACAAACAAGAAAAGAACAGAAAAACGAATTTACAATATATTGATGGGAAAAAGTCGATAAAATAAATTCAATTTTAAAAATTCTTGGCCGCATGCGGCCCGCGGGCCGTGTGTTGCTCATCCCTGATGTAGATCATATGAAAAAGTCAATTTTTCAGTTTTTAATTTTCGAATTCTTATTTAACAATTTTTTTTTTCAAAAAGCATTTTAGACCAAAATGATAAATTTATACCCAACAAATGTTAAAATAATTATAGCAATTATCCAAAGCTTTTAATAAATATCACATCGATTATTTTTTACATTTTACTGTAAAAATACGGAAACATCAAAATTGGTATATATTTAAATCAGGTTGATTTTGGCAGAAAAAAATGGATTTTAAGGTTTATTAGAAGCTCACAAACAGTCTAAAATTTGTCAATGTAAACATGTATAGAAATTTCACCAAATTAAGTTTTTTAATCCAAATAAAGTATTTTAAATCTCATCTTAAATCTTAAATTTAAATTAAATGAAGTAGTAGTGAAAATTTACAAATATAATAAATCAATTCTTATGTAACAATTTAAAAAAAAAGCATTTGAGACCGAAAGGATACTTTTATACCGAATAAATATTAAGACGATTATAGCAATTATCCAAAGCTTTTAATAATTAATACATCGAATATTTTACACACTTTACTGTAAAATACGGAAACTTCAAAATTGGTATATATTATTTAATTGAATAAGTCAAAATTATTTAAGGTTGATTTTGAAAAAAAATTGGATTTTAAGGTTTATTGCATTGGAAGACAAAATATGACGATGTAAACATATATAGAAATTTTACTAAATTAAGTTTTTTAATCCAAATAAAGCATTTTAAATCTCAATCTAAATCTTATGGTGATTATCTGTGGTATTTTTGTTTGTAAACGGTGTAAATTCTATCGGTAATCGAATTAAAAGCACACCACCAAAGCTAGATTCCGTATTTATAAAAATCAGCTTTAAAATAACTTTAATAGAATTTGTCAGTATAATTTTGTTTATAAGTTTTAAATGTTTTTTTTTTTACAAGTGAGACCATGACGATTCTGAGCTACTTGGATACTTCATCAGCTTGTAGTACAGAGTTATTGTTTAGAACTTCTGAAGAATAACATTGCTAATATAACATATACGGATTTCATTTTATTTTTATCATTATTCTCTACTTTTGAGCCATTCTTCGGTTCTGTTTAAGCTAGATCTGATGTAAATAATAAATATATAAAGTACACTGAAACACACTACGTTAAGACTTTCCGAGAAAAATTTCATTTACAAATGATGAAATATACGTATGGGATGTACTTTTTTTATTTTGTAAAGCTGATTCTATCAAAAGCCACACTATATCAAAAGTCTAAGAGTCAAAAGTCAAAGAAAGCAGCGGAGTAGTACCTTTTCTTTTCCATTAATTTTGTCAACAACTATATGCACATTATATAACTGCTATCAAAAACTCGTGATCTAGTATTATTTTGCTTTTCAGAAACCAATGCCTTTGTCATTTTAGTAATAGATTTTCGAACAACTTTAACAATATTGGTTGAAGGTTTATGAATATGTAAGAAGTAGTCATATCTGCTGGTTTATCGGACTATTACTAAAATAAAGATATAAAAATTATAATTATTTATCACTATTACAATCAATATTAATCAGTTACATAATTAATATTAGACAGTTGTAATAGTTTAAACAATTATTTACTGAAAAACCAATTAAATTAATATATTTGTAAATAAAATTCTAATTCCCGCGGATCGTTATCTATCTGAATGAAGGGATTTTAATCAATTATTTAATAACATTTAACTGAAATTGAAGCCAGAGAAGCGTGTAGGCAATTGAGGCGATCGAATGGACAGCGGCCGTTAAATTGCTGAAACGCGGTTATTACGCGGGCAATAAAAATTAGAAGCACAGGTGCGGCGCAAAGCCTTTACCTGTTTCGCTTTAAAACGGCTTTAACAAGTCAATTATATTGGATGGGCTTTGGCTGGGCGCGAAATCGATAAACCGATTTTGGGGCCGCACCGCACCGCACGTCAGTAAATACAAATTACTTAATGTTAACACGAATTATTACCGCGATGAAGAGAGAGGAAAAATTATGTTTGATACTATATTTACTTTATTATTTAATGGGAAGCAAAGTATTTCTGAATACTGAAGTTTAATTTTTCATAAATCGTTTTTGATCAATAGAAAAACTGAAAAAAATTGGAATTAAATTACTTTCAAATCAATCAATGCGGCATCTGCTGATGACAAACAAATTGGAAATGATAATACACTAAATTTAGAAATTATATCATAACTCTCAGACAAAATCATTCCATTTAAAGTAAGAAATATTAAATTTTCTAAATATTTAAGAACTATATTGTCTTAAAAATTAGTAAAGTATGAATTAATATATTTTATTGGAACAGTATCATTGTAATAATTTATTAAACTTTACTTACTGTCAAAAATTTGACTGAAAACTTTTGACATTTAAAATATGTTTGATATATTAAAGAAATGCTTATGATGTGGTTGATTCATTAAACTATTTTTAAGAAAACATAACACACAAATATGTTGATTGTGAGAGCTTAACAATTATCACATCCCGTTAGAAGTAAACCGTAAGGAAAACTGATTAATCTTATGAATCATAAAATCATCCATGCAGATTTAAGCTTATCCCAAAATTGTAGGAAATTGCAGCTATTTGCACAAAAGATTGTCGTCATTTTCTCGTTTCGATTTTCCACTTCTCTGTTTGTGTCCATAAAGTGAAGCTGGATGAAAACCATTCAGGTTTAATTAGCGAATATCTCAGAGTGTCGAGCGTCGTGGAGTAATTAAAAGTGGGTCGTTGCAGGATGGGGCGCGGCGCGACCGATTTAAGACTGTTTCGAAACGGGGCTAGTGGTAGTAGTAGGTGTTGCTGGCACACCGGAGCTCTGCTATTTCATCACTTGACATTATATGCAACGTTATGTGCCATTACGTCGTGTATTTTACGAGCAGAGGGTCGCACCGTGATATCGCGAATTGCAATTGCCGTTTCGGAAATATAACTTGAATGGAAATACATGCGTTTGTATACGATTTAATTTAATTTCGTACAGTGTCTGCCCTACTTCGGCTGTAATGACTCTCCAGCTCTGCGAATTATTACCGACTCAACTAAAATATTTGGTCTTCTCGAAATTATAAGGTATCTTTTACTGTTTATATCTCTTAAAAAGATATAATAATAAAAGATCTAATGAAACGATGCATTTATGCTATAAAACAGTGCTTCTCGGATTATATTATATAGTTTAAGTCCACTTAAATTAGATAAGAAAACTAAGGAAATGAGCAGTGCGATGATAAAACGAACATTTACCTATGAGAGTTATGGGTTAACTTTTTTTATGAGTCGACCAAAAATGAAAGAAAAAAAATATTTTAATATAAAATTCTTTAAAAAATTAGTATATTTTGGAAATTCTTGAATACTAACGTGACAAATGAAGCTGTGTCTACCAAATCTGACCGCAGTTTACCCTATGAGATAATTATTTAAAAAATGTAGCTTAAATAAAAAATAATTAAAGTAGAATATCGCATAAAGAGCAAAATAATTGTAACAAAAATGACTCGCTTAACAAGCAATGTTTCGCATAACGAGTGACGAGAAGAAGACAAATCCCGAATAATATGTGTACTTTTTTGTCATCTTTGATTTTAGCGAACTAAACTTAGCAAATATAATTTGTGTTTGCTGTAAAAATTTTATTGCTGTAAAAATTCCATTGCTGTAAAAATTGCATAGTGTCTTATAAAAAGAAGCTATAGAGGAGATTTTGTCAAAGAAAGAGGATGTAACAGAAAAGCAACAAATCTCCGGCGTAATAAAGGAAATGATGAAATCATGGAAAATCACCCTAATAAGACAGTAGCTATGTGCTACAAAATTATTTAACAATAATGCTGTGTTTCATTTTTACCAAATTTTGAAACGTCGGTAAAAATAAATTACTCTATATAGTTTTCTAGTTAAAAATAATGTATCACTAATGATATAAGAAAAAATGATGATTAAGCTTGAATAACCTTAACAATATTTATATAATTTGCTGTTAATAAATATATTTTTTTTGAGTATTATTTTTTTGGCATGGAACGCATTATCGTATTTTATATTAGTTTATATGGAATTTCACTATAAGAGCAAAAATCTGGAAATTCTGAAACGGATTATGCTCATTAAATAAAACTGCTTTCTACTGTAAAAAATAAATATAAAATAAAAAAAAAAGTTATTGTATGCTTAGATATAAAAAGTCTTTCCGCATATTATACAATAATTAAAAAACAAAAAATAAAATATTTAAATTATTAGGAAAAAAATATAGGCGGAAATACTGCAGTCAATAGCCCTTTGTATGGAAACTGCAGTAAATGTTGTTTAATGTTACTACTTATTCGAAAATATTGAACGCCGGAAACTACAAAACTGCGATTTTCAGCTCTGGAATTACAGAGTTGCAGTTAGAATCTCTGGCGCGAATTTTAGAGGGCAAGATGGTCAAACGATTCTAAATTGGGAAAATGCCAATCCTATCAAATACAATGTTGTTGGGAAAGTTGTCTTATTTTTGTAATCGTTCGTAAAGTTACTTTTTCCGCAACAGCCGGATTACGATTACTTACCGAGGACTATTTTATACTTATGTATAATTAATATAGACAATAATTAAATTTACTAAAAAGCGGAGTAAAATATATTTGTTACATACATTCCATAATGAAGTTGGTGTACATTAATTACATAAATATTGTCATTTGCCGAGATTTAAAATCTCTGAATACCGTGGATTTATCTCGTAGTCTGTCGTAGAGGTTTATGAATATGGTAAATAAAATATTTTTAAGTAGTTTTATTGATTTTGTTGAGAAGTCAACTAGACTAGTGTTGATTTAACGGATTATCATCCAAGGGTTTCATTCCTGTCTTAAGTTTATTTTTGTCATCTTTGTTTATAGCGGACTATATACTTAGCAATGTGTAATTTGTGTTTGCATTAAAAATTGCATTATGTCTTATAAATAGAAGTTATAGAGGAGAGTTTGTCAGAAGAAGAGGATTATACAAATATTGTCGTGACTCAGGATTAAAAATCTCTAAACACCGTGGATTTATCTCGTAGTCTTAAAGGTGTTTATGAATATTAAATAAAATAATCTTAAGTAGTTTTATTTATTAAACTAGTGTTTTTAAAAAGAGCTCAACTACTATAAGAATTGCATTCGCCTCTTAAGTTAATAATTAAGAATTGTAATGTTCCTTAGACCCACCAAGATTTTTTTTTTATGATTTTTTACTAAGACTCGGACATCTGGAGACTTACTAGTCTTGGGGAAGACTCACTTATAAATTTGGAGAGGACTCCCTAGTAGACTTGGGGAAGATTGACTTTATATTACATAAACATCCTATTTTATAGGAAATTAGGATGTAAGAAAAAACCATAGTGGGAAGAAATCTATTCTTAATCATCATATGTCTAGATGGATGCACATATTTGTAGTTATTATCTAATTGGTTTGCATACATTTTCGAATTTGTATATAACAATAGTGATTACACATTGATTAGGTTGTGGAAACTTTCGAAAGTGGAAAAGTAAGTAGTTATGAAAGTACAAAATAGTCATGTCCCGACGATGGAATTTGGGATTTCGATTGTGGAGTTTTAGTAGGTTTTTTTTATGGTAAATATTATATTAAAATTCGTTGTTCGAAATAATTCATAGATGTATAAACTCTTAATCTAGCTTTCTGTTACAAAAAGCATAGATTGTTATTCTAAAGCTGTAACAAAAACTGATTTTAAATACCAAAAAAACATATTTAACAATATGAATTTTAGACATAACGACAATCTGACTGCGTTTAAAAGTTTTTTATATAACGCGTATATTAAATTACACAGAAATACCACTTTATATAAATCGGATAAAAAGAGGGTTAGAATTTTGCAAATCACAAGCAATACATTTTATATTAATTTACTATATATTTAATTCATTTAAACTCTTGTAAAATAGTTATTTTTTTTATCATTTTAAACTATCTAAAATTTAAATTTATATATTTTTCTTAATGTCGTTAATCCTTTCTTTGAGGTTTTAGTGTATACTACACACTTAACACAATAACGGACTTGTGTAAAAATATCCGAATTTCGATTTACAATGTTACGATAACGACCATAAATCCTTCTTTTGGGATATGTTGTTAAGTTATTTTCCTTTTTTATCCAGAAAAAACAAAATAAGAAATGATATCAGTGAAAAAAAAAAGGACTTTAAACAATCCTAACCTATTTCTATAGTTAGAAACAAATTTATTATTACTAAATATTCTTTTTTTATTACATATTATATTTAAATTTATTAAGAACAGCCACTCAGAATGTTTCACTATCCTTCACAAAATTTACAAGTAAATAATGCGAACGGTCATCGATGAAAATTCGGATTCGTAAGAATCTAAATTTTCTGCCTCACGCTCAGATAGCAAAACTACGACTCATCATCGTGGTTTGTATACATGTCACGTTTGTGATATGTGTTGTGAAGATATACTACAGAAATGATCCTGTGAAGTATGATCTTAAAAATTCTAGCAATCGATAAGCTTTTGTTCGTCGTCACATTCTAATTGCACCAAAGAGAGACTGTGACCGTGACATCTATGGACGAGATTATTTTTTATTGGAATTGGTTATGCAACCAACATTGATAATTGTTGACTAAATCAACAAACTTATGCAGACATTTCTGCCCTCGCGAAACTAGGGTAGGAGCATTATCTCTCTACTGCTCATTTCAACGGGATGGGGTGGTCCGACTCGAACAGATGTGATTGCGGCCAAATAGGGAGCTCAAACCACATTTTCTTTGATTGTCGAAATAATTGAATCTAATTCAAGACCTCATATTGCTGAAAACCGTTACCAGCTTCTATTACATTTATTAGCTTGAAAAAGTCAAGATGTACACAAGAACATTCTTCTACTTCTCCTCTCCCTCGACGAAGCCACCTATCGGCAGCGACGTTCTCAACACTTAGCGTGCGCTAGGGCGCATTTGCCAGTCACATTGGTTCTGGTTGATGTTGATATGTTGATTATGGTTCCGCCCCAGCGATCCTGCCCTTACGGGTCGCAGGGACAGCAACCTCTGTCTCTTAGAGTGTTATTTTGGACTTCCGGATGTACCTGATGACGGATTTGTATATTGCATCGTCTCCTGTTGCCATCAGCGTACTAATACAAGTTGGGAGTGGACAATGGTGCATTATCAGTTCCTCCAGTAGCCGGCTTGTTGCTCTAGCGTTGTTTGGACATTCGAACAGGCAATGGTTTGTGTCTCCTTTATCTCCGCATGCACAAAGGTCTGACAAGAACATTAAAAAGCAACATAGAAATAAACTAGGCGTATACTTCTATTTTGTGCACTGCACAGTTTCACCAGTCACCGATCTAGACGTTAGGAAACAAACCAATATGATATTCTGTACTACTGGTTGCGGAATGAAAACATTAAACACATATTTAGAGTAATACTTATTTACACAGAGTCCGTAGGTTTCAATAATGTTTTTTTAATAGTTCTTTGTAGTAAAAGCGAGGAAAGTGGTTGATTAAGAAGAGGAATAAACTTATATTAATCTCAAATTACATAAATATATCGATATAAATAGATTTAAACAAATTCCTAGCGTAAAAAGATTTAATTATAACTAAGATTTAAAAATAAGTTAATAAATCTATTTATTCTTTTCAGTTTATTATATTTATAAAAAAAAATTATAACAATAAAAAATAAAACATTTCTCAAGAAATATAAATTTTGATATGTCATATTTTATTTGACATGTCCTGTTTTGTTACGAAACTGCAATCGAATTAATTCAACTTCAAACAAGTAGATTTAAAAACAGTAGTATATATAAATCTATTTATTCTTTTCAGTTTATTATATTTATAACAAATTTTATTATTTGCAATTAAAGAAAATGTAAAGATCTACTGGAATGAGTAGCGCCACATGTGTGCTAGTTACGATTCTAAAAGTGGCAGTCGTTAAATGGCAACGATGTATTAAATTTGACCTAATTAGCTTATTTAGAACCGGCTTACTATCATATTGTCCGATTATCACTAATCCCCCTATTTACATCGACAGGCCCATTCAATTTTCATAACCAATTTAGGGGATTTTCTAGTCATAACATTTGAGTACACTTACGACACATTCTATTTATATAATGTTATTCCCATTTAAAAAGTTTGATCAAGATTATGAAATTACAATAATAATTACAAAAGAAATTTTAAAAAAATGCACAGAATAAATTGTATTTTATATTTAATGAGTTTTTTTACTATTAGACTTTTATAAGAATTAATCATTTAAATTAATTAAAGAATTACAAAAAAACTTAACTTTATTTTTTTAAATATTATATAATATTTTATTTATATTTCATATAATATTTATTCACTTGCAGCTTTAATATTTTTTATGATAGCTTAAAAATACAATTTGTTATAAAGAATTCATATTAAATAAGACATATATTTAAGTTGGAGCATTTGAATAACGTAAAATATTGAAATCTAATCTATTTTAATCGATTTATACATATCAGACGGTTTATATTCCAATGAAATGGAAGTAATACGTATTTAATGGCTTATGTCTACTATCGGCACTGCTTGGATAAATTGCTTCAAAATTGATTTGATCTTAGAGAGTAATCATTTACATTAAATCCGAATAACTATGTAATAACTTTTTATATATTTTACATTTGTAAAATTTACTTATAACTAAAAATTAATTCATATTAAAACTGAATTAATTTAAAATTATTATCAATAATTTTTTTTTAAATAAATATAAATATTAACAACAAAATAATTTTTTAGTTTAAAAAAGTGTAGATAGAAAAAGTATTCGTTCTGTATAACAGTTACAGGTCACAACTTAATTTGATGGTTGATGCTGAAATTATTAAAGAGCAAGGTATGTTTCGGAATATAATTGTAAATATAGTTTTTTCTTAAGAAATTTATAAAATTTAAAATTCCGGTTTTTCCTAACCTAGAGTTAAAACATAAAAAATAATTAATTATTAGGAAATATTGTTAAATATTAACTAACTACACAAGCAGAGATAAATCTTTCAGAAGTGAATTATATTCAAATTAGACTTTTTTTGTGTCGGTTTTTGTACCTATTATGATGACCAGAAACTTTATATAATGTAGATTATAAATAAGTTTGAAGTTTTAATAATTTACCTCTTGAAATTTAATTTAAGAGTAAATATTATTTTTGAAATATTCATGGGCATAAAAACAAATATGCTAAAAGTAATATTTATAAAAAATACAATTTCTAAAAATACAATATATGAAAATTCAGTGATAAAATTTGAAATCGTTTATGAGAGAATATGGTAATCATGCGAATGATTGAAACATTGCAAATATGAATAGTAAAAAAACTAATATATTGCCTTTTATATGTTGTATAATGTCACCATGTCACCTTTAAAAGCCATCCATCCGATAAGTCCCAATAGTTTATATATTCAGGAAAGTAAATTTGATTTATATAAGCCAGACTTTTTAATATCATTTTTATGTAATACTTTCGAGGAAACTTTGAAAAGTTCTTTTCCATTTTACCTTTCACAAGATAATTTATTAACAAAATTCCTATTACATAAATATTTGATTTGATAAGATTATTTGCAATTTTAATTAATTAATTGGAGTAACTTCAATTAAATAATGAAAAATAAAAAATTCTCAAGAAGATTTTTCCTTGTTATTATTTTAGTTTTTACTTGAATTTTTATATTAAAATTTTTATTTTACAACAGGATAAAAAATCATGTAAAAACTGAATACGAAAAAGAGAATAAGAACTGTAATAAAACATTTATCTATGTCACTAATTCAAGCTTATTGGTTTTGGACAGATTCCTAATTAAATAATTTAATATATGTACGTAGTAGTTTTTTTTATTAGTATGATTATATAAATATGTTTCAATTTATTGTATTTCATCAATGTGTTATGGTTTCAAATTTTGTTTTGACATATTCTATTTTAATATGTTTGGTTTTGACATCTTCGGTTTAGACATATTCCATTTTGACATGTTCTGTTTTGTCATGAAACCAATCTAAACAGCGATTAAATTAATTCAATTTCAAACAAGTAGATCGAAAAACAGTAGTTTTTAGTATATTTTTTATTACTCTTTTCATATTCTATCTTGACATATTTTGATTTTGTTCTGTTTTTTTTTCATGAAACGGTTATAATCTGCAACCAAATTAAAGCAACTTCAAGCAAGTAGATTGAAAAACAGTATTATACTGTATATTTTTCATTTTAATAAATAAAAAATAAATATATTTTTTTACTTGTTCTATTTTAACATATTATTTTTTAACATGTTCGGTTCTGAAATATTCTGTTTTAACAGATACTGTTTTGATATATTCTGTTTTGACATATTCTGTTTTGACATATTCTATTTTGACATATTCTGCTTTGACATATTCTGTTTTGAAATATTCTGCTTTGACATATTCTGCTTTGACAAATTCTGTTATGACATATTCTGCTTTGACATATTCTGTTTTGACATGTTCTGTTTAGTCATGAAATCTACGACCAAAATAATTCATCTTCAAACAAGTGGATTGAAAAACTGTATCATAAAGTATATGTAATAAGTAATATTCTTTTTGTAATATGTATATTTTATATTATTTTATTTAATAAGAAAAAGTAATTTTATATAAACCCTATTCATTAAATTACGTACTTTTTTGACTTGTTGTATTTTGACATATTCAATTTTAACATTTTTGGTTTTGAAATATTCTGTTTTCACATATAGTGTTTTGATATATTTTGTTTTGACATATTCTGTTTTGACATATTTTGTTTTGACATATTCTGTTTTGACATATACTATTTTGACATATTCTGCTTTGACATATTCTATTATGACATATTCTGTTTTGACATGTTCTGTTTTGTCATGAAATCTATGACCAACATAATTTAACATCAAACAAATAGATTGAAAAACAGTATCATAGAATATATTTTTAAATATCCTTTTAGAAATAACTATATTTTATATTATTTTATTTACTAAAAAATTTAAAGATTTTAGCAATAGATTTTGTTAAGTTATTATGTCTAAACCCTATTATTAAATTATATGCTGTTGAAGAAAAAAAGGTTATAAATGTTCCAAGTTATTCAGTAATTTGTTTGAGAGTATCTTATTTATTATTAAAAAAGGTAAAGAAACGCATCATCAATTTAGTTTGTGAAATTTACTCTTTTTGCTTGTCTTTCCATAAATATTCGATTATATCACCGGCAGCATAGAACAAATGTTTGCTTAAGCACTGAATTGCACTATACGTCAGGGCGATGAAAGCAATATATTTCCGACGACGCAAAGTGCAGACACCTCCATTGGGAATGCATTGAAAGATTCGCCGTCTCCTTGAACAAGACTTATGCCTCCGTAAAAGTCTAGAAGAGCCAATCGATTCGCCAAATACATGCACATCCCTGAATCCCACTTCGATAATGACAACGAAGAATCGTAATCAAAGGGGATGATCATGATTTACCATTTGCGTGATTTCCGAGTAAATGGTCCACCGCAACTCGCATTAGATCAATGTGATTATCTAAATGGGAAGAATCAACCATTGTATTATGGATTTGCGCATATTGTGGAATCGGAAGAAAGGTTCATGCGCACACGTCTAATTATTATTATTATTGCATCCACAAAGGATCCTTTGATTTTGCGCTGCCTTGTGTAATTCCTAAACCTGAACCCCTTGCGCCAATTTAATAACGAATCGCAAACTGCACCGAGTTCCTCTTTGTTTCGCATTAATTCAGATGAACGCTTATTATCGGAGATTTGCCATTTATACATTTTTTATTAGATTTAAAGAAAATGCAATTAAATCTCATTGCAAAAGGATATAAAAAGATAATTTTAAATTGAGATTACAAACGGCGAAGAGGTGCTAATGAAATGCCGGAATCATCCATTATTCATTATTGTCTGCGCAAATAAAAAAAGAAATCGTAAATAATGCACATCTCATGCTCTCATCGTAAATCTTTAAGGGCGAAGAATAAAATGAATTATTGAAGGAATATCATCTGGGAATGATGAACAAATGTTGATTAAGAACCAAATGTATATTCTTAATACGAACTAATTCTTCACATTATTGATATTTTTTACTATTATTTTTTGTAATTACATTCTTCCATTTTCTTGCAAAGAGTAAATTGTTTTCAAATAACACGAATTCCCATTTGAAACCTTCCAAATAACATAAATCGAATATATTATTCTATTTGAAACCTAAATGATAGGAAACATCGATTGGAATCATTATAGAATATCAATTTTACAGTTATTGGCCTTCCCTCAAAGTTTGATGCCATAGGGCCAATTAGGGTTCAATATTAGGACTATATTTTTCAGTGACATTTGTGATCTTTTTCTACAATTTTGAGACATCAGCTTCTGCTTCAGCCTTTTTAGTATAAAAGTTACATGACTTCACTTATTTTCATTTACTATAAATCTTCATGTTTTTAGCCAAATCTAGAGTAGATTTAAGTTATTTTGCAGGTCCTGTATGGCAATTAGTGAATATTCATTAGTTGATAGTGGAAAGGTATCATCAGCATAAGTTGATGGCCCAGATACTTCCTTACGTAACACCAGATTTGATACAGTTTGGAATTTACTTCATCCACCATTGTGAATGGAAGTAAATATGATTTTCTAAGATGTCTTATCTCTCGAGTTTATCTCGAGTAAAATTGATCTCTCTGTATTTATCTGTGTTTCTCTTTAACCCTAATATATAAGTCCTCTTTGAATACCTATCCGAAGATCCTAATAAGTCTACGTGCCCAAGCATTCTCAAAAAGGTATAGCTATGTTACCTTATTTTCTATATTTATTTGATAAATCTATCTGAAAAATCCGATTTCAAAAGGTTGGATATAAGTTATTAGTTTAGAAAAAATCTAAATTTGATTGTATTATATAATGGAATAGTTAAGCCTATTAGAATTTTTTGGAGCATTTTATAGTATTCTCTATAAATATACATCTAACAGTGAAGTCATTTAGCTTTAAATTAATATATTAACTTGGTTTATATATATTTTAATTTTTACAAAAATATTATATTTATATTACGTCATTGTGTAATATTTGTGACTCATCTAAATGACGAAAATTAATGTTAGAAGTACAGTAAAATCTTGCTTTCACGATTAACGTTTTGCTTCAAATTGCTCTAAATTTACATTTTTACTTATATTGAAGTGACTTATTTACTATATATTAAGTCAATCAAGCAGATGGAGATTTTTAAGTGTCAAAAATGAAACTACTGTGTATTATTAAGTTGAAGCGTATTTTGGTAATTTGATTAGCGCTTCTGCAGGAATAACATTAAATCTTTAACAAAAACAATCTAATTCTAAAAACCAAAAGGCAGAATGATAAATACTACTTCTTGCACATATAAACTCAATGCTGAAGAGAAAACAAACTTAAATTTATTGCATATGTCGATCGATGACAATGACGTTTGACAGTTCCACATGAAACAGATTAGGGGCTTTGACTTAAGATTTGAAGACTGTGCCTACTACAATGGCCATTCATACAAGCTTAAGAGCAGTTTCTTGTGTAAAAGACAAGGCGGATATATCCGTCGCTTGTCCGTAAAGTGTAAATACGCTTGTCTAAGAACACATTCTAAACACTAAAAGCAAATTATCAAATATTTTAATAATAATTTAAACTTTAGAAGAAAACATTATTATATAAAAATCGATTATCGATAGTATTTTCTTAAAACAAAAATTTAATGCGAATTAATCGACTGAAAAAAATGTTTATTTATTAACAATAAAATACAAAAAAAATCTGATTTTATCTTAAATAATTTAGTGATAGTAAACATTTTATTGTTATTTTATTGAGTCTCCTCTTTCAATAATTATCAATTATTATTTATAATCAAATTTTATAATTTTACCATGAAAAGTAATGCAAAGATTTTTTTTCCAACAGTTGAATTAGGATAAAGTTAGCGGGAAAGAAGTGAGTTATAATTTGGTTATGCAATTCAACCTTGTTTAAGAATTCCCTTGACAAATTAATGAACTTACCCCAGCATTTTTTTACTGCCCTCATTACAAACTTTCTAAATATAATTTGAGATTTGCACTCTGATTATTATTTTGAGTCACAGAAACAACAAATTAACAATACTTTTGCATTAATGTCATACCTCGTTTAAAAAATTAAATGCGTTTAACAAAATTAACTTGGTTTGTAGAGGTAAAAACATATATAAATCATTTAAATAGTGAATTCTAACAAATTTTATGTTATATCATATGAACGAAAAGTGTTAATAAAAAATAACAAATTATTAATTATATAACATTTATTTTTTAATATATTGAATACTCTTATAGTTTCAGAAACCACAAATTATCAATACTACAACAGTCATACCTCGATTAACGAATAGGATGCGTTCCACGAAAATAATTCTAAAAAAAAATATGATAAATTATATACACGAAAACTGTTGACATAAAATCTACAGTGAGATAAAATTTTTAATTAAATATTATATAACTAAAAATTATTACTTATAGCATTTACATTTTTTTTATTATTTTGAATACGCTTATAGTTATTATAAATTATCAATATTTTTTTATTAGTACAGTGATTCCTCGATTAACGAAATTAATTCCTGAAGCAAAAAAATATAAAACATTTAAATTATTTAAATAGCGAATTGTAACAAATTTTATATTAAATTACAAAAACTGTTAATATAAAATCTACAGTGTAAATTCTGCGCCACCATTAGAGATGAAATTTTTATTTAAAATTTGGTATTATATAATTAAGAATTATTACATATAGCATTTCCAATTTTTATTATTTTGAATATGCTTATAGTTTCAGAAACCAGAAGTTATCAATACTTTTGTAGTAAAGTTATACCTCGCTTAACGAAATTAATTCGTGAAGCAAAATTTGGTTTGTAAAAGTAAAGAAACATTTAAATCATTTAAACAGCGAATTGTAACAAATTTTCTATTAAATTATATAAACGAAAATTGTTAACATAAAATCTACAGTGTAAATTTTACGCCATAAAAAGAGATGAAATTTTAATTTAACTACAAATTATTACTTATAGCATTTAGTTTTTTTTTTGTTATTTTGACCAGAAATTATCAATACTTTTTTAGAACAGCTTTACCTCACGCTTAATAAAAAAATAATTCGTTAAGGTTTGGTTTGCAGAGTTAAAAAATCATTTAAAAAGCGAATTCTAAGTTATATTAAATTTTGCGCTATTAAAAGAAATGAAATTTTAAGTTGTTATTATATAACTACAAATTATTACTTATATCATTTAGATTGCTTATTATTTTAAATACGCTTTCAGTTGTGGAACCATAAATTATCAATACTTTTGTAGAACGGTTATACCTCGATTAACGAATAGGATGCATTCCACGAAATTAATTTTCTGAAGTAAACAAATACTGACCAGAATGGAAATATGTTCTACCGTATAGAAAATTAAAAGCTTTTATTATTGAACAAAGAAAAGTTTTCTTATATAAACAGACAACTTACACAGAGATTTAAATCACTTGTTAAAATACAAGTTTTAAGATGAATATTTTTGTTTTTCATTTAACTAATGCATTTTTTAAGATACTACATATTTATTAATATTTTTACAAACTAAAGTCAACAGAAAATTAATAATATACAAAAAAATGTATTGAAAGAACATAAAATGAAAATATTGAACACTTTACAATAACACTTCTTTCTAAAATAAGAATAATTTCTATTAAATAATATTTTCAATGTTATTTTGGTACAATATTTAATTTTGTCTTTATTATATTATTTGTCTTCTTTAGCAATAATGTTTTTTTTTAATCTTCAACTCAAAAACTTATATCCTCTGCAGTCAATAAAATTCCTATCACCATGTGCATCGACATTTTAGATTTAACTTCATTAACTTAATTTCTACATCTTTATTTCTTTATAAACAAAGAAATAAATTTAAGTTGTTTTTTTTTCGTTCTTAACTAAACTAAGTTAATAACGTAACTTAGTTAAAATTAGTTACATTTACTACGTAGTGCGTACATTTAAATATAAATTAAAATGTACTCTTTTTACTCTTTTTACAAGTTATAAACTTGCTCATAACTATTACATTTT
This sequence comes from Nicrophorus investigator, assembly GCA_963457615.1. Taxonomy (NCBI): domain Eukaryota; kingdom Metazoa; phylum Arthropoda; class Insecta; order Coleoptera; family Silphidae; genus Nicrophorus; species Nicrophorus investigator. Next base: position 16,443,748 of record OY735143.1, read on the forward strand.
ATTATTATTCGCAAGAAATAATGTCTTTTGAATTGGTGGTGGTGCAAATATATCTACAGAAACTTAAATAGTTTTTGTGACGTTTTTTTTAAATATATAAAGATATAAAGAAAGATTTTTTTCTGCATATTTTGTATAGACTTGCAAAAAATAAAATTAAATATAAAAAAAAATTAGTGAAACAGTAGCATAACTATTTGGGAGTGTTATAAATCATTTTATTATGAAGAAGACAGATAGACTTATTTGTCGTATAACAAAAATGTAAGATAATAAGATGACGGCTGTCTCTCAGCTTTTGTATTATTAATTGAAGAAAGTAAAAGTAAATTCTTTCGGATTTCGTTCGAGTCGGAAGACACAATGGACGGTGATTAATTTATATCGAGGCCCACCCACGGAAAGTTTCTGCAACAGCCAACTTTCCACTCGGTTATATTCTATTAATCTCCGACCGACCATCATATTACAATCAGTCATCTGCAGAGATCGGAACCAATTAAACCAAAGAAACCCAACAATCTTTCACGTCTCTATCCACATTCGATGTTGTGCAAGCTTCAAACAAATAGTAATCTTTTATTAAATTATTAAATGATTAACAGAAGGATAAAAGTTTCTGTACAATCATGATTTTGTGATTTATAGATCATCTTAAATACTATAAGATTTTCTTAGTATTTTAGATCTAAGTATCTTATATTTTCTTACTGTAATATTTACAATTACAAGGCGAAAGCCTGAAAAGAAAAAGAAATTATTAAAATTATAATTTTAGAACAAATTTAATTAACAAATTGTAACAAATTTTATCTTACTATAAATTATGCAAATGAAAACTGTAAACTGTGTAGATTCTATAAAGTATTATATTATAGAATTTAGATTACTTTTTACCTAAGATTTATTATCATAATTGATTTGTAAGTTTTAGTAAATTATTTTTTTTTAACATTTTATTAATTAATGAACGTTAAATAAACAAATATTTGTATTAATTATAAATGTATTAAATATAGAACTGAATTAATTATATAAATTAAAATTGATTAAATTATATTAATAATAATGTAAATTGTTGCAGTTCATACATAAATAATTTAAACTATAGCAAAAAATATTCAATTTCGCCTGAATTTATATAAATATACTGTGAAAATTACAACAAAAACTCGAGTAATCGGTTTCGCCAATATTCCGGAATGTTTGAAACCAAACTAATCCAGAAACTTGACTATGTATTCACGAAATAAACCGCACAAAAAGAGACGATTATATGGAAAACCTAACCAAACATTTATTTTAAAAAAATATTTTTTTATGTAGAATTTATATTTCGTTTAAAATTTAATTTATTTTGAAATTATTAAACCGAACTATTTTTATATTTAATAAAATTAAATTAATAATAATGTAAATTGTTGCAGTTCATACATAAATAAATTAAACCGTAGTAAAAAAATATTCAAACGGCCTAAAACTATGTAAATATACTATGAAAATTACAAAAAAAAAACTCAGGTAATCGGTTTCGCTAATATTCCAGACTTTTTGAAAGCGGACTAATCGAGGTGTATGTATTCATTAAATAAACCGCACAAAAAGAGACGATTATATAAAGTGAAAAAAAATGAAATAATTTGTACAAAAAAAAAAAAAAAAAATATCATCAAAAATGGTAAAACTTCCATTGGGAAAGTTTATCTAAAAAATAAAAAATGTCAACCGCCACCAGATTTACTTAATGTTCAACTCGAATAGATTGTAAATAAAAATATAAGACAAAAAAAAAAAAAAAAAAAAAAAAATTTATATATAATAAATATTTTTTTTATGTAGAATTTATATTTGGTTTAAAATTAAATTTATTTTGAAATTTTTAAACTATTTAAATATTTTCTTTCTAATGACATACATTATTACTTATTATAATATTGTCGATATTTATTGTCATCTATTATATAATTAATATGTAGATTTGTACAACTTCAACAACTTCTTTCATGTTTATTAAAGCTCATATACTATATTTACTATGTAGCCAATACCTGTTTATCAAGACTCTTCTGAAATGTACTTAGTCCTCTATATAAAGATGTGTTATCAATCATTAGATTTACGACCCTTAAAACTTATAAATTTAAAACGGGTGATTTCCACTAAGGCCTTTGATATACTACTTTCTATAAGTTTATAATATTGTGTAAATTTTATTGTCATATATTATATAATTAATATGTATACAGCTTTTTTCATGATTATTCAAACGCATATATTACCTATTTTGTAGACAACCTCTGTTTATCAAGACTCTTCTTAAGTGTACAAGGGCACATCTGATTATAATTATTTTTTTATAGTTGTTTTTATCAATCATTAGATTTGCGACCCTTAAAACTTATAGATTTAAAACGGGTGATTTTCCTCTCTATATTGTGTAAAAGATCATTTTATTATCATATATTATATAATTAATATCTATACAAATTCTTTCATGATTATTCAAGCGCATATTTTACCTGTTTTGTAGACAACCTCTGTTTATCAAGACTCTTCTTAAGTCTACTTGGACTAACATAAGGGCACATCTGATTATAATTATTTTTTGTTTCCATCCCAAACATAGTTCTTGCTATAAATATCACTAAATAACACATCTATAATTAGATTTAAGATCCTTAAAATTTATTTATTTAAAAGTGGATGATTGACGTCCTGTGACCCTAAAATTGATAGATTTAAGACGTGATTTTCCACTCCCACGTAGTCAAAACTCATTTACCTTCTCTACTCATCTCGTTTTCAAAATGCATTGATTTGTGTATATAATTTAATCTTAGTTTTAAGAGATTAGAGGATCGAGGAAATAACAAAATTCCCATTTATTAACTTAAGAAATGAATCTAACTTTTAGTTGATAAACACTAATTTATATAATAAAAATAACTTAAATAAATATAATTAGTGAATTTAGTATATATCTTTAATTCCATAAAATAAACAGTAATTTTTTAGTAAACTATAAATTTAAAATTATAGATAGTTAATAATTTTAAGAAAATTTAAAATTATATTTTCAAGAATAAAAATTATTAACTTCATTTGGATTTTTAAATAAATAAATAATATAATAAAAAAATATATTTATTATGAATTATTGAAGAAATCTTGAGAAAATTGTAAAAAAAAAATATTGTTAAATTTATATATTTTTTTAGCAAAAAATCACTAATTTGATAGCTAAAACTTACAAACTATACTAAAACAACTATTATTGTATACAAATTAGTATAACATTATTAAATGAAAATAATTAGTATAAAACTGTAAAAATAAATACATATATTATTTCTGCCTTATTGTGAATTTTTATTTTCCTAAATACTTGATATTTAAATTAATATTGTGATTATACTGAGTAATCGGCTTAAAATAAATCATATTTACCAAAATGTAACTACTACCAATTCCTGCTGTTCATTGTGCGTACAAGTAGATTTATTTTCAAATGTATTGTTGAAACAACGATCTGCAATATCCCGCGACCACCGGATCAATGCAACAAAACGTCATTCGCAGTAAATAATCCGGCTTTTACCCAGTTTTTCCAAAGTTATGGAGGCATTAAAGTCTGCTTTTTGCGGTGCGGTAATTAAAGAATTGTTTATTCGTAGGCAGTAAATATTAGCTGCCTAATATCATTTCTGTCATGCGTCGAGGGTGTAATTTATATTACACATACACACGATTTTTTTAAAGGCAATTTATCATATCCCATGGCATATCAAATTATAGCACACTCTCTCGCGCGCACTTGCTTTTTCGTTGATGTCTGCATCATCCCTCACTTTATACGTACCGAAAATAACTAAAAAAAAACTAAATAATAAAAATAACAACAAACATTAACAATAAAAAATGGCTTTACGTTCATGAATAGCTAAAGCTTGCAGTCAACGTTGGACTAATTAATAATACGGATAATGGTTAGTTAATATTCAATTACCGGCATGTAATCTATCCGATTGATGTGTTCGATGTGCGTTAGCCAAATATTGAAACGCTAAACGTATTATCCGGAACGATTATCGATCCGATACAAATTGTACACCAAAAATGTATCAATTACATAATTGATGACAGTGATTAATTGATGTTTACTTAATATGCATCACTAATCCATTAATACAAATTATACAGATTCTCTGATTATTACGTTTTTTTTTGTTATATTTCAATTGATATGTTGATAATAATTACATCCTTTCTTTTCTAGAATTTATTTCATATAAAGTAAAAACTTTGTCATGTATATTTTTTCCTTGTAAATAAGTATACATATTACTTAATAAACTTATAAATAAAATTATATAAGCAATATCTTGAATAACATTAAAATGCTTGAAATTAATATTATTTGTTACATTTCTTTTGTAATTTTGTCGACCTACGTCGTTTTATCCGACGACTACAATTTAAATTCACAAAACAATAAGCAAATTGTGATATTTGAAATTATAGAACATTTTTATTTATGTAAAAGCTATTCTATAAATAAAAATAAATTAAAATAATGAACTTATTTTCGCAAAATTGGGAAACTTCTGCAACCATCTTCAGAAACATGGCTGATTCCACAATTATGAGCATTTGGACACGGAAAATCCTGATGAAAGACAGCTTAACGAAATTAAGACCTAGCGTATCCCAAGGTCGAAATCGATTTCAATTCAGGACAGGCTAAATCTAACAATAAAATATAGACGTAAGTTTTTGTGCAGTCTTCGGATAGTTGTTTATAAATGTGTTGTCAATGTCGTGCAATGTTAAAGGCTAATGTTTTCTGCATTCGACAAGGGACATTAGCAGGTCGCTAATTTTTTTATTAAATGGATTCATATTTGGCATAATTAATACCAGAGATTTTTAGGTCTGTTTACAAGTTATAAGTAGCATACCTCGGAGGATTCGGTGAAGTGATCCGGTACAAAGAGTGAAGATCCCGATATTTGGAGAATCGGAAGGGATGGGGTACTTTCAACTTCTAAAATATGCTTCTAACGGAAGATTTTGTCATGTAGGAATCTTTTGAAAAAAGACGCGAATAATTAATATCTTGGATTTTTGGATCTGTATGGGTATTTTATGGACCTAGCAGCATAGTTATTGTTACAAGTAGCACACATCTGAGGATACCGTAAAGAAATATGGTATATTCAGTTGAAACATTTACAAGTTATAAATGCACACCTCAGAGGATTTGGTGAAGTGATCCAGTACAAAGAGTGAAGATCCCGACATTTGGAGAATCGGAAGGGATGGGGTGCTTTCAACATCTAGAATATGCTTCTTCCGAATCTTTGGAAAAAAGCCGCAAATAATTAATACTAGGGATTTTTGGATTTGTTTGGGTATTTTATAGACCAGCAGCATAGTTATTGGAGTTACAAGTTATAAGTAGCACACTACTGAGGATGCTGTGAAGAAACATGGTACATTCAGTTGAAGCATTTGTTGTTATTTGGACAAGCTGCTATAGTAAACTCCTGGTAGTAGAAGGTGCCGGTACTCTTAACTTCTGGAATATGAATCATATAGAAGAAGCCCTCATGCAGGAACCTCTAGAAAGATGAATGTTGGCTGACCAGTCGCTAGGGAGATTATTTTTTTGCAGAATCTGTTTTCAATAGTAATTGTCTTATCACCGAATTGGACCTAAGACAGTATTGTAATTGATTGTTATCCTAAGTGCTTTAAGAAGGTTGATCTGTCTAAAGCTTGTTATGAGACCCCAACCCTGCATATATTTGAAATAAACGACTACGATGGACTGTCGTGTCCCGGGATTAAATAATCTCTGGACACCGTGGAATTATTTTGTTGTTTTGTCGATGTGGAGTCCCAGTGGGTTTTTAAGGAAAAGCAAGATAGAAGTCGGTAAAATAATAAGTATATTTAACACTTAGATGTACGAGTTCTTCTACGAAGAGTGAGACTTGGACTACTTCAAAGTATCACTAGGACTAGGTCTATCTGGACCGTGTCTGGACTGGGACTTGTCTGGAACTTAACTGGAACTGCCTGGGACTGGTTTCTAAATACTAAAAACATAACTTATATACAAGAATGAGATGAGTGGGGTGTATGGTGCGGGTGTTTTGCGTTCAGTTCGCAACTCTGCATTTCACACGAATGGAATTCCTTTGGTATCAACATCCGGTGAGATTGGTCCAGCGTGCGTCTTGCACCTTATCTTAAGTAATCCAATGAATGCCCCGACTGTAATAGGTCAGTGCACCCGTCGATTGGACAATATATTTGGTGCGGGTGCCTTGGGTTGAATTCGCAACTATGCATTTCCCAAACATATGGAACTTCTCTCTTATCAACATCCGGTGTATATTTTGAGGATACGTGACAAAAATAAGGAAAGAATTCTTAGGCCACCCAAATATTCATAATAATCATACGATAGATGATATTACAATGGTCAGCCATGACAGGACTTCGTGTTGTTCAATTTTCAAATTCGAATAATCGAGTCCAAATAGAAGATGTTGTAGTAAGGTTTTTCATTTAGTCGTAGTCGTTTTTTAGTCGTTTTCATTTCATCATTTGCGACCACATGCCAACCCAACCGTAGGTTCAGAAAAACAACATAACAAGACCTCAGATTATTCAGTTTTAATAAAAAACCTATTTTGTATAACCGAGTTCAAACAGAAGATGTAACAGTAATGTTTAGTAATATCTGAACGTGAGATTTTAATTGTTCCAGCCTCGTTTAGCGGTGTTTGAAATTATATATTTTTTAGTCGTTCTCATTTCATCTTTTGCGACCACATGCCAACCATAGGTTCAGAAAACAAGATGAATTTTCCGATTATTCAGTTTTAATAAAAAGTCTGTTTTATATAATCGAGTCCAAACAGAAGATGTGATAGCAAGGTTTAGTAATATCTGCTCGTGTGTTTTTCTTTGATTTACTAGCTTCGTTTAGCGGTGTTTGAAATGATATATTTTTTAGTCATTCTCATTTCAACTTTTGCGACCACATGCCAACCGTAGGTTCAGAAAACAAGATGAATTTTCAGATTATTCAGTTTTAATAAAAAACCTATTTTGTATAATTGAGTCCAAACAGAAGATGTGACATTAAGGTTTAGTAATATCCTCGTTTAGAGCTGTTTGAAATTATTGTATTTTGGGGTCGTTTTTGAATTTAGAATTGGTCTTTTTTGGTACGACCACGTGCCAACCGTGAGTTCAGAAAAAAGAAATAAATTTTCAAAGCTTCCGCCTGTATTATTACAACTACACACACTAAAGCAGTGTACAACCGTACACAGTGTTCATTTAAAAAGAAGTGTTAATAAAATGACAATTTTCAAAAACTGAGCGATGTCGAAGAAAAATCGAACTAAAGTTTTATATTTTATTTTCAACTAAAATATTTTTATGTTTCATTTTTGCAATTTATGTTATTTTTTATTCTAGCCAATAAATTATAATTATTATTATCAGAAAATAAGAAAATTGTTTCCTGGAGTCAATAATTTCAATAAAATAATCGTAATGAACAAAAATATATTTTTTTAATGAATTTTGTTCAGAATATTTACAATATGCAAACAATATTTATATAGAAAGATTTTCTGAGATAACTTTATACGAATAATAATGCCTGCAAGGAGGCAGACACATTACGCCTAGAGACGCAGGTGATAAGTACTAGTATTATTTTTAAGAGAATAAAACCATATGTTCGATTTATTGAAAATTTACTTGCTGGTAAAAATAATTAAGTTTCATTTTCGAAGCACATAATTTTAGTTTTGTTTCATTTGTATATATTTCTTTTTTGATTAGTTGCTAACTAAAAAAACTGAAACAAAACTAAAAAAATGTTTGGTCAAAGCCGAAATGTTAGAACCTTAATTTGGGTTGAAACTAACTAACTAACATTTTCTCCAACAATGACTTGAAGTATACTCATGCATGATATTATATAGTATAATAAAGTTACTGAAAAATAATATAAGAAAAATATATTATCTAATGTAAAAAAAACTTCTAGATTATAAAAAAATTAAAACAACAGTAATTGCCGAAATAATTGAAGCAGAGTAGCACCATTAGTTATCAACATATAAAGAAATAAATTTAAAATAATTTATAATTAGTATGTAAATATTCTAATATTTTTTTTAGTTTATTCAATGAATATTCTAAATTTTGTTTTAATCTTATTAAGGCATGAATAGTTTTGGTTTTCCAAACATGCCACAACAATTGTGAACACACCAATTTATATGCGTTGCGGTATCAGGATTCATTGCGAATCACTCACCACAGCTGAACCGCGCATATTTGGCCATAACATAAAGTTCAAATTGTTGTAAATAAAATGTTTCTACCATTTCCATATTTATCGTAATACCAATTAGCATATAAAGTATGATACTAAACCAATTTATTTTATTCTTATATTGCGCATTATATATACAGATATACCTCGATTAACGATGATTTCCACGAAATAAATTCGTTAAGCTTAACTTCATTGAAGTATTAGATGCAATAAAGGTATTGACAGTAAAGAAAATGAAAAGATTTCTTTCAAGCAAAAAAAAGTTAACTTACAATTTAATTATGTGTAAATTTCATTGATTGTGCTTTTTTCTCTTTTTTTTTTAAATAATTACCATCTATACAGAGTTATTATATATAACACTGATCGCTTAACAATAACACTTTTTTGAAATCAGGATTTTCTCTAAAAATATTTAAGCACATTTTTGGTTACTTTAATTTCTTATTTCATTATTTTTCACAGTATTTTATTTATTGTCAATAACCATCAAGCACCAATCCTATAATTATCGAATACTGTTCTGAAATTTTGTAATTGAAGTTTATTACCAGAGGTAACGATAAATGAGGTTTGATTGCGTATGTGGTGAATAACTCAAATAAATACAAGAACAAGAAACATAAAATGAATAAATAACTGGTTTACTTAATCACAAAGTTTTGTTTACATGACCAAAAATGTTTTGTTTACAACTCACTCCAGCAGCTACACAAAATGGCCTAAGGTTTCTTATAAAATGAAAAATATGTTTATTTGTATTTTAATGTCAACCAAATTTGTTGAATTATAATTCAAAGATATATTAAATATTTTCATATTATTGTCATCGTTTTATTTTTAATAATAACAATAATATTTACATTACTTTACAAAATTTATTATAAAATTAAATTAGTATCAAGTTATTACATAAAGCTTTTAAAGGCAGGCATGAGCAACATTTCCTAGTTTTGTGTATAAATCAACAATCTGGGTCGGAGTTTGCCAGAATATTGAATTAAAACTTATTATTTTATTTATAAAATACGTTATATTCTGAGCGACAAATTTGGTTAAATTTATTTATTTTGACTGAAAATTTCACAAAGTTTACGAACTACAAAACTATGTCCATTTGTGTGTTGAGTTTTAACAATGAAAAAGCGTTATTAGTGTATCTTATGAACATAAAAGGGCGCGAAATTTAAATGATGTGCTCTTTTTGGAACATCCATTACTTTATTAATAAAGTTATATATTATCCAAGTCCATCAGGAAATATAGAGTCCTGATAATTACTAGTATGTGTTGAAAGATTTTCGAATATTTCTAGAAAAATACGTACCTAAAATTGACAATTAATTAAATTTGTTTCCTATTATTGAAAGTTATTAACATTTGTGCAGTTATGTGATGTGTGTAGATTATAGCATAAATATAGATTTTTCATATATTTAGAAAGGAAAATCAGATCTATTAAAAAGTAAATATATGAATTGAAATATGCAGTTTGAAAAGTTTTAAAAGTGACATAAACCAGTAATAAAATGAAAATTTTGCAAATGCAAATATCTCAAGCATTTTTGGACCGTTTTAACAAGAATACAATTTAATTTTAGTAAAAATTCATCGATTTATAATTATGAATGAATAGTTGAATCACCAGAGATATAAGAACAAACTAATCAATGTTTAAAAGCAGGTTCAAGTTATAGCATCAGTTTTTAGAGATACAATGCAAAATTTGTTAATAGATGATCTTGAGAAAGGTAAAAGAATTAACTCAAAATATTACACAAACCCGTTTGATCAATTTGATGGATTTTGAGAAAAAATAACCTTCCGCTATCAAAATTTTTTAAATTACCACTAGCGCTTTTCAAACATTTCTAAATTTATAATGTTGTTGTCACATATTTCTTTTTTTTGTCACAGTTACATAAAAATTACGTTAAAATTAATAATTTTTTATTTTTTTTAAATACGTTCTATTTTTTTATTTGTAATTTATAGCTTGATGATATATCTTATAAATTTCAGTATAATATAGATTAGTTAAAGCCAACGTTTGAAATGCTGTGGCAAAATAATCTAGCTTACTTCGGGTGCCATATCATATTTACAAATATTCACAATTTTGTAATATTTGCAACCCTAGTAAAAAAAAAATTGTAGTTTTTGATATTCCGTTCGTAAATAATGCATGTCATCCAATATATAAATCTTCATAAGAGTACTTAGTGGAACATAAATTATAGTAATGAAATCTTTGGGCAAATTGCATTTATTTCGTTTAGAGACTTATTTAATTTATCGTTTATCGATTTGTTTAAAAATTATTTTTATCTTTTGAATGCATGAAGCGATTTCGATGAAACTTCAAGTGGATACTTCTATAAGCAATACGAGTATTACGGCGTATAAAGAATTTGAAAATCTCGCTTGGTTCAAGAAATAATAATTAAAAATAATAAAATGTCTTTATTAAAAATCAATTATTTTCTTCACAAGGGATGACCCTAAAAATTATCTGAGTTCACCATGCAGCTTTATAGACGCTCAGAATTAATATGAATGTTTGTTTATTAAAATCGGATCAGTAGAACAGTAGTTACAGCGCAGAAATATGTGTTTAATTTATCGTTCTCTTCGTTCAGGAATTAACTATATCTTTTGAATGCGTGAAGCGATTTCGATCAAACTTTAAATGGATACTTCCATGAGCAATCCGAGTATTATGGCGTATAAAAAAATTTAAAATCTCGCTTGGTTCAAAAAATAATAATTAATTTTCTTGATAAATTTTTTTTTTCTTCACATGGGAAGATTTTATTAAAAATTTGAGTGCGTCAAATCACTTACTAGGAGTTCCTAATTAATAGGAATGCTTAATTTTTAAAATCGTGGAACAGAAGTTACAGCACTGAAATCTTTGTGCAAATTACGTTTAGTTCGAGCTGAAATGCATATTTTGTGACGAAATCATTTTATCTTTCGCTGAGTAGTTATTAATTTAAAGTGACTTATTAGAAATATAATGCTTGAAATTGCATTTGAGGTAATATTATTAAAGGAAGGAAGGATAATTCCACAAAGTTTATGTCTGGCGTTGCTTAGCGAAATAATAGATGTGTATGATTAAAGACGAGGATGCGGGTGTTGTATGCATAAGTAATGGAGCTATGATGGTGTTGTTGTTGATGATGCAATGCTGACGGACGGGTATAATATTGGTTTCAGATCATGAATATTGGTACGAGCAAGCGAGGATTGCCTTGCGGAAGAGACTGCAGTACGCCACGGACCGCAAACCCCACGCCAAGAACGTCATCCTGTTCGTTGGTGACGGGATGGGCGTATCCACGGCAACCGCTGCGAGGATCCTCCGAGGCCAAAGGCTGGGAAAACGCGGCGAAGAGCACGAACTCGCCTGGGACACTTTCCCGGCAGTCGCCCTTGCCAAGGTAAGAGCATCTTTAAATTAAAAAAATTTAAAAAAATACAAATTAATAAAACTAATAGGAATACAAAAAAAAGGGCAGCACTCAGTAATTACAATGGCATCGATTTATTGCAGCCAACCGAAACTTTTTAAGAAATTACTTGTAGTCTTTAGAACTTTCTTAGGAAGTAATCCGTGGCGCAACAGAAGCCAATCATTTTCAATTGCTTAAAGTTAAAAAAAAAAACCTTTTAAATCTAGAACCATTCAATTAATTTCTAATTGCAATTACTCTAATATTTTATCCACAAAATAAAAGCAATTAATATTTGAATTGAAATTAATAAACTTTAAGGTAATCCTGAAAAGTACATTGTGGCAAACCGAAACTTTATAAGAAATTTCTTATACTTCATCGAACTTGTTCAAAATATATTTTACAAAGTAATTCCTTTCCAGTTGCTTAAAATAAAATAAACTTCAACATTTCTTATCTAATTTCTCTGAGCTATACTTTTGATATTTTAAAATTAAGTTTATTAATATTTCTCTTTTGATTATGAAAAATTAATTTGAAATTTTAACAAATCACAAATTATTTATTCCATATTATTTTATCGTTTTATTTTCTTTACATAAATCTTATTAATTTTGTTTATAAGTGGAATCAAATATTTTTTAAACTTTACTAATTTTTTTTTATGATAGTAAATCTCAAGTTATTTTCGAATCAATAAATCCTTACTGCAAACTTATAACTCTGAAGCAGCCCCGAGGGTGCTCAGTTCAAATCCAATCGTTTCTGGGATGGTACTAGAAGCCAATCAGACTTTGAAAGAGCTACACTCAAAACTACTTTTGATGGAAGGAAATCAAATATGTACATATGCAATGAGTATATATTATGGAGGAAATCATATTTGGAAACCTAAAATGTATTTGTAATTTTATTTTTTTTTATATCGGTATTACCCTTTGAAAATTTACTTATTAGATTTGTACCTAGTTATTATTACAACTTGAAAATTAATTTCTACAAAAATTATTTAGAAAATTATAATTAACAGTAATAATTTCATTAATTTTTTTGTTTATAAGTAAATAAATACATAAAGTAGATGATAGGTATATAAAAAAAGAAAATATGTTAAAACAAGAAATAAATATTTTATTAATTTTGTTTATAAGTGGAATCAAATATTTTTTAAACTAAATTATGTAATATTTTTATACTTGCAGATTTTTTATGTTTATATTTTTATAGAGCCAACAAATATGACTTAGATTAAATAACAAACACAATAAATTAATGTGATTAGTAAATTATCATTTAATTCATTCAATTTATTTTTTTACGTCTAAAAAATATAATAGATATAAAAAATATAAATGAAATATAAATTAAATAAATTGAACAAAATAAAGGTTTTTTCTATATGTGTAACTAATAAAACAACTAACAACTAAATTAAATATACATATTGGTACATTCCATATTTGTATGTAATTTCTATAGGAATTTTTTAATACCAGAATACCAGTATTTTATACATTAATACCGGTTTTCAATACTGGACAAAATATTTCGGGATTTTTAATTAGTTCCTCTTTATCACATATGAAAAATGTTAGAAATCAATCCCCGTTGATCACTTATAAACATTTTTTAAAATTTGTATATCCAACAAAAATATCATGAAATAACAGACATACATTCAAATAAGGGGAGTCGCAAGAATTATATGTTTTTTAGGGAGCCGTAGTTACAAGATGGAATAGATAATAAAGCAGAACTTAAAAATTGAGGATTCACACAAAATGTAACATTTCATTTTTATTTTCTTTTACAATATATTGTTTATCATTTCCTACATATCAATATTTAATACTTCTTAAAAATATTATAAACTGCTGCTTTCCGGGCATAAAATATTCTTTTATGCTCGATCTGCAGTAGTTTTGATGCGTTGGATTTCCACATCTTTTCGTTTATGTATGGGTTCATGACGTATAAAAGTTCTGTACGCCACTTCCTTCCGTTCAAGAGTCCACCAATGCTTCGACAGCCAATTTTTCCTTGAGAAAGAGAGAAAAAAAAAGAATATAATAGGACTTAGCTGAAAAGAAGAAAAAGAGAGAAAAGATAGATATTGTGATTAAAGTGGAGGAAAGAATTTTTCGTTTATGATTTGGAGTAGTTCGGTGAGGATAGGATCATTCGTTACAGCAGGGGTATGGGGGATTTTGTGTTTTGGGACTCTTGAGTGAAATGCACCAGAAGGGGGTTTGAAGTTTTTTGAAGCGGCCTTGGAGTTTTTTAATATGGTCATGGATAGTTGGGAAGGATACAAGATTGTTTGGTGGCAGAGATGGTGAAGGATTTCTGCTATTTATCACTCGCCCAAAAGCAAGCACCAATATCTTATCTATCATTTCTTTTGAATTCCATTACTACCAAATCTATCTTTGGAGCATTACCAATTATTGAAATACATTATTAATTTTGAACACTGACTTTTTAACTAATATTCTACGTCAAAAAAAAATACAAAACATTCCACAATGTAAAGGGATAATCCACCCTAAGATTTTACAGTGTAAATCAAAGGTTCTCAATGAATGATAAAATTTAAAAAAGGCTATAATATTTGGATTTCGGTCAAAAATTGATTTTTTTAATATTTTAATGCAACATAATATTAACAAAATATTGAGAAATGGTTTTTGAAATCGAATCTGCCTATTTTGATTTATTATTGTAAGAAGAATTGATGGAACTAACGGATAATTTGGAATCTAAAATTTTCAAACAATAATATATATGAAGATTGCAAGGACATTCGAAAAAAACGACGCCAAATTAATAAATATAAACGATTTTTTAGATATTGCTTGTTTGGGGCAGGATATAATCACGTTAATAATTTATTAGGAAAGACAAGAAATCGATTAAATGTAACAGAATAATTTAAGATTCTTGAAGATTCTTGTTATTTATTTTTATTTCTGATGTAAAAAGTATTATCAATAAATAACAATGTGTTTTTATATAATTATAATATATAAATCAAATTTTAAAATTGCTTAATAACAAAATTGTTTATTATGTTAATAAATTGCTCATAACAATATCAACTTTAAATGTGTGTCAAAGTAAAAATGAACTTGAAACCTTTTACCATGCAACTTCTGTTTGAATTAAGCAGATTAAGTAACATTGATTTATACATTATTTTATAAATCATAAGGATTTAATATTATAAGAATAAATAAATAAGGTTGGGCAGAGTCAATAGCCCTTTGCAGTACTTGAATTTTATTGTGCTTTTGTATAAGTTTATTTTTTATTATTTATATAATTTCTTGCTGCAATAATAATAATTATTATTATTGAATAAGTTTTCTTGATGAATTGATTAACCAATTGCGGTAGGTAATCCAATATTGTGTTCCACCGATAGAATTCTGGAAACTGTGGATTATTGTCGTTGTCGCTGCTTGGTTTTTACAATTTTCTTTATTAAGTATAGTTTTTTGGCTAAGACTATATGGCTCTCTTAGGGTTCTTGTAAATATTATGTTCATTGATTATGATTATTATGGGATGGGAGTTCTGATTGGGGATAGGACTTTATAGACTCTAATTGATGATTAAGTTTTCCCAAGAAATTTGGTTTGAGTGTGTAAATATGAAACCGGAATTTGCCCATAGATTTTGCCCTAGTTGTCAATGTTGTTGACATCATACACATATTTTTAACTCACAACAATACAAGTTTCATACAACAGCTGGTAGTTTGTAATACCGTGCAACAGTCAAATTTTATACCTGCAAATTACGACTTGCGGACAGCATTGATTTTCTGTTATCATTTGAAGAAAACGGATGCAGAATCAAATCGAATGCTTGTCAGAAATTACGGTGAGCATTATTTTGGTAAAACACAGAGTTTTGTTGGTATAAAAATTTAAAAGATTACAAATTTTGACTTGAAAAACGAAAAACGTGGAAGACCACCGAAATATTTTAAAGAAAGCGATTTGCAAACATAGCTGTATGAAGATTGCGTTTGAGCAACAACAACTCGCAGATCAATTAAATAAGCCATCTCCATACGTTTGAAAGCAATCCAGAAGATGGGAAAATGGGTTCCACATCAGGAAAACTGAAAATTTACCTGCAAAATGCTCTTCCAAGGTAAAAAAAAGTAAATTTTTCATCGAATTGTGACTGAGGATGAAAAGTGGTTATATTTTGTAAAAGATCATGGATAACTCCAGGCGAACCATTGACACTAAATCGCTATGAATGAAAACCGATGCTCTGTATTTGGAAATCGTTAATACTGAATGCTACCCACAACAAATGATCGATTTGAATCAAGCTTTGTATGAAAAACGACGAAAATATCAAAAAGACAACACAAACTGATTTTGCTTCATGATAATGCACCAGCACACAGCAAATCTGGTAAAGAAAACGATTCAAGATTTTAGTTGGGAAATACTTTCACATGCTACTTACTCACCAGATTTATCCGTCTGATTACTACTTATTTGCAGCAAAAATGGCACGATGACTGGTTTGCCTCGAAAGAGCAACCGTTTTTTTTATAAAAAAATACTTTTTATTACAAAAATTCCGGTTTCATATTTACATATCTGATATACATATGTTTATATAAAAAAAAGACGTATATATTTAGTGATTTCTTGATGCTCTCGAAGAATTAACTAAATCGATTTTAGGAAAAGTCAAGAAATATAATAACCATGTAATAATGTTATCTTTGATAAATTGTAGACCAAAGTTAGTATCAATGATAAAGTTGAGCTACAAAATAATATTTTTTTTATCAATTATACTCCAACTCTGTAAAATAAACTATTACTGTATAAAGTAGAATGCTAGTTATCTAGATCTGCAGTTTCAAACTAAATGTTTTGAGAATAAGCAGCTGAAATAATGAGGCGACTTGTTAAAAGCCTTACCTTCAAGCGATTTAAACCAGTAATTTATTTTATCGGTCTAATCTATTCTATCTGCTTTATCGTCCGTTTTAGCGTATCGTTTAAATAAACACGAAATAATCGGTTTAAATCCAAAGAGATCAGCAGAAAGCTCACCGATTTCAAATGTACCGGAATACGATAGGAGCAATCAAGATTTTCTACTTGCCTTTGATGCAACTCCCGAACTCGATCAACCTTGGTATTCTCAATTCAATTTAGAACAGCATTAAATATGCTTAAATCACATAAACATAAATCGCTTATTCAGAAGTCAGAAAGGAATAATACAAAATTGCGTACATCAAAGAGTCTTCGGACCCTAATAAATAGGTTCTGAACGTAATTTGAAATCTTATTAACGTGCAATAACCTACGGAGGTTCGCTTACCATTCAGATTTATGGAAATTTCCTATCCCTTCCGCATGCAAACTCCAAATTTATTGTAATATTCCAACCCCCAACATGCATCAATTCCGAAGACGTAATTTATATTAAGTGAACAGGTACATCCATAAATAATAAAATCAACTGCTCGAGATGGTGAGAATACGTAAATAAGGAACGGAACGATGACGCGTTTGTCGTGTGCTTCTGACAGTTTAAGGTCCATATTCCTTACGCCCTTTCACGCTCTCGCTTTCTTTTCCCTCGTTTTGAACCGATTTATTTATTTGTTTGCTCCAGAGGAGGGAATTCTGAATAATCGAAAAGGATGTGTTTTTTTTTTACTTTATTTTATTTTTTTCTGTATATAAGCATACGTTATATACAATTTATTATACAATTCAGACACACGGATGGTTCACGTGGGTATTTTATTTTTTTTGCATACTGTTTTTGGTAGATAAAATTGATTTATAACTGTAGTTTCCATGACTGGTTTGTTAAGGGCGAACGGAATGGAAATGTGCAGATAATTGTGCCGGGATATAAATGAAACACACCGTGCGGCGCGGGCGTCCGTATTCCAATTCCAACTTGCAGAAACGTATATTCCTTGAGGCCAAAAAGTTCAATTTCTAGAGTAATCATTTCAAACAAAAAAGGGAATGCACGATACGGCCCCTTTTTGCGCAATAAATTGAAATCCCGTAGTGGTATTTTGTATTCAACATTCGAGTCAAATAATCTTATTTTCTTTACTTTAAAGTTTAACCTTATTACATTCTTCTTGTTAATAAAAACGAACATATTAAAATTGTAAAATTTCTTTAAACATTATACAGCGTTTCACTTATAATTTATTATAATTGTAAACATTTATTAATTAAATAATAGTATTATATGAAAAATAATTCAATAATAAATAAACTTATTTTTCGTTAGTATAATTTAACTAGAAACCTAATTTAAGAATGCACATACAACTACTACAATAAATACTTATTGTCCATTAATATGAACACATAAAAATTGTATAATATATTTATATATTAAACAAAAATGATAAAAAATCTAAAGTATGCGCTTAATTATAATTTAATATAATTTTGTAAATTTATGATTTAAATATTAGTATTATTTGCAAAATATAATCAATTATATATAATAAACGTATATTTACATTTTTTTGGTATTTTAAAACCGGTATAATAAAACAGTATAATTGAACTAAAAACCGGTTTTAAAACCAACACGTACAACTACCACAATAAATACTTATAGTTAATAAAAACGAACATATAAAAATTGTATAATTTCTTTAAACATTAAACAAAAAGGACTAAAAAATTAAGTAAACGCTTCTCTTATAATTTATTTTAATTGTGTAACAACACGTACAACTACCACAATAAATACTTATAGTTAATAAAAACGAACATATAAAAATTGTAGAATTTCTTTAAACATTTAACAAAAAGGACTAAAAAAAATGAAATAAACGCTTCTCTTATAATTTATTGTAATTGTGTAAATTTATTAATTAAATATTAGTAGTATTTGCAAAAACATCAATTATATATAATGTTTCTTACGATTTTTCGGTATTTTAAAACCGGTATTAAAAAACAGTATAATTGAACTAAAAACCGGTTTTAAAACCAACACGTACAACTATCATACTAATTACAATTTTTTGGTATAATAACCGGTATTATAAAAAAGTATAATTCAATTAAAAACCGGTTTTAAAACCTGCACATACTACTACCACAGTTAATAAAAACGAACACTTAAAAATTGTAGAATTTATTTCAATATTAAACAAAGGGCGACTCATAGCCGAATGGTTAGAGTCGCCCGCTCACGATCTTGTGAGTACGGGTTCGATTCCCAGCCAAGCCAGGCCCTTTGGGCCAAAAAAAAGTTGTGATGGTTGCAATAGCATAGTTAAGAATAGCAGCAGATACACAGAGAAAGAAAATAGTGATCACAGCGTTTCAATTACGAATGACTATTAGCCATAAACACACAACAGCCAAACCAACAAATTTAAATAATTTGTACAAAAAAAAAAAAAAAAAAATATCATCACAAATGGTAAAATTTCCATTGGGAAAGTTTATCATAAATAAAAATGTCAACCACCACCAGATTTACTTAATGTTCAACTCGAATAGATTGTAAATAAAAATATAAGACAAAAAAAAAAAAAAAAAAAAAAAAAAATATTAAACAAAAAAGACAAAAAAACCTGAAGTAAGCGCTTCTTTTATAATTTATTGGAAATGTGTAAATTTATTAATTAAATATTAGTATTATTTGCTAAAAAATAATATAATACTAAAATTATTACGTTTTCTCTAAACCGGTATTTTGAAAAAAATGTACAATTCAACTTAAATCCGGTTTTTATGTCTATACTTAGAAAATTAAAATTAATTAATTATTTGACACAAATAATAAGCAAAGAAAACAAAAATAATACAAGTAATAATAAAAAATAAATAAATATTCTTCGAATATAAATAAATAAATAATTAAAAACAAATTAATATAAAGTTAAAAAATCTATAGAAACGAAATAAAAATATGAATGCACCTTTACAATCGACCTAGCTCTTTCCGCCCAAGTATTTTGACACAAAACTATCTCTAATATTAAAATTATGAGAGTTTTTTCGATTTCTGGCAATTTTCTATGCATAACAAGAACAAGGTTAATCAATTATAAAGATGTTTTATGCTTAACAAAATATTTTTTTATAAACATTCATAGTTAATAGTATTTATTTGCGGTTTGCTAGGGAGTAAATTTTATTGTGTTTATTTTTATGTTTGTATTTTCTTGTCTTACATTTATAAATATTAAATTAATTCAAAAGTATTAAAATAAATTATCAATATCCATTTTATCCATTTACTTCTGAAAATTCTAAAACTAGTTTCGTAAAAAAAATTCAAAAATCGTTTTTCTTAAGTCGGTTTTCATATAAATCATAATACTCATATACAAATATATTATTTAATGATAATAATGTTTAAGTTATCAAATAATTAAAAAAAATATATTCAGTTTTTGAAAAATTAAATGTATCCACATTATCCGGAAAATGTACATAATAAATTCACTGCTTTGGCGAATGTGAAATTAATAGGAGGAAATGAATAATTGCTTATAAAAATATTAAAGAGAAAAATAGTGAATAAACATTTATTTGAAGTTTGACTATTTTTATTATAAAAGTCTCACAAATAGATTATACAACTATTGCAAAGGGCTATTGACCAAAGCTCTCTCTGTCCTATAATTGAACAATTAAATATTTTATATTTTTTATAAATATTATATATAGAATAAATTGTACAAAATTAACGATCTTGCCTTCTTTTCATATTATTTAAGTTTATTCATTAAAAAAAATGTGTGTTTTCTTTTCAACTTATCAAACTAACTACATTTGTAATATTTGTATAGGAAAACTGATTTTGATAATGCAATTTGGGTACCAGTTAGAGAAAAACATTTCCGAAATATCAACAAAGTTAAATTGAAAAATGAAATTGCTATAACGGTAGTCTTTCCATTTGAAGAAAAAATATATAGCAGAAAAGACAGAAATAGGAAAATATAATCAAAATTTGTAATTGGATATCTATTTTCAAGTAACTTTATAAGTTATTGATACCTTTTAAATGTATTTTTTTTTATAATAAGTAGACATTTATCAATGTTTTTTCTAGGGAAAAAATGTGGAAACCCTATTACACTAATAAATATGTTATATGATCAAAGTAATTTTTATGTAAATATTGAACAACAATAGATTTAAATCATACTAGGCTTATCATGAATCTTATGTATTAAGAAGTATTAACTATAATACACTAACTTAATGTTAATGTTATATATGGGAGTAATAAAATTGGAAATACGATATTATTCATGTGAAACAGCCGACGGTTTTATAGTGTTATACTAATAAATAATAAAACTTAATGTACCCTATATTATATGAAATATACTATGGTGTTGATAGTTCTCAATTCTCCGACTATAACATTCCTAACTAATAATAAAAAAATCCTTAATCCTTAAAAGGCTATTGGTTAAAGTATCAGATATAATAATTTTGTAATAATTGTATTAAATATGTATGAAATAATAGTAATAAAATATAAATTATCTGATATTAATCAAAATCGTAATCATTACATAAAATATTAATGTATTACATAATGGATTGTATCTATATACAGTATTTCCACATAAAAAAAACATTTTGAAATTAGTATTCTGTATAAAAAAGTACTATAGTCCATTTGTTGTATTCGAGCAATTAAGTCTTACTTTTATTTTGTTATATTACTATTTTTATTATATCACTCAATCTACTTTTTTATTTACTTTGTTCCTTGTTCTACTTATGGATATCTACCATCAGTATATTACCAAGACCCTCATGTGAAAAAGGAGATTATTTTCCTTTTATCTGTATAATTATTTTTTTAACTAATTTTATTCATTTTTATTAAAATAGTTCTAAAAAAGTTGTATAATCTAGAAAACAATTATTTATTATTTTCTGAATGTATCCTTGGTATTTAATTTCCTAAAAAATATTATTTTTATAAATATCATTCTTAAAACTTCTCGAAAATTCCTGAGTGAATAATCCCGGGAATTATACTATCAACAATATTATCACCAATAGTTTGACGATTTTTATCATTTTTATGGGAATAATTTGGAAATTTGTTAAATAATTAATTTATTAATAACAAATAATTTAAATAATCCGCAATCAATTTGAATCAAATTTAATTGAGTTTTTTGCTGGTAAAAATCAGAAGTTGTTTTTTTAAGTAAACATTTTGAATTTTCCTTCTTATTAAAAATACGCAATCAAATCAAATATTAAGTTGGCAACTAAAGTCAACTTAATATTAAGGAAACTCAAAAGAAATCTATTATTCTTGATGTTAAAAAAAAACTTAATTATTTTATACAATTTCTTAAATATCAATTCAAACTATAATTTCCTTCTTTTCACGGGACAGTTTCCCATCTATTGATGCATTATCAAATCTACTTTAAAAAAAAATACAAATTTTGAATTAAATAAAATCATTGCATTTCAGCTAAAATTTTTGTTACCATTACCATTTTTTGTAGACAATCCATTTATCGTCTCCCATTACAAAAAATGTGTACGTTTTATTAATATTAGTTAACAGCAAAAAAATATAAATTGTTTTTTTTTTCTACTCCTTATTATCAGCTGACAATTCATGAGGTGTCTAAATTAACATTCTATTTGCAAATGAGTTTTAAATGTTCTTGCACGTCAATCGATTATTTTTGACCAATAACTACAAAATTTGTTGGACTACCGGATCTTACAGTTCATGTCGCCAGATTTCAATTTTTGAAATCACCGTTAATATTTTTTCACTGTAAAAATCTATGATTAATTCCGTTGCTTTAGCATTTACACCCTAATCGAAAAAAAACCATGAAATTTTATAGTTATGTTGTAAAAACTAAGAATAATATAATAAATACCAAAAAGAGATCCTTACAGTATAACGTACCAAAGTAGACTATTTCAAAATTCAACTATAAAAAATAATGTATTATTTTCCGGACCTAGTGTTGTTTATTTACAACTTTACATTAAATAAAAGTTATATAAATCATTGCGTTTAAAAAAAGTGCAGAGAATCTAATAAACAACAACAACAACAAAACAACAACTTTATACAAACCTTTGAATTGGGGATATAATAACGAGCGTGTTAAATGTTTTATTATACAGTAATTTAAACCCCACGAACAAAAAAAAATGGTACAGGCACACGGAAAGTTTACGGACTGTCGTGTTTGCCAACTTTTCGGGTCTGCATATGACGTTTTCCGAAAGCGAGTTCGGAGCTTCGGAATTTTCTGTGTCACAGCATGTCCCGACAACTTAAAGTCAAAGCATATTTGGGAGGCGTAAAATGCC
Source organism: Nicrophorus investigator (assembly GCA_963457615.1). NCBI lineage: Eukaryota > Metazoa > Arthropoda > Insecta > Coleoptera > Silphidae > Nicrophorus > Nicrophorus investigator. The sequence goes on from OY735143.1 coordinate 16,466,946, forward strand.
GGTCCAGTTAAGTAACGAACGAAATAACTAGCAGGAGGTTCTGTTTATCTTCGTGCTTATTTAGGGCGTCGGCAAATTATTGTCTCCGTCTACATATTTTTTTCTTTTTCTGTGCATTTGGCTTTCATCCAGCGCGGAAAAATGTAATGAGAAAATTTAATCTTAATGAAGCCGTTGTCTTGCGGATTATTAAATGTAACGGAGTGTTTTCCCGTCGTTGTCCTTTTCTACCCGTTCCCTTTATATATATTTTTTTCGTGCTCTTCTTTATGCTGGTTTCTCCACGTTCGTTTCGAGGACGCGTCCGAGGCGAAACCGTTTTCCTCTTTAATGGTTATTGGATGGGCAAGAGCAGCAGTAAAGGAGCGTAATTAGCCTTTTCTTTTGCGCACAAATCACAATCATTAAGACATAGAAGTAACAATATTCAAAAGGAACAACCTTTCGGCCCTGTTCTTATTATACCCTTTAAACTCCACCGTCCATTATATAAGTCTTAATTTTCCGGTTGATTTATATCACGTTCACGTTGTTACTTACATTAATACCATTATGAGTTTCCACTTTGCAAAATGTTTTCTCACTGGAATTCTTGAAATGCATGCTTACATCTTACACATTTTTACAATTCACATTTAGCAAATAATCTGAATTATATGAACTGTGAACTAATATAAGAAGAAATCACATTGTATTTACATCATTCATAACATTTCATTTCGGTTTTCCATAAAGTAATTCAAAATCTTGTAAATGTGTATAATGATGTAACGTCTATACCAGAAATGTCCAAATTGCACACACACATTACAAGTCTGGAAATGTCTGAAGAAAAGTAAAAGATGATTTGCAAAAATACGTTTTCTTAATGTAATGAATCAACAAATATTTGTAGTAAATCAAGAAATATTAGTAATGAATCAATAAATATAAGTAATGAATTAATAAATATATTGATATGGTCTTTAACAAATTATCAGACTAAAGAAGATATAGTGTTAGTTTTGCCATTAAAAGTTACTACACTTGGAGTAAAGATATTCCAATTCTGCTTCAAAAACTTGTACCTATAACGATAATTTTTAATTGGTTTTGCTGTTGGTTACATCACATTATGGAAGAATAATCCTATGTTTTCAAACGTTTTTTACTACCACTGCATAAAAATTGTACGTTATGAACACGCGATGGAAGTTGTTGTAAAAATTGAAAATTATATTCCTGCTAGAGTACATTTTGTAAAATACTGACTGATGATCTTGATGTTAAGTATGGAACTTTAATATTACATTCTGAAATTAGATACCAAAAGTTATACAAAGATTTTTATTGAGATTTTTTCGAAAAATAAAACACTTTTTAGAATCCTGAAATGAAACTCTTGTAGAAGGTTATAGAAGGTTATCACATTTAGTTTTTCATACAGAAATTTATGATTTTTATCAAAATGAATAAACTAACTCTTGAACTTCAGGACAAATTATTGAGTTAATAGGAAGAATAAATGCATTTAAATTAAAATTTGTGCATATCTCAAATAAATGTAACTTTTGATGTAATTGTATCAAAAAATATATAAGGAAATTGAAATAATAAAATATTTATCTGAAAATTACGTTGAGTTTAAATATGATTTCTAATAGTCTATTGGTTTATTCATTTCAAATCCATTATTGATTATAATATTTCAAAAATATCAAAATATATAACAAAGATGTTAAATAAAAATTTTATTGATCTTAAAAGAGAAATAATTTATTTTCAGTTTGATTAACAATTAAAACCAATAATATTGTAATAGATTTTTGGATACTCCAAAATGAGAAAAAATATTCATTCGTAAAAGAGATTATTCAAAGGTTAAACTCCGTCTTCCTTTATATAGTCGCGGAAGACTTCCTCCCATATCCTCTTTTCGCTCCCAGATTTGGGCAATAGATGGCGGCGTGAAACTCACATTTTTTACTAATTTCTTAGATTTGACATTGTTGTTGTGAGACTCTTTAAAAATTGGAATATATAAGGAATTTGTGTTTAAGATTACTTTTACTAAACCGCTGTTTCTTTTTATTGAATTAAAAAGCATGCATGGGCAATAGAAGGCAAAATGAGCTTTGCACTTTACTTAATTTTTTTAATTTTTATTGTGAGACCATTTAAAAATTGGAATATATTCGGAATTTGTGTTTAAGATCACTTTTTTTAAAGAAAAGAGGTGCTGTTTCTTTTTATTGAATTAATAAATATTTCTTACATTTTACATTGTTGTTGTAAGACTCTCTAAAAATTGGAATATATATTAGGAATTTGTGTTTAATATCACTTTTTTAATAAATTCGGTTCTGTTTCTTTTTATTGAATTAATAAATATGCTTGGTAAAATCAATAGGGCAATTTTGAATGCAGGAAAAGGCGGTTTTTCTACCAATTTCATTTTTCCCCCAACGCAGCCTTTTTATATCGTTCGCATTCTTACTTAATGATATTTGAATTTATGATATATAAATGGAGCACCCACAACGACCCTTCTTTCCCCTACAACAGATCTTCCATCCGGAATATGCTTTTTTTCTTGTTCGCTGGCAATCACGAACATTTTCCGCCTGCCCTGTCTCGGTATAATAAAATTTTGCCGTTTCCGGTATTCCTTTTACTCCCTTTGTTTTAATAATCGATAAAAGACAAAAAAAAATAATAAAGCAGAAAGGACATGCATCATGTGTCATGTTTTTTTTTAAACTTGGCGGGATCCAAATGGACAACAAGTGAAAATTGATTGATTTCGATTAATACATTTTGATTGACATGTGAAATCAATCAACAAAAGAAAGATTTAATAAAACGATTAATCTTTCATTAAATTAACTAATCAGATAATCATTTCAGTTTAACAATTAACCAACCAATCTAATTAGCCAATTGGTAACCCAACTAATTAACAAACTAACTAATCGACCAAACGACTAAACACGACCAAAAACGATTAAACACGACCAAACACGACCAAGCATGACTAAACACGATTAAACACAACCAAACACGACTAAACACGATCAAACACGATCAAACACGACCAAACACGACTAAACACGACCAAACACGACTAAACACGACCAAACAGGACTAACCACAACCAAACGACTTAACACGACCAAACAACCAATTCACCAAAGTTAATTTCCAATAATTATAAATCTCCTTAAAAAAACTGGTAGTTGTTCGAAAAAGGCAAATAAATGTTCATTTATGCGATATTGAAGGTAATCGAATTAACAAATAAATTAACTTTAAAAATTAAACATGTTTCGTGTGCGAATAAGAAATAAATAAAATGAGACAGAATATTTGAATAGTGTATTAATTGATGTTTCATAATTAATGAAAGTGTCATTAATTTAATCGCAATTGAGGATGCAATAATGAAGCAGCTGCGATTCGTTAAATTCTCTTGTTGTTGGTGATTAGAGGGGAAAAGCAGTGCGCTTGTATTGTGCTTGTTATTAGACAGATCGAGATAGATGTGGGTTAATGCAATTTGCAGTTAGATTTATTACACGGGATTCATCCATATGCAAATTGATAACGTTACGAAATGATTAACCGGTGCAACGCAGTCGTTCCGAAACTCACTAGCGTCTAGTTGTGGGGGTATTGTCGCAGTTTGAATGCACTATCAAAAGCCAATTCCAAAATTAGCACGAAGGCATATCGCAATCCAAAACTAATCGAAATTATATTTATGTGTGACCTGAGTAATCGTATTCATTAACATGTTATTTTATATAAAGCAATAACATCGACAACTGGAAAACTAATAGTAATAATATTTATTACAGCAATAAATTATAAGGTTATTAAGAAAAAAGTAATAAAAACCTACTTTGGCAAACTAGAAAAAAGCAGACTTCAACATTTATGTTGAAACCCAAATTATATTTTGTTGAGTTTTCATATTCCAAAAATTAAGTTATAAACTTAATTAGATACTAGTAATAACTTTCTCCCACATCATATTATATATTTTTTATAAATACAGCAATATCCCGCGGATAATAGGTTCCGTCCATATATCAGACGTGTCAGAACGTAAAAAACGTGTAAAAAATAATTTATTAAATTTTAGATTTTTTTTTAATATAATGGAGATGTTCGCCACGAGAGGATATGGTGATCTTAGGTAGTAACACTTACTTAAACTATATATTAACTGTGTATATAAAGTATAAGCAAACATAGACCAATGAGGAACTATGACTACTTTAGACCGAACACGCGAGAGAAGAGAGAGATCCTATCAGCGCTACCCGTTATATATTGAGTCCCCAGCATCTTAACTTATAATTTCGAGTATTAAGTTTTAGAATTTTATTAAAATTATGGATATTCTCGACACGAGAGTATATGGGGATCTTAGATAGATAAAGTAGTAACACTTACTTAATCTATATATTTACTGAATACACAAAGTATTAGCAATGAGGAAGTATAACTATTATGTCCCCAACATCTTAACTTCTTGATATTCTCAATGGGGACGAAAATGATTCCCCCGATATATAAAAATAATACAATAAATGCATTTAATAATTTAAAAGCAATTCCATTTTATTAATTTTTATTGAAAATAAAATTGATATATGTTAATTTATTCGTTAGATAAGATTTTATAAATAGGTAGAAATTCTTGGCTTTAAAGAGAAGCCTAAAATGTCATAATTTGTTGAAAAATTGTGAATTATATATTTATTATAATTAGAAAAGAAATGCAGATAAACTTGTTTGTAACAGGTGTAAACCTACAACTGTATTCCGTAAGGCTGCAATGCTATAATGAAGGATTTGTAGATTAATATTTCAAAATTTGTTGTCTGATGATAGAACTGTCTTCAAAATATCCAATAATTTTTTATATCTATATATGTTTCTTGAAAATGAGTTGATTATCCAGATGATATTTTTCTTGACCTTTTTCTAGTAGTATTCTGATATTTAATGAAATTGTGGGACATTTTTCTTTCGTCATTGTAAAGATGATAGGATTTAGGATTTTTTTGTATTGGAAAGTCTTCAAATTTAATCCTAATTATTAGTTTTACTACATCACTTCTGGACTAACTATTAGATGATATTAATGCAGTATCATATGTCAATATAGCAATTGTTATTTCATTTAGTTTTGGAAATATTTTTTTCAGCGAATAGGACCTAGTACATAGCCTTGCGGCAACCCAGATTTAATTATAAATAGGCCGGAGAAGTCTTTTTAAAACTTATAATTGATAATATTTGGTAGCAAATAGGCCCTAGTGCACGTCCTTGCGGTACCCCATATTTAATTGTAAATAAGCTTTAAAAATTATAATTTATCCATTATATAAAAAAAATAGAAATTATTGCTTCTTTAATAGAGAAGTCTCTAATACCATCATTTATTGATTGCTTGTGAATTATATATTTATAATAATTATATGATGATGATCTGAATTGCTGGTACATTAGTAAAATAATAACACAAAATTTATTCTATTCACAAAAAATACTTATATTACTGACATTAAAATTTTATTAACATAAAACAAAGCTAAAGTAAAAAATAGTTTCAATAAAGCTAAGTAATTCGTTTGTACATTAAAAACTCTGAATTTTACGTAATACGTCTAGCATTACACGCCGTGTTTTATAATTAGATACTTAATAAATACATTACAGGTAATAGGATCCCTCAGTATGCCTTGTATCAGCATAATGAAGAACATAAAAAAATGTTTGCGCTACATATAAGAAAATAAGGCTTTTATAAAGGGAGATTGAAAATGGTGTATAACGAAGCCATCGATTTTGTGAAATAAAACACTAATTAATTTAAACTCCGAGAAAGCTTGGAATACAGGCTTCATCTTTTTCTATTAGAAAAATAAACAATTTCCGTAATATTACGATTTTCTCCTTTAAAACTTTGGACGATGATTAAATTTTATAGATAGAAAATCTGCTTTAATATTGATCAAATTAATTTTAGAGCAAAGATCGTTTAAATGGTTACATTTAGCTGTGTATTTATTTGTGATGAATACATAACTTGAAACTGTCTTTCGATTTCTGGAAAAAAAAATGGTGTGGAGCTGGCACGTGAAAAGGAGTATAATTTATAGCTTCGAATACGGATGGATCATTATTCAAAAGGACAGCAAAATTTCGGACACTAATGGTCTCTCCCTGTCTGCCATCCTCCTTCGTCGGCGTGGCGAAAAATGTTTTCCACCGAACTGTCCTATCCTCTCATTCCTACCAGGCAAGGAAATAAAACTTTTCCTCGCCGGAACGGTTTTTATTTGCGTGGCCAAATTTAATTACCTAGCCCATTTTTCAAACTGCAAAGTAAAGTGGGCGTCCGTCCAGAGTTTATGCACCGCGTTGGAGAACTATTTTTCAATTCTCGTCCAGAGATTCGCCCATACATCTTCCTTTAACACCTGACAAGCCGATTTACAAGTAGTTATTTGGGGATGCAAGCGATGCATATGCAATCACTTATCTTTTTCCGTTTAATATTCAAACTCAAGATGTATTACATCAGAAATCGCAACAGATTTTTCAATTGTCGATTTTTTCTTTTCCATTTCAATCTCCGACCTCGGGTTTTGCATTAGCAAACCAGAAAACCATTACTCAAGTTTTATAAATGAATCTCTTTTTGAATGATTACTATAAATGTTAAGGAGCGTAAACAATGCTTGACAAGAAACTTATGAAAATGTATAAAAATATATTTATTCATAGTCTTACTTGGTGAATACTTTAATAACATTTCAACGAAACATGATATATAAGTAACTATAAATGAATATTATAAATATATAAAAAAGGGAACAAAAATTTGAATGAAATACCTTTAAAATCATATAATTTATTTTTAAAATAAGTTAATAAAGATTGTTATAAACGTGAAAATAAGTCAGATAGCAATACAAATGCGTAGATTTTCTACAACCGAGTGTAACCGATGAAAACAAGTGTAGAAAAACGGAGGAGCAGTCAGAGTCAGTATATCATATACACAAACTTTATTTTATTAACATTAATCAAAAGTAATCGGAAGACTTCTCATTCCACTTTTAACTTTAATTTATTTTACGCTTCGATATATAAAAAAATACCCCAATTACAATTAGTTTCCTAGGATGGACCTTGCTTTATTTTAGTATTCCTAAGTATAATTGAAGTCTCAAGAGTATCTTTTGGTCTTTATACTCATTCCAATAAATTTTCGACTCATGAGTTGAATCTTTTCTAAACTATCAGGTATTTTGCAGTATTTATTTCTTTAAACAAATAATATTATAAAAATCATTAATTCAAAATTTGATCATTCTACTTTCATGATTTATTACTTTAATTTGCTTTATTATTAATTAGAACTATTTAGAATTATATCTACCTTTCTTCAACATCGGTCCCATTAAGGCAATTTTAACAAATAATTGAAAATACTTTAACCCAACCCTAACCATATAATCCATATTATTAAAACATATATTATAAAACTTTGGTGCAGTGTAAAGTAGTGTAATATCTAGAAATATCCATAATTATGCGATATTTGCAGCCCTAAATATCATTTGATGCGTATGTTATAGATTCGCTCTCACTGCTCTAGACTAAAGAATCTGAAAATGATATTAAATTATAATACAAAAATAGAAATGTTATTAATCTTTGAAATTTATTTAAGTATTGTATAAAAATATTAAACAAATATTTGTTAATATAATGATTATAGAATATTGAAGTGTACTCTAAAATTCATTACTTGATAAGTAAAATAAGAGGACTAGTTTAAACGTATCATTGTCAATATTAGAAAATAATTAAAATAGAAATAATTATTACATTATAATACATTTATTTAACTACTTATTTAATTTAATTAGAAAAATTATTAACCTTTGTAATTTCCTTTAATATTGTATAAAAATATAGTTTTTTTTTAACTGCGATATTAAACAAATGTTTGTCAAAATTCTATAGCCATTTTACTACTTATTTATTTGTGCTGCAAATTGCATGTCATATTTTTATAAAATATTAAAAAATATATATAAAATATAAAATCATTTTTATAAAAAAAAAAATAAAAAGAATAAATAATATAAATCCTAAAGTATAAACATTTGAGAAAAAATACAAAAGCGAAAAATATAAAAAAAAAGACAGAAAAAAAAACATACATATATTCATAAAACACAAGACAAAATTGTGAATATTTCACACCACTGATGTGTTGTTTGTCCTCCGCCTGTATGATGTGTCGCGAACAAGTTTCTGGAGGAGTTTGGCTACCATTCGACGATGATTTGGATAGATTCCTATTGGATAATAGAGATTTACTGGTATTAAAAATCAGTACTCAGTGTGACTTGAAGAATATTTGTTTTAAAATGACTGAATTCAATAATTCTTTGATGAATGTTGACTTGAGTACCACTTGTGTAAAGTCCAATCCAACGCCGATAAATGACATGGACGTTGAGGTGGAAACATTTAAACTGAAGTTGGGAGTCAATATACAAGTGCTACGACGTCAACGGGATCGGCGAGTCAAATCTTCCTTTCTTTGCAAGATAGAATTAAGGCGGACATTAAGAGTGCATAGGTAGGGAACGACAATGGCAATTCTGGAGGAGCATTTAGAACGCTGCGGTATCTTCAATAAAATTGGGTATAAACCCATAAGCAAATATTACGGCTGTCCGAAGGAATTTGCCAACATCGAGTTTTTCGAGCCTTCATCGATGGAGATGGTCTTGAAGATGGACCAATCTATCTTGCGTGGAAGGCAAATCAAGGTCATGACGAAGAGGACGAATATTCCAATTAATAGGGGTACACCTGGTTTCCGCGGAGAAGCTACACATCTACCCATTATAAAATTCACTGCAGGGTTTGTTAACTATTAACTATTTTTTTCTGAATATTCACTGCATATTTCTTAGGACATTTATTAATATACTTGGAATAAATAATATATACAACAAAAAACATTTAATTTTTTTTAAACTTATTGTAATTGTACACTTTTTAATACATAAACAAACACGAATTTATTATTTACTACATTTAAATTAATATATTAATTGTTAATAAAAAATACTTGTTTCTTTATAACTATTTGTAATTGTATTTGTTTAATATATAAACAAACAAGAATCTAATTTATGAAATTAATTAATAATAAAAAAACACTATATTTTTTTAAAATTATATGAAACTATTACTTTTAATATATGAACAATCTAATATTTATGAAGTTAATGTTAAGATATAAAAATATCACTTTATTTTTTAAAACTATATGTCTTTGTACTATTTTTAATAAATAAACCAACATAAATTTAATATTTACGAAATTTAACTTAAAGTATTTTACATTAGAACTTCTATATGTAACATACGTCAACATACATGTGGAGTTTTTTATTTTCACTATGAAAGACATTTTATTTGGAATATTATTTGGTTAAATATATTTCGACAATGAATAGAAGGTTTTTATATTACCTTTGTTGTTACATCAGTATTTCAGTATTACTTTTAAAACACAAAGTGATTTCGGATTTGTTCAATATTTGTATTTTTTTATCTCGATACAACTTAAAAAGGTGTATTTTGCAAAACTGTCTTATTTTGTCCTGCGTAATCCTCGCTGCATGTGGTCTTGCATTTTCATGCTATAGAATTATTTTGTCGTACGTTCACTCAAATTTCTTGTTTCCATTTAATTTTCCCTCATTGTTGATCATTTACAATCAAGATCTTGTAACACTTTCGAGGTATATGACAGACTTCTTTCGATTTCAAACCTCTATCAAATAATATTCATTGCATTTTTTTACTATGAGCCAAAAAAATAATAAATTGTCAGAATAAAAAGATTACTAGCTAGCTATTCGCACACAAAAAAAGACATTTGTGTTAACTATACCTAATATAATTATAATGTGACCAGAACCGTGGGAACTTGTGTGTGAAGTGTACCACACAGGCGCCGTAATAAAAAAGGCGCTTAAAAGATTTCATTAACCGCCACCTCTTTCATCATCTAATGATTGACATTATATTGGTTACACTTCAACTTTATTTTATGATAATCTCCAATTATTTTACGCAAACATAAGATAAAAGTTTTTTTCTATCAAATTGATCCATTATAGATTGTATAACATTCTGAGTTAATTCTACCATAATTTTGTGTAGCTTCAAAAAAATGCAAACTGTTTTCGTATCTATTAATATAAAATGTTTATATTATTATTTGAATATGTTAAAGACATTGTCGTGTCCCGAGAATGGAACTGTGGAATATTTTATTGGTTGTTGTCAATTGTGGAGTTTCAATTGGGTTCCAGTTGTAGATTGATGAAATTTGGGGAATATAAACTATTCTTGTCACATTTCAAAAACTAAATTAAAGTACTGAAGTAATTTATAACTTGTAACTTATGTCACCTTTTTGCAAATTAAATGCTATTATTGCCATATTTGCAATTAACATATTTGGCTCTTATTAAAATATTAGCAATCCTAGACGCACCCAAATTCTAATATTTTAAATATTGTTGCACTGAAACTTTTACACTTCCTTCAACTTGTTTCTGTTGGGTAATGGAGATTAACTGGTATAGAAAATAATGGTGCATCAGACATTGGCTTCGGAAATAATATTATTTTTCCTCAGAAAATATTTTGATGCTTTTAGATATTTTTGGAAATAGTGATATTTCTGAAAAGAGAAAGTCGGTATTTTTTCAATCTATCAAATTCATTTTTTTTTAAACTTGTAATTGTAAAATTTTTATTAATATTACTACTTTAAAAGTTTAATTAATGAATACATAAATTAATTAATTAGTTAGTAATTATTAGCTCATATTGTACAACATTTTTGCAAATAAGAAATAACTTTCTATAAATCATAAGAGATTTAAAGAAAATCTTTATTAACTTGTAAAAATAGTAGAAATATTTATTTAATGTACACTTAATTACTAAATAAATAAAATTAGAATCTTGATATAACTAAGCTATTGTTAAAATAATATTTAATCATTACCTAATATTGTACGACGTTTATGTAAATAAGAAATTACTTCCTCTTACAAACGAGCAAAGTTAAATAAAACTAAACGTTTTAACTCAATGATATGAATTTGTCTTAAACAAATTAAATTATAAGTTTGTAAAATTAATTCATTTTTCTTTTTTTTTTCTTCTGTTACATTTCTCGCTGTGTTTGCGGTTTCTCTGGGAAATGGAAATTTTCAAAGTAAATACGCAAAGTACACACGAATTCGTGCGATATGAAGTAATTGAATTGGGATATTAAAACGATTTGTGCTTTTTATTACCATGTAATTAGTATGCTAATTTGTTCAGTCGTAAAATAATATATTCTAAATTGTTTTTTAATGAATGCTATTTTAATAAGTGTAATTTTATAGGCTATTATTATTTTTTATATAATAATTTTGAATAAGAAACTTTATAGGAAAAAAAATTGTACTAAAAATGTTTATGTTTATTTTTTATGTAAAAATATTAATTAATTTTAATTTTTTTTTTATTTAAGCCCATAAGAACTTATTACAATTAAGACTAGTTAAAAGAAACTAACTATTAATGCTATAGAAGCAAAGTAATAAAAATTAGCAAGTTCAAATGACTTTATTCGATTGATGTAGTTAATGTGGTTTTGTAGCTTCTTTTGATAAAATTTTGCAAATCGAGAGATGATATCTTTATTAAGATCACGATGAAATATGACGCATTATCTAATACACATTAGCACTTTATTCAGAAATATAATCTAATTTCAAATTGGACGTAGAATTTGCATATATAAAATAAGCTTGTTATAGGTTGATAGTTCAGAATTGCGACCTTGAAACCAATATATTTTTCTGAACTTATTGTTGAATTCATCAGGTTTCTTCTTAGTCTATGTCTATCAAAGCTTGACACTGACCCTTTGTAATATTTTGTTGTATCGGCATATGGTAAAGCAGTGCCATAGATGAAAATTGGTTGATGTGTAATCTTCTTGTTTATGAAGTTAATATGTGTCAATTTAGATTAGTTAACTTTAATTAGCGTTGATTGCAATTTTCCAATAAAAAGCAGATACAGAATCGGCACCAGAACACTTCCATGTGGGACTCCTGCCCTAATCAGAATTCAAATATGAATATAAATCTCCATATTTGTCACGAAAAAGTCGATTATATAAATACGATTTTAGGTGTAAATAGATCTGCTGAAGAAAATTTGATACTATTTTATATACTATTGAACCCATACCCTATTAAAGGCTTGTACAGAGTCGAAGAAGACATGGAAGCAGATCACACACATTTTTCTTCAAATATTTTTTGAATGGTATCAGAGATATGATGAACCTGGTCAATTATAGGGTAATTATATTTGATGCCAGATTGATGTGTTGGCACCAGATATTTTTCAACAAGAATAAGTTTGACGCTTTTTAGTAGTATTTTCTCAAACAGCTGAGACAGAATCGACAATATTGAAATTGAATGATACGATTCGACTTCGCATAGGTCTTATTTTCATGTGATTTCCAAGCATCTAGGACAAAGTTCAACCGAATACAAGCAATGATCAACGTCATCAAGTTTGATTAAGGCCTTTCTGAAAAAAATTTGAATTCAACCTTGAAGTATTAGAATTGGCCCAAAATAAACTAACGATACAAAATGTAATAAATAACAAGAAAGTATAACAAAAAATAACTTTACTATAAAAAAAATATAAACAAAATTATACAGTTCAAGACCATTCCAATAAATAAATCCTTTTCAATATTTAAATAAATTAAACTAATATATTATTGACTTTTCCATTTATTCTAATTTTAGCAATGTAATTTATGACATTCACTTTTTTTAATTATTTGTAATAAAAACTAATTTCTGTTTCAAATTATTATATATTTGTATAAATAAATTAAACATATTGCAAATATTACTGTGTCTGTTGATAAATGGAATATTTAACGTTTTCATAAAATAAATTATAAAAACGGCTATAAATAATTAATAAATAAAATGTACGTTCAGCTTCAATAGCAGATCTTTATCCCGCAATAAAATAAAATTATGATTGGTCTACATTTTATTGCAATGCATTTACTAGATACAGCCAACAATAAAACTGATTTATGAAATTATTATACATAAAACCGATATTGATTCTTCTTTTTCCAGTTATATATTTTCAGGAAAATATTGTCCAGTATTTATATAAATCTAGTTATTAAATAATACATTATTTTCTACAATCTTATTTTTGAAATAAATCAAATTTTGTTTATACAAAGAAATAAATATTATATTTTATTGATTTGGACGAAACTTTAATATAACGATTATTCATTCAATCTATTTAACACTCTTTTCTCACTAAATGCTAAAAACTGTATTACTCTCCGCCATTCAACTTACACTTCCTTAAATTTAGCTTTTATAGTTAGTTTCCTGACGAATAGTCTTACAACATTTCAGCTCTAATATGGCGTCACAATAAAGAAATTTTAGAAAAATTATTTTATAAGAATTAACGTATAGGAAAGTATATAATAATACATCAAAAAGATTTTTTACTAGAACCTTTAAAATAATAATTCATATGCAAAATCTTTAACAATATAATATAATAATAATGACAATATTTATTGATGCGGAAATGAAGTTTAAGTAAATAGTAAAACTAACTCAGACGATTCACCGATAACAATTTTATTCATAATTCTGACATAACACCCCTTAATAAGTTCGTAGGATGACATATAGATGGCGTGAATTATAATATTTTTTAGGATTAGAATTTGATAAATTTGTTGATAAAACATTGCTTTTTGATGGAAAAAAATACCGTTCAAGCAGAGCCGTCGAGACAAATGCAAGAGAAGTGATTTGCTGAAATTCAGATTTTTCTTTTGTTTTGAAAATTACAAAAGTAGCGTCACTATAATCACTGTAACAGGCGTCGTCTGAAGGTTGGTACTTCCTAGAAATCATATGGATTTGTCGATAGAGGTGCCATCTATATGTCATCCTGCGGAATTAAGTGCATGAGGTATTGGCAACACAATTGCTATCACCGACTTTGCTTATATAGTTGGAGATGGCTTCCCACCATATCCTTCTTATAGAGGAGTCTAATTGGTTACCATTTTCTATTAGGTAACTCAAATTTTATTCGAAAACCGAAATTATGTACAGAAACTTTTATAACGTGTTCAACATAATATGAGAATTTTTCACGATTTTGTTTATACAATTGATCATCCATCCAATAGCAAATTGTATAAAATTCTTAGTTATTTCATTTACCTTTTTCAAGATAATCTATTAACAAAATCCCATTTTTTTTGCCATATCTTTTTCTGCTGATGGACATTCTTTCATGTATTTGAACCAGCTTTTAATAATTGTTTAGATTGGTTTCATATCTGGTGAATAGTGGTAAATCCAAGTTTCATCCATAGTTATGAATTGGCAAACTAAATCAGTTTTAATTATTAAATCAATTCAAAGACGCTTAAAATAATCGCAATAATTAGCACCTATCTTGCACAAAGCTTTTTCATATTTAATTCTACATACAAAATATGGAAAACTCGTTTTGTTGAAATGATCATCTAATACTAATCATAATTTGTTTTATGTGATTAATTGTACACATGTTTTTCATCTATCACTAGAAAATTAGTTCAATAACATTCTCCTTGATTTACTTATTCAAAATTTCAAAAAAAAACTATACACTATTAGTAATACAGATACTTGATCCTTTAGACATATAACCGGATAAGATTCAGTCAAGCTATAAAGGTTCAACTTCTACAGGGCGTGGGTTACTTGTGTGAAGAATCAGGGCGCCACTTCCTTTTTCCAGGCTAGGAAGAACTCTACTTTGGCTCTCTTCCAGAGTCCACCAATCTTCCATAGCCAAATCCAGAATTACTTGTCGTCTTCCTCCAAAACGATCACCATCGGGGACTGTACCTCTTGGTCATTGCTATCTTGCGAGCATGAACCGTCTTCTGCAAAGGCTCACTCACCAATATTTATCAGTTGTTCAAGAGCGAGCGCCATCTTTTTGTTCTTTTTTGTATCTTTCCTTTTCTCCTGCTCTACACATACTACGTTACAAAAATTTACTAATTATTTATGCATTAATTTGTAAAAAAAATACTTAATTTGGTTCTTGTTAAAATAATTGAAATAAATAGATGAAACATAAGAAAATGTAGCTTTATGTATATACAAAATACGGAGGAAATTTGATGTCAGCTTTACTGCTGTACATCTCTGGTTACCAGTTATCAAAACTCGTATTCGAAAC
Source organism: Nicrophorus investigator (assembly GCA_963457615.1). Taxonomy (NCBI): domain Eukaryota; kingdom Metazoa; phylum Arthropoda; class Insecta; order Coleoptera; family Silphidae; genus Nicrophorus; species Nicrophorus investigator. Next base: position 16,482,369 of record OY735143.1, read on the forward strand.
CGTTTTGTACTTTAGTTAAATATTTGTAATCAGGAAACAAAGCTTTAGAGGTTGTCTGCATTTCAAAATAAGGTTCAATTGGTAGCTTTATTTAGTTTGTTTATCAAAAATGATTTAATTACAATAATCTATGTCTCAGCAGATTTTTTTAAATAATTGAAATGGGTTATTATTTCGACTTAAATATATGTTTACATATGTTTTTTTCGAACAATATTGGAAATTATATTCAGTCGACGAACATTTTGTGAAGAGTGTCATAAAGTGAAAAGTTGAGGTGTACACTATTAGTAATACGAGATATATGAGTCATAGCAACTGTTATAACAACTGTCATAACAACTGTCATTACATATCATCTACATCAGGAGTTCCCAAGCAAATGTTATTGGGTACTATGGCAACCAATTTGTTTGTGCACGCCCTCAGCCAGTATTTTATAATAAGCCCCGGGTACTAAAAGGTTGGGAAACAGAAAGTTACATAACAGACTTAACTCATTTTTTAATAAATTATTAAATCAAATTATAATTTTTTATATGTATCAAAAATCTAGTTATATTCAAGTTGTTTAAAATAAAATTTTAAAATTGTATGGTATTTCTACGTTTAGTAACATTCACGTTAATATTGTAAAAGTTCAGATCACGTACGTGCTAGGTCGTTTTTGTTGTCTCTGCTCGTTCCCGATGTTTTCCTTAATAAATTAACGTGTTGGTAAAGGCGTCGTGGGTCGGACGAATGTCGGAAGTTTTGTCTGGACCACAAAAGCCTCCGCCTTTTACACTTCGAAACACGTACGTTAAACGCGACCCCATCGCCGACACCCCCACAGCGGTCGAAACAAACCTCCCCATCTCCCATGACATTAAACCCAAACGTGACCGGCCCACCAAAAATATTCGCAGAATTGGACGACATTCCAATGGTTCCCCCCATTCACGACTCCCCCGACAATAATCACCGACGCATGTATCGCACCAGGAACCTATAATTACAACCCTAAATTCCCATCCGCTACTTGAATACCACCGTCGCTACCGCCACCACCAAAAGCTGTGCGCGACATACGGACGTAAACGTAAACAAAACTGGCACTGCTAAATTGCACAATGAACTACACAACTATTTACCAGACGTATTCACGTACACCAGTTGTAACTTATACTAACAGACGCTATCTAAATGGAACTAAGTTTCTTATGTGTCCATGTAATGGAATGCAGGTACCGAGAGGATTATCTTGTTTAATTGTATTAATTTCTTGTAATCACTGATATAACACAGTTAAGGATATAATTATATTGTTTGTGTAATTGTAATAAATGGGCAAAAATAAACATATTATCATATTACATTTTTAACTAATTTTTCATATGTTAGTTTCACTTTTGGTCATATTTTTTCGGATGATTATCGGACTTTGGCCTTATACAAGAATAGCTACATTTATCATGTTATAATAGAAAAAAAAAAATTATTTTGAAATATTTACATATATAAAATTACGTAAAACTAATTCTGAGATTTCAATAATTATATTTCCAGTTGTTCCTGTAACAACAAATTAATTCAATCCAATTTAGAACAACCTAACCTAATCTACCCCAATATTAACCCGATTTTTAATCGTAGTATAGAATAAATACAATGTAATACAAATCTAAAATAATCTTTTTCAAAATCTTTAAATATGAGAGAGAGCATAAGGACAGTAATTGCTATAACTACTAAAGCAATACCTCGATTAACGAATATTTGCGTCCGCGAAAATAATTCGTTATGTGAATCTTCGTGTTTAGAAGTAAACATATTATAAAAGTTATAGTTCATTCATAAAAATATGAAAATAAATAAACTTTCAAAGTTTAAAATATTAATGTAATATTGATTTTTTATCTTTCATTTAATTTTTTCCTAAATCAGAATTGGTTTCACAAAAAAACAAATTTTTATCTTTAATTTAATTATTTTGTGAATTTTCTTTTTCTTAAACTTTGTTCTTCCACTTCTACTTCTATTTAATAAATTTCTGACATACTTATTATAGATATTTTTTAAATTTATTATTTGAGTCATCTGGATATCTTTATATCCACATTCTTGAATGTCAGTTTCTTCCTGTACAACTTTTGTCCATATTTTTTCTGAAGATTATCGGACGTTGGCCTTAAATTATAAACTTCGTTATATCGAAGCTTTGATATTAGAGGTAAAGTTAATCAAGATAAAACTGTATTGTATACATCTTTATTAATACCTTTAATTTCAAAATAGTCGTTTTTTCCTTGAAAACATGAGAAATTTATCTATTACAATTTCTTATGTTATCAATTAATAAAACAACTATTTTGAAATATTTACATATATTAAATTATGCAAAACTAGTTCTGAGATTATAATAATTATATTTCTAATTGCTCCTATCATTTAAGCCATTTTATTCCAATTCAATCTAGAAGAATCTAACCAAACCTAAATTAATCAACTTGATTTTTAATTAAGTAAGCAATAAACACAATATAATACAAATTTACAATACTCTTTTGGAGATTTTTTTTTATAAGAGAGAGCATAGGGAATCCATTATTATGATTTTCATTCTTTAAAATGATGAAAAGCTATCTTTAGACCAAAGAAAAGTATTCTTCAAAACTTTTGGTCATATTTTTTCGGATGATTATTGGATGTTGTCCTTTAATTATAGACTTAGTTAAATCGACACTTTGTTATCAGAGGTAATGTTAATCAAGAAATGACTGTATTATAATAGCTACATTTCTCATGTTATAATGAAAAAAAGACTCTTTTGAAATATTTACATATATAAATTACGTAAAACTAATTCTGAGATTTCAATAATTATATTTCCAGTTGCTCCAATCATTTAACCCAATTTAACCCAATCCAATCTAGAACGAACTAACCAAACCTAACTTAATCAACCCCTACATTTTCAATCAAGTAAACAATAAACGCAATATAATACAAATCTAAAATACTATTTTTCGAGATTTTTCAATATAAGAATTAACAAATATTTGCATCGGCAAATAAATATATATATATAAAATATTTAAAAATATGAAAAAGAAAAGTTTTATAAAATAAACAGTCAACTTACAAAGTGAAATCACATTTGAAATTGTGAATCTAATGTTGTTTTTTCTCTTTAATTTAGCCTATACTTAAATCAGAAATATTTTTACTGCAAAAATAAATTTCTATATCATTTAACAACCTTTTAAATCTTTAGATTTTTTTTTTCTATAGAAAAATCTAAATTAATAATTTTTTAACATCGTCATTATGATTGAGTAATATGCATAACTTCATATCTACATTCTTAGATGTTAGTTTGTTCTTCCAGTATAACTTTTAGTAAATATATATTTTTTCGGATGATTATAGGACTTAAATTAAAGTCTTTGTTATATCGAAGCTTTGATATCTGACGTAAAGTTAAGCGCTACATTTCTCATATTATCAAGGAATGGTTTTGAAATATTAGTTTTTGAATGAATAACGTAAACGTAATATTAGTTTTTTAATGAATAACAAATAATTGTACATTAAAATTGACAACGATTATTTACTTTATGACGACTATGAGTCATATAAAGTAAACTAAAATTATAATACTTCATAAAATATCCAAGAATCTTTTATTATTGTGTTATATTCTTTGTCAATTCATGCCGAAGACTTTTATAAAATTATTTTTCAAAAGGTTATCACAATATACACTACTCAAAATGACATTATTTTTTTTTATTAAACTGTAGTTTATGCACATTTTTTTAAATAATCTATTTTTTGTTTTAAATATATTTATTTCTTATTTCATTACTTATGCAAATGCTTGTATTATATTATAATTAAGAGTAAATTTGGAATTATTCAAACTTTGAATTTTATTAAATAATAATAATATATTAAGATATGGCTAATTTATATAGCATTCAGTAAATGTAGTTTTCGTATATATCCAATAAAATTATATATTATATTATTTTAGTGCCAAATAGAGTATCCTGTTCAAAATTATACTCTCCCCCCTTACCTCATTAATATCATTAAAAAATATCCATAAAAATCGATTTCTCAAAGTGAAAATTCGCATTTCTTTCTGTGGATCCTTTTTCCCGCTTTTGGGTATCCCTCAATGCTCACCATTGTTAACTTTGAACCCAATAGCTAGTTTATACCAATCCTCTAACTACAATCTAAAAACTAAGAAATTTGTTTTCCATCATTATGTTACCGCTGGAAACCATCTTATATACCCGTCACCATCATTAAATATATGAGAATTTTTCTGGTTCCAAAACTTAATCTCAATTCTCTTTCCAAACTTCTCAATTTCTAATCTAGATATTATTATTCCCATTAGTTATTAACCTTAAAATCCATAAAATTCCACAATCATACAACTAAAATAAATCCATTTGCCGTCCAATCCTTGAATATGGTTTCCCACTTCTTTCTTAATGCAGAAATCCAGTCCTAAAAAAACACTCCGTTTCCGAGATATCCTTTATTCTAAAACTAATCGCTTTTCTAAAAATTCATTTCCAGAGGAACAAATATCTCTAATCTTCAAAATCCATATATATTTATACTAAATTCAGGTATCCTACATGTACCCTAATTTTAATGTCCCTATAATTATATCCTTTTTGTACTAATGTGTCCTGTATTCTGACTAATTTCATCATGTTATTTTTATATTATAATAACCTTCACGGAATGGAATGACTATTATAGTTATAATTATTATTTAACAGTTATTTTATATTGACATATTTTAATTTATATTTTGTAATATTGACTAAGTTATTTGCGCTTTTTTGTCGATAACGAACAATGGTTGAATATATTTTCTGTATATGAAATACTGAACGAGCAATGAAATTCAATAAAGAAGAAAAAGTAGGAATTTCAAATCAGACATCCGCATTTGCTGTATGTGAAAAAGCTGAGGTGAAATAATGATAGAAAAGAAAGCATCGAGCGGAAGTAAGGAAAGCAATAAAGTAATTGAATATGTCTTTTTCTCTCTTTTACACACATGTACAGTGAAGTACAGCCACTTAGGTCCATTGCAATGTTGGCGAGGACTTTCAATTTATAGTTTTACTTTAGTTCGCGAATGAGATTGTGGCACAAAGAGGTTGCTACGTCTATAAATAATACGGGCCTCATGAATTATTTGAGCTGCTCGAAAAATGCACACGAAGAAAGGCGTAAAAAATGATGAAGAAAGAAGCATGAACAGGCGATTCATCGATATTGATGTATATGGCAGCAATCAACGGAGGATTCGCGAAATGCATAGCCGGAAACGCACGCAAACGTGATATTTCCCTATTGAAAATCTGCTCCGTTCGGAATTCTAAATGCGAGCATCAAGAACAAGTTTTTTAATTAAAGGATTCAGCTGAACATCGAATGAATGCGTTAAGTGTAATTATGTTTCTATTCTATTCTCTCGTTTTCTGTTTGCAGACTTACAACATGGACGTGCAGATCGGAGAGTCGTCCGCTTGTGCTACAGCCCTCATGTGCGGCGTGAAGAGCAACTTCGAGACGGTTGGTCTGGACGCACGAGGTCGCTTCGAGAACTGCTTCTCCAGCTTCTCCTCAAGGGTCGCATCCCTAATTGATTGGGCCCAAGAGTCCGGTGAGTCTTGCCCCATGGTAATTTCCCTTCGGACTTTTGCATGCAAACATGCATTTTGACCTACATCAAAAGCCACTTCCGTCTTGCTACTTAATGTCACAGACTTCGCATCTTCCATATTCCACACACGATTTCCCATTAGGGATCTTTCAATATAAAGCGCATTAATTATGCCATTTACAAATTTATTATTAATACACATAATCACCAGGGGCCAGTTATTCAAATTGTGTAACTTCAAATATATTATGAAACATTTATTAATAAATAATACACAGTTATATACAAATATTTTTATAATATTATAAAAACTAATTACATTAAATAAATATAAAAAATACACACAACATATTTTTTAATAAAATAATAAAAAGCATATTTGAATTATTTGTTCAACCAAATCTTTTTTTTTTTTTTAAATAATGCATATTTCTATTTGTTTCACCAAAACATTGTATTTATTTTACATAATATAAAGTAATACTTCGACTTTTAAACAATATTAAATGAAATTATAAAACTGTATTAAATTATTTAATTCAATGTTTCTATTTTAATCTATAGTAAAATTTATTTAATAGTAACAAATATAATTCCATTGGCGGAAAGACTAAGGTCGATAGCCCTTTGGTCACATAATGTGATTAATAAATGTTATTATTATTTAATTATAATTCCATTATTTTTTTTTTCAACAAAAGTTTGTATTTTTTTTTTAAATATAAAGTTATACTACGAATTTAAACAATATTAAATTATAATGAAATTATATGTTCCAATGTTTCTACTTTGACGTATGGTCAAATTTATTTAATAATATAAAGTATATTTCGATTATTTGTTTTACCAAAACATTGTATTTTTTATATAAAATATAATATTACACTTTGACTTGTAAACAATATTAATTAAAAATATAAAACTATATTGTTATAAATTTGTTTAAACATAAAAAAACAGTTCGATACGGGACACGATAGAGTACGGACGTGTTCTGCAGAGCAGATAGTGATAAACAAAATCTATTATTTTTTGGTGTCTTCTGGCTATTCGAGTTTGCTCTGTGTAAGTGCAGTGCATTCTTGTGGCCATGGAGCCAGAATTGTGCAGCTCGGATGCTTCTTCCTGCTTTTCCGAGGCATCGGGTTCCGGATGGGAGCAGGGAAAACGAAAACGTGGAAGGCCTAGGAAGGATTCTAATAAAAAAGCGACTACATCAACCATATTCAAAAAACCACAAAATCCAACAACTATCGATACTGATAAGCCGACTCAGAAATGTTTCGTATACAAAAAATTCAACACTATTTTTAAAATAAACGCGCGTGAAGCTTTATCAAGATCACAACTTTCCAACCTGTGGTCGAGGGGCCCGGGCAACAGAGAAGACATCATATTAGAAACGAAGTCAGGATTTTTGCTGAAATCTAACAACCCTAAGGCGGTGGTCCTTGCCTACCTGGCGGATATACAGGGTCGGGGACACATCTTATCTTACGCCGAGAGTGTTCCTCCGAAGGAGCCTAAAAAACACGGCCACAACGCGTCGCTGTCTTGTGTCCTGACTAAGATGGATCTTGACATTAAAGATGCGGATATTAGCGAACATCTAAAGACGGCAGGCATTGAGCATAGGTTCTGCAAGAGGATCGTCTCCAGGGCAACGGGACAACCAACTTTCAAGGTGCGCATCATTACAGGGTGCGCATCTTCCTTTCAGAAACTCTTGCACGGAGGCATGTTCTATATGAACAAACACTTCCCTGCAGTAGAGAGCATTCCCCCGCCTCCGATACCTGTGCCTTGCGCTAGGTGCCAGGAGTTTACCCATGCATCTGACGTTTGTCCCAACAAAGCAACATGTGCCAAATGCCAGGGCCCTCATCCGACCCACCGTTGCACGTCGCCTCTTCCACCTAAATGCAAGGCTTGTGACTCCGAAGAACATGCTGCATGGTCGTCGAAATGTCCGAAGAGGCCTACCAAACCCATCCCGGGTGTGCCGAATGCAAAAATAAGACCTCTAAACAAAAAAACTAAAGATTTGCCTGCTGATGTAACTGGCAACAGAATCCACAAGCCAATAACAATTCACGACAACATTATTAACACGTATATAAATAAATTAAACTCGTCAAAAGGCTCTGGGGATCGTGCCGAGTTGCTCCAGCGTTTAAAGAAGCGTTTCATAAATAACTACAACATCGACACACACGTCTGCTTCTCAGGTAACCACATCTACATACTGATGTTCGACCTGGATGACCCAGAGCTGGAATCACCTACGGGGCTGGTTCAGGGGACGGCCGGGTCTTTCGTCATGAAAGGAGGGTAGCCTTCTGTCCAGTTTGGGACTCTTAGTCTTCGTCCAAATGACTAAATGAATAAATTATATTTTTCTTTCTTTTCTCTGAAGTGTACTTTAATTTGGTTTTTGATTTATATTCTTCCTTTTTTTTTCTTTTTTTTGTATAATTTTTGTAATACTGTATATATTTAATTGTGTCTCTGGGCGGAAAGACTAAGGTCGATAGCCCTTTGGTCACATTATGTGATTAATAAATGTTATTATTATTATTATTATTACATAAAAAAAAATATATTTCCATTATTTGTTTCTTTAAAACTTTGATTTTTTTATATAAAATATATTGTTACACTTTGACTTCTGAGCAATATTAAATTATATTATAAAATTATATTCAATTATAATGAAATTACATATTTAAATGTTTCTACTTTGATCTATGCTCAAATTTATTTAATAATAAAAAACATTTCGATTATTTGTTTCAACAAAACTTTGTATTTTTTATATAAAATATAATGTTATACTCTCTATTTAAACCATATTAAATTCAAATATAAAACTATATTAAATTATATAATTAAATGTTTCGATTTTAATCTTTGGTGAAATTTAATTAATATTAAAAAGCATATTTTGATTATTTGTTTCAGCAAAACTTTATTTTTTTGTATATAAAATATAATGTTATATTTCGACTTCTAAACATTATTACATAAAAATAATAAAACTATATTAAATTATTTAATTAAATGTTTCTACTTAAATTTAAATTAGTTTAAAAATTAAGAACATATGTTATGTTGTTCAACAAAACTGTATTTTATTTATAAAATACTTTTTTATATATTTTATTTAAAAAAATATAAAGTTATATTTCTTATATAAAATCAAAAGATATAAATATATTAACTTATAATGAAATTATATTATTTCAATTTTGACCTATGCTCAAATATGTTTAATAAGAACAAGCATATTTCGATTATTTATTGCAACAAAACTTTGTAATAATAATAACATTTATTGTAGCAATAAATTACACAAAAAATAATTTAAAAAAATAAATACAAAAATACAATGAAATTCCACTACTAAACTTTGTAATTTTTATAAAATTGAATTTTAAATAATAATAAATGAAACTATATTAAATTATATTGAAATTACATAATTTCGATTTTGACCTGTGGTTAAATTAGTTTAATAATAAAAATCATATTTCGGTTATTTGTGTCACCAATTTTAAATAATATTAAAGTAAAATATAAAACTGTGTTAAATTATAATAAAATCATATTATTTTGTAACATTTTTTTTCTATTTCATTATTATGATTATTTAAATGTGTTCTCTTTTTTTTATTTGTTTATGTATATTTTTGTCAACTAATTCAACATTTATTAGGCTACTTATGCAAATATATCCTTAAAATTAATAAATAAATATTATTCGTATAAACTTGTAAAAGTAAGTAATAACCGGAAAAACGGCTAAATTTGTAAAAAGACGTTATTTGCTTTAATTTAGGATAAAGATATTTGTAATACTTTCAGATTATGCTAATTTTATATATTTCTTGACATTTTTCATTAAAAAATATGTGTTTTAGACAAGAAACTTATTAATTAAGTAAAAAGAAAAGAATTTAAAAATATATTAACGTCTACTTATAATAATTATTATATTTGTTACAAGTAGTAATTTATGACTTAGTTGACTTAAATAGACATACTTAAATAAATAAGTTATTTTTGGCCACCTGCTCAAATCAACTGTGATTGTGGCAGGTGGTCCATTGCTTAGACACAAAATAATGATTAATGTTTTGTATATTTCGTTATTTAAGAATTTTTCAATTGGCAAATTTCAGATACTTTAAATATTGTAGTTTCAAAGTCAACAAATATATAAGTGAATAAGTCTTTTAGTTCATTAGGTTAATTTACTATAAGTATTGAATTATAAGTAAATTAATGTATTTCCTATTAGAAACGCATCATTAAATATAATTTAAAAAAATATAAATGTAAAAAGGGCTAAAACAGGCATACACTTCAGCACTTCAATCAAAGGCTTCCAAACAGCGTTAGGTTAGAGCCCCCAAATAATATTAGGATTTTGATTTACAAAATTTTCTCATTTTAACCATTTTGTATCCAAGAATTATTTCCTCCCTTTTAAAAAATAAGTAAATATTTTGTTGCACCCTCAACACCTTATCATCATGATCTACTTAATAGAGCCCTAAAAATAGTATATTATAAGATCTGTCAAAATAAATTATAAACGTAATCAGCAGAATAACTTAAAGTGGCCAAAGCGCGGCTCTCAGACACAAAATTAATTGACGCTTCCAAAGAAATAATTGTAAATTATATATTTTATTTTCACATTAAAATTTACTGTTTCAATTAAGATAATCACATTTTAATGAGTAATTTGTTAGTTATCAAATATTAAATATTGGAATTCACACCATTTAATTCAATTAATCATAATTTTTAAGCAAAGACGTAAGAGATATTTGGTGCAGTTCATAAAATTATCAACTATTAATTGCTCCACGTCATCATTTGGCGATTGGGTCTTGAGATTTATGAATTTATTTCTTTCAAATCAAAAAGTTAATCGGAAAAAGTTTTAAAATCAAAATCGATACCTTAAAAAAACTACTAACTAAAAAGAAAATGAAAATAAATTAAAAAAAATAATTTTAGACATTCACTAAAATAATTAAAAACTGTGACTATCATCAGAGATTGACAGGACGTGTTATTATTGCAAAATTATAAAAATATTTGGTAGAAACATGCAGGTTTTGTATTTGTGTTCTAGTGGTAAGATAAGTTATTATTATTAATTTTTTCTCCGATTGCATCTTACACGTTCTATAAATATAAGTTTAAGTCCTTAACCTTGGACACAGCAGATCCTTACACTTATTTTAAGAGCTTACATAAAAGGAATAGAGCATGTGAGTGAATGCCATACTATAATATACCTATTTAGCTTTCTATCTTCATCCCTCTAGACGCGTCTGCACTCTATATATACATCGGCGCTCAGGAATATGTTTTGTTCCATTGAATATTGCCTGAATAAATAAATGGGGGGTCGCCTTTGTGACCGCTACGTGTCCTGCCTACTTTATTTATAAGGTCAAAAGCTTGGATTAAAATGAAAATATTCCATTGAATTTTTTTCTCCTTTGAAAAATATATCCTTTGCAAAAATTTCATTACGTTTCAAGTTATTCATCCAAAAGAAAATATATATTTTTAATCCACGTGAAAATTGTATAGTGAAATTTTAAGAAATTTATACTCATTAAATTATATTTTTATTTATACCATTTTTGACTGAATTATGAAACAAAAATATAATAATAAGAATATTTAATTTTTTATTCATTAAAATAATAATTATTGTAAAAGTGGCTCATATTTTAGTTCGGAAACCAAATTGTCCAATATCTAAATAATATGTATCATTTTATATGCTAGCGTTCAGTTTATATAAACTAGTTAATAGATCTTTAAAATGAAGCGGCGGATATATTAGCCCAATCTTGTTTACACTGTTTCCAAATTTTGTTCAAGGTCATTGTGGTGGCGCATACATCGAATCTTAGTTCAACTGTAGTTCTTAGTGAGGCGCCACTTTTTCAGTAAAAGCTGTCAAATGTCATTGATATTCATTAGCATGTCATGTTTCTTATGTGCAAAATAAGTTGAGGTTATCTTCTTTTGCGTAAATTGAGGTTATGAATCTATTATTTACTTATTTAATGCACAGCAGTTTCGCTTTTGACAGTTGAAAATGCGTCCCTGAAAAATGTTTGTCTGCAAAGGGTTAAAGAGTGTGAAAAGAAAACTAAATGTATAATTACTGACAGTAATAGGATAAACTGAAATTACGTTGGATAAATTCTTAACGATTCAAGATGACGTGAACAAGTTTCTATTAACTTTCCACCTTTCCTCGTCTTATATATAATTTAAGGAACAATTCACAAACTTCTCTGCTTCTAATTAATTATTACAATTTAAAATACGCCTAGTAGTTTGAAAATTACAAATTAATTTTTATAGAGATTATTTTTTAACGGTTTTAAAGTCTTCGATTAATCCGGTTTAAAACAGTCTGGAATACACGAGATATTGCAGTAAATTAAATTTAATCATCATTTTATTTAGTGATTTTTTCTGATATTTCCATGAAAAGTATTACAGCTTTTTATATTTACAATATTAATCTATTTGATGAATGAAATATTCGAATGTAATAAAATCTATAGCCACCACCGCATTCATAAATGTTTTTATATAAAAACCTGTATTCATTAATCACAAATTTATTCATCGCTGTAACTATAAATACAAAGTAAAATTGTGCAATTACGCAAAACGGATGTTAAATTATATTTATATATTGATGATATACTACGAACCGGTAAATAAAATAAACTAAGTAATAATTAATTCCAACAATTTAAACTGCAGCACGAAACGAAGGCAATTTATACATACAAATCATTGCATCATAATTAAAACATCAGCAAATAAATTGTACTTTTTATAATTAAAAAATTAAATATATAAAAATAAAATTAAAATCGTTAAGCGTTAACACAGAAATTAGAGATTAAATCCCGTATAAATACATTCATTTCCATTTTTTTTGTACAATCTACACTAAATTTACACTGACAAACTAAATGTACATACTAACTTGCTCAATGTTAATCTTAACGTACTCAATGTTCACACTAACGTACGCTAATTTACTCAATGTTCGTATTAACGTACATTTACTTAACATGATATTATGATAATCAGTTCCAGAAAGGACTTAATACATGTTCATACCAACTTGCTCGATGTTCATGTTAACGTACTCAATGTTCATACTAACGTACACTAATTTATTCAACTTTCGTATTAACGCACACTTACCTAACATAATATTATCTTAATCATTTTCAGCAAGAACTTAAATTATTTTATTTTATTAAAATTTGTAATAGTAGAAAATGAAACGTAATAATTAAAATATTTTGAATAAAACCACGATTATCCAAATAAAATAATCCATATCTTATGTCATATTTGAAAATGCATTACGTATAAGGAGAATTGTTTCAATTAGCTTTCGAATTAACTATTTTCAATCAGCACATAACCGTTAGATTTTCTGTTAATAGCATTGTACGTTTCTTCGAACATTTGCACATATACATACAATTATTGTTTAATTTACATAATTTTGTAAAAGAATAAATTGTAAGAAAAATAATAACTACAAATTAAATTAATATAAAGTTAAAAACCGTTAGATTATCTGTTTAATAACATTGTACGTTTCTTCGAACATTTGTACATACACGTACAATTATTGTTGAATTTACTTAATTTTGTAAAAAAAAATGTAAGCAAAATAATAGCTACAAATAAAATTAATGTAAAGTTAAAAACCGTTAGATTATCTGTTTAATAACATTGTACGTTTCTTCGAACATTTGTACATACACATTCAATTTTTGTTGAATTTATTTCATTTTGTATAAGAATAAATTGTAAGCAAAATAATAACTACAAATAAAATTAATGTAAAATTAAAAACCGTTAGATTATTTGTTTAATAACATTGTACGTTCCTTGAAACATTTGTACTTATACATACAATTATTGTTGAATTTACTTAATTTTGTAAAAGAATAAAGTATTATACATTAAAATAAAGGTTTATTTTTACGAACATCAGATTTAACTAAAAAAAATCATGTTAAAAATGTTCGTACTAACGTACAATTGATATGACTTCATATAATATAAATTGTTATACTCGCCATTCGAATGGGCTATATTTTTTTTGTTTTAATCAGACTAATTTTGCCCAAAACGTGTTTTAGAGAAAAAAAAATAGATACTTGCACTTGAATAGTTAATTGCAGTTGAAATACATAATATTTTTTCTGCAAAAATAACAGTTCTAAAACCAAGAGTATTATTTTTTTTTCTCGTACATTTTGTGCGTTTAAATTTATAACGAAAATCTGTGCGCGCGGAAGTTTTCAGGAGAATTTCGAGCTCCCCGCAATTTTCCTTTTTCATAATTTATAGTATCTCGTGCACGACTTTCATATATTACATTGCAATTTTAAACTGGCATGGTATCCTACCATTATTTCTTTCTTCCTCCTCCTCTGGTCTGGCGCGTTTGCTCTTTCACTTATTTACCGCGAAGACGGAAGGAGGCCGAAGATAAAGATTAAATATTTACGGTCGCATGCACAGACACAAAGTGGGAGCTGCACAAAAAGCAGCAGAATTCATGCTTTTACATTCTCATTCTTTTAATATATTTCCTATCAAACGTATGCAATTATATAACTTTTGCAATCTACAAAAGGTTCTTCTATTTGTTCAGTTGATGGACCTATACAAAGATATCAGATTAAGTCAACATTACCAGAGGAATTAAAAATTATAGTAATTTAGATATAGTCTGAAAATTTCAGTTTCAGGGCATAAAGGACAAACGTTTAATATTGACATGTCCAATATTTACCGACCCTCTAACATACTATACCCAGAACTAGCGTTTTCATCGTAGAGTTAATATTTAACCTTAGGTTATGCTGGATATTTCTACAACAATTTCGAATACATCCTGAAGCTAAACGTTAACTAAAAGTGAATATGCTTAGCTTGAGTCCGGTTTACAGCATAAATAGAGGCACATAATTAATATACTAAATTAATTAACTTTTATATATAAATTATTAAGAACGTTAATAATTTTCTACCCTCAGTTTTAATTGAACATGTTAATTCTAAAACCTTTTGAAGTTAACGAGATTTTAGATAATTTAATGAATTTTCGAAAAAAAATTAGTTTATTAAATTACAAATCATATTAATATATAATATTAAAAATACAAATCAAATTTAAAAAAAACAGTAATATTTCAGTTAATTAATAACGAAGTCTAGAACTTTAAGACCCATTTATGCCAAAATTCTAAGTTGAAACATTGCTTACTTCTGTTTTACCTGAATTATGAAAAAAACGTGTCTTTTATCCTAATGTAAAACGGCTCATTTGCTGTTAGAAATTGGTCTGGGATAACTTACTGATCTTCACACTGTTGACACATACATTCCAATCATAGTAGTATTTCTTGCAAATTGATACATGTAATCAAGATTAATAGTATTCTCTAAGTCAAATACCAATCGACTTTGTTGAAATGGAAACATTTAAAACTTTTTGAAAAAAAGAGTAGATATTAGATTACAATTTTTTAGTGGAATATTTACAAAATCTTATTAAGTAGGAAGACACAGTAAATTACAGAAGTATCTACCCGTATATAAAATTAAAAAAGGTATGAAAATTATCCTGATTCAAGATGAAGTATTGTTAAACGCTCGTTACAAAAAGTTTGGAAACCGCTACTCTATACTTCAATAACTTTCATGATATTTTAAAGTAACTAAATATAGCTTGACTAAAATATATTTATAAAAAGACCTTTTGGGAGATGAAAGAAGAATCCACTAGTTTAGTCACAATATTTCAAGTTCTTGAATGTCTACTAAACTTAGGAAGTAGTTTGAAATCTTTGTTTTAGTTCAAATAGAAGTGGAAACTTGAACCTTGTAACGTTCTGAAGAAACTTTATGTTAATTTCATATTTTTAAGATATTACCTGTATTTGTTTGCAAAATTTACCAACAATTTCGGTTTTTTCATGAAAAAATTATCAATGATTTAAAAATTATCCTGATTTAGTATGAAAAGTTATTTTTCTATAATCAATGCTAAATGTAATAATCCTTTATTGCCTAATTTTTAAGTGAAAGAAAAAAGTCTAAAAAATCAAATTCACTTATATTTTAAAATGTGAATTTATGTATGTTAACTGTTCATTTAATGAAAAATTATATTATCTTCATTTTTTTACGTAAAAAAAGTACAGTATACAAAAAATCTAGTTTATTCATCAGTTCATTCTACTAGAGAGCTATCCTTCAATCCTTTAAAAATGTAAAGAATAAATTCAAAAATAGCATTAGTCCATCTGCTTAGTATCAAAAATTTTGCACACTCTGTTAAGATTTTTATGCAATTTTAATTAAAACTAAATCATACGGAATGCAAAGTTTGGACTCACGAGCATTTTTTGATTAAACCTTTGACCTACTCTATGTTTTCTTTCTTGGATTCAAAAGTTAAAAATCGATTTATTTCATTTAGATTATTGAAATTTTTAATTTATATAAATATTTATTCTTACAATTTGTTACTTTAGAAACATCATAAAGTATCTAAATGTTAGATAATAATTAATACAACCAAATAATGCTCACAACTTACTTCAAAAATAGTTCATAAAGTAACAAAATTTAGTGAAAATTAGTTGATTCAAGAAAGGATATAAAAATTAGCTATACTTCTGACGGCAGAAAGAATTTTTCACTTTCATAGTTTATACTTATATAACAATTATATAACGAAATGAGGTAACTAAATATATCTTGTCCAAAATATGTTTATAAGAGACTTTTGGAGATATCAGACAACTAAAGTAATACAATCCCATTGTCTCGAGTTAACCATAAGATTTCAAGTTCTTGAAGAGCGTATTCTATGTCTACCAAACTGAAGAAGTACTTTGTAGTATTTGTTATAGTTCAAGTAACTGTGTAAATACCTAAGTTACTCAACAAACATTACATCAACATGACCCACGCACAATTGTAATAACGACATCTCCAAGTTAACAAGTTTCTATTTTTTCATAAAATTCTGTAGAAACTTTATGTAAATTTTATGTTTATAAGAAATTACCGGTATTTGTTATCAAAATTCGTTTGTAATTTTGATATACTTATTATTAAATATTATATTATTTAATAGTTAATATTATAAGTTTAGTTGACTAAAATTAAAAATTTTCTTGATCCTTTTCTATAAGTTTATTGTTCATACTTTAGTCTTATATAATCTGATTTTATATGTAGCTAAAATAGTTTCCGTTCAACTCTAAAATTACATTTGTAAAAGTTTACAAATTCCAATTACGTAAATGTCGTAATACGAAGAAAGGCATTCCAGAAATTTCCTCTTGCAGATAGATTTATATAGCAATATTAAAATTATTTATGTAAGGAGCATGCATCTAATAAGAACTAGAACTCAACTCAGATGAAATATTCCAATTCCCGGAGATTGTAATGTACGTACATACAGAATGCATAACAACATTCATTTCAACCAAGGAAATTAGTTTCCATGACAACAGGAATTGATTGAAATTCACCGTTTGTTTTTCATAAATAGTGAACGACCGTTGTTTCGATTCGGATAAACAACAACAGCTAACCTTGGTTACGATTATTATGAAATATTCGAGCCGCTGAAAATTATGGACATTAAATTGGATGTTTTCAATTTTCGCTCCGCGGTCCCGTTCCATAATCTGATCATTTCCCGGCTGTGGAAATTGAAAATTATGGCATTAAATGCTAATGCTACATGTGTTAGCAGTTAATTTTCATGTAAATCCGGCGCAACGGTCTCTTGCCGAACACGGCTCGCGACTGGCGTACACCAAACATTCGTTATGTTATGTTTAACCTATGATATAATAAAAAAGTAAAAAGTTGACCAACGCTGGAGGAAAAATATTAAAAGAAAAATAATCGTGCCGCAATGCGGAGCTTGTTTCAAAACTTGTAATAATATGATGCACTTTAAAAATAACGACATACTTCTAGAAGATTCATGAAACATTACATACAAAATCGATAATAATCATTGACAAATAAAATACAGTCATACCTCGTTTAACGTTACCTCTGATAACAAAGCTGCATTATAACCAAATCCATAATTTTAGGTCCCATTATTGTATTAAAAATACAAAGTTATTCATTTGATTAAATCAATATTAAAGTTTAGAAATCATTATTAAGAAGATGTCAAAAATTGAAAGCAGATTATGTTTTTCCATGCAAGTTTTAAAAAAACTTTATTAGCAATGAAGATAAATAAAATAAAGACAAAATTAAAGAAGTTCTTGTCAAAATATGTTTACAACCAAAGATTCAAAGAGGTGTTTGAAAGATATTTTTTCATGAAAATTATCCTGGTTAAGGAAGAAGAGTTATTGTTAAGCGATTTGTGTAAAATGCAATAACTATATATAGGCAATAGTTATATAAATGAGAAAAATATAAATATAGTTTGTAATGAAATTTTCATAACGGAATATCGAAAATCCGGACTGTGCGAAAAATCATTATATAATTATATTTGTGGTATTTTACAATAACTAAATATGTCTCAAGCCATACATAAAAAATAAATTATTATAGAAACGTAAATCGTATTAAAAGTAAATGTTTTTTTTTTTGTAAAATTTATTAAGTAAAATTTCTTAGCAAAATAAATAAAGTGAATGTATTGCTTGGTAATTTGAAAAGAGCCATAGCATATTTCTTTGCTGTGGCTTCTTGAATAACTCTTGCTCGCAAGGGAAATACTTACGTTGGAAGTTCAGAAATTAAATATTTATTTGCGCAATGTAAGAAGAATACTTGGGCCCCATTCGTGTTTACTGCAATTCGCCGACGTTCGCCTTTTATCTTCCAAGTGAATCGGAAATATACAGAGTTAAATTGCATTCAATGTTTTATACAATAGCTTCTCCACTTAGCAATTGAACCAAAACTTTTCACTAAACAATTTTCCTTTGCGCAAATAGATTGAATAAAATAAAAAAACAACAATTTAATTGTATGAAGATTTAAGTGAGTTTATACTGTATTAAATATTTCCTATTAGTTGCGGATGGAGATTTTTCAAGGACGCATTTCCACTGTCAAAAGCGAAACTGTTGTGGCGTATTTTGTCAGTGGCGCCTCTATAAGTATAACATCAAAGCTTTATAAAAAATGAAAAATCATAACCTCAACTTATTTTGCTACAAGAGAAGCATATGACAATCAATGACGTTTGACAGTTCCAACTGAAAAATACTAGTGGCGCCACAATAAGAGTTACCATTGTACATGAAGCAAGATTAGATTACTACGCCACCACAACGCCTACAATTTTGTACAAAATAGGACGTCCAAAAGGGGTTAAAATAATTAAAAAATAATTAAATTTGTAAAAATTTTTACTAGATATTAAAGTATACCTAATAAATTGTTACTTTAATATTAATTCTAATAAAATTTAAATTACATTAACCTTTTTGGGTAGTAATTTTTTTTTCTGGTATATTATTGTCTATCATTTCTTTATATAATTTATATTATGTAGGTTGTTAATTTTACTTTACTTTTCAATTTGTTGTTAATAACATAATAATAATAAATATTAAATAGATATATTTTTATCTTTTAATTTAATTTCATAAGAAGTCAATTTTCAGAATAATATTTATGATTTCATATTTTAATTATAAATTATAATTATAACATTTATTCCGACAGTCACAAAAAAACGTAATTATAACAAGGAAAATTTTTACTAACAAATAATTTTAAGTACATTTTCAACTCCTCTCACAATAAAAAAAAAACTTCAAATTTAATTCAAAACTCAATACATATATGGAAAAAAAAAATTTTTCTATTTTCTTCTGTAAATCTTCGTCATTCAACTTTTTACTTCACTTTTCAATTATTTCTAATAAACTTTTCAAATATAATATCTAAAAATACATACATTTTTATCAATCAATTCTACAATCTTAAATCGAAATTACATCATTTATATGTAAAAAGTCGTATAATTACATTCGTCTTCTTTGTAATGTTATTATGAGTGGTCGGCAACCTACGGCTCTTGTATGATATTTTGCGGCTCCCAGTTGCCATTCTCAATAAACTATCGTTGAATATGGATTAATATCAAAAATTCATTTAATTAGTGAAAAATGACGATAAAAGCGATACGTGCGGCTCGCCCCAATATCTTTAAAATTTGCTCCAAAGAGTTACTGCCATTCGGTTAAATAGATATAAATCAATAATAGTACATGAGAGGAACGAAATTGTTTTTTTTTAATTGCTACTAGACTTCATTCCAAATGACTTTAACCATTTAATCAATTTAGTTTCTCCATTAAAATTAAGGGTTCTATTACATTATATAAAGTAATTTTCGATTGAAAAGACGTACTGCGTCCAATTTTATTTGAAAACCGTAATTATATTAGATATTTGAATATGCGTTCTAAACTTATAAGATGTTGTCAAACATAATTTTTGCTTAAAAAATAAATATACTCAGTTATACAATTGCATACAATTGGATACATATAATAATAAATTTTCAAACCATCTAAAAAATTATATTTGCTAAAATATAGACAATTTAACGTCCCAAGAAAAAAAAATATTGCACGGTAAAATAGGAGATTGCAGAACATTAATATTTAACCATCTATCTCTTGTATACGGCATCTGCACTTGAATATTTGAATATTTTCAGGAAATCAACTGATTATAATGTAAATTAACACATATCATCTTTGAATGAAAATACATCCACAATCAATTTTCAAGAACTTAAGGCAAATTAATGTATATAGAAATTTATATTTCTGCAAAAACTTTATTTGTATTTTTAAAATACAACCAAATCCAAACTTGAAGAACCTATGATACTAGAGTAAAAATGAAAATATATATTTTCATAAGTTGTTTTTATATAATTTTTTTTTAATTCTACCAAAATCAAACTTGAAGAAACTTATGTACTAAAGCAGAGATGGAAAATCTACAACAAGCATGTCAGAGTTGATTATCTGGACATTTTGGTAGATATGCTTGGTTTGTGATCGAAATATAGAAATTATTTGGAAATCGTTAAAACCAAAAGTGAAAAACGTACGGCACTAGACTTTAAATAGAAAAACATATTTCTGCAAATTATTTATAGATATTTAAAGCGTACAACCAAAACCAATCATGAAGTATCTTAGGCACTAGAGTGAATATGAAAATAAATATTTCTAGAACATTTTTTTTAAATACCAAACATTACATTTTCAACCAATTTCAAACGTATTTTCATGCCCAAAGCTTGGTTTCGAAAAAATACAAACATGTGCATTTTGATTATAATTTTTGATATCTTTTAAAGTTTTCCACTGTAAGTCTTGTAAGTCGAAACTATTTTAATAATATTTATTAAACGATTTTTTTAGTTAGCTAATTTCTTGACTTTCAAACTTTCTATTTCGACTTATATTTCTTTGGATGAGAATTATTTTGAAACTAAAATCGAATAAATAATTAATGAACAAAATCAAATCCACATTTTTATGTCCAAATAAAAATTAAATAATTGTAATATCGTCATTTATTAGACATTTTGTTTAGTTAGTTTACAATATAATCAGCTGATTTCTTGTCTTTCAAACTTTCTATTTCGACGTATATTTCTTTGGATGAGAATTATTTTGAAACTAAAATCGAATAAATAATTAATGAATAAAATCAAATCCACATTTTTATGTCCAAATAAAAATTAAATAATTGTAATATCGTCATTTATTAAACGATTTTTTTAGTTAGTTTACAATATATTCAGCTAATTTCTTGACTTTCAAACTTTCTATTTTGACGTATATTTCTTTGGAAAGGATTATTTTGAAACTAAAACCGAATAAATAATTAATTAATAAAATCAAATCCACATTTTTATATCCAAATAAAAATGAAATAATTGTAATATCGTCATTTATTAGACAATTTTTTTAGTTAGTTTACAATATAATCAGCTCATTTATTGACTTTCAAACTTTCTATTTTGACGTATATTTCTTTGGATGAGGATTATTTTGAAACTAAAACCGAATAAATAATTAATGAATAAAATCAAATTCACATTTTTATTTCCAAATAAAAATTAAATAATTGTAATATCGTCATTTATTAGACATTTTGTTTAGTTAGTTTACAATATAATCAGCTAATTTATTGACTATCAAACTTTCTATTTTGACGTATATTTGTTTGGATGAGAATTATTTTGAAACTAAAACCGAATAAATAATTAATTAATTAAATCAAATCCACATTTTTATGTCCAAATAAAAATTAAATAATTGTAATATTGTCATTTATTAGACATTTTGTTTAATTAGTTTACAATATAATCAGTTGATTTATTGACGTTCAAACTTTCTATTTTGACGCATATTTCTTTGGAAGAGAATTATTTTGGAACTAAAACCGAATAAATAATTAATGAATAAAATCAAATCCACATTTTTATATCCAAATAAAAATTAAATAATTGTAATATCGTCATTTATTAGACAATTTTTTTAGTTAGTTTACAATATAATCAGCTCATTTATTGACTTTCAAACTTTCTATTTTGACGTATATTTCTTTGGATGAGGATTATTTTGAAACTAAAACCGAATAAATAATTAATTAATTAAATCAAATCCACATTTTTATGTCCAAATAAAAATTAAATAATTGTAATATTGTCATTTATTAGACATTTTGTTTAATTAGTTTACAATATAATTAGCTAATTTCTTGACTTTCAAAATTTCTATTTTGACGTATATTTCTTTGGATGAGGATTATTTTGAAATTAAAACAAATCCACATTTTTATGTTCAAATAAAAATTACATAATTTTAATATTTTATATAATTAATTTATTATAATGTTTATATCTGTACTATTTTAAATATTATTAGTATTAGATTATTTTAGTATAGTTTATAAATATATTATATTGCTATAGATACTTCAAAAGTTTTATATTGAAAAAATCTGGAAGATCTGAAAATTTTAACACGATTACTCAAACAACTTGAAAGTTGAACTATTTTTTTTATATAAATTTTATTATATAATATTAAATGTCTATACTGTGAAATCTATGACATTATTTACAATGATAAAAATGCAATTCACAAATCTAACACTCATCGAGCCCAAAGCAATTTTCCATTGCATCGGCTGCTGTAAGTTCGAGAGCATTATTAGAATAACATTTTTCACTTTTATCTCACGAACTCGAACAAATATTAGCATAAAAGCGAATGGACGAACTTTTACCGTTGGCATATTTGTTCCACTTTCTTCACCGTTTCCGCCATATCCCAATTCAATTCCGCTCCGATTTTTCGCTCGCCAAATAATAATATGCTAACTTTGTTCCCAACTGATACAATTGAATAAATATTCGATTTTCGCGCGCGCTTCCGAAGAGCTCTGCCCACATCAAACCACAAGCAATGCGAGGAAAACGAAGAGGGAAAAAAAAAAGTTTTCCCCGACGAAAGCGGTTTTGCGAAAATAGTGGAAAACTAAAAGTGTGGATATAGATATATATGTATATATATCCGTAAGCGTATATTGCAAAAATTTTCCGCAAATCATAAAACTCACTTCGCCGATATTGCATTTATATATCATGCGTCGCGCAAAATCGAACTATTTGATTTTTATTCAAACCCGTATTACTCACCCTCACCGTATACATCCAGTTACACATATTTTCACTCAATTTTATTATACTAATATGGGATTCGATTCATCTTCCTATAGCGAACTGAAACGCTTTATTGGAAATAGTGTAGCGTGCTAATTAAATGACCCGGCGCATCCGCTCGTGTCAACGACTGTTTAATTATTGATTACATAACACGTATTTATAACCAAGCCACACAATGCAAGTTGAATCGACATCGAAAATTCAATAATATATTATTAATACACATACAAAACTCAACAACTTCAAACAATTAAGTAACGTCCCTTTATTATAAACCAATAATTAAACAGAAACCTCAAGAAACAATATTATCTTTTGCAAAGAATCTTCAGGTTCTTCGCGAATAAATCAAATAAGTTATTGAAAGATTTTGTTTCAATAGAGCCTAGAAAAAAAAATAAGATTTGTTTCAAATACAGTGACGCAAGATCTTTATAACAATATATATGTAGAATATAGAAATTCAAGACTACCAAGAGATAAAGCTTAAACACAGCTACGATTATACTGAAAATAAAAAATAGAAAGAAATAAAAATAAATAAGATTTGTTTTAAATTCAGTGTCGAAAGATGTTTATAACAACATACATGTAGAATACGAAAAAAAAAATACCAGCAGATAAAGACGAAACATAGTTACAAATATACTAAAAATGTCATTAAAATAAAAAATTGATACAAGAATATCTCTAAAATGTGTTGCTAATAAAAGCCACGGATAATTCTTTGTGGAAGGAGAGTATGAAAATTATGTAACTCTAAATTGGCATTTCACTAATCCGGAAAAAAATGCTACTTGTGCTTGAAGCAACGAAGACAAGACTCCAGAAAATGGATACAAAAATAAAAATGTTTCTTAAATATTTCAATAATACCAAAAGAAATTGCTAGGCTTATCGATAGCAAAATAAAACCAACAAAAATATTTCTAAATATTATTTAATCAATGGGAAAATATTTAAAAAAATACAAAATAAATTGAACCTATAAAAAAAATAGATTAAATAATTATAATCCAAGCCAAAAATATAAAATCCTGTAGACCTATAAGTCTACTTCATATAATATCTAAGGTGTTTGAAAAGTTAAGAATAAATATGATGAAAATTGTTATAAACAATAACAAACTAGTACCAAATCATCAATTTTGTTATAAAATAATAAAATTATTTTTGAAATGAAAATTATTTCATCTTCAAACAATTAAGTAATGTCCCTTGATTAAAATCATACAAAGTTTGCGATGCGTCAATAATTAAACACAAACTTCAAGAAATAATATTATCTTTGGCAAAGAAAGTGAAGATATCAAATAAATTATTGAAAGACTTCGTTTGATATTTGAATCAATAAATATTTGCAAATAAATATAATTGTGTGGAAGTAGCAGCAGGTCTAACATTGCCGTTTTATAAAGACTCCAAATTGAAATAATGGAGGAATCTATTAAGAAAAGCAAGATACACAAACATCTAAACGTATTTGCTGTCAATCTACTTGATAATAGTTTAACAAGCGATATAATCCACTGGATATTTAACAATAAACAAATAAGAGAAAATTGTAAAACCTTTGTCGATGTCCAAAAAAAAATTATCATTCATTAAATAATTTACTGAATGTTCATTTTTATGAAATAGTTTGTAAAAAATACATATGTGGATAACGCTAGATAATAGAAAGCTTAAGACATTTCTGAAAATAGTAATTTCTGTAAACGATAAAATTGAAAAAGGGAACATTCTCTTTGATAGTGTTATGCAACTGCACTATCTAGAGAAGTTATTACTGAAAATACTATTTAAATAATAACATATACTTAATGTTTTATTTATAAATTAAAATAGATTATAAATGAAAGGACTTTAAAAAAACTTTTTTCGGTTAACAAAAAAATCAGCTAGCATGTACCATGCAAACAAATAATTGCTGAAAGTTTATAATATAATATTGTTTATAATATTGATGTTATATAAATATGGTTTTAGTTATCAGCTGATTGATTATCTATTACAATAAATATAATAATTATTATTACCAGAAAACAACAGTTATAATATTTATATTTTAATATACTCATAAAAATATCCAAAGAATAACATTATTTTATATTATCAAAACAAGAAAATAAATAAATAATAAATATCAATATTTATTCAGTATTTTTCAAAGTAATTTTTATTAAAGCAATTTATTATCCACATGTTGACGACAATCCTGGATAGGCCTTAAACAGAATGGATCATTACGATGATAAACGAAATCTTAACAAATAGCCTTGAAAAGATTAAATCCAGTTTGAAGGCCCCAGAAATAATCGATTGGAATGAAGGCCGAGCATTCCTATGCTCGGATAAATCATACATATTTTATATATCACTTTTATTTTATGAGTATTCCTTCAATATAAGAAAAGTTACAAGAAAGAATAGACAAAATGAATTTTATATCTACATATAAAGTCTAAGAAAAGTAAAAAAAAAACATTGTTCAAAGACCTAGATATTTCCGCCTTGATTTAATACGGTATGCGACAACAGACACTTCAAAATTTTTAATATATTCGTTCATATTCGCATAGTTAAATTTAGAACATAATATAAATTTTCTATATAAAACGAAAATAATTAAAAAGGATATAAAATAGAAAATATATTAAAATACTAAAGTCCATTTTAATTTTCATTTAAATCAAATTATTGTTTTTATATTATTTTGTATTTATGTAATTTTTTATCTGAGTAATAAATAATTATTATTAAAAAAGATATATAAAAATAAATTAAAAAATTTATAAACAAACAAAATTGCTTAAAATAATAATAAATACATAAAATCACGTATTCATCTAAGAACAGTTTATCTCTGATAATTATTATTACTGTTATTTTTTCTTTTTCATATATTAATGAATGACGTCAGTCACTAAGTATAAATAACATGCTTAGTTAATAAGAAAAGCTATTAATATTTATGTATGTTGTAAGTGCATCCAAATAAAGATTTATTTATTATTTACAATGATATTTCTTTTAATTATTAAATATTTTTTTTGCATATTTACAACTAGAGATAACGAACTTCTTTTTCTACATGAAAAAAGAATGTTTTTCATTCAATACGCAATATTGCATATGACGTAATGCATAAATACAGTCACAAATCAAGGTTCAATTTTACAACTTTGGACAATATATTATAATTATTAGATTAAAAAATAATTTTTTAAATGAGGTTTTTGTGATTTTTTATTATGTATTATTTTATAAATCAGAACGTTCTTATATAATTAATCAAATTTTTGTTTTTCATAATAAATTATTAGTTATTATTTTTTATTTTGACGTATTTCTTACGAATCTGCTTGCAATTCAAAAATTTTGTACATTTTGTTTGAAAATTGATTTTAGTTTCTAAATTCTCAACTCTATTCAATAAATTCTTTTCATATGATTTTATAATCCATTTTCTTAATATTTTGTAATATCTTCTTTTAATTATTTAAAGTTTAGAGTTCTATAAAATCTCCTTTATAATCTTTTTCAAAAGTTGCATAAATCAATTATAGTCAGAAATCCAAATATATCTGATCAAACATGAACGTGATTCACGTTTTTCCTTGTACTTTTGTTTGCATAATAAAGAAATTGAATTAAAATTAATTAAATTAAAGGTTTTAATGAAACGTTGCAAAAGATTGTCTTTCTACAATCAACAATCGTATGTATAAGGATGCAAATTATTAAAGATTTTCTGTATTTTTACATATTTGCACAAAAACATATTAAAAATAGTATTACAAAGAATAAAATTTTAAAACTGATAAAATTTCCAACCCTCAATGAATACACATGGACCACATTGGGAACTTCTACTTTAATCTAAAAGCGTAAGCAAATTGCATTTTCATACTTTATTCAATATTACCTCTAATTAAAGCACGTTTTTGCAAGCACAATTTAACATAAAAAATAATGCATTAAAAGTCTGACAATCATACGACAAAATATGACCAAAAGCATAATTATTAGAAAAAATAACATAAAAGGAATTATAAATTAATGTATCCAAAATAAATCAAAATTTACTGAATGCAGTAGATTTTTCAGTGAATGGTTTAGAACATTTTGTTAGTAACAAAGACAAAGAAAATTAAGACAAAATTACAGAAATGATGTTAATAACCAAATATTAAAAAATGTGCTTAAATGACTTCTATTATTCAACATTTTAATTTCACTATATATTTTTACTATTTATTTAATAATATTTTGGTACAGGAAGTAATTTTATAAAACGCATCATATTCGTTAATCGAGAAATGACTGTATATGTTTTATTTTGTGTATTTATTTATGTAAAAACAAAGAAAATTAAAACAAAATTACACAAATGTTTGTTGATAAAAATGTAAATAACCAAATCGTTGGTATGCTAAAATGACGTTTTGTAGTAAAAAATTTGATTTTACTTTGTGTGTATATTTACTGTTTATTTAATTAATTTTTAATTATTACGAAGGAAAACATCTTCATTTTGTTTATAGAATTTTTAACAATTAAAACAGTCTTGGTTTACGAAGAAATTTTGTAAAACACATCATATGCGTTAATCGAGGTATGACTGTATATGTATTGTTTTGTATATTTATTTGTGCAAAAATAAAAAAATTAAGATGAAATTTAAAAAATGTTTGTCGAGAAAGATGTTATTAACCAATAATTTAAACATGTGCTTAAATAATTTTTTTAGTCAATTTGATTTCACTTCGTATGGAAAGTAATTTTGTAAAATGCATCATATTCGTTAATCGAGGTATGACTGTATATGTTTTGTGTATTTATTTGTACAAAGTCAAAGAAAATTAAGACGAAATTAAAGAAATGTTTGTCTAAGAAGTTGTTAATAACCAAAAATTTAAAAATATGCTTTGTCAAAATTTTGATTTCAATTTGTATGTATGTTTACTGTTTAATTAATTAATTTTTAATTATTACGAAGGAAAACACCTTCATTTTGTTCATAGAATTTTTAACAATGAAAACAAAGTTTTAGTTTACGAAGTAATTTTGTAAAACGCATCATATTTGTTAATCGAGGTATGGTTTGTGAATTTCTTTGCATATAAAATATGTAAGAAATAAAGAAGAGTTTCAAAATGTTTCTTTACACGTGGTTTAAACGCTCATTCTTTGTACTAATTGTTGTGACTAGAAAAGCGAGTCGTAAATGAAAATATTATTTGATGCAATGCAATCTCTTGTGCATAGGATAGAAATTTGCGAATGTTATCACAATAGACGCGCCCTTCTTTAGATCTTTATAAAATGTTGCCTGTTTCATTATTATTATTATTATTATGTTTTCTGCTTGTGAAGGGATGGAAGGCGTTTATCATTTGAACGGATGAAGGCATAAAGACGCGCGTTTCCGCTTTTTACGTTTTCCGCTTTCCCTTTGTCCGCTCACGGCTCGCATTACTCTCGTCTCGCTGTTTACGAAATTCTTTTTACCGTATTTTGTCTTTGTCTGTCTTGCAAAAGGTAAATCCACTGGGATCGTGACGAACACAAGGATAACGCACGCTACGCCCGCCGCCCTGTACGGACATTCCCCGTCCAGGTATTGGGAGGACGACTCGAAAGTGCCGCCGGCCGCCCGGAAATCCTGCAAGGACCTGGCCCGTCAGCTCATCGAGAACGATCCAGGCCGGAACATCAACGTGAGTATACCATTACCTCTCACATTCCGCTTCTCCTTTCGATCCTCAATCCTTGTCCTCCGCCTTCCGTTTTCAACCATCAATTCATCAATTTTCTCCGACCGCTCGTTAAAGACTTTCTAGGTTTATTAGCGCACAAATCAATCGGATCCCAACACAAATCGCATGGAAACCGAACATTACCATATACTTGCTTCGGTTCCCGCAATATTAGTGTTCTTTTTCGACAGATTTATTGCCCTACATTCATATGTAGCTTCTTTTTTATCTTCGACCTGTCAATATGGATGGATGTTCGGGTCCCACGCGGATACCGACTTCACTCTGCGGAAACTTATACGGGCAATAAAAGTGACCGCGGAAAACTCAGTTTTTCTTTACGCCCGCCCTCGCAATAAATATTACAGACATTCATCTTCTAGCTTTGTCAACCTCTTCATCCTATATATACAAGGCGTGATCTTAAACACCACCGGACATTAATAAAGCGCAAAGTTATACCGTGCTCAATTCATAACATATTTATAAAAATACACAATATATAAAATATTACAAAAAAATATTATAAACAAATACTTTCTAAATCCATATTTATAGAAAACTAAAATATTAGTTTTTTGTACATGCCAAATCAAAAAAAAAAAATAAATAAATGTATAATAATACTTGTCATATAAATATAAGAAATTATTTAAAAGTTATATGTAGACTAAAGACATTCTATTATATAACTCAAATTACATACCAAAATTAATATATTAATAAGGGCGGAAAGACTTAGGTCGATAGCCCTTTGGTTACATTTAATGTGTGATCAATAAATATTGTTATTATTATTTATATTAATAATAATAATATATTAATTTTAGAAATATAAAAAAATCTTAAAAGTTCGAAAAGCAGTAAGATCAAATTAAAAATTGAAGCAAAATCACTTAGAAAGTTATTAAAGGATTGTAAATTTTTAATGTCTTTGGTTATTTGATTGACAGAATTACTGGATTTGAACAAATTTTAGTTCAGGCAAAAAAATTTAGAAACAGCAACGGAATTTTGAAATAAAAGGCTCCGGAAAAGAAAGAAACATTTCAATTATAAAGACGATGATGAACCTCTGAAACGCATTCAAGATATCATTTTTAATTTAGTTTTAGATACAGCTAAACAATCATTACAAGATCGTTTTGAACAATTAAAAAATCATAATGATTTATTCGGGTTTTTGGGAGGATTTATAAATATGGAAAAAGAAAAACTAAAAATCATGCAGCAGATTTAGAAATTGCTCGGACAGCGTATAAGATTAATGATACATCTATTGATATTGTCAAGGAAGCGAACTTAGATGGTAATATGTTAGTTGAAGAAATGGAAGCTCTAAAATCCATTCTTTCATCAAAATATTTCCAACAGCCATTTAAAATGTTTGATTTTTTATCTGAAAAGGACAGAGCTACGATATTTCCAAATCTATTTATTTCTCTTCGAAAATATTTATCAATAGCGTTGCTTCTGGAGAGAGGTTTTTTTCTAGATTAAAACTTATAAAAAACTATCTAAAATCGACAATGTCTCAGGATAGATTAAACAGTTTAGCGATGATGTCGATTAAGAGTTGGATTTTGATAGTATTTTAGAATTTTTTTAAGAAAACTTATATAAACTATTTATTATACATAAAACTTATAGAAAATAATTTAAATAAAATATTTTTTTTAATAGTAAAAACAGTTTAATTTTTTTATGTAAATAAATATATAAAAAGCTAATTTTAGATCGTTGTTGTTATACGAAAAACTTAATTTGATTAAATAAAATTGAAATAAAATCTGGTAATTTTTAAAAGAAAATAAAAAAGTTATGATTAATAAATAAATATAAAACATAAAATATAGTAATTTATATATGTTTATATAATAAACATATTAATAAATATTAGACATTAATTTTCTAACATTGTCAACCTCTTCATCCTATATATTCAAAGCGTGGTCTTAACGTCAACGGACTTTAAGAAAGTTAAAAGTTATACCTTGTTCAATTTATAACATATTTAAAAAATAAATATACTATACAAAAAAATATACCAGTATAACAAATATTTTATAGTCATATTTATAGAAAACTAAAATATTAGTTTTTTATACATGCCGAAGAAAAATTACATTTATCTTCTGCTTAAAATGCAAAACATATAGTTATTTCTTAGTACTTGTCATATAAATATAAGAAAATTTGATGCAGTCTATAGACATTTTATTATATAAACTCAAACTCAAATTATATGCGGGTTGAATACAGGATCTGAAAGTATTTGACGATCCGGAATTTGTCTCACTTTACCCTTGTCTCATGGCCTGGTAAACAAGCATACAGTTACAACCTACTCTTTCTATTTGCGGGCCGAGTATAATTACTTTTTGGCCGGATACGGCTCTCGGGTCTAAGACTGAAAAAACTATGCATAATACTAATGAAAAATAATTTAAAAAAATACTTTACAGTTTAAAAAACAAATTTGTTGTTGTTGTTGATATACGAAAAACTTTAGGTAATTAAAAAAAATACAGAAAGAAAATCATGTTTTTTTTTGTAAATAAAGTAAATTTTACTTTATTATTTTTTACTGTATTAAAAGTTATTAAATATTTATATGCGCATATTTTACTTTAATAATAATTATGCAATAATAATGCAACAAAAATCTAAATAAAAATACTTGCACATATACGAAATTATGGACCAAAGGTTTCAAACGGATTCCATGTTTACCCCTTGGGGAATTTTAAAGTGAATTTATTGAATTCGAATTTTATTAATTGTAATAATAGTTTTAATACAAAATACAGTTATCAAAAGGTAATTGTGTTTTATTTAAATCTTTAATACTTTATTAGTCCTTTTGGAAATTGATAAACATATGACAACAAAATTTATTGAATCAAAAAATTATTTATTTTGTATATTTGAGAATATGGAAACAAAATTACTATGAAAAATATGCAAATAATTCGGTACATTAACAAATAACACCGAACTTATTTTTTTTCAAGCTTTTCCTAGTTCTTACTTGGTTGAAGCAGGAATTAATTACATTAATAATTTATTAAGAAATTTACAAACTTTTATAAAAAGTATTATTAAAAAATATCAATCATCACATTTAAAAAAAATTAAATTACATGTGATAATTATGAAAATATTTCTTTTTTTATTTTTATGCGTTTTAAATTTGTCTATAATTAATTTATTTGCTGTTTTTTTGTACCGCAAAATAAATTAAATAATATTACGCAATATTATCTACAATATTTTCATTGTAAATGTCTTAATTATGAAAAGTCTATAATTAAAACGTTTTAGATTAATCAACGGATATATAAATGAATCAACGTGTCTATTACACATAAATAATCAAATTGTAATTAATTTTTATATTCTATTTGAAGATAAAAAGGAAAAAAGACGAAATAAAATTAACTTAAAGTTTTATAATCAATACACAGAACACAGGAAAAAAAATATGTTATAATAGAATCTTCTACATATTCACAAATTGAGATTTATATTTATTTCTTCATTATGTTTATTAAAATTTTCAATTTTTAAGCCATTAGTAAATTATTAACAATATCATATATACATTATAATTTATTATAAGTAAATATTTAAAATTACTATTAATTAATAAACTGATTTTTTTTTTCAAAATATTTGTAAGTGTAATTGTTAATTATATTTATTTGTAGCTCATTATTTCTAATAATAATTTTGAATTAGGCTTATTATTAAATTTAAATTTAATTGTTTTTTTCATATCTGTTTACTAAGCAAGATTATCTAAAAATTGTACTGAATTAAACCAGATTAATTGAGAAACTATCTACAAAAATCTAAATTCAAGAACAATTATTAAAATTAGCTTTGATCCAATTGTAAGACTATGCATACGTTCATCTTTAGAGATTAGCGCGTTATCATTTCTCATAGTTATGAATTACTGTCATATAATTGAATCAGAATTATATATAAATTAATTAAATTAACTTCTAAAAGATGCTTATCAAATGTAATTTACCCACGTCTCCATTTAAAGATAACTAAATTTTCTTATCTCAATTTCTTATCATTTTCTACAGTTAATAATTTTCTATAATAAAAAATATTGTTATTTGTAATTTTCCAAAAAAAAAATACATGTTATCATTTTTGATTTATTTAATTATTTATTTGGAAGGAAAAACTTATCATTTTCTACAGTTAATAATTTTCTGTCATAACAAATATTGTTATTTGTATTTATTTGCATTAAAAATATAAAATATTTATTATATTCAGCAAAAAAAAAAATATACATGCTATAATTTATTAGTTATTTAATTATTTATTTGGGAGGAGAAACTTATCGTTTTCTATAGTTAATAATTAATAATTATTAATTTGTATTATTATTTATTTGCATTAGAATTTTTTTTTTGATTAATTTCATTCTATAAACTAAAATTAACAAATTTATAATATTTATAAAATACATGTAATTATATTTTCTATATAATATTCATGTTTATATTCTAAATATTCTCACTTTTTTGTTCATAAATGAAAAGCTACTTTCATGTAAAGTCCCTTATTCATAACGTAAACGTTTTTTTTATATACAACTTATGATCATCATGTGTCGTCCTACATTTACGTAAGCTGAGTGCGTTCTAATGAGCTATAACAAGCAATTTGTATAGAAACTTTATCTATAAGCTCACGATTTAGTTTAAACCATTATATTTTAGTACGCCCAATTAGACCACTACATAAAAATCGATTTTTCAAACTTGTTATTTTTATATTATATAAGTGCTGGTTATTGAGAATGGATCGATTCCAGAATAATATTAGTTTATGAAAAGTGTGGTGAATATTACGAAGAAAAACAGTTTCTACTCAATAAAAAACGTCAGTCTGCTTAATTCTAAATAAAAATATAATATTTTTTATGAAAATGTAAATTTATATATAATTTACAATAATAATAATATATAAATTATTTACTTTATAAATATATATATACACTTCAAAGTGTTAATTATTGTATGTTATTATATAACGTCGAACTAACAATAAGATGAGACAACAGCAATTTAATCCCATAATCATTGAGACATGACATTACTAAACAGATCTAAACTAGTGAAGGATTACAAACCATTTACTTACAAATCCGATTATAAAGGCAATTCCAATTAAAAGCGCTGCTAACAATCATCAATAACAGTTAGCAAAGACAATGCAAGAGTTACAGTTAAAAAAAATAACTTAGAAACTAGAATAATAATTTAATAAAGAATTAAGAAAAAATATTTGGATGCATTTCTTTAAATTAGATAATAATATATATTAGATAGTAATATATCAAGACCAGTGTTCCTTAATAAAGATTATGAAAATCTATGTTTTTTGTAACACACAAAAGTTTTATTACATAAACAGTAAAGATACATAGAAAATTAAATCATATTTTAAAATATTAGTCTAAAGTTGTTATTTATAATTGGCTATTAACAATTTTTTCGGTAGGAATTTCTTTAATTTATTTTGCATTTTCTTTATGTAAATAAGATTATCTAAATCATCCACTGAAAAACTGGCATATTCTGCAATAATCAATAATCTTCTAACATTATGTTCCTGGATATTTCTTAAACCTATTCTTCTATTACAACTTCTGTCCATATTTTGCGTCCTTATTTAAGCATTTATTAGTGATTTCTGACCAAGAACTATAAATGTTTCTTTGGAATTTTTAATGTTGTACTTTTTCTAAATATTGTAATTATCTTTCTTTTTCGTCTACTTTAATTAAATTTCTTAACATTCGACATAGTTAATAAACTTTATCTATTTTACTCCCTAATCCAAGTTATAAAACATTCATTGAATTTAATATAAATATAATTTATTTAATAATATATTAATATTAATAAACTTAATTATATTTTTCTTAAATTTATTTTTAAATGTTTATTTATTGAAATGATATAAATGAAAAAAATGTAAATTGGAAGAAGAATTATTACAAATAATTAAATTATTTTAAGTTAAAGAATGTATTTTGCTGAATAATATTAATTTACATTTACCTAAATGTTTTTTTAGTATATTCTAAGTATAACATCTCAGTTTTCGAATAAAGATTTAAATTAAAAATGATTCGATTTCAGAATATAATTTTGGAAATATTTAATCCAATTATTTTATTTATTTTATTGTTGTTCAATTATACAATTTTATCAAAGAAATACTCTTAAATAATTTTATGAATGAAATACTCTAAATAAGAGCGCTTTAAAATGTAATAATTGAATTTATTAATTCCACTTGCATAAAATGCTTTAAATTTTATACAAATTATTCAGTCTTTAAGAACAATTTATGTTCGATAAATGATACTCCATAATTTATCATTAAAATACATAATTTTACAAGACAACCTTTACCTTCATCTTTTCAGTTACATTGTTGTAAAAAAATATTGTGAATCTTCTGAAATATGCATTAATTATCAATCTAATAATAACTGATTAAATAAAAACTAATTCAAAAAATTCATTAGAAAATTAACCATTGTGGGAGAATTTTTTTTTAAATTAACTTTTTAAATTTATCACTAAAAATCAATATTATATAAAAACTATTGAAAAAAATATTACTAATCGTAAATCTTATGAAATAAAAATTTAACAATACCGAAAGTAGGTTTCATAAAAAAATATTTTTTAAGAACTAATATCAATAAATTGTATATATGTATTATCCACACTTTACATAAAACATAATTTTGCAAGATGAAATAAAAATTAATAATACCTAAAACTATACAGATAAAATATTGACATTATTAAATAAGAGTTCGTTAAGAATTAAAAATCGCGTTAATCCATTTTAAAACTAACTATTATGCGAGATATAGTATCAGTTTTCTAAAAATTCAGTTTTCAAACAGTCTTAAGGAATAAATTATGTTGGACATTCGTGGTCTTACTACAAAATTGTAAAAATTGTTTATCCAAACATTATCATTAAAAACACATATTATCGCAAGATAAACTAAAATTAATAAATAACTCAATTTTCGAAAAGTGCTTAGACTAATTTTTATGAATAATTCACAATTTATCGTTAAATACACATCATTTTATTAGATAAAATAAAAAATAATAATACATAAAAAGAATACAGATAAATTGTTGAGAAAATATCCTGAATAGTAGCTAATCTATTGAAATATGTACTTCAAGAACGTAAAAAAACATTTTAAATTTATTCTTATACAAGAAATACTTTCGGTTTTCTTACAATTAAGTTTTCAAATAGACTTTCAAATCTAATAATATTTGACCACCGAGGTTCAACCAAGAAATTATATCAGTTTCCAAACAGTCTTAGGAACAAAATATTTTTGACAAAATTATATGAATAATTCACACCTTATCGTTAAAAACAGATAATTTAGAGATAAAATAAAAACAATGCAGATATATTATTGAGAAATTATCATGAATTTACTGAAATATACAATATCCATCAATATTGCAATAACTGATTACATATGAATTCAAGAACGTAATAATCCATTTTAAATTTATTTTTATTCAGGAAATACTTTCGGTTTTCTTATAATTAAGTTTTCAAATAATCTTCAAAAACTAATAATGTTCGACCACCGATGTTCTACCAATAAATTACATAATATTTAAAAATAAACTAAAAATCAATAAAAATTGTTAGAAAATAAATCATAAATTTATATGAAGCTTAAATACAAATTCATCTCTAGTTCAAGAACTATAATTGAATTTTAAATTTATTCTTAAAATTCAGTTTTCTAAAATTAAATATTTTGGAGAAATGGTATTGTTTTATTTGAAATTTTCAAACAGTTTGTAGTAGCAAATTATTTTTGACAAAATTGTATAAATAATTCACACTTTATCGTTAAAAACAGATAAATTTGCGAGATAAATAAAACTCAATAACACCTAAAAACAATTCAGATAAATTGTTGGAAAAAAATATTATGAATCGAGGCAAATCTATTGAAATATGCTATCTATAAATCTCAAAATAACTGATTCATTTAAAAATATTTATGGTTTGATTATTACAACAGATATCCAAACAGAAATATTTTCAATGTGTATGAAATCAAACTGCAATTGGCTACTGATTGCTTTTTGTGGTCAATTTATCTCCATTATTCGATGCATTTTAATTTTATTCATTACAGCAAACTCTACTTTCTATACACCTAATTTAGGCCAAACATAAACATTGAATGTAAAAAAAATAGTACTGAACATACAATAGGAAAATAGTAAAAAAAAATCTTAATAATCTTCCAGCCATAAGCTTCACCTATACTTGAGTTTGTCGATGAGAGTTCTGTGCAAAACGTCCTTTATTGCTGGTCATGACAATGCAACGTAAGCGTATTAAACGAATAAAAAAGGATGTAAAGAGTGTAGTTTCGATTTCCCTCCGGTTCACTCACTTCCTGTTATTACAATGCGGATTATTGTGCAAACCGTTTTATATAAAAAAAAAAACCATCGTACTTCATTTAATTGCTCTCAATATTTTGCCTTAAAAATCATACAAGACTTACTGGAATTGCATAAACTTATTATAAAAAAATAAATATAAATACATTTATTTTTACAAAATCCACGTCGATAAAAGAAAAGTAGTTTTCTGAATTTCTATTTTAAAATTATTGCGCATTAAAGTGCATTGCATTTACAATTCTAGTACATTTTAATGAATAATAATAGTGTAGCAAATGTAAGCACTCCAAGATCGGAATCAACGTATCACCTGTTGAAAGCCAAATTAGAATTGCAAATTCCTGTACTCACTGAGGTAGTGTTCATGACTAGTTATTTCCCGTATACTGCACTTTGGCCTTATTTTTGCTGTGCATCTATAAACCACAAAATGGTTGCATGCTAATGTAATTTAATTTGATCTCATCTTAATTTACTAATAATATTTTATTTAAATGACCGCTGATACAAATAAATCTATTAGTTGAATAATTGACATACATAATTATTATTATTAGTATTCAAAGATCAACCAATGAAATAGATAATATCATGTTTTTTCATGTAAAATTAAAAATGTAAAAGCTGTGTTCAAAATGGATGCCGTATTTGGCAATAATTACAAATTTCTTAAATGTCTTTGAATCATTTTAACACGAATAAAATTGTTTTTGTTGATCGATTTATAACTATGGATTCAAGTGCATCAAACAAAACAAAGATTGTTCTAACAGCAGGAAAAGTTATGGCATTATTTTTTTGGGATGCAAAAGTATTTTTTGTTAATAGATTATCTTGAGAAAGGTAAAAGAATTAAGTTAAAATATTATACAAATCTGTTGGATCAATTAGATGGAAAGAGATATGGTTTACACTAGCTCACCAGAGTGTTTTGACCTTGGTAAAAATTAACGAATTTAAGTATGAATTGCTTAAACATTCATCTTATTTACTAACAGATTTAGCTATTAGTTAGACTACCAATTATTCCCAAACCTGAAAAAATAGTTTTTGAAAAGAGTTTTTTTGTCCAAATAATTATAAATATGGTATAGAATTGTTAAAAAATGTAGAACTAAATATATTGAGCTACAAGGCATTTATATTGAAAAATAAAATAATTTTGTACCACAAATTTAATTTTTACTGTTCGCTTTCAAAACTCGTATTTATCTCTTAAATTACTTTATCTATATAATTTCTTTTGTTAAGCTTTTTGTTTTGATTTATTTTTATCATAATAAAAAAAATGCAAAGCCAGAGATTGTAGAGACATATTTGTTGTAAATTATGCTGTTTTTATTTAATTTAAAAGAAGCTACTTAGACCATCTGCAATATTTGTGGAAATATAATAAATCTTCAAAAGTGCTATAGATGGTTTTAAAAGTTCAGAAGTTGTGAGTGAATTAAAGGACAACCCAAAATCAGGAAGATCTTTTTAAAAAATATGATAACAATGTAAGCGTAGTCCAATCTGCATAAAATAATTATGAAATTACCCCAAGAACTCTGTTATCCATAATCAACAGTGAAAGATTAGCTGAAAATGCTTGGAAAGAAATAGGAAAAGAATTGCACGAAAATAGTATTCTACAGTACAATAATGCAAGACTACATGCAGTAACGATTACGTAGGACCAAATATAAGAGCTTGATTTACAAGTTCTACAACATCTAACACAATCACTTAGGAGTTTTTAGCTTTTTATTCGATTGAACATTCGCTTCGAGACACAAAAGTGTGAAATTACTTGGAGTCATATTAATGAGGAAGATCATAGATTTTTAACATCATATTTTTTGTCGTGTTAAAAAAGCATTTCTTTCCACTTTTGGTTTTGAGTAAATTTATTATTATTATTATAATAGCACGTCAGTTCAAAAATTTTAATACTTTTCCCTTTAAGGATTACTTAAACCTTACCTAAACTTAGACAAAGAGAATGAAAATAAATATATTAAATAATGAACAAAATATACAAGGAAATTGAACTTCATATGTACAAATAAAGAAGTAGAGAGGAAAATATATAAAAATGTATTCTCGTATCTGTTTTTCTGTTATGGATCCGAAATACTATTCGGAAAATCGATACATTTTATTTATGAAAACAAAATTATTGTTAAATCGAAGTTTCTACAATACGAAATTTCAACAACCTTAATTTAAAGTGGCAAATTAAAAATAAATTTAAAAACAAATAGTACATTTTTTGTGCCGTTTTTTTATGCGGTTTTGGAGTCCTCGATTAGTCCTGTTTCAAAGATTCCGGGATAGAAGCAGAGTTTTAATTCAAACAAATAGATGCATTTTACATATTTACAAACAAGAATAATGATAATAAAAGACTTACTTAGTTAAGTTTTTGTAATTTGTATATTATTAATAAAATATAAAGTCAGAAATTAAGCATTTTGTATTATTTAAGTTGTCACATCTATTGTTATTAGAAAGAAAATTTTTATTACCCACAAAATAATCAAAATTTTTAAAATTAAATAAGTAGCAACACGTTCAAACCTGTTTTTATAGGATTTATTTTTACGCATTTTGAGAATAACAAGCTGAGGTATTCCCCTAATCTCACATTACATATATGAAATTCACAAAATGTTTTGTGACGCAGATTATGAATTTCTACGAATCTAATGAAATATGTGCTATCTATAAATCTCTCATTATCTCGTTAATTGACTAATATTTATAGTATATTTATTACGTTTTATACAAATCATTATATTTTTAATTTGTAAAAAATTATTTGCCTCTTAATAGTAATTTTTATTGCATCAATAAATTATAACTACAATAAAATAAACAAACTTAATACAATAAAAATAAAATACCTGTTGCCTCTTATTTTAATAATATAATTTATCAATGTTTAACGTCAATTTTAGTGTCTCCCTTCTTTATGACTACAAATACTGGTAACGAACTAACACGTCACTCAATAAGTTTGTAGGATCATATATAGATGTCGCCTCATTCAACAAATTCATATAATTTTTAGGAAGTACCAACCTTCATTAGACGTCTGTCAAAATTTCATGGCAATGTGACTTTTAGTTCACAAGGTACAATCGTTTTACTGACAATACTTTTATAATCAATTGAACATCTGATTTTGATAAATTTGTTATTAAAATATTGCTTTTTAAGGGAAAAAAACCGTGCAAGCAAAGCAATGGCTTGAGAAGTGTTATGGGGAGACAGAGATAAATAGTAGAGAAGTAGTTTGCTGATTTTAATTGCAGTTTTTCCATTGTTTTGAAAATTACAGAAGTAGCGTCACTGAAACCACTATATCTTATGAACTAAACGTCGTGATTACCATTAAATTTTGACAGGCGTCGTCTAATGGTTGGTACTTCCTAAAAATCATATGTATTTGTCGATAGAGGTGTCATCTATATGTCATCCTACAAACTTACTGAGCTAGGTATAATATGGTTCATTAGATAGAGTTGTATAAGAGATGAATAGATTCATGAGTGGCAATCCTGTCACGATATTTTAGTGTCTCAAAAAAGGATAATTTACTTTAGGATGTATAACATTGTCTCATCCAATAACTTGTTCAAGTAGCTACAAATACACACAAAAAGCCGACATCCATTGCAGGTTTAGGTCAGGATATTGCTTTGCAGAATGAGTTGGTATGATTCAGACAAATTTGATTCTGGCGAAGTATTTTCTTCAAATGTCAACAACAACACCAAGCTTTCCAAAAATCTAATCCCACTGCCAACTTCTGTAACATCTCTCATAGCCTCTAAAGTTGAGATCTTTACACCTCACTGCTAAACTTGAGAACTACCACATGTAAATGAAACAGACGTCAAGAAACAAACCAATATGTCACTCTGTATTACTGGTTGCTGATTAAGACTCTTAATACACAGTCGCATTCCTTCCGACACTCGTCCCAGTTCATTTATACTGAGTAGCAAAGTCCAGGCTTGAATATTGTATAATGTTTATATTCTCTGTTACTTGTATTATAATTTCCTATGGAGCACATAGCGGATATTGACGAAATTGTGTAAAGGCTAAGTGAGTGAAAGTGGTGAATTGGAAAAAAGAAAAACTACAAATAACAATAAAATTGTAAACACACTACCTTCTCATATCTTCAAGGTGTCAGCTATTGCATGCAACTTCACTTTATGGTCTTTCAAAACTATTTTGTGGACTTTTTTTTATGTTTTCCGGAATAACTACCGATTTTGGACGACCATTATCGGTGTTTGTACGACCGCGTTTAAATTCAGCATACCACTCAATAATAGTTGATTTCCCTGGTACAGAGTTTCCATAACGCTTATAAAGCCACAGTTTGTCTTCAACAGTATTTTTCCCCATCAAAAAACAATGTTTAATTAACACACCAAATTTTTTTATACATTGTTTTGAAAGTTACAAAACTGGAGTCACTAAAACCTGTAAACTAATTGTCATAATTCATGAAATTTTGACAAGTATCGATTGAAGGTTGGTACTATTTAGAAATCATATGATTCAACAGTGTTGCCATATATATGTTATTGAGTGATGTAATATATAAATACTTCCATTGATACAAAAAAAAAAAAAAAATAAATACTATATATAAATCTTACAATAAATAATTATAAGATAATACTAGAGAAATAACGTGAAAGCTTAATCAAAAACAAAGATTTATAAACACAACATAACTAGTGTCACTAAGCTGAACTACGATTCGATGACTGCGCCATCACAGTTGTCATATATAAAATTTTCATAAGCATATTTTTTATATAAAGAATTGTGCGGTTAACACTTTATTTGTATTATCCCTGCTGTCATCGAAGTCTTTAATTTCAGTAATACCTCAAAGTTACGTGATAGGTAGATCCGATGGAAAGAGAAATACTTAATATCAAAAACTCTAATTTCACGTAAGGCTTTATGTATTTATTATTAGCCAATTGGTACACCTGGCAGTTGTTTTATTAAAGATATATTTACATATAAAACTCATGATTTAATTATACATGACAAATTTTCGTCAGCTTTTGCGCTTGGTAGTTTATTGGTGACCAAAATGTTAGATTAACAGTATTTCAAGACAAATATCACAAAATGACTAATATTCTTTATTTATAAGATAGTACTTATTTTAATATTTTATTTACTTAATCTCAAGATTTGTTCATATCCTACCATGTACCATTAAAATGCGCTTTTGTGTACCTTGTAGATCCAGATTTGGACGAAGCTTTTAAATAATGTTCATATGTGTTGGTCCTTTGTGTTGGTATTACACGGTCTATCATCAAAGATAGAAGAGCTTGGTTTAACTCAATCAAAGCAAAGTGTTTGTATTGGGAATCGAGGGAAGGCTAAAAATCGACAAAGCAATTTAGACGCGAGCGGGTCGAGAAGTTTACAGGTTCGCAACAGCCTCGAAACATTTTCTCAAATTGGATATATCGATGTACGTAATTAGTTTAGGCTGCGTGCGAGACGATGGAACATTTATCAGGTAAAATTCATTGGCTGCGTTCGGGAAGCTGTCAACGGCAGAGGATCTGCGGTTCTTCCTCGCCCGTGTTCATCCACCGATTCACTCCGCCCTCCTATTTATATTTGATCGTTTCGCATCGTTTCACCCCTGGCGATAATTAACCCACAGACAGCACTGATTTGTATTTTACACGGAAACATTTCAATGGAACGCTTTTACCTTGTTTGACGATATGTAAAAAAAATAACAAATAAAAAAAAACAGAATATTATCAAAATTTTACATACGTTTTTGATGAAAGAACTTGTCTAGTTAATCGATTCAAAGAGTATAGTATCATATTTTATTTTCATTTCCAATAACCGAAGTTGTTATCTACACTTTTATAATGGCACGTCAGTGCAAACTAAATTTTAAGTGACAAAATAAATACTTTAAAAAAATCGTACATCATTTTTAGAAATATAAAAGACAGTTTTCTTTTTTCATTTATTCAATCTGATCTTTTTGTGAAGTTTATTTTTATACTATATAAAAAAATAACAAATTAAAAAGAACTTACAACGGTCCATATTATTATGAAGATTTTACGTAAGTTTTTGACGTTTATATAATAACTAGTAACTGAAATAACTGAAGTTGTTATCTATTTTCATAAATAAATGTGTATTTAATATAATATTCCATGACACTACT
Source organism: Nicrophorus investigator (assembly GCA_963457615.1). Taxonomy (NCBI): domain Eukaryota; kingdom Metazoa; phylum Arthropoda; class Insecta; order Coleoptera; family Silphidae; genus Nicrophorus; species Nicrophorus investigator. The sequence goes on from OY735143.1 coordinate 16,526,425, forward strand.
TTTAAAATTAATTTAAATTAATCATTAAAATTAAATTAAATGAGTACTTAATTATAATGTTCATTTGTGCCAATTAAAATGTTTACTTCCTATTTAATAATTAATGTTTCTAATTAATAATAATTATTAAAAATAACTGGTATGAATTACTACTATTTTTTTAATATAATTTAAATCTGGTGACAGAACCTATAGGATATCTTAAGATCAGGAATTGTGTTTGATGAGACTTGTCTCATTATAAGCTATTTAAACTATCACAACTAATGTTTATTACTACCAATTAGAAAAATGTTGGTGTTCCGGGATTAATAATCTCTGAACAGCGTGGATTATCTTGTTAAGTCGTTGTGGAGTTATAAAAGGATTTATGAATATTAAACACAATATTCTTAGGTAACTTTTTTATACAAATTAGTGTTTTTATTGAAAAATCAACTAGATGTCTTGAATTATCAACTAAGTTTCATTCTTCTCCTAATTATTAGAAAATCCTTAGACTTGCCAACTAAGCCTATACATTTCATATACTTGAAAGTCTTAACCTGTATTTTAACTATTTATATTTTGGAACAAAGAGGGTTTTACGTAAGTCACATTCTTGGAAATATTCTATAAGCTATTCAAAACAATCACTTTTATATATTTGATGGATATATAATATATGCGTTTTAATGATTAAGAAGGAAGTTGCAGGCTTAACGAATAAACATATTAATTTACCACGACAATGCAAGGCCCCATTAAACTGGGAAGTTTTTAGTCTGTTATTCTCCTAATTTAGCTACTACCACATAATAAATGTACAAAAAAAAAATCAAAATTTAACCTAAGTTCAAAACCATTTGATCGTCTATTTTCATTCAAAATCCATAAATTTTTCTGAAAGAACAGAAAAAGTACTTAATATTTTGAATTTATAAATTATATGATAGAATAAAGATTTTCGTTAATATAATAAAAATAATGCATTTCTTTTGGTTCCCCCTAATATAATTCTGGGACGGGAAGTAAATATACATGAATGAAGAATTTAAATTCAAGAATTTCAATGGAATTACAAAATTTTATGTTATTCAAAAAATAATAAATGTTGGTAAACTTGAGAATAATTAAAATTTATATATATTTTGAAGAAAAAAAAATACTTCAATAAAAAATAAAACCCGAAGCAATTGCAAATTTGAATTTCGTTTTAAATAAATCAATCTGTAATGTTTTTTTTATATATGAATATAAAAACTTTTGTAAAATATTTGAAATAATAATAAAATCACCAGTTGTAGCATTTAATAAAATTATAGGATATTCTTAAAAATAAATTTGATAATATTTTTTTTTTAAATATGATCGTTTTCGTATGCGGCTACTTAGAAAAGTTCTGAAAGTGACACAAGGTTATGGCATTAGTATTTTTTGGATGTAAAGCGAATATTTTTAATAGATAATCTTGAGAAAAGTAAAATAATTAACTCAGAATTATTAGATCAATAAGATGAAAAAAAATGAGAAAAAGAAACTTTTCGCACTTGTAAAGAATATGTATTCTGGCATGTTGTGCACATAATTTAAATATATAATAATATATGTAAATACAATACGTAATTATATAATAAATTTATTATATATAATAATGTGTAAATGTTGAAAATGATGAATTATATATTTAAATATATTAAGGTAAAAAAAATATACTAGAATGAGGATTTTAAATGAAATTGTAGATTTCAATGAAATTTTTAAAAGAATTGAGGAAAGTAATTAAAAAGAAATATTACTGTCGTTTTCTTTTTATGCAACTCGAGCATTCATCTATAGGACAGTTTTTTTTTCTATTATCTCCACATTTCAATTCGTCCTCCCCAATGGTTTCATCGTCATTTTTCACAGTCGCCGGTTGGATAAATTAGGGCCGCGGGTGGTTTTGTTCCGGTCCGGAAACCGGAAGCGATGAAGTCCGCCATTCGTTCGACTCATGCATTTTTAATCAGAGCCGATCGATCGTTCCATACCGAATGCTCGCATCCATTTCTATTATGAATGCCGCCTCTTACGATGCACTAAATGGATTTCGATCTACCTCTAATGGTACCATACCCTTGATGGTCGCAAACTAACTCGATCTACCTAAAATGGCCATTAATCGAGTTTCCTTCGTTTATGCGTGTTTCTTCGCTGCTTTGCCTCTCGAAGACTGAGTTTGATTAATTCCAGAACGGTAGCCGCAGATGCTCTGGGATGGTTGAGATTCGTTAAGCATGCGGAAAAGTTTGGAAAAGCAAATAGGTAGAGGGTTTGTGCCCAGCAATTTCCCTTTTCAATATCGCCTGAGCGGTGTGCGTTCAAGTTTCCAGCTTGTACCCATGTAACAAGTTTAAATCGTTACAACTTAGAAACGTTTACCTCTAAAACTACTAGCTTGCCGTTCCTACTAAGTACGTGCTTTGTCACCTGGCTAGAACCAATTTCAATTAAACGGCGCGAAAAGCATGGCAAAGAATGCTCTCTCATGCAAGCAACACACAGTAATAACAGTAACACTAAATTTCTGACTCATAATACAGCTGCATCCTCACTATGCATGAAATTAGGTATAAATATCTGTCAAGTACAAACAAACAATGTACTAAATAATTTAGTATTTTTAACATCAATAAAAGCTTAATAATAGCTGTAGTATGTCGTAACATAATATTAATTTCAATAAGAATAATTCAATAAGAATAATATACATTAATCATAATTATTTTCCAAATGTTTAAAAAACATTGCATTTTTATTTTTTCTTATAGAAAGTCTGAAAAAAAAATATTAAATTTTACAATATTTTTAATTTATCTTCAGCAATAACAACTTTAAAGAAATTACGTAAATTTTTAATTTACTATCACTATTTTCTCTAATTTATCATTTATGTTACTTAAAAAATATTATAAACATTTCTGCACAAACCGAGTGAACTTATAGTTAAATTATAACTATTTTAAAGTCACTTATATATTGGTACAGATACTAGTTAAATTATCTATTAAATTCTGCTCCTAATATACTAAAGAAAAATAATATTAAAAAACTGTATTTCTAGTAAGAATCATTGTTCAAAAATATATAATAAACTTGTGTTATTTTTTTTACTTCTATTGTTGAAATGTATGAAACAATATTAAATGAAATACATAAATATTGAATCGTTCAGAAAGTAATTTCGTTTTTTGTTTTGTTCATGAAAATGAAAAACAATTTCATTTCGAGATGGTCGAGTTCGACAAATTCCATATAGCAGCAATTTTTTTCTTGTTACAATTTCATTTTCCAGTTTGCTTTTACCAATATCTTTACCTTGTCTTCATTATCTATTCTGGCCTTCAAGAATGTGATACATCTTTAATATTATTATTTTTAGTATAACATTTTGTAAATCATCGATCGGTACATATCTTCTTCACACACTTTATATAACTTTGAATAAGAATTGAATAAGAGTGTTGCTCAAAATATGCCGAAAATAACTCTTTTTATTTTTTATATTTAGAGAAAAAATAATATTTCTAGTTCTATTAATTATTCAAAATTAGGACTATAAACTTGTTTCATCACTTTTCATACTATGTCACTTCCATTGTTGAAATATATAAACTTCATATTAATAATAAATACATAAATATTAGTTTGTTCGGAAAGTAATTTTGTTTATTGTTTTATCCATGAAAACAATTTTACAGTCACAATTCGGAAAATTTTATTTCATATTAATTTTGCAATTTGATTTACCAATTTGCTTTAATACCTTTATTTTATCTTTATCAGCTTCTATTAGACTTTCAGAACGTTGTACATCTTTAATATTAAATTGTTTAGTAAAAAATTTTGGATTTTTTTTATTACTAACATACACATTTTCCCCATACACTTTATATATGTATATTCTTGCTCTTTTCTATAATAAAAAAAAACAAAATATGTGGAATAAAGTTTTTTAAGAAAAAGTTAGACAAAAATTCGATTAACTACACTCATGGGAAAAACTAAATTACTTTCCGAATAACCCATTAATTTATGTTGAATGTTAATAGATATTATTTATATTTAAATAAATACGAAATTTAATATGTAATATATTTTATTAATTTTAAATTATAGGGAAAATTTTACTATTATAAATATTTCTGAAAAAAAAAACTGATTTTTTTTTCAAATCATAACTGATTGAACTTAGAAATATATGGAATACCGTGCTAATTTAAATTTCTTATATTGGATCCAAAATTGTGAATCTTACATTGAACATGTCTATTAATTTAACAGACACAATAATAGAGTTATTATAAAAAATTAGTTTTTTTTTTGATTGAAAGGAAATTTTGTTAAGAAAAGTATAAAAATTTACTGAGAATATTATACAATTCTTAAAAGAAATACTTGTTTTTATTTCAAAATTTTTCAAACTGCCCTTGAAGGAAATTTACTTTAATTGACAAAGCAAATTCATAAATATGAAATAAATATAAAGGAATATTGCGAATCTCAACAAGACAAAATTTAAAGTCTTATTATAAAGTATATGATTTGGTACAATTATATAAGATATATTTCATATAAATAATAAACACTGTGAAATTAACAATAAAAAAAATACTGAATTGTATATTTTTTCTTATTATAAGTTTTGCTCTTCCTTCTTCACGGGTCCGATTCAGTCATAATAGTACGTAATAGTAAATATAAAATGTATTATAATACAATACAAATAAAATTGCACTAATTACTATAATTTCAATTTTTCAAATTATAAATATCAAGCAAAAGTTGATTATTTTTACTTGGTAAATAAAATATTGTGTATTTTAATACTGAGACTTTTGCTTCAGATTATGCAAATATTTATAGTGGAAAAAAATATTATTAACTAATTTAAAACTAGCCAGTTATATATTTTTATTAAAAAAATGTCTATAATAATTAATAATTTAAAGTTCTCATAAAATTTTTACTGTTCTTCATATTGTGTTTTTCTTTCATTTTATACACTAAAACTATCTACGCCCGCTGTTTTAAAATAATTATCTGAGAATGTTAAATACTTTTCCTTTTGAAATTTTGAAGTTAGGTTTAGAATCAGAACAATAAATTTAATATGATTATTAAGAAACACAGTTAAATTATTGCTATGTTAAAAGTAATTAAATTATATAATATAATTTAGATATAAATATATAAAATTAAGTAGTATGAAAATAAATATTAAAATACATGAAAATACTAAATTTCATCATATTTTCATTTAATTTTCAATTTATACATAGATTTTAATTAATTTTTTCATATAGCAAATATATATTATATTCTATAATCTCTGTACGCATTTTGTTACTGATGAATCTTTAGTTCTATCGTTCTCGTATCAGAGCCACACATTCTAAAGATTAGTTAAACTTATATTTATTTAGTTAAAATATTTTTAATTTCTTTAAAATTTACATTCAACTATATTTTATATAAGTAGATGTAATATTTTACGTATTGTGTTATATATCTTCATAGAAAGTCACTAAGAAATACTTATATGGAAATATAGTAAAAAATAAAAATGAGGATGTCCAAACGCCTTGATTTTTAGAAAATTTCGATCAAAATAATATTTTTTAGTAAAAATTATTTAACAATCAATATGAAAAGAAAGTTCCGTTTAATTAAATAATTTCATGAAACGTAATCTATTTGTATTTAATAAATATTAATAATTAATTTCTAAAACTCATTACGCTTCATCTCAAATAAGAAAAATAATGGATGAAAATTTCCTGAGATTAATCTGAGTCAAATTCTACATCAAAGAATTTTACATCATTTCAAAACAAATATTACATAAAAACGTGTATCACATTATTATTATTTAACAAAATATAAACTAATTTAACATTTTATTCACGAATTAATTTGCTTTAACTTTATTGTTACAAATCACACGTTACCAATATATTTTTACAACTTAAATCTAAAAACATAATGTTCACATTACAATTACAGTCATATCTCGGTTAACGTTACCAAATGATAACAAAGCTTTTATATAACAAATTCCACAATTTTAACATAAAATTATATTTAATTATATACAAAAATGTAGTATGAAAATAAATATTAAAAATACAAAATACATAAAATACATTTTGCCATATTTTGATTTAATTTTCAATTTATTATATAGATTTTAAATTATTTTTTCATTTTGTTAGTCAAGATCAGAGCCACACATTTTAAATGTTACTTCAACTTATATTTAATTTAAGCCTTTTTTTGTTTCCTTTAAAATTTTTATTTGACTGTATTTTAGATAAGTAGTTGTAATATTTTACCTATAGCGTGGATTCAGCATTGAATTGAAATTTCCGACAAATATAATGTGAACTTTTGATTCAATTCATTCGTTATCATATATAGTAGTATAATAATTTATCGTTTTGGGTCTTTTCAGGTGATTTTGGGTGGAGGTCGTCGACACTGGCTTCCTAAGGTCGCAAACGATCCCGAGCTGACGAAGGAGGAAGGCCGGCGCCTAGATGGGCGCAACCTCATCGACGACTGGGTCCGAGATAAAAAGAAGCGAGGCTTAAAGGGCGAGTACGTCTGGAACAAGGGGCAGCTCGATAAAGTCGACCCGAATCAAATTGACCACTTGCTTGGTGAGCAGAACTGAATGCAGAAAGTAGATAGAAAAAAAAAACTCTAAACTACCGATACTACTCCCTTTCACTTCCAATTCTCTTCACTTTTCCTTCCCCCCTTTCTTATTCAGATAATTCAATAACATACACGTTCTTAATCGAATGATTTCCAAGTAGGAAACTGCTTCGACTATTTTCCTTTGCCTCCGGAAACGCCGTGCTCTGCGGGTGTTAGTTAATTGGTAGTTAATTTGATCTTGAGGTTACGAGCCGAGACAAACTCTAGTAACTCACATAATCTACAGCCCCTCCAGTAAATTAATACGTTTCTCTCAGAGATTGCTCTTAATCTTTGAACCACTTAAAACGTTATTGTTTTCTAACAAAACACATAATTACAATTAATTTATTCAAAACTCAATTAATTGATTGATAATTATTCAAATTCAACTCAGGTAATCATTAATGTATTATTAGTAATCAAAACATAATAACACATTATTATTTAAAAACATTTTTTCACAAATTAATTGAATAAATCGATTGAAAATTTTATTATTTTTTAAAAAAACCCCAACTTAATTCATTGATAAATAATTCATATTCAACTCAGATAAGTAATATATTAACTTATAAATTAAAATCTTAAAAAATAATTATTTACAAGCCTGAAGATCTGCAAAATTGGTTTCAATAAGTGGATGAAATGAGTGAGAAAATGGTGTACGAAGTGAGGGATGTTTGCTGGACCAATCCTTGAATTATCTTTTGAACATTGCCTGTCCTGCAGCTCATTGAAAAAAAAAATACAGTCATACCTCGGTTAAAGTTACCAAATGTAAACAAAGCTTTGATAATATAATAAAGTCCCATTTATCATTAAATTATATTTACTTTTAATGTGGAAAGAAAATAGAGAATTTATACTTTACTATGAAGAAATTTACTAAATGTATAGTTAAGCACTTTTGTTCTGAACTAAAGCCTTATTCTAAAAAAACAAATTTGAAGAAAAGATTATTTTCTTATTAAATATTATTCATGTATTTCTGTCAATGTTGTAATTCTTCCAGTAAATACTATTTCTCTAATTCAATCTTATTAAGCATCGAACATTAAAAAGAGGATTAAGAGGATATTTTTTTGGAAAATTATATCTAGAAAGTTGAAAATATCGACAGATCTTGAGAGAATATCATTAAGAAATACTTATACGGAACAAAATATAGTCAAAAATTAAAAATGAAGTTATCAAAATGGCTTAATCTATAGGTTTTAGAAAATTTCGATGAAAACAATGTTTTTTTAGTAAAAATTATCATGATTTATGAATTATTAAGCAATGAATGTGAAAAGAAATTCAACAAGTTTTTTTAACAATTAATAAGTAATTTTTTTTGAAATCTCATTAATTTTCATTTCAAATAAGATAAATAACGTAAAAATCAAAATAGTACGCTTCACTGCAAAATGAAATTTTCTTAAGATCGTGCATTATTATTTTTGTATTTTGTTAAATTAATTTAATATTTTTTACAACTAAATTAAGTGATAAATAATTCAAATTCAACTCAAATAATTCATATATAATGTGCAAGTTTTATGTAAAAATCTTGTTCACTAAATACTACTTTCCAAATACAATCTTATTAAACGTCGAACATTAAACAACTTAATTGAAGGACAAGAGGATTTAGAAGAAATTGAAGTTAAAATTTTTTGGAATAACTATATCATTATATAGTTGTTGAAACCATTGATATTTCTTGAGAGAAAGTCACTAAGAAATATATACTTGGAACAAAATATAGTCAAATATTAGAAATGAATTTATGGCTTAATGTTTTAGAAAATGTCGATGAAAACAATGATTTATCTCTAACAGTTTTATCTCTAGATTTTAGTTTTTTTTTTACGAAAATAATGGAACTTTCTCTCAAGATTTACCAATGGTTTTAACTCCAATTTTATAATGTGGAAAGCAAATATAAAAGTTTAGTTTAGAATATATTTACTAAATGTATTTTCTTCTAAAATTAAACAGTATTGTCAAAAAACCATTTCAAGAAAAAATCCTTTTTTTATTAAACATTGTTCATGTATTTTTGTCAAACTTTGTAAAACTTTCTGGAAAAACTATATTATAAGATAGTTAAAAATATTAATAAATCTTAAGAGAAAGTCACTAAGAAATACTTTCAGGAACAAAATATGATTAAGAGTTAAAAATGAACTTAACTAATTGGCTTAATCTATAGGTTTTAGAAAAATTCGATGATAATAATATTTTTTTTAGTGATAATTATCCTGATTTATGAATTATTAAGCAATGAATGTGAAAAGAAATTGAACACGTTTTTTTAACAATCAATCAATCAATAAGTAATTAATCACGAAAACTAATTGATCTTCATTTCAAATAAGAGAAATAACCAATGAAATTTTCATGAGATTAATCTGAATAAAATTCAACATCAAAGAAGTGCTTTTTACTGCAGTACGAAAATTACTTAAGAGCATGAATCATTATTATTTAATGAAATACAAACTATTTGAATATTTTTTCACACATTTTCCTTTTATTACTAAACATTGTTCATGTATTTCTATCAATGCTGTAATTCTTCCAGTAAATACTACTTCTCTCATTCAATCATATTAAACGTCGAACACGAAACAACTTAATTGAATGAGAGGATCAAGAGGAAATTAAATTTAAAACTTTTTGAAAAAACTATATCATTAAAAAATTGAAAACGATCATAGATCTTGAGAGAAAGTCATTAAAAAATACTTGGAACAAAATATGGTCAAAAATTAGAAATGAATTTATGGCTTAATGTTTTAGAAAATGTCGATGAAAACAATGATTTATGTCTAACAGTTTTATCTCTAGATTTTAGAATTTTTTTACGAAAATAATGGAACTTTCTCTCAAGATATATCAATGGTTTTAACTCCAATTTTATGATGTGGAAAGCAAATATAAAAGTTTAGTTTACTAAGAATATATTTACTAAATGTATTTTCTTCTAAAATTAAACAGTATTGTCAAAAAACCATTTCAAGAAAAAATCCTTTTGTTATTAAACACTGTTCATGTATTTTTGTCAAACTTTTAAAAACTTTTTTGAAAAACTATTTTATTAGATAGTTGAAAATATTAATAAATCTTAAGAGAAAGTCACTAAGAAATACTTTCAGGGGAAAAAATATGATTAAGAGTTAAAAATGAAATTAACTAATTGGCTTAATCTATAGGTTTTAGAAAAATTCGATGAAAATAATATTTTTTTTAGTGATAATTATCCTGATTTATGAATTATTAAGCAATGAATGTGAAAAGAAATTGAACACGTTTTTTTAACATTCAATCAATAAATCAATAAGTAATTAATCACGAAAACTAATTGATCTTCATTTCAAATAAGAGAAATAACCAATGAAAGTCATTAAGAAATACTTGGAACAAAATATGGTCAAAAATCAGAAATGAAGTTATCCAAAAGGCTTAAGTTTTTAGAAAATTTCCATAAAAATAATTTTTTTTTTAGTAAAAAATATCCTGATTTATGAATTATTAAACAATGAATGTGAAAAGAAATTTTCGAAAACTCATTAATTTTCATTTCAAATAACGAATAAAAATTTTCTGAGATTATTCTGATTAAAATTCTACATTAAAATAGTACGCTTCACTGCAAAATGAAAATTTCTTAAGATCGTGCATGATTATTATTTTTGTATCTTGTTAAATAAATTTAATATAATTCATATATTACATGAATCTTCTATGTTAAAATTTTGTTCACATTACAATTACAATCATACCTCGATTAACGTTACCAAATGTTAACAAAGCTTTGATATAACAAAGTCCACAATTTCAAGTCCCATTTAACATGAAATTATATTTACGTGTAATTTGGATAGCAAATATACAAACTTAGTTTACTAAGAAGATATTTACTAAATGTATCGTTAAACACTTTTGTTATTAAGTAAAATAATATTATCAAAAAACAATTTGAAGAAATTTCATGTATTTCTGTCAATGTTGTAATTCTTCTAGTAAATACTGTTTCTCTAATTCAATCTTATTAAGTGTCAAACATTATAAATCTTAATGAAACAAGAAGATTAAGAGGAAATTAAAGTTAAAACTTTTTAGAAAAACTATATCATTATAAAGTTTAAAAAATTGATAGATCTTAAGAGAAAGTCACTAAGAAATACTTACATGCAACAAACTATGGTCATCTGTAGAAAATCTTGATGAAAATATTGATTTTTATTAAAAAATATTGAACAATAAATATGAAAAGAAAAGTTTTGCTTAAAGAAATAATTTCAATTCATTTTCATCTAAAATAAGCGAAATAACGGATGAAATTTTCCTGAGATTAATCTGAAGCAAAATCTACATCAAAGAAGTGCGCTTTACGACAGAACAAAAATTCGTTAAGATCTTGCATCATGCAAATTTGTAAAAAAATATAGTAAAACGTAATAATTTAAATTAAAAACTAAAGTAATTTATTGCTTTACATTAAAAATTATATTTTTATTATACGCAAATTAATTTAAATAACGGAACATATGTAACGTTTCAGCTCTTAATTAACTTAATGAGACATGGAGATTACAAACTTTGATAACGATATGAAATAACTTTTGTAATTTATTACATTCCACTAAATTAATTTATATCTTGTGGAGGATGCTGTTAATGTTTTGGGTAACCTGAAGTGATGTTGTTTTCTACTAAATATACAAACAAGGTTATTTCATTATTATATGCATCATTTAATTAATAAATAAATATAAGTTAACTTCTGAGATTTTAATGAAAAGTTACTTAAGTCATATACCAGACTTATAGATTAATTATTAATAAAAATCAGATATTAGTTAAAAGATCTCCGACATGCTAATATAAATATAATCGTTCCGGTCTTTAATCACAGAAATAATTATGTTCGAAAAAGATTCCACAAAAATGGAATGGTATTTTACATTTAAATTTTTTAAATATTTTTTTCAAAAAAATGTTCATAATATTTTTTTTTCAATTTCCACAACCTAATATTTGAGTAATATTTTATTTTTATGAATGGTGAAAGTCAATTTTCCTAAATATTGAGATATATGAGATTTCGCGTTTTAATAGATTTAGAAATATTAATAAACATTTGTAGTTTCTATACGTTTTTGAGGTGACAAATATCAAAACTTTTGAGTTAAATAAAATACATTTTAAATTATTTTGATTATTGTTCATATTTTTAAATATTCCAATTAATATAATTAAAAACTTATTTATACTTCATTTATTCTTAGTAAAAGTTAATAAATTATAAATTAATGGTTTAATAGAATTATTTTCAATGTTTGCGTAACAAGTCGTATGCAAAATAATTGTACACTCATATATTAATTAATTGCTTGTTAAAATTACAAACTGTGTCAACAATCTGAAGTAAGTTTTGTAATTTATTATCTTCCACTAAATTAATTTGTATCTCGCATGGGATTCAGTTTATATAAGATTCATTTAAAACATTATAGTTTGGTTAATTAATTTTGTAAAATATTACTGTTATATTATTTTATTTCTAAATATCTATAAATAGTTATTACTAAATTTTTATTCATATAATATTATTAAGCAACAATCATGTATTTTTCTAAAACAAACCTCAGGTAAAGTCTACAACTTGGTACTAAGTAGTTGTGAAGTCTTATAAATTGTACTTAGAAACTTGTATAAGTATACCGTAACTCGTCCATCCGATGATTAACAAAAACTGCGAGAATCGCAAGAAGCTGCAGCTTTATAACTTTGTAATATTAAAACTTGAAATGAGTATTGATATAAATAGTCGTATCCGAGTATTTGTTTTCTTTGATTATTACAGATATTTACAGTATTTGATTTAAAGATCAAAACTTTATTTTTATGATAACTTTAAATTAATTTTACTTATATTTAAGTTACTTGTTTTATCCAAATATTTTCTTCTAGTGCTGAAAAATATATTTTCGATACTTTTTGTATTTAGAACAACTATTTTATAAATATTACTTGGGCAAATTGAAAAGTTTTGAAAAAAATATGTCGTATTTTCATAAATTTTTGCATTCAATTGATTTAACAGAATTGTATAATATTTGATACTTTACATTTTTTAAGATAATATATTAAAAAAAATCCTTTTGCAGCCCAAAAAACTGGTATAATAACCTTTTCTACTGATGGAATAGTTTTTTCCTTCTTTGATGCACTTGATTCAATTTCCAACTATTATTTAAATTGATTATATTTGGTGTGTAGTGAACAAAGTTTTATCCATAGTTATGAATCGATGAACAAAATAAATGAAGTTATATTCTTGCTAAACCGATTTAAAGATGTTAACATTCAGTGGTTCCATACTAAACAATTTTGTGGTGACAAATATTAAAAGTTTTGAGTTATATTGAAATTTCTTATTAATTAAATTTTGTTGATTATTGGACATATTTCTAATTCTTCCACTTTTTTCAACTTTAAGTTTCACAGTATACAATTTTATAGTGACAAATATTAAAAGTTTTGAATTATATCGAAATTTCTTGAACAAAAATTAGGATTTAGTGAACAAATAGACTTACACCACTATCAAAATTATTAAATTTTAACTAATCTAATTAGTTAATGATTAATTAAATTATTTTGATTATTGGACATATTTTTAATTATTCCACTGAATATAAAATAATATAAAATTTAACTTTATTAATTCTTCATTAAAGTTAATAAATTATAAATTAATGAATCCAAATTTCATCCATAGTTATAAATCGACAAATAAAATTATTGTTATTATTACTAAATCTATTCAAAGATGTTACCACTTGTAAAAGTAAATAATTACCACAATTATCAATCCTTCTAATTTTAAGAATAATATATATACAAATGCATAATTCAATGTAAATTTAATCATATTAAAATTAAACATAAAAGAGTTCTTATTAAACTATTTGGCATTTTAACATTGAATATTTAAGGATTTCAGTCAAAAATTTAAAAAAAATCCATTTTTGATCAACATCTCATATTGCTATATTTATAAGATATTGTCAAGTGAAGTGTACTTTTCAATACATAATTGTATAAATAAGTACCGAAGCATAGGAAATCAATGCATCCCAACATAAATCCTTATATAACTGTCAACATATTCGTATTATTATACATTTTTTTAAGATATTGCATTATTATTAAAATAATACATTTTTGATATACAAAATATTTATAAAAATTGTGGAATTTTACTGATATGAGGTCTATAACAACACCGACTCAGACGATGCACATGTATCAATGATGAAATGAGTACAAGATTTCAGTGGCTACACAAAAAAAGGAATTAATCTCCGCCTTTCCTTAAATAGTTGCGTAAGGATTCCACCCAGATCCATCTTGCTACCAGCTGTTTTTTCTTTAATTTTTTTATTTATTATTTAGTTTCTAAATTATATCAAATGGAATTATATTAAATGCAATTCTTTTATTTTATTCTATAAAATATTTCTAATAATAATGAAAATAAATTTACAATTTAATGAAAATATACACTTTTTATGAGCAATATATGGTATGGCCTTCTTTAGCGCAAACTGTGCCTCTTGGTCGGTGGACAAACGAGTCGCACGCTGCACGAATGTGAACCTGCGGAATCTTCCTCCATTCACAAAAAATGATTTTTTGAGCACATCAACACTCTGATATTTTTAGTGTTGACCTACAAAATCTCCTGTACATCTGGTGACCGTGGAGGCCACTGTGCGTTTGAAATGAAGTGTGGAAAGTTGACTCTCAGCCGACAGCTCTTTCCCTCTATCGAGCCTAGTTTTTTTAACATCAGTAAGATTTTGTCCTTTTTGGAACTTGTGAGGCTTCACTTTGAGTTCGTTCTTGATATGGTTATTTTCGATATGTTGAGCTGAGCCTTCCATTGCGTTGCAGATTTTGTTTAATTCGATTTTTATCTTTTCTAACCACTTCTGCTACAGATACAGTTTTTTTCCGACCACCACTATAGTGTATTGCAACACCGCCAGTTTTATTATAACGTGCAATAATACGAGACACGATGGATTTATTTACAGGTGTTCGAGTTCGAGTTTTCCACTCAATTATAGTGCTATTTCTCTATTATATCAAAATATGGACTCTGCATTATCAGCGGTTCCAAAATTATTGCAGTTCAACTGATCCACCCTACGAAACCTAAGATAAAGCAAGGAAAACCAATTGTAATTGGGGTGATTTATATATGTCGAAGCGTAAAAGAAATTACAGTTAAAAGTGAAATGAAGGCAAGTATTTAAAAGTCTTTGTTATAAATAACACCCTCGATCATTACTTTGATTAAAGTTAATTAATAATGAATTGTAATATGCCAAAAACATTAGATCCAAATATCCAGAACGCCCAGTCTCCAAACTCTGACTGTTCCTCTTGTTTCTCTCCGGTTAGGGGGATTCGTATCTTTGTAACGTGTGGACAACACAAAAATCTCTCTATTTATTTTTATCATTGTGTTTCGATATATAATTTTTATAATTTTTTTTTTTTTTATAAATTTATGGGTGCGGTTTAGAATGCTAATTAAATATATAAAGGTTGAAAAATAGTTAATTAATTTTTGTTTTGGATTTTTTTTCTCGAGTTTCAATCTGACATGTTTCCTAATTGTACTCAAGCCTAATGGATATGCAGCACATTTAGCTGTAGGTAATTGCGCAAATAGGGATTGATGGGATCAGGATAGGGCGATCCAAGGCGACTAACGAAAAGTATGTGGATTAGACCCGTAGGGTTCGAAGCCTTGCCCAGTCCCAATCCAAACACACAGCCATACATCAATTAGGGCGATTTATGTGGCGAGATTCGCGGATGAATAAAAATTAAGTGATTTAACGGTGAACCCCCCGAATGGACTGACAGTTAATTACGGCAACGCCGATGTCATCCTGCCGGAGGAAATCCTGCATGAGTATGAAATTGATATACCTAATTAAAGGGCCATTGTCGCCGGGAAAATTCGTCCGAGCGGCGAAACGCATTTCATTTTCCAGTATAATCCAATGACGTCCTCGCGCTCGCAGCTCTTGAAAATTGCATAAAACTGTGCGCACTCCAATCAATTTAGTTGTTATTATTGCAAAGTAGTATTATCCCATTGTGCGCGAAACCGCGCCCGAAGGCTGCCTTAAAATTAATGAAATTGGCATTTGATGGGAATTAAAGTGTCGCAGAGACGCTTTAATTTTTAATTATTGCGCATGGAATCGTAATGAAGTTACAAAGCGAGTTTTGAAGCAAACAGTAATTGCGCGAATTTAACAAGTAATTAGGTAATTAGGTCCTTTTCTCTAAATGAACGCAGCTTGAATTCCTACAATAATAATAATGATATTTAATCGTTTTGGCCCAAATAAAAACGAAAACCGAAAGTCCTCGTCTTCAGTTCCATGCATCTCCGGGCGTATAATACATTTCTTGCTCAAACGTTAAATCCTAAACTCCTGCGAACGATATATCTTTCCAACTCCCAGGACCAAGAAAAGTGCGGGGCGAGTGGGATTTCTTTTAATTTTATTGCTTTCCGAGCACATATACACACTCACACGTACACCGGAGTGCACGTTTGCAGGAATTTATAAACCTCGTCGTAAAACTTTTAAATTAAATCAAATAAATTTTGAGGGCGCTCTCCGAAAATACACCTTCCTTTCCGTCCACAATCCCTGTAATGGATCAATATCTTTGATATTCGACCTTATCCTTATACAACCATTGTATTCCAAATTCATTCATTACATTTAATCCAATTAATAATATTTTTTACAACAATTCCATAATTTATCAGTTTATCAAACAATTTAAAAACTTTTAGCGTTTTATTCCAATTACAAATATTAGCCTATTCAGCACAGCCCTTTCAATTTTGAAATCTCAAGCACAAATGTAAAATATTTATTTTTTAGTACAAGAAAGAAAAAATTTACAATATTATTTTTTATATAAATAATAATAATAAAAAATATCTATAATTTATTATTGATGAAAAGCAACGTTATGTTATAAAATTGTTTAGAAAATTATAAAGTCTACAAAAAATGTCTACTGAAAATATTTTCAGTTTTATTTCTTCATAGAGAACTGTTGATATTATCATGTTAAAGCTAGATATAAATCAATAAAGAATAGTCTTATTTTGTAAATTTTTTCATGTTTTAATTTAATGTTGAATTTTGAGCATGAACACATTAAAACTATATAAAATTACTTGTTTAATTTAATTTATAATTTGAAATATGATAATTTTATATTTTCGTAAATATGGTAAAAAAGTATATTTTTAAACAATTAATTCTCTTATATTATCAAAAATTTCAGTTATTTACTGGTATAAGTATATTTGTTGATTTCGGAGAAGACATGTTAGCTTAAAGATCTATGCACAAGTGGTTTGCCAGTGATGATGACAAAATTAAGATATTGATCGATAATATTCTGCACTATACGAAATCTAAATTTGTAGAGATATGAAAAATATCTTAAATTATCAACCACAAATTAAATGAAGGTCACATTTCCATTAATTTATTTACTGTTTGTACAGCAACCAAAATATAACGCTTTTGATATAAAGAGTATTTAAGTGGTACTAATAATTTTGAGCATAAAATATACTGAGTATAAACGAATCGTGCCCTGCAGTTGATGAGATTCATATATTCTTCTAACAAACAAGCAGCCGATAAATTTAGACAAATATTGAAGTACTTCAGGAAAAAAACATAAAAAATTATGTAAACAGAACGGTGTAGTGTACTTTATAACAATAATGACGACCTTATAAACATTGATGGAATTAGACTGAAATATTCTTCACCTGATTTCCATCTATTCAGGTCGACAAACTTCCCACGTAATGAATTTTTAACTTCTTAATAGACTTACAAAATAGTTCCATCCGTCAAACAAAACTGAGAAATTAAAGGTCGAAAAAATCATTCAATACATACGTCTTATTTGTTCAAGAAATTATCCATATAATTAATCATTATTTTACTCTTTTGAGATAAAACTGTGTCGCTTTCAAAACTCGTATATAGATCGATGTATAAATTTATTCCATTCAAATTTTCTTAAAAGAATGGGTTCAGAGTATTCCGAAAAGTCGAAATATAATGTAATCATTATTTGAACTTATTCAAAATAATCGAATTTATAAAATAAATTTTTATTATTCATTTCGTATAATTTACATACTTTTGTTTTTGATGAGTTTTCTCTGTTTCGAAGTTTTGTATATAAATTGATGTAAATTAAAAAAGTTAACATCATTTATTATGTTTGAAATACTTTAATTAATTTCATCTAAAAAAATAATAAAATAAGAAATTGAATTAATCAAAAGACTTTTAATTAAATAAATTTAAATTGATAACAAATCTCTGAATAAATTAATAAAAAATTTAAAAAATATGGAATTTTCTTTCCTATCAAGATTTAAAGGTATTGCAATGTTCAGTTTTTGTTGAGAGTTTTGACTGTTTCAATAAATTGATGTAAATTAAAAAAGTTAATATAATTTATTATGTTTAAAATACTTTAATTAATTTCTTCTAAAAAAAAATAATAAAATAAGGATTGAAATTAATCAAAAGACTTTTAATTAAATAAATTTAAATTAATAACAAATCTTTGAATAAATTAATACAAATAATATATATGGAATTTCCTTTCCTGTCAGGATTAAAAGGTATTGCAATGTTCAGTTTTTGCATTCATTTTTTGTTGAGAGTTTTGACTGTTTCGATAAATTGATGTAAATTAAAAAAGTTAACATCATTTATTATGTTTAAAATACTTTAATTAATTTCTTCTAAAAAAATAATAAAATAAGAAATTGAATTAATCAAAAGACTTTGAATTAAATAAATTTAAATTGATAACAAATCTCTGAATAAATTAATAAAAATTTAAAAAAATATGGAATTTCCTTTCCTATCAAGATTTAAAGGTATTGCAATGTTCAGTTTTTGCATTCGTTTTTTGTTGAGAGTTTTGACTGTTTCGATAAATTGATGTAAATTAAAAAAGTTAATATCATTTATTATGTTTAAAATACTTTAATTAATTTCTTCTAAAAAAAATAAGAAATTAAATTAATTAAAAGACTTTTAATTAAATAAATTTAAATTGATAACAAATCTCTGAATAATTTAATAAAAATTTAAAAAAATATGGAATTTCCTTTCCTATCAAAATTTAAAGGTATTGCAATGTTCAGTTTTTGCATTCGTTTTTTGTTGAGACTTTTGACTGTTTCGATAAATTGATGTAAATTAAAAAAGTTAACATCATTTATTATGTTTAAAATACTTTAATTAATTTCTTCTAAAAAAAAATAAGAAATTAAATTAACCAAAAGACTTAATTAAATAAATTTAAATTAATAGCAAATCTTTGAATAAATTAATACAAATAATATATATGGAACTTCCTTTCCTGTCAAGATTTAAAGGTATTGCAATGTTCAGTTTTTGCATTCGTTTTTTGTTGAGATTTTTGACTGTCGCAGTTTTGTATATAAATTGATGTAATTTAAATTTATTATGTTTAAAATACTTTAATTAATTTCTTCTAAAAAAATAAAATAAAATAAGAAATTGAATTAATCAAAATACTTTTAATTAAATAAATTTAAATTGATAACAAATCTCTGAGTAAATTTTAAAAATTTTAAAAAATATGGAATTTTCTTTCCTATCAAGATTTAAAGGTATTGCAATGTTCAGTTTTTGCATTCGTTTTTTGTTGAGAGTTTTGACTATTTCGAATTTTTGTATATAAATTAATGTAAATTAAAAAGTTAACATCTTTATTATGTTATGTACTTTAGTTAATTTCTTCTAAAAAAAATAATAAAATAAGAAATTAAATTAATCAAAAGACTTTTAATTAAATAAATTTAAGTTGATTACAAATCTCTGAATAAATGAATAAAAATAAATAATATGGAATTTATTTTCCTATCAAGATTTCAGTTTTTGCATTCGTTTAAATTTTCGTTTTTAATTTCTTTAAAAAAAAATTATAAAATAAGAAATTAATAAAAATAATATATATGGAATTTCCTTTCCTATCAAGATTTAAAGGTTTTGTGATGTTGAGTTTTTGCATTCGTTTTGTAATTAGGTAACGAATCAAGTTTTGCAAGCAGGCGACAGCACCGCTGTTTCCATGCATATATACGCATACACGTCTGTCGGCTTGTGTTGTACGTCTGTATGTATGGAAAACAGAAATGTGTCGGTACATTTCCACATGCACAAATACTCTCTGGCATACAAAATGTAACACAGTATAATGAGAAGTCGAATAGTTGACAACTGCAGCGCGCACATACATATATCTGGCGTTGTGGAAACTGCACACACGCTGAAGTTTGTTACATAAAATCTCGGTCGACCATCAAAACCAAACACTGGCGAAAACTGAATTTCCTGGCCTGTCCATTGGGGGGGAGGTCGGAAAAGTTTCTACGTTTCTACGCCGGGAAACGGAAGGATCTCCGAGGCGCACAGAGAGGATAGATACGAGACGAAATGGAAAGTGGACACTACTGGCCAACTCCCCTTAAGTGGATTTCTAATTTTCCGCATCGAATCGCGTTCGGGTTTCCCCTTTTATTGGATTCGAATTGGATTCACTAAAAAAAAAATACAGCATGAAGAAAAATAAATAAAATCCCCTTTTGATTATTTTCTATAAAACATACATTTCCCGTGTCTCTCCAACTAATTGGAATTCTCTTATTGATCCTGCGACTCAAAGGACGATAAATACAAATTTATCGAACATGCATTTGCATTCCTTTAGAATTCACATCCCACCTGTAATTCAATTCAATTTAACTGAAAGCGCGAATATCCCTCCATATTCCGTACATAATTATCCCATTACATCCAATATTGATATTTATTTGCAGCTTCCGGATTAATTTCATAATAATAGCAACAGTTACATTAGTGTTAATACTAACAGTATTATGATAATTTACAATCTATTATATAATATAATTCCATCACTTATGTCTTAATTTTGTTTGTAGGGCTGTTTTCGTATTCGCACATGGACTTCGAGGCCGACAGGGATCCGGGCCCAACGGGCGATCCTTCTCTTGCAGACATGACCCGTTCGGCCCTCTCGATTCTACTCAAGAATCCCAAAGGATTCTTCCTGTTTGTCGAAGGTGAGAACATCTGTAAATTGATTCCTCCGAGTCGGCCGCACAAGAGAGCAAACTTTCGTGAAATTGAATTTTCCTCGATTGCGTAATATCCATTTGTTGTATTGTACTTTCTACTCCAACTTTTTTTTTTTGCAATCAATTCCCAAGGAAACAAATCATTTTAAATTTAACAAAGCACAACTCTTACAAAACTTTTTATTATCCACTAAGTTTTTATAAAAATTTACTTCACTTTTCTAAAATATGTTCAATCAATTACACAAACTTATATAATTATAATAGACAAAAT
The DNA here is from genome assembly GCA_963457615.1 of Nicrophorus investigator. Lineage (NCBI taxonomy): Eukaryota > Metazoa > Arthropoda > Insecta > Coleoptera > Silphidae > Nicrophorus > Nicrophorus investigator. The sequence goes on from OY735143.1 coordinate 16,547,700, forward strand.
ACTTTAATATTTAATTAATAATTTTATATTCCTATTATCAACGGATTATTTTTCTGCATATTATTACTAATATTATTGAGCAACAAAGTAGTGAGTGAAAAAAAAATCATTATTTTTCATACCAAAAACCGTAAGATTGATTTATTATCTCCTAACAAACAAGCGGCTGACAAATTCAGACAAATATTTGAGGACTTACATTCCTTAAGAAAAAACGTCTAAAATTATATAAACATGAAGGTGTAGTGTACTCTATCACAATAATAACCACCAGACAAAATTTTCCCTAACTTTACTTTTCTAAAATATTTTCAACCAATTACATAACAATTAATTATAGTTTACATTTACTATTGAAAACTGAAATATTTAATTAATAATTTTATATTATAATTTTCAACAATTAATTTTATTTAAATATCAACGGATTATTTTATATTAATTTAATTTGAATATATTTTGGCGGTCTTAAGGTTTGCTAAATAATTTTGTCATTCAAACTACCATTAATTTAAAAGTTTTTCTTATGCAGGTTATAAGGAAAACTTTTTAATTAATGTTAGTTTGAATGACATAATTATTTAGCTCACGAGTTCTTTAATGTCATGCAGAGACTTCCTGCAAAAGATAACAAAAGTTATTCTCAAGTATTATTTTAAATCTCTTATTATTTTTATACTATCTAATTTAATTAATATCTGATTTAATTTTAATTTATTATTTTTATTAAAATTTTGTCAATTTACTAAGCAGATAAAGTCGTAAAAGAAATTTATAGTCTATATAGTCGAAGATAATTCGTTCCTAAAGTCTAATAGTAAATAGAATTATTAGAAATTTAATTTTCCACTTAGTAATTAATAGAAAATAGTTATTTTGTGGAGAAACAAATTTGAATTTATGAAACCGAAATTCAATTTTCCATTTTTTGTTTGTTCGGAACTGAATTAATAACCCCGGTTCTTTAGTAGAAGTATTTTTTTATGACTACTAAGTAAAGCATATATCAATAATTCATAAATGAAAATAAATTTAAAAAAAAACCTTTATAATTCCATATAAAATTTTAAATATTAATTTAAATTATAATTTTCTTCTTCTTAAGACAAATTTTACAAATCCATTTTTTTTTAATACGTATTTTGAATTAATAAAATCGTTGAAGCAGTTTTACTTAAATATTGATTTTATTTTTCCAACGTAAACAATTTATTTCTAATCTTCTTTTATAACAAAATATTTAAACGTTTTTTATGTAACTTATCGGCAAAGAATTACAAATTTTTAATTGAATAATCTATTATTTTAGTAGATTACATATTTTTTAGTATTTCACTTCTATAGGCTTTTGCTTTTACTGCTGTGAAGATACTTTGTGGTTGTTAAAATGGGGATTGACTTATGGTAATGGTAAGAAAATTTTAGAGAACAACGTTTATGGTTGAAGAGGAAGATGAAATTTGTTGTTGATGGATTTGAGAAATATGGTGAGAGTTGTGTCTTTTGAGTGATCAATGCTTGTTAGAATCTTATACTATGTGGGATTTTGTATTTGGGTATTTTGGAAATGGAAAATAATTGCAAATTGCTGATTATTATCGGATGAAAATTCTCATATGTTTTGTCAATGAGTTTTATAATTTTTTGCACTATTGACCAAGGGGAATCATTTAACTTTCGACCAACGTCTTCAAAATGCCATCATCGAAATTAGATTAGATTGAGACATTCTGCAGATTTCTATCACCAAACTTAAGTTTTCAAAAACCACCATTGACATTTATTAACCGAAAAGATTAATGATTTAATGATTAACTCCGTTGCTTTAGCACATCGTAAACAACGCTTCGCATCGACATTTCTTTCAGTCCATGGCTTAAAGAGCAAGAGCTCATAGTAGCCGACCAAAATATGTAACTGTATTTCTAATGTACACTGTAAAATAATAATTCGCTTCTTCTCTCTCTCGACATTTCGGTTAATTATAATTATGTCGTAAAAAAATAAAGTTAATAAACACTATAAAAGAACAATTATATAAATAAATCACTAAACAATAAAAAGTACCAGCGTTGTCCCAAAATTTAAGTATAAAAAATATTTATTTCTGGTCACTCCATTAAAATGTTACCGTCCATAAAAATACCGCTTTATAAAAAATAGAGTTATATAAAACTAATCATCAATTGTAATGTATAATAATCTTTCAGTAAAGTTGTAATCATAGAGTTATAGTATAAAATATATAATACTGAAACTTAACACTTTTTGTACAAGATCCAAGATTCTATTAGCAGAATAATGTCCTAAGTTTATACTTTATACTTTTATTGTTTTATTATAATAATTTAAACCATTAATTGTCAATATAGAAAGAAATTATTATTTAAGACAAAGAAAAATATAATATTGTTGGTATACGTTTTTATTTTTGTCTGCAGGATTAATGATGTGTTTATTTTCGTTTTTAGGAGGCCGGATAGATCACGCTCATCATTACAATAACGCTTACAGAGCATTAGACGAGACATTGGCGATGGAGACTGCCCTTTTGGCGGCTTTGGCTTTGGTTAATCCGACCGAAACCCTCCTCGTGCTCACATCTGACCATTCCCACGTGCTGACAATGGGCGGACAGGCGACGCCCCGCGGCCATCCCATTCTTGGTAAACACACAGGTCCACAGACAAAAGGTCAACAAATCCTGATTTGCTTTAATTTTCGCAGGACCGGACAGCAAAGTCTCCGACGTTGATGGTCAACCTTACACTATGATCCTGTACGGCAATGGACCTGGCTTCAGCACTCCGCGCATCATACCGATCAACACCACGACTGCAACCGAAGACCGAAACCAGATTCACGGATCCGCAGTTCCCAGACAATGGGCCACACATGGAGGTATTATTCTTATTACCCATTCAAATATTAATTAAGGCCTGGTTTATTCGATTTAAGTAAGATATCAAATTTTTTTATTCAATAAAACTAGCACTAAATTTATGTTATATATTGGGAAAGTTTTCTTAATATTTTTATTTGATGTTTGATTGAAGAGACATATTATACATATTTATTTATGTTTTTATTTGATAAAGGATTGAAATTAAAAGAAATTACCCAAATATTTATGGATAAATCTTGAAAACTCAGAAATGCTATACATGAATTCAAAAGTAATGCTAGGAAGTTAAAGGACAATCAAAAATCAGGGAGACTTTAAAAAAACGATGATGACACTCTAAACTCTTTGTCACAGTACCACGGCTGTCCATAGTTTACAGTTAAAGATAATTTTAAAAGGCACGGAAAATGCAACATCCACCATATTCACATGATGATGCACCTTCAGGCTATCACCTTTTTAAGTAGAAAGAACATTTGCTTCGAGATAATGAAAATACAAATGTTGAACAAGTCCGAAATAACTTAAAGTCATATATTAATGAAGAACTACCACAATCTTATGAAATATGTATTAAAAAACTATTTTTTATGTGAAGGAAGATCATATGTAATAATTGGAAAATGTTACACAATACTATTAAACAATGTTTGTTTTAAATCAGGGAAATGTCCCAAAAACGAGGATGAGACTCTTTGGTGGTGTCTGATCCGCGTAAAACTATTGAAAACATTGTCACATTTTCTCCAAAGTCTACAGATAAAAATAATTTTAAATTTAAGCGTTCTTTAATATCCACTATTCTCTTGATGTTTCACCTTTGGACTATCATATTTTTAACTCGAAATAACATCGAGACAAAAAATATAAATGTTGAAGAAGTCCGAAATAATTTAGAGTTATATATTAATTAAGAACTACCACAATTTCACAAAATATGTATTTAAAAAAATACCTTTTCTGTAGAGGAATATCAAATGTAACAACAGATTAATACAACATAATATTTTTCGTATATTACAAATGATTTAAAATATTGATGCGCAAATTGCAGTTTCATAAAAATATATAAAATTTAAAAAAAAAATAGTGAATATATTTAGGCAGATTTTTAAGAGACATTTATAAATAAAATTTCAGCTAATCAAAAACAGATTAAAAACTATTCTAAAACAATAGTAAATATTTCAACTGATTATAATGTAAACTAAAGGTTGTTTTCTTCGAATGGAAGAGGGATGAACAATTATAACTATTTAAATAGTAAAATGCAACAAGACGAGAAATTTTACTAACATTTTTGTTGAAATGAACAATGTACATAACTGAAATGTTGATCAACATTTGTACTTGAAGACATTTTATATCTGTTCAAAAATCGAAACCATCATACTCGGCAAAATCGTTTCTGTTTTAAAATATGGTACAAAAGTTTTGACATTAAAATTATGATCATTTTAAATAGCTAGTAAACAATTTTAGGTACAACAAAAAATATTTGAATTAATATTAAGACTATATATTTATAGAATTATAGTTATCCACTGAACTAGTGTATAGGGCCCACCACAACCTTCAAGAGATCAATACGATCAGATACGATTTAACTTTTAGTCTTTTTGTTATAATATTGTGAGAACATTAAGAGCATATTCGTCATTGCAAAGATTAAAAATAGAGATTTATTTACATGAAAACCATTTATTGATTAATATTTTTTATAGATAATAGCTTGATTTGATATCAGCATTTAGCTTTGCTTGATGGACTTTGAAATTCTGCGTATTATGTGAATATGCATCATGCTATTTGAGGATTGTAAATTTCTGTGTGATTAATTGAAATGTAGTAGAAATAATAATTATGTGAATGTTCTTTAATAAATGTTGTTTATGGTTAGGTGAGGATGTTCCGGTGTACGCTTTGGGGCCGCTTGCCACAACCTTGTTCACCGGCACCTTCGACCAGAGCTACATCCCGCACGCCATAGCGTACAGCGCCTGCCTAGGAGAGCATCGCCTGCGGTGCCAGGGCTTCGATAACTACACCGCATCGCCGCCGGCACCATCCTGCGTGGCGCCCGAGGTGTCCAGCGTATCTGCAGGATCCCCGGTCGTCATCGCCAGCAGCGTTATGGCTGACGACGGATCCCACACCAAGTCATCCACGACATCGCCGCCGGCAGCCTTTTGCCTGGTGCTCCTTCCTTTGATCTCCAGCGGTCTAGTCTTCTTCGCCGCTACGTAAACGGCAGACAGCTGCCATCAGTTAACCACAGTGTTTCGAATGAGAGAGTTTCGCCGTTCTTTTATACGGGTGTCAGGGTACCGTGACAATACACGCCCATCTTCCTGCAACGTCCATTCTATCCGAAGACGGACGCAGTGGAACTGTAAATTGCATTATCTCTGTACATAATATATTTAAAAAGAAAAAGCATCGATGAGTGTGTACATAATCTAATTCATTATGATTCTATTTAATGACCAAATTGTGATTTTTTGTATATACAAGTATATGGTAAGTAGCGAAACGGAACGGTCGAGCAGCAGCACATTTGAACCCGCGCACGGATCCATCGATATCCACATTCAATTGCGTTGTTTCACGTCGAATGAAACGTAATCGACTGCAAACATACAGCAACAACCAAAAAAAAAGTAAAGTAATATAAGATAAAGAAAATTAAAGTACATATATTATAAACAAAATTTAAAAGACGGATACAAAACTCGTATATTGTATATTTAATTGATGTTTCATTTAATTGTAAATTTTATGATGAATATATATATGATTCTACATTTACATCCTTTATTTATGCAATTTTTATATTAACAATAATAAATCAGCGGTTTCCAAACTGGGAGGCAAGAAATTTTCAGCAAATTAAATATTTTTGTATATATAAACATATTTGAAATCATGTAAAAATCACATCATATATAAAAAAATATGATGACAAACATTACTAAAAATGATTGTTTTTAAAGGGAGGAGTAGTATCAAAAAGTTTGGAAACCACTGCCTTACATTCTAATAATGAAACGCACAAATATTATTTTTATTTTTTCAGGTAAGTGATGATAAATAAGTTTGTTGATAATATATATTTTTTACATCCGAATAAAATTATTTATTAAGTAGAAACATATCCATTTCATCCAAAAAAATGTGCAAATAAATATAATATTAATTGCTTAAGAAGCAAAAAAAAATCAGCAAATTTAATATTTATGAATATATGAACATATAGGAAATCATCTGAAAATCACCTCATATATAAAAAATATCCTGACAAAGATTACTAAAAATAATTATTTATTTTTAAAGGGAGGAGTAGTATCAAAAAGTTTGGAAACCACTGCCTTACATTCTAATAATGAAACGCTCAAATTTTATTTTTATTTTCTCAGGTAAGTGATTAAGTTTGTTGATAATATATATTTTTTACAGCCCAATAATATTATTTATTAAATGGAAACTTATCCATTTTGTCCAATAAAATGTGTAAAAAAAATAATATTAATTGTTTAAAAATATAGAAAATATAAATAATTGTAAATTTTATAAATTCAAAATTTTATAATTTGTTTAAATATTTTTTTTTACTGACTTTATATAAAAACTAATGATATGACTTCTTATTCTATGTGTAAACTTACAATGTGTGCACTTAATTTTACTAATTACTTAACTATTCAAGTATTTATAATGCTATACAATCAAGTGAATAAAAAATCCTAATTTTGAACAATTATTAATTTCATATTTTTTTATGGATTATATTTAGTTTTCTTTTGCTTCTGAAACTACTCTCCTCAATTAGCCTGAGAAGGGCAAATTTTATCAGTTTCTGTCTCAGTTTTCTTAAATATAATATGATATAACCGACGTATATTCTGGTCTTCGTTCATGAGAATGTTTAATCACATAATATATAAAATCTGAAAGTACCTATAACACGCCAAATCTTGAACGTCGGGCTGTGCGTGCTTTTATAAAATATGATAGTTCTGGTCGATACTTCTTTTTGTAGAGTTGGAATAACTCACCTCTTTGGATTTCTTCAGGATGTTTGGATAGTTAGATAGTACCAATAGAACTTTTTGGAGCGAAGGGTTTCCAAAAATTCAACAGGAAACGTGGAGAAAAAACTTTTCATTGGGGGCTTTTTGACCACTTCATCGGAAAGAAGGAAGATGAAAAATGCTGATACTGCGAAGATCAGAACACATATTTTTCACATGCTCCAGATGGTCAAAGAAGAAGCACGAGGCGGAGGCAAATCTCGAAATAATACTGGAACCGGAGAGTCCACAGAGGTGAGATATTGTTTTGATTTTCCATCAAGGAAGAAAACGAGTAGAAGCTGAAGGAAACCAGCTGTGATGCATATTGGAGATTAAATTATAAAACCAATCATGAAACATAATATGGACTTCGATGATGCTTGAGGAAGAGGAAAGGTTTTAGTGGGTAGGAATCCCATAGTACCACATTTTTTTCAAAATTTGTTTACGTTCTTCGCGTAAGTAATAATAATAAAACTACTAACAGATCTTAAATTATATTTTTATTGATAATAAAGATTTGCTAATATAAGGTAGGCAACTTTTTTTTCTATTGCAGATATTATAAATAAATAAAATAGTCATTTATTAATTATTATATAAACATTTTAATAAGTTTAAAAAAAAAACTAGTGTTGAAGAATACTCTTAATGAAGAGTAAACAGGCCATTAAGAGAGCGAATGGGTGTCCTGTGATTTTAGAATTGCCATTACAAGTATCTGTTTCGCAATAGTTACACGTGTAAGGTTCATCCACAGTTTGAAAACTCTCTTTAAGTTTATCACAGTTTGTTATTAAATTCTCTTTCTTAGTCATCACGCAGCCTCTATATGTATAAATATCGTAAGCTAAAATAACAGTATGTAAAAAAAACATGAACTTGCAAAATGTAAGCTACATACCTAAATGAATGCACATAGGTTTTTCGTCTAATGGTATAGAAGGAGATTGGAAGGGCGGTTTGAATATTTCGGAATAACCATCATTTCCAAATTGCAAATTATCACAAGCCACCGCTTTAACATCTTTCAAGTTCTCGCAATCGCTGTTGGCACCGCGACACTGATAGCATTTGAGGGCATTGGCTACAAAAAAATAAATCTCAATATTCGCTTCGAATCGTTACTTTATTTAATTAGTATTTGTAATATCGAAAGAACATAAGCATTGACACAAGAAGCAATATAGTGTGGTGGACATGAAGTTTTCTCGATGAGTTGCAGTAGTCTTCGTCGCAGATATCACATTGAACGGGTGTGTTGAAGTAGTCGTGGATGATTTCACAGTACGTTTGCACTTGTTCCGCTGCCTTCTTCATGCAGCTTTTCGTTGTGTACTTTTCGAAACCTTCAAAGGTAATATTACAGCACCATTTCTTTCAATGTAGAGACTATCCGGACTTACGGAATGTGACGCAATTCATCTTCGACACGCCTTTGGTCTCCTCGAGCGGAGGAAATTGAATTATCGGTGAAAAATACGAAGGAAGACCGAGAATATAACTCTGCTCATCGCAGTTTTGCTTCCACTGAGATGTTTCTTCGCTCGAATCGCATGATTTATCTAGACTATTGCATTGCCAACAGTCCAATCCAACAGCTTGAACCACCCAAACAAACATTATGACCATTGACATTTTTAATCACATCTTATAATTCAGACAACATTAAACTTTACCAAGAAATAACTTTACAAACTATACAAAACGAACACCAAGTGCACCAATGCTGTGTTCCCAAAGTCTATTATTTTTCAAGCAAAAAATATACCTCATCCACCAACTTAATAAAAGTGCTCATCCATCCACTTCAAATTATATCATTAACATTACAAAACCAAAAATAACATTACTTTAAATCTAATTTGTTTATGGCAGTTCAATTCAATTATAAAAAATGGGTTTGTAATGTCGATAATTTATATAAAAACTAGTAATATCCTAAAATTACATAAAATATATATAATATAATATCAATAAACTCAAACTAAAAATTTAAACTAGCAAATAATTTTAGTGATTTGTTGGAAAAAAATATAACTTTAAGTAAGAAAATACTAGATATATTATAGAATTGCGTACTAATTCATCCATTAACTATTTATAATAAATATTATAAGAACTAAGTAATTATTTCACAGATTAAACCTAAAATCTTTAACTCCAAATTTCAAATAATTTCTAAACTAGAAATTAATTATGAAAAAATATAAAAGTTTGTAAAAATATTCTCATTTTAAAATTTATTTTATTTAATGAATTTTTTGATATTAAGAATTTTAATAAATCATTTTCACATTGTTTTAATTATATAGTAATTCATACATTAACTATTTTTAATAAATATTATATAAACTATTATTAGATGAATTGGACCAAAATTATTTGTACAAAAAAAAATTGCACAGACTAAACTCAAAATGTTTAACTCCAAATTTCAAATAATTTTTAAACTAATTAATTATAAAAAAATACAAATTTGTGAATATATTTTTGTTTTAAAATTTATTTTATTTTATGAATTTTTTGATATTAATAATTATAGTTATAGAAATCACTTATCTTCAATATGTATTATATTATCTAAAATAAAATTATACTTTCTACAATCTGTAATTTGATTTTGTTTTGATAAATGTGCAAATAATGAGAAAAACATATCTATTTTTTAATAGATTATTCACCATCAAAATAATCATAAAAATTAACTAATCTATTGATATATTTGTTATCAAGTAAAAAAAACTAAATAATTATATCATTCGATGACGTTAGCATCACTTTTTTTTTATAATTATTCAACAATATAAATTCTATTGTATTTACCATTTTATTTATTTAAATTCAAGATTATAATTATAATATTTATTGCAGCAATAAATTACAAAAATATTAGAAAATATAAAGATATATTAAAATTTATTACGAATTTTAAACACACAAAGATTGCAATAAAGCAAGATTTCTTCTTTAATGCACGTATTTTTTTTTATTTGCATTTCATAAATTGGTACATGAATTTTTGAATCAAACTTAAAATATATGACTTTATTGAATATGACGATTATATTGATCTAAAAATTAGATTACCACTATAGACAATAACACTATGGTATTTTGTACATTTATGAGGAAATAATCGTCTATTTATCATTAAATTTTATTACACCCATTAAACTAATCCAATTTACGTTTCAATTTTATATAAAAATGTGAATATAATTATAGTATTTACAAGTTTGTCTAAATTGAATATCTTGACAAAGTTTCAACAATTATTACAAATAATTGTCTAATATTGAAAATTATATTTTTAATATAATATTTGATTTTATTTTTATTAAATTAAATCTGATTTTCACTATTATGTTTATAAAATTAATAAATTATATAAATAATAAATTTTGACTTATTGCCCATAATTATATAAATAAATATTATGCAAATTTACAAATATAATTACTATAAAAATAATTTAAAATTATATAATTAAATAACACCCAATTTTAATTTAATAATTCACAGCTTCAATCAATCCGCAATTTTTTGCAATTTATTTCTATAAATTTGTAGTTTGTTTTAAACAGTCCGGGAAATTGGTTTTCCCAATATGAATAGTGCTGAATTATTATAATTACAGTTATCATTTGATGTAATAATGTTCTATTTTTTAACTAAAACTGCCTCTCTCTCTCTTTCATATCTATTTTGAAAGCCTATAGTAGAATTGAATAATAAAATAAATTTTTAAAGTTCTAATACGTTTAAGTTCTAAATAAACTTAAAAACTAGTTAGAACAAGTTTACTTAAACTTATTTGTTAAAAATTAGTTACAAATAATTCCTGTTTCACTTTACATTCTTTTTATATTTAGATATAGAAGAACATAACAGCAATTATTTGAATTGCTGACTTTAACGATAATGAAAAGCGACCTAATTACATAAATTAAACAATATATTATATGCAAACAAACGTAACGGTATCACATGAATCCTTTCGATCAATCAAGAATAAATTAATAAAGATTCACCTACCTGCACCGAAGAGCAGCCCAATAGAAAAGATAACTAAGTGAGCTTTCATCTTTAACTAGTGCACAGTTCAAAATCTAGCTGTAGAATATTGCCTGCTCGTAATCGAACAAGGACGTTGATAAATTGCAATATCTATAGATTAGATAAGTCCATCATATAAATCATTATTTTTCACCTAATCAAAAAATAATAATCCATAAAATATATTTTTCTCACGTAAATGAAATCAAATACGAGTTTCTTTATTTCTGTAGATAATTCTAGTCTAAAATTCACATTGGAATTTGATTCATAAAACAACTGGTCGTGTCCCCGGGTTTCAAATCTGTGGATTATCACGTAGTTACGTCATTCTGGAATTTTATAGGGATTTACGAAAACTAAATACAATATTCTTAAATAACTTTATTAGTTTTTTTTACTGAGTAGTCAATTTGGCAAGTGTTGATCTTATGTAAAATATGCGGCAGAAATATTGCAATTACAGATTCATTATTTAAAAAAAAGTTCCACTACAAAGCCTCGATGCCCACCCTATATTATGCAAAACTTTATTATGTAAGCTACCTAATGGAGCGGAGCGCCCTCTCTGCAAGCTTAGTGAACCATACATTATTTTTCTACTTTGCAAGTTATTTCTGCCTCACCCTGTATAATCAACTAAGAGTTACTTTCTCATTTTAAGTTCATAATTAGGAAGTATAAAGACTAAGTTCTTCTCTTCATACTACAACTAAGATTAACCTTTGGTTTAATCCTCCAAACTAAGCCAAGCTTAAAAATATAAAATTATTACCTTATAAACTAACAGACAGATTTAATACAGAATGCTGTTTTAAGTAAAAGTGCTAATTTACCCTCTGATCAATACGTGTGGTTGCAAAAGAAATTGGCTTTAAACATACATTTGTAAAGGGTTGTAAACTTAACAATCTTATGAGAAATCTTCCGATAATGTTTTATGGTTCGACGCAAGTATCGATAGGGTTCAATTAATGTGTACCGCCCTTGAGAACTTTCCATAACTAAGCAATATTTAATATAGAGTTGAGTAAGCATATTAGTTATTAATAGTAAACAATAAAGTATTTCAACACAGTAGAAGATCAAGCTTCGTCCCCATTTTAGATTATGATTGTATTAGTTTAACAATTTTTTAGAGAGCCTTCAGTAGTGATGAGTAGGAAAGTTTAAACGATATTTCCTATTTGTCTATATTATCTAAATTAATTAATTTTTACTTGTTTTTGTAAGTATGAATAAACTACATTATATTCTTTTTACAACCAAGTCAAATATATAATAATAAATAATAATATTTATTGCATCAATAAACTACAGAACTTAATTTGAAATATATTAACATTACATAATTTTTCTCCATCCATATTTTATTTATGGTAAAATATAGTCATTTCCTAAGCTTATTTTCCCTCCTTTTGGGATTATCATTATAATAAGTATTAATTTTATCAACAAAAATCTGACGAAATTATGTTATACGCAAAATTAGTAAATAAAAATCATTAATTCATTAAATTTGCTAAAAAAATATAAAAAAATTGCTTCGTTTGCTCCATCTCTTGAGCCAAACTGGTTTGAAGTATTCTTGAAGCTATTGTCGCATTGCCACTACTGCTATATAGTCAGCAAAGTTATGGTATCTTCATCCTCAGCAAAGATCTCGACATACTATCATGAAGAAAAGCAGAAAAAAATTGTTGTAATAAAGTTATCTTGACATTTTTAGTTAAAAGTACCTTCCTGCCAAATAGAATCTCAATACAGTATATCAGATATATGCAAGTCACTTTTTGATCGAATCGAATCGGAAATCGAATATTTGAGAAATGTTGAGGAAAGCATCAGAGAAGTACTTCTGTTCTTTAAACCCAAAATGATGATCCGGAAAAACATTATTTTCCATAAGTAAAGGCCTCAGTCTACGAAGTAAGAGATTTGATAGAATTGGTAAGTACGATGTAACAGCCCCAATGCTTTCCTGGCTTTGCGATGAGAATTATTTGTGCCACCTCCTATAATTATTGGAATTACCTAAGTTGCAGGATAGCATTAACAAAAAAGTAATTAGTTTTAGACCCGTAGTAATAGTTGATTCAGATATTTCTTATATTAAATATTTTAATACTGGATTTATTATCAGTTTTACTTATATCGTCATCATTTTAAGTGCATCATCAAAAGTTCATAATTCATATTCTTTTAGTAAAATTTAGATTTCTTTAATGAAACTAAATATATTTAATATATAGCAAATATATTTAATTTATATAATAAAAAAAACTACATAATATTACAATTTTGAAAAACACTTCAAAATCCAGAAAGAGAAAAAAAATAATATTTGTCTTTAAAAATATAAATTATTATACAACTTTTATCTATATATTTAAACGTTTCTCACAACTTAACAATTTATTTTTCAATGGTAGAAAATTAATATTAATGATGATTATGTATGTATTCACTTTTTTTTTCAAACTAGTAAAATTTACATGAAACTAAATATATGTTCTCTTTAGTTATTTGTCTTTTTTTTTTTAAATACATATAGTTTTTATACCAACAAAAAAAGAACAAAATAATATTACATTTTTTAAAACACTTCAAAATCCAAAAAGAAAATAAATTATTTTATTATTTGTCTTTAAAAATATAAATTATTATCCAACTTTTATCCTTATATTTAAACGTTTTTTTCAAATTAGCTAATTTTTAATATTATGTAAGTTTTCATATTTTTCTTCAAACCATTAAAATTTACATAAAAAAATCCTCTGTTAGTAAAAATTAGATTTCTTTAATTAAACTAAATATATGTTATATTTACTTATTTGTCATTTGTTTCAAATACACATAATTTATATACAAAAAAAAACAACTAAATAATATTACATTTTTGAAAACACTTTTTTAAATTTAAAAATAGAATAAATTATTTATTTTTTATTAATTATTTAAACGAAATGTTTAAAATATAAGGATACAATATTTAAACGTTTCGTTCAAGTTAACAAATTATTTACTTTTCTTTATCAAACTGGTAAAATTTAGATAAAAATGGCAAAAAGTTTTTGAAGCCTTCAGCGCAAGTTTGTTGAAATAAATTAGATAAAAAATATTGTAGCCTTTTTGAGATTTCCTTTATCGTTATTTCTACATAAGTCTAAAATCATTTAAATAATATAATATTGTTGTGAAACAAGTCAATTGAATCTTATCTTATCTAAAATAAACTAACACTAAGACTCATCAACTTAATAAATACAGATAGTAGAAGGGCTGTGGACCACAGCGATTTTGAATAATGTAAAGAGGATGAGACATTGCATTTATCCCCTTCGCAAACAATACAACTGAACTTCTCGTTCTCCTTAAGCAAATCGCAATAACCTTTGATTATTTTCAGAGAACCGCGGACGCAGTTCCTGTACATGTACACACCATCACCTTGAAAAGAAGAAAATAATCAGTACTTATAGATTCTTTAGTCTCTAATTATACTATACTTAGATATAAACACTTATGGTTATCCTCTTGATCTGGAACATTGATGTTATTATAAATTCCGGAGGGAAACTCTTTGGTGGGAAATATACCCGTATATCTCAATCCGGTGCAATTAACCACTTTCGGCTCATTTTCATCAGACATTTGACAGACATCGTCTTTGATACTCGTCTCACATGAAAAACAATTCAAAGACAGAGCTAAACTCCACTTTTTTAAATTAGCCTTGATGATTACTCACCTTGTTGGCACAAAAATACTATTACTAGAATGACAATTTTCATGATAACAACTGCGTGCAACTAATTTCTGAAACGCACTTGTTGATTATAATATATTAATGTTATCTAAATGTATTTGTATATCTGTAAAACGTCATTAAATTTATCGATAAGTGAAAATTGTAGTTTATAACGTTTAGCAAAATATTGAGTCTATATTTTATTCAAATTATGTATTGGTAATTTTGTTCTATACATTTTTGTCATTCTATAAGTAGCTTCGTGACACATACAATTTTGGGAATTTGTCAGATGGTATTATGTGGATTATTTTTAATTAAAGGAAAGATTTGATCGTTATCAATCTCGAAAAATAAGCCAAAACGTTTATCATCAATAAAACTAATTACTAAAACCATTATTTCATACTCAGTTTCATCATTATGGATAACAGAATTATTTTTTACTCTGCTAATCTTCAAATTCAAACAAATACTACAAATTTTTTAATTTTTTTAATTTTTTTTTTTATTGCCGTTAAAATCAAAGCTTTCAGGCAGATATATTAGAAATAGTCTTTTCTTTTAAAATCAGCAAAAACGATTTCATAAGAAAAAAATTGAACCGAAAATCGAAACAAATATTTCCATCCAAATAAAATTATATAAAAATTTGATGTAATTATTTTAACTTTCTCAAGATAATCTATTATTATAATTCCTTTTGCATATCCAAAAACTGATTTTTTTTGCTGATGAAACAATCATTGTTTAAGTTATTCTTTCATCTCCAAGATTGGTGAATCCAAGATTCATCCATAATTATAAATCGAGGAACATAATCAGTTTTATTTTACAATCTGCACAAAGCTTTTTCATATGGAAAACTCAATTGAAATTCCTATATAAAATCAGCTATTTTAAGTACTTTCACTCATTAATAATCTTTTAATGTTTTCTGATGTTTTTGCAGTTTTTGGACTCCCACACGATGGATCATCTTCAACGCTTGTACGTCAACGTTTAAATTCTGAAGTCCATCTGCAGACAGTTGTAAATGAAGGAGCAGATTGCTTTAATATATTTACCATCTTAGTATGAATTTATGTTGCCGATAAATCTTTCTAAACAAAGAATTTATTACAGAACTATACTCGTTTATTTCTATCTTAAAAACTTACAGTCAAATCTACTTTAAATGACTGGTGAACAATTAAAATTTAAGAAAATACTATGTGTTTAGGACAAATAATATATTGAAGTAGCAAAGACATTAATGGCGCGTTCTAAGAAATTACTTCGTTTTTTAGAAATTAAAGTATTGTGCGCAGAAAATTAAAAGATTTTTCGAGCAATAGTAAATAGTAAGCTTACAAAATAAAATTATGTTTAATAATATGAGTCTAAGATTATCTATTTATGCCTTTTTCTTATTCATTAAAAATCTGAATCATTTTTACAAAAATAAAGTAATTCACATTTTAAATAGTTTCTTATATAAAGATGATGTGTATTCATATAAATTAATTATAAGTTTGATTAAATAAACGATAAGTTTATATAAAAAGTGAAATTTTATTTTAAAATATGAGTCCAAAGTTGACTATTTATGCGTTTTTCTCGTTCATTAAAAATTGACTATAGTAATTATTCCATTTAAAACATAATGTGAAACAATAAGACAATCCCTAAATAAATCATTTTTACTAGAAAGAGTAATTCACTTTGTAAATAATTTCTTATATAAAATTTTTGTATATTCATATAAATAAATTATAAGTTGGATTAGAAAAACGGTAAGTTTACGTATAAAATAAAATTATATTTTAAAATATGAGTTTAAAGTTGACTATTTATGCCTTTTCTCTTACATTAAAAATTCTCTATAAAAATTAAAGCATATAAAACAAAATATTAAACAATAAGACTATTCCCTAAATGTGAATTCACATTGTAAATAGTTTCTGATATAAAAATTGTGTGTTTTCATATAAATTAATTATAAGTTTGATGAAATAAATTGTAAGTTTACATAGAAAATGAAATTATATTTTAAAATATGAGTCTAAAGTTGATTATTTCTGTTATTTGTCCTTTTCATTAAAAATTGGCCATAGTAATTATTGCATTTAAAACTAACAATAATACTATTTTCTAAATCTGGATAATTTTCACTACAAAAAAATAATTCACATTGTAAATATTTTTTTATATAGAATTATTGTATATTTATATAAATTTATTATAAGTTTGATTAAAAAATAGTAAGTTTATATATAAAATAAATTATATTTTAAAATTTGAGTCTAAAGTTGACAAATTATGCTTTTTTATCATACAATAACAATTGGCTGCAGTAAATATTGCATTTAAAACATAATGGATCATTTTTACAACAATAAAAATAATTCACATTAATTATATGTTTAATTTAAAAAACGGTAAGTTTACATAGAAAATGAAATTATATTTTAAAATATTAATCTAATGCCTTTTTATTTTTCTCTAAAAATTGGCAAAGTAATTATTGCATTTAAAAAAATCATATTAAACAATAAGACTATTTCCTAAATCTGGATCACTAAAAAAATACATTGTAAATAATTTCTTATATAAATATTTTGTACATACATATAAATTAATTAAAACATTGTTTTATCTCACAATTGAAATACAGAACTGACTCCATCTTCTAAATAATTTACCTACAAGTAATTTGCATATTTTTCAATTATAATATATTATCTAAAAATATTTTACAAAATAAAATTATTGTAAACAAATAAATAAGCTCTACTTTATGACAAAAAAATATGTTTTATAAATAACATAATTATAACGAAATAATTGAGTATTTACAATAAAATAATCAGTATAAGAAATGGTTACAGCTTTTCTCCAAATTAAAAAAATAGATGCAAATGAACAAAGTTTAACAAAACTCAATAAACTAATACAGAAAAATGCGACATGTTATTTTGAAATTTACAAAAAAATAGAAATCTATGCAAACAACATTAGTTTGTTTTGTTAAAAATTTGCATGCAAATTTGTCAAATGATCCAAAGTTTTAAAAAGAATAAAACTGATTTTCTTAGTCGATTTATAACTGTGGATTAAACTTTAAATGCACTAAAAAGGCAAAACCCTTTCCATCAGTAGGAAAGGTTGAGGCATCAGTTTTTTTGGGATACAAAGGGAACTTTGTTAATAGATTATCTTGATAAAGGTAAAATAATTAACTCAGAATATTATATAAATCTATTGGATCAATTTGATGAAAAATTCTTGAAGAAAGACCCTTTTGCTATGAATACTTTTCAAACTGCTCTCATACTTATTTTTTTGTTGATGTTATTTGTTATACGAAACAGATCTCGGCCATAAGTCAAGAAATACCTGCATGTCTTTTTGGAATGTTAACAACAATTTTGTAACTTCAAATTCGTAAGAATTTATATTTTCCATTAATGCTGCTTTATAATAATAAATTATACAATTTCTCTTAACTCTATCTTAACATTAATTGACGATAATTTAAGTCTTCATTTTATTAGTTGTAATTTATATGTATCTATAATATTGCTACTTTATCATTTGAGATGAGTTATTTCGAAATACGGATATTTGAAATGATATGAAAAACCTTATTAAAAAATATTAAATTATATAATTGAAAGGACTAAATAAATAGTATAGTCAAAGTTTGCAAAATGTGCAAAATTAGCTCCTGCAGAATGTGAATGAATGCAGTGTGGAGTCAGATGCCTTTACTCGATCCGCGGGGCGTTTGCTCTGCGGAAAAGTAAACGATGCAAGTTCCGATTTCGCAGGAATTTAATTTCGGTTCGGTTGCAGCCAACGATTTAAGATTAAACCCTGGCAAACATAAGGGAAAGGGATGCAAGGGCGGCCACTACTCTGATTACCAAATTACTTCGTAAACAGTCTGATACGTGCGGTTATTCCAACCCCATGTTTACTCGGTCCACCCCTTCGTGCAGTGTACTTAGCGAGTCTGCAAACACGGAATAGGAACTGACCCTCAGACCTCATCCGTAATACACGGAAAACATTAATTATTATCCAACGACGATTCCTATAATGGGAAACTTCATTAATGTTTTATTTTCTTTGTATTCCTGAAAATTATCTCACCGTGTTTCCAATGTAGTAGATTATAAACATGTTAAAAATTAATTTTAATAATAAAAGTAAATAGATGTATTCTAAAACGTTTGTAATTACGATTAAACTATATTTACTTATTCTTGTATCATTGTTAATCTGAAAACATTATCCTTTCTCTACTCCAATTAGTAATCATTAAACACTAAGAAATTATAACTGTTATATCATCTTATATTCTTATACGAGACAATAATAAAACCGGACTAATCGAAAACTTTAGAACTGCATAATAAAGAGACGTAACTGAATAAAAAAAATAATAATTTGAGTATAAAATTTTTCTAATATTTCAGTATTTATTTTTGTAATACAATTACAATTTATATTATTTTCAATATTTCAAACTAAAGTATAGTTAATCGGAACTAATATAATTTATTTAACTATAATTTAGTATAATAATATATTTCAAAATTAGATGTAGTGAAGCAATTATTTCTAAAAGTTGATTATTTTTGGAATACAATCATACTACGAATTACAAGAAAACATCAGCAGATAATTATAACATTAAGTTGTTTTATAAGAACAAATCACGTTAAAAAAGAGAAAATAAAAAAATAACATCCAAATTTGAAAAAATTTCCGTTTTTCATCGTATATTTTTTAGAAATCGATTATCAGCAGCAATGATTTGTTTCTCATCTTATATTTAGTGATTTAACCATTAATTTATTTCCAGCTATTTCATTTTAATTTAACTTGTAACATTATATATTTTAATAAATATTTATTTAATCAATTTCAGATAAAAAAAACTTGAAACTATTTTATTTTATTTAGCCTATATTTTTTATTTTAATATTTTATAAACTAAATTTTTTGATAATCATTAAATAACTCATTTCTCTAACTTTCGTTATTTTATTTTTCTTAATATTATTTTTATTTAGTTTTCTATGTATAAGTCGAGCAACAATATTATATTATTCTATAAAATTATGTTTAGCTTTGAAATTTAATGATTATTAATATTTTATTTTTATTATCGTGTCAAATTTATAAATAGTAAAACTACATTTTATTATATAATATTAATATGAAGAATCATATCAGCAATTATGAAATTTTTATAACAATAAAAACATTAAAAAAAATTGAACAAAATATTCTGCAAATATTTGGAACTTGGAACATTTCCTTTTTGAACTATTTACTTTTTATACAGCTAAGATTATCTAATACAAGTTGACTTCTAGCTTTTAATTTCTATTTTCTTGAAACTTCTAAACATTAATTTTATAACAATACCTCGTATAGTCCAGATTCAATGTAGTCCGTTTAGAAAGTTTTAAAAATATCTTAAAAATAAAAATAAATAGTTCACAATTATTTTTTAAATATAAATATTTATCTTTTTATACTTTAAAATAAACATTTTAAAATGCTCGTTTAATCCGGTTATAAACAGTGCAATATATCGGCAAATCCAATTACCCAGACAATAAGAGGTATTTTATTTAATTATTTTACAGAAACTTGAATAATCTTTTTACCAATTTCGATTTAATTTTCAATTTTACAAAGTTAATATTTCAAAAGACTTATTTATTAATTCGGTATTTACAAATGAAATAAGTTTTCAGTAAATCTCTGGAAACTCTGCAGCCCGTCTATATCCCCTAAAATCTGTACCTTAATCTGTACCCTGTTCAGCAGCAGAGCGTCAAGTGTAATCTGATAATATTAAAGTGTGCGTCAGGATTTCGCGCCGTGTTTTGTTTCGCGATGCAAACGTCCGTGGAATTTCTAAAAAGGATCGCAGGTTGCGTATTTCCTTCTCTTCCTCATCATCTTCAAGGAAGTGGAGGGATCCGCTCAAGAACGGCAACTTTCCCAAGGCGCAGCAACTTGTAATCTCTCAATTCCGTTCTCATCGTTCTCCGAAGAAACCGCAAGAATGATAATGGCAGTACGGCTCTTCCCGTTTTCCGTGACGTATCCGAAATTAAAGCTTAATAATGTTTACGTCGTAACATTAATTGGATCATATGTTTACTATTTATTATAGATCATTACATCATAATTAAATATTGCAAACCTTATGTATATACAAGTTTTTACTTTAGAACTGATTATAAAACTAATGACTAGTTTATTCAATTGTGTAATAAATATCAAATTTGAGTTTATTTCTATTCCGATAAAGAAAATCGGATAATTAGTCCATTATACAACAACAAAAACTTGTTAAATCTGTTTTGATACTTACATAATAATTAAGGTTTTATGGTATTATGAATCCACAACTGTGTACTAAATATCATTAGACATAAACTATATAAATTTATGATTATATTTATAGTATTTTTTGTGGTTAATTAAGTATTACGTAAATATTTAATTAAATATGAATTTATTCCACATTATTACAAATGAAAATGATTATGACAAACATTGGAAAAACTGTATAAAGTATATAATTAATTGAAATATAAATAAACTATTTCGATCATTACATCATAATTAAGTTTTACTGCCCCATTATTTGTATTTACTTAAAACCTATAGAAAACATTATGAAACAAATTGACCTAAATTACGATTGACAACCACTTTAAAGTATTTTTTATTCCACAATCGAATAGTATAATAATACTTTGCCAATTCAAAAAATATGTGTTAATTTTCAATAAACTATTATAATGATTTTTTTACATTATGTAATCCGACTTCATTAATTTTGAAATTATTTAGTAGTACTAGTAAACACTACTTTTTTAAATATTTTGGAGATTTTTTTAATTTTTTGTTTTACATTTTACAATACAACTTCATTATTTTTTTCAGTAAATAAGTACTGATAGTAAACATTATTTTTTTGATTATTTTCTAGATTTTTCTTCAATATTTTATTTACATTATGTAATTCAACTTCACTAATTTTTCAGTGAATAAGTATTGATAGTAAACATTATTTTTTTGATTAATTTCTAGATTTTTATTTAATTTTCTTTTTACATTATATAATAGAATATCATTATTTTTTTCAGTAAAAAAGACTGATGGTAAACATTATTTTTTTGATTATTTTCTAAATTTTTCTTCAATATTTTTTTACATTTTGTAATCCAACTTCATTATTTTTTTTCAGTAAATAAGTACTGATAGTAAACATTATTTTTTTTGATTATTTTCTAGATTTTTCTTCAATATTTTTTTTACATTATGTAATTCAACTTCGTTAATTTTTCAGTGAATAAGTATTGATAGTAAACATTATTTTTTTGATTAATTTCTAGATTTTTTTTTAATTTTCTTTTTACATTATATAATCAAGACGTCGAACAGAAAGGACCTAACGCTCCGCAAAAAAATATACCCAAAAAAGTGACCATTGACACATGTGTGCAACAGATTTGTCATTTAAAGTGAAAGTGAAAGTTCATAAAAAAGTTAAAAAAGCACGTGGAAACTATTGCTTTAAGTAAAAACAGTGAAAAAATAACAACCATAACAAACATCAACAGAATAAATAACTATTAATTGTGTTGAATTAAAAGTGAAAAATATATAGAAATGGAGATGACACCAACAAAAATTAACAGTTCTGAATGGAGAACAGTGCAGGGAAAACGGAAGGAAATGTCACCAACCGACAGCAATCTAAAACAAAAACAAATAACAGAATATCTCAACCAGAATACAACACCGACACCACCAGCAAAAAGAATACAACAAGTAAGTGTAAATGAGACTAGCAAAAAGCAGGAGAAGACACCCCCGATCTTCATAAATGAAGTATCAAACACAAAAGAACTAATCGAAATACTTAATAAAACAGCGCCGAACAAATTCACCTGTAAAATAACAAATACGGTGGTGAAAATTCAACCACATAACATAGAAAGTTATAGAAATATTGTTAAAGAACTACAAACCCATAAAATGCAGTACTATACATACCAGCTTAAAGGGGAAAAAAGTTACCGCGCAGTGATAAAAAATTTATCACATTACGCGGATGTTGATGATCTGAAGCAAGAGATAGAGAGCTATGGCCACAATGTCATAAAAATAACAAATATCCACAACAGGGAGAAAAAACCCCTAAATATCTTCTTCGTAGACCTAGAGAGAAAAGAAAACAATAAAGATATATTTAATATAACACGACTATATCACCATGTAATCAAAATGGAAGCACCGAGGAACAACCGAGAAGTCCCGCAATGCAAACGATGCCAACGCTACAATCACACGCAGAAATACTGCAACAACAATCCACGCTGTGTAAAATGTGGTGGAAATCACCCCACAATCAACTGTACGAAGGAAAGATCGAAACCAGCAAAATGCGTATTATGCAATGGTGAACACCCCGCTAATTACAAAGGTTGTATTATATATAAAAAAATAAAAGAACAGATATACCCACCACCAAGACCAAAAACAAGAAATCAAAGTAAACCAAATCCAGCAATAGATAACACCAACTTTCCCAAGTTAATTCAACAACAACAACAACAACAGAAACAACAGCAACAAGAGACACAACATAAACACCAGCAACCTAAAAAACAAGCGACACATAACCATACGCAGCAAAAGGGGCAAAAACAACGACATCTCGAAATTAAAAATTTGTATAAAGACAATATTAAAATCCCAGACAACCAACAAATACGAATTGAGCCTGATGAAAGGCAACCAAAAAACGTTAAAAAACAGTTATTGGAAACAAAATCCAAATACAACCAAAGAATAACTAGCCAGATGAATGAACACGTTGAACATGAAGAAACAGAGATCCTGTCCAATTCAAAAAACTTAAAAGAATTTCACATATTGCTGCAACAAATGGGGCAAGTGATGACTCAAGTGAACGAGATATACAAAGTAATTCAGTACATGATCCTACAATAAACAATGATCATCCCATATTGAAGCATTCAATGCGAATAGCCGCATGGAATGCAAATGGACTTAGCCACCACTATCAAGAAGTAAGCATGTTCCTTAAAAACCAGAAAATTGATATTCTGCTAATTTCAGAGACCCACTTCACAGATAAAAGTTATTTTAAAATTCCCGAATACACCATGTATGACACAAAGCATCCAGATGGCACTGCTCACGGTGGGACAGCAGTTCTTATAAAAACGACAATTAAGCATTGCGAACTAGCAAAATACGAAGCAGACTACCTACAAGCAACAACAATTCGTATCGAGGATTGGTTCGGACCCATAGCAATTTCAGCTATATACTGTCCACCCAAACACACCATTAAAGAGGAACAATTTACAAATTATTACGATACACTTGGACATCGTTACATTGCAGGTGGAGACTATAATGCAAAACACCAGCATTGGGGCTCTAGGCTAGCTACAACCAGAGGAAGGGAGCTGTTGAAATGTATTAATTCCAACAATCTTAAATGCTTATCAACAGGAGAACCCACTTACTGGCCCACGGACAGGAGAAAAATTCCAGATGTTCTTGACTTCTGCGTAATGAAAGGGATATCTAGAAGTTATATAAAGATCGAGCAATGTTTGGATCTCTCATCAGACCACTCCCCAATAATTATATCGTTATGTTCAAGAGTGACGAAAATTATAAAATCGCCATTCTTGTATAACAAAGATACCGATTGGGAAACATATAAAGTATTAGTAACAGATAATATAATACTAAAGAGACCACTGAAATCAAACCAAGACCTCGATGAAGCTGTCGAGCATCTAACGCAGACTATACAAACCTCTGCTTGGCACTCTACTCCGGAAAACACAAAACAGGAAACGTATAATATTTGCCCACTTTATATAAAACGTTTAATTGCAGAAAAACGAAAACTCAGAAGAATATGGCAAAATAACAGGCTCCCTGACGATAAAACCAAATTAAACAGAGCCACTGCGAAGTTAAAAGAAATTCTTAAAAATATAAAAAATGAAGCCATTCAACAGTACCTAATGAGCCTCACGCCGAACGCAGCAACAGATTACTCCTTGTGGAAGGCTACAAAAAATCTGAAACAACCTCAGAAAAGAATACCACCTATACGCAAAACTGATGGAAACTGGGCAAGAACATCACGTGATAAAATGGAAATATTTGCAGATCATTTTAGAAATATTTTTAAACCGCACCCAGCGCAAGTTCCAGCGGAAGAAGACAAGGAAATTGAAGAATATTTATCATCTCCATTTCAAATGTCTATGCCAATCAAACCAATATGCCCAAAGGAAATTACTTCATATATAAGTAAACACATAAAACCAAAGAAGACACCAGGCTATGACTTAATAAAAGGAAAATTATTGAAAGAACTTCCAATGAAAGGGATTCTATTGATTACCCAAATATTCAATACTATACTACGTACAGGTCATTTTCCAGCACAGTGGAAAGTCGCACAAGTCATATTAATTCCAAAACCAGGAAAACCGGCAGAAGAAATCAAATCATACAGGCCAATAAGCCTCCTACCGATATTATCAAAAGTATTTGAAAAACTTCTTGCCAATCGATTGCAACCTATAATTGCTTGGAATAAACTGATACCAGACCATCAGTTCGGTTTTCGTTGCAAACACGGAACAATTGAGCAAGTAAATAGAATAGTGAACATCATATACCAAGATTTAGAAAATAAGAATTACTGTTCGGCTGCCTTCTTGGACGTATCGCAGGCATTTGACAAAGTATGGCATCTCGGACTACTATACAAAATTAAGAAGAACTTGCCATATAACTACTATAAAATAATAAAATCATATCTGGAGAATAGAATGTTCCAGATAAAACTTGAAGACGAATACACCGATTTACATCCAATAGAATCAGGGGTGCCACAGGGAAGTGTTTTAGGACCACTGCTTTATCTGCTATATACGGCAGATATTCCTAATACTAGCAATACTACGATTGCAACATTCGCTGATGATACAGCAATCTTAGCATCAGATGAGAATCCGGCTGTAGCATCTGAATACCTGCAGGAACATTTAGATAAACTACAGAAATGGCTGAAAAAGTGGAGAATATCAGTTAACGAACTGAAATCTGTGCATATCACTTTCACGCTAAACAAAGACACCTGCCCAACAGTAAGGATTAATGGCCAAGATCTGCCCAAGTCAACAAAAGTCAAATACTTAGGCATCCATCTCGACAGAAGACTCACCTGGAAAGATCACATTCAGGCTAAAAGAGAGCAATTAGAAATAAAATTTAAAAAATTATACTGGCTTTTAGGGCAAAAATCGGAATTATCAGTGACGAATAAGCTACTGATATACAAGGTGATAATGAAACCAGTATGGACGTATGGTATCCAATTGTGGGGTGCAGCCAGCAAATCGAACATACAAATTATACAAAGATTCCAATCAAAATGTCTAAGAAATATCATCAAAGCCCCGTGGTTCATTTCGAATAGACAAATACACAAAGACCTCCATATGGATTTCGTTGAGGATACAATAGCAATGCTTAGTAGAAGATACGAAGCCAGATTGGAATCACATAACAACGTACTTGCTATTAACCTACTTGATAATAGCAAAACAACAAATAGACTTAAGCGCTATAAACCTTTAGATTTAGTATATAGATTTAAGTAATTTGTTAATCTCATAAATATAACAATGGTAAACATCCACCGGGAAAGCTTACCTATTCAATGTCAATCGCGATCTGATTTACTTATTGTTCACCCTGAATAGATTGTAAATAAAATTATACGACACAATAAAAAAAAAAAAAAAAAAACATTATATAATAGAATATCATTATTTTTTTTCAGTAGAAAAATACTGATAGTAAACATTATTTTTTTGATTATTTTCTAAATTTTTCTTCAATATTTTTTTACATTTTGTAATCCAACTTCATTATTTTTTTTTCAGTAAATAAGTACTGATAGTAAACATTATTTTTTTGATTATTTTCTTGATTTTTCTTCAATTTTATTTTTGACTTTATGTAATCCAACTTCATTAATTTTTCAGTAAATAAGTATTGATAATAAACATTATTTTTTTGATTAATTTCTAGATTTTTCTTCCATTTTTTTTACATTATGTAATCCAACTTCATTTTTTTTTAATTGAATAAGTATTCATAGTAAACACTAAGTTTTTGATTATTTTCTAGATTTTTCTTCATTTTTTTTACATTATGTAATCCAATCTCATTATTTTTTCAGTAAACACTAAGTTTTTGATTATTTTCTAGATTTTTCTTGATTATTTATTTATATTTTTAATTCATTCTCTTTTATTTCTGTCTACATTATTTAATCCATACACTAAGATGAGTACTTAATTCATTCCGGAAACTAACTTGTAATGCAAGAAAACGTCTTTTAAAACACTCACAGACAAATTAATTCGCAATCCAACTATTTTAATCTTTATCTTATTAACAACCGTTAAAGAATTCAAGTTCATAATTTGACACACAATATTTTATATAATACAATATATTCATATATATTAATATCTGAATGAACAATTTACGCTTCTGAAAACCCATAGAAAAAAATGTTGTGTGTATTTCAGGCCAATAAAGATTATTATTATGTATAATAACCTATCAAATAATCTCTTTTTCAGGACAAAAAGTTTCTAAAAATTCAAGTAGTGATGACTAACGACAAGGTATAAAAAAAGCTTAGTTTTGAGAAAAAAATAATGTTAAGATATACACGTCTGGAAATATTATTCCTATATAATAAAACAAATGTTTCCTTAAAATATTTCTATATAAACTCAAGTTATATATATTTTTAATAATAAATGATTTATTTTTGTTAAAGAGTTAAATTAAAACGTAACTAAGTTATAAGTTAACTAACTTAGTGATAAAATACTAAAAATTCAAACAATAATTTAACGAAATAAGCGGTAATATATAATTAGTTACTATGACAAAAATAGAAAATATCAAGTTTTGATCCCAAAAAACTGTTATAGTGAGGAGTGGTTACATAACATATGTCTCGCTAAATTTAACCTATTGTTTAAATTCTTAAAATCGATTATTATTGTTAAACACTGTAATTATACTTTCTGAAATCTTTCAGTTTTCCATTCTCCAATCATAGTTTTGCAAGTGGAATTTTTTACCGTGCAACTTTTTAACTTATAAATATTTAATTTTTCATACTATTTTAACCTATTATTTCAAACCTTGACAACTTTCCGGGCATAAATACTTTGATTGTAAAAGGTATTTATAGACAACTAAATTTTATAAATAAAAACATTACAATTCAAATACAAATATTATTAAACATCTCGACCAAAACTATTTCCTTTTATTATGAAATCACTCTGATAAATGTTTGTATCGAGTTCATCCAGGAGTTTAAAATCTTATACGTTAAAAAGATTTGATCCATCGAAAAAATTTGACTCGATCGTGAGAAGTTGAGAAAACTGATTGTTTTAGGTGTATCAATTTGTATGTAGGAAAGTCGATCGACTTTAGTGAAAAGTGATAAAATTACGAAAATAACAAATAAGACAAATAATTGTCTATACTACAATAATAATAATATTTATTGCAACAATAAATTACAAAAATAATAGAAAACAAACTTTATACAATAAAAATAAAATAAAATTTAACTGCTGCAACTGCTGTACTATTTTCATAAATTTTATTTTTATTTTACTGAATTAAAAATAAGGACTACAAAGAAACAGAACTGATAGAATTTTATATTCTTTTAATGCTGATAAACTATTTTGATTAAATAACAGTTAACAAATGCTTATTATTTATCATAATATACTTTTGTTGTTTTCGCTACTTTCATCGTAAAAAAGATAAAACGAGGACATTAATTTCGCTTATTATTTGTTTATTCTAACTTGCCATTAGTTTTAATTTTCTTCAGTTCTTATACTTTTCATTTTCTTCTATATTTACGTGAAACGTAATAATTACATAAAAATATTATGTAGATAGTACATATCCTCAATTTACATTAAATGAATGTATTCATAATTTTATACTATTAATTTGTTTAAAAATATTATTGTGAAAATAGTTTTTTGTGTTTCTTGGAAATAATAACCAGTTATACATAAATCGGAATATTAAAAAAATATTTAGTCATTGTTTGAGTAATGACGGTAAACAGAAAATATAAAATGTGATTTGTGCTTGAATGAAATCTTGTTTTCGGAAAATATGTAATACACAGTAAACACAATATTGATAAGCTAATTTGCAAGAGATAAGAGCAACGATGTTGATTTAATTAACTCGTTTCGTTCCTTTCCTTATTTTGGAAAATTGAAAAGAATCGCTCGTTAGTGCGACGTGTTTCAGATAAGCGAAATTATTATTATCTAAATTTAGTCATTCCCAGCGCAATTATCTATCTGGCATAAACGCCGATAAGCCTGCACCGAATAACAAGCAGACCGTACAGTTGTTCTGTGTTAGTGTTGTTCTCGAGATGCAGAAGTTCGTATACTTGTGCCCTGTGCTGCCGTTGGGATCGTGCCCATGGGAAGGAACCAGAGAAGAGGTGCTGCCGCACTTCAGACATACACATCCGGATTTGCTGATTGAATGTAACATCTTCAGGCTGGATACTTTGGAAGGCGAGAAGAATCAGTTGATGTCATATTCGGATGAGGTGTTCCTGATACAGTCGAGTAGTGTTAGCAGCAAAATTGAGCTGACCTTGAGATATCTCGGGAGTCAGGTGAACGCGCATACGTTTAATTACTACGTTGTTGTTCAGGCTGGAAAGTATGCGTTTAATAACTTATACTCGGAAAGCTATAATCCGGTGAGAAACAATGGGCCAATTATAGAGATCGATATGGATATATTGAGGATGACGAGCAGGGGAGCTCAGGAGGTGACGTGCACGTTGAATCTAGAGATGTCTCTCAAGAATTTGTCGCGAGAGTTGAGTTTGAAACGGAGCAATAGACTTGCTGTTAGCAGGAACAGCAGCTTCACGCTGCAGCAGATCTGTCCGGAAGAGTCTTACTTCGTTGGCGAGAACGTGGATTGTGTAGACAAAAGGTATACAGACTCCGATAAGTTGAGTTTAATCAAATGCAGCACGTGCGCTGATACCATGACTTCGCCGATTTACATGTGCGACTCCGGACACAGCGTGTGTTATCAATGCAAACTGAAGACTTGCGGGGTCTGCGGACGCGGCATCAACGACTTCCGCAACACGGATCTAGAAGAGGAGAGTCGCAGAATGAGGCATCCCTGCCGCTACAATCAATGCTCAACCATTCTCGAAGGCCGCATCATCAGAGAACATGAAGTCCAGTGCAAATACACCCCGTACAAATGCTTCGTCTGCTGCAAGAAGTTCATCTATAGCGATGCCGAAGTGCACTTCAAGATGGTTCATCCCTCGTTGAAGTTGTGCAAGGACATGATCGTCCAGTTTCCTCTAGACTCGCACTTTGTCATCATAAGCAAATCCGGCATCTTCGAGTGTTTATCCGAGAAGCAGATCACCATCACCCAGTGGACGGTGCGATTCTGCGGAAGCTCCCAGTTCTTCTACGAATGCCAACTCACCATCAAAGGCAAGAAAGGCCACGAGAGGAAATACGTTTTGCGACGTAAAGGCAACGACCACAAACTCACACTGAACTTCAGCGAATACAAATCCCTCAAACCAGTGATGGCCACTCTACAAATACACGCGCTCTTCTAACAAACTATGTAACTCCACTTAATTTGTTTTATAACTGCATGTTCTACAGGTTTTCATTACTATTCGCTCTGTGTATCTTTGCTTGTTTCCAGACAGCAATCACTATACACCTGGCACTCTTGGAACTCGCTTTTAATCGTTTTCTGTTTAATCACGAAAGGATTAAAATTCAAACCTTCCCACGTTTGCACGCCTGTTTTCATCTGCGCCGGGGAATTTCCAAGCAGCACTCAATTACAGAGACTCTCCCTCTTTTCAACTAAATTGAAATAAATTCACTTATAGTTTTTTGTTGCATACGGAATGCTGCCATTCTCAATCTTATGCACATTGTTATTGTTATTTTTTTATTTAAAATTATTTTGTAATGCAATTAATTAGCATTATATTTAATATATTATTTATTGTAAGGTTTTACTATGTTGTATTTTTTTAAATAAATGTAAACATAAAATAAGTACTTTTCTTAACTAACCACAAATCCAATTAACATTTAACAAAGTCTTCATAAATTTATAATTGATAACTTTTCCAGTTAAAATATTATTTAGCATTATTTTAATGCGCATTTTATTCCATCATGTATTGATAATCTTTATCTTAAGCAATTACGATTGATTTAAGCAATTAACTTATTAATTATCAAGTCAATTCAATTTTTTTTCTTCATCCCCTAACTGATGAAGATCATTAACTTTATATAACATATTTTTGATATTTTTAAAATATGTATCTTTTTATTTTTTAATATTTATTAAAAAACTTAATAAATCAATTAATAAATAAGCAAATTAAAAATTCAAACGGAATTATTTAATAATTATGAAAGATACAAATATGAACTGTTTCAAAAATCTATTAAATTCTACAAATATTTATTGTCACTAATTTGCACTTCTGTTTATAATAGTTTACAAATTTTCGTTTTACAAAAATAACCAAAACTAGCAAAAATCCTATACTACCAACAGGATACATTCCAGTGCAGTTTAAAGTTGCACAAATTTATTAATTTTGTAATATCGAAGAAATCAAATCACAAACTATTTAAATCCAAATTGTAGTTAATAAATATGATGAAATAAAAAAAAGATAAATGGAATGAAAAGATTTTTTTTTTAATGAAAATTAATCTTATTTAGGATAATTATTATGAGATCATTAGATCAGTATTGAATGCAATACTTCGTATAAGCAATAGTGAAATGAAAGAGAAAAATATACAAGAAATCAACTTTAGACTCAATATAACATGTGAATTAACTTTATATGTAAAATAACTGTTTATTTAATAATACTTTTTTTTGATCGATAAAAAGGTTTTAAATTTCTATACGAAAGAAAATAAAGTCTAGCTTCATTTAATAAAGAAATTTCTTTGATTGGGAAAGAAAAAAAAATATAAGCAATCAACTTTAGACTCATTTTAACAATTGACTTTGTAAGAAAGTTGATTGATTATTTAATAAAACCATTTCTGTGATCTAAAAAAGTTTTTATTTTCTGAACGAAGCAAGACAGTCTAGTCTCACTTAATAAAGAAATTTCGTTGATTCGTAGATACAAAATTACAAGCAATCAACTTTAGTTAGACTCATTTTAACATATAAATTGACAAAAAGGTTTTAATTTTCTGTACGAAAGAAAACAAAGTCTATTTTCATTTAATAAAGAAATTTCATTAATTGATAGAGAAAAATTTACAAGCAATCAACTTTAGACTCATTTTAACATGTAAATTGTCTTTATTTAATGAAACATTTCTTTGATCGACAAAAAAGTTATAATTTTCTGCACAAAGGAAAATAAAGTTTAGTATCAGTTAATGAATAATTTTTTAAATAAAAACACAATTAATCAACTTAAAACTATTTAAACATGTAAATTCACTTTGTATGTAATTTGACTATTTATTTAATAACACATTTCTTGGATCAACAAAAAGCTATTAATTTTCTCTACAAACAAAGTCTAATCACGCTTTATGGATAAATTTCGTTGATTGGAAGAGAAAAATTCATAATTAATCAACTTTATACTATTTAAACATGTAAATTCACTTTTTATATAAGTTGACTTTTTATTTAATAACAAATTTTTTTGATCTACAAAAAGGTTTAAATTTTCTTTACGAAGGAGAATAAAGTCTGGTCTTGCTTAATGAAGAAATTTCGTGGAAACTATTACATTCTTTAATCGATTGTATTTGCACTATATAACTAAATAATTTACTCATATGAAAATTATATTTGTTAGAACTTTTCTGTCCAAACAATATTAATTTAATGTTTATTTTTTTTACTTTTTACATAAAATAATGGTAGAGTGACGTCTGTGCTATTCAAAATCTTGAATTTTAGATGTGAAGGTCCTGGATGCCAATTCCGTATATTGGAGAAAGAAAGAACTCAATCCTTTGGTCCTCACACTTTACCGAGTAAACACCATCATTTTTTTAACTTCGAATTCGAAGAGAACTTTGCGCTATTTTGAGAGCACACACAACTGTCTTCTTCTCTTACTAACTGATGATTATTGCTCGCTGATACTGTCTACTTATATTTTTTTCTCATTTACAATATTACTCTAATCTAAACAAATTAATGCTTGAATCTTAACAATTTCCATCGTTTTCCATTTTAAATTTAACTTTTATAAAAATGTATATCTACAGATGTTTACTTACAAAGAACTAAATAAAACTTAAGTATTGGTAAATATTATTTAATTAAATCTATATTTAAAAAGAAATATGATATAATTTACTAATTGAAATCTCGAGTGTTTGCCAATAACTTCATAACGCGTATTGATTTTAATGTAGATTAAATATTGCACTATACTCTCATCTAAACATTAATTAACGAATATTTCAGTATTCATATTAATTTACATATTTTTTTTTGGTTATCGACCATCGTTTCCGCTCAAAATTAAGAAATCCAGTTTTTTTTATATTAACAAAAATATATAAATATTATTTCAAAATATAAATTTCTTCTTCTATCATGATACTTTCCCATCTAGAGAACCAGTCATATATACTTTTAATGATATGTGCGGGTTTAAAATTTAAATTTTGATAAAAATTTTCGCTTTGTCTTATCGTAAACGATCCATTTTTTATCCCCATTACAACTCAATTTAAAAACGGTTAATTTCGATATCTCGTCAGCAAATGAATGAAAAATTGGTTTCCTCAGCTCTTTATTATTGGCTAACAAATTGTCTTTCTATTTGTTTTCCAATAAGATTTAAATGTTTTTGCACTGTTGACCAAGCAAAATTAAGCTTTTGTGATATTTCGTCAAGCGTTAACCTTGGATCACTTTTGACTTCAAATTATCGTCATCAAAATTTGATGTCCTTTCGAATCTTGGGACATTCTGCAGACTCCTGTCGCCAGATTTAAATTTTCAAAATCATTTACATTTGTTGCTCCAATAGCATTCAGTACACATTTTGTAGTTTAACGAAAACTTGTACTTGTAGTATAAAATAAACAAACAAATAAAAAAGAGAACAAATCCCAAAAAGAGGTTTTTACACTAAAACATGCCAGCGTAAATATTCCCAAAATTCAACTACAAAAAATAATAGATTTCTTTTCCCTATTATTTCCATATTTTTCATATTATCTGCAATCTATGTTCGACGCACTATTCAAGCAAATCTATTAGAAAGAAATATTAATTGCTTCAAATTATTCTCATCAATATTCGACAACAATTAACTTTATTTTAATGGATTAAATTAATAGTTCATACTCTACTAACTGTAAATAATCTACTAACTTTTATTATACTATTGGATGTATATTTTCAAAGTTACATATTATAGTGGTTACATTGCTACAATTGCAATTTCCGAAACCATGAATTTATTATGCAATAATACAAGCATTATTTGGATCTATGAATAATTTCGATGTCCTGACAATAAAATTTGCTATATGCTTCAAATATATTTTATAAATTGTTACACAATACAATGTACTACAAAATACTACAATTATATGAACGTACAAAAATTTCCATTTCTTTCCTTAAAAATAATATTGTTTGCTCGTTATTTTCTTATTATATATTTTTATTTTTCTATTCACATAACAATAATTAATATTTATTTGTAATTTATTTTTATTATTTTATTATATTTTAATAGAAAAAAATCCTATATAATTCAACCAAAAATACATTATAAATTAAAAATAAATATACCTGGCCAAAGAGATACGATCTTGAACTTGGGAGGGACTTTTGGATTTCGAGGGATACAAAATTTGGTAAAGGAATAAACATTTTTGTCTTTAGACAAAAATTTAAGAGAGAGTGAGAGGTATCTCAAATTTTCAAGGATTGGACAAATTATGGTTTTAGGATAATTTATATTATTGAGAGGGTTATGAAGTAAGTTATTTAAATGACTGATGCTGGTAAAGATACGAAAGGAATAACGTTCAGATACGGAAAGACTTTTTAAAACTGGATTTCAACATTGGGTGAGGAGAAGAAAACCATAATCAAATATAAAAGTTTTGACATGGATGGATATTCCCAAACTACGGAAGGTGAAGGATCGGAAGTGACGGGATCTAGTTCTTATTTTGGATTTAAGATGTTTGGAGTAGGAATTTAGGTTCAATTTAGGATCAAGAAGATTTCTTAGATATTTAACAGAGGTCGAATACAACTTCCATTTAAAATTGAAATTATGTTAATTAAAATATTTACAATAATAACCAAATTGACGCTCTAGGGAAATCACCGACTTAAGTGAAAATAATGTATATCTAGATAGAAATAAGATTAAAAACATAATTTACACACAAAACAGTATTATCTTATCTAATCTAATATACACCAGTAAAGTAAAATTTGTTGGTTCCATCAATTACTATGTAATAGTGATGAGATTATTACATTTTTTTTTTAAACTAAAGAAACATTACGAGAGCATAATCCAGTATTAAAACGAAAATTTCTCATCCATTTTAATATTTCATCTGTCTTAAATAAAAAGTTTTTTTTTTTTAATATCTTTGTCAGTTTTTGTTCAGAAGCCGTTTAAAATAGACGTGCTTGGGCAAGTTTGTAAGATGGAAAATTCTTTATTTTGGATACAAAGAAATTTGTACCAAGATGGTAAATGTATTAAAGCAATCTTCTTCATTTACAACTGACCACAGATAGATTTTAGAATTTAAACATGAACGCAAAGCATTGAAGATGATCCACCAGATTCAGATCCATTTCAACATAAAAAATTATAAATGTAAAAGCTTTCTGTAAAATAGGTGCTCATAATTGCGAATTTCTTAAAAACTTTCTATAAAACTGTTTTTTTGTCAATTTATAAGTATGGATCAAACTTGTATTTCATACTATAGAGCAGAGATGAATGAATAAACAATGGTTAGAATTTGGTGCACCAAAAACTGTTCCATCAGCGGGAAAAGTTATGACATCAGCTTTTTTCTGGGATGCAAATGGAATTTTGTTAATATATTCTCTAGAAAGGTAAAACAAAATACAAGTCTATTGGATCAATTGTAGGAAGAAATATTATGAAAAAAGACCAGTTTTTTCTAAACTTTTTAAACTACGAGGACAAGCATTTATCCAAAATAGATTTGAAGAAATTTTCAATAATATCTTTATAAACTTGCTATTAAAAATATAAGTTACCCAACCTCTCACATCTCTCAATAATCGTCTACATCATCACCCACTAATTTCATTTGGCATCCATCCAATGATGCTTAATAATTCACTAGTTTATATTAAAACCAGTCACTTTACAATCAAATTCTGGACAGTTTACAAAATAATTATATAATTTTATAGGTATAGTAGTTTAATGTTGCAATTAATAAGTCAGAGTAAAACTTTTCAGATGCTTCTTTTTTTGGAGTAGATTCAAAAAACATCTAGTTTAATGAGCCCACCTAACCACTGTTAGTAGTCTGACTGGATCCATCGAATGTTGAAGAGGAAAGGTAGTCACAAATTATGGCCAAATCGAAGGCCATCCAATGATGCTTAATAATTCACTAGTTTATATTAAAACCATTCATTTTACAATCAAATTCTGGACAGTTTACAAAATAATTATATAATTTTATAGGTATAGTAGTTTAATGTTGCAATTAATAAGTCAGAGTAAAACTTTTCAGATGCTTCTTTTTTTGGAGTAGATTCAAAAAACATCTAGTTTAATAAGCCCACCTAACCACTGTTAGTAGTCTGACTGGATCCATCGAATGTTGAAGAGGAAAGGTAGTCACAAATTATGACCAAATCGAAGGCAATCTCACTACATTTTGACAGCCCCTAGTTCTCGAACCGTTCGTCTGTCCTAAATAATTATAATGATTTTGATATTCATCCATGATCGACTGCGTTAACAAGATTTCCATTTCTTCAGTCTTATATATGATTCATGCAAGCCAAAATACCCAGCAAATAATAATAGTGAATTAGCATCCTAAAGGTCAACATATTTATACCTAATTTTTATGGTCCAGAAGTTATATTTTCTATAGAATATATAAGAAATAATTTGATTGCATCGTTGGAGCTGGCATAAAGTTTCAGCTATACCTGGTATATAGCAAATAATTCGACTGTCAGGATAAACGCAGAAATGGAAAGTTTTCCAGTTTTTTTTCTAATGGCAATTTGTGAAGATATTAGTTGCCTGTACAGTGGATCCATAATTTTATTTATATAGATTATCTTCCTTACTATAATAAAATTTAAAGACTACTTTGCTGTTCCCAGCACTTGATTAACAGCTGGATGGACAAAATGAAAATGACTTTCTCTTAATTGAAATTCCACTAATTGAATCAATAATAGCCATTGCTTTAATAATGAAACGCTTAGGAAAATGACGTCCTCTTATGTTGGATTACAGTTTAGTTCCTAGCTATAAAATAATAGTTAATTGTAGCTTTAAGTTGTAATTTGTCTATTTATTACCTTCATGAATAATATTATAATGGTACGTCACAACCAAGATTCCTACCTAACTCAATGATTACAATAAGTAAAAACCAAATTCTACTTTAAATCTACTCCAATTATCCAAAATGCAACTATTGACCGATTTTTTTTTTGTAATGTATTATAATTTATGTTATGTTATATTTTCTGTTCAATATGTTTTTCTCCAATAACATTTCGATATAATTTTTTCACATAAATTACTATAATCCACAATGAATCACATTTAACAAAATATCTGCTCACCAATCAAGAATAAACATATTCTACTATAGATAACGATTAATCGTAAAATATTTTCAAATATCATTTCGATCAGAACTGAATCATTGCAACAATAACAATTTGTAAATGCTCAAAAGATTATAACTAGCTACTTATCAATAATACATCGTATCTAATCTAAGCGTAAAATCATAAACTCCATACAATATTTCTTTAACTATGTACTTTTAACTTAGCACCAGAATACGTGCGTTATCGGTCCAATCAAAGCAACTATTTTAATTGGTTTTTGGGTCTCAAATACACTACATGGATCCAAGTACAAATTTTATCTACAATCATTTCATGAAAATCTTCAGGAAAATTATAAAAATCAACAAATCTATTTTCGATAAATGAAACAAAGCTCAAAAACTACATTGTGTTAACCACTATTACAACTTTATGAAACAAATAACATTATAACTGTAGAATTAAATATTCTGCTACCATTTATAAAGAATATCTCAGTAAAATATTTATATTCTTATTACCATACTCTAATTTGAAACTTACTAATTACAATATTAAACTATAATCGCAAGAAGTAAATATTTGGAAATTTATCGCAATACAATTTCTAATACAAAAGTATATGTCTATACCAGCGTTTCTTAACCTTTGAGTTGCAAACGAAAATTGGGTTTTTCATTTTTTAATAGTTCACCAAATGACAGCTGTCACCATATGTCAAATGCCAATAAGGAACCGGAACAAAAAAATATGTTGGGTCATGCTCCATTAATTCTTGAAAATAACTTGAAGTCATAAACAACAAGAAATTACTTCTTAGCAAAAATAATTATAAGCAGACTTTTGTTGTAAATTATAATTAAGATATTATCAATTTGGAGCTGTAAACTTCTGCTTATTTATTGTCACTCTTTGTATATTTTTTTTGTAAACTTTTTAGTACAGTTAATAGACATTGCTATATTCTACCAAAAGCTTTTATGTTATTAGTGAACAGAAATCATTATTTAGTTTCTAATATTCTAGTTAGATGACACTACGTGTATAATATTATCTATTTAAAGGAACATACGGTTACAATACAGGATCCCCCGCCTAGCGTCATTAATTCGTTCTTGAAAAGTTTTTAAATGTTAAAAAAAGTAAACGGTAACTAAAGAAATAAATGGTAGTAAAACTCGTATAAAAAAAATTGATACTTTATGAAAGGTTTCCCCTCAAATTGGCTATCAGTCACAAGATTTTATATATTATGTGTATTGTGGAATTGTGAATGTGAAATTTTAGTAAATTGTCTAAATTCAATTATATCTTGAGGTGGCAAATTATGTTTCACGAAAGATATTGCTTAACTTTTCGTCATTATGGCTTCAATCAATCATTATGGCTTGAAATGGTATATTGAATTTAAAAGAACAATTTTGAAATGTGAGGAACAAAGAAAGCATTAGCGGTTTGTTGCAAATAAATATTTGGAGAATAAATAAATAATATGGAATTAACGAGTGCGTTATCGCAATTTTTAAGCGATAGTCATTATCTCAGTTTCGGCGTCGTATTCTCCTATTGCTCATTGTTGTGTGTTGTGTTGGACCCGTAATGTGGCAAATTCCGAACGACCTCCTGGACAGGCTAAGATGCACCAATTGCGGATGTCTTCCTCAAGGACCAATCTACGCGGACGGAAGCGGCGGCGGCAACACGGATGACGTTTTTTGGTGCTTTTCCTGTTCGAACGACATCGGCGGAGAGCAAGGTTGTCATCGTCAGAGCGGTTTGGAATTGCTGCTTCCTCGAGTGCTAGTACCTTGTGCTAATAAACACTTAGGTTGCAAAGTTGTGTCCAAATATACCGAAGCAGAGAACCACATGTGGATGTGCAAACACGGATTATCCTCGAGCCGGGACTCTCTTGCTGCAAGTCAATCAGCCGGAAGCTCTCTCTGGTCACTAAGCAGTGCAAAAAATAAATCAAAGCCTAATCAGTGCGAAGGCCTCAAAGTCAATATGGAATGCAGAGCTAAGGAGAACAAAACTACAAAAAAAATCACTGTTATGAAGTATTGCCTGGAAGTGATGCCCGGCAATCAATTCCTCTACGTGCTCGACAAATACGAGAGTTTGCTGAACGCGAAGCCCGTCTCTTTTCTTATAAACGGCACCATCGCCGTCAAGAAAACTCCGGAAGTTATCACGTGCAATTTGAACATCGTGCACACCAGCGAAAACATCTACGAAGAACCAAGGATTTTGGAAATCTGTTCCAACTGCAAGAACTTCACCGACAACATGATCAAATGTCCAGGTGGCCATTTGGTTTGCGCATCCTGCATCTCGTTTTGCGGTGAATGCAAACGAATCAGCAGGAGTCTAGCCACCATCAACTGCAAGCATTCCTGCCTCTGGCAAGGCATTTACTACGACTTCATCGAGCACGAAAAGGAGTGCCCAAACGTGAATCTACCCTGCATTATCGATGACTGCACTTGGAAAAGCTCTGAACTGCTTCTGGCACAACACTTCCAGCATAATCACAGCGATTACGTGCATAACTCTAATACTATAACCAAAATACTCACTTTCGGTGACGAACTGCATCTACTCCTTCCTAACAACAAATGTATATTCGTGTGTAAAATTTATGCCTACGACAACTCCATCGATTTCCTAGTAGAGATGTACGCAAACACCTGCAAACGCAGGATTAAATACAACGTGGAACTTCTCTCTGAAAACCACAGTCCTCTCAAAAAGAAGTCACAATTGTGCTCAATCATTGGTAAATCTGTTCTGGATCCGGCAGTTTCATTTACCAAACATGACATCGAAAATCTCAATCGCACGTGCAAAATGATCTTCTATAAAATTACCATTCGTATTTAACTCATTATTATATTATTTAAGTTTACTTATATTATTATTAACACAATTTATTATATTTTACTTACTGAGATTAAAACAGATTGAAATTATTTTTTCTTAACATTATTTCTATCAAGAAAGTAAATCAGATATTTAAATTAAATCTGATTAAATATCTTGGATAAAAATCCCTCCTATAACATTAGATCAATTTAAAGACTACAAAAATAATAAATTTGCAAAATTAGTATGTTTTCTGCTACTTTACAAGATTTATATTTCTTGATATAGAGATAGGCAATTGAGGTGATACATTTAATAAAAATAATAATAATTAGATTTCTATAATAATTTTAAAGTTTATTTATTAACTTCATTACTTCAGTTTTCTTTAAATCAACTTCATTTACAACTTGATTTACAACATCAAATAACATTTCTAATAAATCCTTCTTCATTCAA
Source organism: Nicrophorus investigator (assembly GCA_963457615.1). Taxonomy (NCBI): domain Eukaryota; kingdom Metazoa; phylum Arthropoda; class Insecta; order Coleoptera; family Silphidae; genus Nicrophorus; species Nicrophorus investigator. The sequence goes on from OY735143.1 coordinate 16,588,891, forward strand.
TAAATCTTAAAAGTGTCGAAGAGCCATGTCCTTTAAACCATTTGTATTACATTTCTGATGATTCAAGATTTTTTTATTCCAACATTTAATGTTAAGTAGTGAAAGTAAAGTGTTATCGGACGTTTCCGCAATTTATATTAAAGTATAATAAATTATTGGGTGAAGTAAAAAGTTATTTATTTCGACGATAAAATTAACAATGTTAGAATTTTCGGATTTAGATTAAATATGCGCCGTTTTGTTCGATAACTTTTGTCCATTTTGAGGCAATTTCTTAATTTAGCGATTGTAGAAGTCCTCATCTCTATTGGTAAAAAACTTGACCAGCTCATTTTCACAAGCCTCTCTCAAGGCCAGCTTTTACCATCAAGAAAATTTGGAAAAATGCTTGAAAAGATGATAATCGCTTAGTGCCAGGTTTAGGCTTTACGGCGGGTACCATATAACCTCCCGTCCAAGATCTCAGGGATTCTGACACGTCGTTAAAGATGTGTGCGGCCTTGCGTTGTCTTGACGGAACACAACACCCTTCCTATTGGCCAATTCTTGAATTGAATTGAGTGATGTATAGTGGAGAATTCCCTTCCAATTCCAACAAACACACAGTAAAACCTTCTTGGTTGTTAATCATGGCTTGGCGATCGTTAGGGCCGGTTCACCACGCTTGGACCACGATCTTTTTCGCCTTTTGTTGTCGTATGTGACCCATTTTTCATCGCGTCACCATTCGATTCAAAAATGGGTAAATTACGTTACGCAAAAGGAACTTCTTCTAGAGACCAGCCTTATGCAAATGATTCCAAACGGTTTTTTGGCTAATCTTCAGTTCATGAGTGCTTGCATGCCGGTCCGACTCGATGATTTCCATGATTTTATCAACGATTGGCCTACCAGAACGTTTCTCGTCTTCGAGAAAAGAATATTTTTATATTATGTCTTTAAGCTCTTCAAATTTTGCTGTATGCAAATTATGTATAAGTATCGGACCATGAAAACAATAATATTTGAAGAACTTGGGGCAGGCAGGAGCAGTCAGTCTTTGGATGCTTTTCATTTATCTAAAAATAACACCCACCAATTACTTTTCCACATGCAGAAGTGAGTTTTTCCGGAAAATATGTTAAAAACAATCCGTATCGGAATATTATAGAAAAAAATGATTGATCATCAACTATTTCCAGGTCCATAAAATCTCCATAAAAGGAGAATAAGTTTACTAAACTTGATTGAATGAAAAACTCCTCATAGTAGTATTTTATAGATAACTACTCACACATATTCCGTTGATACTTGCACTCAAAAAAGACTTTTTATAAAGAATTGGAAACAATACAAGGTGATACACCAAAAAATATAAAAAAAATGAATAGCAAAAATTTCGAGTTATTGCTGTATTAACTGATCAGAAAAATATTATAAGTCTTGTCAATTTGGACATAGATCGCACCAATGTGCGATTAACTAAGATTCATATGCTGCATTTTTTTTCTCATGTTTCTGCATCTTTTTTCAACAAATATCCATGGTTCTGCTAAGTCGGTTAACTTAATTAATAAATGTTTAGATTTCTAAAAAAAAAAGAGAAAATACGGTCATGAAATTACTATTTCATAAATTCATATTTACAGATGATAAACATAATGAATAATCAATGAGTAATCATGATGATGAATCATTCTACTATAAAGGACTTTGAAGTTTATTTAATAATTTATTTATAATTTAATAAATCTTGCTAGAAATTGAAATAAATAAATTACAGTAATCTCAGTTATTTACTTTAAGTAAACTATTATGTTATTTCTTATCTACTATAATTATTTTAAAAACTTACTATAATATTTCTTTTTACCGCCAGAATAAAATATTGCCAAATAATTTCTATGAATAATAACTTATGCACTGATTTTAGTAGTATTATTTTTTATTTGGTAGCCAATATTTCAAAGATCCAATAAAAATCGATTATTAATCGATTATTAAATATCAGGATCAAATCAAATCCCGTTATATGCAGGAAGTCAATGAACACGTGTAAATAATAAACGGTTGGAGAAAAAAGTTGAAAAAGAGTCAGTGGGCTACAGAAGAAGTCAATTGGGCATTCTTAAAAATAACGCGAAGTTAAGAAGTTGAAGTGCTTGCTATAGAGAAGAAAAATCTAAATTTGGCTAACCAATAATAAAATTAAAATAAAAAAATAATAACGTTGATTGATTCAATGAATAATTCTACGTATAGTTTATGTTTGATTTAATTAGTGTTTGTAAAACGGCCTGGTAGGTCTTGTAGCTTATATGTTTTCAATCCATGCTGCGTTTTACAAGCTGATTTAGATGGTTATATAATAATAATATTATACCGTAGTTTTCTGCAGACTATATATTACAAAATTAATTTATATTTTTAATTTTTCCTTTAACCAATGCTCTTATTACAGCAGCACTATATACACACACATTTTGAGACTATTTAGTAAACATTATATTACGTAATATAATTTTCTAGCATATGGTTTGTTTTAAAGCTAAAGATGAATCTTCCACATATTTTCTTGAAATCTTATCTAAATTACATAATTTGTAAGAAATACAAAATATGCTGAGTCCCTTCGAATTGAGAGTTCCACTAGGGAGTCTAATTTTATATATTTTATATACTTCAGATATTGGAACGGCTGATGATACAAATAGAACAAGATTTACAGATTATTTGCTTTTAATCATCTGAACACCTTCAAGAAGTGCTTAATCTGAGGTATTGTTTATAAAATTATGCAAATTCACTATTCACCTCAAAACGAGACTGTCCTCTAATCAGAATCAACAACAAAATAGTTCCAACATTTTCATGCGGGAAATACAGCTAGACTGACTTGGAAAGACCTTAGTCAGGAAAAGCTCTATTGCTGTAAACAATTGTCTAAGTTGCTGGTCTACAAAGTAATACTAAAACCAGTTTGGACTAAATGTATTAGAATAATAGAAGACTTCATAAGAATTGAAATTGTATTAATAATATAGTATTTTAATCTATTTAAAACTTAATATATAAATACATTTCCATCTGGGAACTTCATGATTCCACGCTTTGAGAACGTTTCATCTTTATTAGCATAAAAAATGAATTAAATGCGCTTGCACAACATAATCATTATTAAAAGTTTTACCCTTGAAAGATTTTTTCAAACTCAGGTCAGTATTATATGTGAGATGCAAAATCACTAATTTTCCATGAGTTACAAAAGATGGCAGTACTTGGTGGAATATGATTTCTTTGCAAATTACAAATTGAAATGCTTCAATTGAAATGATTCCTTGGTAGCATTTGAAAATACACATTCACACATTTTTGTGATATAATTTAGTTTTCGATGTTTTTACTGTCGTTTTCGATTGATGTATTTGTACACGATCCATTTTTCATTACCGTTGATGATTTGTTTCATATTGATAATTTGTGTTAAGTGAATCTTTTTCAATTCATGCTAAATCTAAATATTGAGGTTCTTGACGAGTCCAAAACATTTTAATTAAATTTCAATTATTGTCTGTAATACATTTAAACTCACTGCAATCTCTCGAACGATCCAATTTGATTACGACTTTGTCTTGATTGACATCAACTTCAATAGGTTGACCAGAAAGTTTATCATCTTTAAGTGAAAAATCTCAATAATAATTTACTGCCAAAATTGGATTTTTATGTAATAAAATAAACACTATTTGGTAATCAGTTACTTGGTACTTCAACACATTAAGTTTATTTCGAAAAAGGCACAAAATTATTTCTGTATTCATATGGTTCTTAATTGATTTTTAATTACAAAAATATACTCAATATTCAAATTAATTGTATAGACTTTTTATAATAAAAAATATTCAAACTATATAAACTATAATTATTATGAGACTATTGATAAAAATAAATATCTGAACTAAATCTTAATAAATAAACAATTACAGTGCAAATTTTAATCATAATAAAAGTAAAATTTCTATAATGGTGTTACATGGTCTTTAATGCTCGGCGCGGATAAAAGGAAGAAAAAAAGGAACATGAACTAAGAAAAATAAAACCTTAAACCGACGGCGCTTAATTAAGTGCATGTGTCGCGCAGTGGTAGGAGATGGAAGATGGTGGAAAACATGTGCAAAAGAGAGATAGAAAGAAAATAAGAGCGAACTAAATAGAGAAGAACGTTTAATGGGGAGAGAATCTACACTAAACGCAGTCGACCAGACCTCGACATTTTAATTTTTAGAGTCAAGTAGTTTGTGCTGCACATTTCCAATTTAAATATGCCAAGCTTCTTCTATTAGGCAAAGTTATTAACGTTGCAAAAACACACATTCAAAAGGACTGTTATAAACACTCAAATTCCTCATTTTGCTTAGGTAAGTTTAAAATCTTAAAGAAAATACAAGATTTTCTGTTAATTTTAAACTAGACTAAATATATACAAAAAGATAAATAACTATTTTTTAAAATTTATTTTATTAACTTTAGAAAAATAAACATCAGCTAAAACACTTTAGCAATTGTTGTAATTTTTTAAAATATTTCGTTTCAATCTCAAAGAAGTACTTCATTATTTGATCCATCCGAGTTTATTAAAAGGTTCTATCATTGTTTAATTTCCCCTCGAGCTTAATTAATTAAAACGTCTTTGTGCTGTAATTCTCAATTATTAATTTTCCAGTCGACGTTCCAATGACAAAAATGATGAGCTTTTAATCACCTCATCAAAAAAAAGGATGCAAGGATTCGCGCTCATTGTGTTTCTCTTCCTGCTGCCATCGTCTGTCATCTGCGAGGATTCCTCGTCCTTCGAGGATGGTTACTACTTGGACTCGCTTATCGAGGAGACGGCATTCGCCGTAGGGTAAGTGAAATTCTTGCATTTTCTCTCTTACATAAACATATAAATATTACATCATTCAATAGATGTTAGCAGATGTTCAATGTTATGGAAAATTACTTGCGTAATACGCTTTCAGGGACATAATAATTCGCTCGGAATATATAATACAAAGCGTTTCCTCTCTTTCATATTACTTTACTTCCGTTTGTTCAAGGGCCATTACTTTGTAAATATTAATAGTGGCTCACTGAATTAATAAATTGTAACCTTAACATAATTGTTATTTCTTTTACTTTTTTATAATCAAAAATAATAAAGTGCACTGCTCTATAACCGCTATTTAAAAATTTAAACCAACATTTTTGGAGAAAATAGCCATTTTTATGATAAAATAGTTTGGGAGCCGCACGTATCGCCATTTATTGATAGAAACATTAACTTTATATTTAAATTGGGAGCCAGAATTTCTCATCAAAAGAGCCACAAGTGGCTCCGGAGCCGTTTACATTTCAAACCATATAATCAAAGTTCTAAAATGCTTTTCAAAAATAAAAAAACATATTTCCCTTTTCTTTTTGTTAAGTAATGTAATTTATTACACTTTCTAAAAATTTATATATCTTATATATTTTTATATCTTACATTTTCTGAAACTATTTTATAATTATTGATTTGCCTATTTTAAAAGCAAATCTTGTTGAATAAAAAATATGTGATTATTTATTTTTATTATTTTTATAAGTAAATTATTTGTTTAATAAGAAACATACTCGTAATTTTACACAAAGGGCTGTGCGGTCAATATCCCTTTTAAAATGTATTTATATACAATTTCATTCAAGAATACTTCATTTATTTACTCGAATAGATTGAGTTGGGAAACAGTCAATATTTCCCATCTCGGCACAAATATAAGGGCGCTTCAGAACAAAGCGAATTGCTAGGATGAATACCATACAAATTGATACTACAAACACGGCTAAACCTTATCCTGATCGATAGCTGTGGTAGAAAGTTCTTAAGAAATACAAATATTATTATATAATATTTGTCGATAGTCAAATAATATTTTTATAAAAAAAAACAATTTTTATAATATATTAATTATATTAAAGTTATAATAAAGTCTTGAGAGAATTCAGTACGTTTAATTAAAAATGTTCAAAATTGTTATGAAGATATTTGTTTTTTTATTTTTATTGTCTTTTGTAATAGAAACTAAGCAGATTAATTGATTGGAACTCCAAAGCCATTAGGCAGAGAATTTTCTACAAGAATGTTAAATATGTATTCCACAAGAATACATATTTTGTTGTTAAGTTCTCAACATTCTTCTTAAAAAAAGCAAATCATATTTTGTCTAAGATCCAGAAAAGGAAGTTGCTCCCTCCTGAAACTTCCTCCACATCTACAAATATTTCATCCATCCAATCCTCATCTACTGCTACAAGTAACCTTCACTTACCCACTTATCTCCTCATCTTTCTAAAAATCTATAACTTCAACATAAAACTTTAATGTTTTATAAAAACCTCACCATGTAACACTACAACCCCTAAAGTGGCATCTCTCATACACCCTCCTATTGTAGTCGCACTAAACGCTGACTCAAAAAACCTCACTCACTCACTTTATAAGAACCATAAACCACAAATTATTGACTACGTTCCAACAACCCACAACTTCTTTCCTGCAATCCCGAAAACTATAAAAAGTCCCAGACAATCTCAGCTTTTTTCATATAATATGCATCAAAGTCATAAGAGGCTAAATGTTAAACGACAAATATTTACTATGCATATCTTCTAATAATAAAGAACTAGTAATCATCAACAGCCTCTCATTAACTAATGCCTATGGCCGAAGACAAACTTTTTCTTCTACTTTTAAAATTAAGGGAGTAATGCTGTTGTAAATGAATATATTTTGGTATAAGTTAGCAAACCCATACTATAAAGTTTTTGGTTTTATTTTATTCTTTTAAAACATTTTTGAAAATTATAAATATTTAAATCATTTTTTTTAGAAATTTCACCTATTAACTAGACGCAAAACACTTAAAGCAGTAGAATGAAACTTTGCAATTTTAGACGTATAAATACAATAACTAAATTGATTCCTAATACTTAACGAATACAATTTACATTACAATGTTAGAAAACTTATTCGTTAAAAAATAACAATAAGAACGCAAAAAAATTAAGGCAAAAATGATCAGCAAGAAAAAATTACAAATTGTTATAAAATATACTAAGGTCTCTAACAAGCAAGTAAAGATCTTACTGTTTTCAACCACAATTTATTTATTCAAAAAACTTTTTTAATGTATAAAAACATATCGAATACATAATTTAAAACTAAGTCAAAAGTTTAGTTGAATTTACAAACAAATTAAAATCTACATCATTTGATTTCGATATATAAATTTAGGCATATTTTTGTTGTAATGGTTTATAATATAATTTAATAAGAAAATTACTTAAAAAATATAATTATTATTATCTTTGTATTATTTTTTTTAAATGTTCTCTTTTTCGTTTTTTTTTTGGAAGTTTTACTCAAAAACTAATCATACTAAAAACTCTATTTTTCAGTTTTTCATAATATCCTATATTGTTGAATCTGATAATTTCCAAAAATATTACATATTAACTTTAATTTTGACACAAGACCAAGAAAACTTATTTTATGGAGAAATATGTTTGAAGCTACGTTTGAAATAGTGATTCATTCATTTATTGTCCTTTCCAAACTAAAATTCTGGTCACATCAGGTTTGACATTAAGCAGTTCGTGTTTGTCATCAATCACACAAGATAAAAAAAAACTTAGTTTGTGGAGAAATGTGTCTGAAACTTCGTTTGAAATAGTGATTCAAGGTCTTTTATAATTGATATTATGTTTGTTAAAAATGTAATAAGCTAGAAAGCTATTGAAAAGAAAAGACTTTCCCAATTGAGATTAGGATAAGTGTACGCTTATGCAATTAGCAGCAGCTGTAATGCGGTGGCTGCAAAACCATGACTTAATTGGCGCCGTTCCTTTGCACCGTTTTAGAACAACAATGTTTTCTAAATGTCGTTAAACTGTGTTCCAGGTCGGATACTCTGGAATGTCCTTCGAACAATGTGATTACGACCCGGTACAAATGCAAAATGAACGGGGAATGGGTGGACTGCACGAGGAAACACTGCTGCCCGAATTACATCTTCATCGCCGGAAAGTAATAAACCTCGTTACACCGAAACTATCCTGTCCTGTCTCATAACTTTCAAGTTGTGTTGTGTTCGTCTTGCAGGTGCGTCTCCAAGGACGAGGATCCTTGCACGATGGGACAGTGTGAGCAGCAGTGCACCATCTACATGCAAAGGGTCATTTGCTCCTGCTACGACGGCTACAAATTCAGCCCAGAGAACCAGAGGAAAGGCGAACGACCCTTCTGCTTAGGTAATTAACATCCGCCACCCATTTAATTAAGACGAGCCCCACTTTTTATTTTAATAATAGCAAAGAAATTGCGAGCGCATGTGTTTTATGCACCGTCGAAGCATCCATAACTCATGCCCAAAACCCACGGCCGGATGGCCCTAACTATGCAGCAAAACAATGTTGCAACTAATTAAGCATAATTCTCAGTCGACCTACAATTATTTTGGGATTAACACTAATAAGCTTATATTGCTACTTAAAAGCAAATTATTACTATAATTCTAATTTTTCTTCTTACATTGTTTTAAGTCAATATTACATGACATAATTGCTCATAAATTTTAATTACGTAAAAGCATTAAATAATTATAAAAAAAGCAACTTGTAATAATTTGCTAAAGAAAAGTTAAATAAAAACAGTTTTATGAAGAGACTGTTTAAGAACAATTTAAGTATAAAATAATATTTAGAGAATTTTTGTAATTATTCATTGTTTATAATAAATTTTAATTTGTGTTTCCAAATATCCGCGAAATTGTGCGCTTTTAACTTTTATACTGTTTTGAAGAAGTAAATTCTAAAACTTTTGAAGACAAAAATGAATTTTATACTAATAAAATAAATTTATTTATTAAACATACATATATAAGTTTATATTAAAGATTATTTAGCAAGTAGTAAGTAGTTAGCTTTAAAAGAACGTTCGTATATTTTTATGATACTTGTAAGATGTAACAGTTGGAAATTATTACAATATATATAATTATAGTTTACTTCGAACACAGATGCCGACAAAGTAATAAAAAAAATGAAATCACTTATTAGGAAAAATAAATGTGTGCACTAGCGAACATGTGCGCTAATAAGTACAAATAAAATGAAATGATTATATAAAAGTTGTAAACATTAAAATTCGTAATTGTTCTAAAACATTATTTGAAAATTATGTCTAGAAATTATTTTGTAAAATTGTTTTAAAACATTTGTTAAAAATCATCAAAAAAATGGTTAAATAAAATTTTACAGAAATTATGTCCAGAACTTATTCTGTAAAATTATTCTAAAACATTCTTCAAAATTCCATTAAAAATCGTTAAATAAAATTTTACAGAAAATATGACCAGAACTTATTCTGTAAAATTGTTCTAAAACATTCTTTGAAAATCCATTAAAAAAAATGATTAAATAAAATTTTACGGAATATATAACCAAAAATTAAATTGTAAAATTGTTCTAAAACATTATTTGAAAATTATGTCTAGAAGTTATTTTGTAAAATTGTTCTAAAACATTCGGTAAAAATCATCAAAAAAATGGTTGAATAAAATTTTATAGAAAATATGACCAGAACTTATTTTGTAAAATCATTCTAAAACATTCTTTGAAATTCATTTAAAAATGGTTAAATCAAATTTTACAGAAAATATGACCAGAACTTATTCTGTAAAATTATTCTAAAACATTCTTTGAAAATCCATAAAAAAAATGGTTAAATAAAATTTTATAGAAAATATGACCAAAAATTAAAATGTAAAATTGTTCTAAAACATTATTTGAAAATTATGTCTAGAAATTATTTTTTAAAATTGTTCTAAAACAGTCTTTAAAAATCATCAAAAAAATGGTTAAATAAAATTTTGTAGAAAATATGACCAGAACTTATTTTGTAAAATCATTCTAAAACATTCTTTGAAATTCCATTAAAAATGGTAAAACAAATTTTAAAAATGTAAAATTGTTCTAAAACATTGTTTGAAAATTATGTCCAAAAATTATTCAGTAAAATGGTTCTAAAACATTCTTTGAAAATCCATAAAAATGGTTCAATAAAATTTTGCAGAAAGTATGACCAGAAGTTATTCTATAAAATTGTTATAAAATATTCTTTGACAATCACTAGAAAAAGTTTAAATAAAATTTTACAGAAAATATCTCCAGAAGTTATACTGTAAATTGGTTCTAAAACATTCTTTGAAAATCAGTAAAAAATGGGTAAATAAAATTTTACAGAAAAGACCAGAAGTTTTTGAAATAAGAGAGAATATCGGAGGTTTTCATTGAGAATTTTACTATAAATGTACTTTCATTGATATCAATTATATTATATTTACAATTAAACATGTTGATTAATTCAATAATAATTATATACATTATAATAGTCATAAAAAGCGAATAAAAACTAAAATATTTATAAAATCGTAATAAGAAAATTAAAACTTTAATGTACCCCAGAGGGTTGCGCGCTTCTAAGTATCCCACTTGGGGTCTGCCAGGTGATACACAAAAAATGTACAAGGAATAAAATATTATGTATACATAACAAAAAACGATAATTTTATAAGAATTGTTACTTTACTCACATTAAATTATAAATATAATATGAATATATCTAGTAAAAATATCGAAATAATTTATGCTTCATAAATTTTTAAATATATACAAAGATTACGAGTACTTTTTAAACATATCAATGATTATAAGGAAATAAAAACAGGAAGTCTGCGTTTATTATTTTTAATGCAAAACAGTGATAATATTTATATTATTGCGTTTGTAATAATTATATGAAACGTCATAATTACATTAATTGCGAAGAACAGCATTTGTAATATAAAAAATAATATTTGCAGCAATAAATTACAAAAATAATTTAAAGAAAACTTAATACAATAAAAATAAAATTCAACTGCTGCAAAGGGCTATTGCTTTTCTGTCCTTTAAAATAATTATAATAACATCATTTATTGGCCAGTATAATACAAAATAAGACAAGAAAAAAAAACAAGGAAAAGAAATTTAACAATAATTGCAATAAAAAAAATATATATATAATATAATCAAAAATACATTCTCAAAAATATATTTTTCAAATTATCTTAAAAATAAATTTATTGAAATAATGATGGTGATCATAATTAACAACCTAAATACACACAAATAATAATCGTGTAAGAAATATTATTTACTTATTTACTATTTAAATAATCATTAAACAATTACTTAATTCATTTATTTACTGAATCATTTATAATCACAATTTTTATTTCTCTTGCCTTAAATATAAATATTGATAATTAATATATAGTGTAAATATTGATAAAATAATGAATAGAGAAGGTACAACGAGTCGTGGTTTGAATCATTGGCGCAATATAACACCTCACTCAATAAGTTCGTAGGATGACATATAGATAGTGCCTCTGTCGTCAATTCGATATGATTATTATTAAGTATCAGCCTTCAGACGACGCTTGTCAAAATTTCATTACAATCTGACGATTAGTTTACAAGTTACAGTGGTTTTAGTGACACTACTTTTGTAATTTTCAAAACATTGAAAAAATCTGAATTTCTGCAAACTACTTCTCCACGGAGAAAAGTCCGCTTAGTAATAATTCGTAGAGTTATTCTATATGCAACAGCAAGGTTGTTAATTGCGGGTCTGTGACAGTTGATATAGATTATCGAGAAGTAATCTACAAATTAATTTATAAATTTTAACACCTGAACCTAAATTTAATTTTCGGCCACCCACAGTCAAAGCTCTAAAATATTTCGTCCTGGTTTTTATCTACCACTTAATTTGTTTGGTGAACACATTAAACTTTAGTTCAAAATCAAATATGTTACCTAAATATTTAATATTTTAAATTATATTTTTCAGATATAATAAAATAGTGAGTGAGACTTTATTTTTCTCCTTAATTTACATATTTTAATGCAATCTTAATATTTATTCATGATCATTTACTAATTTGGTGTTTAGTGCCTTTAAATTCATTATTTGTCGATTGATATTTAGACGTAATTCACTGTTAAACTTTGAGATTTTTCAATAGTGAAGGAAAAATTTAAAAATATTTTACAAACCTTGGTTTCAATATATAAAAGTTAACATTAATAATAATCAAACTTATATTAATATTGAACAGTATTATTAAAAATATAAATTATTTGAGTCATTGATTAAATGTGTAAATCTTTAGCTAATATAAAATAATAGGTACGTTTTAGTATTCCAGAATTTCGAACATATATTTCACTGGTAATGATTTGAGAATGCCTGACTGGATTTCCAAATTTTACATTAACTTGCGTGAAGTTCTTATAATGGAGCAGGTCAAATAAACAAGAGTAATTTCTTAATTACGAGCATTGCGAAATCATAAATTACACAGCGCGAAGGAGGAAATGAGGAAATCCCTTTCGAGTTGTTAATTAATTTTGAGAAAAAGGGGTGGCGTGGGCGCACTGTTGTTATGTCTTAATTAATGTTCTGACGTGCAGATGTTGATGAGTGCTCTGAGGGAATCAGCGACTGCGAGCACGAATGCTTCAATGAGGTCGGTGGATACAGATGCGGATGTCGGGAAGGGCACGTCCTCAGGTCGGACAATAGGACATGCAAACCGGATGCGACTATCACTTACCAGACGGACGGACTCCAGGAGCTCGCCGCCTTCAGGGACAGATGCTTTGCTAACTGCGACACCGTGCAGAGGCTTCATGATAAGATGAAGGCGCTGCAGGAGAAGGTGTCAGCGCTTAGCACGGCCATACGTCTTTCTAGCTTCGCTTCCGGCCCTCCGGGACCTAGTGGACCATCTGGACCACCGGGACCTCCAGGTCCACGTGGATTTCCAGGTATTATAATTATAAAATCAATAAAATTACAAATAACATTAAATAATTAAATAACCATTAATAGTTATTTTATTGTTACTTTTCTTAAACTTCTAAAAGTTCTAAAAGTTCCACAAAAATAAAATGATTGGTCAACATAAATTGCGTCTACAATTATTAATGTTATTAATTATTCAAAAGAAAAATAATTTACTTGGTAATGTAATTTAAAAAAACGATCAACTTTTAAGTTAAATTTCGGATAAAAATTAACCAAAATATAAATCAAATACATAATATAGAAAATTAGAAACGATCCTTTCTATTAATTCTGTAGGAACAAAATGATTTGTAAATTAATTATGTTTTTTCTTTACGTCTATTATTATTAATATTAATAATTATTCAAAAAAAATAACTTACTTGGAAATATAATTTAAAAAATAAATTAGTCTAAAAAAATATTGCATTCCAAGAAACGATTCAACCTTTAAGTGAAATTTCTAGTAAATAATAACCAATAAAGGAATGTATTTACGAGATCGAATAAAATATAATTTAAGTATAGAAAACCAGAAATGATCCTTTCTAACGCTTCGGTAGGAACAAAATTATTTATAAATTAATTATAATTTGGACAAAAATTATGACAATTTTTCTTTACGTCTATTATCATTATTAATATTATTTCAAAAGAAAAGTAACTAACTTGGAAATTTAATTTAAGAAAAAAAATTAGTTTAAACACAATTTCATTGCAAGAAAAGATTCAACTTTTAAATTAAATTTCTGGTAAAAATTAACCAATAAAGTAAAGAATTTACAAAATTGATTAAAACAGAAACAAAATTATTTGTAAATTAATTATGATTCGGACAAATATTATTACCAGTTTTTGTACGATTATTATTATTAATATTATTAATTATTCAAAAGAAAAGTAACTAATTTTAAAATGTAATTAGTCTAAAAACTATAGCATTCCAAGAAACGATTTAATTTTCAAGTTAAATTTCGGATAAAATGTATCCAGTAAAGTAAATAAATTATGGGATTGAATAAACAACAAAATATTAATCAAATATAAACCTTTTACATTACTTTCTATATTTTTAGTAAATACTTATATTAATAAATTGTAATACAAAAAATGTGTAATTAAAAACTTTTTAATTAAATCATCTTTTCTTAATTAGGAAGAAATTCTTTTAGAAAATTTTATATTTCATTATTTTCTTGCAAACTTCAAACAATTCTAAGCTTTTATAATTTCATGACTTTTTAAATCTTTAATTTGATTTGTAATAACCTCATTGACAAAATTAATTAAAACATAGACAACATATAAATATATAGAACAAAAATATTGTCAAATAATTACAAAACATAATCATTTTATTTTATTCAGTCAGTTTAAGAGAATTGTCGTTTTCATCCAGTAATGTCTGAATATCATCATTTTCTACTTCATTAAATTTTATCCGGTGCGTAATATCAACAAGTACTTTCTGAATAATATAATTTCCAAGTACTGATTATCTTCTACATTAAATCTTATCATCATTTGTAATAAGATAATATGAATGAATTTACAGAATATGTAATAATATCAAATATCTAGTCTTTGAAAAAAAAACTAAAAACAAAATTTTAATATTTAGAAGTAAATTATTTCTGTATGTTTTAATTTATTTTTATAATTATTTTACAATTCAAACTACAATTTGGAGAAATTAATTATTTTTTTATTTGGCAATGATTCTATACCTTTTAATTATTTTTGTTATGTAGGTTTAACTATTTCCAATATTATTATTATACTTAGTAGGTGTTGATGACACAAATTGACTATAAAATTACTAATTTAATTAATTTTTGGATTTTAAATTTTTTACATAAAAGATAGTTTTAATCTTCAAAATTTACTTGAGAAACTTAAGAATATTGTAGATCGAGAGGGTAAAAAAAATAAACTAACTATTTCAATATTGTCATTATAATTAGTACGTTTTAATGACACAAATTGATTATTTATTATAAATTATTTTTTTGGATATTTTTCTAATATCATATTTTTACTTAAAAGAGAGTTTTGTTCTTCAAAATTTACTTGAGTAAGTTAAGAATATCGTGGATCGAAGACGCAAAAAATAGAATTATCTATTTGAATATTATCAATATAATTAGTAAGTAAATTGACTAAAAAACTGCTAATTTAATTTATTTTTGGACAATTTATTTTAACATCATGTTTTTAGATAGATGTTTTTATCTTCAAAATTTATTCGAGTAAATAAAGAATATCATGTAAAGAAAGAAATCGTACATTTAAGTGTGCAGTAATGAGATCGTATAAAAATAAAATATGTCTTTGAGTCTGAGTTGAAATTCGTATTTTAATATAGTTTCTTTCATGTTTTAGGACCTGAAGGAAGCGGTGTGGCGCAAGGCAACACTCAAGACTACACGTATTCAATATTGGACGCTTTTGTGCCTTTGCCAGGGGATGAGAACGCCCAGTGCAGATGCAAACGAGGCGCCCAAGTGAGTGAAGAGGGGCAAGGGTGAATATTCAAGTATAAAACATGCATAACATTGTTTAGGGTAACATCGGCGCACCGGGCCTGAGAGGTCCTCAAGGGCTGCAGGGTGAACGTGGGCCGCGTGGCCTGAAGGGAGACAAGGGATCCTTCGACTTCCTGCTGCTGCTGATGGCTGACGTCCGACACGATATCGTCAATTTGCAGAACAAGGTCTTCGAAAGCGGCAACAAGTACGTTTACAAATCCCTACTACATACTAATTAAGTGGTAATTTGACTATTTTCTTAATTACAGACCGGCGAGGTTCGACTTCGAAGCAGCTTTGGAGAAGAAGCGTTTGAAGGGTAAAAACAAACTTTTGCAGCAGTACCGCTCGCTGCAGGCTTACACTAACCCTGCTGTGGTGGCTAACCTGAATGCCACCACAACAACCACAGTACCGACCACCGCAGCTGTCCCGGAAACGACCACCGAGAAATATCTCATTGAGGAATTTAAAGATGCCACAAATACTTTAGGACCTGCCGACGATTATGACTACGAGTTCAGCGGAGAACTAACAGACGAAGACTACATTTAAGAACATATATGTTTTTATCAATTATCATATAACAATCTTAGAAGAGAAATAAAAGCAAATTATTTTATGTATATTTTAGAAACATGGTATAAAATTAAAATAAATTGTTTTCCTCTAAGTTAAAAGTTAAGAACTTCATATTTTGTTGAATTCTATTTTAGTTGAAATATACAAGCCTAAACCTATAATAGTTGACAGTAATTACGTTTTTATAAATAATATACTTAATTGGTAGTAACTATTCTGTGAAATAATATATTTGTTTTGATATTAAAGATCTGTTTTTTTTTTAATAATTTGAAAAAGGGCAAAAATATAACTGAAAAATTAATATACTTGTCTTATGGTTTTAGCTTTCAAACAAAATTTTAAACAGCTTTTAGGAACGAATTATTAATAACAATTTAGAACGAATTATTAATAAGAATTTAGAACGAAATATTAATAACAATAAATTATCAACGATAATAATAAGTAATAACTTATAAACTTACCTTATGCATTTAAAAAATGAGTTTACATGTTTGTTTATTAAAATATATTCAATATCCTACAGATTATTTATGTATTAATTTAGAAATTAAAAGTTTTCTTTTTAAATAAAATATATATTTTTTATAAAAAAATTATAGTTTTAGATCAACTCGTATATTATAGATAAATCACTAAAGTTGTTAATAAAACGTGATATAAAGACTTCCCTGAAAATCACTAAACTATCAGAATCGGACTGGATTTTCCGGTGATCAACAGAGGCCAATAGACCACCAGAAATATGAGAAAGAGCACGGGAAAAATCGATCTGGACATGCGGTCTATTTCGCACCACAACACTTTCTCCACTCCATTTTTCTGCAAATATACATTTATAAATCTAGTTTATGTTATGTTAATGAATGAAATAATCACCGTTTTCCAGCAAAGCGGTAACCAAGAGTTGGGTTCGTGTGTATACGTGGGTTTTCCGGATTTTGCCAAAGTGGTACACCACTGCGTTGCGATGTTCGCCTCCTGAGGTCAAACATTTATTTTCTTTAATTACATTCTCAAAATGCAAGCTTACCGATAGTTCCTTTTGCTTGTAGGCTTTGTACCTCTCATCCAATACTTTGACGATAACAAATTCGCTCAGCGCAGAGAAAACGAAGATCATGCATCCGGCCATCCAGAGATCAATTGCCTAGAATGAAATGTTCATTAATATCAGTTTAAGATTATAGCATCCTCAAACCTTGACGTAAGCCACTGGTGGAATATCGCTTCTTAAACCGGTGAACATAGTTACGAGAGTTAGAAGACAGGTGACTAGGAGGGTGACGCGACCAGGAACTGCATCCAAGCTTAACCAGAAGCTGAACCAGGAAACCACCACTACCAAAGTTGATGGTGCAAACGTCTGGATGAGGTGGTGACCTATCTGCCGTTCGAATCTAAAGTTAACTACGAGCCTAGAAAAATTACCTGAAAAAATATAATTTCTTTAATAACGCGATGGAATTTTTAATGAACCGCAAAACCGTTTTTCTCGTTGGTGTAGATATCGCTCTCTTCGAGGATCAAAGGTTTGGCAATATGGTATTGAAGCAATTTCAGTTCTGGACTGACCACGACTCCCGTGTCCGACCATTTCAAACCCATTTTGCTGTTATCGTAAGAAACTGCACAAAAAAAAGTTAT
Source organism: Nicrophorus investigator (assembly GCA_963457615.1). Classification (NCBI taxonomy): domain Eukaryota; kingdom Metazoa; phylum Arthropoda; class Insecta; order Coleoptera; family Silphidae; genus Nicrophorus; species Nicrophorus investigator. The sequence continues at coordinate 16,606,606 of OY735143.1, forward strand.
AATAGATCATGGGATGAAAGGTGGAAATCTCATACAGCTTTCTATACTCAAGGGACAAATCTGTATATCCATTGGGTAATATTGGAATTCCATTTGACAGGCGACGATGGCGTGCATTCGAGCCGAGTATCGAACCGTCTTGTTCCTGTAAAGTGTCACCGAAGAAAACTTGTGGGTCAGCGTAGCAATTTCTGCAATTCGCAAGAGTTATTTCCTATTAATAATTCATTTGATTCAATGCATTACCAACAACTTTCGAGTTCAGGAAGTACAAGTCCGGCTGCCACAGGTTGTTAAATATATGCGTTGGCAATGTCACGTATTCGTCTCCGTACTCGAAGATCTCCTCCGGGATCTGCAATCTGGTATCTGTCCATTGCTGCCGCAGGAACATGTCCATTCTACACAATTATATTTAAAAAACATAAACATTTTGATTATATGCAGTAAATATAATAAATAATTAGTAGGATATTAATTTAAAAATTACACAATATTTACTTTAATTATATTTGACGAATCATTAAGTACATAATATTCATAAATTATTTTCAAGCTAGGTAAAGTCAATCATGTACATATTATTAAATGTAATTAAAATTATGTATGTTTTATGACCGTTTATAATATTTATGAAAAAAAAATTGGAAACATTGAATATTCCTAAACAAAAATTCAATGGATTCAATTAAACTTTAAGTCAATTTGTACTAAAACCTAAGTTAATAAATAATTTCGTACAAATAAATTTTTCTTTTTGAAATTAATCTTCAGGAATCAAATATATCACTTGTGTTAGAATTAATAAATAATAATATCATTTATTGGCCAGTATAATATAATAAAAATAGAAAAATACAAAGAAAAGAAATATAACTGAAAAACACAAATAATTAATAAATAAATGAATTAAACAATAGTTGCAATAAAAGAAAAAAAATTCTATATGTAAAACAACCAAAAATTAATTCTATATAATAAATATACCTGACCAAAGGGCTATCGACCTAGGTCTTTCTGCCCAGTTTGAATTATAATATTAACATTCTAACATTGTGGAGATAAAAATTATCAATCATCAAGATACTGTAATATCTTGGTACTAGTCAGTAATGCCTCCACGAACTTTTTTGTCGGCTGCGAAAATCGGTTGAACTAATATAAAGAATAATGTAAATACATGTTTCCCTAAAATATTTGTATTTTACTTGAAAAAATTGTACGTTCGTGATAAAAAAAATTAAATCTTCATAATAAAAATGCATCTAACAGCGAGAAAAATTTGGAGCAACTTGAATATATTTCCAATGTTCGTGTTTATTAAAATGTTTAAAAATAACGAGCTTAAAACCATTGACCATTATTACAGAATCCACAAGCCTATTCATAATTACATCGTTAACACCTACATAAATTAAAGTCTTCAAAAAGTACGGATGGAACAATCCTATTGCACAGATTGAAAAAGCGCTTCTAAAGAATTTCAACGTCGATATGCTTATTGTTTATTTTTTGATGCAATCACGCATATATCTTGAAGATCGACCTAAGAACCCTGAACTATAATCACACACGATATCATTATGATTTCAATCATTCAATTTAATATATTTTTATATTTCTAAAGAATATTCATTTAATTTTTTTTTACAAAATTTCTATTTTTCGATTAACTTGATTATTGTGGTTTGTTGTTTTTCATGTAACTGTATTTTCTGGTCAGAAAAAAAATGTTCGGTCAATAGCTATAGAGACCAAGTTAAGGCCAATAAATTTGTTTAAATAAAAAAAATATTTATTTGCTTTTATTTAAAATAATATTTCGCATTTCAAATGCGTCCAGTTCTGAGAATTTGTCGAGTTTCAAGAATCTACTGTAGAATCAATCCTAGAATTAAATCCTTATGTGAATAAGTTTCACATTTGCTTAACTTCAACAAATCTGTTTTCCTTTTTTAGGTTCATCTACCACGAGATTTGCCTCCCAACTAGCCATCGACCATCAAATAATTTGATAATGATTTATGAAAAAAAAACTGTAAGTCTTAGTACTATAGCAAATCATGTCTATTATTCCAAGGCAGCGATTTTCAACCTAGGTGTCGGTCATAATCTTATAAATATCTGTTGCCCTTTCCGGCAATGGAATTATATTATATTATTTTTTGTAATTTATAGCTGCATTAAATATTATTATTAATTTACTTCATATTGTATTTTAATATAATTTATTTTTATTACAATACTTATTTTCTACAAAAAAAAAATACAAAGCAATTTAAAGCAAATTTTTCGTAACTGTATTTTTAAACCTAATTAAAAGTAAATTGTTAACAGTATCATTTCAATCTAGTTATAATTATCTTCCATAAATATTTGTTTTAGTACACTACCTTATTTACAATTGAATTATTTAATTAACATTCTAATAAATTCCAAATTCAACTATGCAATTTATTATCAGATTCTAATATAATATTAGTTTATGTTCATGTATCTATAAATACTTTGTCGAAAACTATTCAGTTACATTTACTACCTCTCTTAATAAGTTTGAAAATTGCTAAATTTAGCATTAAACAATGCATGTGGTGCTCACCTGAAATCCATGTCTTCTACGTTTATGGAATTTATATCGACAACAGTCATGCTGAATTCAATCTTCAGAGGTTTACCTTTGTACGTGGGCGGGCGAACTTCTGATTATTAAAAGTTGTAATTTTCAGATTTATTTACGTTTCTCGTGATTAAATTACCTTTAAGATAATGTTCCGGCAAAATGCTCTTCGGCTTTTGGAAATGCTTAGCCTGCTTGGGGATGATGGCATTGCCGAGGCCGCTAAAAAGCCATGAAACGTTAATATCCAAACAGTTTGCAAGCTCATCCATTACCACAGCAAGATGAACAACACCAGCACAGCACCTAACATTCCGCGATACCAAGAAAAACTCGCACGTATCCGATTTTATGTACGCTATATATTATATATGTATCGTTAGCACCCAATGGCAGCTCGCAAGGATAATCGTGTCTTCAATTAGCTTGGCCGGGCCAAGATCGAATGAAAAAAGTACATGGGAATCGGGAAAGAAGCAACGATACTGACAAAAAAAAATATAAGCAGAAATTGAATTACATAGGAGAAAAGAAGTGTGTACGTAGTAATTGCAAGTCGGGCCGCAAAAGGCAAATTGCACGCTTCCGCTTCCTGCAGGCAATAATTCCGTTATTAGTCCGAAACGCGAAAATTCGCCGACGACGACAATTACATTTTATTACTTAACAATTATTATCACAACTTATAGTTATTAGACAGTGTTATGTTATTGCTATTTCCGCAGCACTTCCAATTCCTCTGGCGTCACGTGGATCCTGAGCTGCTTCTCTATTATGAGATCCTGGATCTGCGACAGTTCTTCGGGGATGTAAATCGCTGCGTCGATGTACAGCGCCTGCAAAAAAAATATACAATAAAGTACTCTTCAATTGAAAGTAATAAATCTATTATCTACCTTAAGCCAAGGACATTCCTCCACGGCTAAATAGTAGGCGTCTCTGCAGACCTTGGATTCATAATTAGAGTAGAGGAATTGCAAGTAAAGCCGCCAGACTAAGCCGCACCGCCTCGTGCACATATCACTCTTAGTCAGCTCTTTGAACAAAGCTAATAATCGATTCTTTTGACCATTATCTTGCGTCACCGTTTGACCTGTAATCAAAGAAATGTTAGATTATGATAATCAATTATTATTTACTCAAAATTACCTGTAATGGTATCCACCCATCCTTCCGTAACACTGTCAATGCGTTGCTGCGTGATCAAAATCAAAAACAAACTTGGTAACGAGTGACCAGTCTTCATAAGAGCGGTCCTAATCTTCCACCAGGGTTGTCCGCTACACATGTGAAGCTGCTGAACTTCAGCCAAGACGTTCAACATGAAGAGATTATTGGGGAACTCTTCTATACCTTTGATGATGGCCTTATCCAACGTAGGAAACAAATTGCTTCCTGGTTTTTCGGTGCAATCCTTGAAGAGCACCGCGATGAAGAACTCTTGCAGTATCTCTCTTCGCCAATCGCTCTCTCCAATCATCGCTTCCTCCACAACCTTCAAACAGGCGGTTGTGGATTCCGTAAAATACACAAACCACGCGTGGCAAATCGTCCAATCTATATAGTAATCCGGTAGAAATTGATGCGATGAATTCGTGTAATTATCCGGAGCCTCGACCTTCCGCTCCTCGAACTCAGCCTTGATCACCTCCGACGATCCGCTAACCAAGCTCGAGAAATACTCCATTATCGATGCCGTTTCACAGTTATTACTCAAGCTTATTTCGATTAAGCTTCGAACTATAGAACAAATCGTATCCTCGTTTCTGCACATGCTCAACGCCGTTTTCAGCACTTTCTCCGCTGCCTGAAAATTACCCTGGGCAAATTCCACCAAAGCATATTCTTGAAAAAGAATTGTATTTGTGGAATTCGCTTTAAGGAGATTTTTCATGTCGGCTTTAAGCTGTTTCTTGAAAGCATCTGATAACACAATTATTTTCCGCTTCTCCATGACCATCAATACTCTAACGAATCTCATCCACCAAATACATACTGCATTCTTCTCGTCCACTTCCAAGTGTTCAATGCAAAGATTAACCACTTTCTGCACAAATTGCAAATATTCCTCTTGTCCAGGGAATGTCCTCAAAAATTGTGGCCCTACCGATAAACGATCCAAACTGGTCAACAGTTCGTTCTTCAAATTGATAGGATACATGGGAAGATAGACGCCCAAAAGAGATTCGATAGAATCTAATGACCAAGGGACGTAATCAATTCCGAATTTCTTCATAGCCGTGTGTCTGCCAGGAAGTAACGGGATTTTAAGTAGCGTTAAAATCGTTACTGTTAACTTCAGAGTGTTACCTGGCATGGTAATCGGGTGGATAAGCTCGGATACATCTTCGGGGAAGACTATCCTTTGAGGATCTTCGCATTCCTCGCGTAACGGCACCCAATGCGAAGCCTCCCGAAGTTTCTCTATTCGCAACCATAACTCATGGATGGGCAACTGGGATGTCAACACGACCTCCTCCAGCTCAAGTAGTTGATTCTCTTTAAAAGTTGAACGTATATCGAAGTTTGCGGATAAATTCAGTTCCAAGTAAAGACGCAGCAAAGTCCAAAGCTGTTCAAAAAGTCCAGACTGTTTGAGAAACAAACCACACTGAAACAGAATCCTCAATATGTTTTCCTCAAGGATTGCTTTATCCAGCTTTGCATTCCTTCTAAGCACATGAAGAGTTTGTAAGCAATTGATATACTTATTAAGAACTGCAGGAGTGGTGCAATGGGACATAGAACATTGAGTGGCCTCAATATAGCCTTGCCACAAAATTATATTTGACTGCTCCTTCTCCACCAAATTCTCCATGTATGACTGCAGCTCATCAGAAGGGTAAACACCAACAGCAATATCAAGCCTCCTTCGCAACAACTCCTCATTGTTTGGATTCAATTGCAGAGCTTTATCCAATATGCTCAACTGTCTCTCTGCAGTTACTCTCAACCCCTTTGCAATACTTCCCTTTTTGAAATTCTTTTCAAATTGGAAAACTGTATTCTGAAAATCACAGTACTTTAACCAAATACTCACATTGTTTGGTTCCCTATCCAATGATTTATTATAATATTCTGTCAACCTCTTCATTTCTTCTTCCTCTTGCACAGATTGCAAATTTGGAGATTCATCTAGATCCATTTTCTTCATGAACTTGTCATCTTTCTTATCAATGTCCTCTTCACTATCACTTCCATACACATTTCGTTCCAATATAAAATGATAGTACCTCTTAAATGTCTTCAGTTTCTTGTTGTAAGGTACAGTTCCAATAGTACCTTTAACTTTGTACTTGGGAGCTGAAGGTCTAGCAATTCTTTTAACATTGAAAAACTCTAAAACTCTACTTCTATCCTCATAAAATCCATCATCTGCATCTGGTTTGTTCTTCTCAAGACTCTCTGTGTAATCCTTTTTCTTATCACTTTTAGATTTTTTCTCATGTTTATATTTCTTAAGCTTTTGATGTCTTTTCCTTTTCTTGCTCTTCTCTTCAATTATTGTGACTTCCGGTATTTTTGAACTTGTACTGAAACTTAATTTCATGTTTTCCAAGACATTTTCTGCTTCAGTCTTTGTCGTTTCAGTTAAATTTGCAGCAGCGTAAGCAGGAAACAGAGCCATTTCAATATTAAAATCTATTGACTACTACTGACTAGTAAAACGTAATTTGTTTTGTTATATAGGTTATGAAATGTAATAATAAACACAGAGGCAGTAATGCCAACAGGTACAATACAAGGATACCAACAGGTAGCAAAAATAGGTGCAAGCTAAGTTGCATAACTTTATTATTTGTGTTTTAGGATTAAAATATCGCAGCACTATGAAATAATTGTCAATATTTTATAATAAAATTAAATAAATACTTTTTAATACCTACTAACAAATAAATATATGACACAACTATATATATTTATAATGATAGATTTATATAACTTATGTTTAATTACTTGGTACGTTTCTTTTTGGCATAAGGCGATAGCGAATCCGACTCCAATATTATACCAGGCGAAGTTGTAGTAACATTCACGTCGTCCATACTTCTCAAACTAAAATTAATAATGATTAATAAAGTTTCAAAATAATTTTAAAATATTCTATACTTAGTCTGAGCTTCTAAACTGTTCAATAATTGGAAACCAGTTTCCAAAGAAGAAAATCCGGCTTCTCCTTCCAACGTCGGAAAATGCATTTCCACCACATTCTCGTCCTCTTCAATCCTTAAAATGTATATTAATAATAATCACATTTATAACAATGAATAAAACAACTTACTTTTCTGCTTTCAACACTGGTGGTAGATTCCTTTGCATGAGCAATTTTTCATAGTGATTATTAAGATTGATGCACCTCTTTTGCAAAACACCAATGTAATTTACTACTCTATTTTGGAAAAACTCTTGCAAACTTTTCATTCCACCTATTCCCAATTCAGTAAGAACTTTCTCAACTGGATTCTATAAATAATCATATTAGCACAAATAAAATAAATTAAAATTGTTTACTTACTGGAAAGCCACCTAAATCTTCTTCACTGGCAATTTTTAATTGTGCCGCAAATTTCTTGAAGAATAATTCGACGGCATCTGCTAAGAGCAAAATAATACTCTCGTGAGTTTCTGGAAATAATAATGTAAAATATAAGATTTAAAAATAAAAAAAATAAAGTTCTTACTTTCATATCCAATATGTGCACAACTTATGACAACACATTTCCTTAATATAAGTTTTACAACTTCACTGCTCAATTCTGGATAATCAGTAGAATATTCTTCACTAAAAGATTAAATTTAATATATAACTTATAATTTAAAGTAAATATGCTTTACGGTTCTTCAACAGGAATAAAATTAAGACAGTTTTCTTTAGGTTTTGCCTCTATGCATGGACCTTCTGGTATTGGAGGCACCACATCCTCTGCTGGTATTAAATTAGACTCAATCGCTAACTCTGCTATCCTTATTGTTTCACTTATCTCAATGGCATGTTTGTGCAATTGAATAGCACTTCCAAAATAAGGACCCAAAGTATCCAAGCTGAAATCGGAGATACAGTAAGTAAAAATTGATTATTTTTTAAAGTATTTAACTTACGTTAATCGATCAGATTCATTAAAGCCACCTTCAAATTCAGTGTTATATTCTGAGAGGCAATAGTGGTCCATCGATTTTTCGACGTCTTCCTCAATATCCGGCACGTAATTGGCCTCATCTTCGTTCACAATTTCGCCCCAATGTTTTACGTCCATTCTTCAGAATCAAACTGGAAAACTGAGACTACACAACATCAACCAAGATTTCCTTTATTTACAATTAGTGTTGTCCAACAACAGCTGATACAAAGTTATGCAACTGCATTAGCACTATCTAAAGTAGAAGAAAATCAAAAGATGTTAATAATTTACAATTCATTGATTTTTGAATAAATATTTTTATCACTTTTTACGTAACTCAAAAAATTATTTCTATTAATTAATAAAATCTTAATTATTGTTTAGACTTTCTTAGAAAACATTTTAAAACAATTTCAAATAGCTCAATAATTTTACTTCTTATATTTCATACCTTTATGTAAATTTATTTTATTATTTATGTAATATTATGCCTGTTGTAATGTTTTTATTCTTATATCAAAGACTAATTCATTTTATTTTCTGTATATATAAATTATCCAAGAATTATTTCGGTTTATGTAAGGATATCCTTTTATGGTATTGATTGATTGATTAATTAATTATTACTGTGGCATACATATTTGAAAGTCACGATTTTATTGACTTGTTTTTCTTTCATTATATAATTATACTATTTTTTAACAGGTATTCAATGAATTTAAACTTATTTCTTTCACGTAGACTAACTAAAAGCAACTTTACCTAATGTTCAAATAATTCTGTGAAATAAGTGCTCCTTTCTCAATAAAAATAAATCAATATTTATTACCTAACAAATAAGCAAATTCAGTAGAAAAGCAGAGCTCATTTAAATGACTAAATCCCCCACCATAACACTGGTTGCTCCTCCTACAGTAAACAGTCTGACCTAGCTTACTTGCTTCATCATTTCCAAATAGTTGTTCAGTTAGTGTTTTGCATTTGTCGTGCTTGTTTGGTGATTTGAATATTTTTACTAAGTATTTGAAGAATGGAGACTGTTGCAAAAAGTTTGAGAGGACTGAGAGCCTGTTTGGTTTGCTCCCTTATTAAGGTAAATTAAATGTTCAATATTGGTGTTCAAATAATAACTAATTTTTGGTTATAGACTTTTGATCAATTCGAAAATGATGGATGCGATAACTGTGATGTCTTCCTGAGAATGAAAAACAATAAGGATAATGTTTATGATTGCACCAGTTCCAATTTCGATGGGTAAGTTTTATATAATAATTAATAGCGTTGTAAAACAGCATTGAAATTGCATACTTTTTTCTTAGAATGATTGCTGCTATGAGTCCTGAAGAAAGTTGGGTCTGCAAATGGCAGAGGACGAGTGAGTTATAATTAAAAAAAAAGTTTACTTTTTAAATACTAAACTGTATAATGTTTTGCAGATCGATTTTGTAAAGGAGTTTATGCAATTTCTGTGTCTGGTAGATTACCAGCTGGCATTGTCAGGGAAATGCGGAGGAAAGGAATTAATTATAAGCACAGAGATACGAGTCAACGCACATAATCATAAAATTTTAATTTTTTGACTAGAAAAACATAATATTAAGGCATAAGGAACAGAAGCGTAGTGAAAGTAAATAAGCGAAGGAAGTCAATCTACGTTTATTTATATAATGTGATATGTTTATATTATTACTGATAAAATATTTTGTTTCCTATTTAGTTAAGATAAATAAAAATACTATAGTTTAAATTGAAACACTGACTTATTTTTTCGTTATTAGAATGAAAGAATTAACAATATGGCGGATGTAGTTTTTATCAACAAGATTTGTCATACTTTGATTCATACATGCACGTAATTACATTTGCATTCAAATTCCTTCTCAATGTTGTAACTGCATATTACTGTAAGTACATAACTCAGGGCCGTAACGGAGGAAAGAGAGAATGTTTCACGCAAACAATATTTTTTATTACGGTCCTTTTTCTTCTACCTGCTGCAAGTAATTTTCTTAGAAGACAATAATTTTATGTTTTTAAGAAATAGCAGAGCTTAACAATTTAATGATTTTTATTGCATTCAGAAGTACTTAACCGCTAATATTAATTACCGCAATACTTGCGGTTTCGATCAGTCCGGATTCACTATAGCAGTATTTCCAAACATTTGCTGCGGCTCTCTGACGCATTAGAATATGGTTACATTTTAATTCATCAAAATAAAAAAAAAATTAGAACACTTACATAGTATTTTGATTAGTCCGGTTTCAAACAGTCCGGAATTACCCGCGCTATACGAGATATTGCTATATTTCATATTTTTAAATCATATAAAATATATCTAACAATTCTAAGAACTATCATATTTTCGCATGTATTTCGTTCTTCGATTAGTCCGGTTTTTGAATAATACAGGATTATCCGCATTATACAAGGAATAAATAATTTCATCTTCTAAAAACACATATATCTTGAAACAGCTCTGAGAACTGACATTATTTAACTTAATTTCAAAGAAAATAAATTTTAAAAAATAGTACTGAAAATTTGCATACAATTTTTATATTATTTTGTTTTATTTATAAACTTAATTTACAAATATAATCTATTATATAGAAAAATCGAATTGCTTTAATATTCGGCAAACATCGGCCCTAGGGCCGCATGTAGCCCACATTACATTTTTATCGGCCCATAATTGCTTTAACAAGCATCATCATCATTTCTAGGATAAAGAAAAATGTATTTCATATTTGTTGAAAATCTTTATTACTTCATGTCGCTATTAATCCAGGTACTTCTGCCCTTTATTTATTATTTTCTTAGAAATGTTAATAAATTTACTAAGAAAATAATTTATTATTTTCTCAGAAATTTGGATAAATTTACTAAAAACTATAAAGCTTATAGATAAAAAAATAATCTTTAATATCTGGCTGGAGATGCTATTACAGCATCCAAAATTTTGCCTTCTTTGAAACAAAATCATTAGATATAGAAAATTAAACTAAAATTCCAATTTGCAAATAATTCAATATCGTTTTTATGTGAAAATATTGTTTTATTCAGTTTTATAGTTTTCATCTCATTAAATATTTCTATGTTATCAGTTTTAAGCAGTGAGTAATAACTCTTTTCCGCTTGCAATTTTTACTTAATTTTAAGCTTTTAATTAAGTAAAAATTGCAAGATTGCCTGATTATAAAATACTAAAAATTGAATACTATAGATTATTGAAACATTAAAATTGATGTGTGTCTGTAATTTGTTAAAACATTAAATTAAACACGATTTTTATAATTACAACTAATTATATTAAATTAAAAAATAATAATTATTGGGTGTTGATTAAGACTGTTGTAGTTAAAGTGGGATTTTCGTATCCGCCTTGGACTTTTTCCATCGGCCTCTTCTCTTTCAACACAATATTTCCAATATTCGACGGTCCCGGAGCATTAAAATCTTCGATATCCGATACAACGTCCTCCTCTTCATCGTCGTATTGTTCTAAAATAAACGAGTTTAGTGGAAGTGAATTAATGAAGGAATAAGTAATACCCAAATAGTTGCGTGATTTCCTTTTCGATAGGTTTCTATAAACCATGAAGAAGACGACGACGAGGATGAAAATGGTTCCGGTTATGACAGCAATCCTGAAGTAATTGACCTGCAAATCGGAAATTAATTGAAGAATAAGTGGATTCAATCAATGTTTCAATTACCGATGGATCGTTTTCGTATACCTCGTTCCAATCTTTGCGGATGATCAAGTGGACTGTTCGGATTTGGATTTCATCGTCGTGGACTCCGCGAGAAACGCAGTCGTAGAGACCGTCATCTTCACCGGCAGCCGCTTTCTGCAGGTAGAATTCAAATAATTTCTATCTCGTTTTCTTTTCCTTTACTGCTCTCGTATTACCTACCCGAATTATCAATTTCCCTGTGAGTATTTCGTAGTCGAACTTTATCTTATCGTAATCGTTGCCTGGTCCGATGATGGCCGCTCCGTGCGCCAATTTCCAGAACATGAAGCTATGGTCCTCGTCGTTGCTGGGACAACTGAGTTTGGCCGTCATCCCCTCCGAGACCACCAGCACCTGGGGCTTCGGCGTGACCTCCAGCAGGCCGCTCGCAGCGCCCGACGTCAACACGACCACTAAGTGCAACAACAAGACGATCATCGTCAGACTCTATCGATTATTTCGATCGACTGTTTTGTTTTGGCTTTTGATCGCGTGATATAATTCTAATTGTGTGTATTTGTGCATCGCATTTCTACACGTACAATTATTTATAGTTTGGGCATCGCTCGACATCCCTATTTTTATTGGTGACCTGGTGTAAACAAATCTTTAATCAATTCTTAAAAAGAGGTATTAACATATTCCCGCATACGCATCGATGACTTAGGTTTACTAGGAATAAATATTGCTTAAGTTTTTATCTTATCAATATATTTTCTGTCACTTAACTTTACTAATAATCATACGCTGATTTCCCAAAAATTATCGGTGTGTCAATTTTACCATATGAAATATATCAATCTATAATCTTTTATAGAGACTGGAACGTGCTGAAAATAAAGTACACAATTTGGAAATTAAATTCCAGAAATCTTCCATTTATCAAACAAGTTCCATATTCTAATTTATAGAATTTATTGCCAAATTATAGAACAGTGATTCTTACTCTTTTTTTTTGTAACATATTTTGTAAAAGCTTTGACGCAAAATGACAGCTGTTATTTTAAGCCATAGGTTGAGAATACAGAAAGACCTCGTTTAGCCCTTAGGATGTGTTTCTTGGTGACAAGCATTAAGCTTTTAAGATTTTTAGGCTTCGTTAATCAAAAAAAGCGACCAACGACGTCTCACTGAAGTTACATAAAATATTCTTTAATTACCTGTGATAACACTATGTTTATATAATTGTATACACGTGACGACCAGTTTTTCTAAACATAATTGTAGCAATTATATATTTTTTTGTATGTCGTATTTTTTTGCAATCTACTAGTTAGCAAATCTGTTAACTGTTGACATTAGGAACTTGCTGTCCAGTGGTAGTATTCCTTGGATAAAATTAAATCTAAATTGAAGATTCAAGGATTTGAAACGCTTCAATCATCTAAATGTTATCTCTATATTATTCAGAAAGTTAACAGTCAATACGTTCTTATGCGAGCTATTCTTTATGCACTATCATCATTCCAAAGTCCTGAAGCAATCTTCTATTAGCGATGTACCATTTTTTAATATTTGATGGAACCTGGTTTCAGTATAACTTTGTACACCAGTTACTTATTCTCCTAAATCAATTACGAATTTGCCCACAGCAATGGTATGGTTGCTTTCTAAATTTAATTTCCAATTGTTCGCGCTTTTCATGAACTTGGTTCTTTCAAGAGAGGCTTGTCTCCAGGTATACCCAGGTACCTAATTATTGAAAATAATGGAAATAATTTGTTGTTGAATCTGACTGAAAAACATGAATCTCGTTTTAAAGAGAAGGTAACATGTACCGATTTTGATTGATTTATTCCAATTCTCCATTTCTTAAACTATATCTCAAGCTAATTAAGTTCTTCTTGAAGATATTGAGATGCAATTATAATGCCATGATTCGATGTCATCTGCAAATAATGCCATGTTTGTATTTTCTATCGTTGGGATATCTGCTGTACATAAAATTGGACCCAAAAGACTCCCATGTGGAACGCCCGATTAGATGGGGCTCAGTTTAGTTTGTACTTAAATTAATCTATAAATATTTATCATTAGCACAAAAGAAATGCAAATCTCAACTTAATTGTTAGTATATAATTAAAAAATAAATAAATGAAGCAAAGGCAATAAGTATTTAGTGAGTATTCACACAAAGGCGGATATAAATATTGTCTTTAATATTAGTAATATTATTAGTAATTATATTATCCTTCTTCACGTTTTTATTCAAGAAATCACACATTTTCTCAATGAAAAATATTTAAATATATGTTTTACTTCACACAGCTAAATATTGTTATCCCAGTGTCACGCACCTGCACTTGCATTATTATTTACGAATAACGTACAAATAAACATACAATGGTATCATTAGGACTATTTAACGTTAAGAATCGTTAAAATCGTCAATTTGATTTATGTTCAAGTTAGATTGATGCATTATCTTTCTTTTTATAATATTGAATTAAAATATCTACATACATATGATGACATAATATCATTACGTTGTCACGTATGTAAGAAAACATTGTAAATGCAATTAACGTGCATTAATTTAGCTTAAGATAATTTGTAAACGAATTGTTTACGTTAACTGAGCGCTCACTGTATACATAAAGTAAAAAAGAAAACACTTCGTCTTGTCTTAATAATATTATGGTTTGAACGACTTTACAAAATATTTTTCAAAAAAATATATCAATGAATCATAAGTTGATAATAATAATTTAAGTTTTATAGAAAAAATAATTAATAACAAATATTTATAAAGTAAATGATTCATTATATTATAGCATAGACTTTCTCAACCTAAGGGTCACGACTTGGGTAGCCTTAACTTCTTTTAATGCATTGCAAAATGACAGCAGTCACCTTTCAGTTCAACTTCAAGCAAATATGTTAAATTCCTCAGAAAATAAATTGACTGCTATTATTTTTTAAATGTACTTCATCTCATAAAAAATCTTCCAATTAACCAATAGTGACAAATCCAAAAAAAGTCGACTAGTAACAATAAATGAAAATTGCCAAATCGTATTAAAAAATACATTTATTTTCGCCATTAATTAATATTCTTTAATAATACTCACTGCCGCTTATAAATAAATAAATTTTTCAAATTTTCCAGAATTTTCTTATAAAATTATTATATTTATATAGGAACATATTATTAAATAATTAATTAATTTAGTTGGTCGTTATGTATATATATAATAATTTACAACATCACATCACTAGTAAGTGTCTTTTTCTTTGGTCTCCGCACAGTATCAAACTTCGTCCCGTCTATTCTGCGGCCTCTTTGGTTTCCTTTTCTTCATCTTCCAGATAATGATACCAACCACTAGAAGCACAACGCACGTCACAAGGAAACCGCCTACGTAGGAGCCAGATCCTGTAGCCTGCTTGGGCTCCTCTTCGCTTAGATCTGGACTTTGATTTGGTTTCACTGCATCCGGCCTCTTCGTCGTCGTTATTGTCGTCGTGGTTGTCGACGTCGACGTTGTTGTTACAGGCAAATGCTTTTTCGTTACTTTCGGCGCTCTCGTGGTCATCACAATAGGCGCCTGGTGTAACGGCGCGTTATCCAAATATTCCTCCAAAGAGTAGAAGAACTCTTGGAAAGGATACGCGCTCACTTCGTCTATAGAATAATGGTAGCTCATCAGATCCAGTGAATCCCTGTTCGGCAAATCTTCAAGCATATCTCTAAAAAAATATGTTCAGTTTAAATATGGTCCACATTGAAATTGCGTGCAAATTACTTGAACGTAGCGTCATTCTGGAATTTCTTCGCTATATTAGTGTTGTCTTGAAACAGATTAATTTGGTAGTAATTCAGTAATTGGAATTGAAGAAATTTCGCTAGGAATTTACTATAAAAAAGCGTATATTAATTTAAATTATTTAAATATTTGATTCAAAATACCTAATATAAGGCCTATTATAGAGAATATCCTCATCGTCCAGGAAGTCAGCAAATTCGTTACCATAACTGCTGACACCTTCAAATTTCTCCCTGAAATTTACAACAATAATAAACATTTGTATATAATTACAATGTATAAACGAACTTTGTAAACATTTAATTAAAAATGACGAAAGTAGTAATTTATTTTATCATAAGTAACCAAAGTCCACAAAAAATGCAAATTTTATTACATTGCGAAATAATTTACGACGTGCGTTTTCATGCAAATATTGTTATTTTTAAGATTATTTCTCAAGATTTTGTTGGTATTTCAGAAGCTTAAATATACTAAGATCATTAGAAGATCTACAATGCGTGTGGTCCCGAACACTCTTAAATCCTGGGGCCTCAAATATTAAAATGTAATATTTGAAGAATCGATACTTTATCTACACACATCATTTTTTAAACGCGTTTATGGTTCTTTGATTTTCTCTCCCTCAAATGCTTTAGGCCCCGAAATATCGAACAGGATTTCTTGTGCATTTATAAATATTTTACGAATTTAAAATCCACGAGAAAAAATGTTAGAGCTCTGAAAAATATTTTATGACAGGGACACAAATTTGAAGTTCAGCCACTAACTAAAATTAACTCATATCATCTGAATTAATATATAAATTAATATATTTACAAATGTGTAGTTCACTCTAACGTCAAGTACGTTCATATGAATGAATATTTTATCATCGGACCACGAGAACATACAAATGTTCGTACATAAATTAATTTAACTGTTTGACTGACAAGTGTACGTTCGTACGGATATTTGTACGTTAATTCGGTCATAGAGCTATAAATAATCAAAGTGAATGCTGACTGTATTTTTAAACCAAAACAAATAATACCAGTCGTTAATTATTTGTTAGAGAATCAGCTATATATTAGAGACATATTAAAAATTATAAGAAATATGATGCGTTCTCTACATAATATAGATTTAAATTATATTTTAAAATCACCTATTTTGCCACCAACTGCCTTGAATATCGCCGCTCGGATTCTGCATCTCTTCCAGCCTCCAGACATCTGCAGTCCTGTAGTACGCCAAAGCAGGTAGAATCTTCAATGCAGTGAGGAGAAGAGCAGTCTTCTTGTTGATATCCTTCTCGAAGTATTTCTCGTCAAGCAATCCATCCGCCAGTAAATTCTGCATAGCCGACAAAGAGCTTAAAGAAACCAGTGTTTCCTCGGCCGAAGAGTATCTCAAGTTTCTTAAAGGACGCGATCCTATACGCTTCACCATCAGTTCAGTACCCAATTCGTAAGCACCTACGTGAGAGGCTAGAGTACTTCTATTACAAGTCAAAACCCTGAAATAAATAATAGAAGATATTTAAAATATCTACAGCTATTATTCAACACTTATTTACTTAAGTATTTTTTCTATTTGATTAGACGTTACGTCAGTGTCATAAAATTAGTAAATCACTTTAGAAAACGTTTATGCAATTTATTTAGACCACTCATATCTATATAAAAATGACTTTCATACAACCTCATGCAATAATGAGAATTTCTTCGAAGAAATATGCTTGATCTGGAAATATGAAATGAATGATTCATAACTACAATTATAAAACCAGCATTCATAAATACAGCAGATTAGTTGTGAAGACAATAAGATTTAAAAGCAATCTCGAGAAATGATTTTGTCCATGAGATATACGACAATTGCAAGAAGTTTTTCAATATATTTTCAAAATAATCCATTAATAGAAAGTAAATCTATTTGTACTAATTCAGAGTTTCTATTTCTGATTTAGGAAAATCTGAGTAATATTGTCAACTTTACTTAACGGACACTTCTATCTTACATAATTTCAAAATTAAATTCGGAAGTAATGCAATTTCAATTACAAGATTATATTTTTTTTAATATTTCATAAATAATTTATCAATTTATGTTTGAATTAATTTAAAACGTACTCACTCTACAGTATTATCTGTACAAAAATGAAGCCCGACGGCCCTTTTCTCGCATAGTGCTAAATCGAACTTGCTTTCTACCCAGAACTTCTTCCCGAAACGACCGAGACCGATACCTTTCGTGAAACCTTCGGCATTCCTAAAAGAATTCCTAATCCCCTGAAAAAAAAAGTAAAATTTGAGTTATTTTCATTAAAACATACTCAAAACTTACTTTTTCCAATAATTCTTTCTTTAAGTCGTACAACAATTGCGGATGCGGTAACACAATCTCAGCCAACGAAGTCCAATCTCCAGGCTCTATAAATCAGTTAATATAATAATTTTGTACTTGTAAAATAAATTTATATTATCTATCAATTTGTTTATATCAAAGAAATCATTAAAAAAAACTTTTTCGAATCATTTCCGCTCTAACATTGTATTTACTTATAAAAATCGTTAACTATTTTCTTAACTTATTTACATATCACAGTTGAAAGACCTCATAATCGATAATCTACTAATAAATTCAAATACAATTACTACTAAAAAACTGGTTTTAAAAACATATCATTCAATTCAAATATATACTTTTAAAATAACAATATAAAATTACCATAACGTTATAAATAGGTTGAATTATTATAAAATTAACATTTATTCGAAAAACACAATTGAAATAGTTTTCAAATGATGTAAAAATAAAATAATATATACCAAACACCTATAAATTAAACGAGTTACGGATTTAGACAAAAATATTTACTTTTTGGCTTATGGTAATTTTGATTACAGGCACTGTATTCAAAATTAGGTTTTTGATATTTGATTTATTTTATAAATAATGAAGTAAACTATAGTAGTAAAACTGTATACATACCAACTAGATAAGCTGGTATATTATCAGTGAAATTGGTGCCATAATGCTTGTTCAAACGCACAAGCACGAAGTTCTTCAGCTTCTCGTGCAGCGGAGCTATCTCGTTCCACAATTCTTCGGCTTTACTGAAAGCGTTCTCCATCTCCGACAGCATCTCCCAATAACTCTTAGCGTCGTACTGGTCTGTAAGCAAGAAACAATATTTAGCTAATTTCCTTCAGAAGCTTTCGTCCCAGCTCACACGATTCAATTCCGCCGCTTTATTGACCAGCCCCAAGATGCTTGGATACTCTTCGGCCGTCGAAACGTTCTCCCATTTGGCCTTCCACAGTTCTTCCAATTTATCGACATTTTTGTTCTCTAAAACCCATACACAAAATTATCAATAAATCGAATTACCGAATTGATAAATGAAAGTATTACTTTCGATTGAGTATCCTTGGTTCTTCTTCCTCAGCAGATTGGTATTTGCGAATTTGCTCAACTACATTGGAATCACTAATTAGTAAATCAAGTAAATAAATTTGGTTGCAAATTACCATTTTGTAATCTTCATTAGAAAGAAGGAGGTCTCCAGGTTTCATGAGGAGATTCCACGTCTTTTCCAGATCGTAGTGGACGTTATCCTCGAACTTCATCAACTTAGGCATCTGATCGCGTATGAACTTAGCGTGTGTTGTCTCCATGACAATCTAAAACCATGAATATATTATTCAACGTAACCGTTAATGAGCAACCAGGCAATATTTACTTTATTGTGAAGACTGTTAACGTAATCCAAGTGGAATTCTTTGATACTCTCTGCAATATCGCTGCATTCATCTTCCAAATCCCATTTAATCAGCTTCAGCTCCGACGATAATCTTTCAAAATTTTCGTCCTCCTCCTGCGCCACGATCGCCGACCACAAGCACACAGCTAATCCTAATGTTAATACTGGAAGACAATTACACACTCATTCAGAAATCTATATCATGATTCAAGCCACAATCTTAAGTTGTAGAATTTCAAGATTACAAAAGTAACTAATACTATCAATTATGTGTTAGTCATTCATCTCAATTTCTTTATGGAATATTAATCATCTTGAATTTACATTAATTTATCTTTAAATCAGTTGTTTTCGCCAACACTTTTCTTACATTAATTAATTATATAATTTATGATATAGATAATAATTGATCATTTGGGCCATCAAAATAAAGAAATAAACATAATTTCCATTTTATAGATAATTAATATTTTATATTAATTTTCTGTACTTATTGATCAAATTTTATCAATATTTGGGTTGCTTTTTATATTAATTCAACGTATTTACTTAATTTTATTATAAATTGTGATTAACATAAAGACATGTCAAGAAATTATGTTCTAAATTTCTACTTTGAAACATGAAACACAAGAAAAACTGATAGCGTTCGACCCAAATGTTGATAACGGCAATACGCTTGAAATATTTTAAACTGAATCATGCAATAACAACTACAAAGACAATGCTTTACATCTGTAAAAAAGAAGTTAATGATAATAAACTTGAAGTCTTATTTGAATAGAAAAATACTGAAACTTTTCAGGTAAACTCTCTTAAAATGGTCAAGTTTATCAGCCTTTCCTTAACGAATCACCTGAACAACAGGTAGTTATTTCTAAATTCTCGGAACATTGGTTTCTGTGTCATATTTAGTCATTTACATTCATGAACTGCACAATAAAATCAACCAGTTTATTGCTTAAAGTCAAAAAATACTCTGGAAATCTCACAAACTGCATTAACTTTACAAAATCAAGGAAAAACACAGTTATAAAAATATACTTATTACTATAGCTGTTTTAAGAAATGAAATTACATAAAAGTAAACTTTGACTTTCTAGTTTATATAAAATGCAAATTGTTTCTCAAGTATGATTTACAAATACTTAATTCTTGAGAAATACGTACACAGTTACTTTATCTGTAAGTTACAGCAACAAATTGATATTTTTTAAAATTTATTTTATAAACATTTTCGCCGGAAGAAAACAAAATATGTTTTTTTAATGTAAATATAATACTATCTACTATCATGATTTAAAATTACACAATTAAAAAACTTCTTATACAAATAATTTTAATTTATTAAAAATATCTAGATATTATTATTAATCTATGATATTGATAACGACGAAATCACTTATGCAAAATGCGTATTATATAATTCGATTGCAGAACGGTAAGGAATTATCTTGAGATTCAACGTTTAAAGTCCAGAAATAACAAGTTTTCTTACGAAATAATTGTAAAATATTCATTACATAACCAAGATTCGCTCTTGGTGAGCTCGAAAATTAAATTAGAAATATCTACACTTTCAATTAGAAATGTTGATTCAATGTATTTAAAAATATGCGCAACATTAATAGAAGTTGAAGATTTTTAATTAATAACAGTCATTATCGATTGTAATAGCATTGATTAATTATATAAGTTTTATATTGTGTGAACGAATAAAAACTTGATTAAAGTATCTTATATAAAATTTGCTAAATATAACTGGAGGTAAGTCTCTTAATAAGTTGCGTGCGTTTTGATAAATAAACAAGTCTTTTTAAAAATATTTTTTTGCATGTTCACTTAAGTGCAGTAATAAAGATTACTCTGTAAGATGTATTTAATTAAAATAAAAATACATTTGCTATTAATATTTTAAATAAATTTTGAAAAAAAAATGTATATTTTTGCATTTCGTTCTTCACTGCGCAAAACAAGTTATCATTTGCAAAAAGCAAAGTTTATTGAATTTTTATTTTAATTTTAAGTAGTGTCAAGTAGGAAAGTTAATTGGTTCTGATTCATTCAATCGCGGTTGTACTTTGCGAAAGAACATAATGTTTGTTTTGCATGAAGCGCATCAATGAATCTGTTTTCTTATAATATTTATCATTCTTTCTCATCAACTGCGAAATTGATGTTCTTAGAATGTTATTGAAAACAATTAAATTACCTGTTTTCATTGTTGAATGGAATCGCATGGTATTCTCATACTAAGACCAGTTTGGTTTAACGGAGAAGATAAAATAACAAAACATACAAAAAGAACGCACACCGAAGAATATATCCTTCGCGCAGAGTTACTACACACTATACACCACACTCTTCGAGTGTTATCGAAATAGTGAGCAGCAGAAAGTAGCTTTCTCTTAGTCATCCATCCGCGGCAATGTGCTGGAGCGCATGACACAAGGATCAAAAGTCAAAATAGTAATGAGCAATATCATAATGCAATGATCGAATCTATATACCTTTGCCTTTGAACCTATTATTTCAGGACTATCTAATCATTAAGCGCGTTATCATCCATTCTACATATATATATAAAATACTTAACATCCATTGTATTATCAAACACAATGAAAAAAAACGGATTTGGCGCACAGAACAATATCTTTTTTAAATCATCGACCTCCATTCTTAGCTTTACTTTATTAATTATGATGAAATCTATAGTAACAAAGAATACATTTGATTACTTCAAAACTAATGACTAATAAGAGGAGACTCAAATAAAACATTTTTAATTAATTTTCTTTTAGTAAAATATGTATATAATTATTGGAAACATCAACATATTATTTTGTATTATATAAATATAGATCAGATATTAGAAAATAAAATAAATATGTACTATTATAGATATAATTGTTTGTACGTAAATAGATTACGATCTAGTCATGTAATTAATTGCGTAAGTTAATTTTTACCTCGACTAACGAAGTATATAATTTAAAAGCTTTAAAATAACAACCATAAGATTAGTTGATAATTAGAGAGTTTAAAAGGCACTTTAGAAGAATACTTAATATCTACTGCTAATGCGCGTCGACTAGCAAAGCGAATTTCTTTCGTTTTAGGCACTTGAAGGGATTACTTTTGGCAACGAGAGCTTAGGTGCGCTGCTGTGCGGCGTGCTGCTTCCCGAGGCGACGGCGAAGCTCGTTGGGGAACTTTTCGTAGCACTTCTTGCATACGGGCTTCAAATCAAACTCGTAGAACTTTGTCTTCTGGTTCATCTTCTGATCGCACATGGAGCAGGCGAAATGGTGATGGCACCAGGCCTTATTCAAAGAGGTGAACGCTAAAAATAAATTAAGTAATGTCGCTGGAGGAGTGTATGTGTTGTGAAGTTACCGTCGCCGGCGATGACCTGGTTGCAAACGAAGCAGAGATTACCGAAGAGTTGGTGGTAATGTATCTCGCAGTACGCTAGACCCTTCTTCTCGTAGTGACGATGCCCGAAGAAGGGTTTCTCGCATTTGGCGCAGACGAAATGCTGTAAATTGGGAATGGTTAATTCGTTATTGATGAAGCTGTAATGGTATAAAATACCTCGACGTGCCAGTGTTTGCCCAGGGCGGTTACGACACGTTCCTCGATGGGACGACGGCAAGCACCGCAAATTGGGATACCCATCTTGTCATGGCAACGAAGACAGTAGAGCTCATTCATGTCATTGGCCGCAAAGCCAGGTCTGCTCCTCACCTCCCTGGCGTTCTCATCCAACTCTATCCCGCATTGGGTGCAGTTGAAATGGTACGGATGGTAAACCTCTCCGCGGAACTTCAAAGGCTGATCATCGATGATTCCACTGCAAAACGAAACTTTTCACGAAACCATTCTACAATCCAAATCCCGTAAACTTACTGGCACTTATAGCAAACGTATTTGCCCAATCCTTCAGCTTTCAACTTGGCGTTACACTCATGGCATAAAGCACGACCTCCATTCTTGATGAAACCCAAATCCGCGAGCTCCGTATGGCAATTCTCGCACCGGAAACAACCCGGATGCCAATTCGCGTTCATAGCCTTTATCACTCTTCCAATGACGAATTCACCGCATTTCCCGCAACACGGCGCGAACAGCACATGGAAATCGTGCTCGCAATATTTGCGACCTTCGAATTCAAAGAATATTCCATCTTTAAAAACTTGGAAGCATTGAGCGCACCTGCAATATTCGATTAATTTAATATATAATTGAAATAAACAAATCTATCACTTACACAAAACACTCCTGATGCCACAGCTCTCCAGCAGAATTAACAATCTTCTCATTGGGTTCAAAACCCTCACAACAGCGAGTGCACAGCATGTTGTTCAAAGACATACCACCCACAACTCTGAAACAATTAATTTCGTCATTTAAATGTAAACAATACAAACATATAATTATGCTCATGCATCAATCACCCATACTGCACATGCTTTATACCACCAGCCTTATTTTTTTCCATTCTGCGGTGATAGAGATCACTTGCCAGAAAAGACTTCAAATTAGGAACATCGGGTGACAAATCTTGTGTATTCACAGGAAACATTTTTACAGTGCTCTATTCAATTTCTCAACAAACTCAAGGCAGATTCATGCAAACTGTCATTCCTAATCTTATCTCAGGTAAATAATGTTAATCACTTATATTAAAGTAGTGTATATTGGTTAGTATTGCGGGTTAGTCATCAAGTGTATGTTTTGAATATATGCATGCTTACCCAGGCATAGGTGTTGGCGACATAGTTCCCTCAATAATTAAAATATAAGAGATAAAATAAATAATAAAACGGTATGCAGGAATGTTACGAAATACAGTACATACAAATCAAATATACAAAGGATACAAAATCCAAATTATAAAATCAAGAAAATGCTTCTAATTAAGTATATTTATACGATAATACCTTCGGGATTAGCAAAAACCTAAACAGATTTTAACTCCTCTATATATTTATTTACACACACCCATATTTCTTATTTTGGTTTACAGAATAGGCAATTTCTTGTAAACCAATAACACTTCTGTTACCATTTACGATGAAGGACGTGGGTTGGTACCGTTTCCGTTTTGGCGCTATTTTCAATTTCAAATATTAATAATTTAATTTAAAAAAAAAACATAATAATTAGATATTTTAAATAATTTGTTATTATGAACAAAACAATATAATAGTAACAGTTATATAACATTACAAAATATAAATTATTTAACTTCTATTATATTTGATTTAAAACCAAAAATTTTAAAGTAGGCGAATTAATTATGGGAACAGTATTTTAATAGTTATAACGAAATATATTTATAATTTTGTAATAACGAGTTTTGTTACATAAATTTGAATCTTATAGTATTGTGAAAAGTGAGAGGTTATGTAACCCAATGTACAAATAATATATTTAAATTATTATTTAACCTTATATTTATAAGTGCTAAAACTAATATAATCAAAGAGAAATTAATACCGCAAACATGTCGAAGAAATTAACTTTTGTGACTGGAAACGCGAAGAAGCTGGAGGAGATTGTGAAGATCTTAGGTAGCAATTTCCCTTTTGAACTGAATAACAAAAGTTTGGATTTGCCTGAACTGCAGGGTGAAATTGATGAGATCTCAGTTAAGAAGTGCATGGAAGCTTACAAACAGCTCAATACACCTGTTATAGTGGAGGATACTTGTTTGTGCTTCAACGGTTTGAAGGGTTTGCCTGGTCCTTATATAAAATGGTTCCTGGAGAAGTTGGGCCCCGAAGGACTCTTCAAGATGTTGGATGGCTTTGAGGACAAGTCTGCTGAAGCAGTGTGTACATTCGCTTACTACTCAGGTGAAAAGGATGAGAAAGTATTGCTGTTCCAAGGACGCACTAAGGGGGTGATTGTGGATCCAAGAGGGCCCAGGGATTTTGGATGGGATCCATGCTTTCAGCCAGAGGGCTACAACCAGACATACGCGGAAATGCCGAAAGATGAAAAGAACAAGATATCCCACAGATACAGAGCTTTAGATAAACTGCAAACCTACTTCATTGAAAATAAATAGATCAATATGTGTATTTATTCATTTATTCAAAACCAACAAGCAGAGAAAAGACATTCAATCAAACCAAAAACAACAACAATCATTTATTTCTATATACCCAACAAAATAATGACACAATCACAGTTAAAATTATTACTAGCTACCATTAATAAAAAAGTTACAATTTGGCTTTAGATTTCATAGCTTTGGCACGTTCTTTGAGGACACGTCGCAGGATTTTACCTGAGGGATTTTTTGGGATTTCCTCGATGAAGATAACCCCGCCGGTCAAACGTTTCTGACGCGAGACATTTCCCGCAACGTAGTCCAGAAGTTCCTTCTCGGAAACTTTGACACCACGCTTTTTGACTATAAAAGCTAATGGCAATTCGCCGGCCTCTTCGTCGGGTAAACCGACAACAGCGGCATCGGCAACACTTGGATGCTGCAAAAGAAGCGCTTCCAATTCCGCAGGTGCAACCTAAAAGTATAGTAACTGTGTAATGATAATTACTTTTAGGGAAATTGACGTGGAATATACCTGAAATGCTTTGTACTTGATTAATTCCTTGATGCGGTCCACAATGAAGAAGTATTTATCGTTATCGTAATAACCGATGTCTCCAGTGTGCAACCAACCATCTTTGTCTATAGTGTTCGCTGTAGACACTGGGTCTCCAACATATCCCTTCATGATCATTGGTCCCTTGAAGCAAAGCTCGCCCTCTTGGTTTGGTCCCAAAGCTCTACCTTCTTCATCTACAATCTATTCACAATAAACGAATTTATACAGGATCGTTTTCATATTTCACTTACTTTAACTTTCATGGAAGGTACTATCTGACCAACAGAGCCGAACCTGCACTCGTTGTAGCTGGTCATAAGAACGCCCAGCGTCGTTTCGGTCATGCCGTAGTTTTGAGAAACGTGGTGCAACTTCAAACGATCCTTAACTTCTCGTTCCATCTCTTTGCCCATCGGCGCTGCTCCAGACCTCACGTCTCTCAGACTGGACAAGTCGTAATTTTTAACTAATGGATGCTTGTTGAGAATGAGGATAATTGGCGGAGGAACAACAAGCGTTGTGACTTTGTACTTGGCGATGCCTTCAAGGAAGAGCTTTGTCTTGAACTTCTTCATGACAACCACAAGGTTGCCAGCTATAAAGTTCATGTACATCGACATAAAACCCATGGAATGGAAGAACGGCGTCAACCCGAACGTTACGGTGCCCGAAAGATTAGTTTCAGATTCCAAAAGTTCTTGTACGCGGACTCTAAAATAAAAATGAAATAAAATACAATTGGATTTCTTTTAAATCTTAGTCGTACTTGGCAACTTCTATAAAAGCAGTCATGTTAGCGTGCGTCGTCATAACGCCTTTCGGCAATCCGGTCGTTCCCGAAGAACACAGAATTGTTGCGACCGCCTCCTTGGGATCAACCGGAATAGCCTCAAAATCTTCATCCGCTGGTTGATCATTTTTCACTCCTACAAAATAAGACAATCAGCAAACGAAAAATTAAAAAAAAAACATCACAGATACCCTTAATAATATCTTTGTACATAGTGATATTAGTGTTAGCAGGAAGTTTTGATCCAAAAAGAATAAGTTTTTGGATATTTGGTTGATCTTTCATCACTGCCAGCATGTTTTTCACCGTTAGATTTGAGCAGAAGACTATTTTTGGTTTGGACAAGTTCAGAACATGATTCAATTCACCTGTAAAATAACGTGTAATTAACGTTTTCACACCATCTTCAAATTTTACCGGTGGTGTATTCTGGGTTTAGCGGGGCGAAAACCGCACCGACGAGGAACGTCGCCAAAGGCACTATTACGAATTCCAAGCGGTTCTCGCTGTTGATGGAAATTGCATCCCCTGGTTTCACTCCAATCTGTATCAACCATTTCGCCAATGCTACAGCCCTATTCAACGCCAAACTCGCTGTTAACTTCTCACCAGTTTCTACATCCACCTATAATACAAAAAGATATAACTTTTCACTTAAGATCTATCAGATTTAGATGATAGTTAATATTTAAAAAAATAACCTGGAGAAGGATTATTTGAGTCCAAATGTTTAAAGATCAAGATTCCAAAATAAAAATTCTTAATATCTATGATTACCTGTACAACTTTATCTCCATGTGCCCTCAACAGCAACAATTGCAGTTCCCCCAAGCTGGAATCAATGGTCATCTCCAGATCATCCCCACACACAACATTCTCCTCATTCAATCGATCCATTGCACTTGCTGCCATAGTAAAACCACAACTGATTGCTAGAGAGATGATTTTAAAAAATAAATATAGCGGTCGCTAATTATTAAACAGTGAAAATATAATCTTGAACTTTCAACCTGTGTACTCAAGGTTTTGTAACAGATAAAAATCAAGATATGCAATCCATGTCGCCTATCAGCGAACTCGTTCTCTCATGCTTCTGTTTCTACCCATTATCGTGCTTTCATTTCTTAAATAAATAAATAAAGAAATAAAAACAGAATCAAACTAAAATTGACACAACTGAAGCAATAAATTCAGGTTATATTATTGATTTACTAAAATGAACGGAACGGAGCGAAGCGACGCTTACGTCACGCTCGGGAAATTATTATACAATTTCGAATTACCGCGTTTGCAAAAAGTTTAAAATAATTGCACCGAAAACTAATTAATAATCGTCTGTACGAAATCGATCATAGATCATGTGAATAGTTAATAAAATATTTAGAAAAAAATCGCAAATTATTAAATATACAAACTATTAAATATACTTCATAAATTGGAGCTCTATTTTCGCGTAGCCTTTATATCATTCGCCTTATATAGGTGGCGCTACTTGTCACTGAATTATATAAGCTGTAAATAATTCATAAAGCATGAAAAGGCATTTAACAAAGCCAGTCATGATATTAATATTCGAAACTATAAGACAATAAGAATTTTATTAAATTAATATTTGAAAATTAGACTCAAAATTCCATTGTTTGAAATCTCTAAAAACTTAATTTATATGCGATTTTTTAATACTTTATATGTTATAGCAAGAACTACAATAATTAAAACATTTTAATTCAGTACACGTTTATAGTTTTTATTCATAAAATTATCAGGAACCAAACATAATATTAATTTAACATCTCTTAACACATAAGTTGATTTTTCCAATTGTTTACATATAATATTTACAAATTTTTATTAGCCTTAAATTGGGCCAAATATCCATCGACCTACATTTAATATTTTGTCAAATACCTCAAAATTTTATTTTTAATTTAAAATATTTGCGTAGATATTCATTAAAACAAATAAATATGTTGCAATAACTGTTGTTTTTTTATCTCATAATTTCCAAATATATTTATTTATCAGTATATAAAAATATAAATAACTCATTATTATGTGATAAGAAAATACAAATGTTTTACTTTATTTAATTTTTTATAAATTTATTTTAAATGTTATTTATTTATCTGAAATTATGTTTTAATTAAATAAATAATCAAGAATTTATTTTACAATATTTGATCGTGTCATATCGTAGAAAACTAATTATACTATATTCGAACAATTCAATAGTAACATACAATTCATTTATTTACTACTTATTACATTATATAACATTGTATTGCGTAATAAGTTTTCAATTAGATGGGTTTGTTATAACAAACTTAACAACTCGATAATTAATGTACAAATTGGACTTTAGTGTTTAATTGGACTATTAGCTAATTTCGCAAAACGTTGAAGGACAAATAAAATATAAATAAATTAACAATACTTATAATTTATATATAAAAAAATATGTTTGGAATGATATCATCTGCATGTCACATATCATCTTCATGTCACAGAAGTGTTTGTTAAAAATATGTCATAAAAATTAGTATAAAATCAAAGATTTTTGTTTTGTGTCACGCAGCTTGGTTTTCTTCGTTCGCTGGCTCGCACACCACTTGTACTTCGGCAATCAGATCCTCCCTGGACTTCGAGCTGACCATCTGCAAAGCAAAATAACAACATATTATATTCCAAATAAATAAATACATGTGTTTATACAATTGAAGTTATTGCTTCACGCTAAGTGAATGCACGTTAATCGAAATTTCGATATAATTACATGCTTTTCTTGGTATACAAGTACTATATTCGCAGTAACGTACTCGGCGTTTATACGAACGTACACTTTTTCGTCGAAACACGGTATTTGCTTATAAATATTTCAATTTCATTTCAGTCAGGCGATGATATTATTAATGATTATACTGAAATAAATAATTAACTAAATTAACAGTTGTCAAATCTGTATAATTGTTCGTATTACAGAATGTACGTTAAGTTATAAATAAATTTAAAATATTAAATAAAATGTTATGATTTTTGTACTTTAGAACAGTGGTTCTCAACCTTTCTGTCGCACAACTACTGTGACTCAAATGTTTATAACATACAATTTTTGACTTTTGGACACAAGGTGATAGCTGAAAAGTGAGAAACGCAAAATTATAATTAATGTTCATGTCCTAGGTTTAGATTCAAATATCAAAAATAGATCATTTTACTAAATCCTTGGTATAAAATATTCTAAACTTTCAAAAGATAATATATTTTACCTGTAAATTAGGTGTGGGACAGCAATGCTGATTAACACATGCCTCGTCTTGACACTTGACTAGACAGAGAGGATGCTTGTTGACGGAGTTAAGACTTTCAACGCTGGCGCATTTAGTGTAGAATTCTGGCTGGATGGTAACCTGCGTGATACCATGATCGAGGAAGAATTCCTTAACATCGTCCATGATTTTGGCGTAAACCTTGGGGTTTTGGAAGATAATGTGCGCGGTGGAGATGACTTTGTTGGCGGTGAGTTG
This sequence comes from Nicrophorus investigator, assembly GCA_963457615.1. Lineage (NCBI taxonomy): Eukaryota > Metazoa > Arthropoda > Insecta > Coleoptera > Silphidae > Nicrophorus > Nicrophorus investigator. Next base: position 16,636,532 of record OY735143.1, read on the forward strand.
CCAGATGTGCAAATCGTGCACGTTCACGATATCTGGAAAGTGCTGGATCAGCTGGGTTTTCATCGAGTCAATGTTGATGGTATCAGGGATGGTTTGAAGAAGGATCAGGCAACTTTCTTTCATGTAGGGATAGCTGAGCCACATCAAGACGACGGCGGAGGTGATTGATAAAAGAGGATCCACATATTTGGCGACGCTCTGTTCGGAGAAGTACGTGGCTAAACCAGTGATAATAACGAAGATACATCCGATGATGTCGCGCACCATCTCCAAGAAGCCCTGTCTTTGACGCGTCGGGGGAGTCACACCAATAGGCACAGGCATGTTCTTCGTGCGGCTCAATCGTCTCTCCCCGCGAGTTACGGACTCGTTCGTCACCACCCTGTTGAGAATAACATCCCCGCTTTCCGTCACAAAGAGAAAACTGCCTTGGTGAAAGGTGTAACCTGCGAAAATAACTAATCAAAACTCAAGCTCTAATACAAATGCAAATAATGTACCTCCAATCAGAAGGTAGCAAATTCCGTTGAGCAGAAGTCCCAACGCCCCAAAACAGATCATAATAATCGGATGATGAACCTCGTGCTGATGATCTATGTGGAACAGCGTTTGCAAAGCTTCTACCAAAATGGAGAAGCTTAGCGAAGCTAGGAACACGCAGCATATCAGCATAGCAATCACATCGGTTCTCGCCCATCCGAACGTATTCTTCAGCTTTTTCTCCTTCTGCGCAGACGATTTCGTTCTGTCCACCTGCTTCTTAGAGTCCTGGCAATTTACTTCCATCGTTGGAAGATCGCCCACGCTCGACGCCGTGCTCGAAGGTTCCTTGCATTCCGTCGAATTTTTATTTTTTCCATGCTAAAGAAACAAACGGAAACTATTATTATATTATCCTAAATTCATTAATATAGTGCATATTTCAAGTATATAGTCGATGTAAGGAAATCATAGCCTTCGATCGAGTGCGTGTCTTGAGCCTCAAGTATTAATTTAAAATTACGCTTATATGGTTGCCTATCAATCAGATATCCTTGTTGATTGATCAAAAATAGAGTAATTATGCCAAGGGGCACCACCGCAGATGAATATTAATCAAATATCTACTATGATTACAATATTAATTTCAACAAAGTACATTATGTAATTTATAATATCCACTAGAAATAAAATAATACATTTTTAATTTGAAAAAGGAATTCGACATAGAAGCATGTTTCATATGAAACAATGAGGTACTTAAATTTAAGTGCTTTTGTAACTGATTAATTTATAAAAAAAAAATAGACCTCTAGTTTCTATATAGGAATTTATGTTATACCAATAATCATTTCTGAACTGGATTTTTTGTTATTGATTTTTCAGCTACAACAGTTTTATTTTAAACTTTCATCTGCACATTATTAAAATAATAGATTGCATAATGAAATTAGTAAACAATGTGCAAATAAATAAAAATTACTATTAATTATAGAATTTTTAATAAGTAGGTATTTATACACTGTTTTCTCAAAAGTATAATTGACAATAACATATTAGTCTGTTGCGCGTCTGTCGTGAGTTTTTTTGTAGTTCATTGTTCTTGTATTGAGTTTCACAAGGAAAACAAGTTTTTATTTTTATTATTTTATCTTCGTTCTCGTTTTCATACATTTTTCTCAAAGCTTCCACTATAATGCGTGACATAATTTTATACTTTTTACTTACTCTCATGTAGTTTCTTCAACATTCTAAAATAGTAGAGTAATTTCATATTCTTGGATTCTATTTATCGATGGAAGTTTCATTTTCTTGAATTTTCCATTTCAATTATTGGTATTTTTTATTCTCTTTTTGTTGATTAATTATTATTACAGTTTGTTTTAAAAAACTCTGTATGTGTATTTTTTAATTATAATATTGATTAACGCTTAATTATATAGACATAATTCATTAGTGTTATTTCAATCCCAAGATTCTTCAACTAATATTTTTTTAATAAACATAAGTTTATAATGAATATATAAAACGGTAATACAGATAATACACTTGATAGTGATGATCGACAAAATAGGTTACTCTAGAAATTAAACAATCTTAATGCTTTGCTTAATCTTATCAATATAGAAAAGAAGGAAAAAATGGATTTCAAAATATTTTTTTTGTAATTGGTGAATATTAGAAATTGCGCTACATTTTTAAGGACAACGAAGTCGACATCTACAAATCTTCTGCCTTATTACAAATCTTTTCTCAATCATGCAACTTTCTTGTTATTCTTTGTACCTTTTTCATTTTTAACAAATATGAATTAATTGTCAAATATTTTTATATTTCAACAGATCTTTCTGTCAAATTAATTATGTCATCTGACAGATGTCATATAGAAACGATTACAAATGAAGATCTATCAATTATAATCATTATTTTCTTTTTTTTTGTAATTGGCGAAAATTATTAATTAAGCGATATTTTTAAAAACAACGAAGTCAACATCTGAAAACCTTCTGTTTTATTACAAATCTTTTCTAAATTATGCAACTTTCTTCTTATTCTTTGTACCTTTTTTATCTTTAACAAATATGAATCAATTGCCAAATATTTTTATATTTGAAAAGATCTTTCTGTCAAATTAATTATGTCATCTCACAGATGTCATATAGAAACGATTACAAATAAAGATCTATCAATTATAATAATTATTATTTTTTTCCTAATTGGCGAAAATTATTAATTAAGCGATATGTTTAAGAACAACAAAGTCAACATATGAAAACCTTCTGCCTTATTACAAATCATTTCTGAATTATGCAACTTTCTTGTTTTTAATTGAAAGATGTACATCTTGTACTTTTTTTATTTATAACATATTTTAAATAATTGTCAAATATTTTTATATTTCAATAGATCTTTATAACAAATTAATTATGTCATCTGACAGGTGTCATCTAAAAACGATTTACAAATTAAGATTTATCAACTATACTAATTATTTTATTTTTCCTAATTGGCGAAAAAAGTCGGCATCTGCAATTTTTTTTCCTTATTACAAATATTTTCTGAATTATGTAACTTTCTTATTTTTAATTAAAATATGTATATTTTGTACCTTTTTTTATCTTTAACAAATTTGAAACAATTGTCAAATATTTTTATTTTTCAACAGATCTTTCTGTCAAATTAATTATGACATCTGACAGATGTCATATAAAGATGATTTTCAAATTAAGATCTATTAACTATACTAATTATTTTCTTTTCCCCACAAAGTTGACATCTTCTACCTTATAACAAATACTTTTTGAATTAAGAAACTTACTTGTTAATAATTGAAAGTTATATAATTGTAATTTCAGAGATTTTACAAAGCGACAAATTATGAAAAACAAACGATTGTTAAACGTACTTAGATATTATAAGTAAGCTTAGAAAAATAAATATTATAAACTTTCTCACGCAATTGCAGCAACTTCAATAATAACAGTAATTTATTGCAAACATGCTAACATATATACAATGGGCTATTGACCGCAGTTTTTCCGCCTAGTACTGTAATAGTTATTGAAAATAAAAATAAAATTTAAATATTTCTATATACAGATTTATAGATTTTCTTTTTTTCTACCATAATATTTATGTTTATTAGTAAATATATTTAATATTATTTTCCATTGTATTTAAATAATCTATTAAGTATTTGTCATATTTTTCGGGTGATAAAAAGTAGCCCAAATTTGAAAACAATTATATAAAAAATAATATAATTCTAAGTATATTTTTCTACTTACAAATTTCGTGTTATGATTTGAAAAAGGTCAATAATCATTTCGTGAACAGCATTTTTTTTTTGAAAATTTTATTCAAAAATGACCAAATTATTGATTTTTTTTTTAAACATATAAAGGCCAAGGTTATTCCAATATTATAAAAAATAAGAAAAATTGAAAATGAAAACTATGGAATTTATTCCTTTTTGCACTTCTATGTTAACATTATTTCTAATCAATCGATAAGATTTGTTTGAGCGTTCGATGCAGATTTTTAAATGGTTTTCAAATGAATTCGCGGCTATTACCATCGATTATATTGTATTATAATTTGAATGACGAAAGGCTAGTTACCTTAATGGTTATAATGCATCCGGCTAAGGCCATGATGTTGCATAACATGTGGTACGAGTCCATGAGGAGTGCGAGGGCGTGCGTAACGTGGCTCAAGACCAGCTCGCAGATGAAGTAAATGATGGTCAATGTCAGCACGACGTAGAGCTGGATGGGCTCATCGTTGCCCCAGCACTTCTTGGCAGGCATGCTTTTACTACCTGAAGAAACGGCACCTGAATAACAAAAAATAGAATTACTACATCAAAAATACAAAAAAAAAACAAATAAGGAAGCACTCTTCATAATTACAGCAATCAATTAAGCGCTGCTATAATAATTGAATATTAGAATCATTGATCCGATATTCCAAATGAGAAATCGAATTGTCGCTCTCAATGTTAAGTCACCGCATCCGCCCGAAAATGCACACTTTTACTCAAAAACCCATCCAAATCAGTAACAAACAAATCCTTTCACGAAACTAACGCGTTCGATTTTCGTGGTGGTATTTGGATACCGTTTGCGATGCATGAATCGCCTCAGGTTCGAAGATTTTTTAAAACCCGAATTCTCCTTCCTTCAATTTCGCTCCACATGATCATTATTGTTACTGTTGTTATTGACGTGGGAATAGAAATCTCAAGAAGTCGGAAATTCCCAATCGAAATTATTATTACCATAAGAAATAAAAACTTAAGACGTCAAAATCCATGACAAAAAAAAGCATAAATATTTTGATATTCAACATTTCTCAGTTAAATTTACTCGTTGATAAATTTTACTTATCCATTGTTTCCGGATTGCTCAATCAGAAGTAATGCGAGGCGATAAGAGATTGGCGAGTTGCAATTTACTGAATAAGCCATTAAAAAAATAATTTTTTAGTTGAAATAATTTGTAAAATGTAACAATTGTAATTCATCTGCTGCATTGCGCGTTAAGTTAACTGTAGCAAGATTGTTAATTATATCATTCGCTGATGCTCTAATTGTTGGACTTATTACATTAAATTAATAACAGTTTTTTTTAATTAACTCAAACTAAACACATTAACGTTAAGTTTTTTTTTTATTCTTTACAATAGTAATTATATTATAATTTAGTTTTAATTGCTAGATTTTGTTAAGTTTACATTTACTTCTTATTAAATATTATTGAAATTTTCACTCTTAATTTTTAATTAGAAATGAATTGAGATAAATCTTCACAAATCATACTTTTACCATGACTACTATCACTATCATTAGTGACTACATACTATCATTTTATTATTTCAAACAAAACTTTTTAGCAAAAAAAAAGAAATTATAATAGAATTTTCTTGTTTCGTACAACAACTTTAAACTATTTTTCTCTTTCTATAAAGTGTACTAAAGAAATATGTTTCTTAATTAACTCTAAAATCATTGAGTGCTACTAGGTGGGTGGGCAGCAGAGTAGATGCGTCAAAACATTTACGATTTTAACTTTACAAAAGATATGATGTATTTGCCTAAAAATATGAGACGTCAATAAATATTCAGAAACTAAAGTTAAAACAAGAGTGTTATTATATAAAAAAAAAATATAAATTTGTAAGCATTTGCAATATGTAACTATAAATTGGTCAGATTATGTAAGGATGTTATAAGAAGCAGAAAAAGTTATAAAAGTCAAAAATGATATGATTATATGAAAATTACTTCTAATGAGATTGTAGAGAATCTTGCACTTAATTTCCTGCCAAAAACTGAAGTTAGAGTCAGAAGGAAAAACAGAGAAGAATAAATTTAAAATAAACATTTTCAACTATATTCTGGACTTTACCATTCAATTGCTGAATTTACGCTTCTGGAAACCCATAGCAAAAATTTACAAATCAAGAATATAGATGACAAAATGCTAATAAATTATTATATCAGTCGATATTTTCAATCTAAAATGAATCTGATATAAATGCAAGAAGAATTACGTGATGTATCTCTAAGAAACATTTGGATAATAATTATTTTGTATCTGAATATTGTTGTAGCTCTGAGAATTTAATTAATTAATGTTTCCATCAAATTGATCCAACAGTCTTACGTAATATTCTGAGTTAATTCTTTTACCTTTCCAAAGATAATCTATTAACAAAATGCCCTTTGCATTCCAAAAAACTGATGCCATAACCTTGAGTAGCATTCCAAACTTTAAAAAAAATTGTCCTCGTAATTATTTTCTTAAAGAATTATTACAGTTATATATAATTTTTTATTAATATTAAATAATTAAAAAATAACAAATTTCATGTTTATCAATTTGTAAGAGATAATAAGAGTTAATTCTAATGGATGAGAATATTAGATGACAATAATTATGTGAAATAGAACAATTATTTTGGAGTAGTAACAAGTCTTATTATAATTGTACTTTATATGCCAAAAGTCCTTCAAATCGATAACATAATCTCTTAACAATTACAGATAGTAATGTAAATAATGTAACATATTGAAAAGTCTGAAATATTATTTGACTAATTTAATCTGTAAAAATTGTGTTTTAATATATTTTTGTTTATACAATATTTCAACTTTATTAAATCTAATTGATATATTTTAATAACTGATTTATATTAAACAATTAAGTCTAAAGTTTTTGGAATTTACACATTACTAGTGAAAACCTTGTATGAATATGAATCTCTAAATTTACATAATTTTCAACTGAAATTATCGCAGAAATGCGTCCAATTATTTTTTGCTGTAATTACATTACCAGCAGTTTATATTTATTTTTTCTTCTAAAATCTGCTTTATTTACTCTTTAAATATTATTAATTTAATAAACTATTAAATTTCACAAGAAAACATAAAAGAAAAGAAACTGTACATTTTCTAAGTAACAAAGTTTAATATTTTTGAAAGTTAATAGGAAAAAGATAGTGAATATAACATTTTTAAATTTAGAAATAATAACATATTTTGTAAATTAAAATGTATATATTTTTTAAATGATTTTGAAATAAAACTTGATTATTTTAATATTATTATACTCTTCTCACCATTATTTTTTTTGTATAAATTTGTTTATTAAATTTCCAGCAGTATTAGATACTTGTTGCATGATTATTTATTTAATTGAGTATTTATTTTCTTTCAACTTATTTATTATGAAACAGTCTTGCCACATGTTTGCTTGTTAGAATGAATATAAAAGCGTGCAATAAAACGATACAATTTGAGCGAATCACCAAGGAAACAAAAACAAAAATTAGATAAACAAATTTCCCCACTTAACGTTAGAACTTTCCGCATTGAAATACAAAAATACAATAAGAATAAACAACAACAAGAACAAAAAGTGAACATGTTTGCGTAACAATTTTAATAATGACTTGTCGTTTTTGTTCATTCATTCCGTGCTTTCCGCATTCATTCAATCAGTCAATCAGGTGAATGACAACAAAAAAAAAACAAACACGAAGAGGAATAATAAGAGCGAAAAAATAATATTAAAAACAAATAGAATAAATAAATAATATTGGAATTTTCTGTTCGGTAGCTGTTGCGCAATACGCAATGTTCAGTGTTTCACTGCTTCGCGAGTTTATTGTTCGTTAAACGATCATTTCCGTCGTTATAAATCAACTTGATTGAATTAAACGCGGCTTTTATGGTTCGCGATTTTTTAGTCCTTAGGCTATCCACAAAATTACAACGTTTACATTGAAATTAGCGGTAACATGTAATTTGTACAATTTGATATCAATAATTATTTAAATCTTAAGAAGAAATCACAAAATATTTTTCAAATTAAAATATATATAATATATTTTAATATATAATAGTTTTTTTTATAAATCTAAAAACCTTTTGTTTTTTTTTAAATGAACAAATTTAGGAAGAAAAAAAAACCTAACAAAATTATATAAAAAATAAGTTCTGAAATCAGTAAAAATATTTAGTATTTTTAGTAATGAAATTTTCATGACATTTCTTTACGAAAAAAAACTAAAAGAATTAAAAATATATAAGTTATGTTTTTTGATTTCAGAAATGTCATATTATTTTATGTTTTTTAAAATTAAGAATTTCGAGTCTAAAAGTAGAATCAGACAGAATTAATTTTATTAAGGATATTAATTTTAATAAAAATATTTAAAAAAAAAACAAAGAAATTTTATAAAATGAATGTTTTTCTTAATTTTCGGGAAAATTATTTCTTACAGTGTTCTTGAGCGATTTTAAGTCAAAATTAAAGTTTCATACTAAAAAAATAATGGAAAAACCAGAAACTATTTAAATATTCAAAAAACAACAAATAATATTTTATAACAACTTTAATATGAATTAATGTTTAATTTATATATTTGTAATTAAGAAATATTTAAGTATTAAAAAGAAATAATAAAAAATATGTGATATTTTTATTTCTTTTAGCAGTTTAGTTTAAACTATTTACTATAATCTCATTAATATCACCGGATTTTTAGTTTTATTATTTTTGGATAATTTATTTCTTACATCAATTATATTTTTCTATAAAATGTATTTTTTTTTATATTTGCTGACTGACCAATAAATTATTATTATTTCTTACATTATTGTGGAGGAAATTCAATAAAATATATAATTTATTTTTACTTATTAATTCCAGTATTTAAAAAGTTTTTTGAACCGACAAGTTTATATTTACATTTGAAATTATTTAATAAATTGTGTAATATATAAAAGTCATTAGTTTTAAAAAGTAATAATTTGTCATATTATAGTTTGATACATAAGTTTTTTTTTTTAAACAACAAACCCTAGTTTTCATAGAATTTAATTATTGAAAAATAACTAATTTATAATTTGATATTATTTAAAATGTCTTAATAAACTATATAGGTTTTTGAACTTAAAGCAAACAAAAATCATAATATGAAGAGACAGTTTGAAATGCTTTTAGATGTTAAAGTCTCCACTAGGTGAAGAGTTAATTTATTTGTGAATGTTGAGTTATTTTTTATTTGTGATTACGTTTATATAAAATTAAATATCTAAAGATTTTTTTTTTCAAAACTTACAATTTATTAATATTTTCCAATTGACGAAAAGTCGATATCTTAATCCAAACACTTTCACAAAACAACAAGGATTGTAGGACCAAAATGAACCATGTCCGCTTCAATGTGAACCTTACTAACAACTGATGTTCGAGCCTTTGTACACTACTTTTGCAGCAATCATTAAGTCTATATAAACGTTAAGAATTCGAAACATTCAGTGTTTTCATTACTTCCCAAATGATAAACATTTTAATTGTTTCATTTGTACTTATTTGTGCGTCTCATTGTAGTAGTAATGAGCGAAAAATGAGGTATTAAGCGAATACTTATCGCTATCGCGAAAAATCCATTACGTCCATTCGCCTCGATGCTTCTATTACGTTTAAATCAATCTGCGTCAATATTATTTGAACACACACACAACACAATAACGTAAAGCGCATCTACATTTTCACAAGTCCCAACTAGAATTAAACTTAAAACTCTAACAATTTCTTGAACTCGGACTTTGTATTTATCGAGTATCCTTATCAGCGGAGTCGAAATGAAATGCTTCAGGATAAGAAAAAAAATGTGTAAATAAACATTTTTTGGAATGCGATGTGTTGGTTTTCGGTGGTTTTCAATGACGATGCACGTTACGTAGAAACTTCTTAACAATAATTATGTATAAAATATAGTCATTATATTTTAAAGGACTTGAAGAAATCGCTTTGTTTATTCATCATTTTATGTTTGCGTTGTCGTTGTCATTTGCTTGGAATACTTCAAAACATAATAGGTTTGGGATTCAGATAAATAATACTTAAAAGCTAATTATTTATTGGTAAATGAATAATTCAATAAATGTTTTGTTCATGTTAAAGCTTTTTTAATTCGCATATTAAGTAGCTTCTTTTTACTAAAAACCCGTTTCTTTGTTGGAAGTATTCTTTAATTGGGAATTACAAAAACAAAATCATCGACTAAATATAATATTTGCTGTTGTTGTTTATTATTTACACTAATAATTTGCATAGTGAGGATTCACTATAATACGATTGATAAATTTCTAAATAATAAATTTTAAATAATTAGTTTTATTTTATGAAACTTTATTGTTTGGTGCCTACAATATATTTGATAGATCTTTCTTCCTCGAATAAGGACATCCTGTAATATACGCACAGGTAAAGAGTACCGTAAATCTCTTTGCTTCCCAAAACCCTGGACAATGAAAATAGTGATAATACCACTATAAAAGCACATGCCAAAAGCATATTGTCAGTGATTCCAACTCTCTTAATTATTTCCATTATCTTCATGAATCTTCTGTAACTTTCTACATTACCTTTGCAACAGACCTTCCACTCAACATCTTTGCCCCATAATGCGCCAATGACTCCTACTCTCCTCCTCATTCCCATCATCTTCATGAATCTTCTGTAACTTCCTTCACTTTCTACATTACCTTTACAACAGACCTTCCACTCAACATCTTTGCCGCATAATTCGCCAATGACTCCTATTCTCCTCCTCATTCCCATCATCTTCATGAATCTTCTGTAACTTCCTTCACTTTCTACATTACTTTTACAACAAACCTTTACTTTTACAACAAACCTTCAACTCAACATCTATCCGCATAATGCCCCAATCACTTCTACTCTCCTCCTTATTCCCATGATCTTCATGAATCTTCTGTAACTTCCTCACTTTCTATTACCTTTGCAACAGACCTACTCAACATCTTCGCCGCATAATTTGCCAATGGATCCTACTCTCCTCCTAATTCCCATCATCTTCATGAATCTTTTGTAACTTCCTCACTTTCTATATTACCTTTGCAACAGACCTTCAACTCAAAATCTTGTCCGCTAATCCGCCAAAAACTCCTACTCTCCTCCTCATTCCTACCATCTTCATGAATCTTCTGTAACTACCTTCACTTTCTATATTACCTTTGAAACAGACCTTACACTTAACATCTTTGCCGCATAATGCACCAATGACTTCTACTCTCCTCCTAATTCCCATCATCTTCATGAATCTTTTGTAACTTCCTCACTTTCTATATTACCAACAGACCTTCATTTGCAAAAGACCTTCAACTCAAAATCTTGGCCGCTAATCCGCCAAAAACTCCTACTCTCGTTCTCATTCTTACCATCTTCATTAATCTTCTGTAACTTTCTTCACTTTCTATATCACCTTTGCAACAGACTTTCCACTCAACATCTTGGCCTCATAATGCGCCAAAAACACCTACTCTCTTCCTCATTCCTATCTTCTTCATGAATCTTTTTAATTTCCTCACTTTCTGTATTAGCTTTGCAACAGACCTTCCACTCAATATGCTGGCCACATTCTGTGGCATTCTTTTATAATATATTATACAACATCAAAAAACTCTGTATCATTAAGAACATCAACTACAAGCAGTAAGTGATACCCAAGCCCAACACAAAACTCAATCGAGACGATAAGACCATTATCGCTGACTGTCACTAGACAGCAATACTGTATTATGTTCACCAAGTTCACCAGTTCTATACATGAAATAAACGACTATTGAATTTTTGTATTTAATTTATTTATAAAATCAAGCAGTAAGGTCTTTAAGACCGATAAACTGAGCAAATGCCACGTAAAAATAGACTGTGTGACCGACATTTGATGCAAGTTCTTATACGCAGTGGCAGTCTATCCATTAAGATATGAGGTAACTACCTAGGGGCCAATGCTTTGTGCACTCCAACCTAATATATGTTCTTGTATTTTAAATATATAGGCTTTAGTTTTATTATTAGGAAAAAATTGGCTTTTGACAAAGGTAATAACATTATTTAATATATTTCAAAGGATTTACAAAACTGTTGCTAGTTCAGCTTTACGATGAAACATTTTAAAGAAACATCAAGAACATATATATAACTACATGTAAAAAATAGAAAAAATCTCAAGTTTTTGTTTTGAAATAAACGTACGTTTCAATGAAAATTGAAGCTTTTACTCGTAAACTAGTTTTTTTGGCCCGTATTAACAATAGTGTTTACAAAACCCAAAACCGATCTTTGAATAGCAATTTCTCGTTTGAAAACTTTCTGAAATACTTTGGAAATGTTGGTTTTGCGGTATGAAAAGTCGAAACTGAAAAGGAAATGCCATTTTCATAATGAAGGTAATGTTTCTTTAGTTACCGATCCTGATATTAACTTTTATCGTTAATTATTTTTACAAATACTCTACTAAATAACAAGTAATTGTGTGTTTGATAACTATAAAGTAGCTTTTCAATACATAAGATAATAGTAAAATATTTAAAACCGACGATGGCCCAAGAAAAACTATACAAGTTGACGTTACTTTCTATAGAAAATAAATTATGTAAAGATTTAAATTTATGTGAAATTATAGATAAGTTTGATAAATAAGTTATATATTACTATTTAGATAACAATAAATGTTCTATATGTCCCTTAATTGTATTAGAAAATAAAGATTTTATTTGATTATTTACTAAAATCCAAAGAACGGTGATGCAGCCAATTCACTATTTATGCTATTTATTTTTATGTGATTTTAAGTCCTCGATTAGTCCGGTTTCAAACAGTACTAGATATTTAAGATCCACAATGGCTCAAGAAAAACTATACAAGATAACGTTACTTTCTATAGAAAATAAATTATGCGAATATTTAAAGTTATGTGTAATTATAGATAAATTTCATAAATGTATTACTATTTATATAACAATAAATGTCCTTAATTGTATTAAAAAATAAAGATTTTATTTGATTATTTACTAAAATCCGAAGAACGGTGATGCAGCCAATTCTCTATTTGTTCTATTTATTTTTATGTCATTTTTTAAGTCCTCGATTAGTCCGGTTTCAAACAGTACTAAATATTTAAGATCCACAATGGCCCAAGAAAAACTATAATAGTTAACATTTTTTTCTATAGAAAATAAATTATGCAAATATTTAAAGTTATGTGAAATTATAGATAAATTTCATAAATGTATTACTATTTATATAACAATAAATGTCCTTAATTGTATTAAAAAATAAAGATTTTATTTGATTATTTACTAAAATCCAATGAACGGTGATGCAGCCAAGTCTCTATTTATTTTATGTGATTTTAAGTCCTCGATTAATCCGGTTTCAAACAGTACTAGATATTTAAGATCCACAATGGCCCAAGAAAAACTATAAAAGTTAACGTTACTTTCTATAGAAAATAAATTATGCGAATATTTAAAGTTATGTGAAATTATATAAATTTCATAAATGTATTACTATTTATATAACAATAAATGTCCTTAATTGTATTAAAAAATAAAGATTTTATTTGATTATTTACTAAAATCCAAAGAGCGGTGATGCAGCCAATTCTCTATTTGTGCTATTTATTTTTATGTGATTTTAAGTCCTCGATTAGTCCGGTTTCAAACAGTACTAGATATTTAAGATCCACAATGGCTCAAGAAAAACTATACAAGATAACGTTACTTTCTATAGAAAATAAATTATGCGAATATTTAAAGTTATGTGAAATTATAGATAAATTTCATAAATGTATTACTATTTATATAACAATAAATATCCTTAATTGTATTAAAAAATAAAGATTTTATTTGATTATTTACTAAAATCCAAAGAACGGTGATGCAGCCAATTCTCTATTTGTGCTATTTATTTTTATGTCATTTTTTAAGTCCTCGATTAGTCCGGTTTCAAACAGTACTATATATTGGCAATTGGAGGTGTGTATGTTTGATAACTACAAACACATAATATATTTCTAAACTACATTCATTTCGTCATGGATTTAAAGCATCGATAAATTTACGTAATGCGTATTTTTTGTTACAATCTAATTTTGAAAACAATGGTAGCACAGCTCCTTGCATACTAACTTTTATGTTACTTCTATTTTGATGACCTTGTTTTCTTTTAATATTATTATTGCCAAACATCGTATCAACTTTATTAAAACTAAAAAAATACTTTAAATCGTATTTTATTTCATACGATGTTAACAAATCAAGCACTAAATTATCTCAAACGGAATTATTTTATACTTAGTAGATTATTTTCAATTTGACATTTTATTAATCGGTCTTAGATTAACTTTATCAAATTATTCATAATAATCATTATTTACAAAGTATATTCAGAAACGTAATTTGCTTTTTGCAATGTATTAAAATATTAATTGCAATTCAAGTGTTCATTTTATCTCTTTAATTCAATTAATATTACACTTCTATAGATTAATAATACTTATTTTTGTTTCATTCAAAATTTATAAAAGATAACTCTTTCTTTTATGCACGAACTTCAAAAAATAAACATTAATTGCAAAAATACCGTTATTAATTCAATGTTAAATAACAACTCACTCAATAAGTTTGTAGGATGACTAATAACATAAAACAACAACTTTTGGACAATATTTTACTTTCTTCATCAATATAGTGATACATTAGTTCCAATGCTTCTCTAACATTTCGATAACTTTCTTGTAGAACAATTTATATTTGGCCTCAAAATACGTTTCAATTTCAGTTTCCCTTGAGCATTCTTTTTAAGTCTGCAAACAGGTAGTAGTTGCTGGTAGGCAGATCTGGAAAATACTGTAAATGAAGAATCAATTCAAAGTGCAATTCGTACATTTTTGACATCGTTTTGATCGACTTGTGACATGGTGCATTGCTTGGTGACAAAACACTTTTTTCTTCTTCATTTGTAGTCGTTTTTTCTCAATTTCTTACTACTAAATGTACTAATAACGCCATATAATATTTGATATTAATAGTTTTTCCTTTCTTAAGGTAATGAACGAATAAAATTCCGTGCGCATCCCAAAATACGGAGGCCAAAACTTTACCAGCTGACATTTGCGTTTTTGGCTGCTTTGGACGGCTTTCACCCTTTGCTGTCCACTCAGCTGACGACCAATTTGACTTTGGAGTGTAGTGGTGGATTCAGGTTTTATCAGCTCCAAACAGCTCTTGGAATCATCAACTCATTGTTGTTTTTGGTCCAATGTGAGCAAACGCGGTACCCATTTCGAACAGAGCTTTCTCATGATCAAATGTTCATACAAAATGCTGAATACACTACTGATATCTTTAGGGTATCAGCTATCTTACGCAACTTCAACTTTTTTATGTTTTCTGCAATAATTATCGATTTTGAGCGATCAGAGCGATCATTTGTGTCTGTACCACCACGTTTAAAATCAGCAAACCACTTCTCTACCATTTGTCTCTACGGAGAAAAGTCCACATAACACTTATCAAGCCATTGCTTTACTCGAACGGTATCTTTTTCCATTTAAAAGCAATGTTTTATTGCCAAATTTATAAAATTCAGATTTTTCTATTGATTTGAAAATTACAATAGTAGCATCATTAAATCTACTGTAACTTTTGAACTAAACTTCAGATTATCATGGAATTTTGACAGGCGTCGTCTGAAGGTTGGTACTTCCTAAAAATCATATGGATTTGTCGATAGAGACGCTATCTATATGTCATCCTACGAACTTATTGATGTAGACAATACAAACCTTGATATTTTACTCCATAATACAGAAAATTTATAACATTAAACGTTTCAGAAGAAAGGCAAATTGGCAAAATTACAAGTTTTCAAAAGTTAAAGCAATATTGAACATAGCTTAAAAATATCAAAAAAAGCCGCAGTACTTACTAAAGCTAACGTCTACCGAAGCATCAGATTATTCTTTGTGAAAGGAAAATAATCTGAAATAACCTATTTACAAATCTATAATTTCCAATAGACAAAAACATTACGTGTTAAAACAGAAACATTTTCAAATCGTTTTAGAACAATTATCTGCATCCAATGCTTGTTCCAGCGGAAGAAGACACAAAAGTTAAAGTATATTTATTTTCTTCATTTCAAATGTCCATATCAATGAAACCAATATGCCCAAAATAAATTACAAATAAAGCCAAAGAATATACCAAACTTTAACTTCAAGTTAAAGGAATGTTATTGTCTACCCAAATATTCAATAATATACTATGTACATATTAATACCTAAACCGGAATAATCTGCCGAAGAAATTAAATTATACAGATCCGTAAACTTATTATTATTATCAAAAGTATTTGAAAAACTTCTTGCTAATCGATTACAACCTATAATAGCGTTAAATAAACAATACACAATAAATAGAATATTAAACATCATTGATAGAGAAAAAAAGAGATACTGCTCGGATGCTTGTTGGACATATTGCATGTATAGCACCTTAGACTACTATACAAAATTAAATTGTATCTTGAGAATATAATGTTTCAGGTACAAATTGAAGACAAATGCACCAGTTTTTCTATAAGTCGTACATTCATAAAACTAGCAATACAATCATACAATATGATACAACAATCTTGGCATCTGCTGAAAATCTAGCATCTGAATATCTGCAGGAAAATTGAGATAAATTACAGGAATGGATCCAATAATAGATAATATGAGTTAACGAAATTAATTCTGTACATATCACATTCATACTAAAGAAAGGCACCTGTCCAACAGTAAGACTTAATGGCCAAGATATGCTAAAATCAACGAAAGTTAAATATTGAATCATACTTTTCAACATAAAGCTTCCCTGAAAATATCCCATTCGTGCTCAGCGGGAAAAAAAATGGATAGGAAGTTTAAAACTCTAATGGTTTTTGGCGCAAAAGAGAAGCAATAATTTAAACAGTATGAACAATTGTAGGGTTCAGCCATCAAATCAAAATTACAAATTATCCAAAGGTTTCAATGGCATTTTAATGCCTAACAAATATTATCTGAATTGACAAATACATGAAAACCATCATAACAATCTCGTTGAGGAATGTTGATAATAGCATAATAACAAATAAACTTAAGCATTATAAACCATTATTATTATTAATGTTCATAAATATAATAATACATCCACCGGAAAAGTTTAATCATTTAATGTCACTCATGATCAAATTTACTTATTGTTCACATTGTAAAGACTGTAAATAAAATAATTACGACATAAAAAAATTATTTATAAAATTAAAAACAATTTTTTAATTACATATACTTAAAATATCTTTAAAAAGTAAACAAAATTACAATTTGTTTTCTTTTTATATACACGCAAATACAGTTTGGTTAATTATACACATTTTTTTATTGGTAAACTTGTTCAATTTTAGTGCTTCAAATGTAATCTTGAAATGTATTAATCTTGAATTGATTATTATTAAATAGACAATAAAAAAAATAACTGCACGAAAACTAATAATTAAGTAAGTGAGATTCAAACAACGTTTCAGGAAGAATTAGATTTAATAATAAATAATTAAATTTAAATTGCACCAGTAAGTAATGGTGTATTTAAATTTAATAATGCAACATATGTTATAATTACAATTGTTTCATTAATAATTACATTTATCAAAGTGTATGTTTACGATTAAATTGCTGCAATTAACACATCATGTGTAATCTGATTAATTTATCGTATCATATCAAAGTTATCAAATAAATAAATACATAATAATAAAACAAAAATATCGCAATATACGAGAACAGGTTGATAACTGTTCCAACTGTTTATGGAGTCAATTTTTTTGGGACGTAAAGAGTAAAAATAAATTATGAATTTAATTATTCGTTTTTAAATTCTATAGCAAGTTTAATAATTCATATATAATATTTTAGTTAATGCTAGCAGATTATTCATCTACTGAAAACTAAATATTTCTCTAATATGATTATTTGAAAAATTATGTTATATGAAAAAAATACCTAAATTACATTATTTTGTATAGATATATTTCTTTAAATAAAACTGTTGTTAGGCATTTTTTATTAATGGAAATACTGTATTGAACTAATTGTTCTTAAATCAATTATTTCTTAAATCGACTATTTGAAAATTAATCAATGAGAAATAAATGTAGTCAGGAATTTATTCTGATAAACAATGATATATGACAGATATAAAACAGTTGCATGCATTAATACATAGCAAATAACAAAACTGTCAACTTGTTTGGTAACCATAGTAACAACATTGTTACCATTCAACCTTTAAAATGAATTTTCCGATATTTATTTGATATCAAATTTTATATTACACACTATTAGCAAATCAAAAACAACAAGAACTACGGTTATCTCTTCATTAATAATAGTTTTGTAACTACTAGTGCTTTATTAATAACACTACAATTACCCAATGGCGAAATAGATTAAATACTTATATTTATCAAGAAAATTGTAGAAAAAATAACTTGTAACAATATTGAAATAGTTGCGTTTACTAATATTTATTTATAAACGTATTTCCTTTACATCAAATACTTATGAATGAAAAAAAAGCCCGATTTTATACAAAATTACATTATTTTATAGAAATATTTTTCCTTATAATTAATTATTAGTTTGTTTACATTTTGGCTAAAAATAAGACCAATAAAAATTATTAGATTATTCATTTATATATTAGTGATACTTCTCCAAAATAATGTTAAGAGTACTCATATTTTTTTTCTATACATAAAACATATTTATATTACATAATACATATGATGTTGTACCCATCATAATCCACTTAACAGGGTTAAGGTCTCTAGACCCCTTAGACTTCCAAAATGTGAGAAGCAATTTTTAGTTATAAACAGATGAAAAGGAGACAAATATATTAATTTCTGTAGATCACTTTTTCAGTGCAAAAGTTTATCTTAAGTAAGAACAAATTTAAATTTATATGAACTACTTCAATTTCTTTCCATCTACTCAGAACTAATTACAAAGTAGATGATTATGAATATAATTATTTGAAATTCTATAGCAAATTAAATAATTTATTCACAATATTTTAGTTAATACAAGCATATTATTCATCTACTGAAAACTATATATTTTTCTAATAAGATTATTTCATTTCTAAATTAAGTTATATAATACGAGACATCAGTGAATCAAAAATATTGCTATTATCTTGGCTGATATTTAAGTAAATACGTTTAATAGACTACAATTGGAAAATTGAAATACGGCTATTATGCATTTAAAACAGTTACATTTATCAACTAAGGAACTCTAATAGATGACTCCATGTGATAGATACAAAATTGTTGCATTTAGTAATAGATAGTTGGTTTGCATGAAGCTATACAAGAGATTACATTGTAATCATGAATCACGGAAGAAAAATGACACACAATCATTAACAATTCAATATTTATTCAAAAAATGTAAATATTAACATTTTCATTAATAATAGTTTAATAAATACTTCTTAATAAACTAAATAAACCTCGCATAGTGTGGATAATCGATTCCGTACTGTTTGAAACACAATATTAGATATTAGAATAGTAGATTATGTCTACTAATTTTTTAGAATTTTATTTTACTAAATTAAAATTTAGTTTGTTTTGATATTTTCAAATTTGACATTAGTAACTCCAATAATTTGAAAATATTTATTTCTGTAAAAAATGACCATTTACCAAATACAATTGAGTAGTTGAATTAATCGAATGCCGTAATTAACAACAACAAATGAAAAATTAGAAATAGTTGTAGTGGACGGAAATGTAAACGATGCGAAGCAGTTAAAACCAGTAGTGAGCCATAAATGCTTTAACTTTCAATTTATTTGGTAACCATAGCAACTACGTTGTTATTTTCGATTAGAATCTTTAATGACGTTTAATTTTATGAATGAAGACCACAACATATTATTTTTTTATATAAAACTAAAAGACTTTAAAGATTTAATATATTATAATATTATTTAAGAATAATACATACAAGATTATTCTTAGAATTAAGTAGCTCTTTGTATGTAGATATACAATAAATTATGTTTATTATTGTTATTAAATCAAAAATTGACATCCCATATATCATAATAGTTTAGAAATAACAAGATTTATTATTTAATTTCAATTTTATAAAGCAAAATATTACTTATTTTTAAAAAAAAATATTTTCACTGTATACTATAATTGATAGTCCTATTTCCAAATCATATTCGCGATAATAAAAATGCTATGAATTTATTTATGGCAAAAAGACTTATGGTCAATAGCCATTTGAAACAGATGATCTTTTTTGTTTCTTTATTTTGATTATAAAAAAATGTTTTACTTTTGTATTTATTTATGTGAATGTTATAATAAATATTATTTAGTTTTCTAAACACAAATGCATTATTTATAGACAATTAACCAATGGGAATACAGCTATAAAATAATTAAATTTATCAAGAAATGTCCTGATAAAGATATGAAATAGTTGCATGCACTAATGCATAGCAAGTAATTAAACTTCCAATTTGTTTGGTAACCATAGAAACTATATTGTTACCATGCAACATGATTAACGATGATAGAAGTCATAAAATAATATCACCTTTAAAATAAATTATTCTATATTATTCGATATCAAATTTTATATTACACAATTCAAAAACAACAAGATCTACGATTACAACTACAAGTGCTTTATTAATAACACTACAATTACCCAATGGCGAACTAGATTAAATACTTATATTTATCAAGAAAATTATAGAAAAAAATAACAAGATTTACTAATATTTATTTTTAAACTTATTTTCTAATTATTTCATTGTTATTATCTTCATTAATAATAATCTTTTTTACATTAAACTTATGAATGAAAGATATCAAAAATTTCAATAAAATTTTCCTAATTTTATACCAAATTACATTATTTTATAAATATATATTTCTTTACTTAAAACTGTAAATTTATCAATGAGAAATAAATTATCAAGGAATTTATTCTGATAAACAATGATATATGACAGATATGAAACAGTTGCATGCACTAATTCATAGCGAGTAACTAAACTTACAACTTGTTCGGTAACCATAGTAACCACATTGTTACCATTCAACAAGATTAATGATGATATAAATTATAAACTACTAGTGTTTTATTAATAATACTAAAATTACCTAATGGCGAAATAGATTAAATAATTATATTTATCAATCAAATGATGCAACAAGAAATAAAGTGTAACAATATTGCAATTTCTAATATTTATTTTAAACTTGTTTGCTAATTACTTCATTGTTATTATTTTCATTAATATTTCAATAAAATTTGCCTAATTTTATACCAAATTACATTATTTTATAAAGTTATATTTGAATAACACTGTTTTTAGGTATATTTCTTTTCTAGAAATACTGTGTTAAATTATTCTAAAATTTTGCATTGCATATTAAAATTAATATGAATTAAACAAAATTCGCATTAAAAAATTTTGTAATGTGACTGATTAAGAGTTTCATAACTTTTAATTTATTTGGTAACTATTTAATGGTTAGATCACTTAATTTTTGAATACAAACTGAAATTTTAATAATAATATTTATTGCTGCAATAAAATATAAATGTAATAAAAAAAACAAACTTAATATAATTTTCTAAATTTTTATAATTCAAATATTTTATTTATTTCACATATGCATTGTTAGTAGACTTTATAGGCTACCAATGATAATATAGAGATTAAGAAGGTCAATTTATGCTGATAAACGAAGAAATGCAAGGGGTGCAAAATAGTTGCGATAACTATTATTAATAAAAATATAAAGTGATAATGCAAAATATAAAAAAAAAAAATGCAAATGTAAGGGATGCAACTTGTTTGGTAACCTTAGTAACGAGATTGTTATTTTCCTGTTAGCGTGATTAATAATAATATTATAAATTGAGATAACGTTGTACTCACGAGTCATGGATGAAGAAGAATAATAACACAAGCCGCGATACAATTTTGTTATTGGACCGTCCAGGGACACATTTATATATAAAAATACGAATGCTAATAATAGCCGGATGTGCGGTCTTCAATATGCTGTTTATTATGATATATCGTATTGTTTATACACGGGATGAAAACCACCAGGAGCTAAGCACAACCACGCACCTCCGCCACGCAGCAACCGCTTGAGACTACTCGCGTTGATTGGAATACCGAATACAAAAAAAAAAGATTCTCGCTTCGCTCCCTTCGCAATGATGTATTTAGTATGCGTGATGCGCTGATGTTATGAAAATACTAAACACAACCAATTACCAACTAACTGACTTACCTTCTTACTTAACGCACGTGCTCTCTCGCTCCGCGTGTATGCGCGTATATGTATACGTTTGGTGAGTGTATGTATGCACTATTCCCTATTCTTTCCGCGTCCACCTTTTGCGATACACTTTTCGGACGCAATTCTATTCCGATCGAATACGAAACTCGCATGGATGAAAGAAAGAGAGACTCTAATCATATCTTATCTACTAGAAACCAGCTCGAAACCAATTCAAAGCAATCCGTTTTATTTTAATTCCCAATAATAAAGTGTGTCCATTACGAGTAGCAGCGGATAGATAAGCAGAGATCCCGATTTCCTGAAAATCCCAAACTTTCGTTCAATTCGAACGCGATGAAAGTCCCCCGATTAACATTCGGCCCGCGACGCCTGGCAACTCCAAAATAAACCCGCGCGTTTTCGCAATCCCTGTCGGAAATTGAGACATCGCAATGCTGGGTGACAGAGACCTTACAGACACCACCATTATTATTTTTCAATGTCATCTGCATATTAGTAAAGTGGTGGAATCTAATCCGAAGTGGTTCATACTTTATTTCATTGTCCAAACGAAAACTATTTTTAACTATTTACCAGTCATGTGCGCTTTGGGTGTCATCAAGAATTCAGCATCAACTGTCAAACAATGCAATTCGATGTATTTAGATCGATTTCGTAAACACTTTTGTATAGCTCGAATCGTGTGCATAATGGATATGATTGGAATACTTATGCGGAGATAAGAATCGAACAAACAACACTGAATTGATCCGAATCGGAGATTATCAAAGACGAAACTTGTTTTGATGATCTTTTAGCAGACTTTCATTATAGCATTCCGACTCTCTATACCAGAGTATTTCAACCTTTTTTTTGCGTTGAACTTCTTTGCAAAATAATTTAAATGAGATCATCTCACGACTACAAAATTGATCTCAAACTTAAATCCGGATTTTTTTTAACAAAATGAGATTGAACATACCTTTTCATTGTCTCTACTTTTTCTTCAATAATATGATTTAAAAGGTAATCAGAATAATGAGCAGGACAGACAATTGTCTTATTGACGTCACACAAGGTTATTTCATTAGTTTTTTGGGAAGTAAAGAAAATTTTGTTAATAAATTATCAAAATAAATAATTATTCTAATGAATATTGGTATCCTGTACTTTATGTTTGTAATAACAAACTTTTAATTACAATAAATATACTGATAATAGAGCATAGAAAATTATTTTGCAATAATGTTTGTGGATAAAAATTTTGCATTTTAAATATAATTCTAAATTATAATTACAACTGAAATAAATATACCAAACCCATAATTTTGTACATAAATATTTTATAGGTGATTTCGTATAAATTTGTTTGCTTCAGACAAAATCTTCACTAAACTTCTATTTACTATTGTTATGTCTGTATTCAATGTCTTTATTTTTTCTTCAATAAGCACCGTATTTAGAACAAGTATATAAATTAAATGTATTTGCGGGCCGTGTTCGGGGCAGAATGCGGCCCGCGTGTCTCCAGTTTAAGACCATTGCTTTACAATATAAATCAATTATTTGTATTATTTTTTTCAATGCCATTACGCATTTAATCCATTAGATTACAATTCCAGAAAGAAATGTATAAATTTAATTTTATTGCATGTTACAAAATGAATTACTGCATCAAATTATTGCAGAATTAGATTCAGAATGTTCAATGAAGTATTATATTTACATCGGTTCGACTCGACTTATGTCGAACGCACGACTAAATTTGCATACTTAGTTTAAACAATGCGCGTATTGTTATGTGCACAGTTTCATAGGAGAAACTTAAAATTCAAATGACTAATTGAAGAAAATTTACGATTTTTGAATGATACATTTGTCTCAATGATACGCGTCAGTCGTTAAATATTTTATGCTACAGATTTTGAACAAAATACTTAATAGAATCGTGTAAAATGTTTTATGTATATTTAATATAATTATCACTTTTTAGATTATATTCAGGGCTATATGTTTCCCAATTAAAAAAGTTAAGCAAGGTGCGATAAACATATTTCTGAATAGATGATTAGTATGAGTAATAGCAAACTAGTTTTACATACGGCATACGTACTTACATATAAGCTTAATCATATTTTTATCTCAATTAAAAGTATTCACCATATAATTATCAATCAAATATCACAGTTTTAAAATGCTAATTACTCTTGATGTGAGGAATAAATATACCACAATGCATTAATAAACTGTTGTAGTGGAGTCGTACTTTGCAACCGCTTATTATAAACGTATACAAACTGCAGCTTCTACTAAGAATTACACTTTTATGTAATGATTTGATGATAAACAAGACATTTGACAAAAAGAACTGTTTAATTTTAATACCAATTTATTTCCAAAAATGGAAAATTTATTGTCAAATTAATCCTAATCTAGTTGCGAGATGTTACATCACTGATCAGAGAATTTAAATCTATAGCAAATTTCGCTTAATAAACTCTAAATAGTTAATAAACTATTATAGTTTTAGTTTGGTTTATTTTCATATTTTTATAATTGCTTAAATCCTATGGATTTTATATAAAAACAAATTAAATTTAAACATTAACATACACTAATACTATTTCATATTGAGAATATGCATCATGTAAATCGATACAATCCGATTTGGAAATGTAATTGGGTTGAGGCCAAGCACCCATTTTATATAATCATGTACGTGATTTAGTTTGTGTTAACAATAGAATTTTAGTGTGACAATATTTTCCTTGAATTTCTCGAAACGTTAAACTGGTGATTACTAATTTTATTTTATCCATATAAATTTACATGGGAAAGTAAACGTAAGCAAAATTACATAACTTAATTCATGAATTAAAACAATATAATAATTAACACAGTTGTATATATTTTATTTAACTTCTCAAAATATTGCAGCAATTACATCGCAATAATAAACAAAATATAATAATTTAAATTAGACAAGAATTTCAGCAATTTTTTTAGTGCTTATTAAATGTATTCTAAATGATTGATGAAATTACCCGGAAACAAATATTTTAAAATATGACAAATACATTGTACGTCTCTACTAAACATAAGTTTGTGCTAAATAATTATTATATAATATTTAAAATATGTTAATAATAAACGTTACAAAATATATATAAAAATTGTATTTTGTTACTAACCACTGTTATAAATTTGTATATCCGATAATAGTATCCAGTACAAGATGATTCTAAAAATTCACACAAATAAATTCAACGAAACGTTTCGATTTCTAAAAAAAACTGTAATTGCGTAGGTTGATTCATTTCCCCAGTCGCACTTTTCGCGGTTTCAATAGTAATAATAAATAATGTATAAAACTAATAGGTTTGTAGACCGCGGTCAATGGACCTTTATATATTTATTTCATAGTAATAGCAGGACCGGCGATACTATATAGGCAAATAGGACATTTATAGAGCGCGGCAAATTTTAAATAATATTAACAAAATTATTACATTTCTATGAAAAAAAATGGAAATAATAATTAATCAGTTAATTTAAGTTTGGAAACTGCTGATTATCCGTTAAATTACATGTCTTAGCTAAAGCGACTTAAATCGTAGCGCCAGACATTATTAAAATTATGACTAAATTGATATTTCGTTAATTTACTTTTAAAGTTATACCCTCAAGGCACAAAAATTGTCTTTAAAAATTAATATATTTCTTGTAATTATTATACTGTAATATCTATTTCCAATACGTTTTTGGCCAGTTACTGTTGTAATCAGCTGCCAGTTTATATATTTGTCTTATAGAGACAAGAAGAGTTCAATATATTTTAAAAAACGATTTAAACATATTGGATTTTTTTTTAAATTATTGTACTATTGTTATATTTCTTTTCCTTCTATTTTTATTGTATTATCTGGCCAATAAATGATATTATTGTATATACAAATTGGAATTTTAAAAATAAATTGTAAAAAATTGTTATTATATGGATATTATATGGATATTATATGAATCTCTAAGAATTTATAGTGAGAGTATTACGTAATAACATACGTTTTTTTTTGGCATATCGTCAATTTTCTACAGTAAATTGATTGTCGTTATAAAATAAATGGAAATAAAGGCAAATTTTATTATAATCAAATTTTAAAGTCTAACGCCAAAAAAAACATTACCAAATAGTTAATTTTAATGAAATCTTATTATTATTATTCGAATATATTTATAACTAAGCACATTTCCATTTAGTATTTAACATTGGGTCGGAAAATAACACCTTGTATCAAAAAAAAATATTATTAATAATGGGGTCGCAGTAAAACTACAAATGTTTGGTAGCGCAACAAAACGGTTGGGAAACGCTGTTTAAGCTGCCTTTGTTCTATTTTTGTTACGAACTTGGATCCTTCAAATCGTATTCGAAATATATAAGACTCATGTATTATATTCAATTTTGTACATAAATATTAAATTGGTTGCCTATACGTAGTAGAATACCGTTTAAAATTAGCATATTTAATGAATCACGTTTTATTGCCAATGAAAATTATAATTTGTAGTAATAAATACATTTTTTTAATATTAAAAGAAATGAAAAGCATGTTGCATTTGGTATTAATTTTTCCTTTTTTTATTTAAATTATGTTGTAAATAAAATGCAAAGCAAAATGAACATTTCGTGAGTGATTAAAGGGAATATGATTAGTTATGAAGTAAGGCTATTTTGGTTTTATATTTAAGATTCGTCATCGCTGCCGGCAGGTTTGCGGGCTTTAGGACCTCCTGCCCTCTTAGCCATGATGATCTGGTCCACCCTGAGGATCGTGGCGGCCGCGCTCGTGGCGTACTTCAATCCCCAATATTTACAAACGTAGAGATCCAGAATTTCCTTGGTGACGGCATCACAAGTGCTGCTCTCTGATTCGATGTCGACGCCGGAATTCTTCTTACCAGCCAAATGCTCTTCAAGCAGTTTAGCTACTACGGCTGTGGACTTGTGACCGCTGTTGTCGGCCAAGACTTTGGGGAACATTTCCAAAGCGGTGGCGAATTTCCTGACGGCGTACTGCTCCAAACCGGGAAGGGTGTCTGCGTATTGAGCCAATTGTCTGGACAACTCGCACTCTGTGGCGCCAGCGCCTGGCAAGTACTTGCCATCCCTGGTGATGCTCTTGAAAGTGTTGACACCATCATCAATGGCACGCTCAATATCATCCATGTAGTTATCGGTTGCTCCGCGAATAACAATAGTCGAGATTCTGGAATCCTTGCCTTCCATGCGGAAAATCACCAGAGGTGTGTCTCCCTTCTCCTCCACGCAGACGAAATCACAATATCCCATTTCTTCGGCAGACGGTGCGGTCATCCTAGGCAGCACAGTTCCACCAACGGTCTTGCTTAATCTTCTGAGATCGAATTTCGAGTTCAACCTAACAGCCATCATGCCGTATTTGTTCATGAAGTGCAGAGCCATATCTCCGAATTTAGCTCCGGCGACGATGACTTTAGCGCCAGCATCAGCGATAGCCTTAATTTGAAGTTCGAGCATGTTCTCTTCGCCGCGACTGAAGTTCATCAGCTCATCGGCGGTCTTGATCAAAACTGTTCCCTTAGTTTCAGTTTGCATGATGTCCACAGCGCAGCTGTACAAAGCTACCTTTGCCTGTTTAACATTGGTAATCTCACCCTCCACCTGCCTCTTGAACACCATACCTTGGACAACCTCAGACTTCAAAAGACCTGATCCCAAGATTTTGCACACCCTCACATTGTCAACATTGAATGTGGTCTGCTCTGGGAGGATAGACACACAAGCCTTGGCAACTAATCTTGCCAAAAAGTCTTCATGTCCATATTGTTTTGATTGAATCGAGGTGCGGATTCCCTTAACAACTTCCTCCTCATTCCTGAAATCTTTGATTTCCAAGCAAGTCAAACTTGGAAGGATTTCTAAACATTTTTCAACAGCCAATTCATAGCCTTCTGCTACTTCACCAGGTGTCACACCAAGCCTAAGCAATTCTTCAGCACATTCCAACAAGGCTCCAGCTAAGATGACAACAAAAGCAGTGCCATCACCAACTTCAGCATCTTGCATTTCACTGGCAATGATCATGAGTTTCGCAGCTGGGTGCTCAATATCTAATTCCCTCATGATTGTTGCAGCATCACTTGTAACAAATTGCTTCTCAATGTGATTAATGACCATTTTGTTCATGCCATTTGGACCGTACGCGGAACGAACGGATTGCGCGAATTCTTTGCAGGCGTTAATATTTCTATAAACGGCCTCCTCCAAACCAGAGAAATGCTAAAACAAGAGAATCGTTAATTTGAGCCGGTCGCACCCACACACGCACATGTTAACAAAAATTGATTTTTCGCCTAGAAACACTTACCCTTGCTCCTTCTTTCAACATCTGGGAGAAACCCGGTGCTTTAGGTACGTGTAGGGCCATCTTTTACTTAATTATTTTGCAATTTCACTAAATTATCGGCAACTAAGTGTTTCACTTGCAAACAACGTGACTTTTTGACAAAAGGGAGAGCACCAACTTGATGTTGGCCGCGAACTAGAAATAAATGCTGCCAACGGTTTAATGTGTCTCATTGTTTGCCTATACTATTAAATATCCGATCTTATTTTATACAAAATGAACAATTATTATTAAATGTAGAGGAGCTTTCTTTCCTGGGAGGAAGGAAGCTAGCTAAGAAGAAGAACAATTATTGTTAAATATCTACGAATCTAATCAACTTACGTGTCAATATTAAAACAAGCATTATAAATATACTTACAGAATATTTACGCTAACAGAATACGAAATCTAAAATTATTAAAATATATTTAATCAGACTATTAAATATAAATATTATAAATATTTATAATAAAAATTAAAATAAAGACTATTAAAAATCATTAATTTAATTATTTTTCAATGAAGCCGTGCATCAAAAAAAGTTGAAAAACCCTGATCTAAATTTATATCAAAATAGAGAATAAAATAAATAAATTCACTATTAATTATATATTTTTCATGCTTTCAAAAATAGTTATATTTTTTAATAATGTTAGTTGATATTGAAGTATATAAAAATTAGAGATAATTGATAATTATGATAAGCATTATCATAATATATTTTGTAAATTGAGACATAAAATCACATTTGTTCATTGTGTTTTTGACTATTTTTGTGTCATCTTTATATCAACAACATTTTGAAACATAAAATAAAATGAATAACATAACTGACACATATTTGTTCATAATTTTTAAGTTTATATCTAAATATCTATATCTAAATTATTTTATATCTTAATATAATTATTTTGTAAATTTAGTCATAAAATAAAATTACTAATTCCTTATATAACTGACACATATTTTTTCATCATTTTTTATATCACGTTTATATCAAAATTATATTAATATTTATTTTTTTCTAATTTGAGACAAAATATAAAATTAGGAATTCTTCATATAACTCACATATTTGTTCATTATGTTTTCGCGTATTTTCAATATTTCTTTTATAAGTTATCTTCGCGTCAAGAATTCTTATTGGAATACGTATAATTCAATGACTAATATAAATAAACTTCTAGAATAATCGGCTACCCACGGCTCCGAAATCAGATGCTTTGAATGAATAGTTGCGGTTCTTTTCGTTATTAAGAAAACTTTTGGTTGTAACGACCTGCCCGCAGATCGTTTATTGCTCACCACTATCCGTTTTCTTTAAATGATATCGAATAAAATTTGACCAAGGACACTTCTAACACCATTAGAAACATATCCTTTATACACTTCAATATAAAATAAGTACATTAAAAATATGTAATTTTTTACTAAAAACTTAAAAATTTAATTAATTTAACTGACGCTTTATATGTAATTTAAAAAATCTTATTTGGAGGAAAGGCTGCTGTCAATATGTATATTGATTTTTTTCTATTCAATTCTAAATTTTCTAAATATAAAAACATAAAATTATATATCTAATATATTATATATTCGATCTTAGATACAATGGAATTAAGGTACAAATATCCGCACGAACGTACATTTATGGCAGTCAGCGATTGTGCCTGAAGCATTCAAATTGAATATTTGCCTGTCACTTTGATTAACGTTATGTGCTTTCCTCAAAACTCATTTTAGAAAAAAATAGTAACATCACTGTCTGACTGAATCAAGTAACGGATATGTCAGGTTCCGACCCCAAATTGTACGTTAATATGAATGAAAATACTCGTTCGATTTACTAAAAAACGTTTATATAAGAATTTACCAACCTATTTAACGCACACATTATGTACGTAAGTAAGCGATGACTGTAATTGTAATTTTTGTAATTCGATCATGTGTTTCAAATCGTATATTTCGAAACCAAAACAATGTAACAATTTATTAATTTTAGATATCAAGCATTTAAGATAATGGATAATTTATAAATCAATATCAATTATTCGACCCACTAAGATAACAAATAAATATTTATTTTAAATGAAATTAAAACTAACTCATAATATATACAATAAACGCATTAGATTGGACAACAGATATACTCGTTTTTGATTACCTTGACGAAAACACCCACCTGATTCATTTCTGCGTAATCGTAGCAACCTAATCGATGATATTCGAAAGTTTCCGGCCCAGTCAGATCAATAACTAAAGAAAGCTTTGATTATAATATACACATTAAAAAATAACCCTTTGAGTGTCTTAAATAAATTTTAATGCGTTGTATTCATAAACACTCAAAGGGTTAAATACAAATCGTTATATTCTTCAATATACCTTCCATTGGTGTTTGTTGATATGATTTGATTGATGGATGTATATATTTTTCCTTATCTAAAAGAAAACATTTTTTTAAATATTTAAATTTTAAAGTTATTGGAGTATGATCGAATACACTGGAATCGTTTACCATCAAAATAGATGTTAAATGGATCACAGTTATCCTTAATCTTCAATTGATGTCCTGGATGATTTAAGTTAACGTTACGGTCGCGCAGATCGTTGATGTGTTTTACACGAATCAAATTCTTAAAAGTTAAATCTAGCGGAAGCTCCGATTCCGGGCTAACTTCCTGGAAATCGAATCCTTTGAAAGGCGAAAGAATACAGACAGATAAATCTTACAAACTTCAGATGGTTCAGGTGCATCGTAGGTGGAAGATGATTGAGGATTGGCTTCCAAGGATTCGGTTGCGCTCGGTTCAAAAAACGCGATCCGTTCCCATACATTTTTCCCTTACATTGTAGACTGCAGGGTTGTCTCCTGTAGGAAGCAAGCCACAAATACCTGTTTAAAAGTATTGTAAAAAAATATGAAGAAATAAAAAAATACTTTTTACCATATATAATCTTATCACGTTTTTGATATGGAATCAAAGTTGAGGAATTTCTTAATAATTTGAAGGAAATTGATTTCATTCTTTATTTTAACTATAGTATAGTTTGTCTAATCTAATTGCCTACAAATAAGATAACAAAGTATACAAGCTTATATCAAGATATAAAATTAATAACGATTTAATAGCGAATTTACTTAAGTAATAAATAATAGATTTTATAATAGTTCAACATTCCAGTGCTTCCCATATGATCTGTTTGGCTCTTCTCCTACTCCTTGGAGTCATCTCTCTCAACCTCAGGGCCACATACTTCCCAAACACAAAATCACTTGATTCTGTCTCCTGTTTCTCCAAGGTGTACATAATTTCTTTTGATTCTGATGAATTGGTTACTTCACCAGCCTCAAAATGGTTGTTATTGCTGTTTGATGATGGATCTTTACTTATATCATTTCTCATCAAATCACTTGCATTCATGAAAAGGTGTGGGGAAGAAATTGGTTCCTCAAAAATATCAATTTTCATATCAGTTTTCTCCTCCATAAACTTGCTTTCATAAGCAGCATGTCCATACCGCCTATAAACAAATGAATTTAAATAGTATGCCTTTATTAAACCATACCTATCACCTTCTTCTCTTAACAATTGTCTCGAGGAATTTCATAGAATCATACAGGTGCCACATTGTATCTCCATTGGAGGTACTTCTCCGTTCTCTTCCAAACCTTTCCCTCAAATTCCTCCAAGCCCTCATACAATCACTGACTGACAACCAAAACAAATTATTTGTTTCTTTTTACTTTATAAATAAACTCACCTGTATATCCCATACATATAGCTATATTATTCCAGATTGTCTCCTTCACCTCTGTATTTTTGTGATTGGAATGTTGACTGTTATAGATGCACTCATTCTGCCTAACTAGCGATATCAGCTTTTCCAAGTCCATCTGATACGTTCAAGTTTAAATATTAATGTTTCGATTGTTTGAATATCGTTAGCCGTAACGCAAACGTACGACGTAGAAATCAAAATGGTCGCAAGCTTTCTGAAGTTAGTTAACGACCACCGTATATACCGTAAGGCCGTAAACGGAATAAAAATATATTCTGTAGTATCTCAATATGAATAACGTACAATTATTTATAAAAGTTATTTATTATTTCTGTTTTCAGGAATAAAATGCATTCAGAGTATTTTAAATTAAATTAAAGTGGAGGTGACTTCGAAATCGGGAATGTTGGTGATGGTTTTCCTGAGTTCGTTTACGTCGCAACAGTAACCGTAGCCCATCTCGATATTCTCGCTCTTCCAGTTAAGCCAGTCGATATTGTCGCAGATGCTCGTGCAGAATATATCGTCTTCGACCTCCTTATCGTAGGGATTATTGATGCCTACGAAGGCTACAGCGGCTTTGGTCTCCGGATTGTGGACTACCTTCCAATATACTTGCGGCACGGGGATTCCGCGTTCTTTGCCGTCGACGTAAAGGAACAGTTCCGTTTGTTCGCCGGTCTCTTCGTGGGGAAGAGTTGAGATTCCGTGGGTGCCCGTGTAGACTACCAAATCCAAATCCTTGCTTCCAGCATAATCCCTTACATCCATCTCGAGGGTGTTCCAGTTGCGTCCATTGAACGACTGCCATTGCGGAGCAACGTTTACGTAATAGAAGGTGACGCGATGTTGGATGCCGTAAACAAAATCAGCTTTGGCAGTCAGATGTCCTCTGGATAGGAAGTAATCGTTTGAGCTGGCCACGTATTTGGTGGACGAAGCTGGAAGTCCCACCAAAGCGTTGATGGTCTTCCTCTGGTTGTTGCGGCTGTACAACGAATTGACACTCGTGGAACCTACATTGTAGAAATCTTCCTCAACGAAATCTGGCCTAGGGTATCCGCTCTGATAACCCTCGATGTTTTTAGTCAAATTGTACTTGGAGTACAGGCTGCTTTGCAAGACGTCATCGAAGCAAATACTAATTTGCTTCAAGAAACGGCCGCCCTCCAACTCGAATCCAGCTTCGATTTCCTTATACTTTCCCAGACAGGATTGACCAGTGTACCGCGCGTTGTGGAACGGAGTCCTCGAGCATTTGATATCCTTGAAGGCCACCGACTTGCCCAGAATGGTGAAAGAGTTTCCCGAACATTTGGCCTCCGCTTGAGTCATCTTCATGTTCTCACCCTTTACGATCAAATCACCGCCGGGACATGCAAGCACGGCGACATCTCCATCGTTAAACTGGATCTCATCATCGTTTGTTGGCCAGTAGAAAGCATCATTTCCCTCTTGCACGCCGGGCTTTAAGATCAGAGTTTCCGGTTTACCCAAACCACCATTAACAGCCACCGTGCATCCTAAAAACATCACTAGTTTCATCTAGTACAGAAAAGATCATGACGTTGATCTTACCAGAAAATAAAGACCTGGCAGAAGTGAAATGCGTCGCAGACGCGACCAGCAGTAGCAACGCTATCGAAGAACGGGCCATCTCGGAAAACGTACAAAAATCGATTCAGTCAACCCAGTTTATATATCCAGAGCAAAATATAATCGCCACTTCACCTCCGTGTTTTTTTATTAATTCAAGATAATGTTGATCGCACAATCTGATGCTCATGTCAATTAGATCTTAATCTACATTTGGATGATATGGCGTCAAAGTTTATATTTGTGCGTCAATTTAGAATCCAGGAACAAACGTACATAGCACAGATTCAAGTACATGCTATAAATCAAACGGGATTACTAACTGTTCCTTTGGTCTAATTGTTTTGAAGTACCTTTACGTCTAGAATATGGATTTATCATAAAGTACTTCGTTACTTCCGTCAATTACTTAAAACCAAAATAGTTTTATCAATATTTACTACAATTAATTATTTCTCGCAAATATTAATTAATAATTTACACAAATATTTCTTTTACGCAGAAATAACTTATTTTAAATAATTTGTTTCCGTAGATTTTACTTAATCATGATTTCATCTATTGTCATAAAATATTATTATAAAATACTTTATATAGGGAAGATAAACTTTTGAGCAATAGCCCTTTATAACAGTTATATAATTATTTTCTGTTTCTATTATTGTTGTTACATGAATGTTATCTGGTTGTGCATATATAATTATTATTAAAAAGCGGGTGCAACTTTTTTTTTATATGAAGACGCAATATATGAACAATAGTTTAATTGTGTTATTGTTCAATGATAGTTCAGTTTCTAAATATATTAATGTAAAATAAGTGTGTTTAGAAATGTTTCTGAAAATTATATATTATCTTGTTTATTCGCGCATATTGGATGATTCGATAGGTTTTAATAAACATGTTATTTATATGTTTAGTAATTGACTTGTTTATTTGCTCAAAATATTATAATAAGTTGTATCATCAGCCTAGATTTCTTTTGTGATTAAATAATATAAAAGACTTAGACCAATACGGAAGTGACATCAAATTGCGGTATATTTATAACAGTTTTCCTCAGTTCGTTTACATCACAGCAATAGCCGTAGCCTTTGTCGATATTGGCGCTTTGCCACGTAAGCCAATTGATCTTCGAGCAAATGTCCGTGCAGAATATGTCATCCTTAATATTCGTGTCGTATGGATTGTTGACACCAACGAAAGCCACGGCTGCTTTGGTCTTCGGATTGTAAACTACTTTCCAGTAAACCTGCGGAACCGCAATACCCTTATCCTTGCCGTTGACGTAGAGGTAGAGCGGTGTAGGAGTTCCAGTTTTCTCGTGCGGAAGCGTTGACACACCGTGCACTCCGGTGTAAACAACCAAATCCAATTTTTTGTTGTCTGCGTAGTCGCGGACGTCTCCTTCCAAAGTGTTCCAATTGCGCCCGTTGAATGTCTGCCACTGAGGAGCAACGTTCACGTAGTAGAAGGTGACCCTCTGCTGAGGACCGTAGACGAAATCTGCGTTAGCAGTCATATGACCGCGAGACAGGAAGTAGTCATTGGATGGAGCAATGTACTTGGTGGAGTCGGCTGGGAGGCCAAGCAACGCGTTAATGGTCTTCCTCTGGGTGTTACGTGTGTACAAGGTGTTTACACTGGTCGATCCCACATTGTAGAAGCTGGCCTGATTGAAATCCGGCCTAGGATTGCCTCTCTGGTAACCGCCAATGTACTTAGTCAAATTGTACACGGAATAGAGCGTGTCCTGTTTAACGCTGTCAAAGCACATGGTAATCTGCCTCAAGAACCTTCCACCCTCCAACTCAAATCCGGCCTCAATCTCCTTATGCTTACCCAAACAGGATTTTCCGGTATACCTGGCTTTGTTCGCGGGGATCTTCGCGCATTTGATATCCTTAAATGCGACAGTCTTCCCTAATATAACGAAAGAATTACCCGAACATTTAGCATCCGCCTGCGAATCCTTCACGGAAGACCCTTTGATGATCAGATTACTTCCGGGGCAGGCAAGAACAGCAACTTCGCCATCGTTAATCAGAATTGTATCCCCGCTCGTCGGCCAATAAAAAGCGTCGTAGCCGTGGTTCAATCCGGGTTTAAGAATCAGAGCTTGCGGATCCCCGAAACCTCCGTTTACAGCAACAGTGCACCCTAATCATCATTACAATGATTAAAAAAAAACTGCAAAATAAAGTCATGTTTCTACTCACCGGAAACCAAGGCAACGGTTGCACTTCCAACTAACAACAGAATCATATGTGACATCTCGGAATGAGAAGCAACCAGCAAAATATGCGTTTTTATATAAGATGATTAGAGTCACGTGTGTTAATCTCTGATAATGGTTTGTCATGATTCTACCTAAAAGTTGCACTTATATTTTGTAAGGTACAGATTTTAATCTATCAATATTTTCATTATGTTTTTTTTTTATTTGTAATTACATTTCATTACAGTCTTACAAATACAAATTATATTACATTACATCGGTGAGTATTAAAATATGATTACCCTCTTTATACTGTTTCTACTAACGCCGCCTCCACGTTAAAAACCACCTCTTTTTTTACATTTATATATATATTTTGTCCGCCTCAGTTAGTATCACAAATGTTCTAATTTTTATTTATTTGTTAAAAAAAAATAATGTTGCGTCTAAAACCAACCCCTCTTTTGATATGTCGCCAACTAAGAGTGTAAGTAACGCACGGACTGTGTTCTTAAGAGCAGAAGAAATAATATAAAAAGGCCAATCCTTTGCACTCGATAACATACCGTTATTACACGTATATAAAAATAAAGAGCCCATCGCACTCTCCAAAAACGTTTTTCGTGCTAGAAATAAATATATACACTTATGCAATACAAAATGAAAATCACCTCGTGTCCCCAAGATCTTGCTTCAGTTTGGTTTTATTTACAGTTTCGTCCACAAGGAATAATTTGTTAACAGCATCATCCTGAGTGCGCGTGATATGGTGCTTTGGATTCAATCGCGTTTTTTTTTTCTCCAAAATACTGTACATATCGATATATAAACTATGACAATATACAAATTACATAAACAACAACAGATTGTTTGTAAACATTGCACAAAATTTGCAGGTTCACCGTGGTACCTGATGGCGCACATCCTTCCTCAAAGTGCTGAATTTACTCGATCTTCATTCACTGACAAGCTTTAAAACTCAAAAATAAGAAACTCAGTCGTGTATAAGAAAACATTGTCGTTAATCCGGTGTAGTGTCAGTTTTAATAAGATTTAAATATTATGTTATGATAAATGCACCTGCGATTATTTCATTATTATCAAAACACCTAAGACTAGTGAATAAATCATAGAATTCATTTCGCGATATTCATCAAATATATATGTTTATTATTATTTATTATTTTCAATTCATTTGAAATGAAATTAGTAGGTAGATATGCGCGTGTGAAGATAAAGATAAAAATAAAATAAAATTTAAAGATTTGCTTTAACTTTGTCGTGTTGATGCCGAAGAGGCTTTGTTTGCTGGCTAATTTGTTTCTCGTTAAATAATAATTACCGCGCAAGCTAGGATTGTTTAGGAAATTTCATGACGGCATCGACAGTTCTGTGTTTACGATTACTTGAACTATATATCCTGAGGGAATTTTGGCCTCCTCAACGTGCAGCTTATCCCCCAGTAGTTTTCCGCCGAAGAACCATCGCTGTCTAGACGACTCGATGCCTTCTTGACTCTGCAAAATATACAAACATCATCAATATTTTATTAATTATATAATATTTATTTATTAAATATTATTGATTAATACTTTTAATTTTTCAGTAATATTCCGCCTAAAATAGGAACTATCAAAATAAATTCCTATAATCAAATTTGTATTGTTATCATTTCTTCAAATTCCATCTTTTCTGATCTTATTTTCATGATTTCTTCAACAATGAAATCCTTATGTAACTTAGACATATTTCTTAATTTATTTTAAATAATATTTTTTGCAGCAATAAATTACAAACAAAAATATAATAAGAAAATAATAAAAATTAAATTAAACTGCTGCAAATGGCTTTTCAATATTTTACAGGAAATTTATTAGAATTTCAAGTAGAGAAACATATTTTAATTAGTTTATTTTGAGTAAGTGCAAATAATTTTGAAAATAAGTTAATATAGTTGATATTAGCTGAAAAATTAATCATTTCGCTAAATAAAATAGATCAGTCAGTCTACTTTCATTACGTGAATGATCTGATTTTTGTCAGAACGTATCGCACCATTTATCTAAATGAAAATGTGCGAGCATACCATGACTGTCTTTTACAAAATCAATGCATACCATAGTCTAATGCAATGGATTATATTGATTGCAGTAATTTAACTTGCGTAATGTAAATCATGCTTAAATACTTAAATCTTATATATAATATAAAATTTCTTACAAGCTTCATCATTTGAGAATGTAAATATATTTTGTGTGTATTGTTAATATGAAAAATTGTTTAGATTTTCAGCAATATCAAATATCAAAAACTATTAAAGCATTTATCATTATTTTTATATTCAGACTAAAATAAAATCAAATAAAGTTTGTCAGACTAAAATTTACACACATTTCAATATTGATTATGAAATAAATTAATTTAAAAAAAAAATCATTATTGTATAATTCAAATGTTGGTCAATTGATTAAGTCGCGGTCAATTACTGTTTTTTAACCACAGTTGTAAACTAAATAAAGAACTAAAGTTATAGTAAACAAGTCCATAGTATAAGTAAAAACAACATTCAATAAAAAAGAAACAAAAATTTACTCAAACAAAAACACTAAAAGTTTAATGTATAAAAAAAAGTCTGCAAGGTCATGATGGGATATGCTCAAGTCGTCTTAACTAAAAAAGCTATCTCCTAGTTTGTACTGTGAACAATTTCGTTAGTTATTAATATTTATATTCAAATATATTATTGAAAATTAACAGAATAAACTCTGCACTGCAACAAACTGATTAGGCTGAAAAATACTTATTGATAAATCCAGCACTACTTAATGTAGGTTTTGATAATTTTATGTACAATTTTGAACTTGTTTATGGTTTACATTGATTATAGTGCAAATCCTATAAATAACTTCTTATCAATTTTCATCCAATGTGTGCACAAACAACAACAAAAATGGAAAGAATTTGAGCTCACCTGAAGTTTCTTTTTGCACATGCTAATTGTGTCTGTGGTGTAGACACTCAATTTGATGTCTAGGCAGTTATTGGAGAGTCGCAGTTTGATAGTGGTCTCTGTGCCACCATCAACTGGCTCTGAGTATTCGGCAGGGGAGTCTCGACCATTGTCCTCTTTGACAATGTTGATAGGGTAGCTGAGGCAGTATATAGGAACCAGATACCTAGCACCTAATTCGTCGTAGCACTCAGTTAGGTAGCCATGGGGTACAGAGACACTGGCTCCATCAAGGATGGCCTGAGCGAGCTCATAGTCAGTGGTCTCCGCGGCGACGGCGGCGGCCCTGAGCGCGTCCCAGATCTCCTTGCGGCCGTCGAAGGCCGGAGCAGTATCCCAGAACTCGTCCCTCTTGCTACGCAATTGGCCCTCCGTCAGCGGCACATCCGATTTCCATCTGATAGTCTCATGGCACAGGGGATGATTCTTACGGTTACTTCCTGCGGATCATTTCGATATTCATTCCGCTGCATCATTATTATTATTAGTGCTATTACCTGAATTGGGTCTCGATATCGACCCCGAGGAGTCGTCAATGGCCCCACTTCTACTACGCGTTATTCCTATGCAGCCACCCATCCTAAACGGCTGCAGGTTATCGACATTATATAAACGATTTTGATAAGGGCTAAATCCGTTGCCATTCTGAGCCCATCGTATATTTACGTGACGAATTATTTTAAATCACAGGTGATGAGTATTGTATGAAGCACGCACCAAAGCGTGACATATCAATTGACAGTACGATCCTTAACCAACCTGAAGTTGGCTCCGTTCAAATACGACCAATATATTTCGTTTATAATCATTTCAACGAGATTAAACAATTAATGTAATCCAACAGCATCTAATAATTAATCATTTAAAACAATCTTTCCAATTCCAGATCTTCCCCAAAGAAATTTAAATCCGAATCCATATATGGGATAAACGGTACGCCACTGGTCTATATTGCAACAATTGGATTAAGTGCATTTAGATCGCAAAAAAAAAAACAACAAAATGCTTCAGAGATATTTACATATTAAACAATTTAACATCGCGATGTTACTTAACGATGTCAAAGATTTAACGCTAATGGGTAAGAACTATATGGTCAAATAATCCTAGAACAATCAAAACTTTCTATTTTAAGCTGCGATTTCTACATATAAAATGTTACTGCATAAAGGTCAGATATTATCGTCTTATCAAAATAAACGGATCCAAAACGTGTGCCGTGAGAGATTGTAGAGTTTTTTTGGAGTAAAAATGAAGGCAGCCTTCAAGGGGTAAGGATAAAACTATAATTTCATCTAATTGTGAAGCGAAACTATAAACTATTTGTGTTTTGTCACTTCAGATTTACGCGATTTAGGTTAGCGCACAGGACTGTCCTGAGCCAGTCGGCCAAGAGTATCTCTACGGCAGGTGGAAACGGATACGAAGAAGGCAGAAAATGGAATTCGGCACAGAATATCGCGATAAGCTCGGCAGCAGCCACTTGGTTGGCGTACGAAGTTTATGGTAAATACTTACCATGGATTTTTTTAAAGTTTCATAATAATCTACAGTTTTTTGTAGAGAGGAACAAGAATAGGGTGTTCCTGAAGGAAGCAAAGAATGATGAGGTCACTATTGAGCCAGGGAAGTTCGTTGATGGATTACCAAGTTACACCCTGGATGAAGTAGCTAAGCATGCATCAGTGTAAGTTATTTTGATTTAAAATTAACTGTTTAAAAAAAGATTCTAACCAGCGTTACTATCCGACGCAAAATATTCGCATATTAATGCAATTTCATTGTTTGTCTCGCTTTGTGTAACACTCACATTTTCACTGATATTTGAATTAAAAAAGATCCAATCGGAATAAAAATAATTATAATTCGCATATTGATTCGAATATGCAAAAGTTGAATTAAATGAATAATGTATGAACTGAGTAACAGCATACTTTTTAATTAAGTTAATTATACATTCTATAAATAAAAATTGTACATAAATGTTTGCTTTGAACATTTTCTCACGTATTTTTTTGCAAATTATTACAGCAGATTT
This sequence comes from Nicrophorus investigator, assembly GCA_963457615.1. Lineage (NCBI taxonomy): Eukaryota > Metazoa > Arthropoda > Insecta > Coleoptera > Silphidae > Nicrophorus > Nicrophorus investigator. The sequence goes on from OY735143.1 coordinate 16,677,831, forward strand.
ATAAATTTCTGGCAGTGCGACAAAATTTGTATATTTTACACATTATAATTAATTTTCCGAAAAATAACTATGTATATTATTATTATAAATGTTCATTATTATAATAAACTTAAAGTATTCGCGATTTGTTGGCCGTGAGACTTAAAATTAACTTATATTCAATGTGTGATGTGGAATTTTGATGTACTTATTTATATATTCAAATGTATTTTTATGATAGTCACGAGTTTAAATTGTTTACCGCTTAAAACTTCAAGTTCTTTTTATTGCTAAATGGTTTCCAGGAAATCACCCTCCGCTCATCATATATAAACATTTGTTATCTAACGACCCACCCACGTATGAAAAATGTCATGACTTAACATAAGTTAATTAAAAAAAAATGGAAGGGCCAACATTATATTTTTTTAGAAAACTCTGCTCTACAGATGTTATGTTTTATCTCATTTTCGTTATTTATTTATTATTTACTATTTGTTTTTATTAAAAAGTTTTTATTTGTTAAAAAGATCTAATTTCTAGTTTTATTAGAAATATTTTATACAACAGAAAAATTTCCTTTATATGAAAATTAATGAACATGTGGCATAGATATATGTGTATATTAAATATTTATAGCTTATTCGATCGCCATTTCTATTTACTGGTTATCTATGCAGCTTTCGTTGAATATTGCATGACACCATTGTTGAAAAATGCGATTTCATTTGTTAGAGTTAAAACTAATCGAAGTACTTTATTTTTTATATCGGACATGCGTTTGGGTTCTTTTCTTGACTCACCAGGTAAGATTAAGTTTTTCTATTTGCCCTTCAAATAAAATTAAATTATATTATAGGAAAATCTATATGTACAAAAAGGTGTTGAAGAGAGAAGGTAGTTTTAATTACAAGAAGTGGAATTATCTAACAATTTATGGGACATTTTTATTGTGGGAACTATGCATGTGGTGGTAACAGCTATAATCAGATGTGCCCTTGTGATAGGCTAAATAAACTTATGGAGAGAGTTGACAAACAGGGGTTAGCTACAAACAAGTATAAGTTTATATATGTAATGTAACTAATGCATTTGAATCATTAAGAAAGAAGTTCTTGGCCTAACGAATATGTGTATATATATATATATATTAATTATATAATAGATGACAATAAAATGTTCTGTCATGACAATATATTTCTAAGAATAATCTTGATTTAAAATTATTGAAAAAAGAATTGTAAGAAAATCGTAATATAGATGTTTTAAAACAGAATGTAATGCAAGTAGATATTATCACTATTGGTTTATGTAATGTAGGTCATTCAAAAATTATTGTTTTTCTAAACTTTCTTATGAATTGAATAACAAATTTATCTATTTATTTATTTATCTATTTGATAAATATAGATAATTTAAAATAATCGAATTAATTGAAATAATGAAAATCTCGTACTCGCACTAGTTAATTCATAGATTAATAATTTTATTGTATTGCCCAGGATTCATATTTAAGTTATCTAATAACACGAATTGTTAATCGAAGTATCGAAAATTAAATATTTTTAAAGTTATTATATAAAATAAAATAATAAATTTTTTAAAAAGTGATGAATTGATTATAAACAAAGTGAAAGATTTCTAAATATTTATTATAGTCTGCCATATTCATCTTTAATTTATCGTTTGTTTCTTACTTATTCGATTTAATCTTGGCGAAATTGTATACAGGCGAAGTAATATTTTATTGTTATTTTATATACAATATTAAGAATTAATTAATATATTTGCATTAATAGTTAATTTGTTTCTTTTCTTAGTGATACTCGAATATGGGTAACATTCAAGCAAGGTGTATACGATATAACGAAGTTCGTGACGGAACATCCGGGAGGTGAGCAGATTCTTCTTGCGGCAGGTAGCTCAGTGGAGCCATTCTGGATGCTGTATGGAGTGCACAAAAGCAACTTCGTCTATGAAATCTTGGAGTCGATGCGAATTGGGAACATCTCCGAGGAGGATGCCAAAGAAGCTATTAAGGATATGTCAGATCCATACCACAATGATCCAAGGAGACACAAGATCCTAAAACCAGCATCAGTTAAACCATTCAACGCGGAACCTCCCTCCTCGATTTTGGTGGATAATTTTATTACACCCAAGTACGACTCTTAAATGATTATTATTGATATTTTATTATTATTATAATGCTTTAGTGATTTATTCTACGTGAGAAACCATTTGCCGGTACCAGAAATTGATCCTGAAACTTACGAGTTGGAGATAGAATTCGAAGGGAAAACTAAAACTGTAATTCTGTCTTTGGATGACATTAAGAAGTTCCCAAAGCACACAGTGACTATGTCTATTATGTGCGCAGGTAACAGAAGAACAGAAATGACGAAGATTAAGGCGGTCAAAGGTTTAGGTTGGGGAAACGCGGCAATTGGAAACGCCCAGTGGACTGGTGCCAAGTTGAGGGATGTTTTGAAAGCTGCTGGCTATGATGTGGATTCAGACGAATACAAACATATTCATGTAAGAGGATGATGATTGGTATTGCATTTGCAATAACATTCTAACTTATTGGTTTTTAGTTTGAGGGATTGGACACTGATCCCACTAGTAAACCATACGGGGCTTCGATTCCCAGTTGGAAGGGCGTTGATAAGAGGGGCGAGGTGATCTTGGCCTATGAGATGAACGGAGTACCAATTCCTCGCGATCACGGTTACCCAATTAGAGCTATAGTGCCCGGCGTAGTCGGGGCTAGGAACGTTAAATGGCTAGGTTAGGACTTCAAAATCAAGTTTTCCAAATTCAAGAGCTGCTGTTTTAGGAAGAATATTTTTATCGTCTGAGGAGAGCGATTCGCATTGGCAGCAAAATGATTATAAAGGATTCTCGCCAAGCACCGATTGGGACACGGTGGACTTCACCAAATCGCCTGCTATCCAGGAGTTACCTGTAATTTCCTCAATTTGCAAACCTATGGTTGATCAAACAGTCACCGTCGTCGACGGTCACATAACCGTGCAAGGTATTAATAACATATTGTTTTTTTTTGAAGCTATGATGCATTGATGTGGTTTTGGTGATTAGGATACGCTTGGTCCGGGGGCGGCATGAAAATAGTACGCGTCGATGTAACAGCTGACGGTGGGGACACCTGGCATGTCGCCACCTTCGACGGCCAAGATTCCAACGACCCTCCTCAACATTGGGCTTGGACGCTGTGGACCGCCAAGATTCCCATTCCGGATGGGACGGAGAACGTAAGCATATTAATAGATGCTGTGTGACTTGATAAACGTTGTTGGGACTTGCAGGTAGAGCTTTGGGCCAAAGCCGTCGATTCCAACTACAACACGCAACCGGAGAGCTTCAAGAATATCTGGAACCTTCGTGGAGTCCTCAGTAACGCGTATCATCGCGTTCCGATCAAATTGCAGCACGAAAAATGAGATTATTTTCTTACATTCCTTATTGTTAACTATTAACAATAATAAAAACATAACAAACATTAACACTTACAAAATCTCTGCCTATTATTATAAAATAATAATGAAAATAGTAAACGATTTTCTCGACAATACGTTTAACAGTGTTTGGTAAAGGACGATGAAGCCATAATCAATGGATGGACGTCATAAAGACTTATAAATGGAAAGATATAACCGAGTTTCGGAATGTCAAGGATAAACAGAAATAGTATCTGGATCTCATTTCAAATGAAATTAAAGATCGATCATTTCGGTACAGAGTTCAAATGATGAAGATAGCCAAAGTATAAAAATAATACAATAATGTGGCCAAGTGAGCATCAATTAGATATAAAAATGCAGACGAAGGAGTTAAAAAAATAATATGTTATATAGAAAAGAGAATATTGCTTTATTTTGATGGAATTAGAAGAATAAGTCGTCTCCCAAAATATGAATATTAACTTACTTTTTTTTGTTATTTTATAAACTTGAATTACAAGACACAACAGATTTGAATTTGTGGAACCTGTGAAGCTTATAACATCCAATTTCGTTTTGGACGAATTCTTACCAAACAATAACATATAAAGACAATCTGTAAGATGTGTAGATTCTTACAGAATTTGATATATGTAAAAATAGATAAGATTAAACTATCCAAAAATGCATAAAGCAATATCAAAATTACAAACTGTTTATTATTATTATTTTAAATTAAATTACAAACTAGATTCATAAACTAAGACTAGAGGATTTTAAATGCTATATCGATTTAACCTTGAAGACAAACGTACGACAAATTAGTGCGCACTTGCATAAAAAAAAACCATTTAAAAACCCATTACGTACATCATTAATGGGACTGGCTAATCAATGTTTGCATATATTTATATATATATTTGTAAAAAAAAAACGAAAAAACACTTAATTAATCCTTGTAGCCTAAATTATATGTAAAATAATACCTGAGCGGTTAAATTTATCATAATTATACAAAAAAAAGTTTACCGCTCCACTAATTGCAATTAAACATAATTATGATGAGGATGAATGATTTCGATATTTGTGGCCCATAGTGTTCTTACAATCCAAGTGAACATTTCAATTAAAATTTCTGCGATATTAAAGATATAGACGCAACCTTAATTATAAGACCAATTAATTAATTATTGCCATTTATTGGTAAATATAATTGTGATTGATTTTCCGCCCTTCTGTGACGGTAAGGCGCGCTGCAATGTGTCACAGTGAATACTCGATGTAAATTGTGTGGAATATCATTGAAATGGAATCATTAAGCAACGTAATAACGAGAGAAGATATTAGAAATAAAAAAATATAGTAAAACAGTATCTATGATTGGTTGGGATGTAGGGAGGCGTAGATGGGGGCGGCCTTTGCTTTGGCCAGTTCGGACGCGTTCTTCGCGGCGTCTTTCAGCTTGTTTTTAGCGGAGGCGGCTGCCGTTGCGTGATTCGTAAGGTGTTGGTGCACCGGGTACATATTCACAAGAACATGATTAAATCCGCCGGCCTAGAAAAAACAAAATTTTAAAAATTGTGTTTTGGATTAATAATTATTTTTACCATTTTGTGGCAATTCTTTTTGAAGCGCTCGTAACCGAACGCGCAGATTGCTTTGCTGAATCCCCTCACTTGCGAATCAATCCACGCCGATCGGACAGCAACCGTGTGTCCAGGCTGATTCTCGCTCTCCCTATACACTACCTTTTCAGTTACACTCTGAAATTATATAAATTATGAAGGTATTTACAACTTGTAAAAATGGGATGACTTACCATAACTTTGGCGAAACCTAAGTTTCGCGTATACGTCACTAGCACTTTGTTCTTCGGATCCACCGAGGACTCTTCCATGATGTACACATGCTTCGTATTGATGAACCGCTCCGCCCACTTTGGAATAGCGTTCGTCTTCCTGAGAAGTCTTTTAGACACCAACTGATCTCCACGCACCTCTCGAGATATAGTATCTTCCGTCAACACATGTTTACTGAAAATGAAAATAATATTTTAATAACACTTAATTAACTTAAATTTATATATAATAGGTAATAGTTATTTTACAGTAAATTATACTAATAGCGAAAATATATTAAAGACTTCAATATAATTAAAAAAATAAAAATTCCATTTCAAATTAATGAAGCATAAAAGTTGCTTAACTTTTAGCTCAAACATCAAACACCTGTGTATCAGATTTCATCAGAAATCTAAATAAATTTCAAAATCTTGTAAGTAATATAAAAAGTTAATGCAATAATTGTAATTCTGCCATTTATGAAGTTGGGAAAGTGATGCAATAGAAAATACTTTTTATTACTAAAAAAGTGCTAAATATTACGTAAAATTATAAGAATAATACAAAACATATGAAACCATGTTACAAAATCTTATCCTATTTATTCAGCATTGTTTACAAGCATATTCGACTATTATTTGTATAAAATGTAACGTTTAAATTCAGTAAAAGTTCCTTTGAAAATTTAGATTTTATTGACTATGATTTATTTCTCTAACAAGTTAGTTCCGTTGTAGTAGAAAGAATTCGTAAACATGTTTTCGTAATAAGTTGTACGTTAAATACCTGATCAATATCAAACACCCGAGTATAAAATTTCATCAGAAGGCAATAATTGTAATTCTGCCGTTAATGAAGTTGGGAAAGTGAAGCAATAGAAAATAGTTTTTATTACTAAAAAAGTGCTTAAATATTAAGTAAAATTATAAGAATAATACAAAACATATGAAACCAAGTTACAAAATCTTATCCTATTTATTCAGCATTGTTTACAAGCATAATCGACTATTATTTGTATAAAATGTAATGTTTAAATTCTTAACTACAGTAAAAGTTCCTTTGAAAATTTAGATTTTATTGACTATGATTTATTTCTCTAACAAGTTAGTTCTGTTGTAGTAGAAAGAATTCGTAAACATGTTTTCGTAATAAGTTGTACGTTAAATACCTGATCAATATCAAACACCCGAGTATAAAATTTCATCAGAAGGCAATAATTGTTTCTGCCGTTTATGAAGTTGGGAAAGTGATGCAATAGAAAATAGTTTTTATTACTAAAAAAGTGCTTAAATATTACGTAAAATTATAAGAATAATACAAAACATATGAAACCATGTTACAAAATCTTATGAATGTGCTTTTCCTATTTATTCAGCATTGTTTACAAGCATAATCGACTATTATTTGTATAAAATGTAACGTTTAAATTCAGTAAAAGTTCCTTTGAAAATTTATATTTTATTGATTATGATTTATTTCTCTAACAAGTTAGTTCCGTTGTAGTAGAAAGAATTCGTAAACATGTTTTCGTAATAAGTTGAACGTTAAATACCTGATCAACTCCATACGACAAAGTAAACATGCATATTATTGCTACATTTTAAATTACCATTGAAGCAATCAACGGTTATAAAAAACAACATGTATTTAAAGCGATAAAAATGCACTTTTAAAGAAATTGCCATACGAAAATAACCTTAATTTTGCAAACATAATCAATAAATTAGTTATTATAAATAGAATTGGAATTTTAATGTTACAAAAAGTAAGTTTTGTATATTTATCAACTAAAAATATTAAAGTTTTTACGACAGTCATCATTCAATTAGAATATAATAATTATTAATAATAAATATAATTTATTGCATATATCCATCAATTTACATACAAAGGGCTATTTACCGTAGTTTTGAATAATAATTATACGTTATTAGAATGAATATAATTGCCAATTATTTAATATTTCATATATATCAAACGTGACAAACTTCGCGAGATCGATTTTTTATGTAATATAGACTACGATCGATTTTTCTATTTAAAAAGTATTTTCTCATATTTCAATATCGTCACATTTAATATAATTATTACTTCAATTCTTCACGAACGGACGGCTAGTAGATGATACAACATTAATTATGTAGGTAGAAAATGTTTTAATTTGATAATAATAAAATTAAAAAGACGAATAATTAAGTGGTAAACCGGATTTAGATTCAAATTATGAAATTTCCAGTCAATTAAGAAAATATGTCATATCATTATTTACTCATTAAATAAAGTTAAATAAATATGTGCTTGAAAAAATATACGACAAAATATCAACGCTAAACATACTTTTTTTTGTATATAACTCGCTAATATCTTTACTAAAGATAATATTGTAAAATTAAGAAAAATATTATAGGTTGATACAACAATTAATTCCATTGTTTTGACTTCTTCAAAATAGATTAATTATAGATTTTACGCAATATTTAAATAAGAAATGTCTTCTTATTGGCGATAAGTAGAATAAACACACCCATGTTTTCACAATGTAATAACGTAATCTATCTGTAGGAATGCAATTAAGTTTTATCTAAAAATTCGATGTATAAATACATTTTGTTTATTTGTCAGCGGTAAGGAAGTGGATTCCAGAACGAAACAAGTCCATGGCAAAGGTAATTTCAGGTTGGCTTTGGATGCGAATCGATTGCTATTCGAGACTGGTAAACAAAGCGACGTTGAGGTCGCCTAGGTTACATAACTGAAGAAGTTGTTTTTGTAGCTCGCTGTGCGGCGTACTCACCTATTGGGATTTGGGTATCTCCTCCAGAAGGCCTGTGCCACTTGTTCCCATGAAAAATTGAACACTGTCGTGCTCTCGTAGTACCTGGGCATATTGTCAATCGAGCCGCTCTCCTGACCTTAAATATCCCTAAACTTCACAATGGTCACAGAGGAATCGGCGCTTTGAAATTTATGTGTGCGGCTGCCGTCGTCGCTGTCTACGATTGAAGCACCATCCTAAAATTTCGTAACACATGTTAGTACATACCCGGATAATTGCACTCCCTGACTTTACTTGCGTCAAAGTCAGAAGTGTCTCATTTATTTCATTGTCACCTAGTTTTCTTACCTTTTTTTCTCACCAAGAACCTAGAGCTTCGCGGAACGTGACCGAACTGGCGTCCGCACTACTAGTAATGGAAATTGAGATATCGGTGTGTTATATAAAACTCATATACTGGAAGACTGATCGGTTGCATACATTCTTCTCTGCGTTACCAACGAAACCACAGTAATCGCACCAAGAAACGCATCATCTTTAAATTTGAATTATATCAAAATATGTAAAAATAGTTTATTCAGCAGTAGCTTCAGAATAACACTCGATATCATTATTCTTAAAAGCTTAGTAGATTAACATAATTATATAATGACTTCCTTGAGCTTATTAATTATTAGTTGTTAGATCTTTAACAAAGACTTTTTTCATCCTCTTCACGAACATCTCTATATCATCATCGGTAACACCAATAGCGGCTGCTGCGGTCATATATGGTATATCATAATCATTCGTACTTGAGCCCCAGGCTAAAATTATGCGAGTTAAATATCGAAACAGAAATTAGATCCAGCTCTACCTTTAAACTCTTGCCCGCAAATGCTTTTCTGCTCTATCAGATCGATGACCCTCGTCCCGGAAACACTCCTAATATACAACTTTGCGCCGTAACTTCTCAATTCATTCGCCGGTAATTTTGACATGGACATGGCCATCGAGATGGGATTTTGCGGACTCTCCAACAGCCGTTCCCCGATGCTTGCGGCAACTACCCGCAACTTCTCCGACAGCAATTTAAACTTTTCCTCTCGCTCTTCCACCAATTTCAAGTATCCACTTTTACCCAAATGCAGCAATGTTATGAACACATCCATCATAGGACTACCCGAGGCTCTACCTAACAGACACTAAACATCATCAAATTAACGAACAATAAATGTAATACCTGGATAACACTTGGAGACATCCTGCAGTAAATCCTCGTCAAAACTAGCAATTATCGCACCACCTACCGGTACCAGAAGATTTTTGTCCGTGCTTTGCACCAACAAATCAACCTTTCCAACTCTAAATAAACAGCATACATAATTGATAAAATATTAAATATAATTAAGTATACCTTTGAGCCTTCTGAATCCTGCGCATAATGGATTTGTCTTGAAGTCCGTAGGCGTTGTTGATGATGTGGGGTACGTCGAATTGCTTGCACAATTTGGCGACCTCTTCGATGTTGTCGCAGGCCCTAGGTGCAAAGCATGCGGTGGTAGTCATCACGCATAAAACCTTATCGGCTCCGATTTCTTTTATCTTCTTCAAGATACCTTCCACATCGGTCTCCAATTGATCCCCATTGCGCTTAGTATCAACAACAATAGCCCTACATCCTATAAAAATAAACATTTACAAGACTTAAATAGAAATATATCAACTTTACCTGCGCTAGAAATACTCTTGAAACAAGATTTTTGGTCAATTCTAGACCAAATTACTGCATCAGCTCCAGGCCTATTACTTTTTAGAGCCATCATGCTAAGCACTAAGCTCATACCTGTAGCTAAAGGCACTAATATACATCTCACAGTTGACTGAATTCCTGTAAACAATACATCATTAATATGTTTAAAATTTATGTTATAGTATTTAGTACCCATTAGCTTGAATAGATCTTCGAGAAATCTGTTTGTCAATTTATACATTAAACTGGATCCTGCAGCTTTTGGTTGTGGTTCATTTAAATCTCCTGATCTGCCTATCCCATGACCAAAATTGTAGTGTCTCCTGGCCACTAAACTGGAAGCAACCCTGGCCTCTCTCTCCCCCAAACCACAATTTCCCATAAAATTGTTGCTGTCCATAAGAGCTAATTGATTCAATAGCAACTCAATGCTAATATCATCCCAACCCACTTCTGGGATTTTTTTCTAAAGGTTAAAAATAGTTGGAACAAATTAGAGAATTATTATATTACTTCTTACATGTATTAGAAGATTCTCTATTTGCTTTTCCCTGGAGTGTGAAGCATCTTTGGCAACCTTTACAAAAGTCTTTGGCACCAATTGTGCAGCTAATTCCATACATTTTTCATTCATACCTGCTTCTATTAATTATAAATAACTATATACACTTAATTACTAATAACAATTGATTCCTATAGGTAATCTCCAGTAATCTTATACAATTTTAAGGTTATTAATTCAAATCATGGTACAATTAAGTTGTTAGTAGATGGCACTTATACATAAAATATTATAAAAAAAAAAGATATTTCAAATATTAGTTTTATTGTCTACATCCTAACATCTACAATATCAAAATTTGAAATTATATAATATTATATTCTTTATGTAAATTGAATTTCTTTTGATTTCGTAACCAATGGTTACTGGTGAATCAAAACAAATAAGAAATTGTGAGTTGGCCGATTTGCGTCTAGCATTTTAAGAATCTGAAAAGTTCAAAACATTTACGTATTTTTTTTATATTATGTTTCAAAAGAAAGAAAACGAGTGCGTTGGGTTTGAGTCGCGCTGGAAGTTGAAAAGGTACGAATACATCTTTTTATCATAAATATAATTAATGAAAACTGTTTTTGTCCAGTATTTCCACCGAGAACTCTTCTCAAACAAATGAAACGAAGCCTAATGATGTTGCTATAAATACTCAAGAAACGAAGGAAATAGAGGTAAATATTGGTATTTGCAATTTAAGATTTTCTAAATAATGCTACTCTAGATACAAACAGATGAACCAGAGTCGAAACCTGTAGAGTATGATGAACAGAAGTTAGCCGATTTCCTATCGAAGATGTATCCGAAGATGCAGGAAGCTTTGGACGATTCTGTAACCGTGATGGATGTGAAGAGACGGGCCTGCGCTGAAGATGAAACGGATATAAAGGCCAAGTTAATGCAGGAGATTAGAATACCTAATGAAGTATTTGTAATCTAATACTTACATTTTTGTAATCATTTATAGTTTCGTATAGAATTTGCAGATTTGCGCTTTGTCTTGGAATTCCACTGGGAATTCGATTGCTGTCTCAAGTACTCACGAGCACCAATCCTGGTGCCATCATAAGGGAATCGTAAACGTATACACATTGACCAGGTCATATATTATACTTGAAGTTTTTGCAAGAGTTTTTAATTGTAACATTTTAGGGATGATTTATTGCCGGATGCTCCGCAGAAGCTTCTCCACGCTTCGGCTTGCGTTACTGCTTTGAGATTCCACCCGACGATTCCGGCCCTCATCGCTGGAGGCAGCCGTTCTGGAGAGATATTACTATGGAACATACAACTTGAAGATAGCATAGTGCTTAAAATTAACGCACATGAAGAAATTGTAACGCAAATCTCATGGGTTAACGATATAGATTTGACATCAAACCCGCTACTTGCCACCTCCAGTTTGGATGGATTCTTGAATTTATGGAGATTCAATTCGACCACGAATTGTTTAGATATCAAAGATAAGTATGTACAATAATATAATATTATAATGGGTCTTTAAAATTATTTATGTAGTTTATAAACTACATAATTTTTATTACTGTAGATTAAGGGTTATTGATCTACATATTTTTTATAAAAATGATATTTAATTAATTGATTACGTTAGTTTACTGAGATAATTATAAATAATTGTTTAAAAACTCTTTGAAATCTTACGTCTTCACTAAATATAATTAGGGTTTAGTATATAAGTAGTGTATATGCTGTTGCCTATAGGTTCTCTCATACCTGACTTTCGGGGAAACATACAGAGTTTTTATAACTCCAATGTCCCTGAGGAAGGTCCTCGGATCCGTGATAGAAAGTATCACCGGACATGTTCCGGCAAGCCATTGACGACTCTTGGGTAGGGTAGGAAAATTGACCTGTGTCTTGGAATGTCTCTGGTGTTGGTCATAGCAAAGAAATGTTGGGGTTTCGCATCCGATTAATTGGATGAGTTACAACAGAACGGGGCCCACTCTGAGAGAACTTTTTATTAAATATTTTTTAATCATTTTACAATCTACTCCAAACGTAAAGTAATTTATTCGTTAACAGGAAAATCTTTATTTTTTTAATATAACATCGTAAATTATGATACATGTTGGTAATATTTTTTAGCATTTGATAAATATTGAAGCAATGTTCTATACATAAATATTTTTCTGAGTTGTGAAGGAATGTGTGATATGAATTTAAGTGTCGAGAATTTGCGTTTGTCGGCATATTTGTAAATGTCTAAAATATTCTTCGATGATAGCCTTCATTATAAATTCAAAATCGATGCTTTTCTAACTTCTTGGAAAATAAGAAAAGAAATACCTGTATTTATTTACTTTAATATTATCTTGTACAATAATGAATTAAGAACAAAGTTAGAAGCTATCGATAACTCTCAAAAGTTGACTACAAATATTACTCAAAATTCTATGAAATCTGAAAAGTAACTAGTTAATTTTTGTAAAAATAATTTATTCCAGATATAAAATAAAGTCTCCGCTTTTTGGAAGATTACAAAGGAAGAGCGAGCTACCGCCAGATATTGCGAGGAAGGTAGACAGAGGGGTGATCGGCTTCGATTTCTCCAAATTCGAGCCGCACATGTTCGTGGTCGCGGCGGAGGGTGGATTAGTGGCTCGCTGTTCAATGCTTGGAACTAAGACCATAAAAGGGTCCGCCGGCGACTGCCCAATATCCGACCCCGTGTATAAGTATTATACGGCCCACGAGGGCGAAATTACCACGATCCTCTTCTCCCCAAACCGCAGGGAAATGTTCATGACTAACGGATCAGATGGTGAAATACGCATTTACGTTCTCAATCAGGTACAAGCAAAAAATTGATTTGGAATAGGAATTTAACCGCGTTCGCTTTTAGGAAGAGGCTGCCCAAGTAATTTTCATCGAGAGTCCAATAAGGAACGTGGCCTGGATTCCGCATGAGGAAAAGCTGTTGGCTGCATGCGGTGTCGCCGGATTCATCGAGATCTTCGACGTTTTGAAAGGAAAGCCTGTGGATTACAGCATCGACGAGAAGTATGAGAAATCTGCTATGAATCTCATGGAAATCAACTCGAAACGCATCAACACTGTTGTGGTCGGGAGCGCAGAGGGCGTATTACAGTTGTGGACCATACCGTGGCATCTGTATTCGCGGAAGGCTTGAGTATGTTTATTTTTGTTGTTATATTTAGCGTTGGTTTACGTTATTAAAAAAGAAACACCAGAATTCCTAAAATCGTTCATTCCAATACGTTTATCTGCCGTGTATCGTTCGAGATAAGCGCCTCTTATCTAGTCCCAAATATACATACCATTATATCCATCGAGTCTATGTAACTTAATCGCTCGGCTAGGTGTTAGGATCATGTTCCAAATAAGTAAGTTACTAAGGACCAAGTGTCTTTCGGAAGTTTGCAAGCGCGGCGCAAAATGGTATCCAGATTCGGAGTACTTCAGCCAGTTCGATGGGCCCGTTATGTTCCCGACGCCAGAAACGAAGGATCTACCCATGTACTTGACGAATAAGGCACCGGTGATCGAGAAGAAGGTGACCAACAGCTTCATCAACTTTGGTCCCGCCCATCCAGCCGCTCACGGAGTGCTCCGACTGGTGATGGAGCTCGAAGGAGAGGTTAATACGCCGCAATTACATAATAAACAAACGTGCTCATCGTGTGAAGGTGTTTCTAGATCGTGAAAAGCCTGGATCCGCATATCGGACTCTTGCATAGAGGTACCGAGAAGCTCATAGAGTACAAGACGTACTTGCAGGCATTACCATACTTTGACCGTCTTGACTATGTCTCCTGCATGTCCAATGAGCACGCTTACTGCATGGCCATCGAGAAGCTGCTCAATATTGACGTTCCAAGAAGAGCGAAGTTCATCAGAGTTCTGTTCCTGGAGCTGACCAGGTTGATGAATCACAGTTTGGGTATCGCCACGCACGTCCTCGACGTCGGTGCTATCACTCCTCTCTTCTGGCAGTTCGAGGAGCGCGAGAAGATGTTTGAGTTTTACGAGAGGGTCTCTGGCGGTAGAATGCATGCGGCTTATATCAGACCGGGAGGCGTACATAGGGTAACATTGCAAAATGGATACATTACTAGAGATACTAGCACTCATTCTTCAGGACCTGCCGCTCGGCATCATGGACGACATTTATGATTTCCTGACGAAACTCACCGAGAGGTTGGACGAACTCGAAGACGTCGTCACGAATAACAGAATCTGGGTTCAGCGAACCAAAGATATTGGTATTCTCAGCGCTGAAGATGCCTTAAACTATGGATTTTCGTACGTAAAACTGTAAATAACCAGAGCCAATCATAATTTTGTTGCTTTCAAGTGGTGTCCTGTTGAGAGGTTCTGGTATCAAATGGGACATCAGGAAAGTGACTCCTTACGAAGTTTACGATGAGCTAGATTTCGATATACCGATTGGAGCAAATGGAGATTGCTACGATAGGTATGCCATATTATACTAAATAAAATAGTAAGGTTCGTTAACAACTACATTAATTGCAAGATACAAGTGCCGTTTGGAAGAAATGAGGCAATCAATAAAGATCATTGGGCAGGTCCTTAATATGATGCCAGAAGGCGAGGTCATGTCTGATGACAATAAAATTTCTCCTCCTAGGAGAGCAGAAATGAAGGTTTCTTGAAAATATTGATTTTGTATAAGTGACAATATAACCCAATTAATTTTTAGAAATCTATGGAATCCACGATACACCATTTCAAATTGTTCTCACAGGGATTCCAGGTGCCTCCTGGCTCTACATATACCTGCGTTGAACATCCTAAAGGTAATTAATCTTGAACTACAGTTAAAAATATTTGAAACTGATTTTTAGGTGAGTTCGGAGTGTATCTTGTGTCCGATGGTACGTCTAAACCGTACAGATGCAAGATAAAAGCACCAGGATTTGCACATTTAGCCGGCATCGATAAGCTGTGCAAGAATCTGTTCTTAGCCGATGTTGTAGCCGTTATGGGTAATTCAATTGATCAACAAATATCCAGAAGAAATCTCTAAATCTTTTATTTTAGGTACATTGGACGTGGTGTTTGGAGAAGTCGATCGCTAAATTATCAAAAAGAGTTGGGGGGATGGAACTAAAAAGCAAATGCAACGGATTGTATAATAACATGGTTTTCGTTTCTTTATTTACATTTATATCGGGGTAAAGAAATAAATAGGAGGTTAAACAGGAAAAAATTCTATTATCAGTACATTCTTATGACTAGATTTTCTATCTTTCGTTTTTCAACATTGTGCTTCGCTTTCACACGTTCTTTCAACATCCGCGCATACAAGCATAAACACAAGCACTCATCAAAAACTCCACTTTCCTAAGAAGATGTCATCTGAAGCTATAAGTATTTTTTTTTCATTTGTACAAAACTGAACGCCAACAAAATAAAAAAAATGTACCAAACAAACTGGTTCACAACATTGTTCTTAAGAAGTGGAGTTCTTCATTTTCTACATACATAATCTTTTGTGCATTTTTTTTCCTTTCACACTCTTTTAGAATGACCGATTCTCTCTAATGTTTGACTGGCCAGCGCAAGTTAACCCGAGGAAACTAGAAATTTCCCCTTACAATATTAATTTTTTTACAAAATAATATTAGGACATTGATAGTTATAGTAATAATGATAATAATATAGTTATAGTAAAAAAATACACCTCCAAGATAATAAAAAAAAATATATAGGGAAACATTACTGAATAGTAATGGTTCGTTGCGTTGTCGCGCCGCATCGGTAATTCACAATAATAATAATAACAAAACAAGTTGGATGTGGCGGCGGGACAACGCGACGACCGATCATATCTTTGTTCATCGTTCACTTAATAATAATTAAAAAATAATAATTAATAATGAGACATAAATAAATATTTTTAACTGCTCCGCGCAGCTGACTAAGTGTTTCACTTTTGTAATTCAAATTTTGTGTGGTTTGTCATCTCTCCTTTTCTCACTGATGGGCAGCTTGACTAATTGGCTGCTGCTTCTCAATAATTTTTCTTTTCTTTCTTTTAAAAAGGACCGAGCCGATCCGAATGATTGCAAACGTGCGCCGAACCCATTCGGATCGGACCGGATTCTTTGGTTAACTTACAAAACAAAAAACAAACAAAAAAAAATACAATAATAATAATAATAGTTACCTTAAACGACTAAACTTAACCGTAATATATATAAAAAACGAACTAACAAATTGGACGACATAGATATTTCTGTATATACATATATAGTATGCATGTGTATATATATATATACGTAATATTCCACACTTTCAGTCTTGAGATATATTGAACGAGAAACAATATTTTGTAAATCGAGGCTGGTTTTTAGGTATATCTACCTGGTTCATGTCTTGTAGTTTTGAAATAGATTTTTCATACTCTTGGAAGCACTTTTCGTTCACGACAAAAAAATAAATATCTTTGTACTTGTTTGTTTTTTTTCACTTTTGAAAAGAATTTCTGTTCCGCAAATAAGGAAAAACGTTAAATCAGGCTCCTTTTCTCTCTGGTTTCATGCTGTTTGTTTGTTATTGTTGCTGATGATGTTGTTATATGTAACTACTTGTTCACGATTTGTAAATTCTGATAACGTCCCTAATGACGGCCCTGCAGAGGGGGCAGTGGCCGCCTCCCTTGCCGCGCCACTGTTGGAAGGCGCACTCGTAGCACATGCACATATGTCCGCACATATAGAGAACTGCGTCGATCTGCTTCTCGTAGCAGATGGTGCACTCGGCGCCGGCACCGAGAGCCGCATTGTTCAGGTCCACCCAGGCCTGTTCCGACATATAGTCTGGCGTTTCGGCAGTGGAAATTGGCTGGAATTGAATAAAAGAAAAAAGTTAGATTCTCGCTCGATTCAAGTTGCATAATATTGGGTGCAAATAAGGTATGCATGTTGTGGATACTAACCTCAATGTATGTGTTGCTGCAGGTGGACATCATGGTGCCGGTGGTGGCGTTCGAGCTGGCAGGTTGAGCTGGGTTCGCCAGCTGAAGTTGGGCGTGTGTGGTTGATGGGGCGAGAATATGGTTTCCTGGATAGCTAACGTGTTGACTAGGATGACTGCTTTGACTATTCACAGAGATTTGGGATGCGTGATGAGATACTGGTACGGAGGAGTTTTGCTGATTGATCAGATTGGCGTGCGATGGGGGCAGGATGACTGAGAGGACAGTGCCGCCGTTGGCGCTCGGCTGCAACTGGATGTCAGCGGGTGCCAGGCAACACCTGGAGCTGACCTGAGGATGCACAGAGTTCCGACGCATCTCCGATTGACTGTTCAAACTGTTCATTGACTCGGAGTTCGACGGGGTCATGATCCTCAAGGGGTTCCTGGTTGGTGTGGTTGGTGGGGTGTAGCTGAGAACGCGGATGCGACGGGTGGAACCGTAAACATCAAAGAACGCCCACAGCTTCAAGGTTTGATCTACGTGAATGACGACGGCCGGTGGTCCGCCGTTCTTGCTGATTTGAACTTCACCGTTGGCCGAGATGCAAAAGCTGATCTCATCACCAACGTTTAGATTTCTCGCGAAGTCGCGACTGATCACCCAGTATTCGGGTCTGTCCAACAGGAAGTTCGAATCATCAGGTAGATCACACGCCTGAAGCGTAGCAGGATCGCAGGACGTCAGACCCAATCCTAAACATCCTTGGAACACTGGTTCGGTAGACAGAATTTGAATGACCATCTTCTCTCCAAGCTGAACGGGCCTTCCGGTAAAGACGTAGCCCTGACAGAATTCCGAATCTACCCTGGATGCGACACATCTGTTGCTATTGAATCTGATGTTACTGCCTCTGGTCCTGTGCAACGGCACCGGGTTGTAATTCAAATGTGCCGGTTGATATCTAAGCACTGGCAGATTGAGTTCCTCGTTGTGGATGCTCACATTCTGCATGGGATACACAATTCTATCGATCTCATCCGGAGTCGTATTATCCACTGTGTTCCTCCTTGAGTTGTTCAACTGGTGACGGATATCTACGAATTCGATGCCCGTGGAGTTTCCGTATACGTCGATCAGAGCCCAAAGTTGTCCTCGGGTCTCGACGCCGCTGAAGAATATGCCCTTCTCTTCGCCGTTGATGCCAAAGTGCACGTCGCCTGCGGACGTCACGTAGTAGAAGAGAACTGTGTTCTGGTTGGCATAGTGCTCCGGCAATGCCTTTGCCCAGTTGCCTGGTTTGTTGGTTAGATCGGGACAGGCATATTTCGGTAGGTTGTGCTGCAGTGTGCTTGGATTGTTGTATGTGAAACCGAACCTAATGACGCCGCTCCAATTGTTCGACACTTCCACGAATTTAATGCAAATCTAATTAAGAAAAAATAACAGAATGTTAACACACATTGCTTCGGTTTGAGATCCGATGAAAGTACATACCTTCTCGTTGACTTTGACGGGACGCGCGCTGAACGCGATTCCCTTGCAGAAGCTCTCGGCGCGCCTGGCGACGGTTCCGTCCCTTGAGATGCGGATGTTATCGCCGTGCACATTGTGGAATAGCAACGGGGGCAGGTTGTTGGTGCCGCCACCATTAGAGCTCGATCTTGAAGCTGCAAGAAACAATGAAACAAATGTTAGCACCAGGTGTGATGGTTTGTTGAGAAGGGTTCATTTTCATATTCCCATAGACTGGGATTGGAGGGAGGGGGGCGGTACCAGGTGGGTTATTCGCAAAGCCCCTAGTTTTCGTGCAACAGCTGGTTGCCAGAGGCGGAGAGCAGGTAAAGCGCTTTTTTCCTTCTTTCCTCAGGGGTGGAAATAATTAAAAGCTCCTGGAACAATGCGGGTTTCCGGTATTCGAGCACCGGAAACGAGCGTACGCACGTGTGCTTCTTTCTTCATCTTATAACCGAGATGAAAAAGGAGAAAGAGAGAAAATGCGTGTGCACTAGTGGAGAGTAAGATTACACGTCCATTGTTGAGGCGAGCAACGGACCGGAAACGGAAGCGGAGCGGTTGCGATTACAATTGTAACAGAATGTCGCGCCGCGTACACATGTTCCACTTCGCAGGCCGCAACACCGATGAGGGAGGATGAGTAATTCTTTTGCGTCAAGTGCTCCAGTTTCCCACCGGGGCCTTTTCATCCCCCATGCGAATAGAGCCCCCGCGGGATTAGAAATTCATTAAAAAAATATAATGAAATAGACTAGTCATAATAATAATAATAAACGAAAGAAGACGAGACGCGGGCGTAAAATTATCGGAGCTGTGCAAGAAGAGAGTTCCGTGTGGTTCAAGACAGGTCAATAAATCTCTCGATTCTCTTTGTGAGTCCGTGATTCCCACGGTTTTTGCAACCGGTAAGGTAAAGGTGAAGAAGAAGAAGTAGAGGAGATCCTCTCCGTTGTCCGTCGCTCGACAATTATTCAATTCAAAAACTGGATTTCTTTTTTTCCTTTTTCATTATGCAGCCTCTTCCTCTCGGTTCCCGCTGTCGATTGCGGATCAAGATCGCCTCCGAAACGGAAGCATCGAATTCAATTTGCGCCAATTGATTAATCGCAGGCATATTAATCATGCAACGGCGGGACGTCGGTAATTGCATCGGACTCTAATTGGCAATTATAAATTATTTAAGGAAGCCGCGTGAGAAGTATCGCTTATAACGAATAAAATCGATGTCGCGATTCGATGCAACAGCTAGCAAAGAAGAAACCTTCTTACTTTTTACCAGACGTGAACGAAATGAAATGTTATTTATTTCATTTATTTATTTTCTTTTTTTTTCTTTCTTTAGTTTCCCCGAGATGCATTCGAAATAATAATTACGAAGTCGTGAGCCTTTTAACAACGCGCGGCCCACGGTATGACTGCTTCGAACGCGTGAGAAACTAAAAAGGAACGAAAGAACGAGAATATTTGGGACACGGCTCCCTCCTATGATGCAATGTCGGCTTTTTCGTTAGGTCGTATCGGCGGTGTTTTCGAAGGGGGTGGAAACAAAGCGAAACGAAACAAACAAAACAGAGAAGGAAAGAAAAAAAAACGGTTTTTCTTGCGAGAGGCCGTGGGGACAACAGCTGGTGCGGTGCGTAGTTGAGGGGTTTCACCCCATACTACTGATCCAGTTTTTCCAGTCCTTCGAGACCTTGGAACTTCTTGACCGGGTGCGAGGGGTTGGGTTGTCTGTTGCGAATGTTAGGGTTGTTGATGTAACGTCGCAGCGCTGAATTATTCAGGATCTAAAAGGTATTCTTATTATTTGATCGATAAGCGATCGAAGTTCGGGCGCGCGGAAGATGTTTGATGATGAATGTGGATGGTTGGATGGATGGCCTCTCGTCAAAGTGCCGGTAGGTAGGTATGTTGGCTGGTGTGTGAGAGAGTGTGTGTAGAAAGTCTTGGACGCGCGAGAGCTACCGTAGGTAACCGTGGGAAACGGCGCGAGTCGTGGCAGAGAACTTAGCATTTAGGTAACGTTCCATTCCGTACTTAATGACTCACTCAATTAGAGTGAAGTGAAGAGAGGAAGGCCGCGACGACAAACTGCTTTCGAGGATACTAACCTAATCCCATGCGCTTCTTGATCTTCTTGAGGACCTTCATTTTTCCTTTGAGCGGTGCGAATATGTTGCTGCTGCTGCTCTCACTTTTAACTTTAACGTTACTATCCGGTTTGCAATTGCAACTGTTTTCTTCCGTTATCCCCATTAAGATTTCTGTTTTCCGTTTCGGACAACGACGCGCTTCTTTTCCCTTTCACTACTAATAACGAACAACCACTACTTATATCCCATATACATATATGTATCGATGGCGCAGATTATGTCTTCCCCCGCGATTTGATGCTTATGGATCCTCGATGTCTTTTCGAAGACCGGAAAAACGCGACGCGAACGGCAAGTTACGGGGCTGCGGTTCCTTGGTGACGACGTGCACTGTTTGAGGTCGAGTCGTCAACTAAAGCTCTGACGGCGGCGTAAAGCTTCAAGTAGGGCTTGGAGGACTTACCCCCTCCAAGATCGCCAGCTGCAGACACGAGTCTTCAGCCAATGGGAGCTCTGCCACACGCCTGGTGCCTTCGCAGCCGGTTACAACAGATGCGACACCCCGGCTTAAATTACCTGTGTTTACCTCAGCATCGATGCTGATGCCCCCAACCCCCCTCTCACGACCAACCCTTACCTGTGCTTACTTACAGACGCATTCGCGGTACGATATCACGATATTACTTCATCGCATCGAAAAAGGAAAACCTCTTCGATCGACGAACACCGTCCGTTTTCCCAATCGATTTTCGCCAATCGTTGCACAACGCGACGCGCGCTATTTTCGTAACGCCATTTACCCAACCAGCCAACGTTTCCTTCTGTTGATGCTCCCGGTTCCGCATCGTGGGATAGACACGCGTCACGTCCGGAATTCGTAGGATGCGATTTGATAACATTCCCTTTTGCACTTCTCTTTTCCTTCTTTCTAATCGATAGCAACAGCAGCAGCAGCAGAAGCCTGCCTCCACTCGGATCTCTACAAACCTAATCCTCCGCAACCGGGCCAAGAAACTCGGCCAACGAAATCAATACCACCAAGGCTGAAGATCTTCTTCTCCATGCATTCTTCCCCTTACACAACATTTATACTTCCATTACAAAACATTAAATAAAATCTTGCGCCGCCAAAGTATAAGCACATCAATCTTATACAATTATTTCTTTGAAACACTTGTATATTCAGCTTTAACCATTCAATATGTAATCTCAGTGTATGTCTAGAATCACTGCATTATTTTAAGTTTAAGTAATATTACCTTAAATACTTATACTATAAAAAATATATATAAATAAAAATAAACTGTAGACCATCCCAAATATTATTGTATAAAAATAATCAAATTTTAATTAGTTTTTTTGTTAAGAAAGTAACTTTAGGTCTAAAACTAGAAATATTGTTTGATTTTCATATTTGTTTCATTAAAATTATGCTTTCAGTCTACTAGCATTAATCTAAGTATATGTTAAAAATTAATAGTCATTTTACAATATTATATTTTAAAGAAAAAGCTTCTTGTTCTATTATTAATAAAAGTTACGCAATTTGATTAGATGACCGATACTTTATAAGTTGATGCTATTTCCTATAATTTAGATTTTCTAAAACAATTTATTTAAAATAAAAATGATTAACTTTTAAAATTTGCAATTTAAATTTGATTTTTGTAAGTTATGTTGTAGATTATTCTGCTTTTTTTAAACTACAAAGTGAGTCTAGTGGAATGGACAATTTCATATGCGCCATGACACATTCAAAACTTGATGGAGTGCATGTAGATTTGTATGTGTTGTGCGTGTGCAGAGTAGACGGTTCTTTGAAAGGAAACGAGGGGAGAGCGGACATAAAAGGATCAGGATGAGAAGGAACATTCATACGTATAAATATATTTCGAGATAAAAATATGCCCGAGGGGAAATCACTTTGCACGGTCTACGTACAAGCTCTTCCTGCGCAACAAGTCTGCAGTTGACGAAATCAAATTAGATCCCTCTTCGACGATCTAAAACGCTACTGTCATCATCGACTAAATTCGATTACGTTTCCCCAATGTATTTACAGCGATTTAATGCATCGTAATTGCTAGCAGCAGTAATCAAATTGAACTTATTTCCGACGAAAGTCCGAAAGCACTGCACAAGACGTAATGGATTTCATTTGTAAATGGAAATTCCTCAGCTGATATTTTCTATACTTAGGTGGATGCAGGTAAGTCAGGTTACACAAGTTACACTGTTAGTACTTCTTTCATCATATTTTTTTGGGGGCTTTCTATGAACGATTTAAAGGTCTCTCGGCTTGGATCATATGATCGGAGCACTTCTTGCATCAGGGGGTGGGTGTCCCTTTAAAAATTTAAAAAGACTTTTTTTCTTCTTCAGCTCCAACAAGAAAAGAAGAATCTGGACGCGTGCATTGTGTCCGCGTTTTGCAAAAGCCCTTTGTACAGAAAAGCACGTGTGCATATCCGAAGAAATAAGACGAACCTAAGAAACTTCAAATATGTTTCGGTGTTTATAATAGATTGTAAGACTCAAAATTTTAAAGAAACGCGAAAATATGGTGTGGGGAAAAGGCTTATCTGAGCTGTGTTTATCTTGTTACATAATCACAGCGAAACGGTGGGAAAACTGCTGTGATCGAACATTTATGAGCGACAATCGAATCGGATGAGCTACACGTGAATATATGTATAGAGAGATAAATTCCTTCATGGTCAATTAAATCGAACACGTTTACAAACGCTCAGATTATTACATCTTTCTCCACGTTGCGTCGACGAAAAGGGACCATAAATCGCGCGCAGATTAATTAGCGAAGCCCTTTTTCTTGCGGAGAGGAAGCCTTTTGTTGACTCAGAATCGGTCGGTTCATCATCAATCATGCCCTGTTTTTCTCCATTGCCACGTTTTAATGAGTCTTGTACGATCTTATGAATATTTATGGGCTCACATCCGCCGTCCGCGAGAATCGCGAGAGCATGTGTTTCGTATGGTTTAAGAAATGAATAAAATAAAATATATAACGTTAAAACTTAACGAAAAATAAATAAACGAACGGAGGAGCAGCAGAAAACAGCACAAAGTCAAGGCCAGCGACAGTTTCGTTCCCCGCCGCACTCGATTTCCCATTCATAAAGTGGAGGGAACGACTAAGGTAAGTCGCAACAACAAAGGAAGGAAACGGAAGGGAAAAAAGAGCACGAACAATAATGACGATGATAATGAAATAAAAAGGCGTAATTACTCTGTTTCTCTCTGCGCCACGAAATAAAAACGCGCTCTATCGCAAACGAATTATTTGTACACATCAACTATATATCCGGTTCCGTTACTAATAACAAGGATGCCGTGTAATTGTTTCGTTCCTTGACAACGACGTAAACAAAATAAATAAACGAGAGCACGCCGGAACCCGGCTTGGTCAAACTTGGCAAATCATAATGCTGCTGCGATCATTGATCGAAGCGAGCAAATGAAATCGAGCTTGAACTTGAAATGCAATTAGCATTTGCACTCATTTTCAATCATTGCAAATTGCAATAGATTACAGTAATTAACGATGATGATTTACTGATAGCTAATAAATATGGGAAGAAACGGATATTTTACATCATAAATTTGAAAGATGCTTAAAGAAAGCAATTTCCGACCCATCAACTTAGAATTAAGCATTTTGCATTGCGCTGAACTAGTTTTTTTTTATACACGATACACCTGTCAGAATTATAGTTAATTTGGATCACGTGTTAGGTTACGTGTTAATTGGGTTAGGTTATATGTCAATTTTAGAGTTAATTTAATTTAGGTTATGAAATTATGTATATTATTATTTAATTTCTTTGCATTGCCCTGAACTAGTTTTTTTATACACGATTCACCTGTCAGAATTATAGTTAATTTAGATCACGTGTTAGGTTACGTGTTAATTGGGTTAGGTTATATGTCAATTTTAGAGTTAATTTAATTTAGATTATGAAATTATGTATATTATTATTTAATTTCTTTGCATTGCCCTGAACTAGTTTTTTTATACACGATACATCTGTCAGAATGATGGTTAATTTGGATCACGTGTTAGGTTACGTGTTAATTGGGTTAGGTTATATGTCAATTTTAGAGTTAATATAATTTAGGTTATGAAATTATGTATATTATTATTTAATTTCTTTGCATTGCCCTGAACTAGTTTTTTTATACACGATACGTGTTAATTGGGTTAGGTTATATGTCAATTTTAGAGTTAATGTAATTTAGGTTATGAAATTATGTATATTATTATTTAATTTCTTTGCATTGCCCTGAACTAGTTTTTTTATACACGATACACCTGTCAGAATTATAGTTAATTTGGATCACGTGTTAGGTTACGTGTTATTGGGTTAGGTTATATGTCAATTTTAGAGTTAATTTAATTTAGGTTATGAAATTATGTAAATTATTATTTAATTTCTTTGCATTGCCCTAAACTATTTTTTTTATACACGATTCACCTTTCAGAATGATGGTTAATTTGGATCACGTGTTAGGTTACGTGTTAATTGGGTTAGGTTATATGTCAATTTTAAAGTTAATTTAATTTAGTTTATGAAATTATGTATATTATTATTTAATTTCTTGTAAGTAAATATTTTTGATTAAATTATATTTAAATTTAATCTATTACGATAAACTTAAGTCATATGTGATGATAACTTCAAGATTAGTTTATATCATTTCACATTGAAATTTCTTAAAATAATGCTGAAGATTGAACGCCTGTAATTGCCAATTACTTATATTTTACGGCAAATTGCTACTGCGTTTGATTGCATTGACATAATTAACGATGATTTTCTAGTTTTATAACCGATAAGTATCGAGAAAATATTGCAAATTAAATCCAATATAATCATAATCTTAAGAAGTGTTGAGACGATCACATCTAAAATATACAATTATTTTAGAATTTATTGGAAATAAATGTAAATAATTTTGTAGTAACCGATGATCTACATCGGTTCTATACTTTAGAATTATTTTATGCAACAAAATTATAAAATTTAATACATTCCTAATAATATTACACTTATTATCTAAATTACCTAGGTCATTAAAATTCGATTACAATGTTAAAATTAATTTAATAACTCAAAAAAAATACAAATCTCAAGAAAGTTTTAGCAAAACAAGGTGTTTTAGATCAGCGCTTCTCAACCTACTTGCCACACGTTTCATCATTTTTGTTTGTAGCGACCCAATAGATTATGACATATTTTTGACGTTTTGACGCAAGATGACAGCTGTCATTTATGACATATTTTTTGACGATTTGACGCAAAGTGACAGCTGTCATTTTGTGTTTTAAAAATTTAACCCAACCCAATATTGGTTCACGAACCATAAGTTGATAATTATTGTTTTAAATTAATTAAGTCTATACTTCGAAAAATAGAAATATAAGCCGAATGAGCAAGTAGAATGCAATAAACTGTAACGTTTATTAAACGAGAACGCACAACTGACAAGAGAAATTTGTCTTAGATAAATAGAATGAATACACAGATAAAAATAATTCAAAATTGTATATACAGAAACATTGAAGGCGTCATAGGATTATTTACGCCAACAAAATTTTGATCAGTATCTAATTATTAATTTAATTCTATATTTGTCAGTTATTTAAGAAATATAAATTATAAATGTAAATGAAATAACAAATTGTTACCTCAATCAAATCAATAGAATATCATAAAATTGTTACAATTACATGTAAGAACTTAATTTTATTAATTAAGATAACTTCTCAATAAGAATAAATTTAAAATTTTCGTATTTTTATTTAATTAAAAATATCTTTTAATTTGTGCGTTAAATACTTCACATTTTTAATTAATTTTTGTAATACATCACAGAAATGAAATCAGTTTTAGAAATTTATAATTATCAATTACACTAATTTTACCGCAAATCGACATGATTAATGATACAACTCTAATTTTATACGTAATAAGATTTTTTTTGTAATTAAATCTAATAAATTAATTCCATGTCCTAAATGAATAGAATTAGATTGAATCGTGTGAATCAAATATAATGGCACCTCCACGATTTGCAGCCAGAAGAATTCAATTTAACGTTTAAGTCTTTGCAATAATACATATTTATTATGGGTATTCAATGCAGAACTTTACTTGACAATGGCAATCTTTTTACCGCAAATTATTACTGTATTCGATTGTAGTGAAATAATTAACTGTAATTCTAGAATATCCATGTAATGTGTATATAATTCACATATTTCTAATTAACTTAATTATGGGTATCAAATATTCAATTTTCGCTTTAAATTAATTAAATTCAAATTCAAATTATAAAAAAAGATTAATTATAGATTTAATAAAAAAAATTAATATCATCAACAAATTGTAATATTTTAAAATTGTAGGTTACATATAACAATCTTCATATAATTATTCCTTTAAATTGATCTCATTATGACAGTACATGTTAAAATACTAAAAAAATGTATTAAGCTTATAAATAAACTGAAAAAACTATAGTTTCAAGATAAAATAAAGTTGAAAAATACTAGTTTAGAACATTATAAAATAAATGTTAATTACGGTTTAAATTAGATAACTGTCCTAAAATATATAAAAATCATTAAAACAGAAGAAGTCTAAATAAATGCAATATTAAATTAATTTATTAATATTTTATTGTAAATTTTGTAGACATTAACAGTTAATAGATTTGAGTGACTGAAATATCAATTTATAAATTAGAGATATTAAAAAATGTGGTAATTCTAGTGATTTATGGTAAAAAAAAGATTATTCGAATTGTATTGATACTCGTAAATCGTATCTAATTGTGATTCAAAACGATTGTTCGATTTTGGAAATTTGAGTGAATGTAAACAGAAACGATTAAATAACGCTTAAAAGTATCGGAAGATTTGTCATGCAATTGGTATAAAAGAGTTGGGATGCTCTCGCATTAAAAGTTCCCATGGTCGTCAAATAATGGAACAACATTTTGTGTGGTCGGAATAACAAGTAAACCGTTTAGAGTTGTTTCTCTATTCGTTCCCCGCACGAAAGCGAACGCGAGTCCAAAACGACCACTGACTGACCGGCCAGCATCATTACACATTTCTTTCTGGTCGCAAGTTCCCAGAACCTAATCCTACGGTGTTGTTCGCCAGCTGTCCGAGATGCCCACCGTGTCATCTGCTGAACTGTTCCCCGGTTGCATAACGAGCACGAGAAGAAGAAAACAAAAAGATGAAGGAACAGCAAAAAAAAGAAAGAATAGGAAGAAGGTAAGGTATCGCCGAAATGGACCTATGGAATCTAAGATTTCGCAGTCGTAAAAGATGGGTTGAGACCATGTGTTGACCAGGTTTTTCGTCGGCGAAAGGTGATTTTATTGCTGTCGTATTTTCCATTTCCTCACGTCTAAACAAACGTGTTGATTGAAGAAAAATCTGCTAAACATATTGGATCAATAAATGCAGGTGGACGAGGAACGATTAAATGTCACGAAATGTTCAGCAGAAGCGGCACATGAAATAATGGGTAAGGACATCACAAATATGCCGGAGAAAATACGTGCCGACAGGCGTCCGAGAATTTTAGGAATGCTGGGAAAATTGAAATTTACTTGAATGCGAAATGAGCGCCTCACTCACCTCTGCGAGAAGGACATGGAATGTTAATTTTTTTTTTAGTTTATGAATTTATTGGGATTATTAAACGGACGGCCGTTTGTTGTTCCTTCGTTCGAGTGGGGTGTGGGAACGTCCTGAGACACTAGTTACCATAGGGCCATCTGCCTTCACCTACCAACATCCACTTGCTTCTGTCCTAATCAACGAAAACCTGAGCTATTTTAATACCAAATCTTTATTACCCAGTCTCATTATATTCCTATATATCAGTGGTCTTCAAACTTTTAAAACTTCAAAATTCGAAAAAATCGACTTTTCTATGGCCTTTAATTTCCACAAACTATTATTACATAATATTTATCTGCATAATAAATTGTATTTAATTTTTCAGTAAATATAGAAGATATATCTACAATTTTAAATATAGTCAATTCATATTTTATTAAGATTATTATATCAAATTAATAAAAACAATGTGAAATTTTCAATAATTAGAAAAATGAAAGTCTCGAATTGGAGAATGAATTAATTACGGTTAAAAATTAATAAATAAAATTATCTTACTCACAATTTGGACATTTCAAATTAAATATGATATAAAAGAATTTAAAATGTATTTAATAAGAAAGTAATAATCTTCATGTAACAAAACTTACTTTTTAATTTATATTAAACTTACTTGTACTAAGTAATTAATATTGTCTAACTCAGCGATTCCCAAAGTGTGCGCTACGGTTCCCCGACGCCGCAAAATATTCAATTAAACAATTCGGCAATTTTCTTGAAATTTCGAATTCTCGAATTTTTGTGCCAACAATTGTGTATGCTGACAAAATTCCAAGAATTTAGCAACTTTTGAGTGTTTCATTGTTTTCTTTCCAAACGCAAAACCGCAAACCGAAAAAGATTGGGAACCTCTGGTCTAACTAATAATAAAATTGATAAAATAAAAAATATAATAAAGTTCATTTTTCATAAAATTTGTACACATTGATTCTTTAATATATTTTTTTTGATGGTATTAAAATTGCTGCTATAAATGATAAACTCTTTACTTTTTTCTTCGATTATTATTTCTTTCTTATGAGTAAACCCTTCGGCGGAGTGAAATTCGAACAGAGAACGAAGGAAGAGATACGTGCAATGTAACGAAGGAGTTTATTATTGCCGTTTCCTGTGCGGAGGGCAAGAAGCGAGCAACAGGCGGTCGGTGGGCTGGTTGACTGATTGTCGGACCCCTGGCATAGCTCGTAATACAAAGGCCTCATTTAAGCAATACGCCGAAACAAAACTGAAGAACTGAAGGTAGAAAAAAAGAAGAAATATTAAGAGAGAACAAAGATAAATTTCGCTGAGACCGAATTAATAAGGCTGAAACCTAGATGATTTTCAAAAACATCATTATGACGAAGTTTTTTTTACTATATTTATTACGAAGTTTCCTTCATAAATGGTCATTGAATACGAAAACTTTAACTTTTATTTAGTTTAGGACTCACAGGAATGTTAATTTAAACAAACCATTTATTATTACATGATCTTCTGAAGTTTTCATCTTTGGAAAAACACAATATCAAGTTAATAATTGTTCAGAAATAAATTTCGTTCTTTTTTCAACAAATCTCGTTAAGTGTTTTTTTAAAATTTATTTATAAAGAAATTATGTCCATTTTTGTTTTGGTATAGTTTCAAAAATGTAAAATAGAATGACATATTTTACTATTACAAAAAAGTCAAGAAGATTAAAAGTTTTGTAAAGTGAATGGGAAATTTAGTTCTGATAATTTCGACATTAAAGATGCACCACGTTTTAAGTAAATTTGAATTTGAATTTATTGAATTCGATCGATTGGTTTTCGTTTCAAAACTTGATATTTCGGTTAAAAAACGAAATTACTTTCCGAACATGAAACATTTAGTTATTATATGCATTTCCAAAATAATTATTTGAATGTAGATTTTGTGCTTTCACAAAAGGAGAAATATATTGTAAATACAAATTGTAGAAACAAACCATTTATTATATTATTGAAGTCTTAGTCTTATATTATTGAAGTCTTAGTTTTTAAAGCATTATAGAACACTGTATTTTAAGTATTTTAAATTGAATGTTATGGAAATTCGTAAACATTACTATTAATTTATACAAAATTATGAATAGATTTTTTTTTCGAATTAAACTAAACAAACATTGATTGGCTCAATTTTTATTGAAGAAAGTTGCAAGGTTGCATTCCCACATCGTGAAATAAAAGTGATGCGGTAACAGACACCTGTCCCGAGAAATAAAAAAAGGTGATCGAAATTGCGCAATTAATGTAATGGCATGTAATTATTACGTAATATATGCATAAGTGCGGTTAAGGTTAAATCTTCAAATTTACTAATATCACCAACATTTGCTACCAATTTACAATAATGAAAATTTAAAATAAACTTAATTTACAAGACATCTATTTATCTTGGTTATAAAATAAACACAACTTAATTATATTTTTTTAGAGCAAAGTTATAAGATTTTTATTATTTCACACGTTTTTGTTAATAATTATTTAGACGATTTCGCTTTTACGAAGAAACTTTATTTTTATATTTGTATTTTTTTAATGGACTGTTATTTTTATGTTTTTAATTACTGAAATGTGCATAAATTTTAGTTTGTTTCAGTGTAAATCGGGGGAGAGGTGTGTTATAAATTATTATAATTATTTGAATTCAATAAACTTCAATGAAAAAAGTCTAAACGGTGTGGATAAAAATGGCATAGAAACAGTTATAGGAATCTGCAACTCTAACATTTAAATACTTGTGCGATTTCAATCGGAAATTCTCTGAACAATTACTGAACTGTGGTGTGTATCTAAGTATGTTAAACACTACAAATTAAATAAATAAGTGGAGAAGAAAATTATTTTTTTAGTTCATGTAAGAAAGTAAATAGCTGGTAATGTTGAATCTGTGATTGATTACTGTTTCGTGTTGTTGATTACTAAATCTTCTATTCGTATTTTATATTAAAAAAAAATTTTTTGGAAATCACCCCTTCATCACATATGAAAAATGTTAAATTTAACAAGGAGAGGCGCTAACGAAAAAATATGTTAACAAAAGAATTTCCTTTAAAATAATATGGACTAAACGATGGAATTTTACTACATTTTAATATTGATGTAAATGCAAGTAAATATCATGTTGAAAGGTGATTCGTTTTCAATCTTAAATGCAGATTAATTTATGGGCAGCCCGCATTCGAGGGGTGCAATTCATGCATTGTTGTTAATTTAATGGTGATTTTTTTTTAGCTGTACTCCTTTTTGCAGACTCTCCTTTCTTCGTGCAATTGCACGCACATAGAATTCGCGTCACCTGCGTGTTTAATGCACGTCGGGTTTGTTTCTCAAGAAGGGCAGGTGCCACGAGCCCTGCAGACCGCGGATCGCTCTGTACATTATAAAATAATACAAAGAGGCGTAGGAACAATGAGGAAAGGAATGCCACGATCGCTGGGAACTTTCCTCGGCCGCGAATTTTTCTTAATTAGTGACGTGTGTAAAATATATTTTTCTTTCTCTCAAGTGTGTGTTTTTATTTATTTTTTTTCTTGCCGTTTCATATAAACAGTTAGGTGCAAAGCTCGAGGTGCGATGCAAATTTCGATTGTTTCTTCGTTCTTAATTGAAGCGAAGGCAACAAGACGAGTATCTTCAGTTTGTCGCCCACCTGTCCCGGTCCATTTCCTAGAGGAAAGTGCGAAGCAGGTGCCGCGACAGACATCCACGGCATATGCGGGCTGGAAATTATCTCTTCCTCGCATCCTTTATCCGCTGCTGCTTCTGCCCTTTCTGCCCGCATTTCCAAAGGTCGTCGTCGTCGCTGGCATTTGCCGCCGGTGCTCGAAGCTCGCCATTCGCCGCCGGCAAAGTTCACTAGGTCTGTTGGCTGTTGTAGTCTTCTTGCTGCCGGCGGAGAAGACGCGTTGGAGCAATTACCTCGGGGGACCTGCGGCGATGAATGTCAATGGGCAAACTAATAGACATGTCACGTATCGAGGCGTGACCCCTCGCACAGAATTTTTCATTCGGATTTAAAGCAAATGCAAAAGATGTGAAACGGGTAAAAAAACGGAGACATTAAAAACAACACAATTATTTACGAATAAACTAAAATTTCATGAATACTTCACAGTGTAGAAAATTCAAATAATTTGTTGTTGATAACCATTTATTCAGCGACCACGTACAGATCATTAATCTGATGATGAATCCACTTATAAATTTACACACTTTGTCATCGTTCGCACTAACGTACTCGATGTTCAAACGAACGTACACTTTACCATTAGATCCAGGCGTTATATCCAAATATTTCAATAAGTCTATTTTTGTGTACTTTATTTCTTTGTGATTTGAAGGTCCTCAATTAGACTGTTTCAAATATTTGAAGAATTTGCTTTATCAATCATTCATCCAATAAATTAAATGTCTATAAATTTCCTATTTTTAATTTTAATTAAACAATAAATGATTACAACTAAAAGTTTTATTATTGTTTGCTACTAATTAAAACAATTATTTTTCATCGTAGTTGAATGTTATTTCTTTTAAAACTTATGATCAATTTACGAAAAAATACTGTTGGTATCTTCTAATATTACAAACATAATTGAAAGCCATAAGTAAAATAGTATTTCCTACAAAAAATTGAAATTAACTCTCGGTTATTTTAATTTTAATATATTTTTTATAATTAAGTTCAATGAATCTTATATAATAAATAGCCTAAAAACAATTATTCAGAATATCTAAATTAAAGTATTGATTAATATTGAAAAAAAAACATATGTTTTCATTAATGACACAATCAATTTGTACATATTGTATTTGTTACTATTATATAAGTAAATATCAGATTGTGGAGACAATGAAACAAGTTTTCATGTTAGTCTATTTCCGTTTGTGAAATAATCCGCTTATTTTCGCAATTACGTTTCCAAGTTATTTTCACATCTTGTTAAAGTATAATAACAATGGACAATGATATGTAAGAAATGTTAAATATTACTTGTAATTATATAAATTGAAATGTTACTGTATATTATATTTTTGTTTAAATTGTAAACTAAACTAAGCTTTATTTACAGTTTCACAAGGTTTTTAATGCTAAATCTGTATATAGAAAACGTAAATTGATAAAAAAAATTCTATTTTGAGATTTATGCACATGAGTAGAAACTTATTGAAACAATTCGTTGTATTATGTAACAGAAAATTAAATAAAGTAAAATCATGTAAATAATAATATTTTACAAAAATGATATTAACCTTTACATCTATAAATATTCAAATGTTGTATTAATTGAAAAAAGGTAAATCTGGTTTGAGTTTAGGTTTGATATATTAGTAGGGGAGTATTAGCACCGGTTCTATATATATGTTAATTATATTGTAGACTTGCAGAACTGAATTGCTTATAAATCGAAAGAAACAGCGAGACGAGAAAAAAATCGGTATAATCGTATTCATAGATTTTTTTTAGAAAAAATCTTAGTATAACCGTGCTATAATTGGAGAATCTGTTCAATTTCAGAATTGAGAATAAAGCTGATCGCTGGGTATCCCCTTTTTTCCTTATTGATTTCGTCTATGCACAATCGAAAAAGTTTATTCCAGAAAACGCAATCTTGTTTTCGTTCTCACGAGCTCAGAAGCGTGTGCCTCAAGAATCGTACGCAATAGCAGAAAAGGGAACCATTCATGCAAGAAACCGCAACCCAAAGAAAAGGAGCAGAGCAGAGAATACAGTTCGTTTTGTGCACTTCGGATTCTGGGCCCTAAACATCAAATGGTCAGGTACCAACAAACCGTAGGAAACTCATCCTTGTCGAAGAGTAACTTAAGGGCGACAACGATCTCAGCCTTGTTTTTACGTAAGGTTGGGCAAGGGAGCAGCTGATCTCCTTTTTTCTTGTATACATTTTTTTTTCACTGATTTTAAAGTTTAAATAGCCACGCAACATATGATCGAACTAGGGACCTGTGAGAGTTTCTTCTCGATCCGTAGTTACTGTACCTGCACCATATGATTTATATTTTGGTGCGGCCAAAGGCGAAGCCCTTTTCTTTCAGGGACATTTAAATCGTCTGGATCTATACGAAATCCTAGCGGACGACGATGATGACGTTTATTTAGGGTGTTTCACGTGAAAAGAATTGAATGTGTTAACACCTTCAGGTGTTAATAGTATTCTTTTTTGTAAGCTCACGTGAAATGTTTACAAATCGCAAAAAAAATATATGAATATTGTTGCTGAAATAAATCACTCGTTAATCTTAAAATTAAACATACAATATTTTCAAAAATAATTATTTTCCTCCTTTGAAATGCTTTTTGGTGTATTATTTGTTTATATTTCATTACTTCAGTTTATTTTAAATCACTCAAGTTTATTTTAGAATTACATTACTTAACATCAACATCAGATCACAATACTTTACTTAAATTTGAAATTACATAAAAATACTTTTAATTTTCAGTTTCAGTTTTTTTTTGTATTATTTTCATTTATTATTAAATTAAAGTACAGAAATACCTCGCATTCACCATATAAATCAATTCTAAATTTTTTGTAAGGTTTAATTTTCTTTAGTCCGGTTTTCAATAATCCGTAATATTGGTGGTGTACAGATATATTCATGATTTACTTTAATTTCTACAGTTTTTCATAAGTTAACATCAGTTTGGCTTTACTTTTCTCTTCAATTTATAAAAATATTGAGCAAATAAATATAACTGTTATACAAGTACAGAAATACCTCGCATAGTCCGGATTCACTATATAAATCAATTCTAAATTTTTTGTAAGATTTAATTTTTTTTAGTCCGGTTTTAAATAATATACATACACATATATTCATGATTTACTTTAATTTCTATAGTTTTTCATAAGTTAACATCAGTTTAGCTTTACTTTTTATTAGTTTAACTTTCACTTTGTTCACTAACATATTATAAACATGTATTGTTTACTTTTATCTAACATTATAAACATTAAAGGAATATTGCATTCTAGTGTTTTTAAACCTAAAATTTAGGTATAGCAAACGAACGAGGTTTCTCTTGCTTCGCAATCGCTATTCCTAACATCGCGTATGCACGCGATCCGCGCATTAAATTTAATCGCCTCCGACTTATATATGACATAATTCGGTGCGCCTCGATACACACAAAGAAAGCGATTTCGTATTTTCGGATCTTTGTAGTTCGGACGGGCAGAAAATAAGGAAGGATTTGGAGCATGAGGGGTATTGATAAAACTTTTGCCGGCTCGGGACGACCGTCTTCCTTCCATAAACTTCCATAACAAACTATCGAACGTCCCTTTGTGCCGCATCCACGGGGAGTGCAGAGCCACAACTTCCAAACGCAAAGCCGAGAGTTCCATTTAATGGGATTACCAGACCTCCAGAAGTACCAAACAATGGTTTACAGCCTACAACAACAATTTTCATAGACTATTTTTCATTCGTGACTGCAAACAGTTAAAGATAATTTACTTTAATTGGGTTCCGACAATGAAGAAAACTTAAATTAGAAGAAATTTGTAATCAATTTTAAAACGAAACGTCGCAACCTAAAACGTATTACATTTTCTTTCCAGCTCAGCAATTATTGATTACATTTGCAAAATACTAAGGAAAATCTAATAATAATAATATTATCAATCATAACTACCACTTATTATTTTAATTAAAACAAAACTGGTGGTAATTATACTCATGATATGTAATTGAAGTAATTAAGCCATTTTCGTATTGCTTTATAATTGCATTTACATGATTAATGAATCAATTATATAAAGGAGTAGAATTTATTAAAATAAATAATTATAATATGTGTGTTTAATATGGCCGCAATAAGAAAATCTTGAATGAATCAAATATTTCAGATGCTGGTACTATTACCCGTGCTTCTCTCTTAAAAACGCAACATTATGTAATGAAAATTGTTAGAAAAACAACAGTTGAGTTTATTTATTTAATTATTAAAATAAACTCAATTAATTATAATTTAAATCATTATTAAATTATTTTTGATAAACTGATTATTTGAAAAGTAAATTCTATTTTATGTAATGATCTTTTTTTTTATTCGGATTTATAAGTAATCAGTTGAAATTTGTATCGAAAATTTGAGATAAGTCGTATTTTAAGAGGCAGAAGGTAAGAAGATGGCATTATGCAATTCATAAATATCGGTTTTACCATCTCCTCTGTAGAACTTTCGTCGTTATTTATTGTTACCTGTCGGCCGGCCGTTCGCCGTGTAATTAAATAAATTATTCGAACATGTCTGGTTTATTATCTTCGATGTGCGCGCTCAGTTCACACAAGAGTAGACGATGATCAGGCAACAAACGATCGGGCAGCTGAGAAGTGCTGAGCTGACTCTAACCGAGCAGCTTGACTCGACCAATATTTACACGAATCCAACAGATACATTATCATATCGGAACATAACATAAGCAACAAACATCACACAACTTATTTACTTATTCTCCTCCATGAGAGATACGAGTAAACGAGGATTAAATTTGAAAGTCATTCGGTTCATCCAAATACACATTTTGTTATATCTCATGTTAAATATGTGTCAATTAATGTTTT
Source organism: Nicrophorus investigator (assembly GCA_963457615.1). Lineage (NCBI taxonomy): Eukaryota > Metazoa > Arthropoda > Insecta > Coleoptera > Silphidae > Nicrophorus > Nicrophorus investigator. Next base: position 16,715,029 of record OY735143.1, read on the forward strand.
GTTACAAAATTATGTAATATCATATATTTTTTAAGTTTATTATCAAATTGTAAATAATTATATTATATTAAAATAGAACATTCAATTAGTAAAATATTCTTACAGTGTCCTAAAATAATGAAATAAATAAATCTGTGATCAATTAGATTCAAAATTTACTTATAAATATTATTATTTGTAATTTGTTAAAAAAAAATATTATGTAATTAATAATAATTATATTTATTGTAACATACTTACAATCAGATAATAACAAATCCCAAGTTATGTAGTTTTAATTTAATAAAAAGATATTAAGTTTGGTTGAGGTCATTTTGTTAATGTTAATATTTTATGTAACTTAAAATATTCTTTCTAAATATATTATTTTAATTATTCAGAAAATTAATAATAAAATTAAAATAGTAAACTAATAATATAGTTAATTGATTAATTTGTAACAAATATAATTAGGTTTAGTTATTTTGTTGAAAAATGTTGAATTTTAGACCAATTTTGGAATTTTGTTGCAAATTTTATTGAAATACTGTTTGAAATGAAGAACTAAATACATACACAAAAAAAAACTTGACAAAGGGGAAAATCAATCATTTTGTTGTTTTTCAAACCGGCCTATAGAGAATCCGAACTGATCAAAGCTGCATAAAGAAATATGTGAATTACAAATTAATTAATTATTTATATATAGGTTTTTATTTGCTTTAATTCATAAACTTAAGCATCAAATTTAATATGAAGTATACATTACTGTTTGAGTTTGTAAATGGTATTAAAATTACTTGTAATTTAATTTCGAAATAAGTTTATGAAATTCAATGTTAACACAATATTGATGTTCAGAAATCTAATCAAATCCGAATGTTTATATAAATATATACCAATTAATTAATTATTTACATATAGATTTCTTTTGCTTTAATTCACAAACTTAAGCATCAAATTTAATATGAAGTATACATGACTGTTTGAGTTGCTAATGTTACAAAAATTATTTGTAAATTAATTTAAAAAAAAAAAAATTATGAAATTCATTGTTAAGTTGGATCAGATATTAATTGTTTATTTTAATAGTAAATAAACATTAGAAATTAAATTAGATATTATACAAATCAATGCAATATTTCGGGTAATTCCGTAATAATCTCTTAGACTGTTTGAAACTGGACTAATCGAGGAAATACATGTATTTAGTAAATAAACCGCACAGAAACAGACATGGTTGTATGAAGGGATTTATTAGAATTTTATTATTTTAGAAATTTGCTTATTTTAAAATTAGTTTGTTTTTGAAATTTTCTATATATTATTAATTATATTTGTAATAGTTTTGAGCAAATTATATTAGTTGCGAAACAGTAATGATATTATGTGTATGATTTGATGCTTTTTCATTTTAAATGCAATTATTTTAAAGTAAATAAATTGTGGTAATATTATTTTAGATTTTATTTTTAATATTTTATTAGTATCAAGCAATGTATGAGCTTTGTATAATCTTATAAATATTCTGAAGATAATTTCTTATCGAAATATTATTGTTTGCATTGAAAGTAAAGAAATAAATATAATTTTAAGATATAAAATTTATTTGGGGTGGAGTATAATAATTTAAAGAGAATTCCAGGTGGAAAAATCGTTACTAGAAAGCCGATGATGCTGGACTTTCACCATTTAAAAAACTTTAAATGTCTTGAGGACCTTTAAAAAAAAACTATCGTACGCCTAGAAGTGGATGCCGAGTGGGGGTCGTTTTACAGGAATTTTCATCATCTTCTTCTTACTTCTTCGGTCTTACGATATTCACCTGTTTCATCTAAGATGAAGGTCGTCGGCAGGTGGTTTTCTTCGAGTTGGAAGTCAATTACCACAACATCAAGGTGTTTATGCGTGCGCTTTCATTTGTAGTCAGCCGATCAGCTGCTTTCCTCAAGTCCTCGCCACATCATCGCGCTCCATAAAAATTACAGTTTTATTACTACTAGTCCTGCTCTAATAGATTCCGAGCATCTGATGCTTAATTACAGCTCGAATAGAAACATCATCGATGCAAACATTTTCGCACAAGAACATTGTTAGGGTTTGTTCGTGTAAATTAAGGAAACCCGAAATTCACACCGAAATACGAGATTTTTAAATTTGAACTTCCGTTTTTCCTTCTCCCCTTCCGATCCACCCAGAAACGCCGAGATGGGTCTGAGAAGAAAAAAGCCTGCTCTCTCTCACCCTCCTCCCTGCAGCTTCCTTCCGTTCGAATTCTATTATGTGCACTTAATATATCTTTTTTTTTTCAAGCATCTGCGCTCCCCTCGCAAGATCTATTTGCATTCAGCGCACCCCGAATTTACCTGAGGACGAGTGCACGGAAAGTGCGTTTTACGGATGGTCGTCGTAAGGGCGTTATTCTCGATGTGGGAATAACAAACTTTCACCTGGATATTTCAATATCCCGATGCACAAAGGGGGTGAGAGATGAACCCGTGAACTCGCTTTGTTTTCTGGGGCGCGGCACCTGGTCAGAATAGTGCGACTTTTTTGGGTGGAAAATTGGAAATAAAAGAAATATTCCAGCATCTGCGACCCAATTTGAGAAAACGCGAATATGGATCGACGATACAATATTTTCTTGATTGCGGCGAACAGTGGAGAAATGGTTTCGTGCGCTTCGCAATGTGCCAAAATCAATAGCCGCCCTCGGGATTCGTGCACAAGCCGAATTATCATTTGCATTTCATCCACAATTTCTTCATCAAAATCACATTCTGCAATCGTAATGTAAACTTTCATACTTTATGTGAATATCAAAATTAGCCATGTTATATATTACACTATTCAAAACAAGTATCAAATTTTAATTACTATTTTATCATTAAGTTAACTAATAATATCATTCAACAAAACACAATAAATCATGTATGTTTACGTAAACAAAGAGTTCAGAACTTTAAAAGAATGGTTACAAAAACATACTACTCGAGATATAAGTTATTTTCAATACAAATTCCAAGTATTTTGTAATTTTGAAAAATAAAATAAATTAATTGAAATGAGTGAAATAATATATAATGAGTGATAATAATAATTTCAAGATTATTATTTTTTATAATAATCTAAAATAAAATATCTTCAAATTAATATAAATTATTTAGAAATAAACTGTGGCATAAATAAATTACGGATACAGCAGACAAAAGTAATTGAAAATAAAAGTAATATTTTGTTATTATTTTTAAATTTGTCCTATAATTTATTAATAACAATAATTAATTATGAACGTGACATATTGACAATTATTTATGTTCAACTGTAATAAAATTAATTATTCAAACTTCAATAATTTGAATGGAATTAACATGAAACTATAGTAACGACAATGAATAATAAAAAATTAAACCTATCAATCTGTCAAAATAAAATTGGAAATAAAATGTGACATAGATACATGACAGTTAAATGACATTTTTGACAGAAGTAATTGAAATTAAAAGTCAAATTTCCATGTTAATATTAGAAATTTCAATATAAAATTTATAATTATTATTAATGAAATAAAACTAAGTTTAATAATAAAAATAATGATCTATAAAACTTATTAATGTCTTGACAGATTGACAATTATTATAAAATGTATTATTAAAGTTTCAATGGAATAAACAACAAAAAATGAGAATTGCTCAAGATCTGACATTTAAAAGTCAAATTTTAACAAGTAAAAGGTTAGATCGAGACTAAAATATTTCAATATATAAAATAAAATAAATTATTTGTTTTACATTAAACTTAAAAAAAACATAAACAAACGATTGATTAATTATTATTAAGTTGAAATAAGTTCTATTATTAATTTAAGTTGTATTTCTATTAGGTATAAATAAAATCGTATTGAAATGAAAATACAGGTGGTGACATCTGTGAGGGAATTGTTGAGGCAACTTTGGGGTCGTATCAACTTAATATTAATTCATTTTATGTTTCATATAAATATTATTAAAAAAAAGTAATTTCACCTCAACATTAAATAAAAAATATTAGGATATTCTCAACAAATTTTATACGATATTTTTAATAGTTTACAAAATTTAATAAAATATATTTATAATAATCTATAATAAGTTGAGATCATTAAATTTGCTGTTTTTTTTAAACTTAAATTATTACTAGTTTATATTTAAGTCTTAAGAAGTTATTCTCAAAACAGGTGAAACAACTTTCGAAATGTAATGAATTTCTATTATATGTAATATTTAATTAAAAAATAAGTTTTTTAATGTTTTTTTTTATAATATTAGTTTGTAACTTGCAGTAATATTTGACAAGTTTAAGAGAATGTTTCTTAATTATAAAGTTGATGACAGTAATTGAAAATATGATAATCATAAAAATAAATAAAACGTGCAGGAGTATAGAAGTACCTGCGATAATTTGACAGCGTTTAGGTTAAAGTTTTGCAACAAGGTGCAATTACGGAACGGACGAAGGTGGTATTAATTAGCGAGAGAGGAGGTGTAGCTACATGTTATGCAAAAATGTAATATTATTAAAATGAACGAAGGATGCGCGAGATTATGCATGATGAAAAAGAGGATGTAATGTATGCGGCGCTCGGGCAACAAACGTGGAGTCCGTTAGGAAACTTCCCATAATGAAATACTCGTTTGATGACAAATTGTTGCTAATCATGTATTCGCCTTGTGTGTGTACATGTCGAAGAATACGGACGGCCAATTTGTTGCTGAAACAAGAGCAAACAAACAAAAAGTTGCCGGATGTTTGTTATTAAGCAGTAATTACGGACTTGATTATTCCCTCGATCCTTGTCCACATTAAGCTGCTATAGTTTTAGGTATTAATAATAAGAAAATAATAATAAAATTCCAAGACTTATTCTCGCCTCGTTTCGCAGCTCGTTTTTCTTTATTTATTTTATTTTACGAATGTCGTTAAGTGTGTGAACACATTTATGTCATGTTTGCCTTAGATCATCGGAAAATTGTTACGGCGTTAGTGTGGAAACCATTATCCAATTTTCACCTAATTATAAGCATTAAATCGAGCGAATTTGTTTGCCAGGCGACGGTTTAATTGAAAATTAATTCACCGACGAGAGGACTCTTCAACACCATTAGAGAAATCATTTTCTTTTCCAGATATTATCGTAATATTCGTGAAGCTTGTGTAATTATTTTGATTACTGCTTATAATGGGGGACATTTTCAATTATATGTAGCGACCGGCCACCTGAAGACATAAACTGGACACAAAGTAAACGGTTTTTTCTGTTTCTTTATTTCTTTCATCCTATGTGAAACTTGAATGGATCGAAGTATGGGAGTGAGCAGGCTTGGAGTGCTTTTCAATTGTTATTTGCCGTGGCTACTGTACAAGTTTTACAAAGGACTGTGTAAATATGCCCATATTCCTCGACGTGGACATGAAAGGAAATCAAACCACAAGATGTTTTGCAGCAGATTACGAGACTCGATGATGTCCGATGATAAGATCAGATAAGAAACTTCCTTATACAAATGGAAATGGGACGTGAAATATGATGAATACAAAAAAATATGCTGCCTTTTTTATTTATCGAATTTGATTCGCTCTTCTGTTATAATATATAAAATCACTCTTTACAGATGTTTTTCAATGTACCGTATTTTTCGAACTATAAGAAATTTATAAGATGATTTTTAGAAAAATATATTTCAATGTTACCTTCGGACCATAAGAAGCACCCAAAATATCAGTCCATTTTTCTGTGTAAAAAGGTGCGTCTTATAATCCGAAAATACGGTATATATTTATTTTAAACATTACTTATTCGCACTATAAGACACACATCTTTACATAGAGAAATCGATAACAGAAATGCACCTAAAGATGTCAATAAAAATTATTATATTTATATAACAGATAATAAAAAATAACTAAAAAAATATTCATTCAATAATAATAATTGAAAAACAAAAAGTATAATTGTTACTAATTCTGCCCCAATAAATATTATTTTTATTGATTTAGTGATTTTTTCAATTTCTATATAACTTTTAAAACTATTTTTATAAAAAATGTAATATTATATTTATGTTTAATATTATGTAATAATGAAATAATTTATTTTATTATTATTACACAATTTTGTGAAAATTTTAAACATTTCAATTGAGAATTCCCAGAAAATTGTTTATGAAACGCTTCTTAAATTATTATGAATTAAACACAAAAAAATGTTTTTTTATTTAAAAAATTAAAGTTATAATCAAAATAATGTTTATTTTATATATTTATATGTAATTATATTTTATTTTTAAATATTATTCTTTAATAAACTTATTTTCAAAGTATGACTAAATTTAAAATAATTTTCAAACTACTTCTTCAAATTCTAAAGAAATAAGAAAGGATTGGGTGGAAAGACCTATAATCAATAGTCTTTTCTAATAGTTGATACTTTTTGTTTAATTATCATTGCATAAATATATTCATGTTTATATACATAGTAATACCTCGACTTATGCTACCTAAAGTTACGCAAACTCGGAGTTACGCGGTTCTTGTTTTTCTCTTGCTGTAATTAAATCATTACATATACCTCGACTTACGCAATTTTTAGTTGGTCCCATCTCATAAGTTTGGTCTATTACTTTATATATGTGGGCAGTTTGAACTCTTTTAAAAGTGACATAACATCAGTTTTTTTTTATTAGATTATCTTGAAAAAGGTAAAATAATTATCTTATTATCATCATCTTGAAAAAGTATTTTTTTTCAATCTGCCCTCATATGAATATTTGTTTATTTGTGCCTGTTACAATAAATATTATTAATAATAAATTATTACAAAAATTAATGAAATATTAAATTTTGCTTTAATAATAAATATTAAAAAAAAACAAAAATTAATAACAAATACTTTAATATCAGCATCAAAAGATTATTTAAATTATTTCATCAGATTTCAACTAAAAAATCACAAATAATGATGATCCAACTAAACAACTAAGATTAACTGAAGAAGCAAAACATAAACAAAATTATTTTTTTGAATTCCAATTAAAATGGAATTAAAATTTAAGGGCCGGGAACTTCTGAAGGCAGTCCAATCATGTAACCTATGGCCTTTATCAACAGGCAAACCGACTTATTGGCCAACAGATACAGCCAAGCAACCAGATCTGCTGGATTTTGCAGTGGTTAAAGGGATCGCCAATAATTACTTTCATGTGGAGTCGTCTCTGGATCTTTCCTCAGATCATTCACCAGTTATTGTTACCTTGTCGCTACGGGTTAGGGAGCGAGAAAGGCCTCCGGCGCTCTGTAGCAGACAAACGGACTGGAGTCTGTTTAGAACTCACCTGGACTCGTCTCTGACAACGAATATCAATCTAAAATCGAATCAAGATTTGGAAAATGCAGTAGAACAGCTGACCACATCTATACAGTCGGCTGCATGGAGTGCTACACCAACATCAAAATCATTTCAAACAAGGTACAATTGCCCAGCAAATATTAGTAATATGATCAGGGAGAGGAGAAGGTTGCGAAAGATCTGGCAACGGACTCACGATCCTTTGGACAAAACTATACTGAATAGGGCAACAAGGCAACTAAAATCTCTTCTGGCAAATCATAAGAACGCAGCACTATACGACTATCTTATTGGACTCACACCAACACAAGCCTCTAATTATTCTTGGAGAGCAACCAGACAAATGAAACAACCAATTGAAAGAGTCTCTCCACTTCGCAAGCTGGATGGCAGCTGGGCGAGGAATGACAGAGATAGGGCTGATTTGTTTGCAGATCACCTTGCCAATGTCTTTCAACCATTTCCATCAATGCTAGCCGATGAGGATGAAAGCGAGATTGAGGAGTACCTAACATCGCCATTTCAAATGACACTCCCTATAACGCCATTCACTGTAAATCAGGCAAGGCTAGTGATAAAGGGATTAAAACTGAGGAAGGCACCAGGATACGATCTGATAACAGCGGAAGTGCTGAGACAGTTACCAACTGTAGGGCTAAAGGTAATAACATTAATATTTAATGCCATCCTGCGGTCTGGTTGCTATCCTTTGCAGTGGAAGGTGGCCCAGGTTATACTCGTAGCCAAGCCAGGGAAGCCACCGGATGCAGTGACCTCTTACCGACCCATTAGCCTTTTGCCGGTACTCTCCAAGCTTTTTGAGAAACTTCTGGTGAACAGACTTAGGCCTTGGTTGTTTGAGAATGGGGTAGTGCCGGACCATCAATTTGGTTTTCGGGGGCGGCATGGTACCGTAGAACAAGTACACCGTGTTGTTACCGAGATCAATCAAAGTTTAGAAGAGAAAAGGTACTGCTCTGCGGCGTTCTTGGATATATCGCAGGCTTTCGATAGGGTTTGGCATGTGGGACTGCTGTATAAGCTGAAGAGGTCTCTTCCGCACGTGTATTTTAGCATCTTGAGGTCATATCTGACAGGAAGGCACTTTCGTGTTAGAGTGGGTGACGAAGTGACGGCGTTGCATCCGATCTATGCAGGCGTTCCACAGGGTAGTGTGCTGGGTCCACTGCTGTACCTGATATTCACGGCTGATCTACCAACGTCGGAGGAAGTAACTGTGGCCACCTATGCTGACGATACTGCAGTCCTGGCATCGCACAACAATCCAACAACTGCTTCCCGACTGCTCCAAGTTAGCTTGGATGATATACAGTGTTGGCTCAGGAAATGGAGGATTCGAGTTAATGAAGTGAAGTCTGTTCATGTGACTTTCACAATGCGCCGAAAAACATGCCCACCTGTTACTCTTAATAATTGTATCTTGCCACAGAATGATGAGGCCAAGTATCTGGGCATTCATCTGGATAGGCGTATGACTTGGAAGGTACATATTGTCAAAAAAAGGAAACAAATAGCCTTGAAGATAGCTAGCTTACACTGGTTAATAGGCAGAAACTCCCATACAACACTGGAAAACAAGCTACTCATTTACAAGGCAATAATTAAACCAATTTGGACTTACGGCATCCAGCTGTGGGGATCTGCTAGTAAATCGAATATAAATATAATCCAGCGGTCTCAATCAAAGACATTGAGACAAATTTCCAATGCTCCTTGGTACGTTACAAACGAAGAAATTCATGTAAACACCAACATACCGTTTGTGGAGGAAGAGATTGCAAAGGCTAGTAGAAGATATCAACAGCGATTACAAGTGCATCCAAACATCCTGGCAACGAACTTGACCAACACAAATAATGACCTTAGAAGACTGAAGAGGTTCAAGCCGCAGGACCTACCAAATCGTTTCATTTGATGTGCGGTGATTTGTGGTTACGTGATAAGACATATTAAAAGGATGGTCACTGGACCAATCCTTTATTACTTAATTTATTTATGTTCATTTGCGTCAAACATCAAGCTTATTGTTTTTTTATTGTTTGTTTTTTTTTTTTAAATAACAGATTGCTTGAATAAAAAGGGGAAAAAAAAAAAAAAAAAAAAAAAAATTAAAATGTAGTTTACGTTTAAGAAATATTTCTTTCATCCTAATTTAAAACACTAAAAGCAAATTAATGCAAATATTATAAAAATGCTTCTTCATAAACTACATTAAGTCATATACTTAGAATATATGTAAGTTATCTTAATTTTAATATCTACTTGTTTATTAGAATCTCAAATTGTAATAATATAAAAAACTTAGACCACTTTGAATATTAGTATATTAAATTCATATTATCTCTTACTTTCTTAAAATATTAGATGCAATTTAATTATTTTTATATATAATAATAAAATAATTTAATAAAAAATTAAGTTTTAAGAGATTTTCTTTAAGAAATGCAAACATTTTTCAATATAATTATAAAATGTAATTAGTTCCTGGAAATTATCTTTTAATTCTAATTATATGGATAAAATGTAAAAATATTTGATTAAATGATAAATTGTAGGGTTAAAAATAGTGAGGAGCGGAAAATGCATATAAATTTGGTCGTTTCGCCTGGTTCACTTTTCAGACTTGGATAATTCCATTTCCCTTCGTTTCTACATTGTTAAATCCTAATGAGTGTTTCGTGCATATTTAATGCTGGGGCAATTAATGCGGAATAAAGAGATGCGATGGTAGCTTTATTTGGTGAAAGACGACGATGATGATGATAATAATAAGCAGTGCGAGTTGTAAGGAGAGAAGACGTCCTCCGAGAGAAAAGTGTGTAGGGCCTCGGGGTGGTCGTGGCACACGTCGGTCGCGTGTTGCCCGTCTCAAGCAAGTGAGATGCCATATGTTGTATACCACGAACAACACAAAGAACTCGGAGGACCTCTCTCTTATTCGCCGTGTCCGCACTCTCCATTATTAGTATTACCATCATTAAGCCATGTGCATTTAATCATTCTTTGTGCAAAGACAATGCGCCGCTTGCTCTTCGGGCACGCGTCTAACCAGTATTGTGCATTGTTCCTTCCTGCCAACAAAATAATACCGCACAAGACAAACAAAAAGGACTCTTATTAATAAAGAGAGAGAGACGAGGAGATAAAGTGAGGGAGAAGAAAAACAAAACGAGAATACCATAAGGCATACCACCAGTTTAGGACCCACGCCGCATGGGCCTATAATTAGCATATACACCACAAATTAAGATTTCTCGAAGATAACAGCAGGCCGAAGAGGGAGAGAAACAAGAGGAAAAAAAACCTGTTTTCTGGAAGCGCGGCTTCTGTAATCCACCCCCGGAAGGCTCGATAAATTGTATTGCCAAATGTCGACTATACTTATACCTTTCTCTACTTGTCTCCTCTCTCTTTCACTCACTTCTTCTCTACATATATATATATAAAAATACTTCTTCTGCGAGGAAACAGTAGAGAAAAGAAAAGGGGGCTGCTGCATCATGCGAAACGCACCTGGCCTCATCCTCCTCCGCCCTTCAGTCATCCCCACCGAGAACATTCCGCCACACGCCAACTGGGATGCAACACGCTTACACACACACACACATGTAGGTAAAGGTATACATCCATTTTCAGTAATCCCATTAAAACCGCACACTTGTATTTACTCAAAAAGGAGGAAAATGAGCACTAGAAAAGTACACAACAAGGCAGAAATAAAGAACGAAGCAAATAAAAAAAGATGTTCAAGCCCCACAACACTCGAGCGCACGTAATTGCCCGGAAACGCTTAAAATGCTTAAGGAGAAACCAATTTAGCGAGAATATAATGAAAATAAATTATTTCGTGTAACAGCCGAAAAACGAGATGCTAAAAATAATTTGATTTCCAGATATTCATTATATTTTTCTATAAGCCATAGGCGCCTGTTTAACGATTAAACCGGTGCAGATATAGAAAAAAAAACTAATGACGCGTTTAATTGGTTATATTGGGGGCACATCGCACTGCAGGAAATCCGGATCTCAATTAGTCCAGTTTCGTGTAATTAAAAGAAATCTACCAATATGTTACGAGCAAATTATTTTTTACAGCATCGATTGTAACTATATCATAAATAACGCAATTTATGTTTTATTGATCACCATTAAATCTAATGTTAAAAATAACTATATTTTGACTTATAAATATTAAATAAATATATTCAATATTAAACTTTTAAAATTAACTTGATTTAACTTTGAATTATATATAAAACACTAAATATGACATATATATATATTATTTACTAAATTAACACTAAACCCACTATTACTTCAACCAGTTAAATGACCGGTCTTTAAAGCAACATATATTTCTTAATGTAGATTGATAGTGAAATAAATAATGATTTTTTTTCACGTTTATAAAAAATTAAGGCTTGAAATATTTATGTTTTACATTTTTCATAAATTTTCTTAGTCTTATTGTCTTTGCAATATGTTATCGTACCAGTTTTCCATTAACTTTTACATTTGTGATTTGTTTTATTAAGTAAGTTCTTCTCCTAATTGAAATTTAAAAAAATGACTTGAAAAACTTTCTCTCGTGATTTTTTTATATATAAAATCCATGCATTTATCTCGATTAAGTTTAGGATATTGAAAAATACTTATTGGTGTCTAAGAGATTTAGTATACTTATTGATCATTATGTCAGTCAAATCTACACCGATTTTTTTACTATTATATAATTTAATTGTCTCCGGTATACAGACATTTTAAATTTTTAAATTTCTAAGGATTATGCTTGGAAGAATCAGTACATTTTTATTTGGTTTAGTTTTATAAATTGTTAGAGTATAATTATTTAAACGATATCATTTTGTTGAAAAAAATATTTTTGCTTAAAATTGTTCATAGTTATATTTCTTCCACGTCCTATACTAATTTCAGAGTGACAAACTCTTTCAGATGATGCATCATACATTTTCGCCAGTCATGCCATACTTATATTATCTTTCGTATTTAACGACTTTACAGTTTCAGAATTAAGTTTTTGAGAAAAAATATATTACAAAATTATAAACCGTTCAACTGTTACATTGTAGGTAAGACAGTCTATATATTTTTTTACTAGAAAATATAATAAGTAAAGAAGTAAATATTACAAAAAAAATATTATATATATAATACAATAAAAGTGGTGCAAATGTGTTAATAAATGAAACAATCTTCCATTAATAAAAGTGAACTAACCTTGATCAAGAAAAAAAATGCAATTAAACATTAAATGATTATATTATTTAAATATTGCGGATGTAGTGACATTAAAGAGTTTAAAAGTGGATTTTTACATTCATTTTATTAAACCATAAAATAAAATGTTGCTTATAAGATTACTCCATTTTCCATTTTTTTTCTTCTTTCAATTAATTTAATGAATGAAAAATCAAATAAAAAATAAATTACAGTGTTTATAGGTATATTATACATATTTGTAAGCAAAAAATATATAAATATTGAGCTAAATTTGAATTTATAACTTTGTAAGTCATTATTTAAACTTAAAGGTAATTACTGAAAATAATACAACAAGAAATAATGCAAGCAGAGACAACTTAACAAATGAAGAATTATAACATATACAAATTAATTCAATAAATAACACAAAAATAATTAAGATTATAAAATTAAAAGAAAAAATTTATGCAAACATCATAGAGAAAGTAAATATTTTTCAAAAAAATATTACTTAAAATATTTTCAATCCTACCGAATATATCAAAAACGCTAAATATATCATAAATTGCATAAATAATTGTACTGATATAATTAGTAATCAATATTTTGCCACTAGATATAGCTAATAATAATTATAACAATTAATAACGATTACAAACTAATAAAAATAATTAATAATTAATAAATCATATTAAGAAAATTGTATATTATTAAAATATTGAGTATCATCAATCAGAATTTATTTTAATTTTTGCTAGATTAAATTTGAATAGGAAATAATAGTAGTACATGTAAATTATTTTAATATTACTAAACTATAATTGAAAGAACAGTGATATTATTTTTTTTATCATTAAGATTTAAACGAAATGTTATTTAACTAATGTTTAATTACTTTTATACTTAACATTTTAGCAAAAATGAGCATTTTATGTAATTAATATTAGAAAAAGAAAATTTAATATTTTGTTTCAAAGAAGTCTAAAAACTATTTTTTTAAATACTGAAAACTTTATGTAACTTTATATTTTTGGGGCGATGGTAATAAAATAAAAGGGAACAATTTTATTTGATTAGGAAATAAGATATTTTTCGAGATATTGAATGAGCAAACAATGGCATACTAACATCCTGTGTTGACTACTGTTTAAAATGGTGCGATCGGTCACGAAGATTCAAATGTTATTCCCCAAATTTTTGTCCTATTGTATCATATAAATGGAAAATAAAAATAATAGTACAAGTACGGCTGCACGCGAGTCGACTTCAAAGAGGGGAGAATATGAAATAATTTTACATTCGCTGTTAGTTGCATAATGTATCGAAATTGTGTAAATTTCAATGCCGCGATGCGGATTGGGGTGGTTCCGAGGGGTGGAATACATTTCTATGGACACCGGTATTATTGTTTTGTTGTTGCTACGCAACTGGTCTGGTCCATATCGTACGAGGGAATAATATAATGATTATCGGAATTTCGGAAGTGGGTTGATATGATGGTGCGATGATTCAGGGGCGGCGAGGTGGGCGAGGGGTAACGACACGTGCTGTGTGTCGTTGTCCTTTCCCCCAGGATCCAGGCGGCAGCTGCCGGACACGCGTGTCTGCCTGGTATCTCCGTCTCACTTCGTCGCATGATGGTCCATGTATACGTCTGTCTGTCTGCTGCGGCGCGCTACTCTCCCGTTAGCATGCAAACACAACAAGCACCACCCCTCACGTTGCATCCCCCTATTGTATGGGCCGCATTTCGATGCACGTCCATCCACCGCACCACCCCTTAACGCGCCGAAAATTTCGATGCATGTGCCGAGGTACCAGACAGATGGTCCATACCTCTACATCCCTCTATGTGCCTATCAATTTATCCGTACGCGTTGCAATTCTCCGGCACAGGTATTGTTTAAGCCGCAGCGCAGATGTGCATCAGCACCTGAACCCTTTTCGCACCCCAATTCCATTCAGCGAAGAGAACAAAAATACGCATTTCCACTAATACAAATACCTATACATTTTTATCGTAACAATACCGAGGGTCAGTCGATTTGCAAATCCCAGTCGCTACCAGTTGCTGCCACCACTTCCCTACAAAACACAACTACTACTACTACTTATTTATTTATTGAATTTTAAAAAGATTTTATAACATTGATTGTAAAACATTTATGTTCTCAGCGTAAGGTGAACTAATGTACTAATGAAAATCAATTTAGCCTTTAGCAAATATATTATTAAAATTTTCCAAAAAATAAGATACAATTTGGTATTTCATATCATTTTTGTTTCATTTATATATTTTTTTAAATTAGTTAGTTTTTTTATGTATTTATCTTTCAGATTATTCATTTATTTCTTTTGCTTATTATTATCGCCGGATTGGGGGCCCAAGGCACTTAAATCTTAAAAGTATAATGGTCACACAACATTCTTAATTGGATACTCCTCCACCCCCATATATCATTTTTTTAATGGGTGTTTAAGGGCCCTGAAATTCCGTGAAGGATTTCTCGCAAATTTAGAAATATTTTTGCAAACTTAAATTCCAATTTAAATATATTTGATAAAAAAAAAATGATAGATGCCCGAATATTATTTTGCAAATTTAAAGTACCTTTTATTACAAGTATTTCTAATTAAAGACAGGCGAAAAGAGTATATTATTACGTTATTTTATGATTGATTTATTTTTTTAAATTTTAATTTTGATGCTTTTTTTTCTGAATTTCTGACCAATAAGTTATAATTATTATTATAACCAAAGGTTCTATTAATAAATCTTATTTATTATTTTTGATAATATTAATAAGAAAGACGAAAAGTGTAAAGTTGATTAATTATTCATTTATTTTTAAATTTGTATTTTGATGCTTTTTTTATGTCCAATAAATTATATTATATTATTCTTTTCATATTTTAAGTGGGTTACATTTATTTTATTTTAATAAGAAAATAATGCTGGGAATTAACTACATTGAATAGACCTTTGTATAAGTATTTTTTATGTATAAATTAAATTATAATTCTATTAAATTATTATACACAGTGCATAAATATTAGCAACATAACATAAAGAAAATATTATTATAATAATAGTGCAAGTAAAAATTGCATAAAATTTGTTAACTCTTAAAATAAAATAGATTTTAATAAAAAATAAAATTGATTTTCCAATAAATTGTATAAAGTATATAACTTAAAATAGTTCCATTACATTACATTTGTAGCAAAATAATATAAATATGATCGAAAAATAAACAATAAACATTAACAAAACAAAATATATATAAAATAATTATATTGTAGAAGAGAATTTCCTTTTACTAACTGAAATGTGTTTACATTTACTGATATTCAGTTACAATGCTAAAAAATAAATAAATTTTATTTAATTTTCATAAAATAAATATTAGTACTGTTTCTATAACTTAATGAAAATGATTAAAGATTAATTTATAAGTAAAGATTGAAAAAAAAATACTATTGGCATTTTTTTCAATGTTATTAACACACGTATACTGAATTAAAATGAATATTAGTTCTTATCGTTACTATCATAAATTATATTTGATACAAATAATTTAACTTAAATTATTTTAGTCGAAACTATATTTCAATGTTAATAAACTGTTACATTTTTCAGTTAACTATTTCTATATTTACTTCATAACATACAATTATAGGAAACAGCAAACAAATCAAACATAGTAATAATTCCAGTAAATTTATAATCTAAGCAGGAAATTACAAAAATTAGCCAATTCCATAATTTGAACAAAGTAATCTTTCTTTTAAATGGTAAAAAATGAATGTATGTTTTCTTAAGTTAGCAAGAAATTTTAAATAAATATTCAAAGATTCTTATAATAATTTATTAAATATTTCTATAGATAAATATCTTTAGAATAATTCAAAAAAAAATCACAACTGTCTGTATATAATTTAAACTCGAATGATTTTATAATATTACTATATCTACTACTTTTAATAATATGAAATAAAATTGTAAGTTTTAAAAATGTATCTGTATGTAAATAATAAATACTGATAAAATGATAATTCCAATAAATAAACAAAATTTGGCAAATTCTGTGATAGAAATTAGATTTTAAGAATGTCATAATAAAAAATGTGATTATTATCACAGTTTCAGCTATTGTAAATAGACTGAAAATCATTAATACTTAAATATATTTCAAATATATGTCGCCCAGAAAACCACGAAAAAAAGTAACATAATCAATCCAACCAGTTTCCTTGTGAAGAAAATATAATTTTTTTAATCAAGAAAATTTATTAAACAATATTTTAAAATTCTGCTTCGGCCATTATGTTAGTTTTGCTCTAGGAAGTAACCGTTTCGTAGAAATCGCTGCACGAATTGATTTCATGTCAAAATAATATAAAACTATCATTACATAAATCCTTTTTCAAACCAGTGTGACTATATAGAAATACAAATATAATCAGTTAAAAGTGTAATTAAAATTTTGTTAAAGGTACCAAAAACAACTACAAACACAAACAAATAAACTAGCTGAAGTTCTGCTAGTAAATCAAACTGTTGAAAGTTATGTGTGTCGCAAATATTTTTAATTTATATATATTTTCCAAAGAAGTTCGCAGTATTCTGAGCGTACATATCAAAATTAAAACATTATCATGATTTAAATTGAAGTTCTGTTAGTAAATCAAACCCAAACATAATATGCAGATCGGTTCTGTTGAATGTTATAAAAATAATTTATATAGTTTCCAAAGAAGTTCGAAGCAATTAAAACATTATCATGAGTTAAGCCGCGGAAGCTTATCTCAAGTGTAAAATTTATGTATAATTTATGTTATAAGATTATTATTTATTGATTAAAAAATAGGATTCGTGATGTAAATATTTGTTACTCAAGAAAATCGTATATTATAATATTTGAGAAATCAGAGACAGTACATATAATAAATACAAGAAACAGCATGAATTTCAGTTTCCGGCATTTTAAATTAGCATTTGTTAATGCAGCGAGATTCAATATGCTTGTGTACACTTTAATGAACGATCTATAAATGAGGATAACCAATATTTCCTTATTTCTATTTAGAGGAAGAGATGCCGCGGGCAGCACCATCTTCGACATTCGAGATGCGAAACTCGGCATTCGTTTGCTCGTTTTTGCTAACGCGAAAGTAAGTAATCGATGTCTTCAGACGACGTCTTTGGGACTCGAATTAATGCGAAGGGAAATTTCATCCAAACGAGGAAACTCCTTTAGAAAATTTCTCACGCGGTTTCTCTTTAATCTGCCCATATAATTAACACCGATAAATGCGTAACTTTTTTTTATCCTTCCCGCTTCTCTAATTGATTTTTGCCATTTAATGTGTCTACGTTACTTGATTTAATGGCGATGATGATTCGTTTCCAATTCAGATACTTAACGCAATGTAAACATATCAATCATGAAGCAATAAATATGTTAAGCTTTATTTATTTGAAGAAATCATCGAGTGAATTAATTTATTATTATTTAACGCAATCATCAAAACAATTCAACTTTTCAAGAGAAATATTACAAACAAAAATTTCTTCCAGTATAAATTCCGTCGAAGCATCTTTATTTAGAAAATTCAGAAAGTCTTAAGTTTTAATAACAATTTTAGGAAAGCAGTAACCAGTAGTGAACTTTTTAGTTAACAACAATTAACGATAATTCAAATTCTTTTAACCAATGGAAAATATAATATTTGTTTAAGTTATTAATTTTAGGAAAGTAGTAACCAAAAATTTACACAAATTTTGGTTAAGAATATAGAAATATTACAATATAATAAATTAACTGTGAAATTGCAGTAATGTAGCTTTAGCTGATGTTATGTAAATTCTGAATATTGATTGCTAACAGTGAATAAAAGTACTGCAAATTTCCTGTTTAATGAATAAATTAGCCATTAAATTGTAAATTGTTATTTTACTTGCTACTTAAAATGATTTAAGTATATTTGATTTAGGTAAAGTAAAATCAAATAGAATATATAGGTAGAACGATGTTTACAGATGTAAATAAATTAATGTAGACTGAAAACTAAAGTAAACTGAACAAACTTAAGCAATCTGAAGTAAGCTAATGTAAACTACAGCAAACTGAAGCAATATGATGGAAATTAAAGCAAATTTAAAATAAAAAGAAACTGAAGAAAAAAGAAGTAAAATAAACTCAAAATAAATTTAAGTAAATTAAAGTTATGAAGCAATTTAAAGAAAAATAAAGAAAAGTTGAAGCAAATTTAAGCAAAATAAAGCAAGAAATCTAATGCAGATTAAAGGAAAGTGAAGAAAACTGATTGATTGAAATTATTTAATGTATACTGCAGAAGTTCCCAATCTTTTTCGGTTTGCAGTTTTGCGTTTGGAAAAAAAAATAATGAAAGACTCGAAAGTTGCTAGTCTTGGAATTTTGTCAGCATACACGATTGTTGGCGCAAAAATTCGAGAATTGGCGCAAACTTTGGGAATCACTGGTATACTGAAATTAAATTAAAGAAATGTTATCCAATTTTAAAAAATCTGATGTAAAAAATCTGATATTATAAATGCACTTCTCATTAAGATTATATTAGAATCAATTAGATTATATTAGTTTCTATACAATAGAAAAAAACGGTTTGTAATTTCATAACTAGTTCAATAATCTTGAATTTGTTAAGGCTTCAATTCTACAATAAGATGCACTTTTTTAAGTAGAGAAATTGACTTAGAATTGAAGTGCATCTTATAGTTTATTCTATAATAATACGAAGGTAGTTTGAAAAGTTTTGAAATCGGAAGGGATAAAACCAAGTCTTTTTTCACGATTGTTTTCATCCATTTGATCCAAAAGATTTATATAATATTCTGAGTTAATTATTTTACTTTTCTCAAGATAATCTATGAACAAAATTCCAAAAAAATTGTGCCGCTTTCAATACTTTGCATATTTTCTGCATATAAATGTTCTGAAAATACTATAGTTTTTGTTATTTCGTGCAAGAAGATTGAATGTCTAAATTTGTGGTTTGGTTGTTTGCTGAAAATATGTGCGAGCTTGGGGTCACGATGCGAAAGACCCTCGTTTCTCCCGCCTGGCTTTTGAGCGCAAAATAGAACTGCGAATAAGAGGGGGAGGAGGAGGAGAGGGTGTCATGAAGAGATGTAATAATAGAAACTATCTCTGGGCGCGTTCGTAACCCAAGGCGGACCCAAATAAAAAGGAAGCAAACAACAAGAAGGGCACGAGACATGCAGATGCGTAGGAAGTCGCTCGAATGTAATAATAATTATCATAATGGAAATAACTCGAAGCCGCGCATCGCATCACAAAAGCTTTCTTCGAATAAGGGCATTTCACTCGAACAGGATGTTAAACGCGGCGATTACGATCTTCCATGATGATGAAGACTCGCTCGTTCTTCGTTATTATTAAAGTGGATGAATGTACGGTAATTAAGTTTAATTTCGGGTGGAGGGCGAAGAGCGCCCACGACAGGAAGTGCACGTAATTCGTGAATAAAAGAGACCAATTAAAAGACGAGCGACGACGTGGCATACCCGATCCGCGATTTGCATTTCTCGGAGGATAGTTTCTAAAGATAGTCAGACGCCACGGCTGCTG
Source organism: Nicrophorus investigator (assembly GCA_963457615.1). Taxonomy (NCBI): domain Eukaryota; kingdom Metazoa; phylum Arthropoda; class Insecta; order Coleoptera; family Silphidae; genus Nicrophorus; species Nicrophorus investigator. The sequence continues at coordinate 16,735,273 of OY735143.1, forward strand.
CCGCCGCCACCGCCTTCATTTCAACATCCATATCCGCTTTTAGCACCTAAAACCGTGCCGGAACTGAAATAACACATATATAAAACACACACACTTTGCCAACCCTGCAACAGGCTTACCTCACGTTTCACTTAATTACAAACAATGCAAAAGGTGCGGGAAATGTGGCATAAGCTTAGGGCTATTAATAGTTAGTGCGCTTGTGGCATTGACTTCCAGCCAGTTAGCATTGTCGGGGATTGTTGAAACGAAACTCGCACTCAAAAAAAAAGAGCACACTCACACAAATAAAAACAAGCATCTCGTTGCAATACAGTTTATTTATACTTTATGATGCTTAGTCTGAATATGAGCGAGTGTGAAAAGATTCTCGAAATAAATACTGTTGTCAGATTTGCTTCATAATTATCACAAATGAAATTATCTATAATTAAGTAATAACATTATTTTAATAAAGACTAATCTTCTCAAAATTTTCACTTATCTTTGACTTATTCAATATTATTTTTTTTATGAAAAATCGTCATCTTTCAACAATTCATATTTTTTTTTAAATTACACAATACATTATTAATAATAAGACATGAGATCATAAACATCCACTAAAAATATTTTTCTACATTATCATAGTGGTTTTATAAAATTTTGGTGATAAAATTGTGTTTTAGATCATTTACTATTTCTTGTGTTTTTTATGACAGCATTTAATATATTGAAATGAAAAAGTGTCATTTATGTTAACTTTTTATTTCTCAAATATTCAATAGATTTTTGCGACGTCTTGTCATTTAATTTTTTACTATTTTAATAGATTTTTATTAATTTTAAATTATTAAATTGTCTTAAAATAAAATAATTCTTTATTTTTTCTATTCCCATTTTATATCAATCTTCTACTATTTACTGTTCTATAATAATACCATTTTATAAATTTTGCGTATTAAAAGTATTAGCCAAAATATGAAGATAAATTACACTTAAAGTAAAGTTTTAGAATCATTATCTCCTTCAAGGATAAATAATTTTAGAGGAATTTTGGGTTAGTTTAAATAATCATGAATATTCAATAAAATTTTGTGAATTTGGTTTAGTTTAATAATTAATGAGAATTGTCAGGATTTTGTGCCTCAAATCAGGAAAATTCAATAGATTTTATTAATGGATTTTATTAAATTTTCTTAAAATAAAATAAATCTTCATTTTTTACATTCCCATATTTTCAATCGCGCTTTATATCAGTTATACTTCTATTATTTACTGTTCTATAACTCCATTTTATATATTTTGAGCATTAAAAGTGTTGGCCATAAAATGAAGATAAATTACACTTAAAGTAAAGTTTTATAATCATTATCCACCAAGGATAAATAATTTTAGAGGAAATTTGGGTTAGTTTAAATAATCATGAATATTCAATGAGAATACTAGGAGATTGATAGAATTTTGTGCCTCAAATCAGGAAAATTCAATAGATTTTTATTACGTCTTCACATTCAATTAAAAAAAACGTTTTTACTATTAAATCATGTAGTAAAATTTGAATAGATTTTCATGGATTTTATTAATTTTAAATTATAAAATTTTCTTAAAATAAAATAAATCCATTTCCATTCCCATATTTTCAATCGACTTTATATAAATCTTCTAATATTTACTGTTCTATAATTCCATTTTATAAATTTTTAGCATTAAAAGTTTTGGCCATAAAATGAAGATAAATTACACATAAAGTAAAGTTTTGGAACTTTATCCTCTGAAGATAAATTATTTTAGCGGGAATTTGATTTGAAATAATAACAAATTAAATGACGTTATCAAGATTTCATCAGCAATATTCAATAGATTTTGTAAAATTTTAATAGATTTTCAAGGATTTTATAAATTTTAAATTACAATCAGTTAAACTTCTACTATGTATTTTTCTATAATTTATTTTTATATATTCTTAACATTCAAAATGTTGGCCATAAAATAAAGATAAATTACAATTAAAGTAAAGTTTTAGAAACTTTATTCTCCGAGGATAAACATTGAATCATTTAGTAAAATTTGAATAGATTTTCAAACGATAAAATTTTCTTAATATAGAATAAAACTTTATTTATCAATTCCCGTATTGTCAATCAACTTTACAACAAACTTCTACTATTTTCTGTTCTATAATTTCATTTTATACATATTGAGTATTAAAAGTAGGCCAGAAAATTACACTTAATGTAAAGTATTAGAACTTTATCCTTTGAGGATAAATTATTTTAGCTGAGGTTTGGTTTAGTTTAATAATTAATGACAAAAGAAGCAGATTAAATGACGTTATCAAGATTTCGTCGGGAATATTCAATAGATTTTGCGACGTCTTCTCATTCAATTAAAAAAAACTTTACTATTGAATCATTTCGTAAAATTGTATATCAGTCAAACTTCTACTATATACTTACTTTTTTAATTTTATAAATTCTGAACTTTAAAAGTGTTAACCATAAAATTAAGATAAATTACACTTAAACAAAACTTTTAAAATTGTATCCTTCGAGGACAAATAATTTTAACGGAAAGTTGGTTTAATTTAATAATTAATGATAAAACCAGCAGATTAAATGACGTTCTCGAGGATTTAATGCCTCAAATCATGAATATTCAATAATATTTTGCGAATTTGGTTTAATTTAATAATAAATGAGATTGTCAGGATTTTATACATCAAATCAGGAAAATTCAATAGATTTTAGTAATAGAATCATTTAGTAAAATTTTAATAGATTTTCAACGATTTTATTAATTTTAAATTATTAAATTTTCTTAATATATAAAATGCTTTAAAAAAAATATTGTCAATCAAATTTCTACTATTTCCTGTTCTATAATTCCATTTTATAAATGTTGAGTATTAAAAGTGTTGGCTTAAACTAATTTATCTTCCGAGGATAAATGATTTTAGCGGAAGTTTGGTTTAGTTTAATAATTAATGATAAAACAAGCAGATTATCAGGATTTTATGCCTCAAATCAGGACAATCTTAAATAATGTCTTAACAACCCTAAAAATATAATAAGTTTATAACGAATTATATTGTTTTCTTGTATTCGATTTGCTCGTTCCGTCGATTAATTGACGATCACGTATCGACATTAGTTATCCGACGACGTCTACATTCTAAGCGTCGGACCAGAAAACGTCTGGAAATCAAATAAAAATCAATTATTCAAAAACCTAATTTGCCGTGTGCCTGGCCTCCTAATGGCCGGAATGAACACGAATCCGCGCAGGAATATCAATTAGCAAAGCAGGCACCTCTCGAGAGAAAACATAGTTTCGGGTATTTCCAAAATAAAAAACAACCGACCGCAAATAATAAATTTTAAAGGAAAAAAAAAAACAACTAAAAAAGAAAATAAAGTGTGGATTACATTTGAGACGCCCGCAGAGCACGCCCACGCCTGTGCTTGTGGATGTTTCACACTTGAGATTGGGTCTGATTATAATGAATTAAGGGGTCGACCGGGAGGTCACCCTCTTCTGAGGATCTTCTCGTCGTGCACCACACGCGACGCTCTGTAACCTTTACCGCCCGACAATCGAGCGAATTGAATAATTGGACCTCCACAATTGTCAAAACTACTTACGAAACGAACGTGACCGGACTTCATTCATTCGGACTCCGTTCTGATTCACTTTTGTAACACTGGAAAGTTGGATTGATGGCGTTTATTTTGCCATCCTATTACATATGAATTTTAATTTTTAGTCACAATAACTTTTAAACACATTAAACTTTCGACAATACTTATTATTCATTAACAAAAAACGAACTAAACTAATATAATTTAATCTATAAAAATATAAAAAAATAGAACGAAATTATAGTTATTATTATAAAGTAAAATTATAATTGAAGACAAAAACTAAATTAAATAAAAAGAAAATAAATTGAAGTAAATAAAATTAATAATTAAAGTTTGATTACAGGAAAAATAAAGTAACTAATAAAAAATTAGTTTAAATTAGTTCAAGTAAATTGAATTATAACAAACAAAAAGATGTAAATTTAAATTAAATTAATTTGTAATATTAATAAATAATTCATATAAATGAGCGAAAGTTTATTGCGTAACAAAGTATTCTAAATAATATTGTATTAAACAAGAATAAACTGAAAATAAACCAAAGTTCTTATAGTTTAAAATGAGTTAAAACCAAAACAAGAAAATGGTAAAATCAAACAATTAGATCTGAAATTCAGAAAACTATACTGAATTCTTGTAAAAAAATCAGTGCTATCGTTAGACAACAAACTATTATATTAATATATAAATCCATCCTCAAACCAGTGTGGTCATATGAAATACAATTGTGTGGTTCTAACATCAAAAAAAATTACAGCAATTCCAATAAAAAACATTACGTAAAATTACCGATAAATCCTAGTATGTCCAGAATATTGCTTTACGCAATGACTTACAGATAAATTTAATTTATTACAGAAAAAGTTAAAAGTGTAATTACAAACTTTTGTGAAAAGAATCAAGAAAAACTACAATCACATCCAAATAAACTAGCGGAAAATCAACTTGTAAATCAAACATAGACTTAAAAAAATCAAAATACTAGACTTATTACATAGATATAATGTTGAGTTATGATAGATTGTACATAAAATTAGAAGTTGTTAAATCAAAAATGTATCTAAACTAAAATAAATTAAATCCAAGAAAATCAATCAATCTGACAGTTATTTTACCAATTGAAAAAAAATCAGTCAAATAAAGTTAAAGTTACTAGAAGTATATCTAAAATATGAATTAGTTCTGGAATAAAACATATAGTAAATTAAAAAAATATTTATCCATTATAATGTGTAACCATTGTCTTTATACCCAAATATTTTGCTTTATTTGAATTTAAGTTAACATCTTCGTGAACTAAATTATTTATATAAGTTAAAAACAAGGTATTTTTTACGATTTGATACAACATAATTGTATAATATTTTGAATTAATTATTTTACTCTTCTCAAGATAATTTATTAACATAATTCCCCTTACTTCCCAAAAAAAATAATACCACAACCTTGTGCACTTTCAAAACTTTTCACACTTCATACCTCATAGATATAACAATTAATAATATTTTGTACAAAAATATATTACAAACTTTTCCTTCTACTAAGAGTTATATGACTAATAATATTAACTTATATTGGAACAATTATACCAAAATAATATAACTCACTCGCAATATCAGTCCTTGACCAAAAGGATTACAGCCAAACAAGAAAATTAAATATATAATTTTAAATATAAATATAAAAAAAAATATATAAAAAACAATAAATTTTTATAAATCCAATCATTTTTTATTGTAAAAAAAAATCAATATTTAATTATATTTAAATTATATTGTGTAATTTAGAATGTATTAATTACTTTATAATAACTATTAGGGCGTAAAGACTGCGGTCAATAACCCTTTTTATGTATGTAGGAATATATATGAAATAAATTATGTTTATTATTTGCCGCAGTATTTCCGCGCTTAATTAATTAATTAATTAATTAATTAAATATTGAAAATAACCGTATTTAAAAAAATAATTATGCTAATTATATAATCTGTACTATTACTAAATTCCCTATAAATATCATCTAAAATGTACAATTATAAATCCACAGTGCGCACTATGACATAAGCTATAAAGTATGCTTACAAGCAGGTGAAGCAAAGATTAATACGATTGAAAAAACTTTTTAAGTAAGGAACGCTCGTATACATAAATCCATATTTTATTTCCTTATTTATTTGAATTTTCATTGAGCATATGTTTCCTCTTAATTGGTGTAACTTAAAAAATTGAAAATGAAAAATGGTTACCGAGTAATTCGAATGTAATTATTTTCGGATATATCGTTATATCAGCAAATAACTAAAGCGCGATCGCTGAATGAAACTAGCCTGCCAAACAGTTTACACGTCTGCAAATAGTCGATTCGCAGTCGTCGAATTGCAGAACTTTTCCAACTGCCGCTACCGTCGCCCATGTGGTAACACAATGATTGCAATATTGCAAGATAAATGTTTTATTAGCCTTCCCTTCCCCCGGTCCGCGTTACTAAACATCTTCAATGTTATATAGGTCACCGCCGTTGATGTTTCCTCAGGCCTGCCTCCTCTGCGCGAGCAGTGGAAAAATAAATAAAAGTAGGCAATCTCCTTCCACGCTTCCTACGTTTTTAGTTAAAAGAGAAATACTGAACTAATAGTATGAAGACGAAGTAGAAGTATACGTCTATTTTTTTTTTATTGTTGTTGTTGCTGTAGTTGTTTGTAATTTATTGCATGCCAATGGGTCGGATTAAATAACGCGGAACGATCACTTTCTAAAGAAGACTCTCTCGATGTTTTAATTAATTCCAATACGAAAAAGGAATAAACACGAGTTCCTTACATAGACTTGAAAAAGTATGCGGAGACGCGTAGAAATGACTGCAGGCGTTATATCTTATACATGTAATTATCGTTTAGTCAATATAATTTTGCATATAAGAAAGCAATTATGAAAGAGTGTAATAATTATTAAAAATTACTATTTTTCCTGTAATTTCAGTTTTTAAATTTCAAAGTCATAGTTAATTCGTTTCTAAATTTCATTAATTATAATAGTTTTAATATGTATAAATATAATATTGAGGGCAGAAAGACTTATGATCAATAGCCCTTTGCAGTAGTGTAATTTAATTTAATTTTATTTTTGTTATTATTTTTTGTAATTTATTGCCGCAATAAATATTATTATAATTATAATATTAATGTGAATTTTTGCACAATTATACGAAAATAATGATGAAATCATAATTTGCTTCTCCAAATGGAAGTTTGTTTGTAGAGTTTCATTGAAATCTTTAATTATATAATAAAGATCTTTTTGATAATTGATAAACCTATCGTAACAAAATTGATTGAATTTTTTTATTTAATAATATGCAAACATAATTAAAATAAAAAAAAGTGAATCTCGTTCAATTTCGATCAATTATATTTGGATTTTGTTTTAAAAACTATAAAATCCACACGAAATTGATCTCTTATAAGAATAATTGTTTAAACTACAGAAAAAATCGGAATATAAAATCAATTTTCAAACATATGGATTTGCCAAATTTTGGATTTTGCTCTAAAATTAATGATTACAGCAGATATGTAAATCGATATTTTGAAAATTTGAACTATGAACTATATGTTATTGAAAATTGCAAATCAAAATAATTAAAAGAATTTATAAATATTTAAAAAGATATTCCGTCTTAAATTATAAAAGCCACACGAAATTGATCTCTTGCAAGAATAAATGTTTTAACTACAAAAAAAAATCTGAATATAAAATTAATTTTCAAACATGTGCTCTAAAATTAATGTAAATCGATATTTTGAAAATTTAAACTAAGAACTATATGTTATTAAAAATTGCAGATCAGATTCAACTCTACACTAAAAATAATTTATAAATGTTGCTGACAAAATATTAAAAAAATTAGATATCCTTATCTTAAATTATAAAAGCCACACGAAATTGATCTCTTATAAGAATAATTGTTTAAACTACTTAAAAGAATTCGGAATATAAAACCAATTTTCAAATATGTGGATTTGCCAAATTTTTGAATTACAAAGCCATTCGTAAAAAAATAGGTCAGATTATCAAATATTACCAACCCATTATTTTTAGATTATCCTAGTTCTTACTTCTTTGAGGCAGAATTTAGTCAAGTTGATAATTTACTACGAAAAACTATATATATTATTTAACATTATTGTGAATTATTTTTACACCTTTAATTTTTAATTCTATAAATATTATTATTATTTATGTGATCCAATCTCTGTAATTAATGGTTCTCTTTAATTTAATTATTATATATTATTGTTAATTTATATCGGCTGAAATACTGAAAAAAAAAATGTTATCTACTACTATTTATGTGATTAATATTTATGTTACATTAAAATAATTATTATATATTATTATTATTTATTTAATAAAAAAGCGATATTTGTGAATGATAATACACAAAATTTAGAAAACTTGTGTTATGTTCAATGATCTGGCCAAAAAAAATAAGCGAATATATATTAAATATAACACCTCACTCAATAAGTTTGTAGGATAACATATAAATAGCGCCACTATCGACAAATCCATATGATTTTTTAGGAAGTACCAACCTTCAAATGACGCCTGTCAACATTTCATGGCAATCTGACGTTTAGTTCACAAGTTACAGTGGTTTTAGTGACGCTACATTTGTAATTTTCAAAACAATGAATTTCAGTAAACCACTTCTTTACCATTTGTCTCGACGGAGAACACTTATCAAGCCATTTCTTTGCTTATACGGTATTTTTCCCATCAAAAAGCAATATCAACAAATTTATCAAATTCAGATTTTTCCATTGTTTTGAAAATTACAAAAATAACGTCACTAAAACCACTGACCTTTGTTTTTAATAACACTCAATAAATATATATTAAAATTGTATTTTTTAGTATCTGACGTCCAGTTATTGCATAAAACATGATAATATGCAATAAGATAAAATTTATGTTGAAAAATACTGCTGTAGAATCAACTTAATAATAATAACATATTAATTATAAATGACAAGTTTAGGTGAGTGTAGTGAATATGATGTTACTAATAATTATTTTTGGTACAATACTCAGATTATTTTTTTGCACATAATTTAATAGAGTCAATGCTAATAAACAAATAAAAAACGTGTTACATTATGAGTCAGCTCATAAACGGGAATTGTAAATTATTTTGTTTAATTTCCAATTGATTTGCAATAGTATAAAGCTGGTTTGTCCAAACCGCGGACTGCATGCAGCCTAAAACTGCTTTGAACGCGTCCCAACATAAACCTCGTAAACTTTATGAGATTACAACTACAAATACAATTTCAACATGCTATTTATTAATTTATGGCCCAATCCAAGAAAGTTCACCTTTCGACTACGTATAAAGTATGAAATAAAAAATATTTTATTTAGTTGGACTTAATGCAAATGTTTGAAACTATTGGAATTTATTAATAATTATTAAATAAAAATTGTGAAAATATGAAAGAAAAAATATAGACAAAATTAATATAAAACTTTAGTTATTTTGTATTAAATAAATCATGGTACAAACAAAATATGAACTTATACAGTTAGGAAAATTTATAATAAACAAATGGGGATGAAGTTTGGAAACTTCTGGTCTAGTCGATGTTTATGAAACAGATTTGCTTTTTTCTTTTCGTTTATGAGAAATAAATCACCTAAACTGAAATATTTTTTTTATGGAAATGCCAACATCGTATTTAATATTTTGTGCTCATTTATAGAGAGAAAAAAGCGAATTATACGGATTCTATTTTAGTACAGTACAGCTTTTTTTGTTGATCATTCAATTGCGGCAGTCACGGAAACATAAAATAAAAGTCTAATGACTGTTTTTGTTGGAAATCAAGGATCAATCAGGCACGTTTAATGCTCCATTGAATGCCAAGCCAACGCACTTTTATAATAAACTGTTTTTGTTGCCGAACAATTGAAAGTCGAGCGAAACGGTGAAATCCAAAAATTAAGGGGAAGAAGTACATTCGAAAAGAAGACGAACCAACGAACAGAATGGAACAATATTCAGCGCACGATTTGAATGGTATTTATATTTTTTTTGTAAATAAAGTAAATACATTATTCAAACTAGTTGACTCGGGGGGAGGAGACTTCGTTCCCGGTAAGATTTAAATCTAAAATATCTTGCATTCTATTCACCTCCAAGAAAAATAAAGAGAATAACTACTCCGGACATATTATAACATTTTTTTTCATGAATGCATTCGGTTAAAAATAAATGGAAATTAGTTGAATTTATACGATTGTCGATTTAATCAATTAAATCCTAAAAACAGTGCTCTGTTAACAAAGCGGGTTGCCATGGTAATCAGCTAATTTATATGCCTACCCTGTAGGCGGTAACCATGGTGACCTTTCGGATCTGCCCTTTCGCACGAGCCAAATCAAATGGTCCCACGCTGAAATAGAAATCGATAGATTCGTATACATTCGTTATTATTACATTTTGCATGTAATTTAACAATTTCACCCAACGAAAAGTTAAGAATTTGTTGATAATCAAATATAGCAGAATGGAGAAAGCTATCAGTTTTATGAGAGAAATTAATTCCAAAGATAATGAATTTAGACATTTTACAAATTCCACAGTTCATCTAAAATCATCACGATTTTTAATACTATCATTAATTTCTTATTAAATGTAGAAAATATTTACAGCATTGTCGATTGTGACTAAAAATAACCTTGTTAATATTTCTTTGATTTAGAAGATATAATAATTTTCATACAAAATAACTTGATTACAAATTACATATAATTTGATGATAATCTTCAAGTAGACCTCGCACAGTGCGGATTCACTACAGTCTTATTTGAAAATTTCAAAGCAAATATATTTTACTTGACAAAATAAAAATAAGTACACAAAATTATATTTCTTTATACAATAATTGTTTATTTTTATACGGTTTTAAAGGTATCGATTAGTCCAGTTTCGAACAGCACTAAAGAGGTATTTCTGCAGTTTGAACAGTTTGTGATGTTTTTTTAAAGTCCTCGGTTAGTCCGGTTTCAAACAGGTCACTAAAGTTTTGCTAAAGTTTCAATAAAAATATTGCTTTGAACAAGAAATGTTGTCGACAAAAACAAATTAAAATAGGACAAATACGAGGACACTTTGAAAAGTTTTGAAAGCGAAAAGGAAAAAAAAAACAAGGACTTTTTTCACAAATTTTGCCATCCAATTGATCCAACAGACTTGTAGAATATTCTGAATTAATTCTTTTACCTTTCTCAAGATAATCTTTTAATAAAATTTCCTTTGCATTAAAAAAAAACTGATGTCAGAAAATTGTATCGCTTTTAAAAATTTCCATAACAAATATTCAATTACATATGTAATATGTAATCAAAGAGCATATTCAAATTGAAAAACTAAATAACATATATCTGGATTAAAGTGGTTAATCCGGTTTCCCAAAAAAAAATAAATTGTTTTATAACGAAAATATTGCCACAAAAAACTATTGGATATGAGAATACACTTATATTATTAAAAGTGATATAAAAACGAAAATTAAATATGTTTCTATTAATTTAACAAAACTTGCATTAAAGAAGAACAAACTGTTGAAGCATTAAAGTCAATTGAGAATACTGCAGAAATTAACGATAAAATTAACTATAACTACAAAACAGCTATTAAAACGATTGGATAAATAATTCTAAATTGTTTAACACGCGTGGTGCAAATTGGCAAAAAATATTTTTATGTGGAAATAGCTATAAAAACCATTATTCATATTTTATTTTTAGTAAATGACACATATGCTCGTTTTGAGTAGACATCATTCTAGTATTATATTTTTTACTATTTGTAAACGAATATTGGTTCCAAACATTATCGATTTGTAAATAATATTTTGTAAAGTGAAATTATATATTTGTATTTAAATGAAAAAAATTATATTTTGTAACAGGGGAGATCAACGAGTCAATCGTAAATCTTTGAAAAAAATGATTATTTCGAAAGTAAATAAGAAAATTTAATCCATTCGAACCTTGTTATTAGTTTAATAGAAGCTATTTTATTTGAGGCACAAAATGCTAATTGATTCAAGATCTTAAAGTTACAAATAGTCTATAAATAAACCATTAGTAAATAACGCTATTTGAGTTAGCATAAAGTGTTGTAATTATTTCCATAGAAACATATGTTTAGTAGGGTGCAATGTTAAATGCAAATGAAACGGATCCTCTTTGCGGTTAGTGTCTTTCTATTATTATAGTGTTTGCCGTTTCTAAATGGTTGCTGATCCCAGAGATAACCTTTCGAGTGAGACAGGCTCGCATCTTCGGCTCTCCGAGAGAGTGTGTGTGTCTGGCGTAAACACAGCGTCTATTTACCATCAAAGACTAAACATAAACATTTGCGCGTGTTTTGCTTCGGAAAGGGAGCCATCGAAGAAGGAGACGAGAAGGCAAAGAAAAAAATAATGGAATTATGCAATTGACGATTTATGTATTCCGTGCGGGAGGCAAAGCAACGTGTGTGAGCGGTTTCGCTGAATCTCTCACACTTTCATCATCATCAATGATCATCATCGACTTCTTCTCTACCTCCAGGCGCCCCCCACGCACTCACAATCCACGCAATGTTTATTACTTTGCTATATTTAAATGTGAAAGTATTTTTAAATAGCGAAAGGTGAATCGGCTGCGTTATTTATCAACATTCCTGACCTCTGACATTAGATAATGAGAGGGGCAAAATACCAATATGCAAGATGCCTTCGTCTCGGCGCGCTTCCTCTCACCCACGGCCCGACAAACACCACAAAAACAAATCAATTTGCTAATTCGGTTGTCTAACCTAGAAAAAGGTTTTCGCAAAATGTCACAGGTATTATTGTCTTCGATGAAGAGTAATAAATAAACACGTTTAAGAGCTAACAAAATAATATGATATAAATATGATATATGAAGCAGTACCTGGCATGCCGCTCGTCCTTTGCCCCATTACAAAACAAGACCACATCAATTGTTAAAAACCATGTTCAATCTTCGCTCCGCACTTTAGTAATAGGCATACGCAAGTCTGCAACTCAAAATATCTGGATGTCCCACCTCGCGCTCTCGCATCGCTCCTGCATGTATGATTGTTATGCTACAACTAACGTTTATACAATCTTAAAACAACAACATCAACAAAAAGACAACAACTGTCGGACCGATAAAACTCTCTATATATATATATTATATCTATCTTTCTCTCTTTCGCTCTCAATGGACGTCGCGGATATCTTCTGCTAGTATCATCGATGCCACGCCGAGCACTGAACTATCCGCAGACCAAATCCGCCGATAAAAACCGCTCAAATTTATCAGCGTTTTTCAACATTATTGGTACCATCATCATCATTTTGACAGATCTACTCTCGGAACAGACACGAAGTTGTAACCAGTTCCCACGCTTCTTCTTCAACACCAAATGCCATCACCTTCAAATCCGTCTCATCCCATCTACGAATACACAAATTCACTTAAGAACTTTTAATTGATTCATTTCCAAAATTTTATCTAAATTCAACTAACCATATTCCATATATACATACTAAGATGATATCTATCAATAGCTAATTTATCAAAACCTTAAATTTCAAACCAAAATCAACAAATGCATCAATCAGTTTTCTTAAACTTCATCAATATATCACTCTAATTTTGTTGCACCTACATCAATTATAGAACTGTGATATATGCAACCGCACATACTTTATATTTTGTACTTACAAATTAATTAAAACTATAATAGTACATTTAAAATGAACTATATTCAATAATTGAGAGAATCTTATTGGAAATATCGATGTATCTTTTAAGATTTATGGTGTATAATAAGTTGCATACAGTGGAAAGGTATATGTTAAATCTACCAGAGGCCGCCTTCTGACGATATTCTAAAATATTTAAAAAAAGGCGCGTAAATATTTCGGAAAGATTCGGAATGTTAAACCGAAACATAAATAAGCAAACACTTAAACCACTTAAGAATTGCTTTTTGGAGAAAATGCAATGAAGTTTTTATTCTTCAAAATAACCATTCGAATGGTTTCATTTCTATTACAGTGGGTGTTCTAATATCATAACACTGATTTAAGTATTGGACGCATTTTAGATGTAAGTACAAAGTTCTAAAATTATTGTCAAAATCACCAATGATAGTCTGTCTATTGTATGTTTTGATAAGAATAAGAAGTCTTTTTTTTATAATTAAATAATACTGAATAAATTTTGACAAACTTGTTTAACAATCATTAAAATTATGATATGTTGTATAATAATAATATTTATTGCAGCAAAAAATCACAAAAAAATTTTTTTACAAAAAAGAACAATGAAATTCTACTGCTCCAAAAAGCTATTGACCATAAGTCTTTCTGTCCATATTGTATAATTACTTATTTTATTAATTACAAATGAATGTTTCCAATCATTAAATGTTAATTTTGCAATAATAAACGAATTGATAACGATGATTATATGTTAATCTTATGAAAACATATTTTCATTAGATTAATGTTAAGTGCTAAATATGCAAGTGCACTCAAGTTGATTTAAGGTTTAATTGGATTTAGTTCAAGGCTATTTGTTTGAATTCGTTGGTTACTTGAAACGATTTCACAAGAACTTTCTTTGTCATGCATACTAAACATTTTGTTACATTTATTTTTACTATTGATCGACCAGTAAATTAACATATGTTGTTTTTGAATAAGAATTTGTGTTAGAATGTTGCAATTTACAACTAATTTATTTAAAATAGATGTAGCAGTCTAATATATTGTTACTAATTTAGTGATATTGAATAATCGAATCTTACGTTAACTATTACTAGTTTACAGTTTCATAACTAGGGCATGACGTAAAATATACATTTTCACTATTTTGTCAAGCCCTCGTTACGACTTTGGCAGTTTAATAAAATCAACATAAGGTTTCTACAATCAGCAATTAATATATTACATGTAGCAGTAAATTAAATTTGTCGAGCATTCTATAATCATCGATGCTTATAACAAAATGCTTTTCATTAATTTTCAATATTCCGGGTTTTATTAAAATTTTAGAGAGTTGACATTTTCCGCCACTTCCGGTTAGGTACTACCACATTCGGCAAAATTTTAGCAAAATAATTGCATCGGCCGGGAATCGAACCCGGGCCGCCCGCGTGGCAGGCGAGCATTCTACCACTGAACCACCGATGCTTGTGTGAGTCATAATTAAGGCATTTTCCGCCACTTCCGGTTTGGTACTACCATAATCGGAAAGATTTTAGCAAAACAATTGCATCGGCCGGGAATCGAACCCGGGCCGCCCGCGTGGCAGGCGAGCATTCTACCACTGAACCACCGATGCTTGTATGAATCATCATTTTGGTATTTTTCGCCACTTCCGGTTTGGTACTACCATAATCGGAAAGATTTTAGCAAAACAATTGCATCGGCCGGGAATCGAACCCGGGCCGCCCGCGTGGCAGGCGAGCATTCTACCACTGAACCACCGATGCTTATATGAATCATAATTTTGGTATTTTCCGCCACTTCCGGTTTGGTACTACCATAATTAGCAAGATTTTAGCAAAAGAATTGCATCGGCCGGGAATCGAACCCGGGCCGCCCGCGTGGCAGGCGAGCATTCTACCACTGAACCACCGATGCTTGTGTGAGTCATAATTAAGGCATTTTCCGCCACTTCCTGTTTGGTACTACCATAATCGGAAAGATTTTAGCAAAACAATTGCATCGGCCGGGAATCGAACCCGGGCCGCCCGCGTGGCAGGCGAGCATTCTACCACTGAACCACCGATGCTTATGGAAGTCTTTAATTTGATATATTTAGCCACTTATAGGGTATTACCTTAAACAATAAGATTTCAACGTTATACTTGGATCACATTGGAATCAAGCATTTTTTGATAGGTATGTGGGGTCATAAACAAATCCCTTTCCTGAAAAATTCCATATACTGATAAGGAATAACGGTACCATCTCTCTAGAGTATATAAGGGATGAACCCAGGTATATTTTCTCTTATTTCTCTCTGATTCACCGCTCATATACTCGCTCATTTACTTGGCTCATTTGCCTCGGGCTTGATCCTAGTAAGGTACTTTATAATTGTAAGTGTTTGTCCATATTGTTCCACTTGTTATATCCGAATAAAGATACCTTCACCACCGCCAAAGGTACTTCAAAATAAATAGGTTTTCTTTTACTCAGATCTTCTGCTGTCCTTTAGTGTAGTAGTTTAAGAGAAGATCTGCGTAGGTTATATCCTCGGTTCATTAAATTGTATGGATTGTAGATCGAAAAAATGGGAATGGATTTTTTCAGCATCTTCGTCCAGAGATTTTCAATATTTTTTCATGTATACGTATGTGATGTGCGTAGCTAATTAGTGATTTCCAATTGCATTATCCGTTATCTTATGCTCTCTCATTGTTTCAGTCATCTTAGAGATTTAGTTAAACACTCGATGGACATGCTTTTCAAGTTCATATTGGGTGGTTACGTGGATGTACAGATAGATTTGCAGTGCATGAGCAAACTTGTGAATTCATCAAAAACCATATCGATTACCACAATTATTATAGTTTTGAATGATTTGTAATGTTTATAATTAAAATAATGTGAACGTTTCTGATAGAATAATTACCGACATCTCAGAACTTTCGAACGCTTTTATCGAAGAAATAAAAAATGACAGAAGAAATGTTTTCTTAAAGTGCAACATTATTATTGGAATATTTTAGTAAACCGATGAAAATACTTAATTGAAACTGAATTTTAATTATAGCAAATTGACATAATTCTGTCCAGTTCAACAAACTTTCCAATTTTACTACTGAAGTCTTGAACTCCCTTTATTGTTTTCACACTTCTCTATAGTTCGATGGTTGGTAATGTTAGGAATTAAAACCTGCGGATGAATATATCTCGAATTGACGTGTACTTCACTGCAGTCATCAACAGCAATCGAAAACTAGCAAACCATTTATATACGTCTTATTATTAGAAATATTTTTTGTGAAATTATGAAATGGTCGCTATACATTGGGTTTATAAAAAGTGTGTTGCAATATTTAAAAGTTTGGGAACCCCTGATCTAATTAATTCCGTAATTTCTTCCTTTTGTAATTGTCTTTTGTCGTGGATAGGTTGTTTTGTTCTTTATTAAATCGAATAGTTTTCGGTTCACACAATTTCGGAATTGTCTATATATCATTGGGAGCAACGACCAGCCCGTAATAAGATAAATAAACTCATTCCTATATGAACGCCTAGTTAACAGGTTATGAATGTAGCGGTATATAAAAATGAGGTTCATGTATAAAGTATCCCTAAAGTACAGTATATACTTAATTATTTGTATGATGTACTATGTCCATATTTTCAATCCGCAGGAAATGAAAGTGACCGATCAATCATTCCAGTTGCGTTTGTTGATACTGAAACCTATAATGGTTTGAGTTCAAGTAATTTAGTTCAGTTTGTTTTGTGTAAGATTTTAGTTAAACAATTGCATCGGTCAGAAATCGAACCTGGCAGGCGAGCATTCTACCACTGAATCACCGATGCTTGTGAGTCATAATTTTGGCATTTTTCGCCACTTCCGGTATGGTACTACCATAATCAGCAAGATTTTAGCAAAAAAATTGCATCGGCCGGGAATCGAACCCGGGCCGCCCGCGTGGCAGGCGAGCATTCTACCACTGAACCACCGATGCTTGTGTGAATCATAATTTTGGCATTTTTCGCCACTTCCGGTTTGGTACTATCATAATTAGCAAGATATTGGCAATATAATTGCATCGGCCGGGAATCGAATCCGGGCCGCCCGCGTGGCAGGCGAGCATTCTACCACTGAACCACCGATGCTTGTGTGAGTCATAATTTTGGCATTTTCCGCCACTTCCGGTTTGGTACTACCATAATCAGCAAGATTTTAACAAAAGATTTGCATCGGCCGGGAATCGAACCCGGGCCGCCCGCGTGGCAGGCGAGCATTCTACCACTGAACCACCGATGCTTGTATGAATCATCATTTTGGTATTTTCCGCCACTTCCGGTTTGGTACTATCATAATTAGCAAGATTTTGGCAATATAATTGCATCGGCCGGGAATCGAACCCGGGCCGCCCGCGTGGCAGGCGAGCATTCTACCACTGAACCACCGATGCTTGTGTGAATCATAATTTTGGCATTTTTCGCCACTTCCGGTTTGGTACTACCATAATTAGCAAGATTTTAGCAAAAGAATTGCATCGGCCGGGAATCGAACCCGGGCCGCCCGCGTGGCAGGCGAGCATTCTACCACTGAACCACCGATGCTTGTATGACTCATCATTTTTGCATTTTCCTCCACTTCCGGTATGGTACTACCTGAATCAGCAAGATTTTAGCAAAAGAATTGCATCGGCCGGGAATCGAACCCGGGCCGCCCGCGTGGCAGGCGAGCATTCTACCACTGAACCACCGATGCTTGTATGAATCATCATTTTGGTATTTTCCGCCACTTCCGGTTTGGTACTATCATAATTAGCAAGATTTTGGCAATAATTGCATCGGCCGGGAATCGAACCCGGGCCGCCCGCGTGGCAGGCGAGCATTCTACCACTGAACCACCGATGCTTGTATGAGTCACCATTTTGGCATTTTCCGCCACTTCCGGTTTGGTACTACCATAATCAGCAAGATTTTAGCAAATTAATTGCATCGGCCGGGAATCGAACCCGGGCCGCCCGCGTGGCAGGCGAGCATTCTACCACTGAACCACCGATGCTTGTATGACTCATCATTTTTGCATTTTCCTCCACTTCCGGTATGGTACTACCTGAATCAGCAAGATTTTAGCAAAAGCTTTGCATCGGCCGGGAATCGAACCCGGGCCGCCCGCGTGGCAGGCGAGCATTCTACCACTGAACCACCGATGCTTGTATGAATCATCATTTTGGTATTTTCCGCCACTTCCGGTTTGGTACTACCATAATCAGCAAGATTTTAGCAAAAGAATTGCATCGGCCGGGAATCGAACCCGGGCCGCCCGCGTGGCAGGCGAGCATTCTACCACTGAACCACCGATGCTTGTGTGAATCATAATTTTGGCATTTTTCGCCACTTCCGGTTTGGTACTACCATAATCAGCAAGATTTTAGCAAAAGAATTGCATCGGCCGGGAATCGAACCCGGGCCGCCCGCGTGGCAGGCGAGCATTCTACCACTGAACCACCGATGCTTGTATGACTCATCATTTTTGCATTTTCCTCCACTTCCGGTTTGGTACTATCATAATTAGCAAGATTTAGCAAAAGATTTGCATCGGCCGGGAATCGAACCCGGGCCGCCCGCGTGGCAGGCGAGCATTCTACCACTGAACCACCGATGCTTGTATGAATCATCATTTTGGTATTTTTCGCCACTTCCGGTTTGGTACTATCATAATTAGCAAGATTTTAGCAAAAGCTGTGCATCGGCCGGGAATCGAACCCGGGCCGCCCGCGTGGCAGGCGAGCATTCTACCACTGAACCACCGATGCTTGTATTAATTATTATTTTGATATTTTTCAGTTTGGTACTGCTGAAATTAACTTGTGAAATACATTTTCTTGCCATTCTTGCTATTCGAATATTTCGGTGTAAGTTTGTTTTAAAGTAGTTTAAATAGGAACAATTTCACATATTTTGCTTGTGAACAAGTTTAGGTAAATTTTGATATAGTTACGATTAATTGAAGGAAGTGGGCGAGAAATTGTGAGATTTTATATAGGTAATGTAAAGCGAAACAATTTGCTACAATAAAATGAAATATATTTTGTTTTTTTATACACATGTTTAGATATAAATTACAATATTAGGCATAAATTAAAAGTTCCGTTAGAACCTCGTTAGCGCGCTCTAAAACTTAAAAATACACTTTCAACACAAATTCTGCTTCTCCGCTGCAATAATCATATATAAATGGTGCCTAATAAGCGACACCCTGGAAATAATATAATAATTACATATCTGGCTTCATTCTCTGTAAATATTTAAACTTAAAATACGTATTATGTAGAAATATACAATTATTATTTTATCATCATCATCATCATTATTATTAGTAGTAATATTATTATTTATATATTATTCTGATAAAATGAGTTCCCTTAAAATTTCACGCTGGTAATCATCGAATATGGAACGAAAATAATAAATCATAATCATAACCTGTTAGTATAATACTTGGTAGATAATAATAATACTAAGTGTACGCGAAAAAGTTTAAGGGAAGCGTATAAAGGGAGGGTACATTTAAAAAGGGTGAATATACTTTTGATCCGCTTACGGTTCGCTTCTCCTTCTCTTCTTCATATATATGTAAATGCTAACAACATTTAATTATTTACTTTAGTTCTTCAATTATTACTTTTTCTTCTTCTATATATATATATTATTATAGTTATTATTAGTTTATTTCATTTCTTTTAAGATTTAATCGTTATTTTTAAACTTTTCACCCTGTAGTTTTATTATTCTCTTCGTCCGCTTCGTTCTCTTAAGATGGTCAAGGAGTATAAATACAATTCTACAACTAACGTGGATGTCATTATCATACGATTCAATATATCCGTAATAAATTAAATTACATTCGTAGAAATATGGTTCTTATACAAGTGTTTAACACATTCAACTATATACTAAAAATTAGTAACCATATATAAGAGTTATGCCGCTATTCACAATTCTAACAATTCTTGTCTCATCAATTTCTTGAAATCCGTGGGATGGGGTTCGTCTCGTGTCCATTCGATACACATTTAATACATATAATAAATTACATTAAATGCGACCGGATATTTGGAGTCTTTGATTTGCATGTTTATCATACAGAAATTGGCTACTCCAATTATCCGTCGCATGTTTGTTTCTTTTAATTAATGGTGTTCGCTTTTACAGTGGGGAAAATGCGCTCTCCGTCTTAAAACTCAATCACTCGAATATTCGTATTGTATACGAAAGTCGAGTACACTGGTGGGTGGTTGTACTACCACCAGTGCATGAGCTCCATCTGGATGTGCATCTTCTGTCGAATCCATAAAATAAAAAGGTATGCGAATGTGGTAATGGTAACGAAGTAGAGGAACGCCGATAGGATGCAGTGAGCATCGTGTCGTGGATGCTGGTGCTTGGCGGAACCGAGCGTTGGGCTGTCATAGCTCTCCACGACGATGCTGTCACCCTCGTCGGCGGCGAAGTCCGTCATTTGTAGCTGCCTCGTGTCATTCTCCACGAAAAAGGTCAGCTTGTACGGTTGGTTCTTCGGCGCCGGCGGCACGGATGGTTGCAAGTTCAGCACGTGATTTCCAGCTGGGTCCTTCAGGTCTCCATCGCCGGGAATCGCGAGCTGCGCACTCTCCTCCAGTCGCGAGTGCGTGTTAGAATTGTGAGTAGCGGCTTTTGTCAGTCAGTAGCATTTCTTCGTGCACGCACATTTGCGCACGATATCGATGTCTTTGGTGTAACGAGTTCCATCATTACATATCAAACGGACCTATAAGACATATAAACATATCATTACTACTGTCGTCTTCAACTAACAACAGATAACTCACCTTCCTCCTCTTGCTGTTTCGTGGGTTGCAGCAGGTCGAACCGCATCCACCGACACATTTAGCCATCTTCAAAGGCTTCCTAGATCTGCAACCGTTCTCGGTGTAGTACTCCCTAACTTGCGCCTTTCTGCAAGTCGGTGCTGCAATTACAACAATACATATACTTTCACCTTCCCAACATCAACTTTTATTAATTATTTCAGATGTCTGAAAGTTCAAATTTAAAAAAAATACTTGTGAAAGAATTTTAAGATTGCCACAATTTAGAAAAATTATATAATGTTGTTATTACAAAAAGCAATTATCTATAGAGTTAATACAACATCGGTGGTCATTTTATATTAGATTTAAGCAATGAAAGTTTAAATATGCAAGAATGATATATATATACAATGCTAAAATGATTATTAGACATAAACATTACGATTTTTTTTCAACTTTATAATGTACCGTTATTTATATTTTATTTTGGTTAATAAATTATTATTTGTGTGTATGTGTATTGTTTTTGATATTTTATTTACTTTTTAGTTTGTTTTATAATTTATTTGTTTATCTATTTATTTTGTTTTATGCAATCTATACATTTCTAGTCAATAAATGATTTTTTTTTATATAGTTGTGGTTAAAACTAATCTTATATATTTGAATTAATTTTTTTTTTTTGGGAAATTACATTGTGAAAATGATCTGTTTTTTGTGTTGTGATGTATATGCTATGTGGCAACCCTGAGTATGAATTATGATAAATGGTCATGCGGAATTAGAACATGCTTAATAAAATGGTATAGAAAAGATAGTTAGCCCCACCGTGCCTCCGTGGATTGTTGTACTTACACTCTTCCTCACCTTGTTCGCAGTACTTGCCCTTAAAGCCAGGTCGGCATCGGCACATGTACTCGCCGGCCCTCGTCGGTACGCATTTGCTGTCGTGTTTGCAATGGTTGGTTCTGCATGGATCAGGAGGGCCGTCGTTGCCCGGCTCCTCCACCATAGTATCCATCTCATCTTCCTGCTGATCTTCATCCCTTTCAGCCTCGGGATCCATAACCGCACAACCGGGAGTCACCTTCTGCTGTATGGCCGCATTACCAAAGTCCACTTGCTTATGGTTAATCCATACCTCCTTCATGCAACCTACAAATACAATTGATTACAGTATTATTCGCCGCAACTGCATCTACAAAATTACCTCTGAAACTAGTCAAGTTTCTTAAATGCCATTGGGTAAAGGCCTGCTGGCCCGGTTCGGAAGGAATTCCACCCAAATACATTGGAGTGTTCAACCTTAGGAAGTCTTTGGAACCTTCGTTGATGATGGATCTAGCCAGACCGCGATCGACTCTCAAAGTGAAATTCTTCTTAATCGCAATCAATTCAGCGGTGTGGTAATGTCCATCAGCCACCATCTCGAAACTATAAAAAGAAAAAACAATTATAGAAAATCATTAGATTATTATAAAAATAAACTAATTTTACCTGTACATGGTTGAAACTGGATGATTTCCAACATCATAACTGATTCTGATTCTACCGTTGAACAACTCCACTGCTAAATGCTCTTGATGTCCGTCGTAAAGCAATACGCCGTTCTCTTGGGTAGTCGAAAAGACTATAGTTACGTTAGCCTCTGGCTTCGTCCGCAAGGGTTCTAACTCGATGTACGATGTGTTATGTATGAAGCTCAGGCTGGTCAAGTATTCGCAACGTTTTCCTGTAATCATTTCGTACGTTCAGACATTAAGTGATTCTGGATATTGAGCAATTCTGGAACTCACCCGAATAACCGGGCGCGCATTTGCACAGATAATCATTGGAACCGCTCGGCTGGAAGCACACCCCGTGAACGCAGTCGTGGTGTTGGCATGGCGACGTCTGAGGGTACATCATAGCTACCAGAGGCATGATTTCGCAGAGCTTTCCAGTAAACTCGCCGGTGCATTTGCATTCATAATTGTTAATACCGTCAACGCATGTCGCTCCGTTCTACACACAACAACAAACACACAACCAATATTACTAATTGCATAACAAATATATACATTAATTTAATAAAAATAAATGTTTTTTTCTATTTGAATCAATAAAGCATAAGTAATTATTTTATTATATGTTTTTAGTTTCCGTTATAAACAAATTACATACAATGATTATTAAATAAAGCTAATTTTTAATTTAAAATGATGTAATTATTAAAAAAAAATTAAAAATAAATAAACATCTGAAATTTTGTTTTATTTTAAAGCCGCATTTTTTTTTTCAAATAAGAAACTTGTGAATTCTTTAACTGATTTTATTTTCCAAATATGTAAACGAGTTGCGACCTTTGAAGATTATCCAATTTTCCTGTACTATTCCTGAAGACAATACAAATATTGATTATCATCGATATTTTCTTGAATAGTAAAAATCAGAAAGATAATTTATAATATATTTTTTAGATTTTAGATATAAAAACTTTAATTTTGTATATTAAGCTATGTATAGTGAATTACAGTTTATAATTTGTAGATTAATTGATGGCATTTAAATAGTACCATGATAACTTACTAGATTAACAAGTGTTATAAATTGAAAACTAGTTATAAGTTATTATGATTTTTTAAAATGTTAACTTATTGAGAGTATCTTTTGATGTAATTTTAAAGCGTCATTGAAATAATACTATGTGCCTGAAATATGGCGTTCGAAGGTAGTATAGGTGGCTACCTCTAGAATAAACTATAGTTTATTCAAAGAAAGTTTGTCACAACAAATATGAAAGTAATTAGTTTTTGGAAAGTTCACTTACCTGACACATATGATTTTCGCAGTCATCAATGTTGACAGTACAGTTATCTCCTTTGAATCCGGGCAGACATTCGCAGGTATAGTATGTATCGTGATCCACGCAGCGGGCGCTGTTCTTGCAAGGATTGAACTCAGATGTGCAGAATGGAATTTTCGTTTCGCAATATTGACCTGACGGATGATAAAGGTCAATTAGACTCTACGAGTCGTTAATTTTCTTATGAATATACTTAAAGAAAATTAGTAAATTTAAATTTTTTTGTGTCGAAGACAAAACCTCGCATACCATAATTTACAACCCGTCACATACCTCTGTACATTAACGATAATTATTATTAAAGAAATGAGTATCCTGCAGATGTAGATAATGCATTTTATGGCGAGCTTAAACTTGTTTATGTGTACATTAACGTTGAAATTTCTGCATAAAGTTGATAATATCTGACACGAGTGATGAAGTAAAAAACAAACTTTTTTTGCATGGTGTAAAATATCATACCATAAGATATGTATCAAAACTAAGTAACATTTTAGTATTTTAGTTAACAATGTTAAAATCTTCCATATCAGATACTGCTGATTGCTTGGATAATTATTTAATTTTAAATTTTTTCGGCTGGTATTGCGTGCACCTCGGACTATATTGCGAAGAGTTGTATCTCACATAGTGCACATTACTTTGTACTTGCCAAGTACTAATTAAAATAGTTAAAGCGTAATACCATTTGGGACATCAGTCATTAATGTTACAAAATGAATAAATGATAAAACTAGGATTTAATATTAACTTACCCATAAATCCAGCCTGGCACTTGCATTGGTAGGACTCTACTTGGTCGATGCATGTGGCATTGTTTTGACATTTGTTGTTCTCGCAGTCATCGATGTTAGTCTCGCATCTTACGCCGGTGTAGCCGGGGATGCAATCGCAACTGAAGATTAAGATAATAATTACAAGTTACATAATAGAATTTTTTTAATGAAGACATACCTGAATCGTCCCTCTTCGAGAACTTTGCAAGAAGCGTTGTTGCGGCAGGGATTTCCATAGCAGGCGTCGATCATAAACTCGCAGTTCTTACCATGGTACCCCGGTGCACATATACACTGGTACTCGCGTTCTGGCAGTGCCACACACTTACCCTCATTCTGACATGGGAACGTGAAGCAGGTGTCGCATTTGGCCAGTATCTCGTTGCTGATTTTACCTGCAATTGCATAAGAACACATTGCAACGGACAGCAATTGATTGATTGAATCGAGATTACCTTTGCATTGGAAGGCGGAGGATGGCGTGGACAGGATGAACTTGTCCTTCATGTTGACGGGTTCCGCGCATCGGGCGATGCCTGGCTCCACGTAATCCACTTTGACCCATTCGGCGAGCCAACGCAGGTTGCAATCGCAGTACAAAGGATTCGCCCCAAGCGCGCTGAAAACCCAGAGTAAAAGCAAAATCCATATGCAATAAAGAAGCCTTTGACTCACATGTGCGTGATTGATTTCAGATTGGCGAAAGTGCCTTCCGGTATCATCGAAACTTGATTTGCGTGGAGGGATCTGCAACAAAAAAAAGAAAGAGACGGACCGAGAAATCCAATTATAGTGAAGGCGAGCGACGGCGTGGAGTCGGGGCGGACTTACAAGATCCTGAGGGATTTCAGACCGGCTAGGGAGTCTCTTTGAATGCATTGCAATTTGTTGTAACTTATTATCAGGGTCGAGAGTTTCGATAAGTTCGCGAACGTGTCGTTTGACAGTATTCCCACTTGGTTGTTGCTCAAATCGCTGCAAAAGTTTGATGAGAAACGTGAACGAATAAAAAAGAAATAGTCAAATAAACTTACAGTCTCGTCAATGATTTCAAATGGCTGATCCGGTCCGCTTGGATGCTCTGTATTTCGTTCACGTCCAAGTACCTGCGAATACATTGAGATTAAAAAGAAGGCTTGTTGTTTTCGGGGGGAAGAGGTTATGGCCTCGAGTCCAAACTCACAGCTCCGATGTTTCTGGTGGGATTCCCCTGGGTATCTCCTTCAGCTTGGCGCGGGTGCATCGCACGACGGTGCCGGTGCAGGAGCACATGGGCGGGCAATAATTCTCCCCCAGGCATCCCTGATCGTTGTCGCCTGCGGCACAAATAAAATAAATAGAGATTAAATGAATGCATTCGAATTCGGGTACAAAAGGGGGCAATGCACTTACTGGTGCATTTGAACTCGCTCTGCGGTAGTTCCTTGATCAGGACGTCCTTAACGCGTGGCGGCATAGCGCACTTCGGTGCTGATCCGCTTAAGCCCTTGCTCTTCAGCCACTCCGAGAACCAAGCCAGATGGCAGTTGCAGATGAAGGGATTCTGGACCAAATTCCTGCAAGAGATAAATGCGTTAATGCTCACACAAAGTTCGAGGATTTATTTAATTTTAAACACTTACAGCGTGTGCAGCGATGTCAGGAAATCGAATGATCCGGGCATGACGCAGGTGATCTCATTGTTGTTTAAGGAAAGGACCTTCAGGCTGTGCAATCCCAAGAACATCTTATTGTGGATTTCCAGAAGTTTGTTCTCGGAGAGTAGCCTTAAATAATACGTGTTGGTATTAGAGCTATTCAAGAGGCGATTAGGTTAGCGAAGGCTTACAATTCGGAAATGCGGGAAGCTCCTTCGAAGGAGTTCTCCTCGATACCAGTGATCTGATTGCGGCGCAGATCGAGCTTGATCAGATTAGGCAAGCGGCCGAAGAGACCATCGGATTTGATGCGGCCCAGTTCGTTGTCGTGCAGTAATCTAAGGGAAATGGAAAATAAAGAATAGACAAAATAGTTTTGTAAAATGGGATAATGCACTTACAGTTCGGTCGTGTAGAGCGGGATGTCCCTCGGGATCTCCTTCAGATTTCTTCCGGAGCAGTCCACTATGGTCCCGTCGCATGCACATCCTGCCGGACACGCGTTATCTATTAAGCATTCACCTGCATATCTAGTCCTGAAATCCTCTTGGCCTACGGACAATAAAAAGAAATTAAATTTCGGGAAAAGAGAACTCGCGACGAGCGCTTCTCATTATGTCACCGTTACCACTGACGTTGCATGATCACGTGGAGGTGCTTACCCTTACATTTGAACATTTCATTTTTCAAGCTATCGATGCGCTTCCTTTGCATCCGCTTCGGCGTATCGCATCTTGCACCAGACGTCTCTATCGGATTCTTCAGCAGATATTCAGCCAGCCAACGTAAATTGCAGTCGCATATAAACGGATTCCGTGCTAAATGCCTTCAAACCATAAAAAACTAACACGTAAAAAAGATGATTCAATCGCATTGCAATCATACTCACAAAGTCTGTATGCTTCTCAGTGAGTCGAAACTTCCGTTCGCAAGAGATTGAATATTGTTGTCATAAAGAGATCTGCAAAAAAACAACTTGGAAATATCATTTCTGTAATATAATAAAAAAATAATATATAAACTTCTTACAAGATTCGTAAGTTTTTAGTTTATAATTCAAATGATTTTTATAAAAAATGGTTGTTGGAAATTTTATAATAACTGTTGTTATAACTGCTTTTATCATAATAATAATAATAAATTCTTTAAGAAAATAACAGGAATTTTAAAACTTGTGATTGTATCACAATTATAACGGTCGTAATTCCAAGTGTTATTGTTTTGTTGCAGATGAAACTATTCTATTCGATGCAAATCTTATTGGAGATACTCACAGCAAATTTAAAGCGGGCAAATCCTTAAAGGTATCTCTACGGATACATGAAATCTCGTTGGCGTTGAGCAACCTGCGCAAGAAGAACAACGACAATTAGGCTACAACTTAAATGCGTTGAAAAGTCAAATGGAAAAGATTGTGTTTATGTGTTTGCGCGCCAACGTTGCGTTTAATGGCGTGCTAAAGATCACAATCGTCGGGACTATATTGAAATACTTACAGCAGTTGCAGAGATACTAATCCCTGGAAAATTCCCGCCGGCAGATCTTTAATCTTGTTGCCGTACAGCACCCTACGGAATACGAGAAGAAAAATGGCATTAGATGCGCGAAATCGAGATTTATTTCAATTACGGCGTTAACAATGTCGCTCGAATCGGAAAAGCCGTAACGAGGTGTGCAAATGACGATGATAATGATGATGATGATTGTGACTTACAATGATGTTAATGCCTTCAGGCCTCCGAATGCGTCGCTTGCAATCTTATTGATTTTGTTGGTGCTCAGATCACTGTAAATAAAATGTTTGGTGGTGTCAACGATTTTTGTTCTTCTGGTTATTACATTATTTAGGTTAAAATGTGAATTTAGGATCCGCGTACAAAACATTTTTACGCAGCAATTCACTTCGAACTTTGCAGACAATTTAAACTCCAAATGGGATTCGTTCGCACCTTCATTTGAATAATTAAGTTAAAATGTATGTGTACGAGTTTTTCAGGAATATAACTTGTAATATCCTGTAACTAATTTCAAACAATTCTTATCAAAAAATGAGCATATTTTACTTAATTTGCTTTCAAGATAGACAAAGTAAATAATAAATATAAAAGTCTAGTTAAAAACTATTGTTAGATTCAATTATATAGCGAATTAAAAAAATATTCAAATACTTTAAAACTTTATAATTTGCTCACTTCAGTATAGAATTGTATGAAGTTTATTTAGGGCTTTGGAAACTTTTTTCTTTCAATCTCGTTTTCTTTTTTTTTTGTCGGAAACACTCTGCTGCAAGTGACGAAGGGCGAATGATCGCGAGATCTAAAAGGGTCTTTCTCCATTAATATAAGATCCACTCTTTTCACGACCTACGCCACCCCGATCAATTACATAGGTCGTCGCTGAAAGCGAAATCCCGTGATTTATAAGTATAAAAAATAGAATGAGCAGGAAGAGAAAGATCTCCCCGCTTTTTTTACGAGGAAAAGGGGAAATTAAGCGACCCTTTGATCGATAAGTGGATCAGAAGGCCATGCCAATAAATGGCAGCGCTGGGCCAATTGGCCAGAACGAATTGGAACTTGTAACTTACATCCTTCGTAGCCTTTTGTGCGCCGAGAACGCTTTCTGCGGTATTTCCGTGATCTCGTTCTGCTCCAATCTCCTGCAAAACGGAAACGATTCATTAGCTTTACCGAAACATTAAACCACTTATATACAATATAAAGTAAATACAATGTAAGACTTTTGTCTGTGATTTCATAACATAGCTTATTCTTTTCTATACTACAAAATTCTTATTATTTACTTCTTCGAGGCAATTGCAATTTACTCTTATTTTTTTATAAAAATAATGATACAAATGATTAAACAAACAATTATAAGTATATGCTCAAGGATGATGTATATCGTCATATGATTCAGAATATTCTACTTTAGCTAATTTATTATAATAATTGAATATTACGTGCATTCATATTATGTAAAATGAATTATTCAATAATATTACAACATACAGTAAAGTATTACAATACTTAATTATTACAAACAATTTTTGTTCAAAATTGAAACAATATATGTTTACTATGAGCAATTGTTGAATCAAATCATAAACAAACTTGCAGACAATTTACAAATATTTCGTCATAAACTCTTTATAATTTTGCTTTTCTTAGATAATATCGAATAAAAATATGTCTTAAAATAAAACAATTTTTATTTAAGTTAAGGTTATGGGAGACGTCTCTGCACAATGACAAGAAACAGTCTCACTGGTACAAAAATTTCGTGCTGAGTATGTCTTGATTTCCATACCCCACGAACCCAAAAGGAACATGTGCTATGACGAGCAAGCACCCTTTTTGAGGACAAACCGAAATTTTGCAGTATACTTGAACATGCCGAACGAGCAAAATGTTACAAGGAGCATCCGGCACCGCCACCTGTTCGTTGCTTGTTGGAACCGATGTTCGCTGAATAGGGATAACAGATAGCGCCACCGTGTTCATACTTACAATTCGGTCGTTCCATCGGGAAGGTGGTCGGGAACCTTATCGAGAGCCTTTCCGCGGCAATCCACTATCCCATCGGCGCAACGGCAAGGATGCGGACACTGGGGTTCGCTGATGCACTCGCCCGTGAGTGCTCTCTCCACTAATCCTAAAAAGACGAAGGGAATGAAAACAAAAGGCCCTACGTCAAAAGCTCCCTCTTAAGATTTTTTCTTAATCCTTCTACGTACCAGTGCATTTGAATTCCTGCTCGAGCAGTTCGGAGACGCTCTGGCCCTTCAGGTGTCCCGGGGAATGGCACCACGTGTACTGCGCCAACCTGGGCGAATGTTTCAAATACCTGGCCAACCACGATAATTGACAATCGCAATGCAGGAGGTTGTCGCTCAGACGCAGCGTTCGCAGCCTAAACATGTTGCTGAACATATCCTTTCCAATCCATGTCAAGTTGTTATTATTCAATGTCCTAAGAACACACAAATTATTCAAATAAACTTCATTGTTAAAACAGAAGTCATATTATATCAGCAGCTTAATATTACAACAAACATTTGACATTGAATTTAAGTTAAAATAAAAACATTTCAATAAAAGAAACAAAACCCATCCAATTATACACATTGTTAAGAGCACAGATGTAAGATAACAACAGAAATTATTACACGGTACTAGAATTATTATCACTATCATCGGAGTCTAGTTTCATATGTTATAAAGATATGGATCAGCAAAAATTATAGTACAACTAAAAATAACATTTAAAATACTGTTGATTTTAATAACTTCAGTTTTAATGTTAATATAAAAAAATGATTCCAATATTAAGAAACTACACTTAATGTAGTAGTAGACAAAATTTATTGCAATTTTTAAACAAAGGGCTATTGACCGTTATTTATAAGATATTTAATGAGATTAAATATATATTACAAAAATGTTGATAACCCGAAGTTTTTATGAATTATTTACTTAACATAAAATGCAAACAAAAACTTACAGTATTTCCAAATCTTTGAAACTCCTCAACGCTTGATCATCGATGCACGTGATATGATTGTTATCGAGTTGGCTACATAAGAAACAAAATATAAGTAAATAATGTATATGTGTTGTAACATATTTAACTTACAGGTGTTTTATGACGGAGATGCCACGTAACGTCTTCTTGCCGATAACAGCGATCTTATTATGACTTAAATCACTGTAAAAAAAGTATATAGTAAAAAAACTTAAATAATGATTTAAATCATAAGAAAAACGAGATAAATTTAAACATTACTTTTTAACATGAAAAGTGTCACCAAAAAAAGCTTCATATGCCAGTAATTTTTAATAGATGCATCTATTTTTATTATCTATGTCTTTAAAACTGAATTTGACTTTGTTAAGTAAAATTAACTTGTAACTTCTGAAATATTAATAAATATTTTAAACATGCGTATTCTGATGTATATTCGTAATTAATGATATCTACACATTACGCGCTACATGCCAAGTAACTTATTATTTATCTATCTCTACTTACACTTTTGAAAGTAACCATAAATAACTATATATAAATATATCAATTAAGTTGGATAAGATTAGGTCACAATTAGAATTATATGAATCAAATTTAAATTAGTTATTTTTTTATAGACTGCAGTTTCACAGTCATTGAAGTTTGAATTGTTTGGCATTAGCTTTGTGGGATGCAAAGGGAATTTTGTTAATATATTATCTTGAGAAAGGTAACATAAATTTTGATCAATTGGATCAAAAAATTCGTACAATAAAGACATGATAACGAGTGTATCCAATTTAACTTGGTACAAATGTTTGTTTCAAAGTTTCCAAATAAATGTACTTAATATGATACTCGGCAATTATAGTGTAATGTGTAAATGTAATGTAAGAAGTAAATACATGAGATTGTGGTTCTGTCTCTCACGAAATAATCAAAGTTCGTCGTATCGTGTACTGAAATTGTGCATTCCCATATTGAGTTGAAGCGACATTCGCGTTAACTTACAGTCTCAGCAGATGTACCATAGTGGAGAAGGAGTTGTCTGGAATGTGTCTGATGTTGTTGCCGTTCAGCCGCCTGCAAACAATGCAATAATATAATGGATGATGGTTCGAGGAAGAATTCCCGAACTTACAGTCTTTCCAAAGCGACGAGGTCCTGGAAGGCATCTCGCTCGATGGTGTGGATCTGGTTGTCCGTCAGCTGTCTGCAAACAAACAAAACATCGCATCCTGAAAAACAACCGCAACCGGCTGAATGCTGAAGGAAACTACTTACAGAATTCGCAGCTTGGAAAGATCCTGGAAATCCGTGTCGTAGATGACGGTGAGATTGTTGCCCTGCAGGTCTCTGCAAAACGGAGATCAATTGAATAATTAATAATTACGTTTTCGTCGAATGAGGAGTGTAGCAGCACGATGTTACCACCGCCATTGTGTATTGTGCGTTTTGCCGAAACGCCCTTCACCCCTTTTATTGTAATAGGAAGAACATAGCGCGCGGTGATTTAATTAAAATTTAATAATTCAATAAGCACGGGGCGAGTCCGGGGATGGGGGGTTTGGTCGCAACCACCCCATGCTCCGCCGTTTGTTCGTGGGCTTTGCCTTCGGGATGGGATTAATTACAAGCGTCGAATCCAGGCTCTGATAAATCAAACGGCTGAAGAACGACGATCCCTCATCAAACCGGAAATAATTGCGGATCGTCTTGCAACGGGAACTTCAAAAATTGAGACGTCGTAAGCAACGCGCTCGCTGTTCAAAACAACGCTCGAGCGTGACAAATGCTCATTTGCGCCACCACGGGGAAGGGTGTTTATGTTAATTCGTTTGTAATCTCACGCGACACTGGATTATCGTTTTTCCGCGAAAAGGGCCGTTTTTATTGAGGCGTATTGAGAAAGAGATATGAGGTGCAACAGAAACGACAGAGGCAACGGCTGAATGAAAAATAAAAAGGGTGATGGCATGGGAAGAGAAAGCGACAGGAATTTTCGAGGCCCATAATTCACGCGATAACGCATCTCACTTAAAATTGAAATAATTTACTGTTTCGCAGCTTACGACGAGAGAGAGAGAAAAAAAAGGAATAATACGAACCAATAGTCTCTCCTTATACGTTCGAAACACGCAATACGATATACAGAAAACTTGAATGCGAATGCGTGCTGCGTGTTGTAACAGCAATTTCGAATGGTTTTATTCCATTTTTTACCAAAAACTATTTGCATTTATTTGTAACGCTTTTAACCTTTTCTTAACTGCTTCAGATTACAGAAAATTAATTTCACAAGCTATTAATAAAACTTTTATATCTATAATACTAAATCTTTTAATTATAATACAGTTTTATTTTAGTTGATTTAAGTAATTTTTAATTTAATTTATAATTTATAATAAAAAAACATATTTGAATCAGAATTCAAGAATATACATTTTCTAGTTAAGTTATCAAGGGTCCACGATAACCTTAATGCAATCCAGACTGGGACCTTTCTAAATAGAATCAGACCTACTCTTAAATAAGATTTAAGGATAAAGTGTCAGAGCCTTTTCAGTTATTTTAATAAGCCAGGTAGTCCAAACATGAAATTAAGTTTGGAAAACTCTTAAAGCTGTTAGGTTACAACTTGAACAAATCAACACAGAATAATTTGTTAAAGTATTTACAAAGAATGACCAGCTCTTAAAACTATGACATTATAAAATCGAAAGATAATAAACAATCATTGGTATAATGTTATATTTAAATCTTATGTTTGGAATTATACGAATACAGCAAAAGATTTAAGTTTAACGTACTAATATTTGTATTGTAAAAAGTTTCATTTTAGCTTGCATAAAACATGACAGTTGAAATGCAACTTTTTGCTTCGTGCGCGCAAAACATTAAGTAAAGATTAAATAAACCGGAAACGAAAGTTTCCGCACCCAAACTCAAAGTGGATTGCTGATTTCAGCATAATTTACCACATTGGGATTTCTCTTCTTAAATGTATACATATTTTATTACAATAAATACATGATCTTCAATTGATTGAAACTAATTAACTAATCTATCTACGATTACAAAATATATCTTACAAAAGATTAAAAAAAATATGATAATTGGCCTTTAAATTAATTGAAGTTGCTTCATGTTTAACTTCGTCACCTGGCGTTGCGTCAATAAGAATTTCTTTTTAATTAAAGATTTTAGTCATCAATTATTCTATTATCGATTGCGAAAACCTGATGGTATTAAGTGGTTAATATTAAATACAAAAAATGTATTTTATTTTATTATTTATATAATCATAAGTAATGAAATAAAATATAACAATTGATTATTAACATGTATAAATAATGATATGATAATGTTACATCATATTTTTTTTAATAATATTTCATGGTATTTAAACACGTAATTTAAGTTTTGTATGGGTTTCCTTCGTGGAACGAAGAAAATGCAATTATTTGGAAACCTTAACTTGTATGAAGAGAAAAAGTGATTAGAGTTTGCCGTTATTCCGCCGTTGAACTTTGCCCATCCGAGATAACGAAATTTTCGGCGGCGCGGAAAATAAATAAGTTTTTGCATGGATACGTTTCGGTTGCAGGACGCGTCGGAGCGGAAGGACGACTCCCGGAGAAGAGACTCACAAAAGACAGACGAAAAACGAAGAAGAAGTAGGAGTACAGGAAGGGCACGGAGGAAAGTGGCGCGAGACGTGTATAAAATGTGCAGTTGATTACATAGACTAACACGGTATGGAGTAAATGTAATTGAATTTGGGGGAGCGGAGTGTGCCAGGAATACCAAACCTGATTCACTATAAAAACAGTGACTTACATTCAACTACTACTACTACACTACTACTACTAACTCCGACTCTCTCACACTGTCTCTCTCTCTCTCTTACTCTCTTTGCTTGTAACGCTCTGTCTCTGTCTGATACATGGAACGCGCTCCCCCTGTAGCGTTTTAACACCAATTTGTTATAATTCGATTACGTCGCTCGGCCCGTTCGCGATTAAATAATCCCATTAGGTCATTTGCATTTTAAATATGCCGGATTGAATTTACCGGCGCGGCCATTCTTGTTTCCGCCTGAAAAGAGAAATACATAGGTTTGTCGTCTATTTATTTTTGTATGTTTCAATATACTGAATAGATGAAAACGTTCAGTCGATATTTTGCTTTTACAATTTCCGAGTTACTTTCAAATTCAATTTGTCGTGAAAAACAAAAATTATCGTTGAAGTTTCATTTCAATAGTTTTGACTGATTTAAAGAATTTGATTTAATAAAATTAAATTAATTGCATCAAGTAATATTTTTTAAAAATACGACATAAAATAGTTCTATTGCCGCATTTATGGATGTAATATATCGATCCTCAATTGAAAAACGTCTTGTTTGTTGCGAACAATCAGACAATCGGTCGGTAGATTTATACGAATTTCCTGCAACAAGAAATTCAGTTTGCGAGCTTTTATTTGTATTATGCCGCACGGGAAAAATAAAAAGATTGGTAGTTGCGGTTTATTTATTGCGAAAAAGGAGCGCAATAAATTTTGAAAAACCAACCGTATATACATGTGTGTGTGTTCTGAAAAGTAAGGGGCTGCGTGTAAAGGCATCGGTCATATATCACGAGAGAATAAACACAGACACGAGTTTAAGACAATAAAGATACCCGATATTAGATTTATAGTGGCATCGATGTATTTCGCGATACAATTGCGGCGGGTGGGTGGACCTCGGAACTTTCTCCACTACGGAGGAGAGATCCTTGTTCCACTTGTTCCCACGGCAGGAGGACGAGGAATCGTTTCTGCTTCTTCGTCTTCTTGTACATATTCTTCATCATCTTGTTCTTGTTCATGTCTTCTTATTCGCCTCCTCTTTGTTACCCCGCTGTTAATAACAAGGTGAAGCCAGTGCAATATTCTTTCCTTGTTTCTGCGCGGCCTTTACAATAAATCCGCGCCGGATTTCATATCCGAACGGCCACTAAATCTCAATTAAAGCGTTTTAAGGGGAGGTCCCGAATCCTGCGTGTGCACTCCATCTCTTCTCCTTTTTCCTCTCTCTATCGCGCGCGTACTTCCACCAAGGTTCTCTCATTCGGGCAACATAAAATTGTCTCCGTAAAAAAGGCGCATTAACCCCGAGGCCTCTCGTAAAGAAAGAGCGCTCGGCTTGTTCTTCTTTAACGGCCGATGTCGCCTCTCCTTCCTCAGCAAGGGCTTAAGTCCTGCGATATGCATTTAATAACGGACTTTATGGCTCGAACCCCATCAGGGCATGTAATCTTCTTGCTCTCGTTCTTCGGTCATTCGCTGATTGCCTTTCGCGGTTCGGATTACCGGGAACATGATGCGAATCAATTGAAGGAATTCAACAACATTTTTTGTGTTTCTTCAGAAAACACACTTTTTTTGCTTCTCGATGTAGTATAGCTATTCTTGCATATATATTATTTTAGATGGTACAGTGGACGCAAACTATTAATAGAGAAATGTCCTATTCATATCACATGCAAAAGTGAGTTTCCTCTGCTCGAAGTTAATAAAAGCGTTAGAATATATGATTTAAAAATAATTATCCTTGCTAAATATTATATACTAAGCACTTTTTATATAGAACTTTTATGATTTCAAATGCGAGAAGCAATTACTAAATTTTATATCGTTACAGTTAAGAAATCCATTTTTAATTAAAATATTAGGTCGAGCCAAAAGTAACTTCCGATTTCAGCTAAGTACAAACTATTGTTCATATCAATACGCCGTGAATTACCATTACCATTTTTTTCACTATATAGACGAGGCTTCAGTTAGTCTTTTGTAAACTGTTTTATGTGATACACATTACGTTAAACTAATTTTTTTAATGGAAATAGAGAGTGAAAAAGTACATATTCGTCATGTAATGTTTTGGGAATTTAAATAAGGCAATATTGCTAAGGCGACAGCTGAAAAATATGCAGTATATATGGTGAAGGACTAATAACTGATGGGCAGTAAGAAATTTATTTTATAAAATTCCGTTCTGGAGATACGACCTTAAAAAACTAACCGAGGGCGGAACATCCTTCCGACTTTGACGACAAGCTTCAAAAGGTAATATTGGAGCAAAATTCACGTCAATCAACAAAAGGTATAGCAAAAAGGTTGAATACATCATAATCAACCGCCACTTGGAGAAATTAGGGAAAGTCAGCAAGTTAGGAGTATGGATATGTCATTATTTTACACGACAATTTGCGACCACATACAGCAAGGGTGACTCATGAAAAATTCTTGAGCTTGGATGGTCTGTTTTACTACATCCAGCTTACTCCCCGGCTCTGCCCACTTTTTCTGTTCCTTACAAAACTTTTTGAATGAAAAAACCTTCAATTTTGAAGAGCAAATCAGACGGGCAGTCGAAAACTTCTTACAGTCCAAACCAGCCACATTTTACAAGGAATAAATTGTTAAACTGCCAGGAAGATGAAAAGCTTACTAATGACTCGACCTAATAATTATATTAGTTATGTAATGTGAATGCGTAAAAAGTAAAACAAAATAACTGTTACAAGTGATCTAAGTCTTTAGAAGATTTTTTTATATGCTTTTAATAACGGACTTTGTGGTTGGAAACAGTGTTAGAACCTGAAATCTTCTTGCTCTCGTTCTTCGGTCATTTGATGATTGCCTTTCGCGGTTCGGATTACCGGGAACATCATGCGAATCAAATTTGTGGCACATGGCATGCTGTAATTCGCTCCGAACCTATATTATTATACACACATTGACTCTTTCTGTCTGTCTCTACTACATCTATATATTCACATGTCTCTCTCTCTCTCTCTCACTTACACGTACTATCAATATATCTATATATGCATGCACGGGATGGATAGATACACATTCGTACATGTGTATGTATGGCATGCACATAGCATGGGGATTGTGTCGGTGCGTGTGCAGTGATCGCATCCGCACTCTGCATATTAATATCACGTCAGTGATTTATTATGTCCACTAGTAAACGCCGGCACACGATTTCATAATTTACAATTAAATATTAATTGTCCATTGAACCGAATCCTCGTGTGCTCTCGCGCGCATCTACACAAAGTGCATAACATATCGGATACATCGACGTGCGTCGTGTATTATAATATACTGGTGTCTCTATTCTCACTCTTCATTTCTCAATATCTCTCTTCATTTCTGTCTATGTCTTTCTAGCTCTCAGGATGAAAGCGAAAGATGCAAGGCAATGATGTTATGGCGAAACTTCGAGGAGGAAATTGAAATTTATATTCCCGCCGTTAAATCATTTCTTCCGTGCGCAGATAAATCCAGCCGGCGTCGGCTTTAACTTATTCATGAAGACATTTATAGAATTCTAATACATCATTAAGCCGCACCATATATTATAATTCCTAACCGCTTTACAAATTTCATACAGTAAACACGCTTGCTTTACATTCGTTCTATCCTGTTTCTTTCAGACATCCTCCATGGGTTTACCCATACTTCATGAAAATGTCATTTAGTGTTTATTCCCAAGCTTAACGAGTGGAGTTACTGTATTTGCACAAAAACATAAATCGACTATTTAAGCTATTTATAACAACGCTGTACACAAATTTACTGCTCTTTATATAGGATTTAAATTTATTTGTAAATTGAATTCTATTTATATTCATTACATACGACAATACGTCTAATTTTGAATATAATAAGGAATAAAATTAATTTTATAATTTAGAAATGTTTACAATTTTATTAGTAATAATAATAATACTTATTTCCATTTTATTTGGACTATAAGACGCACCTTTTTAAGGATAATAAATCGGCATTCCCAATTCTCATTTTGAGTCTTGTAAAAAAAAAATTATTATATAAGAATAGAAAGATATACATTTTCAATAGGAGTAAATGTATTTTAATTGAATATATTCTCATAATGGTATTGATTTAAGACTACTTTATTATAGAGAAAGATAATATTTAATTTTGTATTTGTATGATATAATAAAAATTGATATACGTAATATTTTGTTGTTGTGAAAGAGAATATTGAATACTTTAAAATAAATAATATGTATAGAAATTTATAACTTGGCAGCGTTGTATGTGAAAGATTTATAGTATAGCAAAGTTTAGTGATGCGGTAATATTATCTTGTCGGATATTTCATCTTGCTGCACTGATTTAAGATATTTTCAGTTAATATAAAAAAATATTAGCTTGATAGAATCTTGTTAGTAAATGTATTTTTTTTTCTTAAAACAATTTATTGCATGTAAAGACCACAGTCCATAATAAAACAATTAATAATAACATTTATATAATCATAAAAAAATAGTAATTAAAATATAAAAAAAGCTAATTACATAAAGATAAAGTCTATAATAAAAAAATGCTATTAGCGCTGTTATTATTTTATTGAAGTTGTCTGGTTACGAGCATCTTTATTCGCTGTTAAGTTGAACGGCTGCCAATAATTGCAGTTGCATCTTCAAGTGGTTCAGTAGACGGTCTCTTAAAACCTCTTGAACTGGTCTGTGTAATCTTACAATGGTTGTACACCATTCAAGTTTTGAAATTCGCGACATTCCAAGCTTAGTGGCAATATTATCGTTGCATTTCCGTCGGAAGTGTGCAAACACGTAAATGGAATTATGTAAAGGCGGATTTCGACTATGTATCTCTTGTGTTGTCGTTGGCTTGAATTGCGAGAGGTGGGGTTGTGTAGCGTAGAGAGCACGCAGAGCGGCATCGATTGCGTAAGATATGGATGGAGTGTCATTTTTCCTTGCCGAGCAGAGGCAATATATTACAATCAATTGGCTTACGAGCCGAAAACTATTTATCCTTAGTTCTCCTCTTCCTTTGGTTGCTGCTGACGCGCCATTAGTTACGAAAGTATATCAAAGGCGCTGGTCGTGATGGATTAAATTGTCGCAGATATCCAGTTCGGATTAAGAACGGGAAGCGAAGCACGGCCAAACGCAACTAATAACATCAAAAACAGCAGCGACAGCTTTTTTTCATTTAGATCGTCCAATATTCGTCGTCCTTTATAGTTATGAGATGTTATGTTGTACACACAATAAAATTGTATTATCTTCCTGTTTAATTAAAACTAAATACTCGGTCTCTGCGTTTTAAATGGTTTTAAACTTTGCTGTTATCCATTACATTAACTGCATTATAAAGTTACGATAAACTCTTTCACGGTCTCTGCAGAAAAGTTTTAGTTCTAAGTCTACTATTGGAATTACTGTTGAAATAGTTAAATTATCCTAATCTTTTATGTAATCTTTAGTTATATTAAATATTACACTACGTAAATATGAAATTAGTCCAAAGATGATATATTTTTAATAAGACTGGAGATTTTTGTATTTATTTT
This sequence comes from Nicrophorus investigator, assembly GCA_963457615.1. Taxonomy (NCBI): domain Eukaryota; kingdom Metazoa; phylum Arthropoda; class Insecta; order Coleoptera; family Silphidae; genus Nicrophorus; species Nicrophorus investigator. Next base: position 16,775,703 of record OY735143.1, read on the forward strand.
GTTAATATATAAAATATACTTTAATTCACTAGTAATATAATAATTTAATAGCTTGTAGCAATTATCTTGTAGTACGTTATATTTATATTATATGTTACGAATTCTTCGTGACTTCATAGTTTTAGCAAGTCTTAGTACCGCACAGCGAGTATTTTGATAAGGTAATTCTAGCAGACTTTGGGAACAATATTTCGAAAACTTCCTATAAAAGATATTTTTAAACAACTTCTTGTAATTGCCAAGAAGTATCAAGTTGTGTTTTCGCGAAATTAAATCTGAATAACTTTTGTAAATATTATTGAGTCTAAAGAGGTATAGTTCTATTTGGAAATTCATTTCTTTATGAAGAGTTTTCCAAACTTTTTTCTATAGATTACGCGATGTTAGTTCAGATTCTTGTCATACTTTTCACGTTGTGTCAAATAAAATTTTCATGAAAATACTATTGTTTGTTTGGTAATCAATTCTGGATCTTTATGTTTGTAGCGAGTAATCTGTGCTGGCGTTATTACGACCCGTTGAAAATTTGGAGAAAGAATTGTGAAAATATTTGTTGTCCAGCCGGCGGGAAACGAATCCTTTGTGTGCGTCGTCATGCGTGATTGACGCGCGTTTTGTGCACAGATAATCGTAAAATTGTTTCGGCCTGCACCTGATGCGCCGACGATTATTTTCGCGGTTCACCGGACACGTAATGATCGAACATTCCAATTGCCAGAAAAATAATTATCGATGGAACGCCTTCAATTCCGTGGCGAAAAAAATAATATGTACATATAGCGCTCGCGGGGGAGGTGTTGTGTCCCCGCCCTGCAGGCATCCGATGGGATCTAGGTGTGCACTTTGTGCATCGATTTGCACGCATTGTCCGTGAATTTGGCGTAATCCGCTTTAGTCCTGGACCTATACATATACATATATATATGCATACATACATACACGCACGCACATATACATACGGACGTGAGCAGAGATAAAACCACCACTATGCACTGGCACGATGTGTATGGAAAGTGCGGTTGATTGCTGCATTGTGGCAAACCCAAGGAGCCCCAGGTGCAACGGCGCGGGGTCGACAAACCCTCCTCCACCTTTTATCCACTCCTTCACCTCGAAGACACGGCCGAACTATGAACTCCAGCGGAACACATCAACCGTGACCGAGCGATGATTTCCACCTCTTCGACGATTTAGTGCACACCCGGAGATTGTGTTTCCAATCGAATTAGGCGGCCCGAGGGGCACCGAATGCATCTATCAAAACAAACGCCGGCAATAAAGCGGCGGCTCTAAATGGCAGCACTAATCCTACCAAAATCCCCCCAAAATTTCGCTCCGTCGACTCTCCCCGATTATTTCATGCTTTCTTTATTTCTCTCTTCTATTTCTTCGTACAAAAGATATTATGTATCTGCAGAAAATACGGTGGGGTCCTATTACATTTAATTTAGCGTTCCCGCCTTTGACCGCTTGCCAAGAAATTCCTAATGCAATTATTATGCTGATTTTACTCCGCCGCCTTTGACCCGACCAGCTTCAACGAAGAAGTACTTCTGAACAGATTACGTTCGCATTACTGCTATCTACTGCTTCAAAAGAATTTCATTAAGGATTCCGTTTACCCTATAGCAGATAGTCAAGCCTAATACGCCATTAAGAACATACATACTCGCATCTGAAACTAAAAACTATCCAAATACCTAAAATTTAATATTTAATTACTAACTTCGCATATTCAAGATTCCTCTCCATCGAGATTTTCTTTATGCTTAATTTAATACTACATTTCGTCTAAAAGCTCCGGAAATTTTGTGTAACTGTTAGTAATAACTTTCAAAATATAACTTTTTTTTTTATTTACAAATGTTTTAAATGTTAATTAATAATTACAAAATATTATGGTAAACTAAAAAAATGCATGAGAAACAAATAGATATAAAAAAGATTGTATGAAAAATATTACGAAGTACAATTTGACACCAATAGTAAACAAGATACTTGAAGAGTCATGAGTAGAATTTACTTGGTTACTTGTGTTTAACGAGTTCTATACACAAAATGAAATTGTTCAAAATTACTATTAATATCATGTAATTGGATAATGATTATAAATAATTGTGGCTTGGTACTTAATGATTCAAGAGCATTATTTCATCATTATATCTGTGTGGAATACAACGTATAGCCTAAATACAAATTCAATGTTTTACAAGAAAACTATAAATTGTAGATTCGTGTGATGATTTTAAATGTTCCTAGATATTCTCACGCATAATATGATAGAAAACGTATTTGTTCGTTACATCGTTTCCTATGTTAAATGCGCGATTCCGTTGAGCACATTGTTACGGTAACAAAGCTATCTCCAAGATTTCTTTACGTTGTTGTATCGAACGTGGCTGCAATTCCGTATTCAGCGAGCGTGATGTTAGCAACATTTCCTGTCCGAGACTTGGCGTATTTCCTTAAATAATTTCGGTGAACAAGCGAATAATCTTGATTTATTCGGAAGGGTAAATCGGTTTCTCCTTAGAGCTCGACTGTATTTTGGGGAAAACAAACGGAAATCCACATTCTTAATTAGGAGCCGGCAAAGTCCGCAATTCCGGAAAACCTCTTCCTCCGCCAAGAAAACTTTTCCCCGAAGATATTTATCAATTACATACGTGCCATTTAACATCAAGTAAAAAGCACTTTGCCCCGATCCGAGGCTCTTAATTTAATTTAGTGGTTACATCCGCAATTTAGGCCGCAGCGACCACAGCGTAATGAGCAATTGTGTGTGTGTTCTGGAAGACAAAAAAAAACATAAAGAAGAAGAGGTTGGAGAATGGGAGATAGCGAAAGACGGATGGATTAGATGTGACAGTTCGTTCAATATTTTAGCGAAGGTACCAGTACCATCTCTCAAACGGGCGTCGGTTGCAGAGCTCCCGACGAATGTGTTTTGACTATATATCAGTGGGATATATCCTCTTAGAATTGAATGGTTTCGGAACGCAATAACATAAAGATCGGAATGGAGTTCGAGGATAAAACCACGAAATGAAATAAAAATTGAAAAAGAGGAAAGTAAAAAAAATAAAGGAAATGGATGGATGAAGAAAAAGGAGGACGTATATGAGGAAAGAGAAATGTGTGTTATGATATGTTTCACTGGCATTAAGCTCCGTCCTAGTCGTAAAACATGAAAACCATAAATTACAGTCCCCGAGATCGAATCCAATCCACTCTGCGATGTGAAAACAAACGGCTCGGATACTGTTAAACTTGCTTTCTTCTGCAGGTGATTAAAGGAAGATCACCGGACGCGGACCATCGCTCATCGTAGAAACACACAACTCACGCACATTTATATATACATATTCAAACGTACAAAGAAGACACGCATATATTTCATTCGGGTTGTGACTTCTCAATTTTCGTTTGGGATGCGCGTGTGATATTCGCCCACGATTGTGTCCCTCCGGGTCCGAAACAATTAAAATGTCTTCGCGCTAGGACGAGATGAGAAACGGATGCGAGGAGCAGAGCAAGACGAGTAGGATGCACCTCTTTCTGATGGATCACGTGGGTCGGCCGGTCGCTCTGAATTATCGTGCTTCGTTTTGTTTCACCTTTATATTCCGTGAATGGAAAGACAATAAAGACGGTCCAGTGATCTTAATCTTTCGGTCCGGTTAAATGCTGTGTAAATCATAACAGCACGAACAAGAAAAATGCTTACAAAACAAAAACTTGCAACGAGCGTTAAATATACGCCTGATCGTAAATCTCGATGAACATTTATGTTTACATCCACCGATGCTGTAAAATGTTTATATTTTTTTACTACCTGAAGACTAATAATGTAATGACATTAGGGTTGCAGAATATTTTGCAATGCATACAGTCAATAATAACGTATAAAGATACTAGTAATATTTGCTATATTTAACTAAAAAACTATTAAAATCCAAAAATCTAATTAATCCTTAAAAAAAAACGATAATTCCAAATAGTTGAAAATATACTTTTTATATTATCCAATGTTTCTTTAATAGTTTTTTTGATTATTCAATATAAATATTATTTAAAAAAACTCAACTGCTATTATAATGTTGTTAATAATTTATTTTTTAAGAATGTTTGTTTAATCTTTATTCTTTATCATAATTTATTTGCAATCAGAACATTTAGCTTCAATCAAGTGCCTTTTTCCCAGAAGATAGTCCATCACGTTCACATGTAAATCAATTCTGTCGTGTATTGCTTGTTGAAGTATTTAGATTAATTAATCTGTATATAATTCTTGTTTATTTCTTTAAAATTTTGAAATCAAACATAACATTTTATGCTCCAACTATTCCGTTGATTTATTTAGATATTGTAACATAATGTCATTCATTACATACTGTTATTAATGCAATTGCAGATTTGCATATAATAAATTAATCGGATTTATTTGCAATTATATTATTTATAATTAATTTATACATGTACTAAATATGCAAATATGCTAATTTGATTTTATATAACTCGATTTCAATATTGCTACAATAGTTTACATACAAAAGTTATTGCTGTTTCAAATATAAATTCTTTGAAATACGTTTAGCAATTTAAAAAAAAAATAAGATCTGATATTAAATATAAGAGAAGCAATGATTTTTTTAAATAAATTTAATATCAATGTCAATATTAGTTAAGTAACTTCAAAAAGTTATCTAATTAAATGTATTTACCGTTAATCATTATTTTAAATTGATTTATTTAATTACAATAAATAGGAAAATTTGTTAAAATTCCTAAACTCGATCAAAATATTTTGATTCATTAAATATTAAATAAAGAATAAACATTTGATTTAATTTAATGTCAACGTCAAAATTAATTCATAAACAATATGTAAATAATTAATAATTTTATGACGAGTACATAATATTTCTTTAGCGATTTAACAATGTCAAATTGGATTTGTATATATTTTCGTATGCTGAAAATTTCGTGTCAACGCGTAAAAATGCAATTTGCAATATCCGCGAGGACCGAAATAATGACAATAATAATAATAAAAAAAAACTAAACAGAAACAGCAAACAAGTTGTGCCACCTCCCCCAACACCCATCGACAACCACTCGCGCCCCGCAATAATTATCGATTGCGTTGTTACGTTTTAATTAACGGGGTCGAGGGGTGGCTTCAGTTCGGTTTGGTTTGATGGCAGGGTTTGGGTATGGGTTTTGCATGCTGGTGCGGTCCGGTGCAGTTTTCGCGTTTATCGCCACATCCGCACCAATTACGACACGCGTACGCAATATAATTTATTTGTACAGATTTCGATTGCTGTTTTCGTTTCGATACCAGTTGTATTCGGATTGCATACATTGTGAGATTTGTTTCTGCAGCCAATCAACACTCATCTACTATAGGATATTAAATTATCATATAGTACATTACATTGCTTAACTTTAAGTTGACTAATTTGTATTTGATGGAATCTTTCCAATTGCAGTAGAACTTCGGTTTCCGAACATAATTCATTAGTAAAGACCGAATTTGTTTGAAACCATTATAATCTTGGAACATGATTGCCAATTTGTCGCTTGGGTAACCGAAAATCTGTTTGTAAATCGATGCTTTGTTTTTGTATTTATATTCGGGAACTGAAATATACGTGATTTGATATAAACTTTTCGTTTCGTGATTCTATTCCAAAAGCAGTTTTATCGCATACATTAATCTACTCATAATGAAACTCAAATAAAAAACTAACAACCTGCGACGTTTATAAATCTCTGCTGCATTTATTACCCGAGCTTCGGGGAGGAGACAAATTGTTACGTAATTCCATTCTGTTCGCTGCTGCGGACAATTTTTTTCCATCCTCCTTTCTTTGCTCCAAATTAACCCTTAATAATTCACCTGCGAACGGTGATTTACGGAGGCATTATTAACGTAAATATTAATATTTATCGCCCCATTGTCCCCTATCCTGAAGCAAGCGCATTTGGAGCTCGCCCGATGACCTTCCAACACTTATTTTTTATCTTCTTCTAAAATTTACATCACAGCTGGTCGCGAAGCCGGCGAATTCCCTTCGCCACTTCCTCACCATTCCCTAATTGAAACAATTCCATTTTTTATCAAGTCTCAATTGAATTACGATGCGGGCCCTAATCGAATCGAATTGCCTTCAATTTAACGACAATAATGAAGAGTAATTGCCTTTTCATTTACGGCCTTATGAAAAGATTAGATTTTTTTAAATAATCTAACACTTGTGCAATGTATTATTATTTCCAGCCTGTCACAGAAATAAACTGGACTTACGTAAGACCGGGTATACTCGTCATTAGCGATGCAGCCGGGGCGGAGCGATTCTATATTAAAAATAATTGCGCTCAATCCATGAAACTATTTGAACTGTTAATTCAAAATATAAATTCAATGTTTTCTCTTTATTATATAATTCAATTTATCTATCCTTTATTTATACAGATCATAATAATCATAAGCTTTATGTTGATATAAGTTTGCAAGAATAAACATTTGATTTATTTATAAATCATCTAAAATTAAAGAGTAAAATTAATTTTCTTTATTATTTTCATTAAAATACTGCATATTTATTAAGTATTCATTATATCAGTGGAATTGATTAGTTAATTATTATTTTAAACAAATCAGCATTACTAAATTATCAAATATAGAAAAATTAAGTTAAAGATAAATAACTGTTTTTCTTCATAAATAATTCGTGAAACTGAAAATATTTTTATTTTGAAGATTATTTTCATCATTTACATGATGTTTATATTTGTATAAATTAATTGAAGTTATATGAGTACAGAAAAATTAAAAATTTCCTTGACAACTTCGTTATGTTCTCTAAATGGGTACTTGGAAACTAAACACAACATAGTTATGCACGAGAGATTTGAAGAATCAGAAAACTAATTATTTACGATGAACTTCAAGTTTTCTGTGTACGTTTCTTTCTGAGAAAGAAAGTGTAGTCCGTCTGGGAAAGTCTTGTTAAGTAATTAAATTCCTTATTTATTTGTGGTCGTAGGATGGTTGTGCCTTTCGTTGCCCTGTGAAATGCATTCGCTTAGATGCAATTACTTTATTCCGCGATGCTATCACCAACATCTTCGACGGTAATTACGGAGGAGATCTGGTCCTCAAGAATAAAACCAATCGTCTTTATGGCAAAACGCATGATTGATGTGCATCGTAGTCGATTCAATCGGTTGAGGAAACAAGCCTTGTGTCCTGTTGTTGAAGCATGCGGATGCGAAGAATTATGGCTTCATTAGAGGACAGTTTATTTACAAATGCGAAGACAGAGGTAAATAATACCTGACAATTAAAATTAATTGGATACACGACGATCTCCGGTTGTTCTCTTCACTATTCTTCTTGTTGTAATAGCCGCACTCCCTCTGACACTTCCACCAATTCATCTTCTGTAGTAGTGCTGCAAGTGCTCCTCCTCGCGATGCTCTTCCATCATGTATGCATCTTCAGCGATATTCATAACAAATGGAATCTTTCGAGGTGCGTTAAACGTCCTCGGAATGCATTGATTTATGCTTTTTATGGACGCATATAAAGCCATTGTTCCATCGAGCAACCCTTCTTCATCAATGACAATGACCAACAGGCACATCTACGGCGGTGGTCCGACCTCGTGACTTCTTTTTTTTTTATACTCATCGTTGTCATCTTCATCTTTGCTTCCATTTATTTTTTTCGAACATAATTCATATCTCTCTCTCTTCGCGACGAGGGAAGAATATTAAAACTTTTTCCCCCCGGACTTAATTGAATCGTATCCCCCCACGATGACAGCGCAAAGTCAACACGCCATTCAGCGAAATAATTAGGACGCAACGAAAAAGGAATAAGTATATAATATATACATATATAAAAAAGGACGAGAGAGAAAGAGGAAGATACATAGACAGAAGTTAAAAAAAAAAGAAAGATAAAACATTCATAATAGCAGAAGGGACAATTAATCCCTTGTATTTTCAGTCATTACAGTTTTTTTTTACACCACGCAATTTAAATGCGTTCGCGGAAAACGAATCATCAATTGTTCCTCGATTTACTGAAACATATGGATATCGCTCATAAATTCTTATTAATTACTCGTTTAATCGTTTTTATTTATTTTAAAACCATTAAAATATAATCAGTTCAATTACTTATTTTATTATTCATCTCAATGTGGTATTTATTTACATTTTTAAGTAAATTTCGCTTGTTAAGAAAAACATTAAATAAATTCGGTTTCCGTTCTACATCTTCAATAAATATCGTATATTAAAATATTTGTATAGTTTCTCATTCAATATTATCAACTAATAAAGTAATAATTTTCAGTTCCTGGTAACTATAATATAAATATCGATTCACATTTGCATTATCTATATGTTATTGAATAAAAACTTGGAAACAGATTGTTTTATTGCTGCAAAGCAATGTTATCTTCATATTATAAATTCCACTTATAAAATATATCTAATACCCAAGCCAGGAAAGGCTCCGAATTATATAAAATCATATAGAAAAGTTAATAATCTTGATCTGAAAATAATGATAAATAATATCAAAATAATACCAAATCATCAATTTGTATTGTCAACATTGTACTATAAAACAAGTCAATGGAATGATAGAAATTATGAGTCAAATCTAGAAGAAAATACCGCTCAGATACATTCTTAGATGTTCGGAGGCGTTCGAAGAAGTGTGGCACACTATAATTTATAGAAGACTCTACTATACAATTATTATAAAATAAGAAAATCATATTTGACAGGAAAATTGTTTCAAGTGAAAGTGTTCGATACTGAGACGAATTTGTATCCAATTATGTCAGGTGTATCGTAAGGAAGCGTGAATATACTCTATACCGCAGATATGCACTTAACCGACAAAGCAGTAATTATAAAATTTGTCCACATTAAATCATCTAGTGCATCAAGAAAATCTAGACCTAATACTGGAATGACTACAAAATTGGAGCATAAATGTGAATTAATTGAAATCAGTGCATGTCACCTTCAACATGAAAAAGGACTTAAATCTACCAGTGACTCTTAACGTATAAATAATACCGGCTAACAAAGTTAAATATCTGTGTTTGCATCTAGATAGAAAATTGACTTGGAATGACCACATTATAGTAAAAAGAGCTATAACTACAATTCAAAATTATATTCAGGAAACTCATCCAGCTATTAAGGGAAGACTTGTCAATTTTGAAAAAAAAACAATTTGCTTATATTTAAGGTAATTTTAAAACCAGTCTGGATCTATGAAATACATTTGTGGAGAAATAGCAGCAGGTCTAATATTGCTATTTTTCAAAGATTCCAATTGTAAAGCCTAAGAAGGATCATTAGATCACCAATGGTATATTACGAACAGGAAAATTCACGAGAATTTGCAAACTGTAGACGATACTAAAATAAGTTGGAAACATCCAAAAGTATTAGCTGTTAATCTTCTTAACAATAGATTAAAAATGCAGCGACTGAAACCAATCCATCCACAATTGAGATTCAACAACTATGGGGAAATTGCCAACGATCGATGTTCAATAATATTCTTTCAACGATTAAATAATATCCAGAATGTTTTGTTATAAAATAAATTGTAAATAAATGTATGCTAAAAAATAAATTATTTTTTGTCTCAATTATGACAAACAAAACAAATTATGAATTATTACTTAATTAAGATTGTAATAACTGACAATTTGATGTGTCATGAAAAAATATAGCATTCACAGTTTGATTCTATAAGACACCTAACTAATAAAGTTGCAAAAAAAGTAAATTCATATAAAGTTGTCATTGAGTTTTAAAACTATTATTCGCCCCATCCTAGTTACTACACATTATTTGTTATAGTAGATGAGACGAACTAGGATATTCTGTAAAAAAATAAAATCAATTGATAGATAAAAGTGAAGTGATTTGTATGATGTTGTGCTTGCACTATTTTTTTGCTCGGAGCATTTACTTTTATTATATTGGCATCGGGAGTGAAGTTATGGCATTGTCGAGCCAATAAAGGAGATAGGAATTGATAAGTTAATATCGCAAATGGGTTCGGATGCGGATTCGGTCGGCCTGCGGGTGGAAAACGGTCGCAGAATTGTTGGGTTCGTAGCCGATGCGGACTGGGTGTTCGGCCAAAATCAGTTCGTAGGAAAGGGTGGAAGGAGGGATTATTTTTCGCAGTAAATCTGTTCCAGCAGGGAGGACGTATCGTCCGTAATCCTGCAGGATTTAATTCCTGCGGCGTGTCGGCCGCGCGCTGCTCATAATCTCTTTATCTCTCGTTAATTGGCCGGCTCCGCCTGTCATGTGGCCATCGGGAGGTCCACTGCCAGTTATAATTATATAACTGTCTACTAAATAGTTCACTGTGTTCGCTGATTGCATTACGGCTGTTACATGCAATTATTATGTAGCCCCGTATTGCACCCATACTTCGTTCATATTTTTTTCTCCCTTTCCATTTATTCCATTTATCCCATTTTTTTTTGGGGGAGGAATTACATAAATGCACATATTTTTTCGATGCCGCAAAAACCGCCGGACCGAAGGAGGCAAAAAGGAAAAGCGCGAGCGGAATAATAACCGCTTTGTGTTTTTATTTCCGTCCATTAATTTGCCACGCGGAATGATTTACATTTTTGGAAGCACCAGCAATTATCGGACCGCGTTTGGCAATTTCGGGTTTAAAACGAGAGAGAGAGAGAAAGTGAACAACAAAGCCAACAACAAATCGTTCCATCTGTTTGCGTCGCGCTCTATACGTACAACAGTATCCAAACCTATTCGAAATCAATCAATATTAGGGGAGGCTGAAAAGAAAAATAATAAAGGAAAAACAAACTGAAAGAAACGAGAACTGCATAATCGCGAAGTAAGAAACTTTTACCGATGGGGGAGGAAAAAAGAAAAGCGAAGAAAAAGAAGGAAACGGTATATAACTGTAGCCTGTGAGAATGTCCCGGATAGGTTTCCAATGGCGTCATTATGCAGTTTGAATATTTATTGTGAGTCTCTTCTGTCCTTTTTATTTCCTTCGGTATTCGTCCTGTATAATTTTTTTTTACTTCCTTTCGGTATTCCATTTTTCACGAGGGAACGAACACGATTATTCAATTATACAGCAAAGTATGGGAATCGGCTGCATATTTTCGCGGGTGGAATACTCTGCGACGATTTTTATTCCGTGTGGTCCGAAAGACATAAAATAAGGGATATCTTCCGAGCGTTTCTGCTCTTTCTTATTTTATTTTTTTTACAATGTAAATTACTACATCGGGGAATGTTTCGAGAAGTTGAAGCCTTCTTTTTTTAGATTAATAACTTAGGGGACTCGGCATGGCAGAGAGAACCAAGTTTACGAAGCACTTTGCATACAACTTTGATTCTAAGTTGCAACCTTCACTAGTTACAGTGTGCCGATAACACGGCCATTACTCAAACTTATAGATCAAAACTTCCTTAAGCATGATACTAATACATATATTAATACTAAAACAAAAATAAACAAAAAATAAATATAAATAGAACAATGTTTCTTTTTAATTTGTTAACATGTAATAATTTTGTCTTTGCAAATTTTAAAGATAAGAACGCATTTCTTTAAATCTTATTTCTATAAAAGAAATGATCAACTGTTTACCATGTAAAATACAGGACCAAAAATAAGTTTATAGTATTTAATACCCGGCTTTAAAACAAGATTTGAACATTTCGAAAATAAATTTAAATTAAAATAGAATTTTATAAAATTAAAATAATATATGTTTCTATATTTAGATAACACATCTTAAATATTTAAAGATCTAAAATTTATTGACGAAAAGCAATAAATAATATTTTGTATAGTACCAGTATTATAAAATGATCATAAATTCTGATCAGTTAATCTCGTTTTGAAAGTATATAATTTATAAGTTATTTCCTACAAATGTGTACCAAATAATTTATTTTAGATTGATATAGACCTTTATTTCTCTATTAAATAATGCAGCCTGAAATATCATACCAAAGTTAGATATCTTAAAATAATTGTTGAAAGTTATATAAAAAAATTTACTAATTAAAATATTAAGTTCTAATAATTAATCTGTTTTTTTCTTTACTAATTATTTATTAATTTAATAAATGTTGATTCAAATTTAAAATATTTATAGTATATAATACATAAATATAATTGAAAAACATAATCTTTGAAATTGATAACTAATGCCCTATTTAACATTGCAAATCTTTGGCCAACTCGTTGTAATGTGTTACATAACTTGATTTCCCAATTCTCGGGCATTGGTCCAAAGAGTCATTGAAGCTTTATCGGTTCTTTGATTTTAAGTATATCATAATGTAAAACAAATAGTCACAATTATTTCCATTCACTAAATTCTATATTTTTTCTTCGTTATGATGTAATGTCAATTCCATGTCATTTGTTATATTTATAATTTCAAATTTAAAATACTCCTTATTGGAAATATCGAAATAGGTTGCGATTTTATTTGTTATGTTATGTAGTAAAAAGATTATTAAAAAAACATTAATAATTCCTCCAATTCGTGGAATTATTAAATATTTCAAATAGCATTTCCATCATAATATTTTCTATTATTATTATAATATCTTTCTACCCTGAATTTTCAAATTTAATGCCTTGAATTTTATTTCAATTATAATCAAATCAGTTATAAACCCAAGCTTTTTGCTCTAATTCTAAACAAATTTAATTTTACACTTCCTACAATTATTAAAATGACGAATATAAAATAAGTATTTTTATTAAAATTTAGAATGTATAAATTTTAACGGTGGCAACTTTAAAATTGGTTTAGTGAGTTATAGTGATGCGATTTATCATTTGCTGTTTGAATAGCTGACAAAAAGAAGATAAAATTATGACTCAGCATGATTTTCTGTTGCAACATAAAAAATGAGAAATATGTTTAGACGTAATTTCGAATAGAAGGAATATTTGGGAAATCGCCGATTAGAAGTACGGTCAAGTGTATAACAGTTTGATGTTGCGTTCGCTTGAACAATCGCCGTTGTGTCTCAAGTTTTCGGTCCGGAAAGTTTGATGTGTGCGTGAAGGGATGGTTTGATTCGCGTCTGGTTCATCCTGATATAATTATAAGGGGTCGCACAAGAACGGGGGGTGTCGATACCGACGCGAAATTCTATATAGCCTACGTACATAGACGGAGATAATGTTTTATGCATGCGAAATGAATATGAATGAGTGGCGCTTCTGTTGCGACAACATATTTCACATTTATGCTATATATAGATATATATCTATATACATATATTTATATAGATATATATAGTTATATACATATATAACAGGAACCGTGTGGGAGTATTTTGACACGTTGTATTCAGGCCTCGCGACACACAGAATTCTAAATGATATCTGGCCTCCTCTTCTCTGCGCCGTAGGAAGAAAGGAGATATTGTGCGGTCGACCGAAGTTGTTCGCACAAATCCTTTGCCCACTCTACGATACACACATTAGGGAGAGAAGAAGTCTTGGGATGTTGGCTAGAAAACTGCTTGATGGTGGGCGTAAAGGCAACCAGCAGACGAAGAAGATGAAGAGTTCATTGCATTACTACTCCCAGATAAAACTCATTATTTACGATGCGGTAATTGCGTTTGCTTTTTCATCGGCATGAATTTGTTATGGATTTGCTGTTTTTTTCGTCTTCGCTTCTCATCCGTATCCTTGCGAGAGTCCTCCGATTTTTTAATATCGAGTTAATCGCAGCAGCCATCGCCTGCACATGCCGCTCCTTCTGCAGCCGGAAACGTAATTACTTTCGGCCTTCCGTTGCTTTCGGAAAGGAAAACAAGAAGGGAAATGAGGGAATTGTTTGCGACGGGATTATTATTAAAATTTCAGTTTTCCGAAGACGTGAAGAAAATAAATAAGTCTATATATATATATACGCAGAGAGAAAGAGAGAGAGAGAAAATATTGAATGTTTACATATGGGGTTTCGGTCTTAGGGGAAGAAGGATACAAATGTCGACCTCCCAGTGCATAAAGGATTACCCGGTCTTGCAAGGCACGTCCCGACCATAAGTCAAGGCGACGCGTTGACGAATGTTGCTTATCCATCAGCTGGATGCATGTGTCTGGAGGAAGGAGGAGAAGAGGACGGAGTGGAGGATTACCTTCGACATGTTACACTCGGATCCGATATCCCGCACACGGACAGGACACGACGATGCAGACAAGAAGCAGCACGAAGAATCGGATGCCACTAGATTAATTTCGTAATTAGAGTTGAATTATCGCCGGTTGGACGACGGCCAAACGGCCGAACATCCATCATGCGCCGGAAATCCATGGGCAAGCAACAACGAGAATTAGGCAGACATGTTATTAGTTAACTTTCTGCTTTCTTCTTTCTGCTTTACTCGTTATCTATTATCTCCTCGCTCTCCGCCGCTGCTTCTCATAATTACCAACGAGATTTAGTAACCACCCACGGAAATAAAGGAAACGCCTCGGGAACACTCTTTAATATCTCTTTCAGTAAAACACGCAAATTTTACCAAATTAACTACTCACTTATTTATTTATAGAATCAACTACATACAAAACTCCATTTTAGAAAGCCAAGATATTATTTTATTTTTCATTTCTTATCATTTTAATAAAAACTACTTATGATTATAATGAAGTTTCTTTTATTTATATAATATAATAATTAGTTTGTTGCTGCTATTTAGATTTCAACAGTTATTTTTCATGCAATATCTTTTTGTTCATTTTTGTAAGATATATTTCCTTGTGCACTTGTAAAAGTTCTCTATTATAAGTTCAGTGATTCGAATGAAACATTTCAGTTACAAATATTGCAAATATCATTTTGAATGAGAAGGTGCAACTTTTGTGGATGCTCCACCAAGCATCATAATATCCAATATATTTGAGGCGAATTTGCGAGAAACTTGGCACAGCTAACAACTGGAAGATATACTGCGTTTTGATAGCTGGGAAAGATTGCTGGCATCAGAATATTATATGATTTGTTACGAAATTGCTCCAAACGGATAGCACAACTAATGAAAATAAAAAAAACAAAAATCATTGAATGAAATAAAGTGTTTTTATCTTTGGTTTATACTTAGTTTACTTATTTCATACTTAAAAGATGCAACATATGTATTTTTACTACAAATATTGAACATATCCATTTGAATGCACGCTTAAGCAAGATTAGCAACTGTAGCAGCTACATCGTAATATCCACTATACAGTTAGCTCCCAGTTACCTACATAATGGGTACTTAAATTGCCATACGCTAAGCGAATATACGAGAATTAGTCGATGAATACCAAAATTAATGCACTTACAATATTATAAGATATTCATCTTTCTTTTTTCGCACAAACATATTCTTACAAACGTACTTCGGATTTTGTCATTATATTTTTTACTATTGATATAATTTTTTCTTAAACCAGGTTTAGAAAAAAAGTTGTACGTATAATCGAACGTCCGTTTTAAAGATGTGTATTAAGTGAGTGCTGACTATATTAGATGACACAAAATGAAATATACGACTAAAAAAATGTTGTTAGTATCATATGATTGATTACAAAAGTACTGAGTACGATACTAATTTAACTAAAGAAAAAAATAATATCAATGTTTTGATACATCAATTTTTTGATAAATCAAACTTTTTTTTTTTCATCGAAGTTTGGCAATGTGTATATGTTATTTATTTCTTCTTTCTATTTTCTCTGTTCATTTTCATCTGGCTGTCCGAGTGATGGAGTGTGAGATATCGCACTGACAGTTTTCTTTATTAAACCGCCTCCCCGGCGGTTTGCGCGCATCCAGCGAACCGCCGGATACGGATTCCATGAATACGATTTTCCACACGTGCTTAAACCAATCTCTCACTCGCACTAATTCCGAACCGTTCATCAGGATCTTCCTTTCCTTTCTTTCTCTTTCCAGTTTTTCTCTTCCACTTCCCCCATCCCATTCCCATTCCGACGATGCAAATTTCCCAAAGTTTCCCCCGTTATCACACGGCCGCACTGTCCCCGCTCCCCTAATTAATAACATCCCAGAAATGTGCGTCTGGTTGCGTGTGTTTGTGCACAAGGGGGACGAGATGGAAGCTTATTAAAAACCGCATGCATATTGCATGCCCAACGTGACTGAACAATCACATGCCGCCACCGCTGCTGCACCCCATTATAGCCTGCGAGGGGATCGATATAATCTGATTATATTACGTAACGCAATCAAACATATATCTTGATTACGTGCGGAATTAAAGGCTAACTGTTTCTTTTAGGTGTCATCTTTCGCTCTCTCTCAAACTCTTGCTAAACATAACATTATAACCGCACGCTTTCGAGAATCATTAAGCAAGGTTTATTGACGGCACCTAACGAGAACTTCATCATTTAATTACACGCTTATTTTCCGTGCAGTTCCTGTCAATTGTAGTTACATTTATGAATACGTTATAATTGAAAATTTCATCAGCTTTTTTTCCATTTCGTCATTTCAAATGAATGCATTCGGACGGGACACGGTCCTTTTTTTTTGGTAATTAAATTCATGATTGTGTTCAAAATTAATTAAAACGCGATGCCGCGGACGCGGACTTTTATTAATTGAATTATAATTGAGTGTTAATTCGGCGCTGATTCATATCCAGTTAATACAGTGATAGTGCTAATATGCAAAACAGAATTTTGTAGTAATTAGCGTACAATGGTTGCAATTGAATATGGAGATTAATGTTCGGCGCTGCACTCTCTCTCTCTATGCATATCTCTCTCCATCCTCCACTCGATACAAGTCTCTGTCTCTCTATTTGTGTGTAATCAAACAGCTATTCAATATCCGTGTCACTGCCTAAAATCAGGACAATAATTCAAGAGGCGTCCACCCTACCGACGCTCAAACATACACGAACATATACAACAAACTTGGGGGAGTGAATTCAACGCTCATTGTTTACCTTTTTTCTCGCCGTTCCTGCTGTTGTAATCCAGTCGGATTATTATGTCCATCTATTGCATGTACCAGTCATTTAATATGATTATCATAACACAACAAAGCCTTTCAAATGAACAACCCCTAAAAAAATGTAATATGAAACAAGATAACAAAAAAAAAATACAAAAGAAAAATTAATTAGTTAAAAAATAATATTATGCCAAATTCAATATCCACTTTTTGTTTTATTAATATATTTATATGAATTAGTTTTAATTTTCTGTTTATGTATTTTTTATAAAAAAATGTAATTATTATAATCAATGTAAATATGATATTTGGGTAAATAATCGATTAAGAATAGATAATTTTATTAAGTTTTATTCTTTATTTAAAATCTCTCGCAACTCGGCATATGAATAATTTCTCTGTGGAACTATATCTTCAAAGAAAATGTATTGTATTTTTTCATAATCATTATCATTATTATTATTAAAAATATAATTATATGTAAAAGTTAGTAAAATATAAGAATTATTAAAATATATATAGAGAAGAGCATATTTGAAGAATTAGCCAAAATTATATTATTATTTTTTATAAAAATACTGTCAAGTACATTTATTTAAAATTAATAATCTCGTGCTGCTTTGTTACGTTGATTATTTTAGACATTTACATCTTTCAGGTGTACCAACTACTATTGTTTGTCATGAAATGTCAGATGAATAATGTGTGTATGGTTGGTACACTTGGTAGATATAAACATATTCGTGCAAAGTTTAGATGCAGCATTATAATTGTTTTTTTTGTAGAAGTTTATTTATATTTCTATATGTGAGTAATGTAAATATGCTATAAATATAATACTAAATTTATATTTAGAACAAATGATTTAATAATAAGCCTGTTGAAATTAGTTTGCAATTTTGTAATAGAAATTGTATCCCAATTATATAATGTATATTTGTTTAAATATAACCTCCATGTTTCGTTAAACTTCAGTAATAAAAATAAATACATAACATATTTGGTTTGAACATAATTTACAAATTTCTTAACGAAGTTATTGGAATTGTAAATATGTTATAATTACTATAGTTTTCCTTTAGGAACATTTACTTTAAAAATAATAATTTTTAAATATTTTTCTTTTACGAAATGAGTAACAAAAAGGGGGATAACAATTATATAACCAAATAAAAAATTGTACGTGCTTTCGGTCTGTCTGGAAGTCATTCGGCGTGTAATGCGGAACAAATATAACACATATATTAAAAAATGGCAGGGAACTATTCACGGAGCGTTTTTATCCTTCTTGCGTTATTTCATAAATGCTGGGGGGATAATAAAAACCAGGCATATGGCATATACGACAGCGACACATATTGCGGCATTTCAGCGCCCGGCGTGTCGTTTGGGGGGCGGCAACAACGGCGGTGGCGGCTGCGATTGTGCAAAGCGCACGTACCGCACCTCGCGCTGCCCATTCGCACTAAGTAATTGCTCATTTGTGGCCGATGCGCTGCAAAGATAATGCCTATCGCTCGATGGGATTTACAATCCTCGTCCGAAACCGCACACAGCCGCCGCCACTGCCACCTCTCACATACCAATATTCAACCGCCACCAAGAAAAAAAAAAGATATCGAACAAAAAAAGGAGATGAGATACCCGGCGCATCCGCCATAATTCCTCCCACGCTACGTGCTTTGCATCATTTATCCGAATAGGATTTATCAATTACACCTTGCGGCGGCCGCGATGAATATTCAAAGGGCAATAGAACGTAAGCATTTCCGGATGCAAATTTAATTCCGCCGTTTCAATTTTTTTTTGCGTTCGCCACAATCGCATTCCGGTCAGGCGTAATGCGAACGAAACGTGAACATTCGAAGTCAATGGATGTTGGGGTGAGAGCGACTTCGCCCTGGGAAGGTATATAGATATAAGTTGATTGATTTAAATGCTTCTTATCCGCACGCCGCAACTTACTAAACTTCTCCAGTTTCGAAGCACCTGAAGCGACGCCGAATTAATTTTGAAGAGTTTCCTTTCATATTTTTTCTTCTCGTTCCCATTTTATCCTTTTTCTTGTTCTCATTCTTCTTGTTCTTAACCTAAACTTCTTCAATTGTTTTAAATTGGAGATTCCGCTGTTGTTGAGTTGGCCGCAAGAGGGCGCCGGAAATCCGCAGGGCACAAATGCAAATCGCCCCTTTCCCGCTTGGCGCCGGGTAATTTAAAGTTCAATTCCCTGGTCGGCCTCTTTCTCTGTACCATCGGATTTGGGACTTCTTCTTCACTCCGCCCGCAGCCTCCGCACCGGATCTGCATAATTCCCTTTTAATCAATTGACAATTGAAAGCCCTGAGGACGACGGGGGGGTGTCAATGAAACAAGACGAAAAAAAATATTATCGACTCGAGTTACGACGACTTCGACGTCAATCTGAAATAAGTAAAGGCGAAACAATTTTGTATATATTTTTTTTGTCTTCGCAGCCGTTCCTTCGAAGACGTTGTTCCTCCGTTTTAATTAATCCCAGCGCTTGCGAGAGGGATTAGCGCCAAGCTAATTGCACGGATTATTTTCGGGCGCAGAATTGCACGAGACGAGACACAATTCCCGTGAACTTCCATAAACTCGAATTGCAATAATAACAGTTCTTTTTCCGCTGCCAACTGCTTCCTCGCAGCTTCGTTTGTGCAAACTTATGCAATGCAAAACATTATTCCTGTCTCTCTCTCTTTCATGCACACACACACTTTCCAACGTACCAGACTACTAATTAATAGGATTAGACGCGTTACTCGCGAGCACTTCAAATTATTGCATTCATTATAACGCGACATATTTTTTTTTGTAACTCCAACTTATTCTCTTGAATTTAACACAATTTTAAAATTATTATTTTATCCTTATAATTGTTAATAGGTATAAGAAATATAATATAAAATATTTGCTTATTTTAATACTTTTTATAATTAAATATTTAATTCCGTATAAAAATACTTAAATCGCAATTATCTTCGTGAACTTACTTCAAAAAAATACTATAACTATAAATCTAAACTATATTTACTTAAAAACTAATGAGGACATATAATATAAATGTAGTAAACTAATGTATTTAAATATACTTTGGTTAGTGAAGTATTATTCAAAACGCGAATAAAATGCTAAATAATGGATGAATAATTATAATTGAACATGGTTACAGATGCTCTTTTAATACGCTATACGACTAAGTAGTTTTAATGCCCCGGCGTAAGTATATTGTGAGAATATCCAGAGTTTCACTGAAGTAACGATAAAGATAACCGTTCTCAGTAAGAAAATGCAATTATCCAAAATAGTATTAAAACGGGTAAATAATAGTTGCAGCAGAAACCCGAACGGCGATCTCCGTTGTACATATAAACCTTTATGAGCATGCCTGTAATTTAGATTATTGCAACGCGAAATGCAAATGCAGTAAAAAATTAATTGGATGCATCTTACAAGAAAGAAACAAATAGATAATTTTCAGAAACTTTACAAAATGTAATAGGTAAAAGAAAATGATAAAGGACTACTTTAAAGGACTACTTTACAATCAGGACGACTTTAATTCGCAAAATAAAAATAAACAATGGAAAAATCTGAATTTGATAAATTTGTTGATAAAACATTGTTTTTTCATACGAAAAAATACCGTTTAAGAAACGGCTTGATAAGTGTTATGGGGACTCTTCTCCGTCGAGACAAATGGTAGAGAAGTAATTTACTGATTTTAAAAGCGGTTTTCCATTGTTTTGATAATTAGAAAAGTAGCGTCACTAGAACCACTGAACTAAACGTCAGTTTGCCATGAAATTTGACAGGCGTCGTCTGAAGGTTGGTACTTCTTAAAAATTGTATGGATTTGTCGATAAAAGTGCCATCTATATGTCATCCTACGAACTTATTGAGTGAGGTTTTATTTTCCATTTATAAGTTCAGTATCTTTTTGTTCAGGTTATTTTTGTACCTCGATTAGTTCGGGATATTGGCGTAACCTATGCAAGATATTGGTGTATCATCATTAAACTTGATACAAACCCGGAATAAAAAATAATTACATTTATAAAAAAATATAATAAAATATACAGATGGTTCGTAATTGGATATGAGTGTTGAAACAGCTTTCGTATATTATATTTAGAAAGAAGGGAGATTTACAAAAAGAAATGAACATCCACATTTTCTAGTGATTTATTAGGCATGAAGATATTTGATGAAAAAGTTTAAAGTTATAAAGAATTGGTCAATACTCTTTGATCAAAAACTTCAATTGAAAACTTGGGAAGTAATAAAAATATTGAAGAATATGAAAGTCTAAACTCCATTGAATAACACGTCGGAAATGAAAGAGTAAACAATTTATAGATGGCGAAGAAAGAGAAATTTTCTGAAGAAACTATTAAAAATTATGCTAGATTGACAAAAAAGAAGCAATTAGTTTTTACCATTTCAAGGAAAGGTTTTAACATTGCTGCTTTAAATATAATCTTAAAAAAATTTGGAGAAATATAGCAGATAAAAAATGGAGTTGAAATAATTATCATGACCACAAAAAGAGAAGGATATAGAAAAAAAAATAATCAAGGAAAATTATGGTGGAACATTTTTAGTCAAAAATCAGATACACAAAGTTTTTGAAATAAAATATAAATATAATTAATTTAATAAATTGATGTTATCAGAAAAAAAAAGCGTAATTTTCTTATATTTCGAAAATATGTATTATTTAAATTTTTAGTTACTTTTATATTTTTTTAACTTGTACTAATGACGCATTTAGAGTAATGACAAGTTTCTTCACTTTCGTTAAACATGATGAACGAGACGCGGCGTTCTTCTTTGATTAATTTCAATCATTTTCCACGACATGCAGCAGCAGACATAACGATTCGTCGGTGCACGCGACCGATGGAAGTGGAGTGTATTAAGTAATTTGCGTGAGCTTTAACGACACGTTAAAGAAGAAAGAAGACAATCGCTTACGTAATGCGTCGCTGTCGCGGCTTAAGTAGCTTTCGGACAATAATGACAGCAACAATGACGATGTCGTCTCGGCGAATGCAATATTTATGCCGCGGCTGTCCCGATAAATAATTTATTAGCCGTCCAGAACAATCGAGTCGTTACATAACAACAATATTCTATTATTTCATTCGCACACACTTCGACCATCAGTCCGTCTTTATCCTCCCTGCATTACTAATATTATTACTATTATGATTATTATTACTGTCATTGGCATTGTTTGTCGTCTCCATCTCTTTCACTCGATGCAGGACTCCCCGGTGCCATCCGTGGTTGTTGTTCCACCTTTGTGCATTGTGTGGTTTCCAGTTACTATAAATTATAATTTGTAAGCCGGAGCGAAAGGGGGGCAAACAGACGATGACGACAACAACAACTGGAAAAGCAACAACAGCAACAAAGAAAATAAATGAATGAAGAGATTAACATATGATGTTGTCGTTGCCACCCCCATTCGACCATTCACCCTTCTTTTAATTGCAAACCGTTATGACGGAATGCGATCTCAGGACACGTGCCGGTGTAGGGTTGCATCCTCCCTACACAACACACACACGACGGGGTGACTTTATAATCGGAGGTCCAATCTAATAAATACTATAAATTCGGCTCGTAGAAATTAATGATACGTTTAATTGAATTCTAAGCCGATGGGGAGCGACGATGATTCTACAAAAATACAGTAATACCTCGCTTGGTACATACACTTATAAATAAACTGCAATATCAGAATATTCATGTTTCTATTAATTAAAGAATATAGTTCTTATATAGAAAAGTTTATATAGTTTCTTGTAAAGAAAAATAAATTTTATTCCAAAAATTAGAAAGAATCAAATTATAAATTCCCATATATAAAGCAAACAAGATTAATTTCAAAGTTTAATGTTTATTCTTAGATTATAAAATATTTCAGTTAAGTAGTTTTATCGATTATATTCGTAGTAGTATGTAAATTTTAAATTATATTTGGGGATTCAATTCTACACATTTGTAAAGTAATTAAATAAGTGTATTATAAAGTAATAATAATATACTATTTAATAATATGTTGAAAACTAATAATTGGATATAAAAAATAAAGTTCTGTGAGAGTTATTATAGTACAAACTCATACGGGGATTGTAAATTGCTTTAGCATCGATCGACATGAAAATTTGTTTGTGTTTGCATTTCCAGCAATACAGTTTCTTTCCCTGTCATTGAAGCTTCGTGTAATTACGTCGCGTTGTGCGTTTAATTGGAGTGTCGTCATTAGGATGATGTCTTAGGGCCGGCGATGACCCAGTTGCGGACCTCAAATTTGCGCTGCGCTGCTTAATTTGAATAAATATTTTCCCCTAGCTTTTTCTGAATAAACAAACAGTAATGAAAAACCACGCTTAATAATAGTGGACGGCGGCCGACGGAGAACGTGCCCAACCCCCGCGGACCCTCTTGCGTAATAATTTCGACATTTCTGCCAGCTGCCATTCGCGGGGCTAGAGTGGGAGGAGGAGGAGGTTACACTAATCGCTTTTGTGCCCTAATTTGCGTACCGCCACAAATACGCTACCAGCAGAACAATCACGTTCAATCTTCATGCATAAATATACCTACGTATAGGCAATTCTTGCTTTCTTCTGCTTTCCAACATTTAAATACAAAGCTATAATAACTAGGCTTGAACAGAGCATGTTTGTGCATATTAAAGCGTTTCGAGATAAATAGGTATTTAAAATTGATTGAAGAGTAGATGACCGATGTACGGGAATTCAGAGATGAAAGTAAAGTAAATTATGTTATGTTCAACATTTCTGGATGGGATGATACCTTATTATAATAAAAACTACTAACTTCACACACATTCACATTATACCCGACTGAACGAATTATTGCTTATATTTATAGTTTATTTAATTTTTTAATTACGTCTGGTTTCAATTTAATTAACGTAACTTTCATCACAAGTAATACATACTTGTCATGTAATAGAAACTTGTCAAGTAATTAAATAAAATACTACGTGAATGTATGAACTTATAATAATTATACATTTTTCCCGTGTTCTTCTCGAAGTATTCTCCAAATAATTCTTCAATTTGCTAAATAGAAATAATTTAAAAGTAAATTGACAATTTAGAACTAGGTTCTAGGAGTTCTGAAGGAAATGTTTACTAATTTTAATTATAAAAACTTAAAAAGAAACCCAATGAAATAGTGATAAAAAAAATCATTATCATTAGTACTTCTATTTTAGTTTTATTTATTCTATATCAGCGTTTCTCAAGCTGTATTTGTATAATGTGTATTTTTAAGATTTGAAGATTAAAATTCAGAAAATATGGCAAAAGTAATAACAAAAAATTAAATTACATAAGATTCATAAAAAAAATTAACTTTGAAGACCAGAAGTATGACAGTTTTGTAAAATTTTCAACGTTTATAATTGAAAACAGTGTGATACCGTAATTACTGAGATCTCAAAAAATTGAACGTTTTGAAAAAAAAGATTAATACTTTATAGAAGAAATGAAAAAGTTTCAGTAGAAGAACTGGATTGCATCCATTCCTGGGCAACATTATTACTGGCATATGTTCGAAAGCCGATAAAGAACTTATAGACCTATCTGAAAAAAACATCATTCAAACTGAATTTTATTTGTAGCAAATTGATACAATTTTGACTATCTGTTCAAGAAATTTTCCAATTCTTTCTACTGAAGTTTTGAAGGTATTACTCCATTTTTCATCGTCATACTTTTGTGAAGTAAGATTTTTGTCAATGCTAAGAATTAAAACCAAATATCGAAACAAGCTGTAATTGTCGAAATTTTTGTATCTAAAAATAACTTCACACAAGCCTTAATATTAGAAATATTTTTTGTAAAATTATATTTGATAATAAATATGTTTTCCTTCATAGAAGTTTCGTTTTGACCCTACAACCTTCTTCGGCCAAGAACGTGTGCTCGTATATAGTTTATTTAAAATAAATGTGCAGTAAATGTAAAAGATAAGATTTTTGTTGAGATAACTTTTTCTAGTTACAAATATTTTTTTTCCAGACGCTTGACTAATCTTTAAAAAATGCAATGCATCCCCGAAATAAAGTTTCTAAAAAGTTAGTCGAAATGTTTAAAAGTTTATCAGAAAATAATGATGTGTTATAATTATTAATTCCATCATATTTTATAATTAATTACATTACATAAATGTATTTTATATAAAATATTTTTCATCTACTTTTTAATGACAAAATTATATAATATATGTAAACGAAAGAAACTTCTACATATTTAAAATAAGTAGAACTATGTCAATCAATTTTGATAAAACAAATAAATATTAATTAGTGCTTCAAATACAAAATAACTTCTTATGTAATATGCTTACAAAGTAAGTATATTCTATATAGAAATAGGTTAATATATGCATTGAGTTTCTAAATAAGAGAAACTATTATAAATTATAGTAATTAATATTTTAATATTCAAAAACTAAAATAAATGAAATGTATTATAAATAAGTCTAATATATACACGTATCTTGTTTGATGCAATTTAAGTCGAGAAACTTGAACATATTATACGAGTTTCATGAAAAATGCTTCCAAATTTAAATTATAATGAGTCAAAGAGCGAGATATTCAGTTTTTCCTGTTTTTTTTTGTTGTTGTCTCGAACACGAGCATGAGGCGTACATAAGAAGTTGCACAAGGGATTTAAATTATCATAATCAGGCTTTGAAATGAGATACTGGAGTGCATTGCGCCATTTCAGTGTCCAGAGAGAAATGGGTACAAGAAAATGATGTAGCAACAAGACAAATGTAAGTCAAATACTTATTTTCTCTTAATAATTAAAATACTTAATAGGTTTCCAAGACATGTTTATTTAGTCTAAAATTTATTAAACCTCCTATAATAACATAAAAAGTAAATAAAGATTAACTTCAGTTATAGAATAATAATAAAGATAATATATTTCCAAAATGTTATTTTATGGGAAAATATATATCAGCTAAACTGGTTGGGAGTTTTCATAAAGGCGCTCCCTAAATATTGCTATTAACGTTCCAATGTTGTGGGAAGCAATTAAGATGGGATCGATTTAATTCGTGTATCTTCTGTAATATATTTGTACGAAGATGGTACTAAACAAACGGCCTGTACAAACAGGGACGAAGGATCGCAGCCTCGAGCCCTCCCATATCGAACCAGTTTTAATCCTAATCCAATGAAACACCTCGTTCCGTTCACATATTAAGACTTACTCATCAAATTGCCGGTTACCTAAAGGGCGCTTTCATGCATCAAGGCAACAAGTGTTGAATAACAGCATGAAATTTTATGTTCATACATCAATAGATAATTTATAAACATTTAATAATAGAAAATCCCAAGTCGATATGTCTCCTTGTCAGAATAGGACACCGTCTTTGGTTTATTAATGGTATAGTAATCGTCTTACGTCAGGCTTTAAACTTGTTATATAATACAATAGATTTATTTTTATCAGTTTATGTAATCCAATAATTTAAGTCTATTTATAATACGTAAACTGAGTTATTACTACTAAAATTATTGCTTATTATTGAAAAAAAAAAATACTAATACAAAAATAACATTTGTATATTTAGTTCATACTTTTACTAAACTTTTGAAAAAAATGCATGTATCTAGTAAACATTTTATATTCATTTGATATTTTCAGCATGTAAAATATGTTTTATCAATAAAATATTAAATTATTGACATTAACTATTTTATTACCAATACGATCTTTTGGAATATGCTCTAATTTTAATTATAAAAACTTGTTAAAAACATATAATTAGAGCGAAACCAATTAAATTGAAAAAATAATAATCATTATCATTACAACTTCTATTTAACTTGTATTGACAATAATTTGAATAGTTCTTGATGATTAAATATTTATATATTCTATATCAGCATCTCTCAAGCTGTAGGTCTGAAGATCTGTGTATTTTTATATTATTATGATTTGAATATTAAAATTCAGAAAATATGGCGAAAGTAAAAATAAAAAAATATATTAAGTTATATAGATTCGTAAAAAAAATTAACGTTGAAGACCAGAAGTATGACAATTTTGAAAAATTTTAAACGTTTATAATAGAAAATAATGTGATACTGAGATCTCAAACGATTTGAACGTTTTGAAAAATACATTTGATTAAAACTTTATAGAAGAAATGAAAAAGTTTCAGTAGAAGAACTGGATTGCATTACTACTGGCATATCATCGAAAGCTGATAAAGAACTTATCGATCTAGCTAAAAAAAAACATTATTCAAACTGAATTTTAATTGTATCAAATTGACACAATTCTGGCTATCTGTTCAAGAAATTTTCCAATTCTTTCTACTGAAGTTTTGAAGGTATTACTTTCTTTTTCATCGTCATACTTTCGTCAATGGTAGGAATTAAAACCAAATATCGAAACAGTCTGTAATTGTCGAATTTTGTAAAAAAAAAAAATATGCATGGGAATATTTTCATTTTGTTATTAATTTTACTAATTAATATTTGTATAATTAGTTCATACTTTTTACTAAATTTTTGTAAGAAATGCATGTATCTAGTAAATGTGTACATTAACTAGGAATAGTAAACATTTTATATTTTCAGCATACACCACTTAAGTTGTAAAATATGTCTTATAAATAAAATATTAAATTATTGACTTTAACAATTTTATTACCAATATGATCTTTTGGAATATGCTCTTAAAATATTGTGTCTTATGAAAATTTAACTTGATATAATTAATATTGGAATATTAATGAAAATTAATGAATGATGAATGAGTATAGCAACGATTAGCATGAATTCAGAAGATCGTGGGTTTTGTAAAGCTGTTATTGCATAAATATGTTAGCTGTAGTAAACATGTTTCATGTTGCTGTCACCTTAATGCCAATTATATTGATTAATAAGTAACATTACGTTCCGGATCACTTTTATGATTATTTGATTTGCAATTTGTATGATAGATCGGTGTGTTGTGAATCGGAATGTCGTGGCTGTAATCATTTTATCCTCGTGTGTCAGAGCTTATCACCATCGTCGCGCTATTAATAGCGTCACCTGAAACGGTACGTCCTGCGAATATCGGATTTCGCGCATCTCGATTTTCGTCGCCGCGATTTGTCAACATCATCGCTGATGATCATCATCCGGGATGACGGAGCGAGCGCCATAAAATCCAGGCGCTCGCAAAACCTCCAAACCCTACACGCCCCCCGCATTTCCGGCACGTTTTTCGTCCGCTTTTTACTCTATCCGTTGACAAATCGTCTTTGGCGAAGTCAAGACATATGTCCTGTGAAATATTCACTAAGGGCGCGCCAATATTCCACGCGACGACAATTTATATATGCGGGTTCCTCTCCTTCATTTTTTTTTTATTTCGAGGTAGGCACGAAAAAAAAATAGAGTGTGGCGGCATTGATTAAATCCACCCCTCGCGCCTATAAAAGGGAATTAGTGTGCGATATTCCGTTTTTAATTCCCATTTGGTATTGGGGGAGTGGGCGGACGGACCCCAACTATTACCACTTTGACATTGATGTATGTAGCTAATATAAAAATCGGATGGCACTAGGGTTATGTGTGCAGCGATTGGACCCCAATGCATGAACAAAAAAAAATAACATATTTGGGGATGTTCGCAATATCTTTGCCTATTTTTTCAATTAAATAAACTGCAGTTTTTACTTTTCCAATAGAGAAAATACTTATGTTCACAATAACAAAAAAATTGACCAGCTAGCACTACTTCACCAACCAAAAAAATTCAGATCATAAAAATCATTTCAATCTCATTTTTTTCCTTTCTCATTTCTGATGATCAGAAATTTTTTGGAGTTATTAATACAACCTGATGTTTACTAATAAACGTGACAAAAAGAATAATATTTTTTTAAATATTATAAGAATTTTGTGATATTTTATATAAGTAAATAAAACTTTATCATTCGTACAACCCTAAAAACTTAACCTGAATTAACTGTAACATATATACAAATAGTTCCAACTTTTATTAAATGAGTTCGAAGAAAAATTACTTTATCTAGAGATTTTCGCTATGAATAAATATAATTATTAATAACAATATACGAGGGCAAATTGAAAAGTATTGAAAGCGAAAGCAGGTCTTTTTCAGGATAACATTATGAATTAATTCTTTTACCTTTCTCAAGATAATCTATTAACAAAATTCCCTTTGCATCAAAAAATAACTGAAACCTTAACCATTTATCGTTTTCAGGTAAAGGGCATTAACAATTATATTCATATTATCCTTACTTAAAATACCTAAAATTTGTATTAATATGTTTAATCAGAATGTTATAAAAGTAAATATATGAAACACAGATACAACATTTGTTAAATTCTATATAAAGTATAAAATATGAATTTAAAAATATCCATAAACATAAATTTTAATTCATTTTTTTTTTAATTATAAGATAATATTGGCAAGAAAATGAAATAATTTACATGTAATTTATAAATATAATTCTCAAAATTATAATGTATAAAATATATTTGTCGTAATGTTAATTTTCTTATAGTCACGACTTGCAAGTTTATAATGAACGTAATATATTTCTTGTTGCTTAACACTGATGAGTTAAATTAATTTAACTGCAAGAGTATAACGTAAATGTAAACGACTCAATACATTTGAAGTGATTAGAATGCAAAGTGTAATAACGAGAATCTAATAAGAAGGCAACAAAGATTTGTTCTAAGAATATAAACTACTAAGCGAACTAATTAAGGCCGTATCCTTAATGGATGTTTTTACAGTCGATCGTAATATTTTGTTCCTATTCGCAAGCAAACTACTGGTTTAGTTTCTTGTTTTCTGTTTCGCTGCTGCCCATACTCCGTTGTTGATTCATAGCCGTATCCTCGATAGTCTTCATCGCTACGGGGACTCCATCTAATATATTTTACGTAATTACGTACGGTCCACTTATTTAAATTACACTCGGGATTTGGCCGCGTGCGAAGGGTGGAATAAATTGCAGAAAGCATTGATGACTATGGGTGAAGGAGGATGTAGAGAGGAGGGTGGGTTGTAGCAGCATCGATGGGGGTCGATGTCATCGAAACCGAACAACCCTGCTTGATGAAGGCAGTGCTTCGGGAAAAGCGCATCA
The DNA here is from genome assembly GCA_963457615.1 of Nicrophorus investigator. Lineage (NCBI taxonomy): Eukaryota > Metazoa > Arthropoda > Insecta > Coleoptera > Silphidae > Nicrophorus > Nicrophorus investigator. Next base: position 16,805,981 of record OY735143.1, read on the forward strand.
CAACATGCATGGGAATGTATGTGTACGTGGCAATGATCAATTCGATGTCTCGCGTAGAGAGTGGACAGAGGGAGAGGGTTATGACCCGGCGTATAAATTTGTTGGTAATGAGACGTTTATAAATGACGGTTAATGGGATGCGATCAGTCTCGGGCCGCACAGATTTTAACTGATTACCACTTTCCAAGGACCCCGAAGCGCCGGCTACTAACTATTATTATTCCTATTCCTACCTCCAAATGCTATGCTATTCTCTATTCTCAACAGAAATAAAAATAAATTCCCCGAGAATCAATTAAATTAGAAACATTCGGAACTTACGCCACAATTGCTTTTCTACAAATAAAAGGGTCGACCCATCTTCATTTCCTCGTCCATTAACCTTCTTGTTCGGAAGACGAAAAAAATATATATGGGTTGATTACATCTGGGTCGGAGATAAAAAAAAACAAGGACATGCATTTTACATGATTCACTTCTGGAAACAAATTATCTGTCCTCGACTGGTTTCGAGTCTACAGTTCAGGTATATATTTCAATACAACTCCCATCTTAATCACTGAAAATATTTCGTCGTAAATGCATTTCTCATTCCATTTACTTTTTTAACTATTCAACATTTTTAAATTCTAATTCAATTTAATCTAAAGCTTTTACCAATACTAAATAGAAAATATTATTTATGAAACTAAACTTTATTTTATAATTTTTCTAGCATTTTCTCAAAAATTAAAAGTTACATTTATTTACATTCCGGAATCTATTAATATTTTAAACTTTAAATAGTTATTCCTTAAAATAAGAAGTTTAATTAGTTATAAATTCATTAAAAAATGTAATTTTGGGTTAAATTATATAGGATTTTTTTTTAAATTTAATTATTTTCAAATTAATTATTTTTTCAGAGTAATATTTCTTTTTTCTTGTCTTTTTTTGTATTATTGTTTGTATTATTATTTCTACTTTCTTTTTAAGAATAATAATTAACATATCATTAGATTTTTTTTTACATAAATAATAAAAATAAAATGCAAATTTTTTGTTCATAAAATAATTAAACAATTTTGTTATCATAAACAAAAATACATAACGTGAATTGTTAGTTGTTATGTAGTATGACAGTTCATTGAAACAAAGATTAGTTCTAAAATAAAAGTTAATATTTTTAACATAATTTTAAATCTTTTTCGAATTTCCATCAATTAAGTTTAAGTTTTGTCATAAATTTTGTACTTTTTTATAGTTAATTTTGAACAATTATTAGAACCTAATAAAAATTTAAATATTGTTACATAATAATTGAATTGTAATTATTGATACAAAAATAATGATTTGTTAAATTGTAACATACAGAATTTAATCAACTTAGCATTATTATATTATACAAAACAAAGCAGTTACATAATCAAGCCCGAAGCATGGAACAAGTAAATTGATATATTACGGTGATTAGGAAGATGCGTGAGGTAGGAAACAAAGCAATTTCGATGATCGAATACCCGACGACCAGCAACTAATCATTGATAACACCAACGTCAAAGAACAATCGTATATCAATAAATCGAACTAGTTGTTTAGGAATGCGGACTTCGATAATAAAAAATAACATTGTAGAAATGTTTAAAGTAAACTTTATTTTCTTCCAATTATTCTATTTTTGTAATTAATCAATTTTAAAAATCATATTTTGATAATCTGACTATTTATAATTATGATTTATGAGAATGATCGTCAAACCAACAATTTGATCACTTTAGTAAAAATTTAATATCTGAAAAATATTTAAAAAAAATTGGGAGAATAAATATTTGTATGTTTTAAAAAGGAGAGAAAATATAATTAATTCATTCATATAATTATTAAATATTTCTTTTAAAACAATAATAAAAAAATATTAAAATGATTTGAAAAGTGACAACTTTGAAATTATAGAAGAATGTACATTTTGTCAGAAAAAAATGTCGTTTAAACAGCAATTAATTTAAAATACTTGTAAACTCACGTAGATTATTATATAATCAATAATAGTTATTTTGATTGCAATCTGAATGTTATGTAAGATTGTTAAAAGTTGTGTAAAAAATAATCAATAAATGTATAATAATGAAAACGATAATCAAAGAATTGCGTCAATAAGTTACTTGAAATGCACGATTGCGTTGTGTAACATCCCTAATACTTGAAATGGTGTAACTGTTCTTTTTTTCTTCCTGTGTATTTATTGATTAAACAGTTAGATATTTTTAAAGTTTTCGGCCACGCATATAAATAATAATAACGTCGGTTAGAATGTGACACCTTTATGGTCCACCTCCAGGACAGAGATTACGAAAATTCGAGTTTTCACACTCGTCCCAAGTGTGTTATATTTACTTATTTGTATCGCCATTATTGCGGGGGAATTCTGTATTTATCTAGGAAATAACTGGCGTATTTACACAGGCAGTGAATGGGAGAAGGCAATTTAATAATGAAAATAAAAGGGTGGAAAAGGAACGAGCCTAATTGTTCGGTTCCGAAACTACGAACGACTACGGTGGTTTTCGTGTCCCGATTTATTTTATTCTTTTTTTCAGTGTTGTCTATTTTTGGAACCGAATCCCACCCACCTGAAAAACACACACCGTCGCTCGGCATCCAAACCAAAAACCACCTGTTTGTTTACGTCGAAGGTGAAGCATGTGTAAACTGCGATCAGAGAAAGTCCAGTTTCCGATAAATAATCCAGGTAAAATTAAAACAAATATTGTCGAAGCATCATGGTGCGATGATGATAAGCGTGCACAACATTGCGCTGCTCTTGTAAGCATTGTTTTCATTTCCGAGCACAAATCACGTGGGTTGTAATGATGATAATGTAATGATAAACGCCGCGTGGGATGCCTAATGGGACGTTAAATGCACCCATTCTGGGATTACCGTAAGCAGGTAATTATTGCCCATCGATCCCCGAACGACGAATAGGAGGAAAGAAGTGAAGGAAAAAGAAGTATGGATTTGAGAGACCCCTTCAATCCGATTCATGGGAAACGCATCCGCGGAGTGTTATTACGTAATCATAGTCATCATTTAATGCACTCATTTATCACTCAAAATGTAACGTTTCAAATTGATTCGCTTCTCACGAAACAATTGCTCAAATTATACTTAACTTTATTGTTGAATCTTTTTATAAATAATACCATTTTAATTTTTTTTTACCGAATTATATAATATATATATATAATTATATAAATTCTTGTTTACATTAAAACATAAATATTTAGAACTTTCCGCAATTAGATGCAGAAAATTGAAAAGTTACAGTGGAAAAATAAATATTGAAACACTTATAAAATCGTCTTCTTATTTAACCGTATTTTATTTATAATTTATTCTAATATATCATGAAATCAAATTAATAGCGTTTGATTTAAATTATATCAACTTTTTCGGTGTATCAAAATATCAAAATCCTGAAAAATAACAAAATTTAAATAAACGCTAATTATAATTATATCTTTATGTAACCACATTATAATCATTCTTGTTACAATTCGTACAATTTGTAATTCTTGTTACATAATTAAAGTGTAATTTGAGTTCAATAAATCAATATTAATCAAAAAAAATTTCGATTCATTTTCCAATAATAATGAATTATTTAAAATTATTTTCACAATATATATTTGTAAAGTTATAAGAGTTATACTATTGAATAATTTATTTTTGCTGACAAATATTATTCAAATTATAAAAAAAAAACTAAATTTATATTTATTTGTAAACAGAAATTACATTCCATAATTGGTAAAAATAAATTACTTAAAATTTTAAGAAATACTAAATATAAGACCGAATAATATCAGTTTTATTTGCATTTTATTATAAATTTTCAAATATTGGCTATATGGTTATAATTCAGTTTTTCTATTTCTAATAATTTTAGTAATATGATTAAAAAAAATATACGAGATAATATCTTATTTTAAATTTTAGCAAAGTACTAGAATCTTCCAAGATAAAAAATTGTTAAAGTTCCGTAGATTTAAAATATTAAGTTAAAAATGAAAATTAGTATTCTATCTTTATGTAAACACATTTATATGTAATTCTTGTTACATAATTAATAATAAATCAATTAAAAAAAAAATAATATCCAAAAATATTTCGTTTTATTTTCCAATAATTATGAATTGTTCAAATTATTTTCATAATATGTTTGTAAAGTTATAGGAGTAATACTATTGAATACTTTATTTTTGCTGATAAATATTGTTCAAATTATATAAAAAAAAATAATTTACATTTATTTGTATACAGTGAGTTCGATTCGAGACGCGCTATAGTACGGACGTGTTCTGCGAAGAAATTTTGATAAAATTAATCTGCCTTTTTTTTGGCTTTTTTGGGTATCAGGTGTGCATTTCAGTGTACGCTTGTGGCCATGGAGCCTGAAATGAGTGCCTCAGATACTTCTTCCTGCTATTCGGAGGCCTCGGGTTCCGGATGGGAGCAGGGAAAACGGAAACGTGGAAGACCAAGGAAGGAAACTTCCAAAAAAACAACTGCACCAACAACCTTCAAAACGCCACAAATTCCAACAACGACCCGAACAGATAAGCCAACGGATAAAAAAGTTACAAACAAAAAATTCGACACCATTTTCAACATAAAAGTGCGAGATGCATTGACTCGCTCGCAGCTATCTACCTTGTGGTCTAGGGGCCCGGGCAACCGACAAGACATCATACTGGAAACCAAGACAGGATTCCTCCTGAAATCGAATAACCCGAAAGCAATTGTTCTTGCATACCTGGCGGATCTGCAGGGTCGGGGCCATATCTCCTCATACGCCGAGAGTGTTCCTCGAAAGGAGCCTAAAACACACAGCCACAATGCGTCACTATCCTGTGTCCTCACAAGGATGGACCTGGATATAAAGGACGCAGATATTAGTTTACACTTAAAGACCTCTGGCATCGAGCATAGGTTCTGCAAGAGGATCATCTCCAGGGCAACAGGACAGCCAACATTCAAGGTGCGCATCATCACTGGGTGCGCATCTTCCTTCCAGAGACTCCTGCACGAGGGCTTGTTCTACATGAACAAGCACTTCCCTGCAGTCGAGAGTATACCACCGCCTCCGATACCTGTGCCTTGCGCTAGGTGTCTTGAATTCACACATGCAACGGACGTTTGTCCGAACAAGACCAAGTGTTCAAAATGTCAAGGACCACATCCGACCCACCGTTGCACGTCGCCACTTCCTCCAAAATGCAGGGCATGTGACTCTGAGGACCATGCTGCATGGTCATCAAAATGTCCCAAGAGACCAACCAAACCCATCCCGGGTGTGCCAAATGCGAGGATAAGATCAATAAATAAAAAATCGAGCGAGCTGTCTGAAGATCTTATGAGCAGCAGAATTCACAAACCTCTAACGATCCACGACCATATAATTAACACTTATATAAACAAAATAAATTCTACGAAACAATCTGAGGGTCGTGCTGAGTTGCTTCAGCGGTTGAAGAAACGATTCATCAGAAACTTTAATGTAGACACACACGTTTGCTTTTCGGGAAACCACGTTTATGTCCTGATGTTTGACCTGGATGATCCGGAGCTGGAGTCACCTACGGGTCTGGTTCAGGGGACTTCCGGGTCTTTCGTCGTGAAGGAAGCTTAGCCATCGATCCGTGTCCGGTCGAATTGATAGTTCTTCAACCGAATACGAAGAAATTTGATAATATTTTTTTTGTTTTACATTTTTCTATATTTTCATTTATTTGGTATTTTTGTTATGGTCTTTCTTTTTTTTTATCACATTATTCCGAATACATCTATTTTTTCTTTTTTTTTTGTATGATTTATTGTAAGGCAATTTATATGTTTGATTGTATCACTGGGCGGAAAGACTTAGGTCGATAGCCCTTTGGTTACATTTAATGTGTGATCAATAAATATTGTTATTATTATTATTATTGTATACAGTAAAAAAAAAACTAAAATTTCATAGCAATTAGCAATTTCATAATCAGTTTTGTATTTCATTATTCACACTTTTAACTAGTGTATTTTTTTAAATTTATTACTTAATTCATTAAGTCATGTAGTGTTTCTATTTATATTACTTTTACCAATAATTTTAGTATTATGATTAAAAAAAAATATACGAGAGAATATCTAATTTTTAATTTTAGTAAAAATGCTAAAGTTCAGTAGATTTAAAATATTAAGTACACGTCTCCTCTTACTAGTATATTAAAATATATCTCATACATAAATAATAGAATGTATTTATTGTAATTTATTGAATCATCTATATATTACAATGCGTGTAACCATTCCAGACATCAATGTTTATTAAACGTATATTACATATCCATAAACAATCAAAGAAAATTGATCATTGTAATCACTTGTTAAAAACCAATCTCAATTACCATACGTTCAAAAAAGAAATAGAGTTTATTAAATTTGTCCTGCTTTAAACAATATAAAACTTTTTTGTCGTCTCGCATTTCCTCTCTCGTTGTTTTGTTTCCAATGAAGCGGAAGCAATAAGGAAATTAATGACTAATTGGCTTTGAAACGTGCATTCACTTAATGGCACTAATGCAGGAGGCAGCACCGTCGCTTTTATCTCCCTTTCTCTCTCAGTCTATCGTATGTACACTCTCTTTGAGTAACTACAGGGGAAAAGGAAATAAAAGCCCATTATGTAACTAATAAGCGACAGGGGGAGAGAAATTTCCTTTTTTTTTCAAGCCTTATTTCGTCAGATAATCGAATTTAGCGGTCAAAGGTGTATCCAATATTGCTCAAGTTATATTATATTTTTTACAGAAAAAGACCTGCTATTAAGTTATTAAGAGTTTTGATTGCTTAATGTTTCTTGTTTCTCTGATCGGATATGCACAATCATCGGCAACGAAATAAATGTAATAACACGACGCACGAAAGTAATTATCGTCGAATAAAATAATATTATATTGCAATAATGAGGTGTGTACATACGATAAATAATTAGCAGTAATTATTATGTTACGACCGTTAAAGTAATTATTTTGAAGGTGTTTGCTGACCTAAAAAGTGGTCGTATGTTTTTCATGAAAATCATAACGTTTGGTAATATTTAATTCATGTACATAAAAAAATTAAAATAAAGTCCATTAATTAAAGAAATTCATGAAATAAAATTTAAATTGCTTTTTAAGTACAAAGATTTAATTTATTTCAAAATAGCTTTACCTATAATTATGCAACTTTGATAAGCTCTGATTAATAATAATACGGTTTGAAATATTTCAAAACAAACTAAATTTTAATAAATACTAAAAACTTAGTTTACAAAATTATATTTTTATACATACATGAACGATTATTTTTCTTTTAAGTCAAGTCTTTTTGTACGCTTTATTTATTAGTACATCGATTTCAAAATAGTTTCGAATATTGGCTGTATTATACTTGTTAATATAAAAATAAGCTGAATCCCGGTCATCCATTCAAGTAATACTTGTTGCTTAACTATATTAGGGAACATATTCGATGAACGCATCTAAATAAATTCTATTTTATTAACAATTACATAAACATTGCGGTGAATAAAAAATTAAGTAATTTTAACTAAGTAAAATAAATACTAAAAATTTAGTAAAGAAAATTCTATTTTTATACATAAACGAACGATTAATTTTTGTACATTTTATTTTTTTTTAATTTCTCGATTTAAAACAGTCCGGAATATTGGCTATTTTAATCGCCGTCATCCATTCAAGTAATATTTGTTGCTTAACTAAATTATGGAATATATTCGATGAGCATATCTAAATATTTTCTATTATTTTTACAAGTTATATATATTTAGCCGTATTGCAGTGAATAAGAAAAAAAAAGTAATTTTAATTGAGTAAAATAAATACTAAAAACTTAGTATACAAAATTCTATTTTTATACATAAATGAACTTTCTTTTTCTTTTAAGTCAAGTCTTTTTGTACGCTTTATTTTTCTATTTTTTTAGTTTCTCGATTTCACAACAGTTCGGAATATTGGCTGTATTATACTTGTTAATCTAAAAGTAAGCTGAATCCCGGTCATCCATTCCAGTAATAGTTGTTGCTTAACTAAATTATGTGACATTGAATATTCGATGAACGCATCCATATATATTCAATTTTATTAACAAGTTACATATATTTAGACATAGCGCGGTGAATAAGAAAAAAGTAAACTTCTTTATAATTTACATTGGAATTGCAGTTATAAGCTTCTCGTGTACAAAGTGCTTTCATTCAAGCTGCTGATTTCCGTGGGTGTCCAAATGGAATGCGGAGTGCCGTATCGAAGGGAACGAGAAGAGAAAAATGTTTATTTCTATCATACAAAGTTAATTATCGGGGCGATAAAACGGAGGAGCGAGAAGCAAGCAAGCAGCCAACTACAGCTAATAATCAGGTGGAGTGCATCATTACCGACGAGACACCCACAACCCGACGTCTTCTCCTGAGATCGTCTTGAAAGCTTTATTATTGCTCCGGAGTGCCTCAGACAATTCAATTATTTCTAATGGAACAGATTTCATATAATGCCGTGTCTTAATCGAATCCCGCAGCTAATTGCTCCGCCGACCAACGTAATTTATACCAAATTCTTCATTTCCCTCCCGAATGCTATCGTGTCGCGACGTGGGCGGAAACAACAACAACAACAAAAAAAACAGAAACGATTATTAGCATTGCATACGTGATTTCGTGGCGGTTCACTTCACATGCTCTTTTGCTCGGATGTTGTATTCTGTTTCCTTCTAACCAGGACAAACAATGAGCGCTCGTCGGCTGCAGTTTACACAACACGGCGCACACACTGTGCACCAGACATTTCTACCTCCCCCAGGCAATGAAACAAATGAAAAACGAACACAAAAAAAGAATAACGAAAATAAACAAAAAAAAGGCATGCAACAACAACAATTGCGGAATTTTAAACGCGAAATTCCGCCACCGACGGCATACCAATTTGTTAGGCGATTAATGGCCCAAAGCTCGAGCAGAAGCGCACAAAGCTCTCGGCGCATTTCGTTTTCATTTATTTTAACCCCGCGCAAAAACAAATAGCCGTACTAGCTTCTTTTTTTTTATTATTACAAGATGCGAAAGCTCTCGTCTCATCCGGACATTTTTTTTATATTGAAATACACGCGAAAAAGCGCGGAAATTTAAAAAAAAAATGAGAGCGGTGAAAAAAGTATTTAAAAAAGGGAAACACTTTTATCGCATCATCGTCAACGGGAGCAATAATTAAAGCACTTCGTTTTAATTGCTCTGCTTAAGACGCCAGAGTCGGCTGAATAATTTAAAGCTCGCCTCGTCCCTTCGTCTTACTTATTTTCGCTTTATCGGCGCTCCTTTCATTTTTACGGTCCGCGAAACGAGAAAAAGTCAATTAAACATTTACGATGATCGAACGGAACGGAAATATTCAGTTTCTGCGATGTTTTATTCAGGGAAGTCGCAAAACATTCGAATACATTAATTTCGCTGATCTCTTGGTTTTACGCAATTCATTTAACGAAATTGCCGTTACATCAATAACTTGCTTCATTTCACAAACAGTTTCAATTAATCTTGCTTGGGCAATTTTTATAGCAAGTAATACTCTAACATATACTATTAGGAAATACTTTTAGATAATTAATTTTTAGTTTACCAATTTTCATTATTTTCATAATAAAATCTACTATTATTAATAAAAAAAAAATTATTCAAATGAAGATCGGATATAAAACAAAGTTAATTATTAAGTAATTTGAGCAAACACAAATTCATATTATTATGAATGAAATTACTGGTTTTATATTGATTGAAATTGCTTATGTATATTTAAAGTAATTTATACATATTTAAAGAGTACTCTTGCTGAATACCTAAAGTTAATTGCTTCGTACAATGTATTAAATTACAGGTTTCTTGAATTAAGGAAACCAGAAAATCTTCTTAAAGTAAATTAATCTAACCTGACAGATTAATAAATAAGGCATAACATTTTGAGAAAATTGTAATAAAAATATTTAATTATTTTTTTAGAGTTAATTAAAATTATGTAATATAATTGCTTAAACGATTATAGTTTAATTTCATATTGAAGAAAATTAAAGTAAACGAATAGCTTAATAAAATAAGTAAATCATAAAATAATATAATTCTATTATTTTCTAACCGTTAAGGTCGCAGCGTGAAGCAAGTTTAGGTAACCAGAGATGTGTTACGTGTCGAAATCTGGCACCTCCGATGTCCACGAAACAAAGACGTATAGTTCTGGCTTAAGATTACGGCGCATAAGCAAATGTTAGCCGTTCTTCTGTACGAGATAATGGTACACTTAAGAGCCGCAGTTGAGGCGGTTGCTTGATGGATGACGGGTTTTTCGAGCAAGAACAAAGCGGATTAGTGGTGGGGCTTTGTCCCGCTTATCGCGATTCCATTATGCATTCGGAAAAGGCTTAGGAAGATTTATGAAATTCATGGGGAAGAATCCCGGTTCATAGTCACCACCGAATCGTTGTTGATAGATTTACCTTTATGCCAATAATGATCATGGTTGTTTGGACTTACCTAAAACAAAAAGAGAATAAAATATTATTATTAGAGTTAAGTAGAGCTGGTTTTGTAGAGGTTGGGTTGGTTGGTGAAAGGGGGAGACGACGATTCGAGGTATGAATGGGTAATGATGCGCGAACCGAGTCCGGGCACGGAGTGTTTTATTGTTGCCGAAGAAGGATGATGGTCGACCGTTAGTGCGGTTTTATTGTAACTGCGACGGTAGAAAGAAGGCCTGTGACAACAACAGCAACAACAACAGCAGCAGCAGGCAGCAGTTGAAGAGACTTCTTCGTCGTACTCCTCCGATGCTTCTCTTTTTCTTCACTGGTTGCTCCAACAAGAAACACAGCTCTTTGTCCCGGCATAAATTCAAGCCGTATCCTCGATCCTATCGGGGAGGCCGCGGACCGATCTGTCGTGATTGCGGTAGTACCACGTAAATTTTCTTCGTGCTTCGCGAGATAAAAGAGGCGATTTGCATTCGTTGCTGGGCTCATTTTATTCCTTTCGATTCCTTCCTTTTTTCCACGCAATTAAACGCAAACTTTCCTTGTATTTTTTTTGGGGGCCCCATCTAACAGAAAGGGATTTGCGTTGATCGTAGAGCAACAAAGGGAGACGGCAGTTTGTCCCGAACTTTATCCTCCTCCTTCGCCGCCGCCCCTCGAGACATGTTAACAGGTATAATACATGTGTCTGCGGGGGCGGCGTACCGCCCCCACCGTCGCCACACGGCACGCGATAAATTGCAACGTCGCCGATATTTTCCCTATTACTCACTTCGCGTCAATCAGCCTCACGTTCGATTAACTCCCATAAAACCCTTTCGATTTGTACATCCCTCGCAAATGCGACGACAATGAAGAAAATACCGCTTATATCTTCTCCGATCCCGATGGAAATTGAATATCGTGCGAGAGAATTGGTTCGGCAATTGTGTGCGCGCTGCACACCCCGAGATCCATCGGCGTTAATCCCACCCCATCCCCATCATTGTTGTTGTTCCTCGTCTTCTTTGTCTTTTTAATCCGGCGCCTACTGTTTTATTTACACGATTCATCTTACATATTACACGGCTTGATTAAGGCCATATTTCCTCGCGAAAGCCCCGGAGGAATTCCCTCTTCATCCACTTCTTCTCGCTGACGTCGTGCTCTCCCTTTTTTTAATCCAATTATCCTCCTTCCGTTTATTTTGCCTTGTTTTTTATACCAACTTAAACATAAGGCTCTGTCTCTATCATCGAGTTTGCATCTAATAAGCCCATTTACAACAAGATTAATTTATGCGTTTTAATTAAAATCACAACGTTCTCAAATCATTTATTAGTTGATCAAACAGTTAAATAACATCTGTTACAAAAGTATTTATTTTGCTCCAACTCAATTGTTATATAAGTTTTATTCGAGTAAAATTGTTAAATCATATATATATATATATATATATATATATATCTACATAATAATCCAACTACTCCAATAGTTTAGATTTGTTATAACTAAAAAAATAATTATATTACTTCAGCCTAATTCATAGATGCTTAGTGAAAATCGCGTTAAATTTAATTCGAAATACTAACTTATTCAAATCCGCCCCAGATTTAAGCAGTGATGGTGGATTTCCCTAATTACACCTAGATTGCGTCTAATTTGCAAAGGGAATACAAAGCTCTCGAAGCAAGTAGCTTAATCCACATTTTAATTGGAAACTTTTGGTCAATTACATTTCCCATGTATAATTATATATTTTCATATGTACATGTATAATTTATACACTTAAGTAAATCTGAAAACAATCAATGATCATAAGTTAAACGTTTATAAACATTAGTTTTTTTTTATAATTAAATTAATCTAATCTACAAATTACAATAAATAATCTGAATGGCCTTTTGTATCTTATTATTATTGCAAATAAATATTGTTCTCTCTCTAAGTAGAACAGCGTATTAAATTTAATTGATTATAATTTCAAAACCGTTATGACTTAGATCGTAATTGTATGTTATGATCTTATATATAGACATTATTAAGCAATAAAATGCACTGAAAGTATTTTAACTTTAATTTATTGCTATTGCACTATACTGCACTATACTAAAATTGAAGTCATCACTATTGTGGTTTGATCGAGGCCGAATTTACGAAACATCCAAACGGAATCTGTGCATAAATTAAACCAAGTTACGCAATCAATAGGTGATACAATATACACATCAGTGGCCTTATCTAAATTTACATACGTCAAGCTCGTATTTCCATATTCATTTTCAAATCCTACTTAATTGGAATTCGAGAAAAGCAAAGGCTGTGCGTTCTCTTCACAATTTCTCAAATGCACTTTTTCATGTATATTTACAGAAACATTGACAATTTGTTATATTTTTTTTAGTAAATATTAATGTTTAGTTTATATAAATATTAAATTGCAGTTTGACAGTTTTAAAAAAATATATATTGTATATTATAAAAAGTGAATCAAAATTACTAAGAGATGGCGTTACATTAGTTTGACAGTTAATCAAACTAATTTCATACACTAATAAATTGTAGCATCAATAACAATGTTGAAGGTCTTTATAAACCTTTAAACAGATACATCTCTCTCATATCGTACATAATAAATTTTAAATTATTGCGCTCACGAAAATTCTACACGAAACATTGTTTTCTACTGAAATAAGACTATATCATTATATCATCTACGTATGAATGATTTCATACTAGATTTATTCGTCGTCGGCGACACAATATTATTTCGCAATATATTCCAATGCATAGTTGCAAAAGCAATTCTGGTAGAAGACAAACATAATATATTAATCCGCGTTACTGCGTTCCAATATTATTCCGGAGGATCGGACTGGCAGGGCATCTTCGTGTACGGGTGAATTGCCTCTCGTCAGGATGCATTATGCAGACACGTTTCACACGACCTGTCAGTGTCCGAAATAATTTCGGCTCAAGTGAAGACGGTTTGACGAAAGAAAGAAATAATACGAAAATAAAATGAAGCCGAGACGAAGATAAAACACATACTCTGGCACACTAACACAAAAAGTAAATAAAGAGTAATCTTTAGGCCCGAGAAAACAAACCGCGGGGCTCTCGCATAATTCATCTTTCATTTATGACTGAAATTGTAATGATAAATGCAAATTCGCTAGTCGATCTGTTATGATGTCAGACACTTCTGACATGTTTACATTAAGGATGTCACCATCTGATATTTTTTTAATTAATTATTATAACGATCAAACTTATCGAATATATTAAGTTTACTACCCAGCTACAGTTAAATTGATTACTCATGCAATTAATGACAAGTAACTTGTAGAACCAGTTATGATACATCTTCCGTACACAAAACGTAATATTTGACAGATAGTATTATATAACAGATGTTCAAATAAGAAAATATCAATAAAATTCCAAGTCTCATGTCACGTTTTATCATGTCATGTTAAAATCGTGACATGAGGAAATAACCTAAAATATATATTGATATTTTTCTGAAATAAATAATACTGTTTTTATCAATTTAGACTTTTTTTCAGGTAATGAAATTAACAATAGAACATTCATGTCTTCATATTATTTTTAGTTTAATCTTGTATTTCTATTGCATTTTGTAAAATATCTAAAATATAAAATAAAAGCTTGAAAATTGTACGTAAATTAAATAGTGTGTACAATCGTTGTTTTTGTTTCTCTTTATAAATTATAAATATTGCCATAAAAACATATGTAAAGGGGAGTAAATAAAATGTGGAACATTTGAAACAGCAAATATATTCATGAAACTAAATAGGGAATTAGCGGAAATCTAATTATAATATGTTAATTGGACGTTTTATTGGTTCGATAAACCTGAGCGCCAGGTATTTGAACCTAACGTAAGTTACGCACGGCGGGAATTATTCGTGCGCTTTTTTGGGTATTATGAAGAAGTGGATTAACCCGGGGATGGATGACCTGAGTGCACGCGATCCGCTGAGGCCATAGTATGAAGTGATTGCGGTACGTGCATTACCGTAGATCAGAATAATCCATGTACGGAGCAGGAAGAGTGAGAATGAATGGAACCGATGGATGGTGGTGATGACGATGATGATGCGCGTTCATTGGAATGCAGACACAATTGACCCACGATCCGGAGGACTTAATGGCAAGAATTAATTCGCCCCGTCTGCATATAAATCAATTGACTTTCTTCGTTTTCCCAGCCGCAATAAATTCAGCGACGAAAAGTTTCCCTTCGCCCAGGAAAAACGGAGAGATAAATGGCTTTTATATTAACTAAGAGGCGCGCGGGATGCGCCGACCCGAACCGCCGTCCGCCCTTCCGAACGCCCAAAACTTTTGAAATATTCAAGCTCAAAGAGTGTCGTCGTCTGTTCTGCTGCGCCCACTACTCTCGTGCACCCGAAAACTTTCCTCATAAACATGTAGATGTAGCGTGTGTTGCGTGTCCGTACGCCCCTTTGGCAGACCCGATAAAATATTAAGAAGATAGATTTTGTCATGTGCCGGGACGAGAGGAGACTCAAATGGAGAGAGAAACCGACGAAAAAAAGAAGAATATATGTTATAAATGGAAGACAGAGAGAAACTGGGGGTCTCTCCGATGCTGACCAAGCAAATCGACATTTATTGTTATGGCATTCATAAAATTGATTTTATTATTATGTCTGCGGCCATACACATACGGACGCACACGGAAAGGGAACGACCATCAAACCATCATGTTCATTGCCTTGTTTTCCCGAAAACAACTTAATCCGCGCATTTTAAAGCCCACGGCGTTTGAAGTCGTAGAACGAAACCGCATGCAAGCAAAAAGCACACAAAAAAAAGGAAAGCACATATTCACTTCGACGTGAATACAGGACGACATCGAAAACCGCGAGTGTAGGGATTATAAGCTTCGGTCGGTTTCCTTTTGTTGCGGACGAGAAAACAATAAAGAGGAAAAAGAGGCGATACGTCAAGCGTTTACCCTTTGAGGGCTTGTCACCGTCCTTTTACCGGACATATAAATTAACCCAGTTTACTTTTAAATAACCCATAGCGTTCCACTTTGGTGGATTTTAAAGTTAATGCTGTAAGTAATTATTAAACAGCCCGAAAGACTTCGGTCAATGGCCTTTGTGCCTATGCCAATATATATTATGTTACTTCTTCTCTTTCATTACTAAATTAGTTTCAGCTGTACAGAAAATACTATAGTTTATCTTCATGATCTAACTGTCTCTATAACCGAGATGATTCTAAGATACACGTGCACTCACAAATCACGTGACATCACATCAACTAAAGCAACTTACTCACTATCAAATAACTTATTCCAAAATTATGAGCAAATTCTTGTACTTTTCACAAACATCCTACATCTAATCTAAGAGTAACTAATATTTTATTTTTTTTCAGCCAAAAGAACAAAAATATATATTTATTTAAAAAAAAAAAAAGGTGAGCGAGAAACTAAGTTGAGGCCTCTAAAATTATGATCTTAATGATCTTATTTTCTGGATGAAAGAACATATTCTCTATATAAATAAAATAGAACATAAAACAAAATTACATTAATTGTTTTGTGCTTTCTTTTGAAATGTTTAAAAAATATGTTATATTTTCAGTTTAATCACTTAATTATTTAATATAAAAGCAATGATGTTGCTAGTTGTGTATAACAAAGAAGTAAAACATCAATAGAATTGGCAATATGTAATGATGTTGCAGTATTATATAAGTACTTTGAGATTGTATGTTATTAATTGATAACTTGTTCTGAGAATGCCTTTCATTGGATGGCACTCCCTTCCGTCGGAGATAGGTAATAAAGTAAAAGCGTGTAAACTTTGTAACGCGAGATGGCTTTCTTCAATTCCATCCGTAACGCGATCCTCATTTTTATTAACTGTTAAATTCCGTCGGCTTCACGGGACTTTATTGCTGCGGGCCATGTGATTCCCAATAAGAACTTTTCGATCGGTCGTCGAACGATCGAGCTCAAGTTGCTGCTACTTCTTCTGCACTGCTGGATTAAGCGTGATTCACGTTCGTTCAGTTGCGTTTGGGGTTCGATCAGGGAAAGGACACATATGCTTAATAGTGTTAGCACCCTCCCGCAAACAGCACAATGGAACTCCTCTCCACCAGTTCGCCGTATGTAAAGTTATGTGATAAATGGCCACTATGGGAGTCCGTCGGATGACTCACGGCAAAAATTTCAATCACAATCGTCGTCGCATCGCATTAGACGAGAGCTCAGTGATGATGACTATGAGGTGGTGGAGGAGGAGGTTGTCCAGAAACACGCACATGCATCCAGATTATTATGATTTTCACTCTGTCTCGCTTTAGTAACGATACTCGATTACTCCCCAGATCACTATCGAGGTACAGATTTTAATCAGAAAACAAGTGATCATAAATTTTCGCTCCCTGCGAAACGCGACGATCTCACACACCCTCCTCACCCCAAAAAAATAAATAAACAGTAAAATATTCATAAGAAAACTCACACGATACGATCTAATGTAATATTCCCTTTTGAAAATGGTACAGTGAAATCTAGAAAGCTAGAGAAACACGAGCTTCTATAGCATCAATATTAAACTCTAACAGTATCTTACTCTAATCTTTTAACCGACAAATACCATTTGGATTAAGTGCATAAAGTATACAATTCATACTTTAACTATTTATAACTAGCTTTGATTTGAATAGGAATATTTAATACTTTTACTACAAGCTCGAATTAATTGTTAGTTTCCCAGTATTTCTATTACAGTAACCTTTTAGCGAATTAATAAACTGAGAAGTAGTATTATAAACTTTTCATTACTCGCAGCTGCATAAATTGACTTTTATATAAATAGAAACGCATTTATTTTTTTCATTATAGTCGACTATATGAAATTCTTGAAAACAACATATTTTTGTTTCATGCTAAAATATTAGATGGTTGAGACTATACGAATATTAAATAAAAATAGACATAAAAATAGCAGCAAAACAAAATGGTAACGCTACTTTTATGACAAACTGCACTTCCATAAAACTCCACTGGAATTGTTATATGTGAAATTTCAGTATAATATTAAGTTTAAAAATGTCGTTTTAAATAAAGATTCAAAGATTGGCGAGGATAATATTTTTTTATATGTGAGCGCGCCTCTATTATCCTCCATCCATGCTCTGCTTTAAACGACTCGATAAATTTACATTTAAAAAAATGATGCCTCTGTCCCCATAAATTCCCTTCTGGGTTAATGCGGCCGCTCGTTTGTACGGCGTCTTCTTCATTTTGTTTTTTCATCCCTTTCCGTATGGATTTTGTCGAATTTATTAAGTCCCTCGGTCGATCCATTTACGAAAATGTTTGCGTCGGCGATCGAGGAATTGAATTCGTGTCAGATGGAGGACCCGACGGTAATCCTTCAGGACGAGCGAGCGAACGCCCCCAACGGAGACACCTTCGATATTTATAAACCGCAAGATCCATCACGCGAAAATACGAGAGATAAAGGACCACCAGGAGATCTGAAGGTCTAATAATATAATTGAACGCGCCGGCAAAATAGGGACGGAATTGCTTGCGGTTTTATTTTCGTGATCTTTTCGTGCGGACCTTTTGTCCTCGGGTAATTGGTTTCCGGTCAACTTTGTACAAATGGATTCCCCTTTCACCGATTGTGTCCCAGAGAGTGGTGGAACAGAAGGTCACGAAATCATTGTTTAATCACGAACGATGAACAAAAAAAAAGGTTGCCCTTTTCTGTATTACTTTGATTTTGAAAATACAATAATTTAATGTATTTGTAGTAAAAATATCAAATTTATCAAAAGATGTTGACCAAAACTTATTATCCAAAAATTATTATTAACAATTACAATTAAGAAAAAATATAAATATTTAATAATTAAAATTATTACATACAAAAAAATAATATTATTTGTCAACAACTTTAATGCCTTTTCTAATAGAAGATTATTTAATTTACAAATAGAAACTGAGTAATAAGCAAACACTTTCCAAGCACTTGCTAATTACTTATACATATTAACTCATTTAAGCTTTAAGAATATGTTGATATAATCATTTTGTGTTTACTTATAATAATTAGAAATACGAGTTTTATGCAAAAATATAATTGATTTAGTTTTTTTTATTTATTTATTTTACTAAACGTTCCTTATTCTTATTAATTCTGCATATAGAATATTATATAAAACCTATTTTTATAAATTAATTAGTAGTCTAATTATGATATTGAGTACATGTAAGAAGTAATCATAATTGAATAATTGAAATTATCTAAGATAGAATGTAAAGGGAATGCGAACTTACGGACCAACCCCTTTATCATTGTCTTTGATAAATTTGGAAGGAAAGACAATGGGTGGCTGCACCTAAGTGAACTATAACTGCTTCAGTCATTATGTTTCGCATCAAAGTAGCAGACGCCTTTCATCTTCCGCGACTCCACCGATGGAGAGGCGCAAGCAATTCCTTGTAAAAGTGGCGTACTTTATGTGCGTTAAATGCATAAAGGCAAATTTCTGGATGCATCTGCTACGGCAATAACGTTGATAACGCAATGATTTATTGTCTAGTGCCAGTAGAAACGGGCGAATTTGCGGTGGCGTACATCAAAGGTTCCGAAACGAGAAACAGAAATGAGGAGAAGAAGAAATGGGAAACAAATGTGTCTGCACGGTCGGGGGGCGAAAATCCGCTTAATTAATAAACGCACGGCGATGTTCACGTGGGCCAGTATAACTAACAACAACAAGCATCCGAAGAGAACTAAAAATGAAAGCACAAGAAACTTGGGCAATAAATGCGCCTTATATGGCGCGGGCGAAGCGAAAGAGGATGCTGTGTCGGGGTACTCTGTCGACTATGTCGGGTGTCAAAAGTAAATAAACCGCTAAATGCTGTAAACATGTTTGCTTCCTTTTTACCTTCGTTTTTTATGGGCACTTTTATATGAATGAACGAGCCTAGAAAGAGCAAACACCCGCGACTTGACACCTCCTCTTCCACCTCCGCTACCTCGATGAATGGGACCAGAAAAATGTCGCACCTCGATCATCGGAATACCCATAGATCTATCCATAAATTGTGGTGAAACCTCCGAAGAACGTCTTCTGCAATTACCGTCTGAGTGGTTCTGGAAATCGCGACGCCACCTCTCTCGGCTCTTTCTTTCTTTCTCTATCATCTTCCATATACAAACTCAAAATACTCTCTCTTTCTCTCCCGGCATCTGCAGAATTCAATGGCCCGAAATTCTATTACGCGGCACGCATTATTCTCTTTGCTTTCCGCCGTGATGTAAATTTAGAAATGTGTCCGATCCAGATATTCTTGATTGACATGTTTAAAGTTGGCCTCCGCCAAGAGTTTTACAAACTTTTGTTTCGGTCGGGCCGAGGCAAAACGCTGTGCTCGTGACAGCCTGCCTTTCGAAATGGGTCAATATTCGATACCAAGTACCTGATGTGTATACACACATCCACTTCGTCCAAAACAAAATAATTACAAAAAAAAATGTGAAGCAAAAAGCAGTTGGTTAATTACTGCAACACGGCAGTTGGACCAAAAATCAACGCCCTTTAACGAAACATGTTACAATTTGCTACTGGTATAAAAATGACATTTGAAGTTTTAGAAATAATCAATTAATTTTACTTTATAGCAAAATACTCTATAAAAATGAATGATTTAAAAAAATAATTTCTAAAAGAAGACTTTACAAAACTCTCGTTTCTTATAATCACATGCATGTTATACCATTTCATAACAATATTTAATAAACAAAATGCTTATGTTAAAAATAAGTACATTTAAGAATTAATCAAACATAAATATATTTACTATTAATCAAATTTAAACGGTTTCCTAAACATTTGCATAGAAAACTCTTATATTCCGTTAACTTTTATTTACATTTTATATTTAAATTACATTCTGTTTTTAAAATGTTTTATTTATACTTACTATTTAAATTAGTTTTATATTAAAGATTTACAGTTTTACTCGATTATTCATTACAGTTCAAAACTACATACTACAATAGATAAAAAATGTCATTATTAGATAAAATATTTATTAAAGAAAGCTGTAATTATTAATATTATTTTATAATTGCTGATTAATAAATACTGAGTACCTGTAATTATCGCAAATTGAGCAATCGCTAAGAGGAAAATTTAATTTAATCTTAAACCTTAATGACTTCTGAAAAACTTTACCAGCAAAATTTACCGGTGATAAAGTTCTGTAGAATTTTGGTAATTAATTTAAAATTGAATCAATCATTTTGCGATTTACGGAAGCTATAACCGTAACATGTGGTAAACGGTATAATTGAAATCGTTGAAACACTGGCAAACTTTTTCCTTTAGGTCATGTTTTATGACTTCTGAAATGGTGGAATTAATATGAACGGTGAAATTTTAACGAAAGCCCATAAGTTATTAAACATTGAAAGTTTATGTTTAATTAACGTTGTCTGCGGATAATTAGCATGACAAAGGGGTCTACTTGAAAAGACCGCAAACTTCGAAGCCTTTAACACTTATGCAAATTTTTGTATCCAGCGAACGGAGCGGCAATTGATTTCGAGCACCATCAACGTGCTCCGTATAAAACAAGTACAATTATGGCCCTGGGAAAACATTAAGCTGAACCCTTTATCATTACGTTTTTTTTTTGTATATGTGCATGTTGCCGTCCCTTCGGAAGGGTCGCAATTAGGCTGTTTAAGTTACTACCACCGTACATTCATAATTTTTTTGTGTCTTCCACCACTCGGTAATTTATGCTACCCCGCCGCGCTAATTGGTTGAGGATCTTCTGGGCAGGAGGAGGTTACGTCACGCGACCCCCTCAGGCCACAGGATAAAATATGCATCCCGACATTGACTAACTAACTAACTGCGCACACAAACAACTTCAAGTACGCCCATTACCTATTATTAACGTAGTGGAGGGATACGTAATTCGTCCACGAAACGCAAACGATTTTCTGGAGTGGACGCCGCGAGGCGAAGCTCTGGATACGAAAGCGAAACGGATCATAATACCATAACTTCTGGAATTTGTTTTTGCCATAACATGTACGTAATTTTATTTATTGTTTTTATATGCGGACCGGGGGGAAAAGGTGGTGTGCCGCACGCCACATTCGCATTCCGGCAGATTATGAGGGAAGGGAAAGCAGGAAAATAAAAAATAATATGAAAGGAACGTCGAAGAACGAACGGCCTTTCGAGGAGCGAGAAATAAATACGTTGTAATACTTTAAGTGTACCACGTATCAGATGTATTTGTACGAATTGGGTCGAGTTTTGCTGGCGTTTACACGCGATATAGACCGTCAGGTTGTACCAGTCCAATTTTATTTTCGTTCCTTTCGAAATGAGGGTTGTTGGAATCAGGTGCGAGTATATCCATGGACACGTCGGGGGTTGCTGGTCTGATGGACGGACGCAATTACGTCGTGTTCATGCTAATAGGTGGCGTTGATACATTATTAACGGGCATCGGGGGGCGGCGTTTGCCGCATAATGAATCGCATTCGTTACCGGGTTTCGGTCTTGTTGGAAGTTGGAGCAGAATGGTAAGCCCCAACTCTGCCTAGGTAGGTGGCCGGCTGAGACGCTAATTAAAGATCCAACAAATTTATCGCCACCCAATTAAAAGCGCAATCTGCTCATTGCTTCTTAACCCGGTCGAAAACCAATCACGAACTTGCCAGACCTTCACGGCTACAACGAACCAAAGAAAAGTTTCAGTTTATGGTGCGTTAAACCACCGCCACTCCGATTTCAGCAGTTTTATGATCTAAGAAAAGAAGCCAATCTCTCAAGAGCAAATGAACAAAAGCGATTTTATGACGAATATAATAAAAAAATATGAAGATAAAACCGTAATAACCGTATATCTGTAAAGCCAAATAGTTTGTACTCAGCTATCCTCACAAGTAGTGTCAAAAATGATCCTAAACATATTTGCAGTTAATTTACGAGAAGATTACGGCATATACACATAGAATTAATTCAATTTAGGTGATATTAATGCTTTGATTTGTATGCAACTCTTAACTTTTCTTACTGTAAATGATCATACTACTTTAGGTTATAGTCTGCTATATGTACAGTAGTAACTTATAGTATTGTAACTTGACACTTTCAAAGAACATTACAAAATTCAAGTAACTAGTACAAATTGGGACTATTTGAAAATTTGGTATATAAGCTCGACAGAAATATAACACAAAATCAAATATTTGTTAAGTATCATCAATTTGCTTCAATTTAACAAACGATCACGATTCAGAAATAATCCGACAGCATTTCTGATTAAAGTATGTAAATGCTGAAAGGTTTACAAAGTAAATATATTATATTATTTTTAATGCATTTTGCTTGGAAATGGTAGTAGAAAACTGTATTATTATTATTTATTGGAAAAACAGTTCAAGTTTTATAAATGTTCATGTTAAAGGATAGCGGATAGATTGCATATGCAGTAGACTCTAGACACCAACAAATGGAGGCAATGCTGTTTAGCAGTTATTTACTCGGCAAGATGCTCTTTTAGGAAGCAAGACTTATGGGGAGCATCCGACAGTTGGAAATACCCGATACATTACTCCGTGAGGCTGGAGCTGAATCTAAATTTTTAAGGAATCAGGAAATCGCCGTAAATGCAAAGAGGCGACGATTTAAAATCTCGGATTAATATTAATAATTCAGATGTTGTACATGGGTATGCGCCGTTGTCGCTCCAGCCTTTTATTTCCCATTGTCCGCATCGTGTAAAGTTGGAACGTAGCGAGCGGAGAGGAGAGGAATTGCATTTAATTCCGCGCAACTTCGCTTCACCTTTTTGCATATTTCCCATTGCGGAATTGTGTTTCATATTAAATATATAAATCAGAACAGCGTTTGGAGGCACAAGCGAAAATGCAGTGGGACCGAACCTCCCAACATTTTATTCCAGTTTAATGCAACCGCCGCTGCCGCTGCCGCCGCCGCCTCCACCCTTTCATGCATATACCATACCGACGCAAATGCGCTTCACAAATCCCAACACACAATCTGAATTGCACTTTATGGATTATAGCGCTCTGAACTTATTGCAAGCCCAAAACATAACGTTAAGGAGTTTAATCAATGTTTTTACATTGTTGCATTGCTAGAATTCAAATGAGAGCTAAAATTACGAATACAATTTAAATTGTATTCATATTGTTGTATCCATGACCATGTTTACTTATTTGATAATTACTTGCTCTTCCTGTAATTACAGATTTAATAATAATAATATTTTAGTCAAGTAACTTGTCCATAATTGCGTATTAAGCCCATATTACTTGCCAAGTATTGCGTAGCTAGACGACTATTCGATATAAAATGAAATGTGATGAATAATTTGGTGAATTCTAGAAGCCCGTCCATTATGCGCACGTATAACAATAATTTAATAACAATCATCGCGTCCGTGCATTAAACGATGCGATGTAAATTATTCAGTTTCGATTCAATTATCGCGGATTTATTTATATATGCGAAATACGCACAAAACATGCACACACATATAAACACACACAATGCAGTGCAAATAAATATCGTAAATAAAATATACAGAAAAACAAAATAAATTTCATACGGAGTCGAGTTTTTCGCGTTGTGTTCCAAAATTGCAATTTATGATTTTAAATCGTAATTTACTTCTTGACATGTGCTGAATTTTGTTGTTGTTTTTGGAGTTGCTTTTTTATTATTATTATATTGGTATACCTGCTGCAGCTTGCCTGTATCAATTAATTCGTAGGAGCAGCGTGTGGGAGAAGGATGATGAGTGTCGAGTTTCTGAATGAGCATTTACATGACAGCATATTTGTGTTCCGCCTTATGAATGGTTTCGAATGAGTATATGAAACAGTGCATTAATAGCTTTAATATTCGTCTGGGTATTACTATGAACGCGTTTTCAGAAACTCCAACACTACAGACACATTGTTATATACGCATTAGTGCTTTATGTTTCATGATTTTAAAATATTGCGTAGATCTAGTAAATTGTAGTTTGAGTTTGACATCCTTTGTTCCAGGTCGAAAACAAGTTTGTTTCCCTATAGTCATCTGGGAACATGTTGGTGACTAACAAATTATTTTGTAAACAAATATTACAAGAGAAAAACAAAGAAAATCTAATTGAAAATTCTTTTTGGGTTTGCAATTTCATTACGACTGTAATGAATGGAATGAAACAAATTGGACAAATTGATAGTGCTTTTATCAAATTGATTTTTTCGAATTTTAAGTCCTGCGTTTCTTTTTTTGTACAAGGGGAGTATATCTTTAATGGGAAAATGCAATTTTCCACGACTAAATTAAGTTGGTTGCTTACAGAGAGAGCGCATCCAGATTTCTTCAATAAACTATCGAATGCCCTCTCCGTAACTTAATTCAATCGCGATCCCTCTTCTTGCTCCTCTCCACGTCAAAACGGCCGGAAGTAATGCGAGCGATAAGCATTCGCAAATACCGGGGGTCTCCGGTTTTTCTTGTGTTTTAGGTTGGCGCCGTCTATTGGCATCGCATAAATCAAGTCGACTCCCTGAACACATAAAATGGGGGTCGTGCACAAAGCTTTTTGTTGTTGTTGTTGTTGATGATGATGCTCCATCCTCTCTCCCCATCCACGTATATAAAGGAGGTGGAGAGACGCTTCCGTTTCGAATGTTATGCGAATTTTATTGGCCGCAATTTTACGCTGAGAATTATGATTATGGCCGTCTTCCGGCCGCGAGGAAAAGGACGATGCGGAGAAACCGCCACCGCCGCTCCACTCGATCACTGTCCCGAAGGCAAACAGGGTATATTTCAGGTGTTAATTTGCAGGTGCTCCGAGCCCTTTCTGAATTAATAATATTTGCACTGGCGGCCCTCCGAAATTACGGTGCGAATCTGGGCCGCGAATGAATCCTTCGGTCGGAAGGGCATTCATTTTAATTAACCGTTCTCGCCGAAAGGGCAACCGAACTATCATCCATCCACCCTACAACGCTGTATGCTCGTTGTTTTTTACGAGCCCCGCTCCATCTACTTTTATTGCCGGAGAACTGCGAAACGTCAAGTTTTATGTCAAGATCCGGGTGTGAGAAAACTGTCTAGCTTTCTGTGTTTGTTCATCGTTAAGGATGTTCAAATTCGCCGCCCCCTGACTTACAATGAAAACAATACTTCTTTTGTTTCTCATCAGACCCATTTATTAATAATTCATTTCTACTTCAATATAAATTCAACATCAAAGACAAAGAAGAAATACTGTCTGAATACATTAGCAAATATATTATAGTTATTGATATATTTATTAATGAAAATATAATATTTTTAATATTACACAATTTATATACAATAAAATTAAGTTCCACAAATTAAATTCATTAAAATCTTTAATTTAGACGTGATATTTTTAACAATAAATATTTTTTTATAATTAAAGTATTTTAAAAGAATAAAAAAATTTAATATTCTTAAAAAAAATAACCTGTTAGTTTCTTGGAATTGAGAATAAATTAAAAATGCTCGTGCCGCATATAATTGCTTCATAAAGAATTTGTTTCCATAAAAATAATCTATAAAAATAAATTACTGACTAAATAAAAGTATAATTATTTTTGTCATTTTTCATGTAATATATGTTACACTTTTGGAAGGTGCACGTATATTAAAATGAAAGCAAAAAAAATCTCGTTCATCATTTAATTACGAGAAATGAATTTCTTCCTAAGAATAATTGTAATGAAACTTTGAAATTCTTAGAAATGACTAATTTGTTTGTTACTAAATCACTATTGAATCTTCTATTTTATTGTTAGCAATTTGACGAAGCCAAAGTACTCCCAATCATTATAAAATTTGTAATTACTTTGAACAAATACAATACTAATATTAATATGATTTCTTTAATTATTCTCTTCAAAGAAAAAAAAAAGTTAATCATTATTGCTAAATTATTATTTTGTAATTCCAGCTAGTAAGATTTAGTAAAATATTCATAAATTGTTATGATGAATATCTTTATAGATTTTTTTGTAATAAAAATATAAATATAATTGAAAAAATATCATTTCCCTTAAATTCATATCCAAAGTCACCAATACATCTTCCCTTTCCAGGTACTGTATCCCAACTGTACTTCTTAAATTCAATTCCTAATGTCCTTTTGCTGCTTTTTTTCAACCGGTTTCATCTAATTCCTAACAGACCAATATTTTAATTCACGGGCGGAATGACCTAGGCCCATTGCCCAGTATAATGTATATTTTTTTTTCTTCTAGAATTGTTCTTTTATTTTGATTTCGATTTGTTAGATTTTTTTTTAAATAAATTATAATTGTTAAATATATTAAGTTGGGTATATTTTTGTATTTATTTCTTCATTTAATTTATAATCTTGATCTTAATATGCTGAAAGGATTTTTGTAATTAAGTTGGATTTTTTAATTAAGTATGTAAAACGGTTTAGATTTTGTGAATAATTATACGTTGCTTTAACAATGAATTATAAATTGGTTTGTATTTGTTTGCGTTTCTTGAATGGATGAAATTGTAAAAAAAAGTGCAATAGAAATTATTGTGTTTCGCGTTTTCGTTCTCATGAAATTGTGTGTTAATATTGGTGTACGCCGTATATATATTTTCGCACACAACTTTGCCAGCGTGTGCAATTAATTGCACGTTGCTTTTCATTATATCAGTCTTGTTTAGAGCGTCGAAATGCGCTGTTGCAGTTATTAGAGAGGTAACTAATTAGTGAAGTTTACATAATGATAGTTGTTCATTTAGTCCTTTTTTCACGTCACGCCTGCAACTTTGCAAGGGCGTCAAGGCTGGGGCGAGAGTGAATAGTCGTAGGGACACATAGAAAAATAAAGAATGGAAAAGGAAGAAATAACAGCAGCAACAACAACGATGACGACGGGGAAAAGGGTGTGAGCTGTGAGCCGAGACACAGGGGATTAATTTTAATCAGACTCACGCTGGGCTTCTGCTCCTTAACGTGACGCATCACGGAAAACAGCGTTCACGCCGGGACTAATCACGAAAAATGACAGTGGACGTTAGTTCCACAACGAGCGCGACGCGACGCGACGTGACATCAAACTAGTTAAGTTTCCAACCCGAACGTATGAGAAGAATATGTTGTGAAAGCGTAATCTCTGGTGCAACAAACGTTTCGGCCTCATTGTTGTTTCGGGACGACAGCGTCGGAGAACTGTATATGAATTATACCTGAAATGTGCGTTCGCCAGGTGCAGCATTGTTCACTGAACATTGAAGAATTCGTTGCGGAAGTTATTTGCACACGCGTTGCGGAATTACCGAATGCCTAATGGTTGGCGATTACTCAATTTGCCCGCGCTCGACGAAACCCTCGAAACCTCTGTGAATGAACAAATTACTCACAGCACCCCAGTATTGTTAACTAAATTCAGCATACTGGTTGAATAGGTGGTTCGAATTGTATTTACACCTATTTAAACTCATATCCTACCATCATTTATATTTCAACATATTAAATAAACAATTGTAAAGATAATATACATTAATTTTAACCAATTGTGCTAATATTTGCAAAGATATATTTCATCTTAATCTCTAAAACGTGAAATGAAAATTAATTTTAATCAATATTAAAAATTGTTTTATGACTACTAATTTATAGTGAATTATATAATTACAATTGATGAACTAAATTACAGCCATATTAAAGTGTCTTTATTATTTGCATTTTGCATAAGAACAATAGAATAATATGGAATTACTGAAATGAACATTACATTCATCAATGACTACAAACTAATTGTAATATACTAGTACCCATTGTTTTGTCTACTGGATAGTTAGTTACACAGTGTGGATGCAGTGTTATATCATATTTATTTGAAAAACTCTCTGCATGGAAAATTCACTATTTTTATAAAATGAGTATCATAAAAATAAATCAAATAATAATTTTTATCCAGTAAAAAATAAACTTTCCTTGTCCGAACGTTCTGCCCTACAACAACCAAATAATCCTCGAAATAATCTCTTTTACGAAAACCAAAATAATTCCTCTTCACGACCGATATCTCTTCATTTCACTTAAATTTATTTCTAACTTCGCTTCCCTGTCTATTCTGTATTCCACGAAATCCAAATACCCATCCTAAATTTAAATATCCCACATAATCCCTTTTCCAATATCTAATGTCCTTAGATTGAAGTGGCGTTCCAAATCGATGCCGCATTATTTCTCTTCACACAGTTTAATTTTATTTTTGGTATATTTACTTATAACACAATAAATTAAACCAGATTGTTATTTTTTCTTATTTCTTTTTTAATTTTAATATAGAATATTTCTTATTTTTAAGGTTTATTTATGAATTTGTATTATATTGATGTATTTATCACTTATATATTTATTTCTGATCAATAAATTATTATTATTAAAAATATATTGATTGATTAATCAATTTACAATTTTAAACTATATCGCTAGATTCAATAAAATCTTTTATTAGTTATGTATTTTGAAATTATATTAAAATTGATTTCGATTCATGAAAATTTCAGATTTTGTAACATAAGTTTGAATCTGGAAAGAATAAATTGAATATTGCATTTGTGTATTTATTTTTACCCTCTTTGTATCTAAGAATTAATATACTATTAACATCGCATTTTCAATGAATTCCTGTCAAGTTGTCGTTAATAAATCATAATGTATCAAGTAATTGAATACACGTAACAAATGTTGAAAAAAAAGGCTGATTAGGAAATGTGAGCTTTCGATTCGATTGCACTGAATGGATTAATAACGATGAATCATGGAAACACATGCCAAAACCAAGTATTTCTCAGATACAGTAATCGTTTTTATGAATGAAACTAAATCATAGGAAAAGCCTTGAAAATAATTGATTTATACTCTTACAGAAAATTAAAGATTATTTCAATGATTTAAGATCATCTGAATTGGTCAAGTTATTATCATTTTATTCAATAATTGTATAGCATTTTATTGAAATATGTACAAATTTTAATTTGTTTCATGTTGTTAAGTAAATTAATAAATAAATACGCCAATTTATAAAATTAAAAACTTTTTTTTTAACTATTCACTAACTGACACGTAATATGTATGGAATACCTCCCTTACTATTTATGACTGCCGTAGCTAGTTTCACAAAGTTTCTTAAACAAGTTATTTAACAAATATATCATAGTGAATGGCTTACAAATATAATTATAATCAGGTGTTCCATATTGCAGCGTTCCAGATTCAACGCTTTATTAGATTTATGAAACATGTCACGGATAGACAATAGAATCGTAAAGCACGCAAAGTAACATTGATTTATTCAGTGCAGTTCATATAAATAAACAATTAAATTATTGTTCTCTTGAATGTTGGTAAAAAAACGTAGGAATTTATGTAATCTACATTTATATACTCTCTAGGAACAGCGGTCGCCAAACTTTTTCACTTCACGGACCAGTTAATTCATAATTTAAATCCCGCGGACCACTAATAGGATTTTGTTATGAATTGAATCATGTTTTAATGCATCTTAAAACATAACTTAACATGATGAGTAAGTATATTCCACATTTTTCTGCGGACCAGCGAAATTTTCACTTTGGCAACCGCTGCTCTAGGAATACAACTATAAATTAAATTATCGCTTTGATATATCAAATTCGCAATATCAAAAAGTATATATAAAAAAAATATAAATATGCTTTTGGTAGAAAATATACTTGCTTATGTATTTAAGAAAATGAACATAATTTAATAAATTCTGAAAAAAAAAAATCAGTAAGAATGTAAAAATTGTATGAGTGACATATAAAATTGGTTATCCCACGGGGTATTGTTCTAGGTTTAAAGATTTACAAAATGAAATTTGTGGACAAAATTTATGGAAATACTTGCGCATTAAAATACAGGATAATAAAAACGAAAATAACATAGCAAAAGAAGCAGGAATTTGTGTCATCTACAAATATGTCATCTTGGTGATATAAATATAAATCGAATCATCGCAGCAGAGCCGAAACGAAATGTAGGCGTAATGAATTACGTGCGCGAATAACTCGCGCTGCACTTTAAGACCAACTAATTTAGAGACGGGAT
Source organism: Nicrophorus investigator (assembly GCA_963457615.1). Lineage (NCBI taxonomy): Eukaryota > Metazoa > Arthropoda > Insecta > Coleoptera > Silphidae > Nicrophorus > Nicrophorus investigator. Next base: position 16,836,786 of record OY735143.1, read on the forward strand.
CCAACACGTGTTGTGATTAGATAAATCTGCTCTAAAATAGAAAACGGACTCTAAGTGCGCTTGGAAAATGAACGAGCCAAAAGGAAAGAGCTAAGCTACAACCAGAAGACGGGCGGCGGCGGCGGCGACGGAGGAGAGGAAAAAATAAAATAGGTAGAAAAGGGCAGCCGTTTATACGTAATTAGAGTTTATTGGCTCCGCGATCTGGCCGCGTTTGCAGTTTATATCGCTGCCTGTAAATTTCTTCCACGGCGAATCCAACGAATTATTTATTGCTTCCTATGTGTAATTGCGTCCAGTGCCAAGAGATAGAAAAAGTAGAAGAACCGAGGGATACAACAAAAAGAAAACAAGGAGAAGTGAAGGAAGAACGACGCCCCGTGTTCGAAATAATTCAATAGCTGTCTGCACCCCCGCCCACCCTACGTGAATTTTCCCAGGGAAATGCGTGCCGGAGGCGCATTTACTCCATAAAACTAATAGGGAAAACTTTCGCCCATCAATTTATTATCGATGGCCGTCCAATTTATTTAATTACCGGATAATAACACGCTCCGACGCAATTGAATATTTCAAGGAGACCCAACTTTGCTTACGACATCATCGATCAAGGTGGACCTCCGCGAACTAATAATTAACCACCACGACGACGACGACGACAACGCGGAGATCCTCTTCTTCCACTTTGTTTGTACTTCTTCTTTCGTTTCTTTTTCCGGAGCTGTGAATAATGAAAACATTGTTCCTTTCATTACATCGCTTTCCCTTCTCGAAACATGAAAGAGGTTCAAGTGCCAGGGTGAACGCAACAAAGAAGGAAGGAGAGAAAAAAACAACATGTACACAGCAATTAGTCTCCACCTTTTTCAGGCTGCGGCAATTTCAGCCTTACAAGAAGGCCCTTGAAGGCCACTTGACCGGAGCCCAGACCCGGGGCACTTAATACCGTAAAATTAAGTTGTTTCGCGGCATAAAAAGAAAGTCCGCGTGCCGAAGTTTTTAATAATGCAAATGATTACGATTTGCGCGGCCAAAAACCGTCCGCAGACACGCACCCGATAACAACCCAACTCGCAATCCAGGAATCTTAATTAAGCTCAACCATTATACTTAAGCAAATTATTGCATAAAACTTAATTCCTCGCGCTTCAAGATATTAAGCATTCTGAATTCTCTGTACTAAACGGAACGTCGCGCGTTTCGATTAAATCGCCTCGCCATCTACCGGTCGTTCTCGGAACATCCAGCGCAACATTAGATCATACATCCACAAACAATTAATTAGCTGTAATTAGACAAACGAACAATAATTAGGTGACATTAATTAATTGGTTTTCGTGAATCTTTAAACGACGCTTCCATTGTGCCTGCGAGTTTCCCCATCGATGGGTCTGCATTATGAATCGCATCGATCGGTAATAACCTGAGAAAGTCCGCCTCGAAACTCCAATTAAGCCTTAAAAATCATGATTTCCATCTTCTCAGAAACCATCGGTAATTGGTTCTTCAGCAATTATAAACGCGAGGTCGAATCGTCAACCGCGTTAAATTTTTTTATTTTTATGTAATGCAATTTATTTGAAAATATTGCACCATCATTATACTCATTTCATTTAATGTTCATCCCACATGGACCGCAACAAAAATCAAACGAATAAATAAAGCGAGTGTATAACAGCCGTAAAAAGTAATGACGAGGAATACGGTTTGGTGCCGGACACACGAGACGGAAGGAGAGAAGATTAAACAGATGGAAGTGAAAAAAAAAAAAACTGTGATCGTCGTGTTTGCGCAATTTTTTAATTTCATGCACATTAAAGCCGGGCAGTTAAACGAGATTTATACATATTATATTCGTCCGTACTCTCGTTGATGAGGGCGACCAACAAAAAAGAAGAGAAGAGAGGAGTTCGTGCTATTGCATTACCTTTTCGCCAAATACCTTTTGCTGGCGCAAAGCTTCGCTCCATCTCTCTCTTACTTTTTCTCATATATACTATCTCGAGTATACTCCAGTTATAAGGATCGAATGCGGCGGCAAAATTCAATACACTTTTATATATCCTCAAATATATGATATCGTTACCGCACATGTAACACACAATATCGAGGAATCAAATTGAGAAATAAAATTCTCCCCCTTTCTCCGTCTTATTTTATATATATAAATATATCTATGGCTGGAACGAGAAGGAGAGAAATCTAAAGCAAAGGAGACGTATATATATATATATTACATATCTCGCCTGAAAGACGTGATCGAATTTCCGGGGTGAACATGGCGTGGAATTAGAAAACGGACGACGACGGGAAAGGAGACCAATTTCATTTCAAATTATCAAATTTCAAATGGATTTTCTCTTTATAAAGCACGTACCGCATAAATATTACATTAATAATTACTAAATCAATACATTTTCATTGCCGATATTAACATTAATCAACCAAAAAATAAAATATTAGCTATATTGTGTGTTTTTATTAATATTTAAAACAAATAATTTATTTGAACGAGCAAATATTAGGTCGAGTCATAAGTAACTTCCGTTATTTTATCTGATATTTATTTTGCTCTCATTAAATAACAAAATTATATTAATTTATAATCTATTCACCACTATTATCTATAATCTTTTCACATCTTCCTGTCAGTTTCTCAATTCCTTCCTTGTAAAATGTGGCTGGTTTGGACTGGAAAAAGTTTTCGACAGCCTGCCTGACTTGCTCTTCAGAATTGAAGCTTTTTCCATTCAAAAAGTTTTGTAAGGAACAGAAAAGGTGGTAGTCTATCGGGGCAAGATCCGGGGAGTAAGGTGGATGTGGTAAAACAGACCATCCAAACTCAAGAATTTTTTCTTGAATCACCCTTGCTTTATGTGGTCTCAAATTGTCGTGTAAAATAATGACGTACCCGTATTCCTAACTTGCTGACTTTCCCTAATTTCTCCAAGTGGGGGTTGATTGTGATGTATTCAAACTTTTTGCTATACCTTTTGTTGATTGACGTGAATTTTACTCCAATATTACCTTTTAAAGCTTGTCGTCAAAGTCGGAAGGATGTTCCGCCCTCGGTTCGTCTTTTAAGGTCGTATCTCTAAAACGGAATTTTATAAAACAAATTTCTAACTGCCCAATCAGTTATTAGTCCTTCACCATATACACTGCATATTTTTCAGCTGTCGCCTTAGCACTATTGCCTTGTTTAAATTCCCAAAACATTAAATGACGAATATGCACTTTTTGACTCCATTTCAGAGGTTAAAAAAAAATAGTTTAACGTGTATTCTTTGTCTATATAGTGAAAACAAAAACTTCTACTTAGCTGCATCGGAAGTTACCCAAAATTTGATAAATATTTTTCTTGCGGAAATTATATAAATTAGATTTACCAATTAATTTCTATGAAATCTATAATAAAATAATGTTTGTGATTCTAGGAATACCTTTTATATACCAAGAGTTTAAAGAACATAAGATTAAGTATTTAGTGCAAAATGTTGTTTGAAAAAAAGTAGGACCAATGATTGTCATAACTGACATCCGAACAAGATATTATTCTATCACCAAATATGTTGTATTGTGTTAACATTAATAAAAAAAATATTTATGAACAATTACTAAAATATTCACAGATAATGAAATTTATCAATTATTTAATTTTTAATCAGTAAATAAAACTCTTTTATAAGAAAATTTATGAATTAAGAGACAACTATTGCTTAGATAGGAATAGTTTACATATTTAATTATAATTATTTTATTTTAATTGGAATATGTTAACAAAAATCCGTAGTATATTTTCAACACGTTTCGTGTAAAATTCTTGCAAAGTTGAAGAATCAGAAGCTTTCAGCGAATTTTTTGAATACGTCGTATAACAAAGTTTGGAAAGTTCTGATACAGCATTGTCGCGATAGATATGTGTCTGAGAACGGAAAGGGCGTCGGCAGGGCTTAATATAATTTATGTGAGGGCTCGCTGTGCGTGTAGGAACCGTGCCCTGGGGATGCCGACAGACGTCCTCCATCTCCCTCCCCATTGATACACAAAAGTTTGCATTAAGATTAACAAGTTCAATATTCCGTGCCGAAGAATTGCGAAAGACGGCGCAAATTCACGCGACTAATCTAATCCAATTAAAGGAAAAGCCGTATCGGAATTTCCATTTGGATCCACAGCAGTCGGTGAAGCGCAAGAAAAGCGCATGGGAATTGGCTTAAAACGAACCGCATACATTACATTTCTTACATCCTATTACACGTGTCGCAGCAATATCGAAATACGGTACAAAAATACAAATATATACATTTGCGACGCATTGAGAGGACAATAACCATTTTATCTATTTTTCCGTTGTTGGAAATTTTCGCCATGGCCAATCCAATCGTGTATCCGCATCGCACATATTGCGGACCTTCCCTTTGTGCCAGGGATGTGCCGTTTTTCATTGTTGCAATATTTTCGCTCCAGCAGCAACAACAACGAGGCATGGAATTAAATTTGCGCAAATAGCTGAGAGAGACTATCATCCCTCTTTTTTTTTGTCACATATAAAGAGAGAGAGAGGAAAAATGATTCGCAATAAATCGCAGTATCAGGGGGCGCGATCACGCCCCTATTAAAATAATTTCATCATTATATCGAGCGGCATTTGTGAAACTGTATGTTTACACTTTTATGAATTTAAATAACTACTTCCGCTTTGTACAGACATGTTTTCCCAAGTGCACCGCATATCCAGATGCATATTTTATAATAAGTAACTGTGGGTTTATGACGCAAGTGTTACAAAGAAAATAGAAAAATTTAAAGAATTTTTTTTTAATTTATTTATTATTTATATCTTAATAAAAAATAACGGAAATTTATTGTGAAAATTAAAAAGTAAATAAAATAGAGTTCTGACATTATAGTAAGAGTGATGTAATGTTAATTATCGTGTATTTATATAAAATTTTCTAATAAATGGTTTTTGATACTTAAAAATTAAATATGTTACTGAAAATACTAATATAATTACGAACAAACAAATAAGAATTTTAAATTATAAGAAAATATGAAAATTTAGAGAACGATTCCAAAGATAGAATTACAAGCTTGTACTTATTATAAAATTATTTATTATTAATATCTAAAAAAAATAACGAAAATTTATTCCCAAAGTTAAGAAAATTTTTAAAAAGTAAATAAAATAGAGTTCTGACATTATAGTAAGAGTGATGTAATATTAATTATCGTGTATTTATATAAAATTTTCTAATAAATAATTTTGTTTACTTAAAAAATAATTGTGTTATTGAAAATAAGAATTGTAAACTTTGAACGTAAAATTATTAAATATAAAAAGAGGAGGCATTTGACTTTTAATATTTTAACACAAAGAAAATAATAGCAAGTTAGTGTTTTTTTCATATGAAACAGTTGATTTTTCATTTTAAACGTTGCTGTGGAATCATACAGTAAGTACCATGTTCAGATAGGATAAAAGATGAAGAAATCATAAGAGAATTGCTTGGAATCGTAGCAAAAAATCGTCGATTAAAATTGTTAGAGATTGGAGAAGGTGTAGGCAATATAATAGTTCAAATAACCAAATCTTAGCAAGTATTTTCATTTCATCGTTAAACAATAAATAAAAATAAAATGGATAGGAGATTGCTAAAAAAAGATTGGATAGTCTTAATAAAATTCTTAATAATTATTATGTATAATTGATAAAAATTAAGAGTACTTTTAAATTTTATAATCCCAATTTTGAATTTGAATTATTTGAGAGTATATGTCCATTTTCACTCATGTATTTAAATTAAATTTGCGTCAAACAGAGATGTTCTCTCTGTCTTTGTTAGAGTTAAATAGAGAGGAAAAAAGGATTCGTAATAAATTGTAATATCACGGGGTGGGATCTCGTCTCTATTAAAATAATATCATCATTAATATGGGGTGACGTTTGTAACACTATGTAGATGCCAATCTGGAAGCGAAATGGCACCGCAATATTGTAGATTTAATTTCCTTCTACACGCGCGGAAATATAAATAAAAGCCGCGCCACGGGGGACGACGACTTCGAGGGTGGCGATTTGATATTTATTCTTCGTCCGACACGTGCGTCCGTTATAAAATGTTCTCCTCAATTCATTTAGGGATGGATGATAGCTTCGCAAGTTGAGGTGAAACAGGTGGATTGATTGATCCGCAGCAACCCGTTTCGTGCACTGAGGACAATGCGAACGCAGCCGTAGCGGAAGGAGGACGTCGAGGAGGAAACCCGTTGTCCTCTGTTTCGATGCGCAAGGAATGTTTCACTTTAAATGTTGAATCGCTTTTTGTCTTCGTTACATCGAGTGGTAAATCGAGAAACAAACAAACAAACAAATGAACATACAAACAAACAAACAAAAAACGACACATACTGAAAGAATTCTGTTTTTGTTTGCGTCTAATAACTTACACGCACCGGCTAAGTGTACTTAAAAAGCGCTTAGTGTCGTCCGTGCTCGAATCTGGAAAATCTGACCGAGGCTACAAGTTTTTTTCAAGTCCCGTTCATGGAACGCATTGCCAGGCGAAATTGTCGATGGGAATGTTTTGTGTATTCGTTTATTTTTAAACATTTATTTTGCAGTTTATCGCATTTAGTCACATATAATTGAAATAAAAAATGCAAAGAAAATACGAGTAGGTTAATGGGTAATAACACAAGTACTATTTTTTAATAAGCATTGAATAAATATCCAATTGTATTATTTTGTCTTGCCTAAGGATGAGAATTTGGATACTGTGGATTGTTGTCGATCTGCAGGAGTCTCGAGAGTTAGAAAGTTAAGTAATCCAAATGTTTTTTTTATATCACTTTATTAATAAATCCTAAACTATGTTATACACTTGGTGTTTTTACTATCTTTTTCCCTTAATAAGACTATTTTATTCCGTAAAGATTTATCTGAGACTAATTATTAAACCTTATTCTGATTACGAAATTAACAATTATTAATACAGGGTGGAATTTATGATTCGGGAGAATAAAATTCGCTAAACGAGCGTTTTCCATTCTTCTTTTTATTATTTTGTCCACTCTGCGTCTTTTACTAATAATTTGAGATACTCACATATAACGTTTGAACACAACAATTTCTTAATTTTATTTATTTTTTTCATTTTTATTTTTGCTAGCAAATATTTATGTAATTTTGTGTTGTAATAAATGATTAGATGGTAATTTAAAAATATATATTTGAATATATTATTAATTATTATTAATAAAAAGAAATATAAATTTTTCATATAATTCACAAAAATCTGTATTTACTACGGACAACATTACAGGTCTTCAAACTATTAAATCCGTTGGAAAATAAAAATAATCTTTTAATTCAATCTAAAATATGCGCACTTAAATATACATTTATTGACTATAATTTAGAGCATTAATTGATCTTACTATATAGTCTACATAATATTAAAATTATTCTAATTTGAACAATTTAGATTCTTCAATAATGATCGATATATAGATATTGAATCAATTAATTGAAATTTACTGCCTTGAAACTGCAATTACTTTATTTATAGCATCAAACTTGTTCAATATAAATGATATATTTTTTTTCAAATTTGAATTGAACTAGTTTTATGTGAACCTTTTCGATACATGCGGTAACTTAACAAGAAAATAAAACGTGTTCAGAACAACTATTTAAAGAACTGCCTGTTTTATGTCTCAGTTTTATCAAAGTTAGTGGTTGCAAGCACCACGCGCAGCGTTCTTTAAAATAAGCAATAACATTAAACTGAGTTACATGAGCTAAGCTGCAGATAAATCTGCGTTTCAGATAGCGAAGCGAGTCTTGGTTTTCTTGAAAGACCGGAATAAATCTGACCGCAGTGCACCATCCTCTTCTTCCACCGAAAGAGCAAATCTTCATTTCCCGATCGCGTCTAATTCGTCTTGTCGATTGCCCATTGTTGCAATCGCGCATTAACCTCGGTTTGAGACAAATGGGCGCAAGAATTGCCGGAAACGGAAGGAAACCGATACCCGCGTAAATTATTTAATTGAATGCAATTCGTTACGGGACAATTGATGCTAACAAACTCTATTTCTTTGGTCGCGACGGGCATAAATCACAGTACGATTATGTGCAGTCTTTTGAACTGTTATTTACGATCGCAACTTTTATACATGTGAATGTATTATTACGAGGCGCCGGAAAACTTTTCCGCGGAAAACTTTTCCCGAAACAAATGGCTGTCTGTTTGCTAGGAGTAACTGCATCAAATTGTAAATATTTGCAAATATGAAGCTTAATACTACATGTTTCATTCAGTTAATGACACTAGCAAAATATGGTCGTACAAACTAAAACTTTTTATGTATAGAAACGTACATTTCTTCATAGTACGAGTATTTCAGAAAAGATGGTCTGGCTGAATATAATTCAATTAATAAATGCTCATTACACTTGTACGTTCGTGTGGATATTTGTATGTACGTGCGGATATTTGTACGTACGTGCAGATACTTGTACGTAAATTCGATCAGTAGTAAATAATAATGTACGTATTAGTTACTTGCGTTACATGGATAAATAAAAATAATAAGTTAATGTGAATTCATTCATTTGGATTCCATTCGCATCTCGCTAAAAGCAAAGAAACTATAAATATTACTTGAGAAAAGTCTTTGTCGTATATTTTACTAGATCATAAATTCGAATAAAACCCTAATAAATAAAACAGTATGCATAGACCAACACTTTAATAAAGCAGAGTAACAAATTATAACTATGTGCCACATTCGCAATCACGCCAAGATCGTTAAGCTCTAGTGGTAAGTGGCTAGTTAGAAGGAATCCCAAATAAATAAAGATCCAACATTACAAATAAAATGTATAAAGTAAACCTATAACTATACTCAATCTAAAATGATATTTTTAGTCATGTTAATAAAAGAACAATTTAATATTTGTGCCAAAGGACTAATTTCTGCTTTCTGCTACTAATTATTCAATTTATTAATATAAAATATATTTTTAAATCCAAGTAAAATTTCTTCTTCAACCAATAAGTATTGCGTAATGTATATATCGTCAAATATGTGAATCTCTCTATGTTAGTAAAAAATATGTAACGTAATATCTCAGTGATTTTCAATTATATTGTTCAAGTCATAAATAGTATTTGAGTAAAGTTACTAACTAGTCGTTTAAAATATAGTTAAATATAATGGACATGGTAAATGTATAATGGATACTTTATTGAAAGAATAAAGTGAAACAGATGTTTTCGTTTGCGAAAATTGTATGGAAGGGAGAGCGGTTAATAACATTGAATTTGTTTCGTGCGGAACAAAAAAAAGACCGGCTGATTGGAAAATCTCGGGAAGCGAATTGCGATTTGAAAAATCAACATTTCGACGGCGAAATAAAAGCTCGCCGAGCAGAAACAATTGTGATGAGGGGTGGCGGAGGTTGCGGGGCGGTAGGTAATACCCGCCGATCCATCCAAGGGCGGCGGTGTTCGTGTTCTGTTCATATATATTTTTTTCTGTAAAATATTGTTCCCTTCAATAACGTCATATTTGCTTTTTTGTCGCAGCGTTTTGCATATAAAATCAACTTCCGATCGGCTGAGCTTCGGCAAATTTAATATTGATTTGAGACAGGCAGCAGGAATTGATAATTACGTTTCTGCTACGCGAAAGACGTTCGTTCGAGAGAGCGGAGCTTTTTTGTGCTGAGTCGTGTTATCCCAGAAGTTGCAGGACTAATCCAATCGGAACTGAAGATTCGTGGAAGTGTAGGTGTAATTTAAATTGGAGGCAAAGCGCGAAGGGGGATAATGGATTGGATGGGATTGGATTGGAATCGTGAGCTTTGCGTGCCCGAAGATACTTAGCGGTCATCGTCGTCGTCGTCGTCGCGGTCATGCGATGGGCAGCCCATCGTCTCACAGGAGTAATAACGGCAATAATAACGAGGTGTTGATGGGACTGTGAGTGATGGATCAAGAGGAGGGCTGCTCCATCTGATTTGCATACCGGCTTCACACACGCGCGCGCGATCTTCTCTCTCGTATTCCCACAACAGACAAAGAATATACTTGTCCAAATAAACCGAGCTTTATAAATAAACCCCGGCGACGGAATCCATCATCGTCCGCGCGACTTCCCATCGTAAATCACATCGGCAGGGAAACAACTGTAACCAAGGACCACAGCTCGCAGGACCAAGAAAGGAAATTAATTAGCCTCTCGTTTATTTCCTTCCAACCCCTCCGATCATCATAGTTATCATCATCAACATCATCATCATCGTGTTATTATTATTATTTCATTCTCGGGGCCCCACGATTTATTGGGACTTAATTAATTGCGTCGCCGTCGGTAAATGCCGTCGCTTAATAGGGTTTTAATTATTATTAAACCTTTCCCCGGCCTGTGTGGTCCTGAATAATATGCAAGGATAAAGTACTAACCTGTTGCTGATATTAAAAGAGGAGATCCACGGCCGCCCCTGCGCCGATACACAACGTCTCCTCTTCTTTTCGTCCTTCGGCATTCCTTCGGCCGTAAATTAATGCCTCATGAATATTCAATATTTATTATCATTCCTCCGTGTTTCGTCTTCTGATATTTGCCGTTGTTACTGACCAAACATTCGGTGGCGCATCACTTACTTCCTCCTCCTCTATTCAGGCGGAGGTCCAAAATCCGAAACCACGTTGGGATCGGAATTTATTCCACGAATGCTACAAATTCCTGCGGGATGTGAAATATGAGATTCTTCCCTCCACTCTTTTTTTAGGCTTCCTCTACTCTTCTATTTTTTTTTTGTACCATCTCGGGGCCCATATAAAAGAACGCGGCACGATGAGGGAGGGTGAAAAGTTTTCGGGGGGAGAACACTTAATAGAGTCTTTCTGTAGCTATCCCTTCGTATTGCGTTCTTTTGTTGTTTGTTGTTGCTTTTTCTTCAGTTTAGAGTACATTCTGTTGTTATTGTACTTTCTTCAGAGCGGGATATTTAAATTGAAAATAAAGAAAACTTCTTTCTCTTTCACATCTCTATTAGCTGAAACTCCTGTTGTTTTCAACTTCGAGAAACTCAAATTGAAATTACATTAACCATTTTAGTATTATTATTATGATTGTGAGAAACCTTCAACGGAATAATTCCCAATGTTTTAATATAAAAAAAAGCTTTCCATTAAACCCACAAGGGGCCTATTTCAATGTTTCATTTCGCCCCCGACAGTTTTCCCAACCTCGTACCGCCTACTATATGTTCAAGTGAAAGATTTATTTCTTAAATACAGGAAAAAACCTAATACTTTGTTAGATTTAACCAATTCGAAGATTTATCGAAGTCAGCTACTAACAACTTAGTTACTTATGAAGTACTTCCCAAAATGCCACCATTTCTTAATTCGCTTATTACAGGCGCAGACCAAATATTTTTGTAAGTTATTTGAAAAATCTCAAATTAAATCAACGTTTTATTAACATTATTACATTTATCAATAAAGTAATTAGGAATAATTTGAACCTAAAGTTATATATCATGACTCAAGTTATTAAAGCAGATGATATAATAAAATTATTTATAATCTTTCATCTCTAAGTAATTGTAGGTGAAATTATATAAAATTATAAAGGTGAGAATCTGGCGAGATGAAAGATTATGCAACAATTTCCATTGAGTTTAGTAACTTGATACAATATTCCGCGTCCTGAATATACCAATTCGAATACGTTTAAGCAGCATGAATTCTTTGTTGGATGTGGTATAGCATTGTTCATGGTTTATCGTGTAAGCCACACGCTGCTTATCTCCGTAATCCAATAGGGTTCGTAAAACGGGCATAGAGTTAATATTTTCAATGAACTCGAGTTTATTGCTTTGGATCTGTTACAGATTGAAATCGGAATCATTGTTTCCAAAGTAATGCAAAGCCATTGGACTTGTTGATTAAAGCATGTCGTGGCGAATGAGTCAATCACTTGTTGAGTTGGCTATACTTAATGGGAACGGCAAGAACAATATAAAAAACTGTTCGGTCGAAACAATATTGTAAATGGATATCGTCTGCATTGTTTCTTGTGGTAGCGGACCCTTGTTTTCATATCTGCGATCAACAGCTGGGAATTCGAACCCATGATTGTCCGCGGTGGCGTCGGCCCCCAACCGCGGAAGACCGATGGGGTAGTTTCGGCATTTACCTGTGCGTCTTCTTATTAACCACGCATGGGATGGTAATCCTTCCTAGTCTTGATAAAATCATGATATTTAGCGAAGCCCTGTTTCCACTCGCGTACGCATTTCAGGCAGGTAATTTGCAGCAGATTCTTCTCGTTTTTTTCCTTTATCTTGGAGATCAAGGAAGGGCTCTCTGTCAAGATCAACCCGTCCGATAGGATCTTAATGCCCGTAGCATCCCTCGTCATTCTTCAGGGACCTGTTTTAAATGTAAACTGTGAAGGGTGTTTATGAACGTTACGGACCTAGTTTGGTATGCATAGGATTTCGGATAATTGTCCGTGATTACTTGGCAACGAGCAATTAGCCCGAGGTGTGTTGATGTTGCAATGTTGCAGTGTCCATCCACCTCATCGTCGGATGTAGGTCGAGCGGAGGGCGAGAGAAGACCACTAATTCCGACTAAATTTAAATGCTAATCACCTCGAAACTGGATGGATATTCCCCCGCGAAAGTCTTTCCAGCAAATTTGCATACAGTGTGCATTTCCTCCTACTTTCATCTCGTTCTATCGCCGGTCCACGCACCGCATATTTCACTTTCAAAGCCACTCTGCATTCAAATTCGAGCGAGCGAGCGCCGCTTTCCATCAACTCGCCACATTACCAAAGAAAATATCATCGAATTAGCGAAATTGATGATCCTTTTAAACTAACGCATGCAAATCCGCGCATCCCGGAGAGATTACAGTCTCCGGTAATAAATACCGGGTGGCGTTTAAAAGCGACTAAAAGACTGATTATCTCCAGAGATTGATGATATGCAAATGGTAATTACGTACGTTTCTTTTCCCCTGTGAGTCGGGCGGAGTCAATGCACCCGCAGCAAGAAGTTCTGATGTATGGCAAAATGCAAATCGCCATAGGATGTGGAGTTGCACGAGACAATGACAAATTGACCGTGCGCCGCCACCTCTAATCCCGACGGCGGAGGTTCGGAATTGATTTCGGTTTTCCATCGGATGAATATGCTGTTGTCTGTAGAGTGGATTTTCCGAAAATATTATTTCGGATGCGGAAAGGGCTAGGGTAAATATTTGCGCGCGCTCGGCGGACAAAGAAAATTCTTATCGCTGATTAAGTGCAAGACGTGGAGGGGCTGCTGACGGTAGGGCCCGTCCATCAGCTATCCAAACAGCGGCACTTATTTACTCTAATGCTGATCACATAGAGATATCGAGACACTGGTTGTATAGTAGTTGCAAGGGAACCCCACTTTTCCCAGCGATTTCCCAGATCGGTTCCGGACTGTACATCCATCCAACCCTTTCCATTTTCCGGTCGACAGAGATCATTAACGATCCATCTCACCATCCGTCGCACAGCGAGAGCAAAGGATCCCTCCGACCGTGATTAAAACGTATTTTAATTGAGCCGAAATCCATAAGTTGCGATCAATCAAACTAGTTTTTCGCAGGGCGCGCGGATGCAGGATGCTCTCGATGCCGTCGTTGGGGGAGCGATTAATCACACACCGCGAGGGACACTTTAATTTACACACCATCCCTTTTGGAAATTTCGAATCAGAATCCCTTCGGCGCTGCATTTAAGTAAAACCGAGTTTGGGGCAGAAGCGGATCAATGGATTACGAGCAAATTATTCTCAATTAATTGATTACACACATACACTGACACCGACAAACCCGTATCCGACAATTCAAGGGGATAAACATTCAGTAATTAACTTCAAACACAAATCGTTACGAAATTGATGCAGTTTTATGCCATCATAAATCTAATTCATAAATTTTGTAATTGAAATAAATCAACACACACACAATATATAAATATAAAATATACAATTAATTAAGCTAATGCGTTAAATCTTGTCAGTTATTAATTATTGAAATTAAACAATATGTAATGTTAAAAAATATTTTTAACTGATTCACGTGTAAAATATAATTTAAGTTTAATATAAGAAAATAGTATTATCAATGAAGAAATAAATGAAGATTTAGAATAAATTTAAGAATGTTGAGCAAACTTATTCGGTGAATTTGATTCGCGAAACGTGGGTAGGTGCACACTATAGCTACAAACCAAAGGCACAGGAATTTAATACGGTTGGGAATAAGGGGAATAGATCGTCGAACTCTCGCTCACTCACTCAGAGTACGGGTTTATTTGAAATCCACCATCCACCAACGGATATTACATTTTTTCCCTTTGAACTAGGCTGGTCTCGGCGTACCGTGTACTACCTCCTTCCCTCCTTTACACGATACACCGTGTACATTTTTTCATATCATGCGTTGTTTTTGTTGCTGTTGCTGAAACCTTCTCGCTTCAGTTTTCATATGATCGTGTTGGTCTCACCGACGCCGCTGTTGCTGCTGATGTTGATGAGGAGAGGAGGTCGGTCGGAAACCACCTAATAAAGTGGGCTCATCCCTTCAACGTCGCTAAACTCAATATAACTTCATCCATTAACTGGCGCGCACGAAAACGCAATTTTAATATCGTCCAATTAACGGCAGAAAAACCCATCCGCCCTCGCCGACGCAATTAAAACGCCTCAGGTGAAGTATTTGTAATTACTCCACGTGAGTTATATGGGATAACAGCGAACACGAATTCCATCTGAATTTTAGGTGAAAGGCGCACATGTTCATATACCATCAAATACTAAAAACCGAAATCACGGATTATTTGATATCCGACATGTATCAGAAACATCTAAGAAAATTACTTTATCATACATCATTATCACATTAATAGTTCAATACAAATTCTAGCTGATATATATTCGTGAGATTAATTATATAATTAGAATTTCTTGTTTTGCTTAAGGGTACGGTATCTGCTAACTGTGGTTAAATACATAATAATTAACCTGAGGTTTTATTGTAAATCTCTGTTGAAATTGACAGCTTCAGATAAGCTGGGTTTGACGAAAGGAAAAGCTTGCCCCAAAATAATCTGAAGCCATCGTAAAAAAAATGTTTCAACCCCATGAAAAGCTAGTAAGAAGGACCGTACTTTGAGATAAAGTTCTCTCTGTATATTATTTGGACCGTTCCATATCTCCATTTGAGTGTGAACAACTTGATCATCGATTAATCGCGCGGTGCGATCGGAACGGTCCGCTGATCAGATAATTATCAGAATAATTGGGAGGTTCCATCTTCAGATCCGTATCGGATTCTCACGCTCCAACAAATGATATTTGTTCCAATAATTGGATGCGCGGCGGATACCGCAAATAGAATGCACAGCACCTTTGATTCTAATCCAACATCGGTTGGATAAGGAAGGATATGGATCAAAGAGAAGCGTTTCGACTTTCGAAACCGACGAAGGAGCGAAAATGCGCTAATATTGTATGAATAGTCCTTTTGAAGATAGAAATCAAAGTGAGTAATTAAATGCTTGGATGGTGTTCCATTCTTTTTCTTCCTTTCGTTGCTGCTCGCTCGGAATCCGCGCCGCAGGTTGCCGCCATTTAACCCGCATGGACTGGGTGATGTTCTGTGTCTGCGTCGAAGCCAACCCCTGTTTACCTGTCAGAGCCAAAGATCCGTCGAGGTTGTTGTTGTTGTTGCCGTTGACGTTGCTCGATGCAGTTACCGCCGGGGTCGGCGCTAACGAGCGGGCTGCGGTCAGGACCCTAAAAACATCCCCCTTTCTAGGTTGGCTTTGGCAGATTGATTTTCACTATAAATTGTGAACCTCGTCGTGGAGGAAAACCACGAAGTAATGGATATAATTAACAAAAATTTTAACTAACATTGTGGCTGTTGCTGCAGTCCTGTACGTGAGTTAATTATTTCTTTCGTGTAGTCGAGATCGTTATATCGAGTGGAACAAGTCGCGCCGGAAGTCAGTGTTAACCGTGTCTCGGGGGAGCGGCTCTTTGAATAACTTCCCTCGCTACATAGCGGACAAAAGGGCATCTTGCGCTTTAATAATCCCGCAAAAGGGAATGAGGAAGAGCGAGAGAGATATTTAGATCCGTTCCGTGGAATTCGTAATTGAAAAGAGTCGCCGCGCCAACGGAATAGGAGGAAAGCCATGGCCTGGAATAAACTGGAGAACATCGGCTAATCTACCGTGAACGATATGCGATCGCACGTCCTCCGCGAAGGTGGAGGAAGAGGAAAAGGATGCGCTGCAAAGGGTTGGGTTTCCAGCCGAAGAACCCGCATCGCGCGTCTAGGAGAGACATTACACCGCATAAGCGGTTAATGCTCTGTGTACAAAATCCAGACGGCATTGTGATAAGTTGGTTTCGTAGACAACTGCGCTTTTAAGCGAAGCTTTCCCTGATAACAAGACCTACATACCAAGTACAGAAAGGCCCATTATAAATTTAACGCCACAATGGCATCCACTCTTCGCCAAAAGATAAAGAAAACCGAAACACGCGGGGATCGGGGACCTATAACGATGACGGTGGCGGCGGCGAAGCGAGGGATAACGGGCGGCCGGTATCGGAAGACGAAAGATAATTGAATCGTCATTGCCCCGCATCCGGGGTCCGAAACGCCGGCTCCTCGGACCAAACTTTAGATAAACCCTTGACCACAGACTATTTATTGAATTTCCGCCCAGAAAAACCCGGATAAAGCTCGCCTGTATCTGTGCGGAATTGAAAACGGGAAGAGCTGAAAGCCTCTCCGCGATTAGAACCTAAGTCCATTATCCTCCCTTCGACAAGCATACAGCAACAGAAGACGCAAAGAACAGAAATGCATTCACAATCAATTAAGAATACGTTTCCAGCATCAAAACATCATAACTGTAAATATTGAAAGATCAACATGAGAGGGAAGCAGAAAAAGAAAATATATTCATTCAATCTGATACTTAAGCTCTCTTCTTCTCGCGTTCCCATGGCAGCTGGTCGAGAGTTTTAATCCTGAGGCCCTTCTAATGCCCCGTGTAAACATAATCTCACCGAGCTCGCAAACAATTTAAAATTCCGAACGGGAAAACATCAATGGAAAACCGAACGACAATGCCGTTTTCATTACGCGCAAAGTTCATTTGGATGGAAGAAGAAGTCGCGCAATAAGTGGAGGAACAATTAGGGCGGCAGCGAACTGTGCAACGCTCGTCTAGCAATAAAGGGAAAACTCCGAAATGAACAACAACAACGGCGAAGAAATAAAAAAAAAGAGAAATGTGAATATTCTCCCTTTGATAGGTCCAAAATGCAAGGGCGAAGCGAAGAAGAAAGCAACTTGGTTAATGATCGTTTCATTACAGCTACCATCTCTCATTTTATTTTTGGTATTAAATGACTTTCTTGAACAATTTTATACAAATGAAGACATTTTATAAACTGAACAGAATATTACCTAATATCTTTTTTTTTAAATGAGTTTACTGCAAATTTGTTATAAATATATATTAAATATACAAAGTGAAAAGAACTGTAAATCTGTAGCAGTCACGGTCTTAATATTTTTTTGCAAATTTCGTCGATGACATTATGTTCCTTGGAGATAAACCATGTAGCTTCAATGAATTTAAACCAAAATACAGACGTGACGACGTTTAATTCGAGGCCATTTATCAGAATTATGTGATTTTATATGTTTGTTAATGCTTGGGAAACATTCCTCGTCCCTGCTGGAAACGGAGCGAGGGGGTATTTCTTTTTATGAAATAATTAATTCAACGGGCCGAGCGGGTATTTATATTTTATACCTCTTTTGAAAAGACCGAGGGACGTGCGTGCATGCGTGTGTTTACTTAAACGGCCGGGCATTCCTCGACACACATTTCAACGGGACATCAAAAAAAATGTAAAGAAGAAAAGCCCCGAAACCCCTCTCCCGTTCCTTTTTCAGGACGTATTTATTTTATCTGTAATGCCATTATGACCCTCGGAAGGGCTCAATTCTTTGTCCATGCTGCAGAATGAATAACATGGGATAGAGCAAGCATCCACGACATTCATTAATTACAACAGCGTGGAATTACTACATGTTTAAATGGACTGTTATTACCTTGAAGCTTGTTACTTGGACGAGTAATGTTAATTTAGTGGAAACGCTTGTACAAATAATGTACGATGAAATATATAAGGTAATTAATTATTACAATTTGTTAAAATATATGAAGTTTAAAATATTTTTAATATTAAACACAAATTTTATTTTATATCGTTTTATATTAATCTAAACACAATTACTGCAACAATTCTATTGAGTAGAGCGAATTTCTGACTACACAAGTATTGAGTATCAACAAAATGTAAATTAGCAAAACCTGTTTATTTGTTCCCGAAAATAAAGAACGCTACAATCGCACCCTATTCAAGAATCTGCAAATAGCTTTGTTTTGGAATTAATTATAAAGACAAGAGTGAAAATTCTCATTTCACACATATAGGTACTTGGAACGGCAATAATTGCATTACTGCTTTTCCAACTAACACATAATATGTTAACCTGAAAGACCTCAAATGATCCTTAATTTCAGCAAATAACTAACTACTTGACATAAAGCTCATTTACTTTGCAAAACCATACAAATTATTGGATTTTCATTTAAAAAGATTTATGATGTCCATACACATTCAGGATATTAATTAACTGTTTTAGGGTATTAATGCACGCAAACTGATGACAATCTTCATCGTCTATTTTATAGTTTTACTGTTAATTTAATGTGTATTTGTTGGTGTTAATAAAAGAATGAAAAAAAAAAACGTTTACCCTTTTTGGAGTAATTTAAGCTAGTGATTCTAATCATTATTTTTTGTGTACTGTAGAAAATCATTAAAGCTTCTATTTCAACTCTGGAAATATAAAATATCCAATCGTTTCTTTTACAACCTATTGGGTTGCGTTAAATTTTTAATGTCAAAACGCAGAACATGGCTTAAAAGTATAATATTTTTGTGTAATTTACAAAATAATATATTTATTGCGATACATTACAGATAAACGTATATTAAGTATTTAATACCAACAAATGGACTATTGTGAAGCAAAAAATAGCTTTAGAAGAGTTACGTTAATTTTGATTCGAACGAAATGAATTATTTGCGTTAATGGACTGTGCGATGTTCACAAAGGGCGTAATGATGATTTATTCGTCGAGGCATTACTTATTTACCTGTGTATTATAGTTGGGAGATGCGACGATAAAAATCTTACAGGAATGGTAATTATGGTGAACCGTGAAATACGATCGACCGCTTTACGATCGGCTTTTATTAATGAATAAATAAACGGAACGACACATTACGTTTAGTAACAATGAAGATAATCCAGCAACTCGTTTATTCTATTCTGTTTCATTTTCTTTGGTTATTGTCCAAGTTGGAAACGTATAGATTACGAGGAAAATTGCGTCGCATTCATCATAAATACAAGAAAAAAAATAAAATGAGACCCTAAATCTCTATATAAATAAATAAATCCATGGCGTCGGAAACAACGAGCGCGACGACATTTCATTTCACTTTGAACTTTTATAAATGCGAGAAAAGGGGAACCCCCGGCATTACTTTCAATTTGCGGTTGCGGCAAACGCTCGTTACTGCTGCACACTGCAATAAACGCGCCGCGACGCTTCAGACGACGCCTCGGCAACGTCGTCCCAACCACCCCCGACACAACATGGGTGCGTATAAATCCTTATTTCTAACCGTTCCTGCGAAAACGCGGCGGCTTAGATTTACAAGACGGAAAACCGAACCTTGGGGGACGTCACACGATTCCTTCGGATGAAAAATCTCCTCATATATATATAAAAACCCAACCGAATAACAAAGAAAAAAAAACCGCAGCATATAAATTTCAATTTCCATTCATCAGTCCACCCTTCTGCAAAGTGTTTAACTTCATTTTTCCTCCGCATTTCCTTCCTTCATTTGAATCAAAACAAATGGTTAAACTTAACCAGAAAAAAAACGATACAAATATTATTCAACATATCATTCATATTTTACAACCCCTTGTTATTATTAATATTATTTTTTTTTTCATTAAATAAAAGTATCGCAAATGTATTGCGTTTCGTTTCAATTACGAAACTCGCACAGTAATTGAATATAAAATGTAAATTATTCAAAAAAAAAAAACACGTATACAATAATGCGAAACATACATGTTTTATATTTTATTCCATGCAATTCGATTCATAATGCAACTCGATATCATTATTACATAAGTTTAATTCTGATTACTTAAACGCCAATGCATTTTAATATTGCAGTAAAGTAGTATGAAAAATACGTATTTTAAACAAAAAGCTTTAACAGTTCTCGACAAAAACATTACAGATTATAAAAAAATTACGTCTAACTGAAAAGTTTGGGATGGGCACGACTTAAAAATGTAAAATATAAGTTAGAGCCAAGGAAATAAGAGAATGGTTAGTTGAAAGAAAATATCTTGAAATCCTTTATATTTTAAGATATAACATGGAATTTTCACAAATGTATTTTTAAGATAAAAATTATCTGTATTTGTTAAAAGTTAACTGTCTTGTGATTTCTGGTGAAAAATAAAGTAAAATGATTTTCTAGAGAACATCTGTAAATGGATAAATGCTGATGCGATGGAATCTGAGAAACGTGCCTATTAAATAAAAGTATGGGTTTTGCAAAGTCTTGTTTACATAGGGCCCTAATTGAATGTATGTTCTACAATCCACTTTTGTATTCCACGGACTTCCATTTTTTTCCCCGTTCCGCTTCACCACGTGAGAGCCATGGCCCACGCCGTTATGTAAATACGAAGGGAAAGCGTTGATATATAAAATTAACATATTTATGTTTTATCACGCCGATATAATTACGAGGATTCCAGGTGGGCGTCGTCTCTCTTATCCGATTTATCTGTAATAATAATACTGCTTATTTACTTTACACGGCTCATATTAGGTTACGACGTATTTTGTCTGGAAGAAGAGAGGGTTCGATGTCCACATCCTTGCAGGTATGGCTCTCTTGCACCGCTCCCGAGGTACGCGATGACTCAGCTAATTGTCCGAGTTCAAGAGGTCATGCAGTCGCCCCCGCGTGTCCGAGCTAATGAGCGCGAGTTATTTAGTGCGTAGTCTCCGAATCATTAGCGTCCTCACCAAAAACGGATCCACATCTCCGCCTCCTCCAGAAGATAGTGAACACTTCCGGTCTGCAGACTTTCTGGAAGTTCAGCAATCTCTCGATCTTGGCAATCGATGGTGCGGAAAAGATCCACAACTATTCGAGGCGTCTCCAACGGACCGTGCAATTTTATTCTATAAAT
The DNA here is from genome assembly GCA_963457615.1 of Nicrophorus investigator. NCBI lineage: Eukaryota > Metazoa > Arthropoda > Insecta > Coleoptera > Silphidae > Nicrophorus > Nicrophorus investigator. The sequence goes on from OY735143.1 coordinate 16,858,256, forward strand.
TCCATTATAGAAATACCAACAGCGCTTGTTGTTGTTGTTGCTGTGCTTGTTGTTGTTGATGCCGTAGTTTGTCGGAGGCCAGAGGTAAAAGGTTGAAGGGAAAAGAGGCAGCAACCCGTATGCAACGTGATACACGGTGTATGCGGATCTGATTAAAACGAAACCGACCCTCCCTGGTTTAGGGTCACGAGAACGGGATTCCATAACCTGTTGGTTCCCATCGAAATATATAGAAAACGGTCCGTCTGCCTCGCACCCATCACGTTCTGCCATATTCTCTCTCCCTCTCTTTGCATCTCCTCTCTGTTACAACCACACTCCGTACATTTAAACTTATTGGTCTGCACACAACATACGCCACTCGGTTCTTGATCAACATTTCCATTCCCGATTCCGCTCTCCTCTGCCTAAGTTATATTTAATCGGTTCATCACTATGCGAAAACCATTTAATCTGTGATTCCTTTATTTGCTATAATTATTCCGTAGGTCTCTGACCCAGCAACTCACTGCACAACTACCTACAGCATTGATCTATTTACCAAAGAATATCTCTTTTTGCAACCAAAATTTTTAAATTATTTATGCAACCGTTACAATAAATATAGTTATTATTTAATATTGAAGCAATTATATACTTGATACAAGTTACTAACTATAGCTTATTAGATTTGTAAGATTTGATAGAATAATAAGTACCTTAAGATTCAAATGGTTTCAAAAGAATCTAATATTTTTAAGAGATATACAACTAATCCTCTTAAATTTTGGTACTTTGCAGACATTCTTAACAGTACAGTAAGATTTTAAAATTAGAAGAAATTGAAATAAAATTGATTAGTAAATAAAATTAGTTACTGTTTTAGTTAGTATATAAACTAGCAAGACAGGTTGTAAGCTTTCCAATTAAACTGGTTATTGATCATATACCAAGATGAAAGTAATAGTCAGTGTTTTTTTTTGGTTATAATATAAATTAGATGTCTAAGCAACATACTTTTATTCCGGTAATACGAGCTAATCAATTCATCGGTAATTATGTAAACTAGATAGTTTAATGAATTTAGTGAGATTATGTTACATCATGCTATTTTAGTTAAAAGGTAGCGCAATAAAATTCGAAACATATTATTAAAAAATACTTTCATATTAGATTGATTAATAAATTAATTATTATTAATATCGGACATAAAAATAATTAAATATCTTACGTTCAATTAGTTCGACCTCTTGGATAGATCATAGTGGGATGGTAAACTTACCTAAAACAAAAGAGAAAAGAAAAAACATTAAAATCTGATGTTGAGCGCTAAAATTACATTCATCTCGCGCATGCAATTAACATGCTGCACACGCTTAATTATAATATAACAATTTTGATTTCACGCACGTCGCGTTATTAAGAGAGGAAAAATTAATTAATGACGGCCGCTGCGCGACAGTGATTAATGTTCCCGTGTCAGGGATCACTCAGCTACACGATGCCATCCTTCTTTCTTTCTTTCTCTCCTACCTTCTTTATTATTTTTTTCACTCATCCTTCGTGTTCTTTTTCTTTGCATTCCCCGTCCCCAACACCGTCGTCGACGTCTCTTATTTCGACGTCGAAACATCAACATCTTTGTTTCATTTCAACGTGATACAAAAATACACGGTTATAATAAAAAAAAATACGAGAAAGAGAGACGCATGATGGACGAAAGCAAACATGCCCACGCTGTTGTTGTTGTTGATGTTTCTGGTTTGGAATACGAGTCACAACAAAAATAAGATTTGTCGGAGGTTGAGTTTTATAAATAGCGAGGAGAGGAGACGCGTGCCTCGGGCAGCGTCCAAAGATTTACGGCCGTATTAATTCTCTAAATTGACTCGGAATTTATTTATCACCCGGCGTAGCCACCAGATTTTTTTCTGTTCTGCTTTAATTGACACCTACCGCATTGTTACATGCATTCTCTAAGCTCATTCTTTTTCGATCCTAATTTCTCTTTTTATATGACAAGACAGTGTGATTCAACAAAGTCATAACTACAAGAATTAATTATTAATTTAAATTTCTTACATAAATAACATTGTATAATTAGTATAAGAAGATAGAGTGACTCAGCAAAGTTAAAAATAATTACTAGCATGAATAAATGATTTAATTACTATACATATAATAAAATCACATATGGTTCATTGTTTTTAATCTATGAAATATAATTAATAGGAAGAATATAAACTGTAATTAAAAATAAGGCAAAATTTAATATTCATAATTTATTTTTCAACAAATTGTAATAAAAATAATAAATAAATAAGTTTATTTTTTAAATGAAATAATTAATGAAATTTGAATACGATTTAATAAAAAAGAGTAGAATTAGAATAAAATATATTATATATAATTATCTCAAACTTTTTTAAAACTCGATATTAATAAAATTGAATTATTATAATTTATATTTTAATATAATTGAAATTTTGTTCTGACCATTAAATAAGTATCGCTTTTGTATTTATTGGAGCTTTGTAAATAGTTACATTAATTTAGAAAATATTAAACTATATTTGTTAAAGTAATTTTCTAGTATAACGATAGCATACATTCAGAATAGAAAAACATATTACTTAGTGAAATTACTAAAAGTAACTTTTAGTTTTAAAAAGGAAGCTAAATGTAAATATAAAAATTAATTTCAGTATTTAGTAATAAATATTAAACTGACAATTAATGTATCAAATGGAATATGTATATTATCGTATTTATTCAAATAATAATTGAATTCGAAATACATTTAATTGTAACAAATTGCATGTGGCGTAAAAATTGTGATAAGATCATTCTTCGATTCAATTAAACTGGCTTTGTTTGTGGATCGGATCGCGGAGGAGGATTCCCATCGATTTACATCCCGTGTCGCCTTTGTAATTGAAACAAGTCGTTTCGACCTGACCCCGATGCGATGGAAAGCGCCATTCTTCTCCTCCTCGCGTCTTTCGTTGCGGTTCAAGGAAGTTTACATAATGATCACCTAACGGGTTATTCAAAACCGAATCCCCCCGAATTAGTATGCGAAATTTAATCGGGGTTGGTAGCCAAGGAAGATAACCAACAAAAAAAATAGAAGGAAGCAATGATCTCTCGGTGGTCTTATTGCCACATTTCGTGCTTTCTTTTTTTTTTCGGGTCGGATCTTTCTCGGGGTATAAGATTAATGATAATGGAAATTAGTGGGGAACGACGGTTTGCACTTTGCGACGGATGCACAGAGATTACTCTTGGTTTTCCGCCGCGGCTGATTAGTTTATTGCACCACCCATCCCCATCCACCATCCTACCTAGACTACTTGCACCATTATTTCTGTTTCTTTCCTTTATGCGGTCCCAAATTGGGCGCTTGCGGTTTATTATCTCGGAATAATCCTTGGGAATGGTGTAATAAGGGTGTTATCGCGCTCGTCTCCGGGGATAAGTCCTAAGTCTTAATATGCTGTCTGTGCCGATCCCCAGAGGAGCCACTTGACCGACGGCACTGAAAGCACGTCATCTTGCGCCGTGGACAAATCTGTATCCACCTGGAGCTTGCCGTAATTCAATTCGACGTGGACATGTTGGGGGGTCCGGTGATCCCCAGCATCCAATTTTCCTTCACATTGTTTCCGCCGCGGCCAGAGCAAATATCCGTGTGTACAGTGGGGAAAGATTTAAAGGGGTCGTCCGCTATTGCGAGGATCACGCAATAAAAGTGCACTAAGTGAAAAACAGGGTGAGCTCTGGACAAATAGGGCGCTTTACGGTTGCCAGATGACGGCTCTTCCTACATATTTGATATTGCGAAAGCCGCGCCGGGAATATTAATTCGGGTGGGTAGCGTTTTCCCCCCAGCATACCTCCACCTCGTAGAAACACCCTCCACTCCAGGGAATATCGTTTTTTTTTTTGTATTTCTGTTCTTAGCCTCGACGCTGCATGCAATAGCGACGTCGCATTAAGTAATTAAACGGCGGTTTCGCGGCAATTTGCATAAATTGCGGGAAATTATAAAGAAATTGAAGTGGGCATAAAGCGGATTTTACGGGCGGGCTGCAGGTGCGCACCCCAAAACTTTACCCACCCGCAGAATGGTAGATGCCGTCGAACAGTTGAGAAGGGGGTGGCAAGAAGAATGGTGAAGAAGAAAAAAGTGAACGGCGCGCTTCCGGTTTTAATCAGATGTCCGCCAAGAACGAGTTAAGCACCGCCCGCGACTGAACTTTTTTAATTATCGCAGGAATCCGTTTCATTTAAAAGTTAGGCAACCTCTCGAGGGGCCAATTAATTCATTGCGTTATTTTTTTTCTTCATCTTCTTATTCTTCTTCCGTTCTGCTCTGTGGTGCGTTTTTCACCCTAAAGTCGCCTTCGTCGTCGTCGTCCATGTTTGCCGCCGTGATTCATTCCCGGATCAGCCATTGTGCCCGCACCGGAAATTGCGCCACCGGACTTCCTCTGCCTCCGCGGGGATGCGAGAGCCCCATTCCGCCACCGCCGATCGGGAAGTCCCCAATTTGTTACGACATAGATCAATAAACTTTACATGTGAAAGTTGCTAAATTCTCAAAGATGCGTCTTTTATAAAAATCTAAATTGACAACTTCATCTTTTCTAAAACTTACCAGTTGCAAAGTTTTTTTTGTAACACTGTTAGTTGAAGCCATCATCAAAAATCAGTAAAACAATATATTTTTGACTATGCTTGTAACACAAAAAAATTATTTATTAGATTTTTAATATAACTGATTACTAACACTACTACTAACACTTTTTACTAGATTATATATTTGCCAACTAAATGAATATTTGCATACTAGATTCTTTGGAGAATATCATCATTTACTTTGATTAATTGTAGATATAAATCTTTATTCAATTTTCAATTTAAATAATCCTGTATGTATCCTGTATGGTTAGAGAATTTTTCGTTTATACAACTTATTTAAGACCGTAACTAAGAATACAAGAATAAGTTTTGATATAAAAAGTAGAATATTAACTAGATAAGTCATTAACTAAATAATTTAATAATGTAAATTATCATAAAACGGATTATATAAACGTTCATGTAAGTTATTAAAAATCAATTTAATATCGTTTGAATTCTCATTTAGAAATAATTTATAAAATTTCCACATTAGCATTAAAAATCTATAATGCGAGTAAACGCTGGCACGTTCGATTTTAGATTAAAATGCGATTAGTTTTCAAAGAACGGGTAAAAGCCGAACCTTAATAAAACTATAAAATTCACCTATAATTTATCGATTTATAACTCCTTTCAAGTGTGCGTATACATGGCAATAAAATAAAAAAGAAACTATATGGAAGATTTTGATAAATGGCCGAACATTAATGGATGTTGATTCAATTTCCGCGCGGCGGAATGATTAAGTGAGTTTCCATCCTATCCTGTCTACGGACAAGCTGTCGAAAATGTGAACGCAGAAAAGCAATGAAAAGAAGAAAGAAAACAAAACAAAAAAAAAATATATGTAGAGCTCAACGTCTGCTGCGTGTGTGTTTCATCAGATTGCCGATTGCTGGCAGCCGGAGACGAGCACTTCTTGCCATAGATACTGTTTGATGGAACAATGGGTTTGTAATTAACTGTTGCTGCCGACGCTCCATACCCTTCCCACCACCAACCCATCCCTTCGTCCATGTTCTACCAGCAGCAGCAGCATCATCCAAGTTTGCAATTCAAATTGGCAGCGCGCGAAACTTCGATTGGATTACATGCCAGGATTAAAGTATTGGTCCCAACTCCTCCGCTTATCGCAACAACAAATCGGCGAACCTTAATCGCCTAATTTCGGACGACCACCCTCGCTTTAATCTCGATTTAATGGCTGTTCCGCCGACTTCCCCGGCTATTGTTGTTGATTAAGAAAGGAAAAAGACAAGAAAATAAATAGAATAAATCAAGGACCTAGCTCGATGTCTGTATATATCTGTATGTGTGTGGTTGTATGGATTAGTGAGGTTGCGTGTGGATCGATTCTGGGTTGGCGGCGGAACGCGACTTTAATTAGAAAACTAAAACCCAATCAACATCTACGCAGGAGGTAACCGAGAGTTTAATGAGAGACGAGAACAACCGCCGCCTATCCCTTGCTCTCAATCTCGCTCTCTTTTTTTCCACCTCAATCTCTCTCTCCCTCGCTCTCTTGCTCCCTTGCACATCGACAACTCGCTCAATATTTAAACTGGATTCCAATTAAAATCCATGCTCATGTTCGTACAAGTGTCGATATCGCGCAAACAAATACCAAGCAAATTCGCGAATCCAATTTCATCCTAGATGGCGTTCCAATCAATCGCCGAACTCAGTATGCAACCCGCCCGGCAAATGTTAGCAATAGATCAATTGCAGATATATTGCGTTTAAAGCAATTCGAACTTCAAGGTTTAAACTTAATTTAATCCATCTCAAGTAACTTTTCAAGTATCGATTATTTCCTAAGTAGTTCACAAGTTAGCCGAGCTTAAGATGTTAACTGATTACTTTGGAACGAGAAATACAAGACCTTTTTGGTATATTAAAAATCATCATATATTTATATGAATTGCTTATTAAGCATAAATAAAAATTAAAAAATAATATTACATTTCTTTTTTCACGAATTTTTCCATCCAATAGATGAAACAGGCTTGTATAACATTTTGAGTTAATTCTATTATAAAGATAATCCATTGTGTCGCTTTCAAAACTTGTCAAACTGCATGAAACTACACGTAATCTGCAAATACATGTCGGAAGCTTGGAAAGTACTAATGTAATATAACGTAAGTACTTGTAAAACAAGCAGTTGCACTTTCAGTTTGACAAAGCACAAACAATATTAATTAGCTGAAAATATAAATAATAAAGCTATAAAATTATTTCATGTTTCAAAACTTCAAACTATTGTAATTAATATAATTGTTAGCATGTAATAGAGATATTCTATTTAATAAATTTACTTATGTAATAAATCTATATTAAAGAGTGGAAAAATTGATAAATATAATTTAAATTAAAATAAAGATTTAATTTATTTATAGAATAGAGATTGAATCAGATATTAGAAAATATTAATATTTAGTTAAAATAATTTAATTAAAAAAAATCATAATTAACATGCACTTTTTTAGGAAGTTATAATTTAAAAAAGTCATGATTATTATGTTTATATGCTTAACTTTTATAAGCTTTCAAAATTAATAAACAGTTTGAAAGCGACACCAGTTTATGACATCAGTTTTTTGAGATTCAAAGGAAATTTTATTAATAGACTATTTTGAGAAAGCTAAAATATTTAATTCCTATTGGATTAATTGGATGGAAAATGTATAATTTGTTTGCGAGTTCAAGGACGAATGAAATTAGTGTATTAAGTAATATTAATAGACAATAGTTACAGGAATGAACAAATATGTTTAAAGTCGAGGTTAGAAGTTATAACCTGAGCGAGAATATAATGGATATATTGAAATGAGCCGTCGACAAAATGAGAGAATTGTATCACTTTGCATAGTTAAAAAGTTTGCGATACTTTTATGAATCGTAAACGGTATTGAAGTAACTCACTATTGACAGGTTGCATAATGTGAATGAATATATGCAACGCCATCTTCGATGTTTGCGTGAATAATTCTCCGATATAGCAACATTGGTCATGCCTTCCGCTCGGGTTGAGCTTTGGCGAGTGATAAATCTCGATCGGAGCCTTCGATAAACCCTAATGACAGCCATTAGGCAGGAAATATGGAGGAAGAGCCACCTCGCTAGTGGAAATTATTATGTTAATAGCCGAGGAACGCAATGAAACCACCTTTTATTAGCGCACAGAGAGTAGTATAAAAACAAAGTGAGAGCAAAATAATGGATGATAATGACCGCCGTCCAAGTCCGAGTCCATTGTTGTCGCTTCGCCAACCCCCCACACCCCCTCTAAAAACAAAACAATAGAAACCGAAATAAAGATGACGGAGTGCGAGCGAGGGTGGTCCGCTAATCAAAGGAACGTGCTCGGACAGCACGCCCATTCGATTATCAGAAAATGTTAGAGTGAATGCAAACTAAAATCACTTTTGTGTGTGTGTGTGTATGTTTTCTCCCCATTTTCCCATTCCGCCACCGAATCTGGAAATAAAGCGCAAGATTTATTCCCTTCGATATGATTTCTCCCTTCCTTTTTATTTCCAAATCTGTATTTTATCGGGCGACGTCGTCTCCGCTCAGAAGGCGATGCGATATAAATCAAAACCTGATTGAATTGTATGTATATATATACACACACACAGAGAGACACGGTCTCAGAGAGATGCAAAAATAGGAATATAACTATATATTTTCAGTGTTGGAAGTGCACAAAGCCAAGCAGCAGGAATAAAAGAGCTTTCGCATGAATGGATTCGCATTTAACTCGCTGCATCCTCCTACATTCTTCTTCGACTTCCACTGGTTCTTCGACTTTTGATCAAAAAGCAAGTATTTTATATACAAATATACATTTCCTTTCTTCATATTTTCCAGGTGAAAATGCAGCAGCGACTGGAAATGAAAAGGCACACGGAATAGTCAAAATAATTCCTAACGTTGAACGTAGTTTCAATATATTTATCAATATCATTATATTCCTATTACCAGTTGCGTAAAACTCAAAACCAATTAGAGTTAAGTCAATTCATAACCTGTTACTTAAGTGGTTAATTTTAAAACGTAATTTCTACGGATGCAACGATTTTAATAATCAAGTAAAATGCATGATTTAGTTTTAATGAAATAATTATTACATCATTTCTTATTAATAATAACATCGGCATTAAGAAAAATATTAAGTTTATAATGATTTTAAATAACAACACATGTTAAATTTTCATAACCACAATTTTAATATCGGCTATAAAGTCTCGAATATTAACCCCTAAAATGGAAATGCATATTATACTCAGCCATAAAATTATCATTTTCAATACTGCACGTATTATACAGGAATTTCGCCAAATTTATTATACATTCGTAAATGTATAATCCAAATATATCATAGTCTAATTTAAAATGATTTTCCTGTGTTTATCATTATTTTATGAAAAATAATGTTAAAAAAGTTACCTAGTAATACAGCAAAGATGATTTGATAGAATTAATACAACTCGTTTTCAAACTGAAGGACTGATAATAAATTTATTACTCTGAAGTTCAACATACGAGAAGCCGAATGTAAATGGTCGAAAATAATGTCTCAATGTAAAGGCGTGCAAAAGGTGAATGAATAATATATATATAAAACATAAATTGTGTGTGTATACATTGAACCAGGTATGGAAAGTCAATTGTTTGTGGTCTCGCGTTGCTGCGCCATCAATTGCCATCGCCGGATCCAGTACTTCTTTTTAATAAGGCGTAACATTGTAACAGCCCGGTTTTATGAATTATAAAATTTATGCTTTGCCGATCGCGACATTAAACCGCGATCATTACTTTTCGCAAATAAAGGAAGAACAGAAGAGAACGTAAAAAAGCGAAGAAGTGGCAATAGTAAATTTATGTCTGACAGGCGAAATCCTCTCTTCTCGACTGTCTTGCTATCCTCGGGCAGATAAAACAAGCCATTCCCTACGCAAATATGGCGGGAAAACTACGTTGAAGAGAAGGAAAATAAAGACGCACCGGAAATTGCGTGTGTTTGCTTACACAGGGGAGTCTAATCGATAAGTCGAGCCCAGCACAACATCCGACTGAGACAGGCAGACAACAGTCGGATAGGGGTGGGCGGCGAAATGCAAACACCGAAAACCTAATCGAAGGAAATTCCTAAATGTTATTAGAATTGGAACGCAAACTCCAGTGTTTGGCAATTACGTAATTAATTGCGAATTCGAACGAAAGCTAATGTGGCGCTTACATTTAATAAAGAATTTTACCCTACGTTACCAAACTAGGAAATACATTGTTGAAAATTACTACAAATTGAAACAAACTGAAATTGAAACATAATTTTCCAAAATGGATTTAAATCAGATTTAATTCAGTTTTTTGCTGGCAAAAATCAGAAGTATTATGAACATGGAATTATAGACACTGCCTGAAAGATGGAAAAAGCTCTTCGAAAAAAATAGTTCTATTTTTAAGCAAAAATTTTGAATTTTCTTATTTAAAATACGCAATAATTTAGTTGCCAACTCAATTTAAGAGAATTGATCGGAAACCTAAAAAAACAAAAGTTGATTTCCTTGTATTGACGTCTGTCAAAGGACAAATAAGTTTAATTAATAATTGAAGATTTCAGTTCAGTTACTTTTCTATAAATAATTGCAGTAAAAAAATGTAGGAGTATTTAAACTTAAACGAATAACACAACTTCACAAACAAAATCAAATCAATACAACGCAAATCGGCCTATTATCCAATGAACCATAAAAAAAAAACGAAATCTTCCATCTATATCGCCCGTCTAAATTTATTCGACATCAGATATCCCCCGCACGTCACGTTCTTCTTCGTTCTTATTTTCGTTATCTTTCAGTGTTTTAACTCCTCTTTTTTTTCTCTAGTCTACTTTCATTGTTATCCAAATACCAAGAAAATCGTATTACAAATAGAGGCGGTAACGGCCCGATCCAATATCACGGCCAACGTGTAATTTACCCGGGAAACGTGACCGCCACAATGGAGGAACTTTCATTGGGAATCCGAGCACCCAGATTTTTTGTATATACCCTTCTTCTCTTCTCTCTCCACGGCGGAATCAGAGACATCTTACCTAATCGAAAACGACATTGTTGTGGGACAATTGCATCAATAACATTTACAGCATTCGTGTCAGACCAACAGAGGAGATCGCCTCCTGCTGCTGCCGCCGCATAAATGATAAACGACTTCTGGTGGGAATTTATTGTTGCGCAATTTAGCGAAAATAAAAGACGTAACGTAACGAAAACAGTAGGCAAGTACCGAGAAGTTGTGCGAATGAGGGATCGTATGCGGAGCTGTAATAAATGGAACTACCTGGCGCAAGGCGTTTACGATTAATTATACACATCTAAATGTACACGGGACTACTGTCTTCGATAGGAGCAGATAAGATCTGCAATTGCCGCCAACTTCGCAAGCCACCGAGAAAACAGGCTTCTGCTTCCGCTACTTAATTGCCCTGCGTTTTCAGCCTGGAAGAACGCGCGATCAAAGTCCTGCCTTCGAGAAATATTCATATTATGATCCTGTCTGCGCGCTTTATATTATTGCATCGTTTCTACATCTACTGCATTTCCAATTTATTTTATATAACTGCTTTCATTACATTTCCCTATAATAATTGGTTTATTAGCAAAAAATCTAATACATAATATAAATAGAAATAAAGAGTTTGATCAATTGCAAAATGTATTTACCGCAATATTACCAGTCATTTAAAATTTCTTAATTTATTTTATAAAGATGATAAAAGATATGAAATTATCATGATTCAACTATAAAATGCAATTTAAACGATAACTGCAAACTTATCAACATAAAAGTAATAGGGATTTAAATAAAGTTAAAGTTATACCATAATACCTCTATAACTGCATATAACATTTAAGTGAAGTTAGATAAATTTAGTGTTCCACTTCTAGCAATTATTAATAATAGACGAAAGTTATAAGTTTTATTTATATTAAGAACCAAATAAGACCGGTTATTCCAAAATTGAGACATGTCCAGATTATACTCTACTTTTTTGCTTCCCTCTCTGTACATATAATTGTCCCAAAATGCAAGTCAGGGACATCGGGACATTTAACCAATTTTCGGGATAAATCTCGAAATAATATATTTATGGATATATATCTATCTACATTATAAGTTGACTATTCATGTGTAACCAAAAACGATTTTTAAACTAATCGTGGTATGAATTATAAGCTAAAATGAGAAGAAAGAGCATATATGTATGTTTAGTTATTCCAATGCTGTATGAAATAACGTGTCAGTGATGTAACACTACACTTATGTTTCGGACTTTATACAAAGTTATACCTGCAGGTGCTCTTCTTCAGGATAAGATCACCGTCGATATTTTTATTAGCCATAGAAGTTGGGCACGTTTTACAAGGATGTTTATCGCGTGTGTAAATGAAAACATTAAACACTGGACATTGCGTTCGGATATGGCGGATACATAAATGGCGTTCTTTGATATCGGCACGAGATATCGCCTCCTCGAACGCGCATCTTAAGAGCCATGCGGTGCGAAGGAATGGATAAATTATGGGGTTGCTCGATACACATGTACCATTATTATGGTTTCGGCCCAGTGTGAAAGATACCAGCCATTTCGGCCGGTTGCTATAAACATTTTATATTCGCTCTTGAAACATATAATCGCTCGCTTTCTCTTCTATTTATGTAAGAGCTTGGATGAGGACTACTTCAAGAATAAACACTTCCAGTCACCCTTCCTCCTACTTCTCGCTCTCCTTTTTTTTTCTCTCTCTCTCTTCCTGTTTCGATCCGCACCTCCATTTCCCGCGAAAGTGGGGAGGAGTTCGAGGAAAACTTCGCAAACTTCCCACTCAAACGTCTATTAGTAAGCTGCACCTGCTAAATCAAAGTCCCGCATTCATTATGCAGCGCGCAGTGCGGTAAGCTGATGCATATCATTCGAATTTTTTTTTTCGGGAAAAAACATTCCCGTCGAACGCTCTTAAATCATAATGAGGAACTGGGATGGTTCGCCCCATTTCGTTGTGGCCTTGCACTTATCGTTAAACTCCAATATAGTTAAAACGCCGTTTACCATCTATATGGGACCATAAAAGTGTCCGAAATTTTGATGGATTTTACGAGCTGCTGACACCGTTCGCTAAACCTAAAGAGAACTATCGATATGCAAATAATGCAAGGCGATGCACAACCGAAAATTATCGACGTTCGCCTTCTTTATAAGCAAAAAATCTATAGCTACAAAACTTTATTTAAGTAGAAGTCTAGTGACTAACTTTTACATAGAGCTTAACATTACATACATAAACTTTCCAATGATAAACTTAATTTTGATAGACAATTTTACAAGTAATTTAAAGCGACAAATATCATTAATTATTTCAAAATTTGATTAAATTAGCAAAAATAAAATCAATTTCATTAAATGCTAATATATAACAAATTCATGAAACATAGTTGATGGCCAATTATAAAAAGAAGAGACTATCTAGAAATTGTGTAATAATTTTCATTTTCGTAAATAGTCAATGTCCGAATTTGTTCTAATATATTTACAAACTACCACATATTCCGTGTGGAAAAAGTCAAAACCTCAATGAAAATTCATCAAAAATTACAATTTTCAAGAATTTACTTTTTTCCTTCCCTTAAAGAAGGGCCTCTAAAATATTAGTTGCTGGTTCTCGCAGTGTGTCTAAAAGGCACTAGTTGCAACTACAACCAGTATATGATCAGATTATTATTTTTTAGTTTAAGACAATATTTATATTTACTGAAATGTCTACAATATATTATGATTATTCATAAGAAAACAATTACCGCCTTTAAACAAATATTTATAGGTAGTATTAAACAGTTTATATGTATTTATCGGTATTTACACATATTACATGAAAATATAATCATGATGTAATAAATAAATTCATGTGGCTATAGAAATAAAATTGCGCCATTCAATGACCAAAAACAAAGAGAATGTTGATGATGGCATTTACGCTGTGTCTCCAAGTAACAGGTGTATAGTTGGGTCAACGCTTCTTATTATAAATTTTCGCCTGTTGTTGCTGCTATTTTTCTGTTGCTGTATTTCTGTATTCTCTTTTATACATTTATTTTTCCGCTTCGCAGCGGAATACTCATTTGCATCTGATGGGAAAATAAAAGAGTGGACAGGAATCGAAGAGACCACGTGAGTCGTTTCGCTGTAAATAAGTTTTACGATGCAGCATGAGGAGAGGAAATATTTTGCGCAAATTGGCCTTATTAAATCGTCGTTTAAAGAGAGAACAGAGGGAGATCGAGTGAATGGAAAATCAAAAAAAAATGGAGAGAGAGAAAGAGACAAAGAGGTATTTTCGCGTAATGGCAGCTTTAAAATTGAGTGCGCTTCTTTTGTCGGTGCTCATTGCAAAAAGCATATTATATCGGCGGCGGTCGGCGCAAACTCGTGCTTCATCTTCAGAAGTGAAAAGGAGGCAAGGCAAGAAGGATTATGGTATGGTTTATACACTTGTTCGCGCCAACTTTCCTCCTTCCTCGTCATCCCTCTTCGTGTCTCGTCAGGGGGGGACCGAAATGAAAATTCTTCGGCGCCAAAGTATTTTAATGCTTTGACGCGAACTGCCAAAGAACTTTGTGCGTTTGTACGGGCACGGATGATAATCTGGCAGGAATTCGCGGATGCGGGATTTACTCCTGTCCTGGAAAATTACTGCACGTACATGTCTGACTGTCTAGCTGCGAAAGGAAACACTAATAACTGCGACCTGCTTCTGGAAATGATAAACGTTACATCCCCGTCAGCGCCGGCTAAACACAATAAATTCAGATGTGTTACACGGCCTAGGAATACCTTTGATCCAGCTTCACTAAACTTTTCAACTCCAGCACAAAATTAAACTACGTTACAGCTCCGGCATTAAAATGTCATCATAAAATGGCAATTTTAATAACGAAAATAAATAACATCTTACACATGTTATGCTATTTGTTAAAAAGTTAGTTGATATTTAAAGCATACTGTAAAATATACTTATTAAATAGTATGTAAAATAATTGTCAAAGAGATTACTTTCTATATTTTGTATTCAATTTTATTCAAATATATCAAAATTGAAAATTCTATTGGTGACCATTCAAGTACAGTCCTGGCAATATATTCTTTAACTTTAGTAAACCTTCCAGCATTCCATAGATTCTAATTTAATTATAATATCAGGGCGGAAATACCAATGTATTGTTTTTATATGAATATATTTATCTGTTTATGTAACTATTATTATTTTTTTCCTTATTTAAACCCATAGAAATTTAAGTCAATTAAGACTAGTTTAATAAAATAACAATTCATATTATTCCAAGAAAGAAATAAAAAAAACTAAAACTAAGGTATTTTCCAGCGAATCACAGCTACAATAAATATATAATAATATTTTAAGTAATTTCCATTAATGACATATATTCAATCTTTCTGATAAAATCATGTTCATTTTATCTAGTAAATATAATAATTTATTTGCTCAAATATTACAGAATGATCACAAAATTAAATTAAAATTTGTCTTAGATTTAAAATGTATCTAAAAAATTATGATATTAGTAAACATTAGAAAGGAAAAAATAAAATGTACAATTCAAAAGGCAATTTAATTAATGGTCTTAAGAAAGAAAAAATTGCCAAGTAAGTACTTCTTTTTTTCCAGGCTTGTAATGGCAATTGGTGGTAATGGGTTCGATGCATATGCATGAGGATGAAAAATTAACTTGTGAGTGCATTCGTAAATAAAATAAAATAAAAAGGTTGCAGCAGCGACAACGAAAAGTAAAGAAGTCTTTCAGTGAGGCCATTGGAATGGGGACCATTTAGGTGTGATCGTAAATCACTGTAGATCCAGCCATCGAGTGTCCGGGACACGTTCTCTATATACATTCGAGGATTTCCCCTTGTTGAATTGTACCAAAGCCTCCATCCTCTCATTTTTTTTATACACCATCCTTCTCCTCTCTTTCGCCCATTCTCCTCCTATAGTAGCTATTCTTTTCTTTGCATTCTTTTGGTTCGGAGGCTGGGAATTAGCGAGAGCAATCTGGTTTCGGGGATGCGACACGTTTTCACGCAAACAGCACGTGCCGATGGCAGTCCGACCGAGGCTCAATGCCAGAAACGGAAGTGAAACGCACTGAACATAGTTTATTCGCAAAATAACGTCCAACGTTGTGTGTTTGCCTTCTTAGGCACCAAATACAGATGAGATTACGATACACTGTGTGCAGTTGTGTGTTTGTATATAAGGGACGCACAGTCTGTTTACCGTTTACTTATTAAGCCCTTATCCAACCTGAGCTGCGGGTTCACTGAACCTCATCGCTCCTTCTTCTTGTTCTCCAACAACAACTTCTTCCTTTTCTTCTTCTCATTTCCACGTACGTTTCCGTGACTTCGGCAAAAGGAGGTGCAAAAGAAAAAACAACATCCAACAGAGAGCCGAGTGTTTGTGCGTATCATTCCATGCCCATACAATATAACGGCCTTCCATTTCTTCGTCTGCACACAATCAAACATTAATTTTACGCCGCGCGGAACTAATTGATTGCGTCTGATTCGAAAGAACGAAACGCTGCGAACACTTTTCAGGCCGGATGCGAAGGACGCCCTCCTAATTAGCAGACATGTTTAAGTTTTGGAGAACAATCGGAGCGAAATTAGGAATTAGTCAGGTAGATTGAAAAGAAGCGGAGGGCAAGCATACAATGTAATCGGGCTTCTCTTGTGTTTGCGTGCGTAATGGGGGGACGCGCTCGGGGATGTATAGGCACATAATAAGAATTAATGTTTCGACTCGGAGAGCATTTGAATTGTTAATTCACGGATTCACCATATCCACTTCGGCCAAGCGCGACCTCTCCAACTTTTTCCATTTTTTTCAGCTCAATTAAAGTCACCAAAACTAACACAATTTGTGAAGCTCTAAGCTAAAAAAGCGTGCAATTATATTCTTTACGAAATATGTTTTTTTTTTAAAGAAAACTAAAGTTGCAAAAAAATAATTGCATGAAATTAATTATTACCAGAATTTTATCTTGGAATTACAATTAATTTAATGTGATTTGTAACTTATTAATAAATGTTTTAAATTAATATCAATATTTAAATTTGTTAATAGAAGAATATGTAATTTAAGTGTTTTTGTATATTTTATTAAAATTTAAGTAAATATTAATGGCGACATTCTAGTTTCAAAACTTGATTTTCATATTTGTTCGAGTTTCAAACTTCACTCTATGTTTTGACACATTCTTTTAAATAAAAAAAGGGTTATATATTAACCCTTTGCACTCGTATGTCGCCGTATTGGCGGCATGATGCGTTTTACCGTTGCGCTCGTATGTCGCCGTATTGGCGGCAAGATGAGTTTTACCGTTACACTCGTATGTCGCCGTATTGGCGGCATATCATGTCTTATCATTATAGCGGGTTGGGCGGTCTGTCATCCCCTAAGCCCATTTCTAATATTGCTAAATTGCTTTCTTAAAGCTTCGTTGAGTACATATTTATGTAAAAATAAAAGATAACATAATATTTATATTAGACTTGCTATAGTAAGCTTCAGTATTATATGTGCACCATTTTTGCGTTTTGAATATTACTCAGTTTTATAACTAACACGATTGGGTAAACTTCGGTGTGTTTTTTCGTTATATTTTGTAAAATCAATATTTGAAATGCCCATGAGATTTTTACAAGATGAAATTGAAAATGAGTTGCAAACTAGTGACGATGAATTTTATATTGACTCGCTTGAAAATGATAGATTAGATAGTGGTAATATCAGTGAAGAAAGTGACTCTAGTAGTGGTAGTGATTACTAAAAGACAGAGAACCATGCCTTTACCATCAAGTTCAAGCAGCAATGAAGAAGACCAGAATATAACACAACCTAGTAATTTCGGACCATGGCAGGACGTCACATGTCACAGAAGAGGTAGAATAGTTTTCTGCATTTGTTGGGGTTGTCCTAAATATAGGTACGATAACCGTATCTAATATCCAAGAGTATTAGTCACAACAGTTTAACGCCAACATACCTTTCTTTAGTAGCATATTTAGAAGGGAACGATTTTTTTTGGATGCTCCAGTTGCATCAAAACGATCCAAATGACCGAACTCTTAGGGCTCGAACTCGAAAAGTCAGCCACTATTTAGATCATCTGGACAAACAGTTCAAAGAACATTTTGTTCCATCAAGAGTGATATCAGTAGAAGAGTCTGTTGTTGTATTCAAGGATAAAATTAGTTTTTTAACTTATAACCCTAACAAGCCTACGAAATGGGGCATCAGAATATATGTAATGGCGAATGCTAACACCGGATAAGTTTAAACAATTTTGCTCAGACAAGGACGGTGTAACCAACATGATGCTCAAAGCCCTTCCGCACAGACCGGTGATGCACATTGTTGCTGTCATTAATGCGATACTTCCCGGAGATCTGGAAATGTGCAGATGTAGTCCTATTTCCGAATACCACGTACGACAGACACATACCGCAGAATTACCAATCAGCTTGCTTCCGTGCATCGCCAAGGTTGCGGAAAAGGTGATTCTCTCCAGACTCAAGGAATACGAAATCCAAAACCCCATCATACCGCACGAGCAGTTTGGATTCCGAGAAAGTCACTCCACCACGGGACAGGTTCTTCGTGTTGCTGAGTACATTACCCAAGGATTTAACTGGAGGATGCATACCGGCGCAGTCTTCTTGGATACAGCAAAAGCCTTCAACAAAGTGTGACACGAAGGGCTCGCGCCATCAGATCCGGTATGCCTCAGGGATCCATCTATATCAGTAATAGGCAGCTTCATCGAGAGGCTAACATTCCTACCATCTCAGAAGCCATGAAGAAAGTTGCAGAGAAAGTCTTCGCTTCTGCTTCGCAACACATGAATCCTCTGTTCAGGAACGCAGTGGACTACGACAAAAATGCAAGTCACCGTCACTAAATACCAAAGATGACAGTAGCAGACTAACGTTGCTGATCTTCTGGCCTCACTTCACGTGCCTTTCTTGGGCTGTAGTCATAAGACTCAAGAAACTGAAATAAATATTCAAACCACACATCACTAACATGTTCCCAGATGATCATAGGGGAAATAACTTGTTTTCGACCTGTATCAAAGGATGTCAAAAAAACTCAATTTTGCCGTACTACGGAAGCTTGACTTCAGTAGATTTAGTGAGACCTGACCTACCTATAAGTACAAGGATTGTGATTCTATCAAAAAAACAACATTTGCCGAAGATAACACATTTGCATGCAGATCAGGTAATTTGATGTTATTGGCATGGAAAGATAAAAGGATCGTTACTACACTTAGTTCCTGGGATATTTCAGGAACACAGCCTATCAACAGATGAGTACGTGGAGGTAACTTACAAGTTGTAAATAAGCCAAATGTATTGGTCAATTACAATAAATTTATGGGAGGTGTCGGCCGCGCAGACACTTATTCAGCGTCATACTGTTTCCTGAGGAAACCATTGAAATGATGGCGAAAGTTATTTTTCTGGGGACTCGAATTATCCAGTGTCAATGCTTATTTATTATATAAAATTTCACAATGTGACCAAAACAAAAAAGATGTGTCATTCTAAAGTTTGTTGACGAGCAGACCATCATCTGTAGATACAGCAGAGCGACTAAATGGTAAACTACATATTTTATGCCAAAATGATGAGAAGAAAAAAGACTGTGTACTCGCACTAGGTACATTTGTGACACTTGCACCCGTAAGCCTGGACTACATATTGGTGACTGCTTCGAACACAAAAACATTATAAAACGTATTTTTTTTAACTTTTGTATAAATTAATTTAATTTGTGTTTCTCGCTCCTCAAGATTTATTATTTTTGTAAACTTTTATAATTTTATTTAGTGTTTTTCAAGTTTTTTTTTAATTAATTATTGTTCAGGCGACTCATAGCCGAATGGTTAGAGTCGCCTCACGATCTTTTGAGTGCGGGTTCGATTCGCAGCCAAGCAAGGCCCTTTGGGTCAAAAAAAAATGTTGTGATGGTTGTAATAGCATAGTTAAGGATAGCAGCAGATACACAGAGAAAGAGAATAGTGATCGCAACGCTTCAATTACGAATGACTATTAGCCATAAATACACAACAGCCAAACCAACAAATTGAAATAATTTGTACAAAAAATATCATCAAAAAAATGGTAAAACTTCCATTGGGAAAGATTTACTTAATGTTCAACACGAATAGTAATAATATAATAATAAGTAATATGCAAATAAAAATATGCCAAAAAAAGTAAATTATTTTTCATGTTATAATAGTAATAAATTATTGTGTTTAAATTGAATAAGCATCTGTGCAAAAATTTTTTTTTTTTAAATTGAGCGATTTTTGTTTTTTTTTTAAACAATATATTTTTTCCATATTTTTATTTTGTTTTACACTAAGTGTATCTACTACGCAATTTTAGCACATTTTTAAAAAAATCGCATGTAAAAAAAAATTCCGAGTTGAGAGATAAGTAGATGAAATAATAGCCCGAGTAGAGTGGAATCACATAAGAACATATTCACGAGTGCAAAGGGTTAAGGTTTTAATACTTCAATTTCTTATTGAGATATGAGATTATTATTGATATACAGATGTATGTTATTTCTATTCGTTTCGATTTTAGTTGGGATTATTTTGATTAGTTACGTTATTACTGCGGATTCAATCAATGCTTTCTTGTGAATCGAAGCAAATTGCGTATGCTTGTTAGGTGTGTATGTGTGCTTGCAAGAGGCAACGTGGGGTGATTGGAAAAGAAACGAGAAAGGAAAAGAGGAGAAGATCGTATCTCGGTTTTAGTTTATTCTTCCTGCTCGAAGGAATTGTGGCAGGGCCGGAGGCCGATGAGAGCAACAGCAACAGCAGCAGCATCAGAAGGCAGGCACTAAATTCCTCCTCTATCTATTATAGCCGGACGTAAATTATCCCGCCAATTACGATTTTCCATCGTTGGGGCAGCGCCGTTTTCCATCGTCACACGACCCGCAGAGCGAAGCAACAAAGCATTAAGTGTATGCACTCTCATTATGGACGGTGGGGAATATGGTCCGAGGCAGAGCCATAACTCAAAACAGACCCAATGCTAATTCCCGTGTAATCTGAATACATTTAAATGCTTTCAGAGGCGGCCCCGGACAAATTGAAATCAATCAATTCGCAGAGCTACGACGCCGTTCGTTGTAAATCTGGCTCTGGTCAGATGGAGAATAGATGCGTAGAGAGAGAAAGAGAGAGACGGAGAGTATTTGCATTTTTTCCTTTAATAGATTGGCTGTCATGTAAATTAGATGCTCCGGGTTAAGGGCCTCCCCTTCTGACACTTTACAGCTTGCGAAGCGTGTTAAAATGCTAATGTCCCGGCGCCTGTACTACCGTTCCTCTACGACCCTCCAACCCCATCCGACACCCACAGCCGACACTTTGCCACCCAGGAAAAACACACTGGGGAAACGAGAAAGAGAAACCGCGCACATAATCACTATGCAAATACATCCACGGATATCCCTTGATTACGCAGCGCTGCGAGATTTATGCAGTTTAAACACTTACAATTAGGTTTGCACAAATTGCTGTGATTTCGATTTCGGCACGATTCCGATAATCCTAGAGAATTAAGCATGCACATTTCACCGTCGTATATTTTGCTAACGCTCTACAAGTTTATTTACACCACTCCCACTAATTCCTATCCTATCACTTCAACTGTTCACTACAATCTTCATGTTTCCTACAATTATGTAACATTTTTTTAACGAACCAATTTTATTAATACAGAAATAAGGAAATTTCCTTTTATATACTATTTTTTTAATAACTTCTTAGGAAAAACGTCTCCAATATTAAGAAATATCAATATATTGATTCGGTTTAAATAATGGAGACTGACAACCACTTTTTCAGTATGAAATTACTTAAAAGCAAGAGAAAATTACATTAAAATATTTTTTTTTTAATGTTGAAAGCGAAATGAAGCAAGTGATAAAACAATCATAGTTCAGAACTACTATTAAGCAAAACTAGTTTTGAGATGTTAAACGTACACGTCAAAACATAAAATAAAATTACGTGCTTGAATTATCTAATAAGTTTTGGCAGTAATTTTAAAATTAAACACATGGAGATAATGAAAAAAAATTGTTTCAAAAATAATCTTTGTTTTCAAATAAATTTAAGTTTCATGATTGAATTAAATGTTTGATGATCATCGTCTTGACTATCCTATATTTAAAAATTATACCTTCTTTAAATAAAAGAGTGTTTCATTTTCAAAATTTACTATAAATGCCACATATCTAAGAATTAGTTGTTTCTCTTCTACTTAATTTAAGTATTGTAAAAAATCAATTTTAGAATCGTAATAAAATTAATTATTGAATAATAAAATTAAATATTAAATAATAATTAAAATATTTTGAAGTGCCATAGATATAAGTAGTCTTTACAAAAATTAAGTTGACTTATGTTGACAACCTACTCTAGTTTTGATACTGTACCTAAATAGAATTGGATATTTAAAGTGCAACGCCGGGTCGAATCGGTAATGTTGAAATGCGACGAAATGATAGTCACTAAATGCAGAGTTAAAAATAACGCGTTTTCAATTCGGCGCAGTCTATTAATTACGTGTTGAAACCGATTTAGAGATGGTAAATAAATTCGTCGCCGCCCCCCAAAATAATGCAATTGGGAGGCGGGTGGCTGTGTTCGCAGCTACGGTCCAGGCGAAACGTCGAATTTTCTGGCATTATTATATAAATCACAATAAACGCGCGCTCGGAATATCAAATTAAAATAAACATCCGTTGCCCAATCGACGGCAACAAATTATTAATATGATTAATAGTAATTGGCCGGAACGTGTAATAAATCTGCACCAAAGCCGGGGTTGGTGATAGGTTGGTGGAGGTAGTGGAAGGACAGGGGTAGTAGCGGTAGTGCAGTGCAGTCGACTGGAGAGGATATTTCGGTCAGATTTGCCAATAATATTTGCACTAAATTTCCATTTATTTATTTACCGACGTAAACACGGCGTGCCCGATTTTATCATTTCCCTGCTAATTAATTCGCAAAATTCGCATTGATTAATTGGCGAAAATGGAAATATCTCAGTCGTTGCTGCTCGTTATTTATTAACGGCACGGAGGGGAAGTGAAACAATACAACAAAAAAATGGTAGGAGTAATGACTAGTTTTGTCGCGGCGCTAATTAATCGCTGCTCTCTTATTTCTTATTCAAATTAGCCGCGTCCAAATTAATCGACTAATATTTGCATAATTCGGCTATAATTTAAAGCCGGAGCCCGTATCGAGGATTATTAATTGGAGCGTTTAATTAAAACCGATCCGATGGTGGCCCATGCGAACATCGGCCGCAACGGATTTTATACATATTTGCCTTACCAAGAGCAAGCGCATTCATCTATTCGATAATTAGATGCTTTCAGTTTCATCCAGCTGTGAACTTATATAACTGCATCATCCGGACTGACTTTGATTCTGTTCAAACAGCATTGCAAAACTGAATCTGCACTTCAAAACATTACAAACGAGACGTAGGAAACATTCACTCTGTAATTCCATTTTGAAATCGATGCAGATATTTTTTTTTATTATATGCATTTACATTTACTAATCGTAATATTTTAATACACATTTTATAATGATAACACAACAAATTTTTATATTATTAAGCAATAATAATAATATTAATATTTTATGACTTAAAAACTTATATTCAGAATTTTATTCATAATTAAGAAATTTCCAATTAATAAGAAATAACTTCCATTTACTAAATTTTAATTTCTATAATGCATTTTTCATACGATTATTTTTAATATTAGCTTTACTTATGCTTATAATTACATTTACTTAAGTAATTAACACGAACTAAGATACGCGAATGGTGAGTCTGATAAAAAACGCGAAACTTAAACAAAAAGAGTAAATATAAATATAGTTATTAATATTTTAATTACATCTTCAATATGAAAATTATCCAATCTGCAAAACCACAATATTATTCTGCATTATGCACGAAGGGCGTATATCTCTGTCACGAGTACCAACTAGTGTGAAATTGCAGCTGAAATTTTAATTTCAGTGAGTTTTGACTCCATGATAAACAATAGTTGTTGGTAAACCTAATATGTAGCATTACAGATAAAATAAGCTATTATTGAAAAATTGTTAAAACCATAAATTCGGAACATCGACTACTAAAAAAAATATGATATTGTTATTGTGAATATTATTTACATTATTCATACATGAATATTCTATATGCGTGTTACCATAGGCAAGTACCAATATAGTGATCATATGCCAATCAATGACTATTCGCTGGTTGCGTTTCACCTCTGGCTGGAAAATTAATACATGAATATTCTCTTTAGTGGACATTACAACCGCGCTTAGTTATTTATGATGTTTTCTACAATAACAAAGGGAATAAACGAAATGAATCTTTATATCAACTGTCAATTAAATGCATTTTGAAATTAATTAATAACCTTTAAGAAGATGAGATAATCAGATATCGACTTTCTTTAAGAATGGGTTCTGGTAGTCCGGCGAACTTTTTCTTTGGCGGTTCATCAAGGTTTATTGTTGGAGATGCTATAGTTCGGAGAAGATTTTTTTCCAGTGTTGTCGGAGAGAATGGAAGGGCGGCTGACCGTAGCGTGCCACATCGCACGAATTGACGAAATAATGAAAGGGCAAAAGAGGAAACGCAACGATAGATGGGGCGAGGCCGTGGACAATGGGGTAGCTTGAGTGCGGGACTCCAGATAGCGAAGCTTTATATGACACTCGATTGGACACTGATAATAGCCAGATAAACTGTCCGGTCCAGCGGTAACAACACGCGGACAATGCAATTTTTCGCAATCCCTTCATTATCCCCAAACGGAAAATTGGGGCGCAATTAGAGGAGGATTACTTGCTGCTGGGATTATAAGTAAAAACAAAAATATTGAGGAGATATGAGTTAGGTGAAAACTAATAAATCAATGTGTCGCTTCCAGTTTTCCTCCTCCACCTCCTAGCTGATAGCGTGCGCTGTTATTGGATAGATGCAGAGAGAGAGGACAAGCTTAGTTAGTTAGTAACTAGTTGTGGTTATAATGCATGGAAACTAGCAACAGCAGCAGCAAACGCTTGGAATGGGCCTCTCCTCTGCACGCGGTATCAGATCGTGGGTTAATTGACTGTACACGTATTAGCTTATCACCTAGTACGCCCTTGTTCAGTTAATAGGTTTTAGTATATCATCGGAATATGATAAACAGGCTCATTAAAACCTGGTCGCCGCAGATCGTCGCAAGCAGGACGGTATGGCATGGCACGGCGAAATGCACATCCTGCAAACAACAATAATAATCCTCTGCCGGTGGCGGAATTAATGCGCCAGCAGGCTGACGACTTAGGAGATCAATAATTAAAGGACGTCTCGCGGATGCCTCTTCGCTCAGTCGCTGCTCGATCTCTCATAAATATAAATAAGAAGAAGTGAGCAACAAGGGCCTAGGCCGTTTTGCTCCTTTTCAGGTGGCGCGTGAGCATGTGTGTGCGTGTGTATGGAGGTAACATCCCATGAATATCTTACACGACCTGCCAAAATATTAACTCCCACTGCGCAACCGAAAACCTTCTTTGATCTTGATAATGCTGTGCTGCTGCGAGCTTCCTTACTTACACATTGTGTCCGCTTGAGGAGCTTAATTCCCTCGACGCGGAAACCGAATACTTACTTAACCATCCAATTCATACCGCACATCCCATTTAAAATCTCAATATTCTTGTCTACAACCTACAGTTTTTTAAATATTTTTCTTCATTCAGTTTATCAGTTCATTCAAATGCAATTACATGATATGATTATGAAACATACAACTATAAACAAGAAATTTCTCAATCCTTAATATTGATTAACTACGATTCGAAAAATATGCTAATTCGACATAAAAAAATCAATAATAATATTTTATAAGATTTTTATTGCGAATAAATTAAAATCTGTAATATACCAAAAGTTGTAGTAACATTTCCTAGTATTAATAAGAAGTTTTACCAAAGACGTATGTGGTGTTTGCTGGAAAACTTTATTAATAAGCGAACAATTTTCTGGGTTATGAATTCATAAAAGCGTTACCTACTTACATTACGCCTAAATTAATATTGTTAGTCTTAAGAAAATTTTAATATTTTAATTAAAGCATATTTGAGTTTGAAGACATCCACTATTATTGAAAATAATAAAAATTTAATTATTTATATCTAAGCATGATGCATTTTTTTATTATGTAATAGTATAATAATACATGAAATATAACGTTGATAAATGATATCTAACGAAAGTTAAATCAAGTGTATCGCAGATACTACGTAGATGGATGATCATTGCTCAATGAAGTCTTAAGAAAATGTAAGAGAAAGAATGATGTCTTCTAATAACTAATGATATCACTGAAATTATCAACGATATTCTATGGAGTTTAAGAAATATTTTCAGGTTATACTTTAAAAACATCTATGTTGTTTTACTCATTTCAAATGTCTACAAATAGTGAGTACATCGGTTGAGAGTGCACCTTTTCTCCTTGCCCAATACTAGAACCATAGGGGATTCCCCGAGTAACTGAAGCAAACGCACGGCCGTCATGTGAACATGATAATAATAACGTCCCGACGGTAAACAAACGTGCTCCTAGGAGTCAACGATTGATGTATTTACGAGCGAGTAGCACAATTATGAAAGAGAGCCCGGCAACAAGATTGATGTGTATACACGCTCCTTACATATGAATATTTATCATCCTCTCTTTTTTTCCATCCTTATTTTCTCGTGTTGTTGCAAGAGACGGCATATGGGATACGCCGGTTCCACTTCAACTCTTAGCTTTTTTTTAATATATTAAATACTGCCTTTCTTAATGGACGATGAGCTTGGAAGCAAAAGAAAGAACGCCTTGCACGGGGGATTTATTAATCTCGGTGCCGGCGACGCGAACGATATTTCATTACATAAGCCACAGCCGAACAAAAAATAAATAATTTAAACTTGAGTGAAACATGGGTGGAATGTTTATATATTTATAAAACGGCGAATGCTACAGAGAGCGAATCTAATCCGATAATTAAATGAAACTGAGAAAAAGAAAAACTATTATCTTAATCGTTTGTCTGGCAATCTATCAAGAAATAAGTAGTGAATCTTATGTTGCGGATTGATGTGCGTGGAGCGTAAGTATTTAGATTGGTTGCTTCGGAAAACTGGTTTCGAGTGCAGGAAGCGGCCAATCGAGGTAAGCCAGACAAGGGGAGATAAAGAAGTGGAAGAGTTTGGGGTCGTCGCGCGGGGTTGGTCTGCGCAGTAATTAAATTAGCGGGATTAGCGCGGAACCGTTTACTTGAGGAATTTAGTACTGAACTCCATTCATTATCAACTTTATTGTGTACACCGTACTATCGATCCTGCACAAACAAAAAGCATTCATTTCCCTTCCATCCGTCGGTGAATTACGGCCGGATCGCATACGCTCATCAACTAACGTTGCTACAAACTAATCGATCAATTAAGACGTCGGTGCTAAACAAGTGGATACGATAGAGAACACAAAGTAGCCGATGTTTACAGCCCAAATCTGGATGTGTACCAGAAACAACAGCATCGACAAAAACACCGCAGAGAAAACGAATAAAAAAAGGGCTTTAATCATTGTAATTTATTCCCGAACGCATCCCGAAAGGGGTTTACAGGTATTACGAGCCGTTTAACGAGCTGCGCGTTTGTGCGTGAGAATATCCATCGAGACCTATGGTTCTGAGTAAAAAAATAAATAAAATAAGAATTACAAGAGAAACTTTTTCGGTCGCTTCTTTTTACTTTTAAATTTATTTCTGCAGGTTTAACGGACATAGGGCAAACGAAGTAGACTGCTTTTCGGTTCATTTTATACTAATTAGTCAAAGAGTCGGATCGAATCCGATTCGCTGTGCCAACACCGCGCTTTTAATTAGAAAGTTTTCATTTGATGGCATCGATACGTTGTGCTTCGGATCCAATTTGTTATTAAGCCAGTGAAATTTTCATATAACCACTCCCAACAACGAGATCTTCCGCAATTTCATTATTAAATCCACTGGATTACTATCGCATTATTATATTTTTAAACTACCTAGTTTCATGGCATCATTTCTCACGCTCCAATTTTATAACAATATTTCCTGGGAAAGCATTATCTTAACTAAATATAATTTATTTTATTAAATTATGGTAACATTACTATTATTGTCTATTGCTTGCAGAAAATAATATGATTTAAATATTGAAAATAATTAGAATCAAATAATTATAGAAATAAAAATAAATAAAAACTGGATTGAATGGAGACATATGTAGAATAACGTAGTATTTTATGATAACTTTACTGTGTGAGCCTTGCTTTGTCGGGCGGTTATGCAATTTGCAATAAATCTGCACAATTGGTTACGAATGAAAGTCCGGTTTCGATGTTGTTTGATTTTGATAACCAACTCAAATATAAATAAACCTTTGATTCCAATAGCCGTTACATCTCATCACTAATATAAATAACAATATTAATATATAAGTATTATTTTTTATTTGTTCAAAATTATTATTAAAAATTAATCATAATTAATGGTATTTTGATGTAATTAAATTACAAGTAGTAATTATTATTGTAAATTTTAAATTATCATGAATTAACATTTGATTATAAATTATATTGCTTTTAAACTTTATACTTATTATATAAAAGAATATTTATATTCAGTTTCAAATAAATTTATGAATCTTTAAAATTTTCAAATCACAGATATCCTAATAAGGCTGTAAAAAGTTTTTTTTTCCAATAGTTTTGCTGTTAGTTTTAAATTATGGTAATTATGGGAATTGTTAGAAAGGAATTCTTGTTCGTTGCTAATCGAGAAAACCGTAAGAACATCACAACTACGTTATACGTGTGTGTGCAGTTCAGGTTAAATATGATTGCGCAATCAGGCAAAGCATCCAATGTTTATGTAACTCTTGTTTCGCTCGTGGAAATGTATGCGCGTCCGAAGTAATAATAATCAACGTGTTCTGCATTCCAGCGATTTCTGTTATCTCCAGAGATTGTAGGTGGAGGAGGAAGGACGTGCCCGTCCAGTGCGTGTCCGGGCAACGGAGGACGGGCGAAGCGGAAACTCGTTTTATTTGCATAAGCCTCCTTAATCAAACACATTCGTGGCCTAGGTAAATGCGTTTTTCGATTCACAACAATCCCGTGCTGGAGATAACGATCTTAATCGAACTCTTTCACAGGAAACGAAAAGAAAGAAAAAAAAAATAGAAACATCTTCCCCTGTCAGCAATAACAGATGGAATTACTTTGAATAAATTTACTTTTGTTGGTATTATTATTCTCTTATTCGTTTCGTATAAAGAGATGCTGCGAGGAGTCCGAGGAAGGAGGACCATTTCCTTCCTCTTTAAATCACGAAAAGATTACACCGGGGCGCAGCAAATCCACCTCGGATGAAGCTAATACCTCTTTCTCTCGCCCTCTCCAGCTTTAACCGAGTCACTCGCAGCGTCTATCTATCGTTCACTGATTCCCGCACAAAAGCCCGTTAGCATTGGAGTAGCAGTATATAAAGCTCAGGTAAATTAGATTCCAAAAGCACCTTTAAACTGAAGAAAAATACTATCTACTTTTGACGATTATCGACGAGCTTTTCAGACGAGGTAAACGATTAAGAGACGTGGTTAATATAATCCAGTTTGCAAAGAAACGCGAACATTTCTGTCTCAAATTTTGGTGTAAGATCAAAGGGGATGCGCGTGAGAGGAGTAATTACCTGAAATTAGTTAAGCCGCGACGGTTTGATAGGCAGACCGACACTCCGATTGGCTCTGAAGCGGAATTCCTATTCCGTCTTAATTCTGAAACATGCTGGGATCGCTGAATGGAAAGCACGCCGTGGGAATGCGCCCCTCTGGACCAATTGGAATCCGCGGAATTCGTAAATATGCATCTTTCAGATATTTTTCGGAGAGATGGAGATGACCTTGTGTAATTGGAAACGAAATAGAAACTGCGATTTGGTCACTCACTAATTGACGAGTTAATTAATGTATGCAAATCGCAGAAGATAATTTATCGATCTCGCTTTAGTTAATTATAAGTTTATAATTGTTTGTTTGTTAATAATTTTCTGGTCTAATATATGGCCAGGCTTACGGTTTTCTATGTGTCATTGAGAATACACATAATAAGTTATGTACGACTCTCATAAATATGCCATCACCGCTCTTCCATACACTATACATTTAGCTTTAATTTACGTGCAGCATCCAATGTGAGTCTATTAAATTGCGAGAAAGTAGTTAAAAACTTTGAACAGAAAACATATTTTGTATACATTATACAATGTTTCATTCAAATTAGAATATTAATTGGATAACATTTTTCTACCTATAATAATTATTTCTATATAAACATAAAGATTTTATAAAATAACCAGAACATTAAAATATTTATTTTTATCTACAGGATTTAATACGAAATCTTTTTTTTTTGTTTGAAATATAATTTCAGATTCAAGTTATAATATTTTTATTATTTTTTTGTTATTATAGAAGGAATAATATTAATATGAATAATTGTTACTAATATAATTATTTTACATTTAATTATAAAATTAATAGCATTATTATTTATTTTAAAACATTTTTTATATACAATTAGAAATTTCTAAGTTTTATTTAAATTATGAATTTTTTCTATATTTTATCAACTTTTATAGCAAATTTAAATACTTTAATATTAAGAGGTTTATTTTATAGCAGAATTGATCCAAAGACAAAATATTTTTAATAACTTAAAAAAATATTCAATATTTTCTCAAATAATATAGAAAAATAATTTAATAATTTATAAAATTAGTTTAGTCATTTTTATTTTGGTAATTTAATTTAAGTAGCTTGTATTTAGAACATAGTTCTAAAATACTAGGAAAATAGTTTTTTTTATTCTTAGATAATAATAAGAAAGAAAATTCAAATTTTACAATGAAAATATAGTTTTTATATTTTTTCTATATAAATAAAAAATATTAACAAACTTACATAAGAAATTAAGTCAGAAGTTTAATTATGAATTTCTTATTTCTTTAATTGGAATGAAAAACAGTGATTTACCTCTATTTTGGTTTCAATTAATTGAATTTAAGGACGAAACTATAAAATACTTTATATTTGTTTTAATAGTTTTAAGTGCAAGTTAAATGTTATGATTAACTATTATTTTAGATTGATCATTTTAGGACACCTTAGTTTTATTCATGATAAAGTCCTATAATTAACACTAAAATAAAAAAAACCTTCTGATAAAAATAAAATTTTAAATTCTTTTAAAATTACAATTAGAGAAATTAATAATGTAATTTCTACATAAAAAAAATAAGAAAGATTACTTAAATTAAATTTAAAAAAACTGAAGAAATGGTAAACAGGCTAAATTTTTTTTCTTGAAAAATAAAATAATTCATTAAAAATAATCAAACTATGTTACATCAACAAAATTTCAAAACTAAAAATGTGTAATGGTGAATCCATCCTCGAAAATGACGAAGTAAACAAACTAAAATAATTATAGTTCCAATAATTAACTGAAAATCCTGTTGCTATAAAAAAAGAAAATCCATACTCAGAATCTGCAATTGAGAAGAGCTTCAATATATTCATAAGCTTGAAGGATAGAGAATTAAATTCCTAAAATAATTGTAAGAGCAAGTCTTTGTGTTGTTTCAAAAATGTCTTCGAACACATAAATAAATCTTCATATATTTTTTAATAGAAGATTGCTCCAGGATTTTGGAATAATGACAGTGAAAATTAAAGCATTTCAAGCCCTTGGATCTACAATTCAGATTTAATTAAGAGATGTATTATATAAACTACCACTGGGCAGCAAGTTCCTAATGTCAAGAGCGAACTGATTTGCTAAATGTTCCAGCATATAAAATACGAGAATAAACAAAAAATCCATTTCTTACAACCATATTTTTCTAATGATTTATAAAATTTGCCGTATTAATTTCACTATATTATATAATTTCTCGTAATATATGAATATGTCAACATAATGAGTTTATTGCCTTACATTTCACTTAGATATTCATATAGCATAAAACATTACATAACAATCTTGTTACCTAATTTTTCTAGATAAAAGCAAAAAAAAATAAGTTTACACAAAGAAACCCAACGCCAAACCAATTCGATCGTTTTGATTTAACTACTGCAAGAAAAGTACAATCTAAACAACCCGTATTATATAATTATTTTGAAATTAATATCAATTTTGTATTACTCACAAATACAAACCTTTTTTGTCCTTTCAGCACCGTTTGATCAGGCGCGGGCGTTCAACTGCAGGTTACATACCACACATAATTTATACAAATTAACAGCGTTTGTTTGCTTTCCATTTGCTGCCCAATTGTGAACCCGAAGCGAAGATTATTATAATTAAACCATATTCTGCGATTAATATTACGTCTAAATATTTTCGTTAGCATTAGAAATCGTGATTTCAAGTAGTCTTTATTTTGTCAATCATCGCACAATTCTTTTCTCCAATGGACTTCGAACAATGTATTAATTAAGTGTTAGAAGCAATCGATTGAATTAACTGGGAGTGATTTTGAAAAAGAAACAAAGATGTTAAGAGAAACCTTTGGATTGTATTGAACGTAAAATGGCGATTAATTAACACCTATCAACGTGAAAGTTCGACAACACCTATTTAGGCGCCATTCATTAATTTAATTAATGTTTCCCATTGTAAATACAATGTAAATATTAATAACAATGATTGTATTCGTCAATTACTTTTAAATGGTAACCTCAAAATGTCAATCACTACTTGAATCTTTTCAAGTACCACTAATTCATTTCTTTATTTTTTATTACATTTACTCTTAAATATATAAATATACTTTGTTACTTGGAAAGTATAATAGAAAACACAAACATTTGAGAAATAGTTGTGGAAACTATACATATTTCATATAGACAGATAAAAAACAGATTTTCATATCTCAACTTTTCTATGAAACCGGTTTTTCAATTTAAACAAAAAAATGGAGTTAACAATATAATGAAGATTTCGTAATTACATATGTTTTCAAGAAACAGGAAGAAAATGTTTTAAAATTTTAATTTCCGAACCCAATACTTTTAAAATATAAAAAAATATGATGACGGGAGTATTATATAATCTTAAGATATGAGCAAAAATAAACGGTATTCGAATTAGATATTTTTTTTAAATAAAGGGTTTTAAAATCCGACAAACCCTAGTGGAATACTAGACATTACGAACTCTTATATAATATGTTTATAGCTCAATATCTTCTACGTTAAAACCTTCCCTAAGAGGAAATATATAATTTTACAGAAATTATTTACTCTCTTTTAGAACAAGATCTACTTTACATAAACATCTCAATAATCAGTAAAATTACTACAGTTACACTTATTAAGTCATTATGGTTTTCTAACAAATA
Source organism: Nicrophorus investigator (assembly GCA_963457615.1). Lineage (NCBI taxonomy): Eukaryota > Metazoa > Arthropoda > Insecta > Coleoptera > Silphidae > Nicrophorus > Nicrophorus investigator. The sequence goes on from OY735143.1 coordinate 16,891,628, forward strand.
TTCTATTTAAATGCAACCTCAATACTTCTCGCTAACCATCAATATTTACTGTATTAATTCAAATTATAGTGAATAACACTGCTCGTTAAATAACATAGAGCAACAATTGTTCCCAGCGTTTTCGATTAGAGTCGGTGAAGTATTTCAATATTGGAGGTACTTGCTGAATCCTATAACTGTATTCTACACAACCACATCGAACTGAGAATTGGCTTTGTAAATTAGTAGTTTGATATTCATCGATAGTTCAGTCTTTGTTCCAACAACTAATACAGTTTACTAAATGGTGTTAAATATTAAATTTTACGAAAAACACATTTATATTGTAAAAAAGCTACTGATTCGTGAAATAATAAATTTAAAATTTAAATATTTTCAGGTATTCAAACATTTTAGTTTCAAGTATTAAAAAAGGGAATAAATTTTAAAGAAATTCGATACCACTTGTTTTTATGAAATGATTTATGTTTGGTCTAAATATATCAAATTTCATTTTTTTTTAAATTAACATAATCCTTCATATTAGAAAGATGTGTAACATTGAAATTATGTAAACAAAATTAAATTTAACATAATCTTAATATATATTAGATATGAAGATTTTCATATAATATTACTAGAATAGTGATATTAAAATGTATTAAGTTCTTATAAAGTAGATGCTGTATTAAATTCTTTTCATTGTCAAGCTCGATCCAATTTAATGATTTTTCGCAAGGATAAAGAATAAAATAAAGAAAAATATTGCAGTACAAAAGAATATCCATTATTTTGTTTTTCTTGCTGCGCGGAATTTTCAGTCGGTCGGTACACTTTTGTTGTTGGATAGAAAATTTGCTCCTTTCCAGAGCGGCGGAAATTCAATAAAGTTTTTCGCAAGGCAATATGCATCGCCCATTCGGAATTTATCGCACGAATTTATTGCGTTTTGGAATTTTTCAGCATTGCTGCAAACGGGCGAACGCCCATTGTGAGCCTCGATTATATAATGAACCCTAATTATACCGACGCTCGCTGCTGCTGCGGCCACTCGAAAATTCGCAAAACAATCCGCGCACCGACGGTTACAAATTGCTAAAAACTTTGCGCAATTCGCGAAATCCAGAAATACGTAGCTAATAATAATAATAATAATGATGAATGCGAGGGAGAGAAACGTAGCGAGTAGGGTAAAATGAAGAGGAGAGGGGAAAAAAATGCGAAAGGTTGGAATATTTCAATTTTCTGAGAAACGGAAAATCTGTGTGTGTGGTAAATCGTTGAAATATTAGCGGAGGAGCTTTCATCTACAGGCATTTCGGGCCATTGAAACTTGAAACTGTGGGGGCCGCTTCCAGAATGGGGGCATTTAGCTGCCGCTATGAAATACGGCGGAGGACATAGAGCTTCCGTGTTTGTGCGAGGGGTTGAAGGATGTTGGGGATGAGGCGGTGAACGAAGGGAGTCGCGGCGCAGAGGTTGGAGGCGACGAAACACCCGCAGCCGCAATTGATTGATTTCCACGTCGCGCTTTTATAGACCGAAAACAAATTTTAAATAAAAATATTCCAATGAATGTCTTTGATATAAATCGATGATTAAGAGAAAACCAATATATTCTAAAGAAGATTTAAAACTGTACATACAAGCAAACTCCATGTACTTCTTTATATCAGGCTTTCTTCTTTTATAACGAAGCCACAACATCAGATTTCATGACATTACAAGTTTTTTTCGGCCCGTTTACCTTGAGTAAATGTTTGTTCAGGATACTTTACTGATAGTCAAGTCAATATTAAGACAACTCTTCAAACTAGTGAATCAATTTAAAAAAAATCATATTATTACACTTATTTATGATTAATCATCGTGAAAAATTAGTGTATAATAAATATTTTTTTAAAAATTATCATAAATTGAACACATATTTTTAATAATAATTATCAATAAAATTACAACATTTCATTAAAATTTATTATCCTTCCGATTATATTTATAAAGACTAAATTAATTATTAATGGTTGATTTTATCTAAAAGTATTGTATTGTTTAGAACAGAACTTTCGAAATTTAAAAATTATGAAAGTGATGTTTCAGAGTGTCATTTGTCTCGATGCTTGCTTAAATACGCTTAAAACTATTATTAGGCAATAGTCAATTTCTCTTGTTCGTTGATACAAGAGAAACGCCTATAAATAGTTTTAAAATTCCAAAAATGAAATAAATTTAAAAGAGTAATTTTTTAACAACCATTTTCTTAAAAAGAAGGTTTACAATATTTTCTTCAAAAATATAATTATAATTAATCATTCATAAATGCAGCAAGACCTCATTTTCCAAATAACTTGACAAGTTTAACCTACATCATGTGTTTCCATGGAAACCATTGGACTTATTTAAAATGTGCAAATTAATTTACATGATTACAAGTAAACTTAAATTAATAACTACAAATGCACCCTCCTTTCCATAATTGAAGTTATAAGACTTTAAGACGTTGAGAAAGTTCCTTGTGCGTTGTCCCGAAAATGATAAAGGGGGGTTATGAAATATGTGTATTAGGATAAACAGGAATTAAAATGATGAATGAAGTTGCAGTATTACAAATTAGAATTCTATGTATACGATTGTGTTTTACGTTATTTTTTTTTCTATTCTCGAAACGCATAAATGGGGGATAAACAGGCTCTAAAACGTGATGTTATAACTGTACTGAAAATTCGATAAAAAGCGATAGAAAATTCTAGTTGTAATATTTTAAAAGGTTCGATAATACTTTAATTATTCGAAGCTTTATGGTTTCCTTATCAAGGAATTAAGGTCTTTCTCTAATAGAGTGTGGAGTAGATAGAAAAAAATGAATGGTTCGTGAGCGCGTAACACAATTTCGAAACAGGAAATGTCCACTTAACAGACGATGGAACACCTTGTCCCTCGTCCACTGCGTTGAAGTGAAAGATGAAGAGAGTGGACGAGAGTCGAATCGGATGTTGGTGCGAGGGAGATGCCCGAAATGTAACAAGGAAGGTCGTCCGCTGGAATTTATATTAATTAATTCGTTTCTCGGGCGAAAAGAAAACGGGATCAATTGGCCTCCGAGGCCTCCCTTCTTGCCGTGTTGTTACATACAAAGTAAATAAATCCTCATCCTTCCTCTCACTCACTCTCTCTTAAATTCCACTCAATTCTTCTCCTTTTCGCCGCACCCAAAATTTTAAATAAATAAATCAATAAAAAGTGAAAAAAAAAATATATTACGTACACGAACATGATTATTAATGTCTCAATAAATCGAAGCATCCGATAAATCAATTATTTTGTAACTCAGCTTTCATTCATTAATTTTTCCTGTTTCTACACAACTTTGCGATATTCTGCAGTTGCATAATATTAGCTTACAAAATAGAATTTAAATCAATAATTCTTCACTTAATTATATTTAAAAAAATAATGAATGAATGAATCGGTAGGTACTGACAAAAGGTTAAATGAAAAGCTTTAAGAGCTTTTCTTTTTTAAGAGAAAGAAAAATCACAATCCGATTCGTAAAGTGTCAAACGCCGGTTGCTTGTAAATTATTTGCTCTTTTTCACTATCTCTCACTTTCCTCGCTTGACTCCGGTTTCCACGTTTATTTATTCCTTGTTTTTTTTATTATTCTTTCTCTCGTTTTTCCTTCTCCATCTCTCCTCTCTGGATAAATTGAGCGGAAAATAACGGCAAAGAGGGTGAATCAGGGCGAGAAAATAGAGTAAAATAATAACGGTTTATCCAAATCCGAAGGATAAACTCGCGGGGATGGAATTCCGCAGGCGAACGAAAATGTAAGCAAATACGTGTGTGAGAGGATTTGCGTGTGTGTGAGTGTGTAAAATGTGCTTTACGTAACACAAGGAAACGCAGGAACATGGATCGTGCATTAAACAAAATGAGTTCGAGTTGATGAAAAGTGATTAATTACGACGTTGTATTTACGGCCACGGAAGGTCTCACTTTATTCCCACAGAGTGTACATTTCTCAATATAAACTTGGTTATTTTAATGGATGATATTTACTCATTTCGCAGTGGATTAAAGGAATACCGAGAGATCGAGATCTGCGATGCGCAAATCGAGAAAACCGGATAATACTTTAGGATTTCTTTACATATTACAAAGTGGATTCAATGGTCTAGGTCTGAAGAAGTAAGGGAGAAGTGGATTGGATTGGAAGAGAAACAACCTCGTTCGTTTTTCGCTTCTTCTCTCTTTTCCACTTTCTCAGTCTCTTTATTTTCCTTCATCTGCTACAAATGTGTTCTTCATTATGTTCGGAAAATAATTGAGTTTAGTGCGTTAACAGAGTCATTTATCTCCGCGTTATTTATGTGTAATCAAAGATCAGGTTCGACGCTGGGGACGACTTAACTATAAATTCAATTAAGATAGTGCGGCCGGCTTACCTACGTATGTATGTACGTACGTACAAACGTACAGAAAATAAAACGGTCGTTTGAATTTCCCGCCGCGCTCGGAAAATCCGCTCGTAAAACGCTCGAACGTCATTTGCATTCGCGATATAAATCAACAACAAATTGCATTAAATCACATCAACGGCGGCCAGTTACGTAATTTTATTTGCTCGCGTCCAACTTTTTTTTTGCCAAAACCCCCAACCCCCATACCGCGCTCACTCTTTTTCCGTCCTTTTTCGCGTTTTCCCGCGCCAATCACAAAACTTTTCCGGACAATTAGCGTTGCTCGCTTCCACCTTTTTTTTTAAATTTGGATAACAAAGTTCGTTAATTACCCGGCCATTTTAGATAAACGATTTTTTTTAAAATGTAAATCCGAAGCAATTCTTTCCAATTGCATTAGATAACTTATTAATAACCACTAATTGTGTATATATAAATTTGTATTTAGTATAACTAATACATTTCTTTATAATATACTTTAATAAATATAATGATTACTTATTTTGCTATAATTTATTAAAAAAATAAAGAAAACTATTATTTTCATAATATCATTATTGATCATACAATATTTTTATATATCTACTATTATAAATAAAACCTTTATTTTGAAATTGGCGCTTAATTAATTTAATCCACTTTTAAGGTAACAAATGTCAATTACTTCATTTCTTATAACTGAACCTTAATTATATGTTATAAATGTTATTTTAAATCACAAACAATTGCAGTAACAAAATTAGATTGTGACTCCATCTCACGAATAAAATTATTGTTATTTAAAACAAACATTTATTTTACAGTGAACTGTGTTAATGGAATTTTATTATTTCAAAATTATAATATAAATTATTATTTCGAATCATACATTTTAGTTGAAGCTGAAATTATATTTAGAGCTCTAACACTAATAAAGTTGAAGACTTTCATGCATCCGGGTATAAGTTACTTATGCAGGCATGATACTATGTTTTGATAAGTAAAACGAGTTTACGTTTTAACTGTTCATTAGGTAAAAGCCATTATTATTATTAATTGTATTTCACTATTTGTTTGTAATGTAGTATCTTGGTTACTTAATATTTGTTTACTTATACACACCTTGTTCAAGTTAAGGTTATATTATCTTAACTTGACAAGTTAGTTAGGAAGTATTGCGTTTCGCTAATTACAGGTATATTTTAATGTTAGTGGTTACGGATGGTCGAGTATCCATAGATGGCAGTTTCTGGTGTGATGTCGCATTGGTTTCGCAGACAGTCCATCATGGTTGTGTCGTGCATGTTGTTAGGTGGTGGCAATCGGTCGCGAGGATTATTTATAATCGTCGGGACCCAAATAACTGCGGCATGAATCTCAGGCGCGCCGGTTTTACATGCGTAATTTATCGTCGACGATAAATCAGACTTATGCGGCTCATTAAACAAAATCATTTCAAGTGAGAAGCCAGAGAGTAGAAGACCAACCGGACTTCGACTCCGCGCTGGCCCCCGCAATTAGCAGCAGAAGCTCACTCGAACGAGCCACTCCATCATCCTCTTCCTCCATCTCCTGCTCATGATCATCATCATCATTATCATCATCGCAGTGAAGTCCAGAACGGAATAAATTTCCTGGTACATAATTACCACCCTCACCGATTGACCGCTGCAAACCTTCAAACCATTACCCTTCGAGCGCAATGTTTAACACAACAATCATATTCGTTCCGCGTTAGGTTTTTCATGAAGGCATTATTTATGGCCGTGCTCAATTAGTGGCTTCCATAAAGGACGTAGGAAGAGGGCAGCATTTAACCGAATAATTGACTCGTACGCACTTGATATTTAATTGATAAATTGTATTGGATGTCTTTCTATTCTCGGACCATTCATGATTCATCCTGCTTTAGACTACTTAAACCCCGACGAGGAGAGCATGTGCTTTTTTCAACAGCACCCATCCAGACACATATCCAGTACAAAGATGCCGATGGTTGTTTTTTCTTATGCGTGTGAAGTCGCACAAAAAAACAACCAGAAATATTTAACATTTAAACAACCGCTTTGACATTAACTTATTGATCTTGAAAGTGGGAAGAAAAATGCACAATCATCGTGCGCACTTGCAAAATCCAATAGCAAATAAGTTTAACAGTCGCACAGCAACGTGACTTTCGTTGTTGCACCTGATGAGGTGGCAAAGACAACAATCGTTGCGATATGTACACTTCCGCGTGAGGAATGGCACCGCAGCTAATCGATAACTTCAAAAATTAACGCGAAGAGGAAAGCGATGTTGTTGTCGGGTTAAGGGGCGAGACGGAAAATTGGTGCTAATTGGAAACAGACACACACATATATATAGACTAACTATTTCCCAACTGGCGGCTATAATTGAATCATAACTGATTGTATTAGCCGCCGAAAAACATGTGAATTAATTAGTTTAATTGATTAATATGCGCTTCGCTGTAATTGTATTTTATTGACTAGACCTTTTCTAATTAGATTTAATAAAGTTGTTCTGCAAATTCCATTTAGCAATGCCATTTTATATTAAATCTGTAATATCTTGCAAGAAAATTTTAGACAGTTACAATATTTCAAATATTCAACTTCTGCTGTTCGCGCTCATATTTCAACTTCTTCTTTCTGTCCAATTATTTACTATTTTCTTAGTAGCAAAATATATTTAAAAAATAATAATAATATCAACAACAAATTATATATTTTAATAACCAAATGTTAATTACAAACGGATTGTAAATTAATAAATAATAAAACTCATCTGATTGTATTAAACCCCGCAGAATCTATAAGTTCATTATAAAATGTTTTATTAGTTGTAAATAAAATCTATTAAATTAAATAAATAAAACTTAATGCCATTACATAATTATTTACTGATTTAGATTTCACCAATTTCTTGTTGAAAAATAATATTTTTTTTAATTATTAATTATATAATTAGACGCTAATTTAAAGTTATGAAATAAAATATTGTAATAAATAATTTGGATTTTATGAATGACATATTTTCAACAAACTACACTAATTGAATTAATGATCAAAATAGAAATAATGAAAATTGAAACAAATAAAATAAAGGAGACATTAATCAAAAGTCTATTATAACTACAATAATAAATATCCGATTAGATTAAATTATGGCTAAACAGTAAATTTGTGATTTTTATGTATTTCTAATAATCCTAAGTACCCATGCTGCAAGGGGTATTAATCACATGCGACAGGATAACTCGTAAATTATGCACCAAGAACAGCTCTATCGTAATTTCGTACCATTTAAATAAATCTCCTAGGTTGATATATTAGTTATCATAGAAAATAATTAAACAATTTCAAATAATTTGATTCATCTAAAATTTTAACAAAATATTATAATAAATTGGTGATTATATTTTTTTATATAATAATTAATTTTTAATTTACAAAATTAACTCAAGAAATTATATTTTTATTAATATATTTTAAATTGGACTTTTTCTATATTCATTTCTACCAACATAAATAATGTCTCTATATTAAATAAATTCTTTATGATTTCCATAACAACCACACAGTGAAAAAATTACGTAGTATTAACTGATTAGGTTGGACAACACATTATATAATTATTTTATTTTTCATTGACTCAATATCTCATTACTCATGTTTTACAATAATTAAGAATAATCAGTTACTTATTTTCCTTTGTCCAAAATATTGCTTAAAAAATTAATTCATCTAATATTTTAACAAAATATTTTATGTTATGATAAGTGATGTCAATGGTGATTATAATTTTTTAATTTAGTATACAGACTATATATTTATTTGAAATAGAGAAAGTCAGAAAGAAAAGCAGCTATAATTTTTAATTAAAAGTAATAACAACGGTAATGGAACAACTTTAAGTCTTAAATTATACTTTGCGTGGCTATAATAGTTTGTTTGTTTCTTCATTTTATGGAACGGTATGGGCAATATTTGCTATACAATCTCTCGTGATTGAAGTTAGAAAATGCAATTGTGGGGTTTGGTGTCTATTGGTGTTACGATGCGGAGAGAGTCGTGCGTGAAGCATCTCGTCTCTCGATGTAAATATTAGTTCAAGTGGAGCGTGTTTGTACTTACATTCTATCGTAGTCGGCGGGCAGGTTTCTTGGGACCTGGGTGAGTCCACGATGGGAGCAGTCGACGGTGGTTCCAGAGCACGAACAAGGCCTGGGGCACTGCGACGTGGAGGACGAGCCTATCGCGCCCACCGAGTAGCCACCGCTGTAGGGCTCAGCCAAAGCTACGGCGAGGACCGCCGCAACGAGGATCACAACTGTTGTTCCACGCATCATAATCTTTTCTTCCTCTTCCTAGACTCTTCTCGTCTGGTATAGTTTAATCTTCGGCTTCAACGTAAGCACAAAGGCTCGCGAAATACTGCACAATGGCTGGGAATCCCCTAGACGGACGGAACCGGAAACGCCCACACGCGGCTGCTGTGGCTTTGGCGCTCGAAATTGAAAAATGTGTCCTGGAACAAACGTAACGGCAATTAATTAAACGCACTCGGGGGAAATTCTTCCGTCTGCGTCTCGGGAATGCAGAATGTAATTGGTCCATTAGAGGAATGCGTGTGTTTCCTTTCTTGCGCTCCGCTTTTCTCTTAGGCTGAGTGAAGTGAGAGAGTGAGGTGGGCGCAGGTGTTGCGATCGCGATAAAACTAACATTGGATATTACAATTTTCGCCCGAAGCTCGTCGCCCACCGGATCAGTCACATAATTCTCACAACACTTCACTAAAAAGACGGATTTCGATTCTTTCATTAAGGAAACGCGGTCTCTCTTGCCGGTGACTGACCGCAACCAATCCAATTTTCTAAGCTTTTTATAATTTCATTTAATATTTTCTAATCAGGAATCATAAAAAAAATATCCAACATCTATCTTTCAACTAAAAAATATATACATGACATTCGTGTTTTCCTTCTAACTGACCATTGATCTCAAGGTCCTTCAGCGACGCGTATTATGTGTTTTTTAGGTAATTTACATGCTTATATGTTTTATATAAAAATCTGCAATACAGTTAATTTTTCATTAAAAATATAATAAAAAGTATTTATATTAAAAATATAACAATAATTCAGTTATAATTTTCAAGTTTAGATTCTAGAAATGCTTAATAATACACTAAAAATATTATTTCCACATTGTTATGAAAATATTAACTTCTACAAAATATTATAACAAAGAAAAGAGTTTTATACAAATTAAATTAATGGGACTGAAATATTTTTTTCTCTATTATTACGTAAATATGTTTTAGTTATTATCTAATCTTGTGACTATAAAGGAGACATTAATTAATTTATAATTTACAAAATTAACTCAAGAAATTATATTTTTATTACTATATTTATTATTTGGACTTTTTCTATATTCAATTCTACCAACATAAATAATGTCTCTATATTTACTATATTTACTGCTTTATAATTTCCATAACGACCACACGTTACTTGAGAAGCTACATGTGAAAAAAGGTTGGACAACATAGTGTATAATTATTTTATTTTTCATTGACACAAAATATCTTTACTCATGTTTTACAATAATTAAGAATATTCACTTAATTAATTTTCTTTATGAAAAATATTGCTTAATTCTGGCCTAATTATCTATTTTAATAAAATAAGTCTACATTAATTTAATTCTATGATGCTATAAATGTAACAAAGTTGGAAATAACGAGAAACACATTGTAGGTTGAATATGAATATAATCTTTATGAATAATTTATTTAATATTTCATGTTTCTGTATTTCATATGGTTCTATTTTTTATTTTCAATAATAGTTATTATTTTACAAGCACATATTTGCAAATGGAGAAGTTCTGTTACAATTTTGGTGTTTTTTTATGATTTTGTACATTGTATTATTATTTCCCGTGTTGAAAGACCTTTGCAGCAGTTGAATTTTTATTATTTCTGTAATTTATTGTTGCAATATTTTAATAATTTTATCTTATTATAATTATTATTTAAAATTGTTGATAAATAATTGTTAAAGTTTAAGCAAGCATCTATTAATTCATTTCTAAGCAATTTTGCTGAATTTTATGCCGCTCTTAATGGAGAAGCTAATGATCAGTAACTCCAACCCATAGACTCGAAGTACATTGTAATGTTGACTAATACCCCATTCAAAATCAGTGAGTAAATTAAACGTTTATTATCGACATACCGGCTTATGTAATTTTATGATTACCCTTATTTACCTCCGTTTCATCTACCAAAGTCAGTACCGCATGACCGACGACGTGTTTATTACATGGTCTCTTACATATGCCGTATGAATATCAATGCATTATCTAAGGCAATTCCTAAGACACTTGACTTCTCCCTTAAGTGCTGACCGTCCCCTTCACTTAAATGCATTCAAATTATGTTTCCTTGGGAAAGCGGGAATACATGCATTCCCGGGATTCGACTGAGCTAAGTGACTACTATCGAATCTACCAATCACCTGCGTTGCTTTGGTGGTTGGATGATCAGTGGAATCGTGGAGCGGCGCCGAGAACTTTCCACTTGCTCGCATCGGTTATTCCAACAGTTTACATAATTATGTAAGACGATTAAGTCATTCTAATGTTTACACGAACTAAGCGAATTAATGACCCGCTAAACGTAGCAAAATGGAAAACGCAAATGTGTACCACGGATGTTTACAATACTACATCTGAATGGTGACAATAATCATATTTCAAAAGCAGAAAATTACATAATTGAGATCAATTTATTTACAGTTTTACAATTAACAAAATAAATCTATTTTGAAATTTATCATTGTTTATGAAAATTTTATACAAAAATAACATATATATTTTAAATGTAACTTCCTTTAAATTTCTCATAAGAGAAGAAAACATTTCAAATCATATAATTTTCAGTTTCCAATTCCAAGTATTTTGGATGTTTAATATGCTACAATCATAAATATTTTTCTATTTGTAATGAATATTAAGATGATTTAAATCTACTGATGTATAAAAAAATTAAATAAAATAACAGATCATTATTTATATAATTCATAAATCAAACAGGAAAACTGATATAGATATTAATTATTATAATACAAATACACTTAAGATTATTGGTTTTCAACATTTCTTATTATATACTGTAAATATTCATATTTACAAATATCATCATCATCAATGAATGCGTTAAGCAAATCTTCGTATTAAGAGTTTAAAATAAAGTCAAAAATGACATACGTTTCTTCGTAAAGAAAGTAAAAAGCTTTTTTCTAACAAAGAAATTAATAGTCAATTTTTTAGTTTAGCGGATCTGATCGTTTAATAATTCATGATAATATTTTAACCATTTTAAACAAACTGCTTATTTGCTACCATGTTTTGGTTGCAATTTCATTAATTTGTTCTTCATTTTATATATCGCTAAGGTTTTCTAAATATTCCACTGAAAAACCACCATAAATGTATAACATGATGAAGGTATCGATTTTTCTTCTTCCAGTAAAACTTCTTCAATACTTTTGAAATTGCAGACTTATCAAAAGTATCATTTACTGAGATATTACTATAAATGAATCAAATTATTTATTTTACTATAACTATTTCCATAAAAGACTAAGACTATTAATTAAAGAACAAAATCGAAACTAAAATTTAAAACATTCAGAATTTTTATATAAAAATACTAATTTTACTTCATTTTATAAAATATGAATTTCCAATTACTATAAAAGAAAATGCTTAAAAAATAATTTTATTGGAAAATTTAAATGTTCACATGAATAATCCTTTGAAGTTGTTCCAATTAATATATGTGTACTAATAATTTTTTTTTAATAGAGTTGAGTAAATATACATTTATGTTATATTAATGTGGATTTTATGTGAAACTTTATATTATAGGCTGCAATTAAAAATATTAATATTAACTTTGTTTTTAATCAATTCAGGTTTCCACACTATCAAGCTGAAAATTGCTTCAAAATTGTAATACAGTTATATATAATTCCATAAAAAAAAGTTCATTGTTTTCGGTATGAAACGGTTTCAGCGGTTTCGAAACACTAAAATTGATTTTCGTTCAGACCAAATTGCAGAGTGCGTTTACTTTTTGTTTGCAAACAGCGGCGACGGCGGCGGCGGAGGTGAGTGTATTAATTTCGTTTCTGGAATGTTGGATGTCGTCGTTTGCCTACACCGCCGCCGCCTCCACCTCTTCCTCCGCGCCGCAACCGCCGTAAATGAATAAAGTAAATTTCAATAACGTTTATGGCCTTTGGGGGAAATGCGGAGACTTGTGGAGATATATATGCTAAGTGTACATGTGTAAGTAAGTATATACACGTGCATGCCTGTACACACATAGAAAGTATAGTGAGTGAGTGAATGTAGATATTGGAATCGATTGACGGGCGAATGAATTCACCGTTTTATGTGTTTATATAAATTCCTGAAGGGCCTTTCCCCTCTTCTCTGGCGCCCCCACTTCTTATTCTACTTTTTCAAGACGGGCGCGTATTGCTTCCGGCCCCCCGGGGGCAGACCTTTGTGCCTTCTCCACCCGTGGGGATTGAGCTCACCCCACTCCCCCAAGCAAGTGTTGACTTACAAATTCGTTCTCAATAGACTTCTTAGTAGTTTTTATTTTTATTTCACCTCCCTCGCCTTCCTCTCCATTCCATTCCCTTCCCAAGCCATTTTATTAAGTAATAAGACCGTATATTCCATAGTTGCGCAGTCTTCCATAAGTCGAATCATTCGGTAAACAGGCATTAAAAGTAATCACGATCGTAAAAGTAATTGACCTCGCTGTATCCGCACTAATAACAATTATTATTGTAACGGTTAGGAAATCAAAGAAAAAACATTCATGCACACACAGAGACTTCCCCATAAAGATTATTGATTCTCCTAATCGCTGATTAATTCCATAAAAATGTCTATGAATCCACCGCATTATGTTTACACGATGACTGTGCCATCAACGTACAGTCTAATCTAAATAGACTCGTATTTTTCATTCAGACACCAAGAATTAAATTATGAGTATATCTCATCAACCTTTGACATTAACAACTTACCGTCACAGCTGTCTTCAAATATATCAACGCAACAATATTTCAATAATCTAAAGCAGTGCTAATATTTATTCAATTAATTCTATTTAAGTCAAGTTTTCTAAATATTCTGAAAACTAAGTTTCAGATATACTGATCTTAAATATTTACTCCAATTAAATACCAAAACTCATACATTCTCTTCTTCAAATTTCTTCAAAGTACCATTGATTCCAAATATAAATAAAAGTGTATAACATATTAACAAAATAGTGTTTTCAACAAAAAATAAATAATCGCAATTTCCCGTCTACCCTTAAAAAGTATCATAATTTAATTTCCAGAGGCATTTCTAGTACATAAATACAAAGGTAGTATGAAAGGAAATTTTGTTATTTTGTTAATAGATTATCTTGAGAACAAAATAATTAACTCAGAATATTATACAAGTCTGATGGGTGGAAAATGTAATTCTGCTATGTTAAGTTAATACATTCAATTTCCTATTTTTTTTTAGACAATAAGATTATATCAAATAATAATACTCTGGAGCGCTTGATTGTCTAATGCAATGTTTCCTAACGTGGGGCCCAAAATTCAATGGTTAAGGGTGGCGATTTAGCTGAATACGGATTTAGTACCATACATGATTTGCTGCTAAAAAAAATAGGCTGGATATAACAAAACGGGGAAAATTGAAACTGAAGTTAACTAAATTGGAACCTGACATAAAATCTCTTTGCAGCAAGCATCAAACGCAAGGAATAAACTAAATTTAAGTAATAAATAATTACTCATAATTAAAATAATATAGAAAAATCTTTCATTCATATACTTATTGTGTTTGCTCAATAATTTCGTAGTGATTTCCGCCTAAAACTTATTAAAGTTTGAATGAACATTTCGATATTCTAATATTAAAAATTATGTATATGTTAGGTATATTTTAGAATGGTTAGGTGCGGCATAGCACAAAAAAGTTGGGAAACACTGGTTTAATAGATATTATCATCCAAATTCAGTAGAATACAATATAAATTTGGAGAGAAAAGTTTCATGTATTAAAAATTATACTTCATAGTAAAAGTTATAAACATCTTTAAAGCATGTATAAATTTGATATATTTGTTTAGATATCACATTTTTATAGATCAATTTTGATTATTTTGGTTTAAATCTTTATATAACAATAAATATAAATAACAAATAAAAACAGTTGATAATATCAATCTCAGTACAATTTCAGTTGGATAAGTTGTGTAAAATTGAAACTCATCATATTTTTTTATTTACAATCTATTATTTTTCAATAAACACAATTTCATAATTATAAAACATAATCTATTACAAAAATTATAAAAAGCTTAAGTCTTTGCACATGATACCATAATCCAGTGCTTCCCAAACTTTTCACATCACGTCATACCTAAAAAAAATATTAAATGTGTGGAGGTTGTGAATTCCAAAAAATAGAAATTAGAAAAATATTTTTCGTGGTACACCGATTGGGAAGCACTGCCATAATCAAGAGATTAATAGAACATTATGCAATTAATATTAATTTCTGTATAAACTACTTAGCTTTATGAGTATTCCCAATATTAATATCAATATAAATATTTATTTATTGAATTATAAAAATGTAAAAAATAATTATAATATCAAATTTACAGATAATCCTTTTTTGTACTTGTTGCTTATAATATTGTATTATAATTCTTCATAAATTTTCTCAATTAGGATAAAATAAAAATGTTCAAGGTTTCTTTGGAAACAAAACGAAAGATTGAAGATGTTTGGATGCCATAGACAGTAAATATTGCGTGATCGTGTTTTGTTATTGTTGCCAACTTAAACATTGTACATGCAGGATTACCTGAGGTGTTTCGTTTTGTTTTCTCCGTTGCGGCATTTGGCGCGGCTCGCCAAAGACCATTTGGAAGCGAGCCCAAAGTTCTAAATAAGGAGATAGAAAGCTAAAGCGTCGCCGTTTTATCCTTTTCGCCGATGCATAACAGCAATTATCATCACAATAATTCAAAGCCGCTCAAAATATTTAGCACCGAGTTCTTCAAGGATCCGATTATTGAGCGTTTCTGTATACAAGCAAACAGAAATATGCATTGCTTTGTGCGTTGCTTTTATACCTCAAAGTAGGAGAAGGAGACGGCAATCGTCCGGGCAACAAAACTTGGAATCGATGGAAAGGTTCCAATTACCATATCAAATACTTTTCTGGGGGTGGGTACGTGCGTGTATTACGTATGTTTCCGTTCAGAAAGAGCAAGATCAATCGACTGAGAAAATAAGCTTCCTCACTTTTCCGCACCGTGTTTTCCTCCCCGTTTACAGCCGTGTGCATTTTCACTCCCCCCATAGAGGATTTTTATTTATTTACGCCGCATTTTTCTACGCTCGACCGCAACGGCCCGCAATTTTAGCCGTGCCGCAACATGCACATCAACAGCAAAAAAAGAGCAATAAATATGAAAATACTTCAAAAGATAATTATATAAAGGGGATTCCCCGAGCGGTCGAGCGCTAAAGTAGGCTTTGAACAATCGGATAATCGTCTCTGTCAATTGCTCTATTGTTTTTTCTTAACGCGAGACAATGATTTCAACGGAAGTGCTATAATACATTACAATATAATTTTTGTTTTGAACTTGCTCGGTTCCACGTAGTCGCGTTTACACCAACGCAATTTCAGACGTGACATTTGTAGCAGCAACATGTAAATGCAACAGTCACAACAGTATAGCATTATAGAAGGTGCGAAAATTGTAAGCATTACTCGTCAAAACCAGATAAAATCTACAAATTTATTTCAATGATTTAACACATTTTTGTATATCTAATAAGCAGGGGCGGATCTAGACACATTCTTTATAAACCACAATCCGGGCCCCCCCAAATAATATAAACCAAGAATTCACCACCCGCTCTTCACTTTTTTTATTAAGAATATTTTATCCATCCAAAACTACCCTCCCTGTCAAGATCTATATAACAGAGCCCCCAAAGTTATTGGTCCACCACTGCTAATAAGAAGTAAATAGTAAGTAAATACATTTTCATATAAAGATCAAATATATTAATAATAGTTTATTATTAAACTTTTTATAAATTGTTCGATACTCCATTTATTTATAAATTGAGCGCAACTATTTATTGAATACAACCTCCCCATATTTATTCACCAGCAACATACAACAAGCTAATATTTACTTGAAATAAATAATTTAATAACTGAATTGAAAAAACTGAAATAAAAAATCATTATTTTTTTGACTTCATGAAAAGTATTGCAAAATATTAAATCCGGGCACAAAAACCTTTGGTCATTTTTTTTTCTTATTACATGAATATATTTTTAGTTGTTATCCGGTTATGTATATGTTGCAAAAAATAATAATTATTATTAATTAATATTCAAATTATTGCAAAGTAAATATTAAATTTATCTAAACTTAAAGGATAAAAATTACAAACTCATATTTTTAATTTGATTTATATTTTTTTTTATTATAAAAATATAACTTTGTTTTTCACAGCTTTCATCAAAATATACAGCAAATAAATTTCTAATAGAGCGAAAATACTTTGTATGTGTCAATACCCCTTTGTATGTAAACTAAATGCTAATATTTTTAAGTTCTGGCGTTAATAATAAATATTTCATATATTATTTGCTAAACACTTTTTAATTTAAGTGTCTTGCGCAATTTTTAGTTACTTAACTTTTGTTAAATTAATTATAGAGAAACAATTATCGCCTTACGTCGTTAATGTCTCCGATGTGTCTGTATATATACAGATAATTACGCAAATAAACGCCGAAAGCAGACGCAGAACGCATTGCATCCAATACACGCACCTACAAGTTTAATTGGAATTCGCGAAAAGGGCGCTCTTTTTAAACGGACGGACACTGACAGTTCGTTAATTTCCCAAGCGCTGAAGTTACAAAACAAACATACCAACAACAAAAAAAAAAACATCTCCCCTCACTGGTTTTAGCCCCATCCCCCAGTTTAATATAATTTGATTCATATGCATGTGATTCGAATCGGCGTGACACGTTACGAGTTTTAAATTTGACCGGTGCGAATTCTGATTAAACTGGAAACGCACATCAAAACGAATTCCCCGTTACACGCCCTCCTACCACTATTTCCATCCATCCAACTATCTCTCTCTGAATTTACCGTGAATTTCATTTCACGCCCTTCTGTGATTTTGACTCTCCTTTTCGTGCCGTCCGTTTCCGAGGATTCGTTCCTCTTTGTCTTTGGGGCCGTTTCCCGGAAGAAGGGTGCGTCCTGGATCTCATATAAGTGCGCCCTTAGGTTAGTGGAGACGTCGCAAGAGCGCGATACTATTTGCGTGGAGGATGCCCCCGGGGCGCGTTCTTCTGTCGAAGCCGAAGACGATGTCGAAGGATCCCGTTGCCCGAGGGCTATGTGCATTTCGGATGGAAATATTCGATGGGTTCGACTTTATAAAACTCAGCCCCTGAAGCCCTCCTCACTCCCACCCTTTCCATTACAGTTCCATCGGGCCCTCCATTCAATGTACATAATAACAAAGACACAAGAAAATATCCGTTATTGAAAAACAATGGGTCGCCAATCAATCAATCCGCAAAAAAGGCTCTCATTCTCTATTTTACTTCGAATTTCCATATTTGATGGATTGTTTGAGCAAAAAGATGTTAATATCCCAAAGAAAACATGTAAATGGTTTGTAATGATGTGAGTCGTGTTAAAACGAATGTTCGGATTTTCATTTTATAATTGGATTGAAGGTAGAGTAGGTAAAAAAATACACACACATACATACTAACACACTGAGGATAATTTAGTGGTGGACAGGTGCTTGGGAGAGCAGTAGTAGGTAGCTGGTGGGCTGCTAACAAGGGGGGCTGCAATTATAGAAATCCGTTTCCTAACGAGATTGCCTTTATGTATTTTTGTGGAGGGAGACGAACGAAAGGGAAAAAAATGCCCGCCAATTATCAAGACCCGATGTTTTTAGCTTTCCGTTGTCAAAGAACAAAGTACTTATTATTTTCTTCAAATATATTTGACAATTTACAACGCAATATACAAAAGCTTCTAATCATTCGATTTGTTCTAAAAATTCAAAAAATATCAAATAAACATCAATATATGAATTTAACGCTTAATAATATTTATTGCATTAATTAATAAATAAATTCAAAATTCAACATAGTTCTGATATTGTAAAGTAGATTTATAAAAAAAATACTTAATAATATTAAACATAATTTTTTAAAGTAAACTATTAACAAAATATTTAATTAAGGCGGAAAAACTGCGGTCTACTACTATTTAATAGACAGAATTAATTAAATAACTATTAATAAACAAATATGCAATAAATTATGTTTTTTATTACCATTTAATTAATTAATATTCATTTTCCTAGATAGAATAGACAAAATATATCATCATTCTAATACCCATCCATAATTTATTTTAAACGTCAAAACCTTGACATCAGTTTTCTTGTTTTACGACAGAAAAAACAAGGTACTAAAATGTATCTTTTAGTATTTCTTTCCTACCTCAATACTTCACCAAAAACAAAGTATTTTTTCCATTCCAACCATTTTTAAGGTAATTGTGAAAAGGTCTCCAATGTCAAAAAGTCAAGACTACCTGTACTTCTCCAGCAACTCAAGTTTGTATACACGTAAATAATATTATCTAAATAATTATTTATTATAACTATATGTTATCAAAAAGCAAACATAATATTTTAAAGTTTTTTTTCTAATTATTTCAATTCAATTGTAAAAGTGAAAACTTTGTAGATTGACTGCATTTTTTTAAATTTAAATTTTGTTACATAATAAAAGTTTATAAAATTTTGAAATCTTGGATAAATAAAATAAAATTTTATAATTATTTATTTCTATTAATTCAAAATAATCAATTAAATCAAATATGTCAAAATTTTAATCAATATAACTTATTTTTTTGAATTCTTGCATTTATTTTCTCTTCTTTAATTATATTTGTAAATATAAAATAAACATTTTATTTAAATATATGAACAAAATAAAATTGAAACTATAAATGGTTTGCCATCCAATTGAAATGGATATAAAGCTCAGTTTTTTTAAATTTGTTTGTTGGTTACTAAATCTTCAATGGATACAAGGTTTTGCAAGCTCATCCCCTTGCTCGGATCAAACAGAACTGCAGCAAGGTGGTAACCCGATTACGATAATTGCGTAATCAATTCGGATTGTTTGCCGGTAGCGGGTGTTCGGAGCTTTGCGACGTGGCCGCGCCGTGAATATCGATTAATTCGATTTAGACTTTCATTTCGGTTAATCCATTTCGGCAATGCTTGTTGTTGATGCCTATTATTTACTTTTTTCATTGTACGCGTAGCAAATGTTTCGGAAATAATGAATTGCTAGGCGTTCGGTCAGCGGATTCGCGAATCGATGGCGCTCACGCAAAGCCTACATGCACGTACACGTACATAATACACAATACACAGGCCTACACCGGCCGCCCTACCTCCTCCTTTGGGGGCGCTCGGCGCGTTTAATTAAATATTTACATTCGGCATAACAATTAATATGCGTGTTTTACGTTATTAATAATAGCGCAAACGCACGTACCGGATCCCAAGTACATGCATGCGCCGGAAGGGCGGAGGGCCGAACAGAAGAGTAAAAAAATCGCTACACATGTAGACAATTAACGTTTTATAATTAACGGCTTTATTGCACAAAGCGGCGGCGCTATTCCCATTGAAATAACTCTTCGCACGCATCCAAAACACAATTATTTGTAATAACTGACATTTTCCTATCTATTATGAGATCTTATATCCCTAAGTATAAATTTTCATCAATAGTTTTGAGAACACAACTAGATGGCGTTGCAATCATATATCATTTTAACAGAAAAACTGTTTCAAACAATTCACAAATATAATAAAACTTCAATAGTGGACAAAATTTCCTTTTAACCAGAGATCGTCAAACTTTTTGCAGCAAGCCATTTTTAAAACATTACTTGTTAAAAATTGAATTTTTTTATGAAAATTAACTTTCGCTATTGCTCGAAAATATTCAAAGACCAAAAGAAACATACAATCAGTAGTCCAGTAGACATGATTATATATTTTTATCAACTACTATACAAATAGAAAAACCGATCGTTATTAAAACCTTAATTGATATATGACAACTATTACTACTTAGAAATCTACTTTCCATGATCAAATTTGAAGGTAATGAATATCCTATCTAATCTTCTGTACAGAAGTTAATGGCAAGTATAATGTTGGAATTTGATTTTATTTTAAGACCACTTACTCAAACTAAAGTCATTGAACTTGAAACTACAGTAAATAGATAATCTTGTTATTAATGTCTATTATTTCCAAGTGATTTGAGATTCTATAATATAGAGCACTTCTGTGAAAATATAAATATACATTACTAAGAAAATATAGTAAAGCGCGACTGGTTTTGTGGGTGTTTTATTTAATGCATATTTTACAGAAGTGACTTTTATTTGCCATTATTAGTAATTCACTTCCAAATGATTCAATTTACAGTGACTCAATTTTCTCTATAAATATTAAGACAATAGAAATATTTTCTTTAAACCATTTACATTCTGAATACATAACTACCTACATCCACTAAAGCAATATCAGAACATATAATAAAGCAAGCTATTTTGGATCTTATGAATAAATATAAGAACTTCTCATTTATTGAAGTTTACAAGAAACCTGCCTTTAGGGCAGAAAACAATAATAAAAACGTTGTAAACTTTCTAAGAAAATCTTGATTTAATCCAGAAATAAGTAAAAAGACGACGCATGATGGTAAAGTAACCAAATCGTTACATGTCACGTTTACAATGAGAAATGGTCCCGACCATCCCCAAAATAAGTCAACCATTCAACAACATCAAATAACTAAGAATGTACCTGAATGGAGAAGATTAACCTGGAATTGCCACACAGGAAACTCCCTAACCGTTGGAGTACAAAATCGTAAGTAGATAAATTACCATATATATGCCATATAATTAGCAAATCGTACATAGAAAGAATCCAAAGCTTCCAGTAGAAAATCCTATGAAAGATGGTTGTTATTCGATAGTACGTGACAAACAGGAGATCACCCAATGAATATAGCAGAGAAAGCAATTGAATTCTACCAGTAACAGATGCCGAAAGTCACGCAAGTTGTTTATCTATAAATCTACTAGTTAACAAAGAAAACGTTTCAAGCTTCAATATTGTATTACCTGTACGTGTTATGCACAATATAATTACATAATTGTTATCAAACACTTTTTTTAACAAATGAATGCAATATCATTTACTAATGGAATAGATAAAATGTTTGAGAAGTAAATAAACGCGCGACGAACAAAGACAATATTTAATAACTGATAAACAGTTACGAATTGGAATTTGTGCTTCCCTGAAAAGCCATTCAAAGAAGCTTAAAAAATGTATTGAAGAAAAACAACCAGTTCCACCGCAGCGCAATTAAACTTTGTTCAATTCGCGTTATTAAATAAACTTCCGCCCGGCCATCATCGTTAATTCTATTTTTAGTTCATAGATGGCCGACTCTTAATTACCGCAGTGTCAATTTTCTAAATTGTCCAAGACAGTTATTAAACTGCAATTAAAATTCAATAAGACTTTCCAAATGTAAATGTTGATTGCCTTTGGCGGATGTTTTATTGCCTACGATTTATTTCTCTCGTGCAGTAAATCAAAGTGTCAGTTAGGTTAAATTATTTTTTTTCTAGGTTGGCTACGATGATCTTCTGAAATTCACTTTTTATACGTTTTTAATTTGAACATCGTCGGAGAGATACCACCCCAGGGCTCACAATTAATTATATTTACAGTTAGTTGCTTCAATGAGTTCCACAAAAGAAAATAATAGAATTATATGTGAGTTTTCCAAAAGATTTTGTATTTTTTAGTGGATTTACTATTAAAAAATAAAAATACAAACATAAATATGAAACTGGACTAATCGAAAATTGAAAACCGCACAAAAAGGGTTTATACCATTTTTTTTATAATTTAATTTTAAAATTTTCAAACTGGTTTATATTTAAATAATTATAGTTACAATGAAGTATTTTATGTATTCTCCTGTATTAATTTCTACCCAAAAAAAGACTATTTTGTTATGCAATAAATGAAATAAAAATTATTTTTAAGTCTTTTCGAACATTCCAAAATATTATATATTTTGAGTCGCGTTTTTTTAAATTAAAATACAAAAATCAAATAATTTAATTGTAATAATTTGAGATCATAATTTTATATCCGAATATCGCCTTGTCTTTTCAGTATTAACAATGTTAAATATTATAATAATTATAATATAAAAATATTTTTTTATAACATTAATATTTCTATTAAAAAAAAAAACAAACGGAATTACGTAATGAAATAATAAGCTATAAATTAAAAATGAAATAATAATTTACGCGTTAATGATTTAATTTTAAAATTTTGTAGAGAGAATTATGGACGAGTGAAAAAAAAAGGACGAAACATGTGGAAGCACAAAGAAAATGCACGTTTATGGTAATTTTCAAGGGTCCTTGGGATCCCTTTCGTCTCTTGGCTTTCTTCGCCACGGGGCGGGGCTAGGGTAAAAATATGAAGAATTAACGAGCGATGTGTTATACGATACATTTTCAACGATCGTTTACCTACTTGCAAGTCACATTTTTTTATTTCAGTTTTGTCCTTTTCTCCTATTTGTTGAAAATGAAATGGCCTTTAATAACGAATTGCAATTCAGTGGATTGTTCCTACGTAAAAGAGAGCCGAAGCAAACGAAACGCCTCAGTTTATTTATGAATTTATCTTAATTGCAGCACATTACGGTTTTATGCGAGAAACGCGATGGTAGAAATAGTGAATGGAATCGACCTCTCCGGGACCTTTCCAAAGCCTCCTCCGCCAACTCCCAGAACGAACAATAAAAACGCACTTTGTTTACCATTGCAAAAACGGTTTCGCCTCTTTATCGAAGCAAAAATAAATATGCAAATGCGACTGAAATTATTTGTTATCCTTAGCAGCATACTGTTAAAAATCTCAGTTTTTATAATTAAATTAGAACAGTCATATCCGGAGAGTTACAAAACAGATTGATACAGATTATGCGAAAAACAAGAACATTTAAAATGATGATGCAACTTTAATCAAATTATTACAGTATTCGGTAATACTCTGGCTACATCATTATTTACATAACATTTAGGGCATCAAATAATTTAAAAAAAAGGAATATATATTCAACAAAAAACTTTACAAAATTTCACAAAATAAAATTTAAAAAAATACTGAAAATATTTTTATTTTATTAATAAGATCATTTGTATATGGGCATGCAAAAATCAAAAATAAAAATTAATAATTATATTCAACAAAAAAAATAAAAATTTCATAAAATTACCATGAAAATAAAATTAAAAAATACTGAAAATATTTTTATTTTATATCATTAATAAAATAATTTGTAAACATTACATTTTTAAGAAAGTACAATGTTTTATTGAAAGCAGCAATCTTTGAGTTTTCAGCAGAAATAACTAAGACGGAATTACAGCTTAATATTTCGGGGCGAGTTCGCCTTTGATTTCGGGTGGAAGTGTAAAGTTTTCGGTCGAGTGTTGCAAAAGCGTATAAGAAACTTTTCGCGCTTCTAAATAAAAGCAACAATACCCGGAAACTCGGTATGCATTAAATAAAATTTATTGTCGGAAAAGTTTTGCTTCTTCGCATTTCCAGTAAATACTTCCGTTTCGTTGCGCCAATTATTTTTTTTAATCAAATTTAAACAATAACGCAAATGGAATTTCTTATTTCATTTACACAACGCTCACAACATAATTATATATAAATTTTATTTACTTAAAAATATATAATTCTACAATTATTCAAAACTTTATTTTATCTAAGAACATAATCTGCAAAAAAACACATTTAAAACATTATGTTGTATTATTTTTTCTATTGCATTTTTATACACATATTTTTTTTAAATATTATTAAAAAAATCGCTTTAAGATCTCAGTTTAACAAAATGTTTATGCAAATAATACATTATTATTAATAATAACTATAATTCATTCCATAACTGACCGTAGCCTTTCCGCCATATTATTATTATTTATTATAAATATTAAATCAACTAAAATTATATTTATATCCATTCCTATATGGAAACCAATTTAAACACGTATTTACGACCTGTTTTCAGGCGAAAAGACGATACAATTTATCGTCCAAACGTTTAACTTTTTAATGCGGACTATAGTGAATCCAGACTTATGCGACCCGCACTATGCGAGGTATTACTATAAAACACGGCATGTTTTGTTATTTTAATGGCACGAATTTCAGCACACATATTAGAAATAATAATTATTTTACTTTTTAATGATTTTTTGTACATTATATTATTATTACTCAAGCAGAAAGACCTTTGCAGCAATAGAATTTCATTTTATTTTTGTGATTTATTGTTGCAAATTTGTTGGTCGAAATTGTTGAAATAACTTTAAATATTCTTGTCAAATGAGATCAATTTTAAAAACATTATTTTATATTGGTTTATATTTATTAAATTTTTTAAATGAACCTATCGAAATCATATTTAGTTTCAGAACAAGAATCATTTGATATTTGCAACGCAATGTAGTAATTTCGTATTATAAGTAAACATAATCTAAATCAAATATTTTAGGGAAAATTTTCTTTGATATTTATTGATACCTTCAATAATTAAGTAATACACACTTTACTTTTCGTTTATAAAATAATAATAAATTTTTCATTAAAAGTATTTCAGTTGGAGAACTATATAAAACATAAAGCATAGAAATGGTGTTGATCTTTTTCAATGCTTGAATATACCGAATTTATAATAGTTTTTATAATTGTTTTTAATACAAATTTTCTATTTATTAAAATTTGATGAGACTTTAGTTTAATTTGTAATTAAATAATTCTTTAGTAATTGTTAATTTTGCTGTTGTTTGAAATGAGAATGTATCACGAAAGTAATTGTGTAGCTTTGCAATTGGTTTTAGAAAATACTGCGGAGAACGAAGACCGTGGTTTCTTTTGGTAAGAAAATAGTAGAAAATGTATTATAAATACCTTTACGTGTCGTTGGAAGACATTCTGCGACGGTGGAAGCGAATAAACAATAAGAAAAACAAAAAAGAAAACCTCACAGACTCGGACGCGAGGGATGGCAAACAATTGATAACTGAAGAAAATAAACAAAAACAAAACACTTTCTCGGCACTGACGGCGGATATTGTGCAGGTGGAGGACGGGCACAGCGGGATGTCAGGCACTCGCTGAAGATGATGAAGAGAAACTTTGGTGTACGTGTGTTGTTTATACGCGCTTTGGCGCCGAGAGCTCGGGCTCTGCGGGAGGACGAAGGACGATTGCTGTACGCTGTACGGACACGACAGACACCCCGACGTTCGCTCGACGTTCAACGTTCAGCCACTCGACTGCGTTTGCGGACGCGAAATCTGGTCGGAAGCGGAGAACGAGTTTGGAGCCGTTCGTGGCTCCGGGGGTGGGAGAACCCGGAGAGCCGACTTGTCTGCGCGGACCTCTCGGGGGGGTCCCGCCGCCTCACCACGCCAGGTCCCTCACCTTCTTCTTCTTCTTTACCATCATCTTCAACCTCTTTGCCTATTCCCACCTAGGTCCGAGGAGGCGACCCAGAAACGTACCTCTCGCTCATAGTTTGCGCAAACAACCTTGCTTTCTTGCATCTATCTCTCCTCTTGCACCTCTATTACCGTCGGCGGAGGTGCATCGCACCCGACGACGCCGCGACATTTATTTTCGTCAAACCGCCCACGAAAATGCTCGTCCCGAAAAACCGGACCCGCACTAATTGACACGCTCGATGACAGTTTAGAAAGTTAAACATAAAACACGCAGATTACTGGGATCGCAAAATCATGCTGAAGGATATCCCAAAATATGCCAACCCACAGATATTAAATACATCCACTTTTGTTCTTTATGTCACATATCATATCATGAGACCAGATTTTAATACTCAAATCCACTGAAAATAATTAAATTTAACAGTTTCACGAATAATACTATAAAATTTATTCAAAGCTTTGTTTAGTTCAGAAAAAAAATAATTAATTTGAATTACAACTAAAATAATGAAATTCAACAGTTTTACGAATAATACTATAAAATTTAATAAAAAGCTTTGTTTAGTTTAGAAGAAAAAAATAATTAACTTGAACTACAACTAAAATAATGAAATTTAACAGTTTTACGAATAATACTATAAAATTTATTCAAAGCTTTGTTTAGTTCAGAAAAAAAATAATTAATTTGAATTACAACTAAAATAATGAAATTCAACAGTTTTACGAATAATACTATAGAATTTAATAAAAAGCTTTGTTTAGTTCATAAGAAAATAATAATTAACTTGAGCTACAACTAAAATAATGAAATTTAACAGTTTTACGAATAATACTATAAAATTTAATCAAAGCTTTGTTTAGTTTAGAAAAAAATAATTAACTTGAACTATAATGAAATTTAATAGTTTTACGAATAATATTATAAAATTTATTCAAAGCTTTGTTTAGTTCAGAAAAAAAATAATTAATTTTAATTACAACTAAAATAATGAAATTTAACAGTTTTACGAATAATACTATAGAATTTAATAAAAAGCTTTGTTTAGTTCAGAAGAAAATAATAATTAAATTGAGCTACAACTAAAATAATGAAATTTAACAGTTTTACGAATAATACTATAAAATTGAATCAAAGCTTTGTTTAGTTTTTTTAATTAATAACTTAAGACATCACTTAAATGCAAAATTTAATCTACAAATATTATTTAGTATGCATTTTTGATAATGTTCATTAGATTTCTTATATTCATTATAATTGTTTTTCTTTCATATGTTTACAGATGAAAAATATGTTTACAAATAAAATTTTGTATTTTTTCTATATTCATACAAATTATAATTAATTACTCGAAAAGTACAAAAATTAAAATATGAATATTAAAAAATAAACTACAGAGAATAAAATTAGCTGTCAGTCCCTGTCATAGTATACTTTAAGTTAGCAATGTTAACAATTATTTTCTAAAGTAACCAAAATCAATTGTATTTCGACTTTTTCAATAATCATTGTGATCGACATTTCTACATAATAAGAGATTAAAACATTTTTTTTATCTTGTTCTACTTACATCAAATTTTGGATATTTATAATATAGTTATATAATCAAATGAATCTATTCTATAAAATTTTACCAAAAAGACATAATACGAGGGCAGTTTGAAAAGCGAAAGTAAAAAAATAGTATTTTTCATGATTTTTTTTTTCAATTCAATTGATCCAACATGCTTGTATAATTGTATGAATTAATTCTTTAACATTTCTTAAAATAATCTATTAACAAAATTTACTTTGCATCCCCAAAAACTGAAGCCATAACCAAACTACTCTTCTACAATAGTTATTTTGCAAATCATATTTAGAAATATATTAAAATTTATTAAAAATGCAATAAGGTCGATAGTTTATTTTATTTTCACTAGAATTGTATTTATTTCAATTAAAAAAATAATTATTTATTTATATTTAGTTTTTTTTTTCTTTTTTACGGAATATATTTTGTATTATATTGTATTATTTTAAACGTTATTTACTATTATGCAATAATAAGAATAAATACAATAAAAACGGACTATAATAATTTCAAATTTGTATTCGAATTACAAATAAAAAATAATTTGGAATTGCAAATAGGGTAAGAAAATAGCAAAATTCCAATAGTTGTGTAAAGAATGAATTTTAAGAAAATTTGAAGTAATTATGATATAATTTCTTTAAAAATATATGCGTTATATTTTAACTGTAATTAAATAGAAAGAAAATTATTATTTAACTCAATACTAAATTTATTAACAATAAATATACTATATTTTTAATAATTGATTTCAGAAACTATTTATATACTATTTTGATTGAGTTTAAATTTACTTTAATAATATTAAAAATATGGCAGAAACACCTTTGTAGCAGTCATATTTATTTTTTTGTTTCAATTATTTTTGTTGTAATAAATATAATTATTATCTATTATTAAAAATCATTTATCAAAAAAAACTTTTGATGCTATATATAAATATAATGTATATTATTTAAAATAAATATTCTTCTATTTGATATATAAGCGTTACGTTGACAGATCTGTGTTTGTTAATCACAAAAGGATATAAAAACTTTACAAAGATTTCTTGAAAAGAACGGTACATTCAAACTTGAAGAGGTTGCTGTCACCATTGAGTATCAATCCAACGCAACACAACGGTAGGGAATTTCGAATGCTACATGAGAATAAATATTTAATGTACATATTAGCGAAATTCAACTTTGTTGCCGTATCCAGTTTGGTTCCGTTCCAACTTTGTTTGGTTTTGCGGAATCCTTAAATTTACTCTACAGCTTTATGGCCCACTTGCATTAAAGGAACCGATATTTAACTTTGTAATTACAGTTAACTCAATGGTTAACACAAGGGTCTACCAGGAGGGGACCGACTATTCAAAATGGTTACATTGTCTACGTAACACTAGCACCTCTGAAGTGCCATCTGTTGATTCGATTTGCAACACAATTTAACAGAAGTAGTCCGTATTTCTTTAGATCGTTGAGGCTTTAATATTGTTCACAAATACAAAGAAAATGCAACTTAAATGAGCCGCAACCCATTCTAAATTAAGGTTAGAAAAAGATACAGTAAACTCTCATTTAAAGTAATTAATTATATAGAAAACGCGTTATAAAAATTGGTACAAATCAGATTACTTCAAACTGCTTTTTATTCTACAGAAATAACCCTAGTTGCGCGATAGGTGTGTCGGATGAAGAGAACACGAAATCACTGAAGATAAAGAACCATGTAACTCCGAGTTTGCGTAAGTGTATTAATTTTTATCTAAATCACCCCGTTACATCAATCAAATTAAAATTTGAGGTAAAATAAATTCCTTTTCATTTAAACTCTCTTTCCGAAATAGTGCTTAAGCTAATTAAGTTTTAGTATATAGAAACTATATTATAATAGAACTGCGTTATAGGAGGGTTATGCAATATTTGTTCCACGTAATATGGAAACCGCAGTATCAGAAAATCATACTTTTAACAGGGCCGGATTTGAGCCAATTGAGCACACCAAAATTTATATATTTAAAAATACTACATGTTAGAAAAATTAATATCTAGGTATATTAATTTTAAAAATATAACAACAATCTTAAAAAGTTTGAGAAGCAGTAGATACCAAATATGTGAATTTTACGATGCACTTTTTGAAATCTTAGAAATTTCCGAGGATCCACAAATCAAAAGTGAAGCAGAATCAGTTGGAAATTTAATGAAGGATTATAAATTTTTAAAGTGTTTGGTTTTTTGGAATAATTTACTTTTCTAAATAAATTTTGTAAGCAAGAAATTTAAAAGTAATTTAGTAGACATATCAACAGCACTTTCTTCATTTGAAAAACTTTTAAGTTGATTGACTAAATACAGAATCACTGGATTTGTTCAAATTTTAGTTCAGGCAAAAACACTCGCAGAAGACTTAGAAATATCTACGGAATTTCGAAATAAAAGGATCCGGAAAAGAAAGAAACATTTTAATTTTAAAGGCGATGATGAACCTATAAATCCTCTAAACGCATTCAAGAAATCATTTTCAATTTAGTTTTAGATAAAAATAAATCAATGATTTATTTGAGTTTTTGGGAAGGTTTATAAATATGGAAAAAGAAGAACTTAAAAAACATGCTGCAAATTTAGAAATTGCTCTGACAGAGTATAAAATTAATGATACAGCTATTGATATCATCTAAGAAGCGGATGATAATATGTTAGTTGAAGAAATGGAAGCTCTAAAAATTTTCCTACAACCATTTAAAATGTTTGTATTTTTATCTGAAAAGTACAGAGCAACGGCATTTCCAAACCTATTTAATACCCTTCAAATATATTTATCAATTCCAGTAAGAGTTGATTCTGGAGAGAGGTCTTTTTCTAGATTAAAACTTATAAAAAAAACTATCTAAGATCGACAATATCTTAGGATTGATTAAACAGTTTAGTGATGATATCGATTGAGAGTCAAGAAGAGAGTCCAACTGGCTGAATTTTGATAGTATTTTAGAAGATTTTTCAGAACAAAAACTTCGAAACATGTAAAACAGTTCTTTATAGGTTTATATTCAATAAATTTCAGTTATATACATTGTTTTTATATTTGGTTTTTGATGTAGAAATTTGTCTACCTTATGACTTTGAATACAGTTAATAAATACAATTCTTTTTTTAACTCGTAATCTATAAAATTAATATAAGCAGTTGCGTTTCATAAATAAGAATAAATAATATGAATACAGTGAAACCTCGCTTAACGAGCAAAATTTTAACAAAAATGACTCACTTAACGAGTGACGACGAAAAGAGAATTTGATTTATTCCGAGATAGAAGAAAATATGAAACGAGAATCATCTTAACAATTTTCTGTTAAAAAACGTTATAAATACATTTTTTGAGATTTTTTTTTCTGGGACGCATTAACGTATTTTACATTAATTTAAATGGGGAAATTTGTTTCATTATACAAGTAAAAAAAAACTCTGGAACGTTTATTCTAATTATTATAAGTAAGTATATTTTTTACTTATATTTATGTTAATTTGTTTTAAGAAATGTTATATTGAAACCGTGTCCTAGAGTAAATTTAAATCACAAAGAATAAACACCACAGGTGGATAATGTGAAATATCTAGGTTTGCATCTGGACAGGCGGTTCACTTGGAAGAAACACATCTGCACAATGCGGAAGAAGTAGAAATTTAAAATCACCATCAAGATTTAATAATAAAGTCAAAACTATCATTCCAGTTAAAATATAAAACTACTAATTACCAATTCATTCTCATCATAAGCATGAAAAAATAAAATATAGTTACGGATTTTTTAATGATCGAATTTTTTCGTCCATAATGCCATTCTATTAAAATATATTGAAAATAGACGTATAATAATACTATATAATTGTAGCATAATATTTCACGAAAAATATTTAAAAATTGTTCAGAGAATGAAATTCATTAATTTGAAATATCCAAATTAAAATACAAACAATGTGTTATAAGTTGAAATTTAAACTCACAAACTAAATTAAATAATAAAATCAAACAAACATTCCAATTAAAATTAAAAACTACTATTTTCATGAAAAAAAAATAGTTCTGGACTTTAACAAGAAAATAATGAAATGCTGAAAAATAATAAAATATTAAAAATGTTGCCATTTACTGAAATAAAGTTATGGTTAAAATTAATTTAGTTTAAAGAGTAATACTATGGATTAATGCCAATACTATCAAAATATATTAAAAATAGATGTATAAAAAATATTATTTAATTCTAACATAATATTACATAAAAAAATATTTTGAAATTATTCAGAGAATGAAATTCATTAATTTGAAATATCCAAATTATAATACTAATATATACAAATATTTATTTAAGTCTTTGTTACGCATTATTTTTAGAATTATATTAAATATGAGAAAACCAGCGGTTCCCAATCTATGGCTCACGTTAACTATTTAATGTTTTGCGAAATGACAGCTGTCATCTCACATTAATGCGTGAATTTTTTTTATAATTATAAATTTTAGGATGGAAAATGCTCTAAATAATCCAAAAACATTGATTCTATTTATATTTAACAATTTTTATGCCAGTTAATAATTTATAATAAACATAATAAAATTTCATATTTTGAATACACATACAAAAATGCTTTTAATTAGTGTGAAAATATAAAATAAAAATTTTCAGATCAAAATCATATAAATGAAAACATTTGAAAACTAATTGTTTGACACATATTTACTTAAATTTAAGTTATAATTCTGTAAAGGGATTTTTTTCAAATCTTCTATCTAGTAGAATAGTGTAGATGCAGAACTCACTATTTACTATAACATTTTTAACATCGTTCGATAGCTATTTATATAATTTGTTTGAATTCTTTGCAATATAGATTGTGTGTAGTCTAGCAGTTTTGTCGCCGAGTTAAAAATAAAGTATTGGCAACCAAAAGAAAAACAAAGTAACATAATTATATGACAATAGAAAAAAAAATCTTAATTAAAATTTCTACACTACACTACAAAAACATAACTTAAATTCAACTACTCTAAAGGTCTACCATAAGTCTTTCTGTCCACAAATTTATTTATTTTTCACAATAATTCTAGAACTAAACTTATATTAACTAAAAATATAAATAAATTGAAAATAAAATACATCAATTAAATTAAATAGAAATAATTACAAAAATATATAAATAAACTTTGATTATTTGTTCCACTTAGTTATAAATAAGTTTCAATTATGTTTGTGTAGCAGCATATGTATACAGTAATATCGTTGCGCAAAAGATTAACAAATTAATTAAGATTAATTAATTAATTGAAATGCAGTGCATTGACATTTCATTAATCACATTTATGACATAATCAAATGGAAAAATTATAATTATTGTTCTTATTACAAAGCAATGAACATTATGAATATTTATAGATAAAAATAAAAAGACATAGACCTCAATGATACTCATTATTTTCACATTAGAGAAGAAAATTACGTTATAACGACAACATAAATAATGTCAAAATAATTAACAATATAATACGTTTTTGTTTTTCTTGGTGCAATGTGAATATAATGAATATAACAACTTTAAGTGTTTCGATAAATATAGGCTTAAAAATTAATCATTTTGATAAAATAAAAGACAAAAATTATATTTCTAAATTATATAATTATTTGTAATTATCTTTATAACTAGCAATATTTAGGTCACGAAATGACAGCTGTCATCTTGCGACAAAACAATAATAATTTTATATTATAAACAATTGGATTGCAGTAAAACTACAAATGTGAAAATTATGTAAGCAGCTCTAAGAGTTTCAACAAATTAATAATTCTGATATAAAAATTGAATATTTCAAATTAAAGATTTCATAAGCATATTTATAAGTAAGTCTTTAAAACAATATTTCTAATGTGTCGCAAAATGACAGCTGTCATCTTACGTCAAAACTCTATTAATTTTATATTATAAACAATTGGATCTCAGTACTACTACAGACAAAAGGATGAGAAACACTGCTGTAAATGCTAAATTATCCAAAAGTATTAATTATGTATAAATTTTACAATTTCATGAGATTTTTCTGCTA
This sequence comes from Nicrophorus investigator, assembly GCA_963457615.1. Lineage (NCBI taxonomy): Eukaryota > Metazoa > Arthropoda > Insecta > Coleoptera > Silphidae > Nicrophorus > Nicrophorus investigator. Next base: position 16,925,546 of record OY735143.1, read on the forward strand.
AATATTAATATAGTTTGAGTTTTTGTTGGTGCAATGTGAAAATAATGTAAACAGCTCTAAGAAATTCAACAAATATGGTCGAAATAATTAATAATTTTGTTATAGAAATTCAATATTTAAAATAAAAAATTATAGACTTCGTAATCATATTTATATGTAAAAGTCTTTAAAATAATATTTTTAATGTACCGCGAAATGACAGCTGTCATCAAAGCGCTAATAATTTTATATTATAAACAATTGAATCTCAGTAAAACTACAAACAAATAAGTTGGGCTGTAGATACAAAATATTGGAAAACACTGCTGTTAATGCTAAATTATCCAAAAATATTAATTATATATATTTTAAAATTTCATGAGAATTTTATGCTAAATATTAATATAGTTTAAGTATATGTTTTTCTTGGTGCAATGTGAAGGCCTTAAAAAATAATAATTTTGATATAATATTTCAAATTAAAAATTATAGACTTCGTAAACATATTTATAGTAGAAAGTCTTTAAAACAATATTTAACAGCTGTCATTTTGTATTAATATAAAATTGGAAAATAATGTAATAACTCTGAGGGTTTAAATTTACAACTGTATTTTTCTAGAAGTTAAATTAATATTTTTGTAAAAATTGAAATGAAAATTGTATATTTCTAAAATAATACGTATTTATAGACTTTGAAATCATGTTTATAGGCAGAAAGTTTTTGGTAAATAAAATAATATATGTAAGAAAGTGTATGTAAATTTTCGAAACATATGTACTAACACTATTATTAGTACTTTTTACAAGAAGAAAAGGTATCACGTTTTATTGAATTGCTGAGTGTAAATAATGTAATAAAATGTTTGACTTTGCTAAACTCTCTGAAGTCAATTTCGTACAATGTATGAAACCGAACTGAAGCCGAGTGTATGCTAAATGCAGTCCAGTGTAATAATACCTATATATTTAAGGATGGCCTCTGGCACAACATGAACGTCTCTTATTTTCATCATAAATCATGAATTATGCATTTCCCATTTCTTTCCAATTATTTTAATTGTATATTCATTAATGTTTTACTTTTATTTCTTATTTCTTGGCTTTAACCCGTTTCTTAATTTAAATTATCTTAAAATTCATCATTTACTATTAATTATTCCGGTGATTGCAGAAAACATCATAAAATACTAGTAAGTTTTTAAAGCTTTTTATAAACTTGGTAATGAATCATATGGTATACTTTGATCATATTGCTGATACAATACAAAAGCAATATTTTGTGCTTTTCAAATCTTACTGATTCTTATTTAAGATATCTTGAATTTATTCATAAATTTATCAAATTTTACTTATAGATTATTTTTTACTGATAACAAAGCTTCAATATAATGAAGACCGCAATTTAACGTAAAAATATACCAATTTAAGATAATGTCCATGAAATTTATTGAATGCAGAAAATGATGTTTTTTTTAATAAAGAATGAAAAAAATAATATAGAAAATATTGTTTTAGTGAAAATGATCTTGATTACTACACATGTATTCTTGTAAAGCGATGCAATAGAATTAGTATCAAATGCATTAATTAGGCAATTATTAAATAAAATAAATGTTCATAAAATATATTTAATGCAGAAAATTATGATTTGGAAAATTCTGGAAAATGAAAAACTTTGAAAACTTTATTTTGTGAAAATGATCTTGATTACGAAAGATGTATTTTTGTTAAGCGATTAGTGTTGAATGCATCACACTATCAACTTGTATGTAAGTTGTCTTAAGTTATATTTAATAAAACTTTTCTTTGTTGGAAGAAAAGTTTTCCATTTTCTGTACGTCAATCCGGCCATAATATTTTTTACCTCTAAAAACAAAGTTTCGCTTAACGAAATAATTTTGTGAAACATGTCATATTTGTTAATAGTATACTCATATATAAATATAAAAGTATAGTGTCGTCTATCCGCACTTAAAAAATAATATAATATAGCAGAAATTAAAAAGGAAAATATTTTTTTGTATCAAATTATAATAAGGTGTTATATTCAAATTAGTTTAATAAATATTAAGACAATTCAATTACTTAAATAAATATTTAAAAACTTAGTTTAAGAAATATAATTTTATTTTCAAAAATCATTATTATTACATCAAGAATTAAAAACAATTACTTTTTTTAGTAAATAATGCTTAAACTCCACGCGTAAAATGTATCGTTTTAATTGCTTGTTCACAGAAAAACGGGTATTAATTAATGGAAAATTACAGAATCTTCATTTATTTTTCTCATTAGGAAAATACCAATTTACGGCGAAAAGGTATGAAATTACATAGGAATAGATAAATTAAATTTCTGATAATAAATTTATTTATTACATTCTGTAATTGTCTTTTTTACATATTACACTAACGGTAAATTTTTTAATAGTTTGAAACGATATCAATTTAGATCTCGTCAATATATCAACAAAGCATTAAGTAATAACTTCACGCAGTTTAAACAAAACGTGAATCCTTACATAAAAATAGTTTTAGAAAAAGTCATTTTTTACTTTAATTTATAGATTACATAGACTAATATTTGCCAAGTTACTTGGAAAGTTTATTTTAAACATCATTCATTTAATCATCATAACAGACCAACAAATATAAATTGCTTATAATTTTATTAAGAAAATTAACTAAGTTTAAGACTCTAAATTGCAGCTATTAAATATATTTAATAAGTAATTAATTTTATTTTCATTGATTCTTTAATAAAAATGTTTTGATGTTCTCATACTTTATTTCCAATATAATTATCCACTATAATTAGCAGCTGTTTCAATTAAATTGGAAGTTCGTAATACTCTCAAAGATTAGATAATCGAAAGACGAAGATATGGAATAAGTTCATCAATTAGTGTACATATTTAAAACAGATTTGGTTAATGGTAGTAGAGAAGAATTGATTAGAAACTACTGATAAAGCGGAATATAAAATCAAAGAAGAATAAAATAATTTAAAGTAATGCTTCCCATTATACTCTTAAGGAGTTTCTATGGAAATAATTATTTACTTAGTTCTTGTTCTTTTTTTTACTTACTTAGTTACGATAATAGAGTATTCATTGGTATTCATGTTAGAATATATTGTGATGATAAAGTTAGGTATGAATTTTTCTATAAGTTGGTATAATTATAATTTTATCTGTCAGTTTATATTCATTGTCATTACTAACTACATGTTAAAATTGCATAGTGTTAGTTTGTGATCTGATACCATAAGGAGCCCGGTAGTGTTTAATAGTTGGTACGACTAATAACCAGTTTTGTTTCATATCAGGTCACGATTGTCACAAAAATCCATGACAACCACTTATTATTTATTGTGATACTTCTCAAGTTGGTAAAAATGCCACGTATACAATACACCAGATCCAATAAAAGTCAATTAGGAATGACGGGTCAGATTTTTTTGCTATAACTGATATAAGTTGATACAGTAACATAAGTTTGTAGATGACCGGTTTAAATTATGTATTGATTTTTTTGCAACAAAAAAGAAATAAAGCGTTTCCTGAGGCGAATTTTCAGCTGCAATGAAATTTAATCGTACATAATAACGATAATAAAACAAAATGACCGCGAAATATGTTGGGTGTATATATTTTTTTATAGTCCTCGACGGTTGTGCTTGTGATGGAATCGATTAACGGTCCCCACCTCGACCAGCAAGGGTTGCATTCTTTTGCTTCGCCCTTAACCGATAGAGACTATAAAGCGCACAAGCGAACCTCACAGTTCACCAAATTTGTTCGAATAACGTTGACAGTTTTTTTTTGTTTCTAAGTTCTTCATCTTACTGCTGCTATACACTTCAAATTTTGCAGGCAAAATAATTCGTAATTACTTAAGAGACGTTTCCTTCTTTGTTCTTCGTCTTTCTATTTTATTCCCATTCAGTCCGACCCTGATGGAGTGGTCTTCCTCTTCGATAAATGCAACTGAGAGTGGCCTGCATTTCCATTGAACTGCAGACCTACCCCGATCGTTGTTCCCATATAATATGGGCCCGAATGGCCGTCTAAGTGCACCGCCATTGTTTCAACCATCGAGCTCTGCCATTTCGCAATTTCGCCCTCCTTTCTCTCGTGGAAAACGTTTCAACGCTCTTCTCTCCTCTTTCATACTCTGTCTCACTCTCGAGCACACACATCGCCGATAAAGCGCACAATTTAAAGCCTTTCACGTCCAAAAAATAAAAAAAAACAAGAAAAACTAAATCGGAAAAGAGCGCTAGAAACAATAGTTTGACTGTTTTCATAAATACAACGAGTAGTTTTTGTTTCCAACTAAATCCACACGATTCTCCTTTATCAATAAAATTCTCTATTTGTTATGCATTTATATTAAAACCTCTTTATTATTTAATTTTTTTTTTAAATTCAAAATTTACTTCTAATACAATATATATTCAGAAAACTGATATTTGTCAAGTTTAGAATTTAATAATAATTGTCCTCATTTAATAATTTCCCTCTTTCCATTCGGTATCCCTCCGAACCCTAATGTCCCTCCCAAATATAAGCATTCAACCTCTTCCCCTTTTCAGTATTTAACATCCCTAAAAATATGCCTGCCTTTATTTTTAACTTGTCCCTACTTTTTTTAGCATATTTTTTTTACAAATCTTATAATAGTATCACAACTTATATAATATTTAAACAGAAATCCCACTGTAGATATATCTTTGGCCAATGTGAGAAGATGAATCATATTAATTCAATGAAATTCAAATAAGTTCATAAATTTAAATATAGGGTCAAGTTTACCTTCAGACAAAGAAGATTGAAAAAATTTCAGAGACAAATAAAAATAAGATTTTTTTAATTAATACGAAAAATATCAATGAAAAAAATATTTATTATTAAACAATTATTTCGACTTTATTCCATCTTTATTTTAGTTACTATGGTTTCATGTTTTTTTTTCTTTTAATAGCAAGTTCTATGTTTAAATATTTGTGCCTTCTAAAGGTTTTAAGATATAAAATTAAGATTATTATGGGATATCATTAGACTATTTCAAATATGCAAAATATTTTTTCGTCAGATCTTAATAGATTTGACAATTAAATAAGATACCGGTTATATAAAAGTTTTACATAAATCAAAAATAGTTTTACTACCTTATTTTGGTCCTCATTAAACCTATTTATTATTTTTGAACCATATTAAGTCACTAAAATTTCTAAATCGATTTCTTATCGAATTATATAATACTATAGTTAATTAATGGTAATTACAAATAATAAATAAAATCAAAACTTGATATAAAATATCTTTTTTAAATGTAGTTTTAAAAGGCTTTTATAATTAATTAATAGTTCTTAAAGCTTTGGAAAGATAAAGAAATACATTATTGTTTTCTTTTAAAAGTGAAAACTGACGTTTTAATAGATTTTCTTTTAACTTTTAAAAGTATTAATTAATATTATAACTAAATTCTATTATTTTATGAATTTAATTCTATTTAATCTTTAGGTAGAGTTAGAAGAAATGAACGATTGTAGATACGTTATTGTTGAAATAAATAAGTGTATACGCAATGAGAGTTGGTTGTAGGTATTTGTAATGGATATTATTAATGTTGACGTCTCGCTTAGAAGTAATTATGGTCGGTCAAGGTACTCGACAATCAGATGGTATCATGCGGAATTTCTTGCAACGATATTTACCAACAGGAAATAGCTTCTGGTTTGCTGCTGCAGATGAATCAACCCTAACATTTATCCGACTCTTGGATAATTAATTCCTAAAAAAAAGGAACGTTTCGTACGGCTTTGGAAATTCAATGCGAACCCCGCTCGGTTGCATGAGATTCGGTCCATCCGTCCTCCGTCCGGAAGTGAAATGGCGCGGACGGAATTCGGCGCGGTTTGACAAATGGCCTCAGCTTCCCCTCCGAAGGATTTTGTCACACAAATAATAATGAGAACGTTAGCAGCGCTAGCTATGATCATAATAATAATAATAAAAAAAGGAGCAGAGACGTGTATCCTCCGTGACGATTGAATGGGTCGGAATATTATTGCGGGACGTCGTGAGGTGGCTTCGATGCGGGGCATTAGGCCTCTCCATTCACGACACCTGGATGGGATCCACATTATTATTTTTTTTTACTCTGTGGGGATTAGAGGGACCTCTTTTGTGACTTCTGGCACTTGGAGCCCTTTCGCACAATTATCGAAAAGGATTTGCATTAAGTAGGTCGTTTCGTTGCCATAGAAATATATTTGGAGTATTGCGAAATGTATCCAGATGCAGGCAGTCTATCCTCTTGGTTCTTCTATGAGAGGTCACGGATTTCGAGGCAGACCGAAATTTTTTTTTGGACTCCGAGGAATTTTTCGGCTCTGTCGTATTTAATGCGCCATAAAACGAGCACTAAAATGCATTAGCGAGTGAGCACAAAACTTATTATTTATTGCACGGCCGTAAGCTTTGGCTCCGGTGATGCTGAGGTCGAAGGTCGTCTTTGTACGATACGCACTTTTTTCTTTTCGTTTTTACGACACATTTTCTCGTCGTCTTTCTCCTCGAGAATTCTTCTTCAATTATCGGTTCTTCCTTCAGTAAATTATATACTAATATACTAGCTTCAACAATGCTAGTTAACTTAAGAACAGAGTAATATAATACTCTAATACCAATATGTTTTCTTACTTATCTTGTGCAATATATATAATTTTATTTACAATGTATTTAATGTAAACAGTAATTAATTTGCAATTATTAAGTTTATGAACATAAATAATTTACTTAAATCTAATGGTTTATAAGGCTTAAGTCTATTTGTTTTTTGCTATTATCAAACAGATTAATAGCCATAATATTATTATGTGATTCCAGTCTATATTTGAAACATTAGTATTGAATCCTCAAGTATATTGTTTATTATGTATTTTGATTGAAACCTTTGTTTGTTCGATTTGCTAGCTGCACCCCACAATTGGATAAAATACCTCCACACTGATTATTACATTATTACCTTGTATACTAATAATTTATTGTCTACTGATAATTTCGACCTTTGTCCTAATAACTAATAGAGTTTTCTGAACTTTAAATCCAATTGGTCCTTCTTATCCTGAATATGATCTTTCCGGGTAATCCTTCTGCCGAGATGCATGTCTAAATATTTAACTTTCTTTGATTTGGGCAGATCTTGGTCGTTAAGTGTTAATATTGGGCAGGTGTCTTTTTTATTCGTGAATGTGATATCTTTAACTGATTTTTGAGCCATTCCTGTAATTTATCCCCATTTTCCTGCAGATTACTATAATCTGATTCTCAACCGATGCCAAGATTGCTGTATCATCGAATGTTACAATCATACTAGTTTTAGGAATGTGTGCCAAAAGATAAAATGCTTCTCTGTGGTACTCTAATTCTATTATTTGTAAATTAATTTTTACATGAAACATAGCCGAGCAATTCATATATTTTCTTGCTCTACTCCACAGTATTTTTAATATAAACCAAACTAATGGTGTGGTATCACTTTATTTAGCACAATTATAGGTTGCAATCGCTTATTTTGTCAAGAAATCTATATGAGTTGACAATGAAAAAATACATTATAATATTGCGTCTATACTATTAAACATTTTGAGTTTCATTTTTATTTGATAATTGCTACAAATTCCAGAAATCATCATTTACACCGCATAATCTAGCTAATACCATGTACTTAGTAGTTAGTAGAAACATAAAAATATTATAAAAATATCATTGAGAATAAAGTTTGTTTCCTATCAAAAAAAAAGAATAGAAATAACATTTTTACCAACTTAAATATTTATTGTCATTAGGGTTCGTCTATAGACGACGAATAATTGTTTTTGATCTAATTGTATTTTTTTAATTGGTTCTCACCATATTTTGGTGATTTTTTATTACAATTTTAAGTAACAGAATTTTGAATACTTATATTTACATTACGTTCCAAACAAAAAGCTAATTCTGCTAAAATTCTTATCAAATATAACATCATTCTACAAGTAGATTTCAAATGTAAGAAAAATATTGTAAAAAAACTTTGCTTTTTTAATATGATGACAAAATACAAACTTTTCTACCAATTTTTATTCAGAATTTTAAATAAAATACTTTAAAATTTTAAATATAACTTCTCAAATTTAAATTCTTATTAGATTCTAATCAAAACAAAACTAATTAAATCTACTTGAGTATTAATAATAAGCGAAATAAAATAATGTATCCAATTATATTAAAATATCAATCAATTATTGGGAATGCATAAAATATAGAATTAATTAAATTATCCAAATGCAATAGTTATGTTATAGGATATCAGACTCAACAACTAGAACACATTTATAATTTAGTTTAAATTAGATATTAATATAATGTCACATTAATATTGAATGAATTACGAATTTGTAATATGTGAGAGTACTCTCAATTTACGTTAATGTATTATTGATTACTTCTATTTACATATATACATTATTTAATTTCATTTATTATTAATAATTTTTTATTAATTTATGAAGAATTTTTAATTATTATTAAATTTATATTTACCTTTATGACAATATACACAAATATAAGTGGACTTATTTATAATTATAACTTGTTTATCTTATATCGCTGTTTCTACGATTAACTTTAGAAAAATATTAATATGCAAAAAACTACTGAAAATTAATATGTGAGTTTTAGATTCCTTTTTGAAAATTACAAACTGAAGAATCATTTTTTGAATATTTAGTATACAGTTTAGACTCTAAACTAAATTAGTTGAAATATTCAGAAAATGCACGAATGCCAAATGCAGGAGAAAAATGAAAGTTTAATGAATTTTACTTTAAGAAGTAAAAGTAAACAAACAAAAAAAAAGAGATTTTCACTGGATGTGCTAATATATTTTGTCAATTAAAATATTATATAAAACAACAAAAATCTTTTATACAAATTGATGGAATGTCATAATTGTTGAAATATTTAACTAGAAAGTATCTAAATATTTTTACGTTTATCGTATAGTTAGTTTAATTACTAGAAAAATTCTTAATCAACTATAAACTGCACTCGTTTTTATGTATACAAAATTGTGTTCTCTTTATAATAGACCAGAGGTGTTCAACAGTTAAACATAAAAACTTAAAAAAATTCTTCGATATTTTATAAACTTATAAATTTTATTGTTTTATTTTCAATATTAAAAATTTTACAGGTAGATTGTCTAGTTAACAATTCTTTGAAATTACCGCTTTCTGATTTATTTAATAGATTTCTTCAATTATTTTGATTTACAGCAGATATAAATAAATCAATTTTAAAGCAAAATCCAAATATAATATAACGATTCGAACTTTAACAAAATTCACACGTAATTTCATGCAGTTTTTTAATACATCCCTAAATTCCAAAACTTTCTTAGATTTGCATCCTTTTCTCTACCAATTTTGGTTGTTAAACGATTAAATTAATTAACCTAAAAACATTGATTGTGATAATAGATAGTGTTGTTTATTGAAAAATCTAATAATTTATGTCATTCTTGTGTCCGGTACATAAGTCTGTTAAATCTAAATGGTCGTTTATCTATTTAATTGGCCGTTAAACTTTAATTTCCGCTTCATAAGCGTACGTTGAAGTAATTTTTCAATTTACTTTTAGCGACAATAGTCAAGGAATGTATTAACGCATTGTTAATTAATTATATTCTGCCTATTAATTTTTATACTTATTAAGTCTCATCATATAAACTTTATTATAATAGTTAATTAATATTCGCTGGCAAAAACTATTTGTTATATAAGTGTGTAGATCACTTGCAAAGTAACTTGTACAAATACATTTAAAAGAAAACAGCTAATACACGTTTTTTTAAATAATTTGTCATACAAGTCGAAATCAAACTACCCTTATATTTGTTTTAAGTACTTCTCTCTTCTCCTTTTATATGGTTAGTGTTACCACTATTTCCAGCCACATTTTTTTCTCATTATTAATTAGTTTGCATTAGTTGCACCAATTGCAGTTCGTGTCTTTTTAGTTGTTATTTTCTTAAGTACTAGTATCAAATATATTGGCAGGTTGGTCTTCATCTCCTGTGTTACTATGTAAATCTAACACAAAGATCCAGAATTTGAATCTGAACGTGACCCAAGTAGAAGAGTTATCAACCAACTTGTACCAGATATAAACGTTTATGATTGTTTATTATTATTTTAAATCATATATTTAAGTTACTTGCGACAACACAAGCAATATGACTTCATAAAAGTCAGAATGCCAACATTTATTAATTCTGTTTATACATACATAGAAAAATATAGCATAAAGAACAATTCATTCAAGCACCGTTCATAAGGATTTAAGTGCCACTGGATTACCTAGTGCATGTAACACTATGCAACCATATATACATACTTAAATCTAGTTTTTAGAAAATATTATTGCATTTATTTCGAATAATAATTAATGACATTAATTAAGCGTAGAGAGACAAAGTAATTAATTAAGAACAATTAATCACATTATTCTGGTTCACTGTCTTCATCATCTTCCTCTGCTTCATAACCAATATTCTCTTCTTTAAACAATAAATCTAACATTTGGCTATTAATAACATCTGGGTTTTCCTGGAACTTTTCCTCGTCTTCTTTCAGTGGCTCTTCGTTGTTGCTTTCCTTTGAAGCTAAAAATGCTAGCTGCATAAACTCCAAATCCACTTTGTTGATGTATTCATCCACCTTCTGCATACGCTCCAAAACTCGATTCCTAAACTCCTTCAACTCTTCAGTTAAATCCACAGTCGTCATAATGTTTCGCTTTTTTAACTAACAAGCAAAACTTCGTTTTTAAATATTCTACAGAATTTTGTTCACCGGAATTTGTAGGTTAAGTTTAACTCACTTCACGTCTGTTTACTAATAGTATTTAAAATGAATTCTGAAGAGAGTAAAGTGGAATCTCGTCCAGTGTTCAAGTGCTCGAGCTTTATAAACGCGAATAAACCAGCAAATAAGAAGAGGGCTTGGAAATCACTGAAGCAAATTATCTCTACGGAGAGATCGTTGCCGTGGCCGGAGGATCATATTCACTACAGCAGTATAAATGCGCCCCCCTCCTTCCTGCCAGCAGAGAAATTCTCGGATCTCTCGGGCCTTCCAGCCCCTTACACGGATCCACAAACGCGACTCCGCTTCGCCAACAAAGAAGAATATTCAACACTGTTAACTCTACCTATGGACATTACAGCTGGTTATTTGGCATTGCGAGGTGCTAGCAGCATTGTAGGCTAAATTCTTTTAGTTTTAACAGTCATTTATTAATAAGTAAGGTCTAAACAATATTTATAAAAATACTTTTAAATATAATCTCAATAATATAAAATGAATAAAAAGCTTAATACGTTCCATTTTCAATAAATATACTATAGAAACTTAAACATTAAACTCTACAATATTTGGCTTAATACAACTAAATAAATGGAGCCTCTAGCCATGACCCAGAACAAAATATTACACTTAATTGAGATTCCTATTTTGGATGTGCACAAAATATATTTATGCAGTTTGTCATTCAACCATAACCTTCCATTTAGCTGCAGAAAATTTGGCTAAGAAATGCATGGCATTGCATTTTTCAATGCACCAATCATAGGTAACGCGCTTATTGCACACATCTATGTTGATTCTGACTTTATCGTCGCTTACCGGCACGCACATGAAAGTCACCTAAAACGATAATAAAGTTATAGGAAGATTATACCACTTATCTTGAAGAAGCTACCACACCTTGCAACCATTATAGAGTGGAGGCAACTTCGTGGACTTCAGAGAGCCATCAATGTAAATCTCGCCAGTCGCTTCCAAAAGGAAAGTTCCCTCCTTACTCTTATCCAAATCTAAACCATCATGTATGAAAGCAACACCAATGAAATTATTCTTCAGTTGTTCCCCAACATTCAACATCTGTAACGAAATTTAGTTCAGAAAAATGTGTATTAATACACGAATATAGTTTACAGTAAAATCCAGCGAGTTTCCACAGCAAAATTGAGCTCCATCCGATAAAATCAACGAATTTTCGTTGCATAGTGAAACACTAATTTTACCCTCATTTGTTAAGCAAAAGTTAACAGTTTCCTTCCAACTATACGGTTTAATGCAAGTGCTGCCCACTTGCACAATAGACCATGGACTATAGTGTAAACACCCTTCAAATTTGCAGCAGATTCTAAATGAAAACTCCTGATTTGCTTTCAAATCTTGCACCAAATATTGCAGTTCCGAGCCTAAATGAAAAACTCAACATTGATTTCACAATAAATGAAGATATCAAATAAAATTACCTTGATAACAATCATAGAAGATAATTGAACTATCTTTGTATCCATTACCTAAAGCCTTCTGCAATTTATATTCTTGTATCTCACTGTAAGGTTCATCAGAATCCAAGATCTCCCATTCCACCAATATAGCACCAGGTTTCTCACTTAAAGAATTGATCTGCAAAAATTATATAAATAACTATGATAAAAACTAAATGTTTTGAAGTTGTACTTGGACTGGAGCAATTCGAGTTACAGAACCTAAACTTGAGCAACTATCAATAATTTCCTGTTCAACTTCAGAATCGAATTGAAACGTAATGCAGGAAACCTCTTTCAGTTCAGGCACTTGAGGCAGACTTCCAAGTAAACTAGACTTTCTACTAAATTCGTCGAGATTCTGCTGGTCTACATTCTTACCCAATTCAATAAAATTATTGGTCTCCTTTAATTTCTCAGAAATAATAATGTCAGAGCATCTCAGTGGCTCCAAACTCTGTTCCCGAATCTACAACAAAAACAATAAAAACTCCCATTTGTTCTACTGACAAATTAACAAACTTTTCTTGTTTCATTTATTAAATGATTTTTCCTAATTTCTAAAACTTTCTGCATTTTATCCTGAAGATTATTAAAATTGTACTCAATTTCTTTGATTGCATCCTCTGAGCTCTTAACTATTTGCACCTGGGCAGATTTCAGCTCCCTGCCCAACGCCTGTAGTGAATGCAGATAAGTTTCAGCATCATTCAGTGTATCCAACAACTCTTTAGAATCAATAAAACTCATTATTCTCTCATTCATAAAAACTAATTCACAATATTTATGTACAATATTTACTAATAAAAAAGGGAAAAGTAAATAAATTGATGAACTGAAGTTGCCTATGCTCGAATTGAACTTCTTTCAGTAGTTCAAATGTACTAAAAAAAATAGATATAATTTATTAAGTAAAATTTGTATATTATATTTGCTGATTATTATGTAATATAAATAAACTATAATAATTCTTAATTTTTCTTGATTAATGAAGTACATGTTTTTTTTGGCAATGATTTTGTTCTCTCCCACCATTTTTTTTAAGATTAGGGACTTTCTCTTTTTTTAATATGCACAAGCTGATTGTCATTCTGATTCTGCCAGTTTATTAAATGACGCTTGGTTAAGTGAATGGTTTTGCTCATTGAAGCTACTACGACAAATATTTTTTTAAAGTTCATTCATCGTTACTTTTTTTGGGTAAGATGGACCATCAATACCAGAACAACGATGAAGGTAAATTTGTGATGAATATGTTGAATACCATTGTAATACAATGTTGTGATTTTCAGAGGTCTGCAACAAACCAAGTTCAAAAGCAAGTAATGTGCTACCATTGTGGGGCAATGAAAGGACCATGAACTTAAACCAGTTGATACTAACCAACATACAGAGCTCACATTATTTCAAGGGTATGTATTCCTTTCAATTTGATTATAGATATATAAATATATTAATTATACACACACAAGTACACCCGTTCGTAAGATTCTGCATACTGTCTTCCAAAATAATGCTAAAGTTTTCTGTGAGTGAGTTTCAGATGTTTTCGGCAACGTTACATGTTGTTTTTCTTAGTTGTAGGTAAAAGTGTTTGAAATTTGGTGTTATCTAACATTTGTAATTTTAATGCAGTTTAATATTTTAGGGTTGTGTACAGAATGAGGATTGGATGGTGTGGTTATACGATCATTGGTTTTCGTGTGCTATTATTATTCCATCCAATTTTTTGGAGACCTTCATGGGACTTGTACTAACGGTAAACAAATTATTTTGCAACACAGTTTGCAGAATAATGTTGCTGACTGCCAGCAGTCAGAGAATTGCATTTAAAGTCTTTCTTGTTTTAGTCATGTCAGTTAATAATAATTAAATGCAATGGAAATTTATTAGTGTCATCAGTGAGACTCATATCTGATGTTTTATGTTTTAGTTAATTTGTATGAACTGAAAACCTATCATGAGGTCGTCGATGAAATTTATTATAAAGTGGCTCATCTGGAGCCATGGGAGAAAGGGTCCAGAAGAACCTCCGGACAGACGGGAATGTGCGGAGGAGTTAGGGGCGTCGGAGCCGGAGGCATCGTTTCCACTGCCTATTGTTTGTTATACAAGTTATTCACATTGAAGCTGACTAGGAAACAGCTGAATGGATTGATTTCCCACTGTGATTCACCCTACATTCGAGCGTTGGGATTTATGTACATAAGATACGTGTTTCCACCTGCCAGTCTACTCGATTGGTATGAGCCATACCTTGATGATGAAGAGGTGCGTAAAAGCAGGTAGAGTGCTGAAAGTTTTCTATCTTCTAAGATAAATCGCATCCAGTCGTTTTGAGTATTTTTTTTTGCAAAAGTATTAATGTGTTTCTTATTGGTTTTCTTTGATCAGGAGGTCGACGTTAAGGCGGGCGGTGGACAGGTGATGAAGATGGGCATGATCCTGAGACAGTGGTTAGTTAAACTGGAATGGTTTTCTACTCTGTTTCCGAGGATACCGGTTCCAATTCAACAAAAGATTCAGAAAGTGCTGGAAGAAAGATTTCCTATGCAGGCCGTCCAAGTAGCAAATCAGAGGGACCGCGAGTCTCGGGAAGGGTTCGACAGAGAGAAAAATTTCAAGCAAAACCCAAGAGATAATAAAGATAATAGACGTGATAAAATCAAGGAAGAAAGGTTTGAAAAAAATGAGGACCACGAGCGAAAAAACAGGTACGATAGGGAGGAGAATGACCGTAAGGATAGATACGACAGGGATGACAATGACCGTAAGGATAGATACGACAGGGAGGATAATGACCGCAAAGACAGATACGACAGGGATGAGAATGAACGCAGGGATAGATACGACAGGGATGATTCAGATCGAAAGGAGAGGTATAGAGATGAAAGGATTGATGTGCTTCCTTACGAGCGTAAGGATCGGTACAAGGATGATTACGATCGTAAAGACAGGTCCAAGGATGATTACGATAGAAAGGATAAGTATAGCAGAGATGATAGGGATAGACAGCGCGAGGAAGAGAAGAATAGGAGATATAGGGACCGCAGTCCACATAAGGAAAGACATAGGGACAGGCAGTCGAGCAAGGACAAAGAGCACAGACGCAAAAAGCACCACCACAAATGATCTTTTCGTTTTTATTATGTTTGATTTTTTTTTATATACATATGATTAATTTTAAAGATGGTTCATTACTATTATCAAATTATTGAGTTTCTGTTTTCTTGTTCCTCTCGCTCTGTTTCAATGGTTTTACTTTTAAATTGTGTATACAATTTATTACTTGTAGTTAAATAAATAATTATTCATTTATTTTCTTTTCAATCAATTTTCTGTATAATATAATGCGGGTAAGTCGCTATAGTCTACTAAAAGCAATAATAAAAGTAGAGCATAAAAATTATGTATGACAATGAATGTGCAAATGTCAATAAGAAAACACATTAAAAACTTTTACAAAAATACCTGGAATGACTAAATTCGATGTGTCTTAAAAAAAAATATTTAAAAATTTTAAACCTCTTCATCAACAAGTGGCAGATTTCCACATCAATAAAATGGAACCACGATAAATTTTGCAAAGTGTGCGAAAACACAAGCGTTGTTACAAAAAAGATTGATTGCTATTTAAAATAAATTGAACTAAAAAAAAGGCGCCTTTCTAGAAAAAAACTGTTAAATTTCTATCGAGTATATTATGTATAATAAGAATAATTACAATAATTTTAAAGATAAATTATTCACCGATAATAAATGGATTTTTTTTATTTATAAAGTTTTCAAAATTTATTCTGCACATTATTTAAGAAAATAAATCTTGCTTCAAAGGATAATATTTTAGATATAGTCAAAAAGTCAAAGTTTTCATATTACTGTCACGTCGAAAAAGCAGCCCAGACTCATAAAGCTAAAGATTTTTTTAAAAATTAATTAATATTATAAACACAACCGCAGCAAACATTTTTCGACCTTCAATAAATTAATTATTTCAATTAAAATCGATGTTGCACAGTATCGAACGTTGGGGGCTATCCATATGCGACCTCGGACAAAATATACAAGGTATGATTAATCTATCGATATCTTCTTTTGCGTTTTATGTGCAAAATGAACCACAAAAATTATCAAAAAAAAAACTAAGATTCATTGAATTAATTTAAATTAGTTTTACATGTTAGAAAGTTTTATTAAATTTGTAATTGTGTATAATTGATAATTTTCAAATACGCTAACACTCAAAATTTTATTATCAAAATAACGCTTCCATCAAAACAGTTCCTTGGTTCAAGTAATTAAATTTAACATCAAAAAAGGATATAATCACTATGAATCGTTTCAGATCGGGACACAATTTATGTCTTGTCCATCTATTCAATGTTGGGTTGTGCCAATCAGACTAACTAGACTGTGATCAGGTTGCAAGTTTAAATCATCGAGTGCGAAATGCATCCGGAAAAATAATTTTAAAAACTATATTTTTTGCTCCGTACCAAATACCCGGCTACGTTCACAATAATCACTCTTGTAGCTTCAAACAATTAATCAAATTACGAACACCTACTTAAATCTTCAAGCAACACAGAAATTCAGGGTCTCAAGTTTTTTTAAAATTTGAGTGCCATTTTTTTAACGGGTCTCCGTTAAATAAATAATTTCTCAGAAGAATTTCTTCTATATTTATAAATATTTTGTTATTTTAAAATACACAAGAAAGAATTTTAAATATATTTAAAAAAAGTTAATGTACCAGTTTAAAGAACCGCCACAAATTTTAAATAAACTTTATGAAGCAACTAAATAATTGAATCTCTATTTGTTGGCGACACAAGCAATAATTGGATTAATTGGCCGTTTGAAAAGTATTTAAAACGATACATATTTCTATTATTATTAGTAATTGCGTAAAATAGCTGACAAAACAACAAAATGAGTTTTCCAAATTTTGCATGTAGAATTAAAGATAAAAAAGCTTTATTCAAAATTAACAGAATAAATTGATTTTGTTCGTCGATTTATAACTATGGATGAAACTTGGATTCATTACTACATACTAGAGACAAAAGAACAATCTAACCAATGGTTAGAAGCTGGTTCAAGCGCGCCGAAGAAGGCTAAGTCTATATCATCAGCAGGAAAGATTATTTATGCCATACAATTTTAAATGCAAAGGGTTTGTTAATAGATTTTCTTGAGAATGGTAAAAGAATTAATTAAGAATATACTAGCCCTTTGTATCAATTGGATGAAAAAATCGTGAAAAATAAATACAAAATTAGTCTAATTTTGATTGCTTCTTAGTCGAAAAAAAAATTAAAACATTACAGGATTACACAATTATATATAAATATTTTTAAGACTAGTTTTTTTTAACCAATGAAAGTTTTCAATTTTGAAATAAAATGTTTTCAAGGAAATAATTCGTTACAGATATATTTATTGCAAATATGATCTTGTTAGCGATACAGGGATTGAGTGATTTTGGTAAATAAGTATATGGCTTCTATTACATTCCTTTATTTTATACTACACTACAGATGAAGTGGAGAAGGAGATTGATGCGATCAGTACAATCGCTTCAGGTAATTCCCCAGGGTGCCGGGATTGTTGCAGTCCGGCATGTCTCGCCCGTTGGAGGAGATACAGGCCTCACCGCACTCTCCACCTTGGAAGTAACGGCCGTACATTTGTTTGCACTGCACGCAATTCCTGCAACACGAAAGCTGCATGTTATAAATAGTAGACAAATATTATAGCGGTGGATGCGCCGGGCTTTGTTTGAATTTTGCTCCCTGCCGGACGCATTCCGCACTATTAATTAGAAACAATCGCGGGAAACAGTTGATGGGCGTCTGTTGAACGAGAGTTATGTGCGCGAAGCTGACAACAAATGAAAGGAACTACAGGTAATCAAAAGTAATTGTTATTGGGAGTAAATCGTTATTAGGAACATAATGTAAGGGTTCAGGATTTATTTTTCTTTTTGCTAGCGGCGGATGCGGAGCCGCTTTTCTTGTTTTCCTCGGCGATCTTCATGCGCTGCATTCGCCTGGATATGGACCGAAACTCACGACCAAGGAACTCTTCACCTCCACCGCCGCCGTTCTGATGATGACCCGATTTGGAGGTGGCAGCCGGGAATAGCGTCTCCTTGCGGCCCAGTATTGGTCTGGGGGTGGTAGTCTTGCTTCCAAGAATGGGTCTCGGACTGTTATTCTCCTCATCGTCGTCGCGCCTCACCGATTTCCTCGAGTACCGCGAGCACTGAGGCTCCTTGACCCGAGGTTGCGCCATCAGAATGCTGTTGAGGATGTTCTCCAACGGTACGAATGCAGGCGCGTCCGGTCGAAGCTTGTTGTTTGCCATCGCTTTGGCATGATTCACGTCCTGCGATTTGCACTTACTTTCGCAACCCTTCGCCTTTGACATTTCTAATAGTCTGACGTTTTAGTACTATTTGTTTTACAGCATATATAAATATCTTTTGTTAACTTACGTAAGGCACACTGGGATCGTGGCTTCGACTGCGTAGGCGCTCAGCCACATCATCAACAGCATATAACGAAGGATCGTTTGCTGGAAATAACTACAATTAACATTGTACAATTTCTTGTATTATTATCATCACCATAATTGTTTTATAGGATTGACTGATTCGTCGCGAGTGTTGTTTGCGTTTGAATCCGAGCGATCGCAGCGATGAAGCGAATTTATAGGGATCGGCAAACTCCAGGGGCTTCATTATTTCTATAGGCAATTTATCTGAAATCGGCCGCAAAAAAATGGAAAACAAAACGAATAAAGCATTATTAACACGTGGCAAGTATTGTGTCGGTGACCACGCAGTTTTCCGGAAAACATCTGTAAATATCACGTGAGAATTTTTTTATCAATAATTATAAATAACTCAATGCAATTTATGTTTGTATGAAAAAATCGGTAAATATATGCAGAGCCGCATTAAGGTTTTCGTAGACCCTAAGCTACATTTTTACACAAAATATTGATTCTTATTTATGTGGTAGAAAATTTTAAAAGTTAACAGCAAAATATTTTTTCTTAAATTAACATTAACATAGTCTATACATATCTACAAAAGAGTGTTTAATTTAGAATTATTTAAAGGTAGGTAAAATCTTAAAAAAATGTTAAAAATCTTCTGATCTTTTCGAAATTATTGATGAATTGGTTGAAATTAGTCGATAATAACGAATTAAAAATTACTATTTTTTGCGTTGAGGACATAAAAAATTTGCTTGATTCAGGATTTTGTCTGTCAAGTTCTGAATGAAATCAATATTTACACAATATAAAAGTAACAATTCATGAAGTGAACAATCAAATTTTAGATTTTAAAATAGAAGACAAGAATGCACATTAATCTAATAATATATAAGGATGACCCCAAAATCAACTTGGATGTTAGATAAATTTTGTGGTATATTTTGAAGGAATAAAGAAGTTTTCCATCTGAGTTACTGGTTCATATTTTTGACAGCAAGTAAAGATTGGATTCTCTAGAATAAATTAAAGCAGCTACCAGGTTAATACAGTGAAAATTAAATTCAGTTTTGTATAATGTTCTAACCACAAAATAAAAGGGATTGATGTGACAAACCGAATATTTAATCAAAACTATGTGTCTGAGATGCTTTCCGTTAAGGAAGAGAACCAAAGAAGAAAGCGGTGAAAGTGATAATTGTATCCAGTAGTGAAGAGAAAAAGGGCTATCTAAAATGCAGGACAATTACAATAAGTAGAGACTGTAAAATTATGAAGAAGAGGTTTTAGTGGGTAAGAATCCAACAGTATCACAAGTCCTTTTGGAAGGTTTCCTTTCCTCTCAATAAAAAAGTTATATAATCAAGGTTTAGACAATTAAACACGTCTATTTATGGCTTTGAAAGAGACAGGAAGAAACCGTGGATAAACGGTACTAAGACAAGTTCAAATGATAATCTATATCCACTTAATGAGGAAGATATATAGAAGATTATAAGTGCAGAAAACTTTGTTTAGAAAATTTTGGTACAGACGTCGTTTTCTTAAGTGGATAGAAATGAATTAATTCCTTTGCGGGGCATCGTTATAAACATTAATAAATAAGTATTTAATATTATAAATAATTTGCATAAATCGGCTTTTCAATGGAAATTAACATCCGCGTTGTACGAAGGCTAATTATATACCGAATTATATATACTTTCATATAATATTGATCAAATAAATAGAAATGTATTTATAATAACCGGTATTTTATTAATATTAATTTTAAATTTAACATTCAAAGTATTAAAAATAAAAAAAAATGGATTAGTCAATTATAATTATCTCTTCGTTTATATTTTTATAAAGCATACGGTAATATATTAAGAGTGAGTTGGTCGATTCATTGAGTGATACTATAAAGAAAACACTCACCTTCACCTTAACGTCAATGCCTTGAAAGATTATTGCTGATTTTGGATGAATGAACAATCTAAAGTTTCCGAAAACCTAAATGAGGACAATGCTCTGCAGCAGTCAGAATATGAAAGAAACTTTTGCATTTTCGACATGACAGAAGCTGATAACGTTAATACCGATGAGGACTTTTTTATACTGATATTGAACAAGAAGAGTGCCGATATTGTTTTGCCTCACTATTCACTATTTTTTGTTATTAAAAACCATTTAACAAGTTTTATACAACAAAAATATAGTTAAATGAAGATATGATATTATTTATGTAACAGCCTGGTAAACAAGTAAAATCAATTTTATTTTAGTATTAAACTTTTTTGTTCATTTATCATAATTATTACTTAACAGTGTATAAAATAAGAAATTATTTAAGCTATTAAATGTAATAAAGCTGAATATAATTTTCTAACAGGTTAATTATCAGAATATTTCAATAGTTTATTTATTTATAACAGGACAAGTTTATATTTATGACATGATCTTTGTAAAGCATTTGATTATTTTTTCAATAACTTTGATATTATATTTATTTGTAGAATAATTATAATTTCCTTCTTGGAAACCAAGCAAATAACGGATTGTAGACATAGATAATATTTTCATTTATGACCCTTGAAAAAAAAAATACAATTAGTATTGAAAGAAATATCAATTATTGTTAAATTAAGTAAAAGGTAATATGTCTGATGTATAAATCCCACGAAACCCTTGTTCTTGAGATCGACATATTTACTTAATAAGTATTTATTTATTGAATAATACAATATTAAAGTTTTGAACGATTGGATATATTAAATTTTTTGATATTAATTTCTTGAGTCATATATTTTCAAAGTGCCAATTTATTTTAACTGTTTTTTTGTTTTGAGTTTATGCTTTACATTTAATTATTTTCTATAATAATTATTATTTTTATAATTATTTCTTTTTCAACTACGAAATTCATAAAAATTAAATTCATTTTAAAATTTAAACATTTGTATACTTACAATAATAAACATTCGAATATGATGTAAAAAAACATTACAAGATGATCGATGTAAATTCATTAACTTTAGTTATTGGCTAAAAATGAGGATTTGTAATGTGTTTTAGGAAAATGAAGACAAATTATTGTTTTCTTAAAGCTATAATCGTATATTAAACATGGCAAGGTAACATAGCTTAAATTAAAAGAAAATCACAGACACGTTGAACACAAAATAATAAAGAGCGTTTCATGAGTATTAGATTGGAATGCATTGTTGGATGGTTGGTTATATCATCATTCGAATTTGTTGAGGAAGGGTGCGATGGAGACGATGTCCTCGCAGTCGGGCACGATTTTTCCCTTGAACTTGACGCAGGCATCGGCACAGAGTTGACCCTCGAAGTAGGGCCCGAACATTTTCTTGCACTGCGCGCAATTCCTTATGCAGATTCCTGCAGGCAGAACGAGATTAAAAGAATAAATAAAAAGGAACGAATGTGAAAGTGTCGCCGTCGTTTCAAAACTGTGTGTGTTTTGGACGGACCGAAATTTCAGAAGAAATTTCGCAATTTTGTTGTTTGTTGCTTACCGATCGGGTTCGCTTCGACGACGGGAGATTGCAAAACCACCAGAAGCAGCAGCAGCGCGGCTCCGGCCAAGACAATGAATTTTCTCGAAGAAACCATACCTGGACACAGAAAAACAAACGCACACGCAGGGGTGGAACAATGAAAGAAATAATACAGCACAGTTGCAATGAGAAAACGGGGTTGAGAAAATAGGGTCACATAGAGAGAAAGAAAGTGTTATTTTCGTTGAACAAAAGGTTTGTTACAAATTTGATTACGTTATTATATTACCCACCCCGCCTTCAAGGACTATTCTCGCAAATAGCGGATCGTTTAAACGTTGGAGAGTCCAATCGGATATGTTTTTTTTTTGTGTGGTGCCGAATTCTGGGCTCGATTTGCGCCAATTGTATTTATACGCGATTGGACAGGGAGAGTCGCCGTCCGCGGAACCAATAGTCGTCCTTGTTCCAAGTCCGAGTCACGTTAAATAACAGTTTTCACTCTCTCTCCTCATTCATCGTTATTACCATTAATTCAAGTCGGTGTGGGGATTTTTTTCTTCTCTCGCAATCCATATATATATTTATTTATTTGGCATATTTAGACTGTGCAAGGCCGGGAGACCCGGATGCGAGGCACTTCTCCACATCTTCATTTCCGCAACACATGGATATTCATTATTCATCGCGTTTTTTCTCTTCTTTTTTTTTAGTTTAATCTAAGAATAACTCTTCGTCTCTCCGTTGACGGATGGGGAAGTCTCTCGTAGAGCTTCCCGCTCTTTCTTCCTGACGGCTGAGATCTCTGGAAAAGGTGCTTTAACTGCACTGATTCTCTATATAAGGAAAACGATCGCGAGCATTAATTATCCTTGGAGCGGGCAGCTTCCGGGTTATCCGAACCCCACAGCTCCGTGCTCGACTCGACCCGATGTTAATGGCACGGACGAACCTCCTCCTTCTGTCCGATGCCCGATGTTGTCGTAGGCTTATGGAAATTCGATGGCAATCAACCGGACGGAGGCTCGGGCTCGCCTTCCTTGGTACATTTTATTTACTCGTTTAAACCGCGGATTACGCAACGACAAACACAAACTAGCCTATATTTGTTTCGACTTACTTGAATATTTCTAAACTCGTCGACTCGTTGAATCTACAATGTTGTTATTATTTTTGTAGCTGCTATCTCGTGTCTTTGTAGCTTCTGCTGTTGCTCCGTCGAAAGACTTGAAGGATGAACTGAATGATACTGGTTTTCGGGCAGCTTTATATATCGTTGAAACTAAGTGCGAAAACCGCAGGGGATGTTTAATGCACTTCTCTCCCAAATTCTTCACGCATCCGATCCCATTTCCTACTAATGCCATAATCGCATCTCACCTAATCAATTGCATTTCGGATTAAGTATAACCACATCTATGTTATTCGAATTATTTACAATTTTTTTCCGTCTCTCTACATATATATAGTTTTTTTTTATAATCCGGAACGAAATACCGAGTTTCGAATCTATTTATGGCAATTTATGGAAATCAATTCCTCGCACGGATTGTTTCACATTTGCATTCCAGTACTTACTTATAGTATTTCTTTCACAGCTTATCAACACTAATTTAAGATTTCAATTAATTCTTTATCAAAATAACTCTAGTAACCAATTAATTATCAACATTTAATTTTAATTTAAGTTACAATTTCATTCTAATCATCTTTTAGTTGAACATTAACTTAAATTACAAATATAAAGTGTATATAAAATAATTAAGTATTGTTATTTTTTTATGGTAACCAATTAGTTATCAACATTTTATACATTCAATTTTCATTTAAGTTATTTTTCAATTCTAATCATCTTTTAGTTGAAAATTAACTTAAATTATAAATAACAAGTGTATATATTAATGCGTATTAAAATTAAATCATTCCATTAGTAGTAAATCGTTCTTATAAGCAAACAAATTAGATGTAAACAACAAACACGAATAGTACGATCTTATGTTAATTAGATATCAATGAAAACGTAAATAGATAGAAGGAGTCGTCGAACTTTTAAATTTATGTTTCGATAACATACGTTCATAATAATTCGATTCCTAATTGAGTGGTTGTTTACACGTATGTAAAGCGGATTTGCGCTGAATTCAAATCGAATCTATTTGCGAAGCGAAAAGCGTTATGTAACGCACAACATTTTATATTTTGTGTTATTTTCGATGAAACTCGTTTTGTAATTAATTTCGGGTAACTTGACTAATCGCAACTCGTCTGGATGATTCATGTTTTGTCTACCGGATTTTTTTACTTTTTGAAGATTACTTAAGAAATATAAAGAAATAACGAATATTGCATTATTGGAAAATACCTGATAAATTATTGAAAAACTTTTGTCTTGGAATTGCTATTTATTTTAAGCAATTTGTTCATAATCAATTCCTAAAAAAACATGTTTTCTGTTCGCTATTAATTTATTTTAGCAATAATAACAATATTTATTGCAACATTTTTATTCAACATAAACCGGTTATTTAATAATGCATAATAAAGCAAGTTGTGTAGAATATTAGAAAAAGTACAGTCGGTTAACGTAATCTTATATAACGAATCTTCGTTAAAGCTAAGACCAATTAAATTAATAGGGATTCAAATTAAAAAAAAAATCGCAACTCAACGAATGAATGGTAATATTATAAATGTATTAAAAAAAATGTAAAGACAAAAATAACACTAACATTAATCTTATTGAATGATATTTTTAACATCGATGCTGGTCGTTTTTTATTATTAACTTTTCATATCGAGACTTCACATTTATTGAGGAAGCGCATCACAGATTAAGCTTATTTCTTTTTTGGTGCTTGATTCTACAAGACTTAAAAATCCCGCTTCGCATAAATATATTGCAGGGAATATCAATAATATGTTTTCAGCTTCAACAAACTAATTTCCAACAATGAATTTAGAGCCGGAAATGAAGCAATCTTTCTTCGCAATACTAATTTTACTTTTGAATAAAAAAATATTCTCATCACCAAAACATTGACCATTTAATTCGTTCAGATAACTAAATATATCACACACTAAAATTCAGTTTTACAACGCAATATTTGTCCTTAATGAAATCAGCTAAAACCTGTTTTTTTATCGCGAAGAAGTATTTAGATTTATTTTTGTAATTCAACAATTCTCATTCGAATTTTTGCTCGAACTTCTGGTTAAAAAAGTAAATTTGTATGTGCCGATCACATTACTTCATATATTCATTTCTGGAATTTAGTTGTCTGCATTTTATAAATTTAACATTTTTTTAGCATCTTAAAGATTCATACGAGAGTCGCAGCATTTTCTGAAAGAATTTTCAATTTAATTTATTTAATATTAAACATTTTATGAACCCACACAAAATCAGTCAAGACTCAAAGTTGGATGGCCTAAAGGTTAGAAATCTGTAATGAAAGTAAAAAATAATCTATCAAAAATCTTGATGAAGAGGACGTTTGAAGAAGATTGTCTTTGAGTTGAAGATTTAGAAAATCTTGTTAGAAACAAACATAAAGAAAAATAAGATGAACTAAAGAAGTTCCTACTGACAATCAAAGATTAAAAAAGGTAGTTAAATGACTTTTTTTTAGTGAAAATGATTGCTATTTACGAAGAATTGATGTTAAGCGATCAATGTTAAAGATAATAACTTAGTATAGGCAGTAATAATCAAATTTAAGCTAAATATTGTAAATAGACAGTATATTTAATCAAATGTCTTAAAGTAAAAAATAATATTTTCTTCTTCGTGTTTTCCAAATTAATGATTTTTTATGTCTGCTAAACAGATAAACATTTATTTTAGTTATAAAGACGGTCGATTACTTCAGAGAATAGTGAACAGAGAATTTTAATATTTCAATTATCTACATCACAAAAATCATATGATACAAAATTACAAATATTTTTTTTAATATTTATTACAACTTTCTCAAAACTGATAATTATATAATGTTATTATTTAAATACTTATTTTATGTTAATTAGGTTTATATTTATTAGTAGGTAATGATATCGAACTACATTACGTCTTTAGAAATATATATTTGTACATCCAAGGATTTAGTACTTTCGCTATCGAATAATTAATGAAGCTAACATTATGTAATATACATAATTTATATATTTACGTTTTAAATAATTCGTCTAATGAATACACTTTTAGAAAAAAATTACTTACCATAATGTACAAAAAACCTATTTTTTTGCTGATAATTCGACATGATGCATATTTGTGGTAATGCCAATCATTTTTTATGGTTTAGTTTAGTCAATCAATAAAGCCGACAATGTTCATAGTTTATAGGTATGAAATATGATAGGAAATAAAATTATTATTATTTTAATGCACATTCCGATTTCTTTCAAAAAAACAGCTCCATGAGAAATATTTGGGAATGTTGGGTTCTTCGTACGGTGCGTAGTCCCATTTCGCTCTGTATCCTCTCGCAAATATGCTGAAGACGACCAAAGAAGCGGTGCAAATGTATGATATCATTAACAGGAATGATCGCCAATCCTCCAAAGTGTACTAAAATGTGATTTTAAACTTGTAAATTGTGATGCTAAAAAGTGCAGACTCACTGTTCGCGCTAAATCATTTACTGTATAACAGAAGAACATGGAGAAGAAGACACCGATGCCGTTTACCAGACCCATGACAAATCCGGCGTGATTTACAGTAATATCTAATATACTAGCGTTGAAGTAAATGCCAATTAAGAAAGCGGATAGAGTGTAGAAGATGAGGAAGTTGGTGACGTTGCAGAGCATATGGAATGCAAGCAATAGAACTAGCGACGGTGCAAAAATACCTACGGATTAAAGAAACTTATATAAAAGTATTAAAGTATTGGTGTTGAATTATAAAAACCAGAAAAACACATGATGATTCTAACGCAGATCGGTTTGCAGCGCTTTTTCGAGATCACGAAATCCGAGATGACACCTGAGATCATCCCAGAAACAGTGATGAGAATGAGCGGGAATTTGGATAGGATCATCTCGTAGAAAGGCGGCAAACGCAATACCAGGTTCAAATATTTGGGTATGGTTATCATCTGAAGCGCGATTATCATCTCCGAAGCTGTGTTGGTCAATATCACCGCCCAAAAGTTGATGTCCATCAGTATTGCCGTTACCGGTGTTTGGATGTGGTAAGCCTTAATATCTGCAGCGAACAAAAACTTGCTTCAAACTTGGGAATTATTGCTTCATTTGTTGGGAAACCTAAATTCTTCTCCAAGAAGTCTCGTTCTTGCAGACTGATGAAGTCGTTTTCGAACGGTCCGCTCGATCCGAACGCGCTAAAGAGAAGACACCAAATAGCTCCGATGATGACCCACATATAGAAAATGTACATCCAATTCTCTACGTGGTTCATGAACACATGCGTGATAAAATAGCAGAAGACCGAACCGAAGCCGTACATGTCAAACACCAAAGCGCCGCCTGTTGATCTCTCCTGATACGGGATCCACTGCACTAGTAGGCAAGTCAATCCGGGAAACAGAACGGCCTTTTAGAACCTAATTAAACAGATTTCCCAACAAGAAAATTTAATGTTTACCTGACCCATTCCCATAAAACCATTCGCCAAAACCAGATTGATGTATTCGGAGTGTTTGAATATTATGGGCATGATGGCCGTTGCCGCCGACGAGATGGCCATACCGGCAATGAGGAAGGGTTTTGGTCCGAAGACGTCGCACATGTAGCCTACCGGTACCTGCATAATGAGATATCCCGCGAAGAATCCCGAATGTATGTATCTTTCATCGTAAATCGTCCAATTCAGCTTGAAACTGCTAAGAATCTATCAAAACATTACTGGCTGAAAAGAACATTATTTTGAATAGGCAAACCATTTCTTTCTTGGCATTCTCTTCCTTCAGGTTCAATTTAAAGGTCTCAGAGGAAAATCCTTTGCAGCCAGTCTTATGCGTGTAATTGACCGGTACAATGTGCTTGTATGAGAAGTAGAAAGTGTTTCTTTGGCAGAAACATATGATCATCATTGTTATGGCGAAGATAATCATCAAATATCTCTTCGGCAACTGGCATCCTACACAAATTAATTACTGAATTTTACAAAAAGTGTACTAATACATTAAAAATATTACGTCGCTGCTTCCTCAAATTCGATGAGATTGTAGTCAAATCTTGATGATTTTGTACATTATTTGTCAATTGCAACATTATGACGTTTAAGGTATTTATACTTTAAAGCATCATAATGTCTGTTTCTTTCCAAATTTGTTAAATTCTAATCGACTTACAAATAAATTTAAATAAAATATTGATTATAATATTATGTATGATATAATCCATTACCTCAAGTACCAAATTTTTGAGACATGCATGAGACATGATCAAATTACGTCTTGTAACCAGACGAAAATATGAAGAAGTTTGAGACAAAATTGATGAATAAAAACACCACTTGCTCTTCAGGTAGCGAAGGCTATCGGTATTAAAAATCTGAGATTTGAAATCTGTATCGATAGATTGATTTATTATACTGTTTTTTGTTTGAAAATAAAAATTTTACCAATCATATTTAAACGTTTGTAACTATGTAAGAACATGATCAAAATGCTCTTCCCGTTAAATACCGAGCTTCTGTATTTAAAGCTTATAATAGTTTCTGATAAAAACAGAATAATTTTGAAGTAAATAAAATTTAATTTTTGACTAAAAAAAAACAGATAATTATGAATAATGTAAATATATAATTAAAATATTAATGTTTTTCATGAGGTCTAACTGCAAAAAGTTTGTATTTACATTCTATTACAGCTCTCCTGCTGTTTCCTACTATCGAAAATAGACCACACGTAACATTATTATAAGAAGGATACATGCAGCCGTAACAATCTAATTTGAATTCCAACCAACGTTCTATGCAACCTGACTAGCTTTCGGTATTAATAGTAATAAGTTGTTACGAACCATCGGCGATTTTATTTATAGCAGTGAAAATTGTGCCTGCAACAGACAAATTTATTGCATGTACAAACGGCACACATTTTTTGTTTACTTGTAACATCATGGATCTTACGACGGTTATTAAACGGAACGAGATTTATGGAAGGTGAGTAGAATTTAAAGTTACTGTTTGTGCACTGAAAACTATATTGACTTGCCAGGTATTTAGTAGCGGCGAAAGATTTGAAACCCGGAGAATTGATACTGAAGGAACGTCCGCTGCAGGTCGGTCCGCAGACCCAGGCGATGGCCATGTGCTTCAACTGCACCCTGTACATGGCTTCGGAGAGATCGTGCGAGGTTTGCGGCAAAGCGCTGAAATGTTCAGTTAATTGTAAAGGAAATTTACATACACGTGAGGAATGCGATGCGCTGAGTAAAATGGCCATCAAGAGCGAGGACTTTATTAAGGCTCCGCAAATAATCTTGCCTTTGCGTTGTTTGTTGATCAAACAATACGATGCGGGAAAATGGGCAGAGTTTCTGGAGCTTGAGTCCCATTTAAAGGAGAGAAAAGGCTCACCTATTTGGCTTATCCATAAGGAAGGTGTTTACGACGTGCTGAAGAAATTAAATGTGGAGGTTGATGAAGAATTGGTGCAAACTATTTGCGGCATTTTGGATGTGAATAGCTTCGAGGTGAGACCACTCTTCGCGGCAACTACTCCGCAGGATTACCTTCGAGGCATTTACCTAAAGGCGGCTTTGATGGCGCACGATTGCACCCCGAACACTCTTATCTCCGTAGATTTTACTTTCGAGATGACAATAAGGGCTAACAGATTGATTCCCGCCGGAGAAACAATTTTCTACAATTACGCAAACGAACTCGAAGGAAGTGCAGAGCGGAGGAAGCATTTACGTATTGGTAAATACTTTGATTGCACGTGCAAAAGATGCGGAGATGGCACCGAGCTTCAAAGCTTCATAAGTTCATTAATCTGCTCCTCCTGTAAGAGTGGTCTCATGTCATGCGCTGAACCTCTGAAGGAAAACTATTCTTCCGATTGGATCTGCGGAAAATGTTCCAAGACTATCAAAGGAAATTTAGTGGAAAACACAATAAATCTTAGCAAGGAGTTAATAAATGGTGCTTAACGCTCAACAACTTTAATTACCAAAGCAATAAAATTAATTAATTTCAGATTACTCAAATCTAGAGGAAGCCGAAGGCATTCTGGACAAGTTGAAGGTGACTTTAGGACCTAGTCACTACATAATACTTGAGCTAAAACAAAACATGATTTCGATGCTGGGAAACTACGACGGAGAATTGGAAATCAAACGGAAGATAACGCTGTGCGAAGAGCTAATCTCCATGATACGACTTTTAGATTCGGGCGACATATCCCGCCATCTGGGCATTGCACTCTACGAACTGCACAAGGCCAAATCTCAATTGGTATACGAAGCATACAATCGTAACTTGATGGATGTGTGCCAATATTTGGAAGGTCTGCAGAAAGCCGAGAATATATTGAAGGAGTCTATGAAGCATTTACTTTACGAGCCAAAGTGCAGTCCTGAAGGAAAATTGGCGCAGAGGGCAATGAACGACCTGCGGGTGTTGCGTGGCACAACATCCGATTTAGAGAGAATCTTATATTTGGACTGTGCAAAGTAATTATCATCTTTTATAATGTTTATAATTAATAAAGGAATTTGAAGAAATTAAACTTAAAACATAACTTACATACACAAATTAAATTTATTTCATTAATAAAATTATAGTAAAAAACAACATATTAGAATGAAATGCAAGATTTTGGAAAACACACACCGATAACAACGGCAACGCTCAAAAATAAAACATAAAGTGTAAATAGGATTTTAAAAAATATATATAGGGACAACATTTATTATTAGTATTCTTTATAAATAGATTAGATTATATTTATATATCACGCAAGTTTCTTTTATGGTTCTTGAAAGAAAAAACGAACGAAAAGGATGTAAAGATTCCAAATACAAAAACTAATAAAAAAAATGTACATTTTAGAAGACTAGAAGAGAAGCTCCGAAATCACCAAACGTAAGACGGGAAGAGTACAACTAAATAAGAAGGGTATATGAAGAGTAGAGTGAAAATATTAAATTATTCTGTTAACCATTGCAACATCACAGGTATGTAAATATCTTCCATATTTGGAAATACCAAGACTTTCTGAAATTCTTTGGAAAGTTTCTTTTCAATCCAGTTAGTGACTTGATTGAAATTAATGTTTCTTTCACCGACAATAGGATGAGCAGACAGATTTATGCTTGGCGATGGCCGAAAGCCGTACCAAAGCCGATCGGAAGGAGGTGTCGGAATGTTCAGTGTCAAACATCCATTTAGAGACTTTAATTCCACTTTCAAACGTAGGTCAGTTTTTGACACTCCTTCCATGGCCTTTTTCACAAACTTATTCTCGCTGGCAGCCTTGAAAAACTTTGACTCCGCTATCCGATCCACCATCTTCATAATTCGCTTGCCCTTGTTGCTTGCACCACCGTTACCTTCTGGAACTTCTACTTTGCTGGGCGTCACTTGCACTGCGGAATCTTCGTCGGTGCTGCTCTCGGCTGTATCGTCTACATCCGAGTGGTATATTGGCGACTTTTCGGTTCCCTTCTCACCCGAGCAAGGCTGCGGCGGCTCCTTCAACCTCATCAGATTCAGCTTCGTCTGCAGAATGACCACGATGTGACCTTCATACTGAATGTCCATGTCGACCCACAGACCCCAATCATTCGTCGTGGGTTTTTCGATTTTGACGATGGACGGCGCCGTTTGTCCCAGAGATAGTTCAGTAATCGTCAGTTCTTCGATGAAGTATGGTAACTTTATCGAGCTTAATTTACGTTGAATGCGCTCCTTGATCTTACCTATAAGCTCTTCATTTCGCATGCAGTCGAACATTACCCTTGTGAGCAAAGCATTCAACCAGGCGCTCTCTGAACCATTTGAAACCTCTAAATTTGGAGTTAACTAACAAAATCGATTAAACTAAATATTCGAAAAGACACCAAATCAAAAATAGTAAAATAATTACCTGTGTAAATTTCGATATCAGTTTCAAATACTCCTTTCTCAACTGTTCGCTTTTCTTATGCGCGCATTCTTCAGTGCCTTCTTTCTTCATAGTCGCTTCCTTCAAACGCTTATACCAATGCTCTTTATCTCTATAAAATATAAATATTATCAATATAATTTCGATTAATTATCGTATAGTTACCGTGATGTCCTAGTAAATATATAAATGCACGTCTGGGTGCCTTCATTCTTTTGTATTAAACACTCGTTAGACGAGTAAGATCCACCTTCTTTTTCCGTCAGGCAATCCATCAAATCTTCATTCTGTTCTCCAATGGAATCTGCATCCTGTAATCAATATCGTTTATTTTATAAGTATGAATTAGAAATAACAAACACACTTACAGATGTTTCGGTATTATCAACAAGAGCTGTTGATGAGCTATCAATGTTGGCAAACTCTTCAAAATCATTGGATCCGATTAGGTCAGCATCACATAACTTGCTGAATAGTTGGCTTTGACTTTTAACCTTTTTAGGTTCTTCGGCAGTTTCCGGAGTTTTCTTCGGTTTGTCCTCATAGTCAAAGTTCCACTGGTTCTTGTCCAGTGTTACGCAAATTGGATACTTCTTGCTCCAGTGACGGATCTTAGTAAGACCCTTCGGAAGCAGCGTCACCTGCGCTCCTAACAGATTGTAGATGCGATGTCGCATGAAGGTGTGCTTGTATTCGGGTTCGTTCCACATTGCCCGCTTCGGGATCTTCTGCTTTGTGTGGCTCATCTTCAATAGGTTACCTTGCAGTCGCAAATACACCGATTGGGTCTTAGAGATGTGATAGGTTTGTGCGTTGTACTTCTCCGGGTATTCGTTCACCCAACCTTCGTACTTAGTGGGCGGTTGGTGTTCTTCCACTGCCGGGATTTGTAGAATGGCCTGCGGCTTTGGCGTTCGTTTACGAACACTGGTACTTGGTTCGGTGAAGAGGTTAATATAAATGAGTGCGGCTGAAGCGGCTAGGAATATACCGGCAATAAAGCCGCAAATGTATGGACCCAATGGAAGTCCCAAATACAAACCCAAAAATGTACCAACCGCCAAATGAACTTTGTACCTAAACAAATTAAATATTTATATTACAGCTTTCACAATGAGTACAAATTACTTTTGAATGAAATTAGTCCATGTGGGTTCTTCGGGCAGTGGTCGCAAATCAACAAAACCGGACGGCGCAAATACGGTGGAAACCTTCCCCTTCCTCTTATTTTGTAAAAATTCGTTGCGAATTTCAATTCCTGTCTGTTCTTTGATTAAAACTTCTTCTCCGTCCAATTCAACATTGTCTGAAATACTAATAAATTAAAATAGAGAACATAAATTAAATACTCTTCAATACCTAATTGTAACAAAGCATCAACTCCACTCTCGATGTCGCTTTTGGTGTGATCCTCATAACCCATGTTGATGTTTTGCAAATTCTGCAGGAAACCTACGCTGGCAACCGCTTCTGAACTCACCGTTAAATCCTTAACTATTTTAATTTTCCTTTTCTTCTCCGAGGTTGCAGCAGATTCGAGGGGACTACTCTCATCCTTGTCGGATAGTGATGGTGTTTCGTCATCGCTCGACATTTCGACACCTAAAACAATCGATATTCAAGAAAGCCTCGCGCGGTGCAACTTTTTTCGAGCGGATAATTTACCTCTAACATTTTTGCTTTTCAGCTGGAAATGGATAGGAAATGGATTAGGGAGGTTTGAGAAATTTTGATTTTGGGCTATGTTTTAGTTTACCTTCTGTGGTAGAAATGATGCCGCAAGTCTTCGAAATGCTACTCTCACTGAGGTCCTCGGAATCAGAGAGGCTTGATCCGGGGCCTCCTCCATCCTTGAGAACGGCAGGGTCTTTGGCTTTGGCTGCCTTCGGGGACGATCCGTCGGCGCCCTCGCCGCCCCCACGTGTCTTGTACTCCGTCAACTTGCCCTCGACGCTCTTCGTGATCTTGCCCTGCCCAATATATAAGCAAAAGCGGTGTCATCTTGATTAATGTCAAATGTCAGTACATACCTTGATGTCAGTGAAGAAACGCCAAGGATCCGTGGGTGGAGACGCATCGGAGGAGACGTCCACGCTCGTCGAGCGACGCTTAAATTTGATAGGACTGCTTTCCACATCGCTGGAACCTTAAAATACATTCGTTTGGAAAGCTCCATATATAATTGTAATAATTATCCTTACTAGTTTGATTGAGGTCCGCCACAGAGTCCCCCTTCTCTTCCTCATTTATCACCACCTCCTCGATCTCCTCCGCGTTCGCATTAAATCGGATAACTATGCTTGGCACCGACGAATTGATGGGCTTCCCTGGAATTTAAATGTATTAATACACAAACCGAATGGATCCACGAAACTAAGTAGAATTACGATGTATTGTGAACATATCCGCACGAATATTCTTATATTAATGGACAAAGCTACAATGAAATAATACAAAAAAAAAACAATGAAGTATATTGAACAATAATGATAATACCAAAATTAAACAGGCTTATCTATGATAGTGAGTTCGAATATTAAACAAAGAACGAAAATAGCAACCAGATTAGAAGGTTTATACAAAAAAAAAATAGATAAACTACGTACAGATATTAGAGATTTTACCTTTCAGCATGCCTAGCGTTATTTTGCTCGCCTTTTTCTCCATCGCTAAGCATATAATTTATGCTCTAGCGTCTACCGTCGAAGAAGAGAAGAGGGGGTGCGGTAGGTTATTGTTTAAAGTTCGTTACAATTAGTAGGGGTTAAATGCAATTGGCATTATTTAAATTGGTGGAAGGGAAAATTTATGCAACAACAATCTGAAAAATAGAATAGACACTGAACATGCAAGCAAGCTACCATGAGACTAAACAAGAAATGCTTGCCACTGGAATTTTGATTATTTGCAACTTACAGATAAGTATTATTATGCATACATAATTAGTGTAAGCTTATCTTTAACAAATCATTACAGAAATAGAATTGAAGATTCTGTATCAATGTGCATTAATTGGATATGATTCAGTGACCCCTAAAATGTTAATATATCAACATGTAAACAAACACAAAATTCAATTAATTGCAAATGATTACAATAAAAATGGTGTATTGTATGCAGCGACAGTAAATACATACCGCAGTAACGCATGAATCGTAGCTAGTTCAATTAGTGAAAGTGTACATAGAGTTTGCAGTTGTACATGTTTAGAATTATTAATTGGATTGAAGTCCGGCGAAAGTAAACAGAAAATGTGGTTACCTTTCCTGCTGCTCTCCATTTTAGGATCTAACGACTAGACTAGAGATTGCCTTGCTGTGATGCACACATCCATTACCGGTCGAGCAGACAGCCACAAACGCATTCCTCTCTCATTCAATTTTCCAAATGGCATTCGATCAATTATATATCGAAAAAAACTTGCACAGCTCACCGTGACAGAACGTGACTGTCAAATACGAAAACAATACTTGTGTAGGCCACCAAACTCACTCAAAACAAAGTTTAAAATTCACTTAACGACACTCAATCATTGCATGATTTAATTCAGGTTTTCAGCTGTTTTTTTATGGTTTCATAGTATTAATGATTGAATACCATGAAACCTTAAAAAAATAATTTCGCATAATCCTAACGAATTACTTTTTCTTTTTGAAAATGTTATATGTAACACGATGAAATATGAGAACTGAAATATATCCTTAACTAAAGAGTTTTCACCTTGATTCTTACAACAAAAATAAACAAGATTTTAAAAGAAGAAGCGCTGCGGAGATCCGTGTAACCTTGAAAGTTACGCACGTTACTATGGCAATGCGTTTGTTACCATGGTTATCACAGGGGATCTCATTGATCACATCAAACATAAAGAATGTAGTTACACCAATACAACATTTATTTTATGAACTATCCAAACTTAATTAGTTAGATAAATTCTAAGTTTCTTTATTAGAATTTCTACGTTTAATTGCATGTTATTTAAAAATAAGAATAATTAAAACACAATTACAATTAATTAAATCTTTTATTACATCAAAGTTTCTTTACAATATATCGCTTATACGACATTGAGTAAATGAGTTA
This sequence comes from Nicrophorus investigator, assembly GCA_963457615.1. NCBI lineage: Eukaryota > Metazoa > Arthropoda > Insecta > Coleoptera > Silphidae > Nicrophorus > Nicrophorus investigator. Next base: position 16,962,088 of record OY735143.1, read on the forward strand.
GCAGCGATTATTTGTTATAAATATACAATTAAATTTAATTAAGTTCTATATATATGTGATAGGTCAAGAATTTAGGTCGTGATAATATATTACTTATTTAGTACTTTTCAACCAAGTTCATGCGTAGATGTTTTTATTATGAATGATAAATAAATGATAAATATATTATAATGATACTCTCGGATGATAATCATTTTTCCATATTGTTTTGCATAATTGATCACATTTAGTTCATGTTTTACGCTCATTTTTTCTAATTTTAGAAAAAAAAAATATTAATGATTTTTAAAAGTACTTCAAATGAATCGTACAAAATCGCACAAGATTACAGGCTAAGCCTAATACTAGATAAAGAGTGTAGGTAAATCGGTGATTCCCCCTCTTGTCTCGAGATAACTTGTGTCATACCTTCATAAGACGCACCACAAATTTAAAGAAAAAAATATTAATGTTACCTTTGGATCATAAGACGCACCCAAATTTTGAGTCCATTTTTCTTTGTAAAAAGGTGCGTCTTATAGTTTAAAAATACTATATTTGAACAGTAGTGTTTGCAAAACTTTGCGCTCTTTGTATGTTGGTTCAACCAAATACCTAATCATTTGTTTATTTATGTTTTCTGTATGGCAATTTGTATTATGAAATCCAAGCTTTATTCTTTTTGTCGCTACAATCTATACGTCTGCGACGTGTAAACACATGCATTTTGCCAGTGATTTGAACGAACTAACCTTTACGAGAGATAAGAAACATGTTTACATCAATTTTTATCAATAAAATGTGAATTTTCACCCAAATTTAAAAAAATGTACACATTAAAGAATGAAAATGTTAAAATTGAGTGAGATCATCATTTTGTGTCGGAAATAGAGCAGCAATGATAAAAATTGATTTCGATATTAGATCATTTTTTGATTACATTACATTTTGATATAGTATACATATATAATTTTAGATAACGGATGTCAAATTGATGACTATGAGCAATTAATCTTATTTACATGTAATTATTTATTTTTTTAGATTAAATAAAGATATACTTTATTACACATAATTATTTATGTTCGAAATATGAGAGCACAAGTGATAAAAACATATAATTATTTCTATTTGAATTTTTACCACGTCGGATTTTATCAATTATTTATTTTAATATTAAGCTACTGTATGTGTTTATATTATTTTTAATTTTGTATTTACGCCTGTTTACTTTTCTTATAGATATCATTGTGTAATTTACATACTATTACTATATACACACTTTAATTCGTGTATGCGTAAATTATCAAATCGGACATATTTGGTTCATCATTTCTAGTCTTAGTAATGAAACAATGCAAATGATATTTTTTCTTTTTCGCTACTTGGAAAATTAACTTTAATTATTGGTAAATAAGATAATTGAAAATAATTCTGAATAATAAAGCAAAATATAAATAATACCAACTACAAAAATAATCTGAACAAATAGATCCTAGATTTTATAAAGCAAAAGATATAATTTAAGTTTAAAAGACAATATGTACTTTTTTGAATATAATTTATTTTGAAGTTTTCTAATTTTAAACTTTACTTTAAAGTTTAAAATTTAAAGCTAAATTTGAAAAAAAATAAATTTAATAGTAAACAACTATTCTGCTGTTTCCCAACAACGTTCCGCTTTTAACTCTTAAGTATTGCTTTCCAAATCAAGGTAAATGACTCGAAATTGCGTAAACTTGTTTATTTTTTCTTTAGAGAACGACTTAAATATGACATATTATGTATATGTATCGTAATAGTTGTTCACGCTATTTTTTATTCAAATTTTAAGACTTTGATTATGACTAACAACTATTTTTGTTTTCTCTATGTACTTTGTACTTTGAATGAACATTAAAAACCCATAAAATTGCTATATCTATAAATTGTTTAGAAAAATAAGAAATTTGCATAAAGCGTAAATCGAAGATAATTAAATATACAAAAAATAATCAAAAAACATTATTAACAATTATATTGCATGTACTTTAATTTAATACGTTTCGAAGATTTTCGATACGATGATTAATGTTAAGAAACGTCAAAGGTTATTTAATGAAATTTATGTAGTTTATTCATAAATTGTAATATCATAAATAATAATTGATGAAATGCGGACGGTTATGATTTCTTGATAGTGCTATTATTTTATTGGATGGTTATAGGTAAGTGCAATGAATGTTTGAATTGTGGATGGATCTAGGTGTGTGATGGAAACAATATAAAACTTTGACAGAAGCGTATTTGGTGGGTTCTGGTTTGAAAAGTCAAAAGAAAATTAGATGTGTCCGTCAAAAATGTTGGATTGGTTTGAATGATTGGGATTCTTGTGTAGATAGTTAATAGAAAACAATGGGATCATGTGAGTGTCCGAGGATCAGCAGGGGTGGCTCAGACAGGCCAACGGCAGAGGTACGTCGCATACAATATGAGAATGGTTGTCCCAAAGTTGATCCGGATAGGGATAAGAAGAAGGCAGCTACACATTCGGCTGCCGATGAGCATGGAGATCCATGCAAGAAAGAATTGTTGGTAGGTATAGTTTCGAATTATAGACTTGAATTTGAAGCGAGCGTTGGTTGCGCGCCATCAGATCATCATTCATGTATGGCTAGCAGATGGCGCGTGCGGCGGTCGGATGGCTCGATCTTTCGGTCCGAATCGGGGGGGTATAGGAAGAAGAGTTACTTTCCGTTCGGCCGGGCGATAAGTCGCACGCAGAGTTCTAAGAAACTTCTCATTCAATAAGAATCCCAGTGAACTCTTTTGGGAGTCACCCTACGTGAACTAAAAAGCAACAAAAAACTTCACACAACCAGAGTAAGTTAACAAATCGCCAATATTCCACATACTATAGGAGATAATCTTCTATGCGGGGGCCATCGACTCCAGTCTTTCCAGTCGTCCCGTTATTCCGTATTAAAACACGTGACGTGTACGCGAATTTAAGAGCTGCAATTACAGCTATTGACCATTCTTATGTAAGCCGAAATGATCAAATACGAGGGGGTTTTTATTCGTTCTTGCATCGGTTATGTAAGAGCGAAAAATCGATTTTCACATTTCGGGAAATGTCGCCGGGTCCTGAGTGAGGCCAACCAAACTAATCGATTCTAGTTGTACGATTCTAATAGGATCGATGATTCCTATGGGAATCAAATAAGATCGTAGTGGGCGTCAGCTCATTTTTTTATTTTACTCCGATTGTCATTTGTTTCTGGCGGTTCTTGTTCTTTTTGTACCTCTCCCCGGCTGCCATTTTCGTGTCGCGTGACGTTGCCGTTGTGTGCCAGATGGCAACGCCGGTGCGGCCAAAAATATAACATTAATTTTTTCTATTATTCAACATTCTTCGACGGTGTAATTCTAATTTTAATAAATCCTGAAATAGATTAACTATTAATTGATAATATTCATACAAAAAAATCTCTTGGATTGTAATATAGGTACATGGAGATATGTTGCTAAATCGTTGTTGCGTGACTTAACAAATTTACGTAATTCTCACATGGTCTATTATTGACCCTTCAGGATGTGATTTCAATGTTACGCGAACGAGGGTGGCGTCGATTGGGTTGCTTGAATCCTCGCTAACGGAATAATCAATAATTGTACGCTCCTCGTCCGCAGATCATGTCTCCACCACCATATTCAGATCTTGGCAAGAACGCCAGAGATGTCTTCACCAAGGGCTACCACTTCGGTCTGATCAAATTAGACGTCAAGACTAAGACCTCTTCCGGTGTTGAGTTCACTACCGGCGGTACCTCCAACCAGGAGAACGGAAATGTCTTCGGTTCTTTGGAAACCAAATACAAGTTCAAGGAGTACGGACTATCGTTCGCCGAGAAATGGAACACCGACAATACCTTGGGAACTGAGGTGGCCGTCCAGGACCAACTCCTTAAGGGATTGAAATTGACAGGAAACCTGAACTTCTCCCCGCAATCCGGAAGCAAGTCCAGCAAGGTCAAGGCCGCTTTCCAGAACGACCTGATGGCCCTGAACGCTGACGTCGACTTGGACTCCAATGGCCCGATCCTCCAGGGATCCGCCGTCTTTGGATACCAGGGTTGGTTAGCTGGCTACCAAGCCGGTTATGACACACACAACAAGAAGTTGACCAAGAACAACTTTGCTCTTGGATTCTCCACTGGTGACTTCATCCTGCACACCAACGTGTAAGTATGACTTGATAAAGATATACCCGCCTCTCCCATAACGTTCACCTTTTTCCTTGTGATCCCCCATCCTCCCTGCAATTTGGAAATGCGGCGAACTAATAGCGATATGATTACCGAAAGTGATGATGGACAAGAGTTCGGCGGCTCCATCTACCAAAGGGTCAGCCCAAAGTTGGAAACCGGCATCCAGTTGGCTTGGTCCACCTCCGGAAACAACACCAGATTCGGAATTGGTGCCAAATACGACCTTGACAGGGATGCATCCATCAGGGCTAAGATCAACAACACTAGCCAGCTTGGTCTTGGATACCAACAACGTCTCCGTGACGGTAATTAATTTTGCAAATTTCTAAAAAAATAGCAAATTAATTAATACATGCGTTTTCCATTCTTATAGGAATCACCCTCACCTTGTCCGCAATTATCGACGGTAAGAACTTCAACAGCGGTGGCCACAAGATCGGTTTGGCCTTGGAATTGGAGGCTTAAACTTGTCGCTTCGTTAAGTAAAAAAAGCAGAAAGAAGCAGAAGAAGAAAATCACAAACCATCAGAAGAAGGGAAGTAACCAAAACAAACAAAAAATCAGAAAAAAAATCCAAAAAAAGTAATCACTGCTAATTTCATTGATATATGATATATACAAACTCTCAAGTATTGTCTAGACGTATGTAACTTGAACTGCTGGTCTGTAGATATTTCTAATTGTTTTAAAAAATACTTTTTAGCATGAAATACATGTAATATATAGTTTCTTATTATTATTATATGCGACACACAAACAATTTGCAAACAGGGGCTCCTCGTTCCCCCAAACGAATATAACGATGGCGGTGACGATTCCGTCGTTGCATTTCGACCAAATTGTATTCTTATCGGCGAATGCACACGGTCTCATCATACGTCGTCGGCTGGTGGCTGTTTTAATTTACATTATTTGGGTTGCGCAGAGTGCCCGTTCATCTGTGGTGGATGACATAAATTTCCATTTCCAGAAGAAGTCCACAACAAGAAAATAAAAAACGAGTTATTTGGAACAATGATGAATAGGACAAGCGCTTATTTTTCACACCAATGTACTGAAAAAAAAATATACATGTTCATTAAAGTTATATAATATTACATAACACCTGTTTCCCTCTTCCACACCGTACATCACAAACTATTTCATAAACACTAAACGGTTTATTATCACGTATTTATGGTCAAATAAAAATAAAGTTTATGCAAACTATTAGAATTATTTATTGTAGATAATAGAACGATAGTTTGAACAAACTTCCTGTTCATTTTTCTTCGATCAAACGTGTATTTGAAGTTGCATATTTCGCAATTTGTCAATTTAATTTATGATAAAAAAAATGTTATTTTCAGTTTATGTTATATAAGAAATTTAATTTATTTAAAAAATGAGTCAATATTTTTATTTAAATCTTGTCTACTTTAAACTCAAGCGCGAAATAAAGGAATTTCCGGAGAAATTGTCAATAAATTACCGAGCATTCTTGAGCGCTTCGAAAATTTTAGAAAGTTTATTGTGATTAAAAGCTTTTCGACTTTTCGCTAATCTAATCTAATCTTACCTAAAAAAGAGTAAAATGCGAGACAATAAAAATACGTGTAATTGAAATGCTTATTTATTATTTTATACTTGATATTATTAATATTTACTCAATTAGAAACTGAATAATATCAATTATTTAATCGTTGATTAGTATGGAAAATTAATTAATTTCCGTTATAAAGTTGATACATACTAATGCAAATAGCGGCTATTTAAAATTCGTTTGTATCATATTTATTATTAAGTAAATAGGATTAATTACATCAGAAAATATTAACAAACATGTATGACTTTGCGCATGTTTCAATTCCAACAATATGCAAATAGATCAATATACGACATTAAATATTAACAAATTTGTATACTAAATTATAGTTTAGTTAAGAGAAAATTTAACCAGACCAAGTTTTGGGACAGCTTTCTTTAAATCTAATCAGGTCATAAAAATTAACTAAATGATTAACGGGAAGATTATTAGATTAACCTACTTGTTACAAAAAAGTTGTGTTTAATTTCATACCATTATGCAATAAACAGATTATGATTGCATATGGTTGAGAATTCCACTTATTAATCTTTAAGTAAATCTCTTATCGCTTAATGATTGGTTTATCAGGGGTTTGGTTGTTATGGAACGGAGTGATGGTTGCCTAAACAAAATATTTTTTTAATGTCATAAGAAATATAACGGAAAATCATCCCTTGATTTTGCACCCTTCGCGATGTATCGCGTTACCCAAATGACGTGTATCTAAAGTAATGCAGTTTTTAAATGTTAATTAAAAGAGTGTAAGTATATCTGGAATGCGTTTAGGAAGGATTTGCAGTGCGATAAGGGGGAAGACCTTTCCGGTGACCTTTCTTGTTGAAGCGACTGGGGGCGTCCGCGGAGGAAGAACCTTTGCAATCGTGGTACCACGGTTCTTCGACGTCGGTTACCTTTTCTCGAGAAACGTTTGCTTTTTTAGGTAGGGGAGTAGTGGGCTGGCCGACGATGACTGGTTGCACCTTGAAACTTGGAACAATTTTGTATCAGTCCGAAACCAGCCGCTGGCAGACCGAGTCGCGTGGCGTTCGGTGCATAGAAAAATTTTAAAAAATAATACACAAAAACACAGTATCGTTCAAGTATCAAACACACAAAGCAGAAGGAAAGTAAATAAAATGTGCTAGACAGTTTACATCACAGTGCGCGTTGAAAGAAATAAATTCATAATTAACAATTCGCTCGACTGAAGGAAGGATTGGAGGTGTGGATTCGCGATGGCAACCCATAGGGAGGTCGGCGTCGGGGATTTCGTCCTTTTGGACAAAATCGACCTGGACCATTTCATGAAGAACCTGGAGACGAGGTAAAGATGAGACAATTTTTGAATTTCTTTGACGTATGACACAAACCGGCATTCGTGACATCGGCTGGCCCTTCCGAAAGGGTTGACGTCGAACCCTTTATTCAGAAAAAAAAGAACCGCCAAACGTTATTTCGGGCGATTCGGAATTTGGAAATCGTGAAAAGTGGAAGCGCGAGAAGACGGACCTTTCGGAACGCGCGCATTTTCCGAATTTAGAAGCAATAAAAGGAGCAATTGCTATTTATAATCCATCGAGTCCTCGAGCCCATCATCTAACTGAGGCGACCCAAGGGCAATGCAGATAAGAACTATAAGACATCTAAGATAGCTATCCTCTTTATCATATTATATTATCCACTTATTCGGTTCTTATATCGATGAGAGCATACAAGGCGCTGCGTGACTAAGCGAGGAAAACCTTGTGGTAAACATTTGTACGAGAAAGAAATGAGTAATGCCTCCAAACTGATCTGTATGTCGGACGAACAGCGGCAATGACAACAACACCTACGTACATGCTTCTTGCCTGCCCGAAGGAGCGGTGGCGGCGGGGAAGAGCCAGAGGTGCTGGAGTAGGAGGAATCTCAATTCTCCTTGGAGATGTGCCGCGGGGAGAAAGTTTAAGCTCACCCAGACGCTGCACAGATGGCCGTTACCACAATTAAATAAATAAATTAATAAATACAAAAACGCGAAGTTTACTGCCTCCGAATTCCCGAGGCCCATCGAACAAACGCTTCTTGAAAATCAACAAAACTAAAACAATATAGTAACGTAAATAAGACGTGTTAATTGACGGGTTTTAATACTCCACTCGAAAGTAAAATAAAAACGCGCGCGTTTCCATCGATAACAAAGCTTAATTCACTTCGAAACCACTTCAATTAACAATGCATTCCACTTTGAAATAAACATGATTTCATCTCAGTCAATGTAAACTTTAAAATGGAAAATGACATTTCTCCAGAGTTTTTTTCAACGAATTTTCTAAATACACATTTTGTATTATTATTTTACTTAGAATGTGCACCAGATGTCTTATGGGAACCCACCCAACATGTATACATCCAAAATATTTATAATATTATTTAGTCATTTATTTGTACCGAGGTTTCTCCTAAAACTTGCCGTAGATCACTTATCTATATGTATGTTAAGGCCGCTTTCCACAACGGCAGTACCTTGAGCCAGTAGCATATTTAAACTCTACTGACACTTTCTTGAAGTTATTTTTATACCACCTGATACTGTCATCCTCGCAAATTTATAATTTACTTATATCGCAAAAAATATCTAAGATCTCGAATTATATAACTTGAAACGAACCGTGTTTATTTCGAGAACGAAAATAAACATCAATTAAAAAAAAGTACATACATCGTTATCAATAAATAGTACTTAAGTTATCTATAGATGATCCACGAATCTGTACAAAATTAAGTAATTAAGTATTTCTGTGAATGTGATAAAACGAAATATATAAACTCATACTGTAATTTTAATAATTGCTTCAGCTTTGCCGTAACTAAATGCTTATTAGAAAGTAAAACTTTGTTGCAAAATTCATTGCAAAGTAAATCGTTGTTTTTTTTTTTAAATCAATTCAAATTGTAATCAAAATTGTTGTTGCAGTTACTAATATTATTATTTCCATTATGTAGAAATTTATGCAATTGGTAATAAGTTTTCTATAAAATTTCTTAGATCATGATGTAAAATTATTACAAGTTCGTTCAGTTAATTTCGATTTCAATTAAATGACATTCAAACATTTTTACGCACGATTCAGCATTTTGTAACACCTACTACTTGTTATTTATAAAGATTTTGTCAGCGCTTTTTTTATAGTATGTGCATTACAACATAACTGAAAATATTTTGACCGAACAACGAAGTCATCTTTGATAGTTTCCATTGTTTAAAGTTTTAATATTTTTACTGATTTTTTCAGTCATATTAATAAATTGTTGTTCATAAGTAGGAAATAGTGAAGGCACATGTTTCGACTGTAGTGTCATTCAATGAAATTTTAATAAACGCCAATATCAAAATTCAATACGCAGACGACATTGTTTCTAAAATAACTGTTGACATCACCTGTACGTACTAGAAACTTTAAATGCAAATGAAACTGTGCGCGCGTCCAATGCGAAATGTTAAAGTTATTGACTGAACTGTTAAGGAATTTAAACTTTTTGACCCGCAACCAAGATCAGTCTTAATGGTTTTGGTTCTTTGACCCGCGAATAACTAAAGTTCTGGTAGTGGTTTAAACGAAGTAATGTTAAATGTGACCCATGATGCATATAACGACCGTTGTCAAATATGACTTCAAATAGATCCATCCAGATTTGTATTCTTGTGCTGTGTGTGATCGGCATAGTTAATAATTGGAGTGTCCCTCAACGTTTCTTATATTATTACACTATGCTTCTTGTACACGATTTTACAATTTCGTTCTTGTCTGCATGTAAGAAAGTATGACGCGTTCACTTGGTCCGCCGACACTTATGTAATTTTCGCACGTATTCTACTTTGTTCCCCTGAGCCTGATCGCATGAGTGTAATACATTTATATTATTTTCGGTGTGGCTTCTGTCGCGTTACAATTTACACACGCCGTTTCTTTCTCTTTTCGGTATTTTTAAATTAATTTCCTTGCGTTACACGAGTACTGTAGCGGTACTCGACGGTTTCGGTTTCTGCAATTTGGTTACTTCGTAATATAACGACAACCCATACAAAAAAAAAACAATAATTAATAACTGTGTGCACAACTCTTCGTTATTTCCAGTCCGACTACGCATATCTTCGGATTAAACAGCGAACGACGATACATTGATAGTCATATGCTTGATTTAACAATATTTAAATAGAGATTATAGAAACTGCACAGAGAGAAATCATGACTCATGACTTCAAGTCTCACTTCACAATAGTCGTATGAAAAACAAACAAGTTTTTAACTTATTTCTTAAAAGTTGTGATTAAAAAATAATAATTTAAACTGTGACAAATCATTAGTTATTCATAAAAATCATCAATTTTTGAAGTTTATTTGAGAAATTGCTGGGAATGACGCTGCATTATTATTAAACAATAATATCAACTATTCGTTGATTGACATCTTTATAAAATTTGATTTTAATGAAATTCTAAATGCAATGTTTGTGTTATTTGTAGATATAAATGTGTGAGCGTGATATAGAAAAAAAAGGGGCAAAGTCAAAGTTGAACGTTCTGTTCTAAAACGCATGTATGTACTTATATAAATGCATACATTGAAGAGACAGAAAGAGAGAGATACTCGCGACCGTTGAATAATGAGCAAGAATGCGTGCAACAGCCAACGTCTCGTAGATATTCACATATGCATCTAAGTATAAAAAGAAGTTGAACGAATAAAAAAAAAATACAAGAACGAAACAATAATAACACTCTCTAGAAAGGACGTGCAATTAATTCTATGCAAACGAATATCGATCTGAGATCGACAACAAAGGTTTATTCAACATCTGTTCAACGTTTCGAGTTAATTTCAACGTTTGTTAAATTTCTACAAATTCTAAATTAACCCGAACCATGATAGGAGTTATGACAAATTTCAAAAAGGGTACTTTGTACTGAACGTTATGACATCTGTTCGTTTCGCAATCCCCAGACTCGTACGATTGCGAATTAAATTGCATTAAGTCATGCACATGGAAAAAAATGAAGTCATGGATGAGTCAGCCGCGAAAATTTCACTGAAGGAAATGATTCAACTCATGCCAATAAAGATTGTACCCATATTTGCTCGTGCTTAATTATATAAAGGAAACACAAAGTCGATAAAATATATAAACAAAGCAATGAAATTTATTTGTAATTAAATAAGTTTTAAACAAGCGTTACGCTATGATTGACTCGTGTTTTTTTTTTACTGATTTTTCACTTTCATATATGAAAAATATTTATTTATTAATATTGAGGATTTCAATATTAGTGTTTATCAATATATTTTTTCGTTTTGGGAAAATAAATGAAAGTGGTAACTTAAACGTCAACACTTAACTTCATTATTTTTAATTTAATTACAAACATTTTTGAAAACGACGACGACGAAAACACTTGACTTGACTGATATCACACATTTTTTTCCTCTCGTTTTAAATTCGTGTTTACAAAGTATAAATACAAATACGTATGCAGCGAATGTCTAGTTATTTTGCATGCGGGTGGGATTCGTATCTGATCGACACGTGGATGCAAAAAGAGGAGCGCATGGAAAAGGGAAAAATCACTTTCACAAAATTTCTAAAAGTCTCGTCATAGTGCGATTTCCTTTCATTTTCCTTTTTTTCCCTTGCTATTTGAAGTAGGTATGGGTTATTGCAACGGCGCCAATTCGATCGAGTCCTAATCAGTAGTAGATCGATAGTTGCTTAATCAGCGAACTAGGTTGGGCTTTTATTTTGGTGCACCCTTTCCTCCGGTATCTAATCAGGAGGGACCGGCCACGAGGACACCGCAACGGAAAGCCAAACAATCAATAATATGCGATTCGGAAATCGGCATTGAAAAGAACCGGCTTCGAATTCCAAGTAGCATAATAATAATTCCGATGACCCGATTTTTGTCCAGCATATTATTTTTTTATTTTTATATATTTATTTCTCTCTTTTTTCGTTTCGTTTCCTATCTATGGATCGACCGGTTGTTCGGCGCGTTGTTCCCTTTTTGTCTGTATGTGCATGGACACCGGCAAAATGCAAATGCAGGAAATTGGATTGCATTTCGAACACGCACAGCCCTCGTTTCCTTCCATCACCTGTGATGATGTGTGTTAGGCAACCAGATATTCAGAGTCATGCCTTCAAATCATTTATTCCCAAGTCTGTGACAGGTATTTTCTATGTAATAAGTCTATACATAGAGTTGATGCAATCCACTACAAAGATAACAACCACAAGTACTTTTCGCTGAATCGAGATAACGACTATCTTGGCATAGTTATGTGTTTAGTCCCATTGCACAAAAACAAAATGATCTTGCCAATTTATAATCTACCCAATAAAATATATGAGCAATGCTAGGTATATGATAAATAAACAATTGAATGCCAACTTTAACATTTACACTATTAAGAAAAAGAAATAATCATTGAAACGCCTTTAAATCCTTTAACAATTATATCTATTATTGAATCTAAGTAGATATAATATTCTTAAAAGGTTTTTCCTTAATAGGCATTCAACCACAAGGTCTGAATAATCTGATCATATCAGTAGGAAAGGTGTGTAGTTAAGCTTTGTTGTTCTATTTATTAAAGTCACCCATCCGCATTTATAGGCGATTTAGTTTGCTTAACTATACTAATATTGTTTACATTTTATTTTTGTTGAAAAGCGCATAGTTTTATAAACAGTGCAGTATATTTTCTAACAATTACTTTAAAAGCGCAACTAATTTAAAATTTTAATAAGTTTACAAATAAATTAGAAATTGCGTAAACGAAGTTGCAATAACAAATAACAAACAAAAATAGCCATCGATGCCGATGATTTTAATACTAATAACATTTTGTACCCATAACTTCCTCCCCTGAAGAGAAATTTGGATGGACCTCTAAAATATCAGTTATTCTGGGCCTCCCATTTACTCTCTTCATGTTTATTTATATTTGCAGAATAACATAAATAATTAATCTTTCATATATTGTTCGATGTATATATCTGTAAAAGGTGTGAAGTGATGTATCCTGTCATTCATTCATAAAAATGATCGTTCTTATCCAAGACTGAGTCACGACAGGATAAGATTTCTATTGGTTAATAAGCGCCAAATAAGCGTAGAAATATCATGTAATTGAAATCATCTTGATTGATTAGGAGATAAATAATAATAATAAGATAAACAGTAACTTATGATACCATTCTGCAACGGATAGTACTTGGATGAATTTCCAATATGGAACAAATAAAATCATACTCTAATTCAGCGTTTCTCAACCATATTGTCGCGAGACCCAACATTAAATAAAAATGTTGAAAAAAATTGTTTATAAAATACAATTGTCATTTTGATTTACCATATAAAACTAGTAGTATTTAAGTTTTGAATATCATGCGAAAGTATGCCACGACATCTCTCCTCCCTATCCTTGTACCATAAACAACAAATTATTAATATTAAATCTTGTGTTTTGCAGATTTCGAAATGGATACATTTACACGTACATCGGAGAGGTGTGCGTCTCCGTGAATCCTTACAGGATGATGAATATTTATGATAAGGATCACGTGCATCAATACAAAGGTAAACCTAGCAACAAAGCGCAATCGTGAGAAATTGTTACAGAGACAATGAAGAGCATAAAGGAAAAGTCTGCCAATTAGTTAGTTGCGCAATGTTAAGGGGAATTATATACGAAAAAAAAAAAGATAAAGTTGAAAAAACAGTTATAGAACACGTACAAAACATTTATAGGTTTTATATATTTTCCATTCGAGCGCAACGATAGCTTATCAACATTATTGAAGCTAATGGGAGTGTGCCCTTGTACGGTTTTCCTGTTTTGATAATTAGCGAAGATAAAATATGGTTTGTTTGATATTATGGAAAATTGTGAGCAATTTTGTATGAATTATTTTGCCGAAATCGTTTGTCTATCAGTTGCCATGCACTTTAAGGAAACAAAGAACCTTTCATGATGATATCACAATTATAATAAAAAAGACATAGATATCATTCATATAACTAGTCAATTTTTATCATTATTTCTTACGATTATATTTTATATTGCTGTTTATATTTAATATCAAACTTTATTTATAACATCATAAATTTAAGCTAAATACTAGTACTATGTACTTTATACTTGTTACTTTGTTAATTTTATTTACCTATTTACGAAGGGCGACGAACCTGTGCTATGCAGGTATAATTATCTATGTTTATTTTATGATCGGATATTATTTAAATACTTTACAACTCTCAACTTATATATTGCTATTATTGAACAATCAGTATTACACGAATAATTTGCATAGTAGTCCTTTGTTAAGTTAATTAAAAATATAATTAAATATAAGTAAATGCTAGTAATTTATATTGAATTCGAATATTTTTATAGTAAAAATCAGAGTTATAATAAATAAATAGTTGGAGTAGTGGTAGATACGAATATAATAAGGTGTAGGCTTTAAAAAAAAACTAATTAACTTTATTTTGTTTGGTAGATCGGGAATTGTTCGAAAATCCTCCGCATATATTTGCTATTGCGGATGCTTCTCACAAGGTAATGAGACAACAGCGTCGGGACACCTGCATAGTCATCTCCGGCGAATCCGGCTCGGGGAAGACGGAAGCGTCGAAGATCATCATGAAGTACATTGCGGAGGTGACGAACCAGGGTGGTCGCTCGGAAATCGAACGTGTGAAGAACGTCTTAATTCAATCGAACGACGTCCTGGAAGCCTTCGGCAACGCCAAGACCAATAGAAACGACAACTCCTCTAGGTTTGGCAAGTACATGGACATCCATTTCGACTTCAAGGGAGACCCAATCGGTGGACACATCAACAAGTACTTATTGGAAAAGTCGCGCGTCATTTACCAACAACAGGGCGAGAGGAATTTCCATTGTTTCTATCAGGTAACCAAATACGTAGAAAATAAAATATTAACAAAATTAGTCCAATTTATTACTTAAAGTTTGATCTGGATTCTATTAGGAATTATAATTTATGTAATTATGGTTGACTACGTCGACTGATCAAAATTAGTCTATTACCTAATCATATGAAATATGTTTGTCATTTTTTACATATTCTAAAAATATAATTTTATTGAAAATATTTTTTCTTATTATTTACAAAAAAAAAAAAAATTAATAAAATATAAAGAAGATTATAAGTAATTTTTAATTTAGACGCTCTCTCTTAGTAGAAATGTTTTCTTTTCAAATGTTATGTATCAAAGAATATATAATAACATGTTCACACGATTGTTTCATGAATAAATAAATAACAGCATTTAAAAGAAAGTCATACATAACTTTATATTATAATATGAATAAACTTTACAATTACAATAATAAGCGCGAATGGGAATTAACTTGATTTATATACACTATGCGTTTTTAAAACAAAATGTAAAATTAGGTATTCTATTGTAAAAATATATACACTAAGTCAGGAATCCGCAACTCGCAGTTCTTGATGAATGAATAATTTATTTTTTTTATAAAATAATCACAAATATTTTTTAACAGATATAATCTTAAAAATAGCTCTTCACTCCAAAAAGGTGGACGATGCGCGCACTTAGTGATATTGTCATGTTTGTCTTATTATTTACGAAACAATGATACTAATGGTTTGTGATTTACTGATACATATTTTTGTTGATTTTTAGTTATTGATGGGATCACCTGATGAACTATTGAAGCGTTTGAGCTTATCGCGAAGCCCGGACAACTACTTCTTCGTGAAGCAGGGACGCTCCGCCAATGTGGATTCGGTGAATGATCGTATGGATTTCAAGAAGGTGGAGAATTCGTTGAAAAGTTTGCAGTTCTCAAAAGAGGAGATCGACTCGCTTTGGCGTGTTGTGGGCGCGATCATGCATTTAGGAAACGTGGAGTTTTCCACGGACGAGGATAAGGTCGTGATTCCCGATTCCAGACTCATGAATACCATTGCCAATCTGCTGAAGGTAACGCGCGAGGAATTGACGGAAGCGCTATGCGAGAGGGTGATTGCGGCGCATGGGGATGTCATGAGGAAGGAACACACGAAAACGGAGGCTTTGTACGGACGAGACGCTTTAGCTAAGGCTATTTATGATAGGCTCTTTACGTGGATCGTTGATAGAATTAATTCGGCAATTGCCGTCACCGAGAATGGCTACAACAAGAAGTACGACAGCTCGTTGATTGGTGTACTGGATATTTACGGATTTGAGATTTTTGATAACAATAGCTTCGAACAGTTCTGCATCAACTATTGTAACGAGAAATTGCAGCAACTTTTCATCGAACTGGTACTTAAGCAGGAGCAGGAAGAGTATACCAGAGAGGGTATAGAATGGCAGAATATTGAGTTCTTCAACAACAAGATTATTTGTGATCTGGTTGAGGCGCCTCACAAAGGCATAATTGCTATTTTGGACGAGGCATGTCTGAACGTAGGAAAAGTTACCGACGAAATGCTTTTAGAAGCAATGGACGAGAAGCTGAAGGGTCACAAGCATTACACGTCTAGGCAATTGAAATCAACGGATAAAGACCTGCGGCATAAAGTTGATTTCAAGATTACCCATTATGCCGGGGACGTGGTGTATTACATAAACGGCTTCATGGATAAAAATAAGGATTCGCTGTTCCAAGATTTCAAGAGGCTTTTGTATAAATCCAGCGATGCGAACATCAGTAAGATGTGGCCAGAAGGGGCTCAACACATTACGGAGGTAACCAAGAGGCCGTTAACTGCAGGCACTCTGTTCAAAAATTCCATGTCTGAACTGGTGAAGAATCTGCAGAATAAGGAACCGCATTACGTGAGGTGCATCAAACCGAACGAAATCAAATCGCCTAGCAATTTCGATTTCGAACGCGTCAAGCATCAAGTCAGCTACTTGGGTCTGGTGGAGAATGTAAGAGTGAGGAGAGCCGGTTTCGCTTACCGTCAGAGGTACGACCGTTTCCTGAAGAGGTACAAAATGATCTCGCCAAGCACCTGGCCGAGCTTCCGTAACGGCTCCGATCGCGATGGCACGAAGCAGATCATGGACGAGTATAGATTCGCCGATGACGTAAAGTACGGCCACAAGAAAATCTTTATTCGATCTCCGAAAACGCTGTTCGCATTGGAGAATAAGCGTAATGAGAGGATGTTCTATGTGGTGACTGTGATTCAGAAGTCTTGGAGAGGCTACAAGGCGCGCCAGGAGTATAAGAGGATGAAGGCCGCTTTCGCGATTATGAATTATTACAGATGCTACAAGATGAGAAGCTACATCGATAAGCTAGAGTCGAAGTTCCGTTCGGCGAAGCAGATGAAGGACTACGGAAAGAGCATCAAGTGGCCTGCTCCCCCTCTGCCCCTCCGTAAAACCGTTCACACTCTCCGTAAAATGTTCAACTACTGGCGAGCCTACATGATCCTCAGGAAGATTCCAAAGAAAGAGTGGCCTCAGCTGAAGCTGAAGATTACCGCGGCATCGATACTTAACAAGAAGAGGGTGAGTTTCGGACTGGAACGCAAATGGGAGGGTAACTACCTATCGCAACCATCGGAAAATACAAGTTATACAATTTATAACGAGAGCCTGAATAATCTGAGGAACACGCTGCACTTCAAAGAGGTGCTCTTCTCTTCGTTCGTCACTAAATTCAACAAGTTCAACAAATGCGCCGAGCGAGTTTTGCTCGTTACCGATAAATACATCTTCAAACTGGACAAGGATAAGTTTAAGAACATGAAGGAGGGCGTCGAGCTTAGCGCCGTGACGGGGATCAGCGTTAGCGCTGGACCGGATCAGCTTGTTGTCATCCATTGTGCCGGAGGAAACGATTTGGTCGTTTCTTTACATAGCTCGAGAGGGGAGGACAAGATCGGCGAACTAATAGCCCTTCTTTATAACAAGTACGCAGAGTAAGTATATTTAGTTTTAATCTTACCTTAGCAATCCGCATATCATCACTCACTGGTTTGACACTTCTCTACATGATTTTTTTTTTACAAATAACATCTTTTGTTTATGAAACAAACTCAATTCTATTCTATTGGTTGAGTCAAACAACTTGACAGTAAATGACAGAGGTGTCCATTAACTTTGAAATTGTTAATTCATAATATGCAACTTTGGAGGGCATTAAACAATTATATTGCATTTGTAAATGACACCTTCCAAAATTTCCTTCGGGCTTAATCTAATGTATATGTTTGTTTTATATTTTCTAGTATAAAGGGTGAACTTCAAGTGAACATAAGCAAAGTATTAATGTGTTCGTTGGGCGGCAAACGAAGACAGATCAGTATTCAAGTGAGTTCCGAGATCAAATCCGCCGTCTTCCGGAAGGATGGTGCCAACATCATATACAACCTACCACCGGACCATGCGATCCTCGAGAACGGCAACAGTCACATCAAAGACTACTAACTAAATAGAACCGTTACACATAAAAAAGAAAACAAATAACATTAACTTAATTACATAATACAGTGATAACAGATAGTTATAGCATGCCAACCGCAAGGAGATAGCAGATGCAAACGAAACGTAACCCGCGTTGTGTACATATTTATATATTCTATGATTCTTGTTTTTTCTTTCTTTTTTAAATCGATTTTGTAAATTATGTTTTTAAACTGTGAAGGAGAACCAAACAGATACAACCGGCGATTTCTCCATAACATTTATTTTTATTTGTATGAAAATGTTTTAATTAATTATTGTATTATTATGAAGTAATATTATTAAGGAGATGTTGAGAACGTGGAAAGAGAAACAGAGAAGTGTATATGTGCCTTGTTCATTTTAAGTAAAAACCATTGAAAACTTATTAATGTTTTTGACTACCTCAACCCGTTTTCCAGCAGGAAATATAAATCATACGTTTCTTTATTACTTGCGTTTCATTATTGCAGTCGTAAATCTGTTATTAGTTCCTATTTTTAATATGCACAGTTGATTCGCTATTTTACGTGCTTCTAAAATTACGCAATTGCATTCCAGTTCTAAAATTGGTATATAGCTGCATTTTTATTTGTTCTTGAAACCAATTAGATAATCATTCTTACTGGATTTTTGCTTTTATTTTTAAGCATGAATAATTAATTTAAAAATTAATTTAAAGCTTTTATTATCCATTTTTTACTAAAACTTAATTTTATTTGTTAGTTTCCATTAATAATACTCAAAAGCACTGCTTTTTTGAAGCAAAATTCTGAATACTACGAAAATGAGTAAAAACTCACTTATATTTTTTTTTTAATATCCTCATTGAAAATATATTTTAAATGTATTGGTTCTTGGATAATTAAGTAAAACGTGCATGTATGAAAAAAATATTAAGAATCTGTAAATGGGGAAAATATTTAATATTTTCCCACCCTCCTCAAGAAATCAAATGCATCTACATTTTCTTAAATAAACGCCTGGGAAAATTAAATATTAACATGTAATTGAACACATGCTTAGAATATTTAGAAAAACTGGCAGATTAGAGAACTTGGCAGCTGCCAGTGCCATAAGCAGATGGCAGTGATCAAAAGAATGATCTAAAAGAAAAGAATCGACAGCTTCCGGAGATTCTGTGAGATGCTGAGCAAAGAAACTTCACACGTCTGGAGGAACGAACGTGTTAAGTTAAAATACCTATATTCTTCCATACCAAACGGCGTTGGTCTCTGGAAAAATGTTTTTTTTTAACAGAACGGCAGCTGCTACTACCATGTCCGAAAATTTCCACTTAAACTCAACAATCAAAGGTGTAGATGAAAACCTAACGGCATCGATCACTCGCTGAAAAACACATGAAAAACACGCGAAAAAAACTAGTATATTTGTTCAATAATGTGTTAACAACTACTAATATTCCTCGTTCTTGGAACACAATCATAGAACCTATACACCAGAAGAACCCTCTCCCTGAAGACCCAAGCAGCTATCGTCAAATCGCATTTTTTTAAAATAATTTTACTGGTACTAGAAGTTAACAAAGATAACATATTAATCTGTTTCCTGGATATTAAAGCGGCATACGACAATGTCTGCATGATCTCTTTAGAAGAGCACTGGATTCTCTGAAACTTCCACCAAAATTTATAGAAGTAATCCTAAAAATGTGGCGGTACATAAAATTGCTCCTCCGAGATGCGACTGAAGAGAAGAATGCTCACTGAGCTTACTACGGTTTTCTCCAGGGTAACCTGCTCAGCCCGCTGTTCTTTAACAGATCTGAAGGCTGTTATGCCCAACTCTCTCAGATATCTACTCGATATGGAAATACTATGAATTCGGCCTTGCTTAACTTTATACAGTTTTTAGAAGTAAGAAATCCGGACATTATGCCGCAAAAGACAAAAGCCATTATTGGAATCTGGTAGTTATTATCAATAGAAAATTGGGATGGGAACCGCAGATCAATCAACTATCAGGATCAGATCAGGTAAGGGACGCCGGCCTTATCATATTTTATAAATCATTTATACTCTTACCCCTGGACTATGCCTGCTTTCTGTACTCGTTCTGTGCTAAGTCTACCATCTCAATCTTCGATATAATTCAAAATAAAGCCTTGCGTGTGTGCACATGTTAATATCAACACCAGTGAACGCCCTTTGTGCTGAAGCAAGGATAATGCCTTGTCGCGGTGGGGTAATTATAATCGGAGCACTGAACAAAACTGCTACTGCTCTCGAGGTAAGACCGTTTTGGCATTCAAAGGGACTGCCGTTTGTGATTGAATGCTTGAAAGTCTGAAAAACTTAGCACCTAAAATAGAGAACGAGGCATTTCAGGGGTGGTTATAAAATGTTTACTGCCGAGAAAGAATGACTTTGCCGATTCGAGCTTTCCGTTTAATGCTGCCTTCAATGAGTTCTGTGGAAGTGAGTTCAATGACTTCACGATAATATTTACTGGCCTTCAGTATATTGATTCCTACACGAAATTTTAACATTAAAGACAAGCTTCTATCTCAATCAACTATCATAACAGCAGAATTATATTAGTAACAGCTCTGTATGGCGTCTGTTACTACTATCGAGCCAGACACCATGTACACCGGAGCGAGTGCATTGGAATCAATTGCCTCTAATATATAATGCCGGAAACAAACCTCGTGACCATTACGATCAAGATGCAGATCTCGTTGGCAAGTGCGAATATCGCCTTTTGTTGGATCTCTAGCCATCAGGGAATCATCGTAAATGAAGAGGCACAAACACTTCCAAGAACTGGTCTCAATTCACAAGTTATTGCCTTTCACTGACTTTTTCGAGGATGTTAGAATGACAATCTGAGTATAGCTTGATAAGTCAAATGAAAGGAAAAAATATGCAGAGATAAATAAAAATATATATGGAAAACCACACACTATTCCTCCAATATCCTTTTCGTATTGGACTAGCAGAAAACAATCTTCGACAAATTCCTCCTTGGAAAATTGAGCACACCATTTTTCAATGTCACATTAATGCCAAAGTATCTGCAAAATTAATTGTACAGTTAAACACTGCTGTTAATTAACCCAACTAAGTTTAATTCCACTCCTTTGTCATCAAAGTAGCTGGAACCCCGAGTCGACATGTCTAATTACGTGTAGATACAACCGATCTTTTATAAATTATAAGTATTAAGATTGGCGAAATTGTGTCAGTATAACACAGGCTAAGTATGTTCGTGGAAGCAGTGGATGTCTTCCATCGAAGAAGATGTAATTTCAATAATTGCATTAGACAACAATACTTCATTGGCATATATTTGGAAGGAGATTTCATATTTTAGATTTAGAACTTTATTTGAAAATAACTACCTAGAGTTACTTGTCTGAACAAGTGCCGGACGTGTAAGACAAGCTCAATAATTCATGAATTAGTTATTATATATTTTATAAAATTAAGTCACACATAGTATTCTCATAATTTGGTTTAAAAAATACGGCAAAGTAATGACATTAATTTCCATAAGTTTACGGCTTATCATAGGGACGGTTCTTAATAGGCAATACATACGGCCCTGAGCGGTAATGAAAACAATTATTTTTGTTATTATATGAAGCAACCCATTATACAATTACATATTTTAAGTATCAAGAAGCCAATCTAAGTCACAAAATGTGTATCTTGTTTTTAACTATCATCCATTATGTATTGTTGGATGCATACAATTAAAAAGGAAATTTATTTTATAAATAAGTTTATAAAATGATTACCTAATCAAACATATTAATTAAAACTTTTAAATTAAAAGGTATTAACACAATCAAAAGTTGGAAGTTTATTTTAAAATAAATACGAAATAAACTTTTTCTTGTCTCAAGGCACATTTAATCCTATTGATAAAATTAATCGGCACAATTAATTATCGGCTGGGCTTTATTGAAAATTAATTGAATTAATAAAACACGATAAAACAGAACATGTTCAAACAGAACAAATATTATAATATTGACAAAAAAAATTCTAAATATTTATTTAATCATTATAATAATAGAATAAAAAATAATCAACTGAATAAATCGCTAATAACCATTAGTTTCTTTGCAAAATTTTTTTTTTTCTTGTTCTGTTTTTCCTGATCTTTGAACAAAACAGTTGATCATTTATATTTTCTTAATAATTATGAATATGTTTTAATTTTGTTTTGTGTTTTCCTGTTTTATTTATTTTTTGTTCACTTTTTAGAAAATAATGTATTCATATATTCATCATGAAATCATTTTCAAATTCCGAATTTTACGAATACTGAATTCGTCGTGTGCAGATGTCGGCCATGCTCTATCGAATCTAGGACATCGGGTTGGGCGTTGGTTCGTGACGTGTGAAGGTCCTGGGCGGCACTTTACTTTGTGAGACGAAGAACTCTTTACATCTTCGGCTTTCTTCAAGAACACACCAATGCTTGTACAGCCAAATCCGGATTTATCCACTCGCTTTCCTCCAGAGCGAGCACCACCGTGGACTGTAACTTCTTAACTAGCGCTACCTTCAAAGCGCACCACCGTCTTCTTCTATCGCCAACAGACAACCTTTGTCGCTCAAGTACCAATGCCTTTTTATCACTTCTTTTTGATTCACTGCTTTACATTTACAATGTTACATAGTGTTGAGTTGGGTTATAAAAAATGTAAAATATTTATTGCAATTTTTTTTAAAATTTATTTCCGCAATAGGTTACTTTAGAGCAGCTCAATATTTAGGTTATCAACCTAACTAATGCCATAAATTACGATATCTGGAAGTACTCAATCGTAATCGTGCTAGAAGTCGTTGGCAACGTACTTAATCAGGAAATGAAATGAAATTTCTACCCGTCAAGATAAAACTAGAAATAAAGAGACACACGATCGATTTGTGGACAAAAAGACTGCGAGAAAATGAACTCGTTCAAAATCCTACTCTGGTATCAAGTAAAATTAAAAAAAACCTAAAACCAATTCTAGTACTGAAACTCGTACAAGGTAATAACGCAGAAGAATTTTTTGTTAGTGTTTCTGAAAAAATTACCATCTAGGAAATGATGAATTGGAAGAAAACGAAGAAATCAGAAACATAGTAAGAACATTCCTCAACTATCTACAATCCCAAATTAATAAAATGGACCTCAAAAAAAATATAGTAAAATCAACTGAAATCCTAAAAAATCTCTTAAAAAATAGAACATGTTACCTTCACAAACCTAGTCCACGGTGTTTTAAGAATGTCAACATTCCCGGAGAAAAGCTAAAAACCCATATGCCCGCATAGATGTTATGCACGAAGAAGCCAATATTCCGAAAATGATGCAATACACCAACAACCTGAACCAAAACCTTTATGAAAATTGCATACTGCACTATCTTAATCCAATAATAGCTGAAATACCTGATTCTTCAGGTTCAAAAAGCTTCATCGATGAAAATTGGTGAAGGATAATTGAACTTTCTGAGTGTATAAAATTCAAATATAATTTTTACAAACCTATATTCCTATTTTTTTATCGAAACATTTTCTTTATATCTCAAAGTTATTTAGTTACACATTTTTTTTGTCTAATATTTTTTATTTATAATTTAATGTTTCATTTTAACATTAAGTAAATCTTATGGCGATTGACATTTATTTTAAGACTTTCGTTGCGATTCCACTAAATCATTTATTCTGCTATCCTAAACTGTGCTTTTACACCAAAACGAGCTTACAAATTATGTTTGAATCCGTAATCACTAATCGTGAGAAGAGCGATAATTATTAAAATATTAATTATTTTATGTTAAGATCAATGCAGAAGCGCCCACAAGTGGGTTATAAATTTCTTATTTACAAAAAATAGAATTCATGAAAATTTTGTTGTTAAGTTTCTAAGAAGGACGGCTCATAGTCGAGTGAGAGTCGCCCTTCTCATGAATTATGAATACGAATTCATATCCCGAATTTCGGTGCTTGCAGCAATAAGGATGGATAGTCACATGAGTTTCGCCATTAAAATCTTCATCCAAGTTGAAGGAAAAACTTCTATTGCGAAAGTTTGTATAAATTTGTATCATTTTTTTATGAACATATTAATTTTAGAAATTATTTAAATTTTTTGAAAGGCTGTCATTAATTAGTATATTTATGAGCTGCAATTCGACTAGTCCCTTTCTTTGTATATCTACATTGCTATTGCATATTAATATCAAAATATGGTTAAAAAAATTCTTGATTCTGTACAAATATGATTCGTTTTCGTGCTGGTGGCATAAAAATATGGAATAATTTATAATTACTTTTTAAGGATAGAAAAGCAAATCAATATACTCATATTTTTACAGAATCAATAAAATAACTAAAATAACACATTCGATTCAGATGTAAGAATTATGATTTTTTAAAATTATAATATTTCATATTGGATTTTATACAAGTAGAAATACCAATTATATTTAGAATCACAAATATTTGAAAATATTTTGAATCAATGTAATTTCACCTATGAACAGGGAGAAACAAATAAAAATCTAAATTATTATTCGAAGGAAATTGAAAAATGTAATATGTTTGAGATATTAAGTAAAGATAACGAAAAGAGCAATAAACATTTGAAATTAGTTTTTGTTATTTATGAAATGATAGTAACAGATTTAATTCACTTAAATAATAATAAAAAAGATATTTTACTAAGATTCAGCAGCGAAAACGCGAAAAATAAATAACATTAAATAACATAGTCAAAGACGAAAAATGTTTATTTACTTTAAACATTTACAATTACAAATAAGATATACTTTTATTATTAACCCAAAAGCTAAAAAGATAACTCACATACATTTTAAAAATGAATATTAACAATTATTGAAAATTGAATTAAATTATTTTTCATTTCAGTAAATTGAATACAATTACTGCACTTAAAAAAATAAAGATTTAATTGTTTTAAAGTTTTTTTTTTCATTGTATTAGATAGCAACGACGAACTTTTTGAACCATAATTTAATATTATTATTGTGAATTTCCGAAGAAAAATACTTGTTCATTTTTAAAACTCATTCTTCGCAGCTTTCTCAACTTCAACGAGCGATGTGTTGTGGCTAACCTTTTTAGTTATGTATAAACAAATTATGTTTAAGAGAAGTCTTCTAGTCGATACGCCATGTTATATAAACATTTCATCCTTAGACACAACAATATGCTTATATAGAAAGAGTGCTGGAAACCTGATTTCAGACTGATCACCGCCTCTCAAATTGCAACAACTGTAGATTGGACCAAATTTAGAAAGTTTCCAAAATATTTATTTTCCTTTTGTACAGAAATTATTGAGATGATTATGAATTGCGTGTCTAATTTTGATGCGCGCTAGAAAAATGGCCACTCTCTCCGTCACGGCGAGTTTATTTGCAGATTCCCTATTAGTGAAATACAAAATTGAGGCGTAGTCGATGATTGGATGTTAAATCATTTTATAAATAGATGCCTACGTTCTAATACTCAAACTACGTCTCCCGTCACGCTGTAAATATACATGCAATTTGCTTAAAATTAAAAATTATACTTCACTCGAATTTTAAATCAATTCTTCAAATTTGATATTAAGCAAAAGAATAAAAAAAATATGTCTCATAGACAAAAGGATATTTTTTTGATTATTAATCCAGAAGTTGAAAAGATAAGTCATATAAATTTTAAAAACGAATATTAACAAGTTTTTATTGAAAACTGAAATCAATTATTTTTATGTCAATTGAATACAACTAGTGCACTTAAAAATTAAAGATTTCGCAGGTTTAATTTTTATTCTACTTCACTCGAATTAAAATACTTAATTCTTCAAATTTGATATTAAGCAAAAGAATTAAAAAAAAAATATATCTCATACACAAAAGGATATTTTTTTTATTAACCCACAAGCTAAAAAGATAAGTTAATTATTTTTCATGTCAATTGAATATAACTACTGCACTTAAAAATTTCACAGGTTTATCTATTTGATTCTACTTCATTTGATTTAAAATACTTAATTCTTCAAATTTGATATTATTTTTTATATTCTTTACACTAAGTGTAATAAATTTTAGTATTCTTTGATCAATAATAAACACATCAAGAATTTTACTATTTTTTAGATTTTTTTTTAAACGAATGAAAAAGAAAACCAATTAATATTATGATTTTATTTAATTAAAAAATAATTTGAATTTGTAAATATTATCTATTCAATAGATATAAACATAGAAATTAAAAATAAGCCAAATGAAGAAGAGGGAGGAAAAAAAAAAATATAGTAGAACCTCGTTTAACGAGCAAAATAAGTTTGTAGGATCACATATATACGGCGCCTCTGTCGACAAGTCCATATGATCTTTAGGAAGTACCAACTTTCAGATGACGCCTGTCAAAATTTCATAGCAATCTGATGTTTAGTTCTTTAGTTACAGTGGTTTTAGTGGCGCTACTTCAAAACAATGGAAAAAGCTGAATTTCGTGTGGATGGATTGGATGAAACCTGGATCCACTACTATACTCCAGAGTCAAATCGGTCGTCAGCTGAGTGGACATCAAAAGGTGAAAGCATGCCAAAAACGCAAATGTCAGCTGGTAAAGTTTTAGCCTCCGTATTTTGGGATGCGCACGGAATTTTATTCATTGATTACGTTGAGAAAGGAAAAACCATCAATAGTGAATATTATATGGCATTATTGGAGTATTAGCGGAAAGAAATTGCGGAAAATCGACCAAAAATGAAGAAGAAAAGAGTGCTCTTTCACCAAGACATTGTACCGTATCACAAGTCGATCAAAACGTTGGCAAAAATGCACGAATTGCACTTTAAATTGCTTCCCCATCCACCATATTCTCCAGATCTGGTTCCCAGCGACTACTACCTGTTTGCAGTCCTAAAAAGAATGCTCAAGGAAAAGAGATTTGGTTCCAATAAAGAAGTGATGGCCGAAACTGAACAAAGATAATGCTAGAGTAGCGTTGTATGTATCACTCTTGAAGGAGACTATTTTGATGAATAAAGTCGAATATTGTCCAAAAGTTGTTGTTTTATTAGACATCCTAAGAACTTATTATTATTATTATATTATTTGTTTTTGTTTGAATATATTAACCATTTTAGATTTTTTTTTGTCATCCTATACTAAATATAATTTGTAATTTACTGTAAAAATTGCATTGTGTCTTATAGGAAGTAGTTATGGAGAAAAGTTTGTCAGATGAGGAGGAGGTAACAGAAAGCAACAATCTTCATCGTAATAAAATAAATGCTGAAATTATGTGAAGAGTTGCATCACCCTAACAAGTGGCTATGCGCACTACATTTTTTTTATTATTACAAAATTTTGAAGCATCGGCAAAAAAAAATTACTAATAAATTAATTATTTGATTCCTGAAAGTCGAATTTGCATTTCAAGTTGGTTCATTCCGAGATAGAAGAAAATAAGAAGATGAATTTAACAATATTTATGTAATTTTCTATTAATAAACGTTATAAATACATTTTTTTTAGTTTTTTACAATAATTTTTATGTGGTAAATGTTTTTACCATGAGTGTAAATAATAATAATTATTTTCGGATTTTAACTCGTATAGTGCAAGTACAAATTCGAAAATTCTGGAACGGTTTATAACGCTGATTCACACTTACAAGACTTTCATCCGTCCCGTGCTCACGATCCTAACAATAACCTGCCATTCCGTCAGCTCAAAACTAGATAGATTCGAAAGGTATGCTATTAGAAAAATCCTACGTCTTCATTACCTTCACCCCAGCAACAACCTTCACGAACTAGCATCGCTCCCAAAAATTGCAGACCAAATTAAGAAAATTCAATCCCGACAGACTACAAAAATATTCTCCCAAAATCACCACACACTCTCATTATTTAAAAACCCTCCCATTCTCGCTACACGCTCAATCCCCAAATATAAAATCCCCTTTTCTCCAGCAGTGCTCGCTACCAACGCTCCTTCAGACATACCAGAAATTTCAAACTTCCTACAAACAATAAACCCAAAACATTCACCAAAACTAAACAGAAACAACCAAAACTGCCAAAGAGCAGCAGCTCGCAATTGCCAATACACATTTATATATGTAATTCCAATATGTTTGATCATTAAATAAAGAATTTAAAAACCTAACGGTTTATACTCGTTATTTTACTGTAATAATATTTATTGCAATAATAAATTACAAAAATTAAAAAAACAATAACAAGGTAAAAATAAAATTTAACTGCTGTAAAGGGCGTTAGATTTTTGTGTCCTAAATAATATTTTAATTATTTTTGAGTAACCATTTGAGTTTATTAGTTTGTTGCAAAAATTGCATCGATCATAAAACTTATAATGATAACAGAGGAATCGAATAACATCACCATTATTATTGTATATGCGTGAGATCGTTGCATTAATATTTATTACAACAATAAATTACAAAATTAAAAAAAAAAACTACAAAAATAAAAGTAAAAATAGAATAAAATTCAACCGCTGTAAAGGGCGGTAGGTTTTTGTGCCCTAAATAATATTTTAATTATTTTTGAGTAACCATTAGTTTGTTGCGAAAGTTGCATCGATCATAAAACTTATGATATCAGAGGAATCAAATAACATCGCCATTATTATTGTATATGCGTGAGACCGTTGTTAGTTCTTGGTACAGCGTTATTCGGGTTACCAAAACCGGAGAGAATCTTGTAAAATTAATAGGGAAATAATGTGGCGTGCAGATGCAAAACAAATGCGAGGAATGGTCGACCCGAAGCGTTAAGAATGCGAATATGGGTAGAATAGAGAGGACGAGAAATGAATAATAAAATTCTAAAAACAATGGCTGTCGTAAATGTAAGCGTAAGCGGGATTTATTGATCCAAGGACCGAGCTTTACATTTTTATTTTTTATTATTATTTGCCATTTTACTCTTTGTTCGAGCGTTTTGTTTATATTTCGGCAAACGTTTCAATCACGCATGGCGTCGCTCATATAGGTTTATTTACTGTTTTCTTACAGTACAGATGCAAAGTCGTTAGGGTTCTGCGTTGTTGGTATGAAAAACAGGCAGGTTTGCAATGTTTTCGTAATGCAATCGCATGGTGGTCTCACAGCTTCTTGTGGGAACGCCAGAAGAATGACTAGCATTACGATAAGGTAGCAGCCGATTTCAATATTATTTTTATGATGTCACAAGGTTTCGTTTAATTTACTTCATGTTATTGATAAGGAATTAATGCAGCAACATTAAGCGAAGCGTAATTCCAGAAGATTGTCGATTTATAAACAAAGTCCATTGTTTAGAACTGCAATTCGATATTTATTTTTTTTTATCGAATAGAGGATAACATTTCTTTTTATTTACAAATATAGAATGTTCAAATAACAACCAACACACATACAAAACGCATAAACAATTATAACAATGAATAATAAAATATGAGAACATTGTTTAAACTGAAAAATCGAATGATTCATTTTATTTTTTATCTGCCATTATTTTTTTTTATTTTCATAATAAAGAACGATACGAAACGATATTAATTAACAACAATAACAAAGAAAATGCAAGCATATTAAATTTTTCTTCAAGGAAAGATTTTTTTTTGTTAAACAAAATATGTAATTATTTTTAAGAAAAGTGTGAAAAGTCTCTAATTAATACGACATATACTCAATAATTTGAATCGTTTAAATCTTTGGTTAATTATCTGTGAATATATTGTAATATAATTATAATTATTTCTATTCATTAATGTTAAGAAAAACTATTGGAAACTTAAAAAATAATATATAGAAAAATATATTACTTTAGTTTTAACTATAGTCTATTTAAGTGTATCTATGTGGTAGATCTAAAACAAACTTGGGAAAATTGTGGCTCTGAAGTAAATTACGGAGATTTTATTTTACCGGTAAATATTATGAGTAAAAACCGGTAAATGTGTAATTTTTTTTAAATTAATAATTTTCTGTGATAGTACTACTATTTAATATTAATATAGTATTTTTAGTATTATAATTAACAATAAACTATTCTGTTTTAATATATAAATCAGAAAAAAAATATAAATATAACATTATTTTTTATAAATTAATTATTTCAAATTTTCGTACAAATTACAGAAAAAAAAGCTTTTTCTGCCTTGATACTCTTAGATTTAACTGAAGGTAAGGTACGCATAAAGTTTTATTTGGTATTTCTTTACTTTCTGCTTAATGGTTAAAAGCGAACTTTTTTTTCAGTTGTTTTTTTCAGACTCTTCTACCATCTTCAGCTAATTAATTTAAAATGGTTAATCTTCAGTTTTGCGCTCTTCGTATCTCATTTTAAATCGTTAAATGAAAGATACAAAATCTGTGATAATGGCAGACTCATTCAACTGAAATAAACTGCTTATTCTTAAATAATCTGTTAAAATTTGACAACAAATATTAAAAGTTATGCGTCACTCTTAAATATGTAAATTTAATTCTCATTTTAATTATATGCACAGAGTGGTATTTTATGCAGTCAATTAGTCTACTATAAATTTATAGACAACATCAGCAATTTTATAGGAAAAGTTTATATTATTGTTCTGAAAATGAAATTTCAATATTTCAAAAATTGGGACTATTTTATGGCTTTTTCTAGAAATTACCGGTATTTTTAATTTTGGTAATCATATTGGATGGCGAAACTGGTTAATTATTTACTAGTAAAGTTTCCATTATTTTAAAGATTGTTAAATTTTAATCTTTGTGTTTTTATTATCCCATTGTTTAAGTGCAAATATTTCGATATATTTGCGCACTGAATTATACAAACAATATTTTTATAATATATTTAGTATTGTAATTAAGAATTAATAAAGTTTTAATAAAAAAATAATGTATTAATAAGATAAAATAATATGTTTTACATTGCTTCATCATAAAGAAATTAAAATTCATTCCTTCAAATTTTCATACAGAAAAATGCTATTTCTGCCTTGATACTCTTTGGTTTATCTGACAGAAAGTAAGCCAGAGTGGAAGTTTTATTTGATATTTCTTTAATTTCTGCTTAATGTTTAAATGTGAACTCTTTTTCAGTTACAGTTGTGATTTTTCAACGACTTTTCTACCATTTTCAGCTGTTTAATGTTAAATGATTAATCTTCAGTTTTGCACTCATCGTATTCCATATTTAACCGTTCAATGAAAAGTTATGCGTTACTCTTAAATATGTAAATTTAATTCTCATTTTAATTATATGCACAGAGTGGTATTTTATGCAGTCATCAGCAATTTTATAGAAAATGTTTATATTATCGTGAAATTATGTTCTGAAAATGAATTTTCAATATTTCAATAATTAAGACTTTTTCTATTTTTTTTTTAGAAATTACCAATATTTTTAAATTTTGTAATCATATTGAATGGTAAAACTAGTTAATTATTTACTAGTAAAGTTTTTATTATTTTAAACATTTTTAAAAATTTGAATCGTTTAAATCTAAACGTTTTTATGATCATATAGTTTAAGTGTGAATATTTTCCTAAAATTTGTTTCTACAGAGAAAATTCGTGAAAATGCGTCAATCCAGAATATATAAATTTAATTCTCATTTTAATTATCTGCTAATAAAATAAATGTATGGACATCAGCAATTTTATATGAAATATTTATATTATCGTTAAATCATGTTTTGAAAATTTCAATATTTAAATAATTAAGATTTCTGTCTTTTTTTAAAGAAATTAATTAGTATTTTTAATTTTAGAAATCATATTGTATGGTAAAACTGGTAGAGTTTCCATTATTTTAAACATTGTTAAATTTTAAGAATTTTAATTTTTGTGTTTTTATTATCCCATTAAGTGTGAATATTTCATTATATTTGCGCATTAAATTATAATGATTTCTATGAAAAAAAATAAATAATAAAAAAATAGAAATAGAACTTTAATTGTATCTGGTAAATATTTAAATAAAAAAACCAGTTTAACCAGTAAATTACTATTTTTTATATTAAACATTTTGTATGAGTATTATAATTAATAATAACCTATAAAATTTTAATATATAATATTACGGTCGGATTTTTTTTTTAATAAATTTATTTCTTTGAATTTCATATATTTTATTATTACTATTATTTTTATTTATTTATTGTCATTTATTGTTCTTTATTTATTTTTTATTATATTTCTGGCCAATAAAGAATATTATTATTAAAAATAATATGTATATGTTTCACATTTTTTCTTCATAAAGAAATTAAAATTAATTTCTACAAAAGAGAAAATGCTCATTCTGCTTTGCTAATCTTGGGTTTATCTGGCAGAGTTAAATACAAAAATTGGAGCGCTGAAAATTGTATTTGGTATTTCTTTACTTTCTGCTTAATCGTTAAATACGATCTCTTTTACGCTCATCATGTCTAAAGTTTAATTTGAACAAAGACACAAAAAATTTGGTAATGGCAGATTCATTCCACATCCACATTCCTAAAATTAACGTATAAAAATTAAACAACATATGAAAAGTTATGAGTAAATTTAATTATCTGCAATAATACTACTTTCATTTTATAGAGACAATTAGTCAATAAACTTATGAATAACATCTATAATTTTATATCTATAAATATTGATATTATTTTGATAATAATGATATTCTAACAACGAATTTTCAATATTTCTTTTTGAAGAAATTACTGGTATTTTTTGTCAAAATTTACCGGTAATTTTAATCATTACATTGGACGGTAAAACCTGTTAATAGTTTATTTTTTATAGCTATTATCATATAATTTTATTTAATATTAAATTATTATGATTTCTATTAGTTAATTAATTAAAAAATAGAAAATGAAACAAACAGATTTTTTAAAATATTTCCTTAAATGAGATTCTCAATTTAATTGTATTTAATATAGTGGACTGCGGCTCTTAAGTCAAATTGAAAATCAAATTAA
The DNA here is from genome assembly GCA_963457615.1 of Nicrophorus investigator. Taxonomy (NCBI): domain Eukaryota; kingdom Metazoa; phylum Arthropoda; class Insecta; order Coleoptera; family Silphidae; genus Nicrophorus; species Nicrophorus investigator. Next base: position 16,995,324 of record OY735143.1, read on the forward strand.
AATTGTGATGGTTTCACAGATTTTGAAAATAATTATAATATGCAAAATTTATTGTATTTCAAATGTATACATTATTTTTTATTGTGTCGAGAAGATTTCCGGTCTAGAATATTGCACTTTTTAAGTCTATATGTTTTTAATGAATGATTAGCATATTTTCCGCCATGTTCCACAAATGTTAGTACTTATACTTTTAACCGTTTCCATCTGCAAATCATTAAGCGCTGGCAATTATAAGTAAAATTGTGATTGGTAGTGCTTGTTAAAAATAACAACTGGGAAACAGAAATTTTGTAAAATTATACGTTGGCAGTTTGACAAAATTTAAAAAAACTGTCAGCAGGAAAAGTTTATGTCAATTTTTATTTATCATCAATTCTTTTGATTTGCAAAGGAAATTTTGTTAATATTTTTGATTATCTTGAGAAAAGTAAATTAATAAGTCGAAAAATTATAAAAGCATGTTAGATCAATTGGATGGAAAAAATCATTAAAAAAACGAGTTTTAAAAGTAAACTTTTCAAAATTAAAAAATATGATTTATTTCATTAATTATATTTATTTAAAAAAAAGCTCTGAGATTTATGAGGTTGTCCAAATTTTGTAAATATAACATATGGGAAAAGTACAAAAAATGTTGTAAAAATAATGAACAATAAATTAAATTTCCTATTTATATTCAAAAATTTAAAAACTGTCAAAATGCAAATCTACTTTCATTAAAAGTAGTTTTAATTAATAATAATAAAAAATAACAAAAAAATTCTATTTATATTGAAAATATTTTAAAACTATCATAATAAGAATCTACTTTAAAAAAGTTAAAAAATGTTATAAAAATTATGAAAACTAAATTTACCATTTATTTAAAAAAAAATAAAAATTATTATAATACAAATCTACTTTAATTAAAAGTATTTTTAATTAATAATAATAAAACCAAAAAAAAATATAATCATTTATTTAAATAAAAATACATTGAAATCAATAATTAGTGTAAATAAGCTACATTTTTATAAAGCTATTTACCAAAAAAAATTTCCTGTTCTCTTATTTTATTACAACTTAAGTCATTTTTTGTGAGCAACGGGCGAGAAACTGTCTGTAGCATTTGAATATTTGCAGGAAAATCTAAATAAATTACAGTAATGGCTTAATCATGGAGAATATAGTTTTATGAAATAAACCTTTCTAAAAGACTTAAATCATTGAAAGCCAAATATTAGACATAAATCTCGACAGAAGGATTATCTGAAAAGATAATATTCGGTCTACGAGTGAACAATTGGTTATAAAATTTAGAAAACTCTACTAATTATTATGACAAAAGTTGGAATTGTCTGTGGTGAATAAATTATTAATATATAAAGTAATAAAGAAACCAGTATAGAATCGAATCGAACATATAAATTATACAAAGGTTTCAATCAAAATGCATAAGAATCGATCTCGATGAGAATTAAATACCAATGTTTAGTAGCAGATTCAAAGATGAACTAAAATTATCTAAAAATGATCAGGCTATTAATCTACTCGAAAACAACAATTACGCTTAAGTTTTGTAAACCATTCGATTTTGTACATAGATTTAATTAAATCTTCATTAATCTTTATAAATATAATAATGATAAACATCCGCCGAGAACGTTTATTCATTTAATGTCACGCGCAATCTTATTGTTCACAAACATAAAAAATAATATAAATGAATTGAAAATAAAATACTTTTGCTCGATCTTGTTTAGAATTTAATACCAATGTTTAGTAGCAGATTCAAAGATAGACTAAAATCATCTAAAAATGATCTGGTTTACTTATTGATCACATAAATAAAAAAAAAATATAAAAGATCTGAAAATAAAATACTGAAAAATAATTTATTTAATTCACTTGCAGTTGTAAAAAGAAGACTAGTGTTCTTCTCATAAAGTTTAATTACTTAATAAATGATATTAATTCTCAGTTGAAATAATTATAAAAATAATATACATTTGATTTAAGTAAAAGTAAAGTAGTTATAAATGCGATAAAAGCGCAATCATGTTTGGGATTCGACGTGGATTAGAATAATAATCGATATTGTTTAGAATTCAATACCAATGTTGTTAAGTAGCAGATTCAAATATAGACTTAAATCATTTAAGAATGATCTTTGCGAAAACAACAAATACGCTAAAATTTTATAAACCATTCGATTTAGTACATAGATTTAAGTCAATCTTCATAAATATAATAATGATAAACATCCGCCGAGAACGTTCATCCATTTGATGTCACCAGCAATCAAATTTACTTATTGTTCATATAAATCAAAAAAAAAATATAAAAGAACTGAAAATAAAATACTGAAAAATAATTTATTTAATTCACTTGCAGTTGTAAAAAGAAGACTAGTGTTCTTCTCATAAAGTTTAATTACTTAATAAATGATATTAATTCTCAGTTGAAATAATTATAAAAATAATATACATTTGATTTAAGTAAAAGTAAAGTAGTTATAAATGCGATAAAAGCGCAATCATGTTTGGGATTCGACGTGGATTAGAATAATAATCGATATTGTTTAGAATTCAATACCAATGTTGTTAAGTAGCAGATTCAAATATAGACTTAAATCATTTAAGAATGATCTTTGCGAAAACAACAAATACGCTAAAATTTTATAAACCATTCGATTTAGTACATAGATTTAAGTCAATCTTCATAAATATAATAATGATAAACATCCGCCGAGAACGTTCATCCATTTGATGTCACCAGCAATCAAATTTACTTATTGTTCATATAAATCAAAAAAAAAATATAAAAGAACTGAAAATAAAATACTGAAAAATCATTTATCGATATCTTTATTCGCATGTAATGTGTTGAATCTAAAAGATATATCTACAAAAATTATACTGAATGTGAATAAATTATATAAAGTAAATTTAAAAAATAATTAAGTAAATATAATGCACGTTCATAGTTTTATATAAATTTCACTTGCAATCGTAAAATGAAGACTAGTGTTCTTCTCATAATGTTTAATTACATAATAAGTTGAAATAATTATAAAAATATTTTATAAATGATTTAAGTCAAAGTTGAGTAGTTGTAAATGCGATAAAAGCACAATAATGTTTGAGATTCGACGTAGATTGAAATAAGAATCGATCTTAGAATTCAATACCAATGTTTAGCAGCAGATTCAAAGATAAGAATGATCTGGCTATTAATCTTCTCGAAAACATCAAATACTCTTAAGCGTTATAAACCATTCGATTTAGTACATATATTTAAGTAAATTTTAATTAATGTTCATAAATACAATAATGGTAAACATCCGCCGAGAACGTTTAACCATTTAATGTCACCCGCAATCAAATTTAATTATTGATCACAAAAATTAAAAAGTATATAAAAGAATTGAAAATAAAATACTGAAAAATTATTTATCAATATCTTATTTGCATTGAAATTTAAAGGATGTATCTACAAAAATTACATTGAACGTGAATATATTTGGATAGAGAGCAAGTAAATTGATTGTTTCATAATCTTCGCTTGTAGTCGTAAAACGAATATTAGTGTTGTTGTCATAATGTTTAATTACTTAATAAATGATATTTATTCTTAGTTGAAATAATTATAAAAATATTATATAAATGATTTAAGTCAAAGTTGAGTAGTTATAAATGCGATAAAAGCGCAATGATGTCGTGGATTGGAAGAAGTCATAATAATAATTAATTCTGCAATAGTCAATTAGGAGTGCGTAGTGCATTTCTTAATTGAATAACAACGACGGGTTACTTAAGCAAACAACATAAGTGAACTTATTATTATTATTGTTGAGAACGTGAAAGAGTAGGGTGAGCGGCGGTGACCATGTCTGATTGGATGCTGGAGCGGTTGGCGCGAACCTGATATGCAGTAGTGATTCAAAAGCGTTTTGTTTTGTCTCCGAAAGGAAAGGGTCTTTTGATTTATTGCTGCGAATGCTATAAATGTTTCTGCACTCGGCGTAGCTCAAATACACGTAGCTCGTCAGCGGTGACGGACCTTCCTTTGAGACTTCTCCTCATTTTGTTCAGCGGCACGATCGTGAGAGGGTGCAATTTTTAATGGTAGTTAAGAATTCTACAAGGATTTAGTTAGTTTCATTCGCGACGTTGATGTCTGGTGTTGTTCAGGACTGAACGGCGAGGCGAGCGAATGAGCGTGAGTTTATTTTGTGACGAATCAAGGACTGGTGGCAACGCTTCCAATTTGAAACCAATCAACGATTTGCGTGCACTTTCTGGATACATTCGTATAGGTATGGCTATACGTTTTCAGTTAGTCCTCGACGGGCGTTCGGAATAGAATGTTCGGAAAGTATAAACCGAGGGTGTCGCGCGTAACCGATGATAAAAAGGACCTTCTGCATTCCATCAGCAAAATCAGAGAAAAGGTTCTTCTTTCATTGAAACGAGATTTTCAGAAGACACAGAATTCATACAATTATCCAATCAAAATGCCGATGGTACTAAGGACTCTGCCGCGCAGGAACTACTGCGAGATATCTCCATACCCTGAGAGGGAATACTCGCAAATAGATGAACCTAGCACCAGCTATAGCCCCAGTGCCAGCGACTCTACAAATCCACCGCACTTTGTTTCCATTGGAAGAAATGGTTTGAATTATCGCTCATCTTTAATTCACTTAATTTTTTCTATTTTAATTTTCAGCTAAGAAACTCGCAATTGAACGGCATCCCGACATCCGAACATCCGAACTATATGAAATTCGAAGGAAGTATTTATACTCTCAATGCACGGAATTTTACAAGCTTGGATACAAAACAGGTAAATTCCAAAATATTTTCGTCTTAATTTTAAAAAAATCAGATAAACTTCCTAATAGCTTGGTTTTTCTTCATCATAATTATTTCATTATTATTTTTTAATTTTCTTCAAAAATCAATTATTTTGAAGTCTAGCGAATTATATTACTAAAATTTTAATTAAATTTTGTAACATAAAATAGCGTAATCTAAATACTGATGACATCAATAGTTATTTTTATAATTAATTCTGCAACTTCATCATGTAATTTTTTTAATTTTAAATTTACGATCTTTTTAGGATTTATTCAAATTTACTTTTAAATTATAACATAACATTTTATATTACGATTTTTTTAGATCTTTTTTAAATTTTCAAAGTGCGACGAAATGTACACATTTTACATTTTAACACACATTTCGTATATAAATTAGACAATTTTTCTATTAAAGTGTATACATTTTTTTTACTTCTTTTATATTATAACAACATTTTTTTTATATTGCGATTTTTTTAGATCGTTTTTCAATTTTCCTATTGCGACTATATGTACACATTTTGGATTTTAACATATATTTCGTATATAAATTAGAACATTTTTCTATTAGTGTAATTGATTTTTTAAAATTATAATATAACTTTTTTTAATTTTACGATCTTTTTCAAACTTTTTTTCATAGTTTGACGAAATGTACACATTTTGCATTTTAACATACATTTCGTATATAAATTAGACCATTTTTCTATTAATGTGTAGAATTTTTTTAAAATTTATAATATAATTTTTTTTTTCAAAAATTTATGATCTTTTTAGTATTTAAAAAAAATCTAGTTTGACGAAATATATATATTTTGCATTTTAACAAACATTTCGTATATAAATTAGACATTATTTCTAATAAAGTATAAAAATTTAATTTTAAAAATTATAATATAATTTTTTTTTTACATTTTTTGATCTTTTTAAAACTTTTTTAAATTTTCTTAGTAGGACGAAATGTATACATTTTACATTTTAACACATATTTCATATATAAATTAGACAATTTTTCTATTAAAGTGTAGAAATTATTTTATTTCAATTTTAATATAACATTTTTTTAAAAATTTTCAATTTTTTTAGAACATTTAAAAAAAAATCTAGTTCAACGAAATGAACATATTTTGCATTTTAACATACATTTTGTATACAAATTAGACATTTTTTCAATTAAAGTGCATAAAAAATATGTTTTTTTTAATTTCTTTAACATATAATATAAAGTTAATGTTATAGGCATTACTTTGCGAAAATAAAAGTTTAAATTATAACTTTAAGATATATTTTTCATTCAAAAATTCATTTCATCAAAAAAGGTTTGTTTAAATTTAAAAAAAAAATATTTGTCAGAAATATCATTGTTTAAAAAGTTTTGATAAGATTTGAATTTTTATTTATCATTATCGTGATTCATATAGAAAAAGAAGAATAATTATCGGGCAGAAAGACTTCGGTTATTAGTCATGGTGATTGTGTCCAAAAAGTTGTTTAGTATTACTGTTTTTTGTATAGTTTTCAAATTGAAAAATAAAAAATATGGTAATTTCAATTCGATGATAATAACCATTAATATAAATGTTTATTTAAAAGCAAGTAAACAGTAAAATTTACTCATAATTATATTTTTTTCTCTCACGATTTTTAAAATTCTTTGAGAAAGTTTATCAACTTAAAGTATCAAACGTCGTCAGATTTACTTAAATTTATTTATCAATAATTTTTCAATTAAAGTGTATACAAAATATATAATATATATAGGCATTAGTTTGCGAAAGTAAAAGTTTAAATTATAATTTTAAAATGTATTTTTCATTACCATAATAAAAAAGGTTTGTTTAATTAAAAAAATATATATTTCTCAGAAATATCATTAATTGTGTTTTAGAAGTTTTGTAAAGTTTTGAATGTTTATTTCTCATATATGAAAAAAAGAAACATAGAAAAATTATCGGGCAGAAAAACTTCGGTTATTAGTCATGTTGTTTGTATCTAATAAAGTTGTTTATAATTACTTTTTTTAGTAAAGTTTTGAAATTGAAAAATAAAAAATATGATGATTCCAACAATAAAGCAATTCAACATAAAGATATTATTTCTCACATTTTTAAAATTCTTCAACCTACATTGAGAAAGTTTATAAACTTAAATAAATATCAACCGTTATCAGATTTACTTAATTTTTATTTTTAATACAATTATTAGCAATTATTTTAATTAAATGCTGCATCTTTACAAAAAGTTCGATTTTTACAATGAACTTCGAATAAGCATTATAGGAAAGCACATAAATTATTATTTCTAAATTTAAGATGATTATTTTTTAAGACTTTATCGCTTATTTTACAAAAATAATCTGTTGTTTGTATCATGTAAAATCTCTTAAAATCTTAAATTCATTAATTTTATAATTTATTATATTTTTTAATAATTTTCAGACGTTTCAGTCGTAATACGTGTATCAATAATTAACGCACTATTATATTGGATTTTTTACTGAAATTAGTAAACTAATAGTATTTTTATTTAATTTATAGCATGAAATATAAATAATTATTTATCGTTTCTAATATGTAATATAAAATTTTTGATAATTCCGAATAATTAAACTGTTAACATTTTTTGTAATTTGATAAATTCATTAATTTTCTTTAAGAAATATTATTGTTATTTTGTTTAAAACTATTATTTCATATACAATTACATATTAAAAATAGAATGGAAGAATTGTAAATATTTTGAAAATAAGTATTGTTTTGAGGATAAAGTTACATCATTTTATTTATAAATATAAATAAAATCGTCTTACAAAAATTCTCTTCATTATAAATTGAATGGAAAAATTGTAAATATTTTGAAGATAAACAGTTATTGATGATTAAACTGGAAACATTTTTTGTAATTTGATAAATTCATTAATTTTCTTTAAGAAATATTATTGTTTGTTTAAAACTATTATATCATATATAATTACTGATTATAAACAGAATGGTACAATTATAAATATTTTGAAAATAAGCATTGTTTTGATGATAAGGTTACAACATTTTATATATAAATATAAATAAAATCGACTTACAAAAATACTTTTGCTATGAAACATGAGTCTTAATCGTCCATTTCAGAAGCATAAACATGCAAAATATGATATATCATTAATGGCATACTAACAGATAAGTTATCAAAGCTCATAAATCATTTCTATGTTTAATATTTTCTTTTACTCATAGATTAAAGTAATCAATGATTCATGCAGTCTACACTTCGCGCTTCATTCTTCTCTCTCTCAGCGCCATACTAAAGCGGAACGCCATTTTGTTTTCTTAGTACATGATATTACATTTCTCTTAACAAATATATTTTTTATTTATAATTTATTTATTGCGCATTCCCCAGCTAAAACTTATGTAATTTAATTTCCCGTGTCCTATTTGGTAGCGAGTTGAATAAATTTTAACGTATGCAACCGATCAGACCGCCATTTTGTTTTACACTAGCTTAGGCTTTCTTACATAGCGAATGCTTGAATTTTTAAAACACATTTTTGTCATAGATATTTTTTCAATTAATTTTTTTTGCTGCTTTTAATATTTAATTTTATCCATTCAATTTTCATTTGTAACTTTAATTTACACAAAAATAATACACATAAATTTTATTTGCTCTTAAAATAAGATTTGTATTTGCAAAATATATTTAAAAAAAATGGTATTTTAACAAATTATAAGTATAAGTTTTTCTTGTTTTATTAAAAAAACTATTTAATTTAATTATAAATAGGATTTTGTTGCAGATTATGGAATTATTTGAAAGCGCTTAAATAAAAAAATAGAGAAATTAATATAATAACATGACATCATCTAAAAAAATAATAATTAAATAATCATAAACAGAAGTTTATGTTACATAAGTGTACGTAAATTAATTATTAAGGAAACTAAATTATAATTTTATTAATAAATAAATTGCTTATTTTCTGCTAGTTTCATGAGATTGAATAATGAAAGAACATTAATAGATCATAATGTAAAATTTTGATAAGAAATATATTTATCATGTCTTGAGTTTAAAATAATATTTTTTTTTACAAATTTCTTATTGTTGAAAAAATAAGTATTGCTTTATTAACTACTTTTCTTTTCATTTCATATAAATATTTTATCAATTAAACACAAATATTTGGAAAATTTTAGAAAAAGAGAATATTTGAATTACTAATTATGAATTTATTCTGGATTTAAAGTTTTAATTACAATTAAATAATCAAACTTTGATTATGTAAAAATATAAAAAATATTTATTACTAATAGCATTAAAAATGGTAACTGGAGGAGAGAATTGTTTTTATAGGAACGTTTTTCATGCGAACTTAACAAATTATGTAATATACCAAAATACCGACGGAGGATTGTTTACAAATTTAGAAATATTTTGTATTTTTTTTATTCCAAGAGGAAGAATTTGATTCTAAATAATTTGTGCAAATATTTATTTCAAATATTATATTTTCTTAATATTTTATTAAAAGTATATGCTTTAAAAAAACTCATGTAAATCTTACATAACAGTTTTAAATTTCTGACAAAAGTAGAATTTCAGTAAAATTTAATCCCTTTATCAATATGTTAATCAACACATTTTTAGTAAATCAGTATTTTTTACTTAAAAATTGATTGATTTTTCTACTTAAACAGTGATCGAAATTTACCTGATTTATTAACATTAAGCTTTTTACTTCATTTTATTAGCTTCACTTACGAAATAACCACTATAAATTTTCCACCACTGATCTTTGCTTTAACATTGCAAATAATATAATTTTTTTAATCAAAAATATAAATGTACGTAAATTAATATTCAGGGAAATAAATTGCTAGTTTCATCAGATTATATAGTAAAGATACATTAATACATCATAATGTGAAATTTTAATAAGAAGTATATTTATTATCGAACTCTTGAACTTAAAATATTTTTTTTTACAATTTTCTTTTTTGTTGAAAAAATTTATTACTTTATTAACCACTTTTATTTCTCAATTTAATCACAAATATTTGGCATATTCTTGAGAAAAAGAGAATATTTGAATTACTAATTATAAATTTATTCTGGATTTAACGTAATAAACATTTTTATTTATTTTTAATTAAATAATCAAACTTTGTAAAATTATGTAAAAATATAAAAAAAAATATTTATTACTAATTTATAAATATCAAAAATGGTAATTGGAGATTATGTAACAAAACGTATTTCATGCAAACTTAACAAATTATGTAAATACATTCATAGACTATAATTTTTCAATTTTTTAACGTTCCATAACTAATCTCTCTTTCAAATGGATCCTAAAATACCGGTGGAGGATTCCTTAGAAATTTAGAAATATTTTGTATTTTTTTTTTATTAAGGGTCTAAATATTTTTTGCAAATATTTCAATTTTCTTATTATTTGTAAAAATAGGTCTTCAGGTATCTCTTAATCATTTATTAAAAGAATATGCATAAAACTAAAACTTATATAAATCTTACATAGTTTAAAATTTTATTAAAATTTTAGTAAAGCAGTATTTCTTACTGTATAAATCTATATCGACTTTTCCTTAAAAATTGATCAGCAAAACTGAAAATAAATATTATTTAGTAAATTATATATAAATTGAAATAGATGTTATGAGAAAAATAGAATTTGAAAAAAATTATCGAACGATTTGGGACGAAATAAAAGGGTTGATCAATTTGGTGAAATTTATTGAATGACGAATAATAAATAGAATCTTCAAATTGGTTTAAATTTTATTTTTATATATTTTTTTTCGTGAAATAATTCCTTATGAAGAGATTTTTTTAATCTATTCGTTGTTGCGTAGCTGAATTTGTGCGTAGAATATTAAAACTATTTATATCATTTGAAGGAGCGAGGAGCAATTTCAAAATTTGGCACAATTATTGATTTTGAAATCGTGCCAAGTTTTATTTATCTATTTAGGGATTCTTTTTTCTTTCATGAAATAATTCTGAAAGAAGTAATGATTAATGTGTTTTTGGAATCCTGTTCAGTGAATCATACTGCTTTTGAGAAAAACATATTTTATTATTAATATAAGTTGTAATCTACATATTTTTTTTTATGATAATTTAATGCAGCGGCATGGAGAAACTGGCATGAGAAATCGAACTGTGTTTATGTCGCATGCGATTATTGCGAACGGCTATAAAGATATAAATATAGCGAGCCGTGCAAAAATAAAAATAATATTCTCGAAACAATCGCAATAACAAAAACTATTTTAGCTGAGAAATTGCTTTCCGGAACGCAAATAAACGGTATTATTGACGAAGAAGGCAAATCACTGCATCAAAACATTGGGGGGAAAATAATTGCAGTTGCCAATAATAGTAGTTTTATCGTTCGTTGTAAATACTTAAAAATATTTTATGAAACACGTGGATTCTATTTTTTGCTACTAATATTAGTATTTTTATGTATTCAGTAATGAATGCTCTCATACCGCGAAAGTTTCACTGTTTTCAGAAGTGTAAATAATATGGCAAAAAAATACGTTCATTCGTAATGAATTTTCAATTTGAACAAAATTGTTAAATTTATTATTTTCAATTATTTCTCTTTCACACAACAATTGTAGTGTCATTTTAAATCTTTGGTTGTTATTTTTCATTCATCTTAATTTTCCTTGTCTTCATTACTAATCTAAATGTTCCACTGAAGAACCATCATCTTCTGCATTGAATATAAACTTCTAACATCCATTTCATCGACATTTTCGAAATCTATTGATTGATGTTTCAATCTTTTAATATAACTTCTGGTTATATTTTGCGTAAAACTAAATTTCATAATAACTATACTGTAAATACTTAAAAATATATTATGAAACACGTAGATTCTATTTTTGCTACTAATATATAGAATATTAGTATTTTTATGTATTCAGTAATGAATGCCCTCATACCGCGAAAGTTTCACTGTTTTCAGAAGTGAAAATAATATGGCAAAAAAATACGTTCATTCGTAATGAATTTTCAATTTGAACAAAATTGTTAAGTAAATTTATAATTTGCAATTATTTCTCTTCCACACAACAATTGTAGTGTCATTTTAAATCTTTGGATGTTATTTTTCATTCATCTTAATTTTTCTTGTCTTCATTACTAATCTAAATCTTTCACTGAAGAACCATCATCTTCTGCATTGAATATAAATTTCTAACATCCATTTCATCAACTTCTGGTCATATTTTGCGTAAAACTAAATTTCGCATTAACTATTCTGCACACTCATACGATATTGGTTTTCAACTGAAGATAAGCTTTTTTACATTATTACGGAATAATAAAATACATTCTACTCTAAGGTTTATTTATTTATATTTTTTATAAATTTTATGAATTATATTTTAAATTTTATGAATCAATTTAATCATAAATATTTCGAATTTATGAAATATAATTTTTAGAATAATTGAATATTTGAATTACTAATTAATTTATTCTGGATTTAGTCTTCTTGTCAATTAAATTATCAACCTTGATTATATGCAAATATAAAATTAGTGCATTAGTACAATGGTACATTCTACTCTGATTATTTATTTATGTTTTTTTTAAATTTTATTAATTCTGCTATATTTACATAATAGTGGAATAGTAGTAGAAGAATATTATGTTTTTTGATAATCGAGGAATTTAATTAATTATGTTTGTTTCTAATTATTTTTACTAACGTGAATAAATTATATTTGATAGATTCAAAGTTTCTAAAAATATTAAAAATATATTTAAGTTGATGCTTTTGAGCCATCTTCAATTCCTTCTATTTTTCATAAATTCAAATTAATTTAAGACAAAAAAATCCAAAAACCTGAATTATTACCTGAGTTATTGACATCTCATAACAAAACAACTATTTTTTATTTATAATAAATTTAGCATTAAGTAATTTTGTTGACGGTATAATTGTTGAGAAACTTAAATTTCGCTTGGTTCAAAAAATAATAATTACAAATAATTAATGATTAAAAAAAAAAATTCTTCACAAGGAATAATTTTATTAAAAAATCTTAATATGTCATAAGACTTACTAGAAGCTCCGAATTAATATAAAAGATAAATTTTTAAATTCGGTTAAGTGGAACATTAGTTACAGCACCGAAATCTTTGTGCAAATTGCGTTTATTTAGAGCTGAAACGTTCATTTAGAGACGAAATTAATTTATTGTTCGCTTTATTCAGAAATTAATTATATCTTTTGAATGCGTGAAGCGATTCCGATGAAACTTTAAATGGATAGCAAAACTAACTTTATGGAAGAAGCATATTTTTAAATTTCTTTAAATTCAGAATTTAAATCACTTACTAGGAGCTCCGATTTAATATGAATGCCCAATTTTTAAAATCAACCATTACATTATTTTACGTAGTTCTAATTAATTATTAAAAAAAAAACTATTTAAGTCTTTATTTGATTTAATATCACGAATTCAAAAAAAAATCACGAATTTCTATGGGTGATTTAATTATTTATAATCAGTTTGTGAGTTTCTATTATTCTCATAATATTTTTATTATTAAGTGGTCGATGAAGAAAAAATATCGTTTTTTAAATTTTATTGTTTATAATAATAAAATTTTTAATATTTATAAATATAACATTGATATACATTTTTATGCAATTTTATCATTATAAAATATTACGTTTCATTTAAATCTTAAATATTGTAATGGAATTTCTTTTAAAAATTGATAAACTTATAGCAACAAAATTGATTGAATAAAAAAATGTCTTTATTTAATAATATTTAAATAAAATTACAAGTAAAAAATGTGAATATAGTTCGAGTTCTAAAATTGATTTGTTCATATCTGCTTAAATCGAAATAATTTTCGATATTTTGAAAAAGATAATATTAATGAAGATGACATTCATCTCTACACTTGACTACTTGAAACAATTAAAATAATTTATAAATGTTCGTTACAAACTATTTTATTTTATTATACCGTAATAACATAAAGAAGCATATATTCTGTAGAGAATCAAAATCGCCAAAGTGTGCAGAATAGTTATTATGAAATTTAGTTTCACGCAAAATATGACCAGAATTTATATTAAAAGATTTAAATATCTATGTTTCATTGATTGAGCCATAGATTTCGAAAATGTCGATGAAGAGGATGTTAAAAGTTTATATTCAATGCAGAAGTTAAAAGATTGAAACATCAATTTTTGATTGATTAAGTCATAGATTTCGAAATGAAGATGATATTAGAAGTTTATATTCAATGCAGAAGATGATGATTCTTCAGTGGAAGATTTAGATTACAAAGACAACAAACATTAAAATAATTTCATCTTTCATTTAGTTATCTTGTCTTGGATATTATACATTTAAAATATTGATTTCTCGTTTAAAGAAAAATTGATTGAACTAAAGGAAAATCTAAATTAATGCTAAATTAATTACGTGAGATTAAAAACTAGCCTTTTCTAGTTCTTACTTGTTTGGTGCAGGATTTTGTCATATTAATAATATATTATAAAAAACAAACTAATTATTCAACTGATACAAAAATTAAAAATAATTTAATTATATTAAATGTGAATGTTATAATATATAGACAAACGGAGTTGTAAAATTGTTAAAAAAAATATTATGTTGCACATCTTTTTTTTTCCAAAGGGGTTGAAGTAAAAAAAGTTTGAGAATTAAATTATTAAAATATCATAATTATGATAGACAATATCATTTTATTCGAGTTATGTACGTCTTTAACAAAATATTATTAAATAAATTCATTATTTATATTTATTTTGTAAATTATTTTATGATGGTTTTTCTGTGGAAGATTTAGATTAGTAACATTTAGTTAATTCGTCTTAGATTATAAAACCATTTTAAATATTGATTTCTCGTTTATAGAAAATTTGATTGAATTAAAGGAAAATCTAAATTAATAACGTGAGATTAAAAACTAGCTTTTTCTAGTTCTTACTTGTTTGATGCAGGATTTTGTCATATTAATAATTTATTACAAAAAAACTAATACAATTGATACAAAAAGTAAAAAATAATTTAATTATATTATATGTGAATGTTATTTATGTTACATTAAAATAATTATTACGTAATTATAATATATCATTTGACAATAATTTGAGTTGTAAAATTGTTAAAAAAAAATTATGTCCAAAGGGGTTGAAGTAGTAAAAAAGGTTGAGAATTAAATTATATCATCATTATGATAGACAATATCCTTTTATTCGAGTTATGCACATCTTTAATAAAACATTATTAAATAAATTAAGAAATGTGCAAGTATCAAACTTATACGTTTTGAAGAGAATTAAATATTAATTATATTTATTGTATTTTGTAAAACATTTTATAAGATTTAAATCATTT
Organism: Nicrophorus investigator; assembly: GCA_963457615.1. Taxonomy (NCBI): domain Eukaryota; kingdom Metazoa; phylum Arthropoda; class Insecta; order Coleoptera; family Silphidae; genus Nicrophorus; species Nicrophorus investigator. The sequence continues at coordinate 17,010,594 of OY735143.1, forward strand.
TAATTGCGTTATTAAAAATTAAGTTCATGTTAATACTAATGTCAGCAAGCCGAGTAAATTTTAAAATTATATATTTTTAGAGGTAAAATTATATTTATGCAAAAAAGTATTGGAAATGAAATCTTCTCCTCACCTAGGTATACATTTTATAGTTATATATTAAAAGATTTGTTTAAATATATAGGATTATAATAAGAAAATAAGTAAATGTAATTTTATTTCATGAGTTTAATATAAGTATTTAATTTATTTACATTGAGGATTGAAAGTAAGATATAAATTTACTAAATGCGAAACAACCTATTTAAAGCTTGTGCAACACGATATTATTCAATGAGGAAATTCAGAAGTGTACATAATTTGTATATCAATTGATGTTAATGCAACAATAATGCAGTATGCACTCGTTGTTTATTTGAACGGCGGCTCGAGTTATGGCTTTATTGTTCGCTCGAATTGCTGTTACAAGCAAATATAATCAACCGTGTAACGGTGCCTGTAATCAGAAACTGGACGTGATTTGAGTATCGCCCTTTTCTCGCCATGCCATCCTCCTCTGTTCTGGAACAACAATTATGGTTCAGATTTATGTGTCTTCACTACCGTGACTCAATATCAACTTACCAATGCTTAGACGTATTATTGAAGAAACACGAGTAGACGGATTTCCGAGAATAAACATTATTTTCCTTCAAACACCTTCATTCGTCGTAATTTCATCAATATTTTTCTATATTTAACTACCGTTTTGTTTTTTTTTACAGGTTATACAGTTGACTGGCAAGATTTGGTCGAGAAGCTCAAATACGATAATATTCTTAAAGAGGTAAGCATACTTTCTGAATATTGTATTTATTATAGTTTATGAACTAGCGTTTCTCAACCTATGCGTCGCGACACAATATTATCGCAAAATGACAGCTGTCATTTAAAATGTTATATTTGTTAACAATTGGGTTGCAGTACAACTACAAACAAATATGTTGGGTTGCAGAACAAAAAGGTTGATATTAATATTAATTCTTATATTTATTAATATTAGTTCTTATATTTATTTATTTTTTAATTCACATCTACAACAAAAAAATCAACTGTAGTAACATATTTGAAAATAATTTTAGCATTATAAAAAAATACGTTATAAGAAATTATTAGATTTTTAGTCAATAATTTTGCAGTGTAAAATTTCAGTAAGCTACAAGTTAACTATTTGTATAATATATAAATTAGCGACATAATACTTGTACTATTCAAGAAAATATAAAATAAGTGTATAATAAGATTTTATTAGTTTTGATTTTTTTATACTTTACAATTAAACATGTTTTCCTTTCACATTTCTGGTGTTTTCCGGTCTTGGTCAGTTGGAAAATAAAAAAAAACACATGAAAATAACTCATTTTAATATTATGATATTAATTTTACAAAATTATTATGAGATTAATACTATAGCAAATCTCATTTTAAATCGTCATTAAATTTATCATAAATTTTAAAAAATAGAGACTTTTTTTTAAATCATAATGTTCTTAGTTTACTCGTTCAATGACGAATAAATGAATTAGAATATTTTTTTGAATTTTGTGGATAAATAATTAGTAATTGAGAAAAGATTTTCTAAGACAAGTCTTGTGGACTTCATCTTTGTGTAGTAGCTATGCTACACTCATTACCAGGTGACACAACATTAATTTTCATAATATGAAATAACAATTCCGTTAAGGTTTTTTTTGTTATCAATGTTGTAAACATATTTCTGTGCATTATATTATTTCAATTTTAGTAAAAATTGATGTTTTTAAATTTAAAAAATGTATTTTTTTCTTTCACATAAAAGGTGCCGACATTAGCTATACATAATCATATCGAAACGGGTGTCTACAGAATCTCAAAAATATTAAGAACTAGTGCTTTTCTGAGTTTGAAAGTAGTACGAATTTAAATAGAATATACTTAAATAGTAATATTGATTAAACTAGTATTTTTTATTGAGAAGTCAACTAGACAAGTATTATTAACTAACAGTTAAATTTATCTCTTAAGTTATTTTTTTTGTTATCAATTTGGTAAACAAACATATGTCTGTGCTTTATTTATATTATTATTTCCCGGACAAAAAGATCTAAGGTCAACTTTTGTAACAAAAATTAAAATTAAATTTAAAAATTTATAAAATTATTATAAGTATTTATCTATTTATATTGTACTTTATTTTCTTTAACATGATACATAATCATACCGAAACGGGGTTCAAAAATAGATCATCATAAAACAAAGTTCAATCTTTCAGTATTTCATCAAAATATGTCATTTAACATAAATTGTAGTATCTCAAAAATATTAGGAACTAGTACTTTTCTCGATTAGAAAGTAGTACAAATTTGACGTTATTACGTCTTAAAGGGCGTTACGAATATTAAATATAATATACTTAAATAACTTTATTGATTAAACTAATCTTGATCATTCTTCTTTTAAGGAATTATGTTGTTCACAGGACCCACCAACTAATACTATGTTCTGCTCAACTTCTTCAAACTTAAATTATATAAAAATCTATGTATTTCTATGTATGAAGAAAGGAAATGAGATTTGAGTATGTGGGTGTGGCAAATCTGACGCCTTTAAACAATCAGTTTTAAGCGTCGTAAAACTAATTATCAATGGGATACCCTCATTCTGGGAATCATGCTTTGGGTAATAAACGAATTATTACAAACAGATGTGACTTTGTGTGCGGTTACACTTAAAATGAGTGTTGGCTATAAAATAAGTATCCGTTTATATATTTTATGGATACATAACATAAGATTTAAGAAACCAACAAATACACATATTTATTATATAATAGACGACAATAAAATGTTCGGCCACGGCACTTCATCCTAAATTGAGCAGCAGTTTCGATGTATTTCAAATTACTCGAAACTAACTCTCAAAACTCAATAAAAATCTATTCTATTATTCAAAATAATTACTTCTTCATTATTTATTAGGAACACTTTAGTCCATGTCATTAATTTTTTAATAAGTTTGATTTCTTATAAATGATATAGATTTTTTATAATGCTTTCATCTGGAGTTATAAAACAAGTTTAACATTGTAAATTATCACCATACATCTTTATTTTCAATAATACAAGTATATAATTCAATCTATTTACTTCTAAAATCTGACTATTTTGTATCGAAAAAAAAATATTGACAATTTTTCAACCGGCCGAAGAAGTTAAGTTACAGATTTTTGGAAAATAAAAAACATTTTTTTTTAAATCTGGATTCAGAGGACATTAATGTTGTGTCATCTGCGAATGTAGCAATAGTTATTTTTTTTGGTTTAAAGAAATCGGATGTGAAAATAAGATAAATAATAGGTCCGAGTACACTTCCTTGCGGTACCCCAGATAAAACTGGAAATAGGTTGGAGCTATAATACGTGAGAAATAGTACATCAAAATTCAGACGCGAATGTAAATGTTGGTATATTACCAAGTAAATATTTTCATAACAATCGTTTATTTACAAACTATTGTTGGTAAATTATTTCGCTAATATAAATAGTGTAAAAGTGAGTTAAAATGTTGATTTTTTTTATTTAGAATCTATTGTTACATAAAAATTAGTTATTATTATTGCGGTTACAATTATTGGAAAATGGCTCAAGGAAATTTACAATAATTACATATTTACAGAGTTTCAATAGTTAAGAAAACTTTTTATAATTTTTTTAACGTAGTTTTAGTGGTTTACCATAATATTTATTTTTTAAGCTTCTCTGGAATCATTTGGATATTTACTATTTTTGACTAAATGGTTCGACTTAATATAGTAGTTACTCCTACCAAAATAAAGAGAAGAATGATAAAATAATGTTACCATAATTTTTCTGTTGCTTTTATTTTTAGCTCCAAAATGAGTTGGAATTGAGTGTTTGCAGTATCGAGAGCTGCGAATGGATCGTCAAGAAGTTCTGGAACATCTACCTATTGCATATAATCAAAACCAACCATCCGAAGTTAGTGTTATCCTTAACATTCATAAAAGAAAAGGTTGAGGATCAACAATTTTTCTTTAACAGTTTCCTGTATTACGCACTGAACCTGAGTCGAGTATACCAGGAGACGGGTAATTTCGATTTTGTGAAGCAAGGACTCACTTTGGGCCGCGACGTCTTCGGCCTCCAAAACCCCCTGTCCGAATTCTCTTCGTTGGCATATCAACCTGTTCAGTTCTACAAAGATGCGTATGCTACGCAGATATCTAACCGGAATATGGATATATTTGACACGCTTATCCAGATGCATCGTGAGATTGGTCCAAAATTCAAGGACCGTAGCGTTCCCAGGACCATCAACAATTCCGTAATCGTGAGTATCGAATTGGACAAGTTATTGGGAAACTTCAGAAAATTTGGAATACAAAACTCTACAAAAAACGAAGATAATCAAATTCAAGAGATCCATGGCACTCAAGCTGTGGTGTCCTCAGATGTTACCATATGTAACACCTCTTGGAACGAAAGTTCAACCGATAATTATTTAGAAAGAAACCCGCGGTTGATGAAACAACAAATCATTGACACTAATCACAATCAAACTTTGGTGTCCCCAAACCCTACTGTGAATGATTCCATGAAGAACGAAAATTGTATGGATAATTATTGGGAAAGAAAACCATCGACCATGACAGAAATCATCGATGAAACTAATGACAATCAATCTTTGTTGTCCATAGACGACAGTGAAGACGATAACGCTCAGAACGAAATTTATTTCAATAGTTATTGGAAAATAAAGCCATCGACCATTACAGAAAGTATCGATGAAACTAATGACAATCAGTCTTTGGTGTCCATAGAAGATAATGAAGATGATACCACTCAGAACGAAATTTCTATCGATAGTTATCGGGACATAAAACCATCGCCCATTACAGAAAGTATCGATGAAACTAATGGCAATCAATCTGTGGTGTCCATACACGATAGTGAAGATGGTACCACTCAGAACGAAGGTTTTTTCGATAGTTATTTTGAAATAAAAACAACGACCATTATAGAAACTATCGTTGAAACTAATGGCAATCAATCTGTGGTATCCATACACAATAGTGAAAATGATACCACTAACAACGAAATTTCTTTCAATCTTTATTGGGACAGAAAACCATCGACCATTACAGAAAGTATCGATGAAACTAATGATAATCAATCTGTGGTGTCCATACACGATAGTGTAGTTGATACCATTCAGAACGAAATTTCTTTCAATCTTTATTGGGACAGAAAACCATCAATCATTACAGAAAGTATCAATGAAACTAATGATAATCAAGCTGTAGTGTCCATACACGATAGTGAAGATGATACCACTCGGAACGAAATTTCTTTCGATAGTTGTTGTGAAATAAAAACATCGCCCATTACAGAAAGTATCGATGAAACTAATGATAATCAATCTGTGGTGTCCATATACGATAGTGAAGATGACAACACTGAGAAGGAAATTGCTTCCGATAGTTATTGTGAAAGAAACCCATTGATCATGACAGAAAGCATCGTTGAAATTAATGATAATCAATCTGTGGTGTCCATATACGATAGTGAAGATGACAACACTGAGAAGGAAATTTCTTCCGATAGTTATTGTGAAAGAAACCCATCGACCATGACAGAAAGCATCGTTGAAACTCATGAAAATCAATCTTTGGTGTCTTTAAACGATAGTGTAGATGATACCACTCAGAAGGAATTTTTTTCCGATAATTATTGTGAAAGAAACCCATCGACCATGTCAGAAAGCATCGTTGAACCTAAAGAAAATCAGTCTTTGGTGTCCTTACACGATAGTAAAGATGATACCACTCGGAACGAAATTTCTTTCGATAGTTGTTGCGAAATAAAACCATCGCCCAATACAGAAAGTATCGATGAAACTTATGACAATCAATCTGTGGTGTCCATACACGATAGTGAAGATGATACCATTCAGAAGGAAATTTCTTTCGATAGTTGTTGGGAAATAAAACCATCGCCCAATACAGAAAGTATCGATGAAACTAATGATAATCAATCTGTGGTGTCCATATACGATAGTGAAGATGATACCATTCAGAAGGAAATTTCTTTCGATAGTTGTTGGGAAATAAAACCATCGCCCAATACAGAAAGTATCGATGAAACTAATGATAATCAATCTGTGGTGTCCATATACGATAGTGAAGATGATAACAATCAGAATGAAATTTCTTCCGATAGTTATTGTGAAAGAAACCCATCGACCATGACAGAAAGCATCGTTGAAACTCATGAAAATCAATCTTTGGTGTCTTTAAACGATAGTGTAGATGATACCACTCAGAAGGAAATTTCTTCCGATAATTATTGTGAAAGAAACCCATTGACCAAGACAGAAAGCATCGTTGCAACTAATGAAAATCAAGCTTTGGTGTCCTTACACGCCCCTGTAGATGATATCACTCCAAACGAAAGTTCTTATTTTGAAAGAAACCCGAGGACCATAAGAGAAAACTTCATCGAGAATGATAAAGAAGCTTCATTATCGACAGATGGTAAAGATAGCACCTATAGATTTAATATACAGACAATATCCGATCAAAATAAGAAGAAAATATTTGATAAAATGTCTCGACGGTATCTTCCCATAATTAATGAACCCAGTAGAAACAGATTAAATGTTATTGTCCCGAATGATTCAATTATTGAGATGGTGTCTTTATCAAAATTGTGCTTTAAAGCTTTAAAGGAACAGGGCTACATAGATGTACATATATATAAAACTAATAATATCCGACGAAACATTGATTGTCGAATGAACAAAATTTGCCGCACGAAGGCGAATATCTATTTTAAAGCAGCACATTACTTGCGAACTGTTCCACTGTTTGAAGTTTATAGGATAGTAAACGCAAAAATTGTTATATCTCCTGTGACATCAAAACAATCCTATGAACCGTATCGAATTGTTTTCAATGGATTAACAAACAAATTCGAATATGTTAAGGACATAGATGATGTTAAAAATAATCGAAATATATTCAGAAAACTCAATTCATATTTGATGCAAGCAGATTCATCGAACTATAGTTGCAATAAATTTTTGAACGAGAATAGTAATCCAGTAAGGGAGATGGTGGTACTACATGCTACTCATGCAAATGGGTCTAAAATACTTGATAATCAAATAGTTTCGACATCAGGAAGCTCGAATACCTTTCGGAAAATCGCTATGAAGAGATCAAGTAACATAGAAGCATCTGTAACAGATGCGCACGAAGAGGTAAGACCGAGAAAGTCGAGTAGGATAGAAGTGATTCCTTTGAATTTCGCTACTGAGACTAATTGGGCAATTAATCCTGATAGAAGGCAGTTGCTTATTGATCACATGCACAACTTGCATTTTAACTATTCATCAGCCTGCAAACAATGGTTCGACGCTGAATTCAAACTCTACTTAAAATCATTTGTCCATCAATTTCCACAACACTTATGCGGCGACCATAAATCGCTAACTTTATACTTTTACAATTTCAAGTTTCCGAAATTCAAGAACAACACGTTTAAAATAAAATTATATGAAATCTTTAAATCGATACATCAGCACACTCTCAGTATTTACTATGCAAAGAAGCATTTGATCATTCGTAGTCGACAAATGTGTACTACGTGTGTCAACCATCACGTCGATCATTATGGACACTTTGCAATCAGCATGGTTCCATTGGATCCTTTGCTAATGCAAACTTTTCCAAATACTGACGAGCATTACAGCCAATACGTCGAATACCCTTTCCATTTACAACATAATATACCGGAGGATCAATTAAAGTTACAAATCAACACCATTATGGAAACATTGTTGAACATTTTGACTTCGCAACCTCGTGCACTACCTACCTCGTTTCCTTATAATAGATCTCAGCAAACCCAAGCATTAAACAAACATCAATTATTGCAGCCACAATCGATACCCAGAGAAATACAGCAATTAAGATTAGAAGCATTACCACAGCCAAGCTTTCCTCAGTTGCCTCTTCAACACCAACATCATTTGTATCCAAAGCAACACATTTACAATCCGATAACTAAACAAGTGCAATATATAAATCCACCGAAAACGATGCCACACGTACCTCAAAATTTAACTGCATTTCCCACAAATGTAGTTCCATCTTTACGCAAAACGAATCACAGATCAGAAACAGGAAGAGTATTTAAAAAATATAAAGAAATACCAATACAATCAACTAGTCAGCAACATAATATTTCTGCTCTTCCGAAATTTCAATTACCTCATCTGCTTCCTCCGCAACAGCCTTTGCCACAGCAACAAGTTTTTTCTTCATTACCTGTACCATCACCACCATCCCATCCTACAGTATTCCCTATACATACAAGTGAATTATCGCCAGAACAACCTCCCAACACTTCACATCAGAATATTATACCACAAATAATATTGGAGCAACCAATTTCTTATGTCCTGCAAGAAGTGATGAATAGTCAGGAACCAATTTCTTCTATATTGCAGAAAATGCATAATAGACTGCAACCAGTTTCCTCCTTGCCACAAAATGTGTCAAATAGAGAGCTACCCAATTCTCCATTATCGAATGAATTATTAAATAGACAGCAAAACGATTCTTCTTTGCCGCAGGAAGTGGTGAATACAAAGCAGCCAAATTCTTCATTACCGCAGGAAATTATGAATAGACAACATACAGGCTCTTCTTTACATCACGAAGCCCTGAATAGACTGCAACCAGTTTCCTCTTTGCCACAGAATGTGTCAAATAGACAGCAAAAAAAAATGTCTCTACCGCAGGAAGAGCTGTATACAAAGCAGCCAAATGCTTCATTGCCGCAAGAAATGTTGAATAGACAACAAACAGGCTTCTCTTTACATCACGAACCCTTGAATAGACTGCAACCAGTTTCCTCTTTGTCACAGAATGTGTCAAATCGACAGCAAAAAGATTTTTCTTTTCCGCGGGAAGAGCTGAATACAAAGCAGCCAAATTCATCATTGCCGCAAGGAATGTTGAATAGACAACATACAGGCTCTTCTGTGCATAACGAATCCTTAAATAGACTGCAACCAGTTTCTTCTTTGCCACAGAATGTGTCAAATAGACAGCAAAAAGATTTTTCTTTGCCACAGGAAGTAATGAATACAAAGCAGCCAAATTCTTCATTGCCGCAAGGAATGTTGAATAGACAACATACCGGCTCTTTTTTGCATAACGAAGCCTTACATAGACTGCAACCAGTTTCTTCTTTGCCACAGAATGTGTCAAATAGACAGCAAAAAGAATTTTCTGTACCGCAGGGTGTGCTGTACACAAAGCAGCTACACTCTTCATTGACGCAGGAATTGCTGAATACAAAGCAGCCAAATTCTTCATTACCGCAAGAAATGTTGAATAGACAACATACAGGCTCTATTTTGCATCACGAAGGAATGTTGAATAGACAATATACAGGCTCTTTTTTACATAACGAAGACTTAAGTAGACTGCAACCAGTTTCCTCTTTGTCACAGAATGTGTCAAATCGACAGCAAAAAAAATTTTCTTTGCCACAGGAAGTACTAAATACAAAGCAGCCAAATTCTTCTTTAGCGCAGGAAATGTTGAATAGACAACAAACAAGCTCTTCTTTGCATCACGAATCCCCGAATAGACTGCAACCAGTTTCCTCTTTGTCACAGAATGTGTCAAATAGACAGCAAAAAGATTTTTCTTTGCCACAGGAAATACTGACTACAAAGCAGCCAAATTATTCTTTACCGCAGGAAATGTTGAATAGACAACAAACAAGCTCTTCTTTGCATCACGAATCCCCGAATAGACTGCAACCAGTTTCCTCTTTGCCACAGAATGTGTCAAATAGACAGCAAAAAGATTTTTCTTTACCGCAGGAAGTGCTGTATACAAAGCAGCCAAATTCTTCATTGCCGCAAGGAATGTCGAATAGACAACATACAGGCTCTATTTTGCAAAACGAAGACTTAAATAGATTGCAACCAGTTTTTTCTTTGCCACAGAATGTTTCAAATAGACAGCAAAAAAAAAAAAATTTGCCACAGGAAGTACTGAATAAAAAGCAGCCAAATACTTCCTTACCGCAAGAAATGTTGAATAGACAACAAACAGGCTCTTATTTACATCACGAAGCCTTGAATAGACTGCAACCTATTTCCTCTTTGTCACAGAATGTGTCCAATAGACAGCAAAAAGATTTTTTTTGTCCACAGGAAGTGGTGAATACAAAGCAGCCAAATTCCTCATTGCCGCAAGGATTGTTTAATAGACAACATACAGGCTCTTCTTTGCATATCGAAGCCTTAAATAGACTGCAACCAGTTTCTTCTTTGCCACAGAATGTGTCAAATAAACAGCAAAAAGATTGTTCTTTACCGCAGGAAGTGCTGAATACAAAGCAGCCAAATTCCTCATTGCCGCATGGATTGTTTAATAGACAATATACAGGCTCTTCTTTGCATAACGAAGCCTTAAATAGACTGCAACCAGTTTCCTCTTTGCCACAGAATGTGTCAAATAGACAGCAAAAAGATTGTTCTTTGCCGCAGGAAGTGCTGAATACAAAGCAGCCAAATTCCTCATTGCCGCATGGATTGTTTAATAGACAACATACAGGCTCTTCTTTGCATCACGAAGCCCTGAATAGACTGCAACCAGTTTCCTCTTTGCCACAGAATGTGTCAAATAGACAGCAAAAAGATTGTTCTTTACCGCAGGAAGTGCTGTATACAAAGCAACCAAATTCTTCATTGGTGCATGGATTATTGAATAGACAACATACAGGCTCTTCTTTGCATCATGGATCCCTGAACAGACTGCAACCAGTTTCCTCTTTGTCACATAATGTGTCAAATAGACAGCAAAAAGATTTTTCTTTACCGCAGGAAGTACTGTATACAAAGCAGCCAAATTCTTCATTGCCGCAAGGAATGTTGAATAGACAACATACCGGCTCTTTTTTGCATAACGAAGCCTTACATAGACTGCAACCAGTTTCTTCTTTGCCACAGAATGTGTCAAATAGACAGCAAAAAGATTTTTTTTGTCCACAGGAAGTCGTGAATACAAAGCAGCCAAATTCCTCATTGCCGCAAGGATTGTTTAATAGACAACATACAGGCTCTTCTTTGCATATGGAAGCCTTAAATAGACTGCAACCAGTTTCCTCTTTCCCACAGAATGTGTCAAATAGAGAGCAAAAAGATTTTTCTTTGCTGCAAGAAGTACTGAATACAAAGCAGCCAAATTCTTCACTACCGCAGGAAATGTTGAATAGACAACATACAGGCTCTTCTTTGCATGACGTAGCCTTGAATAGATTGCAACCAGATTCTGCCTTGCCACGTGAATTTTTGAATAAACAGGAATCAAATTCTTCTTTGCCGCAAGAAGTCAGGAATAGCCAGCAACCAATTTCTTCTTTACTTCATGAAGCATTAAGTAAACAGCAAGCACATTCAATTTCGCCGCAGAAAGTTACGAATAGACAGGAACCAGTTTGTTCATTGCCGCAAAAAGAATTGAATATACATCAACTAGATTCGCCCGTGTCGTTGGAAGAAAATCAATATTCTGGTATATTGCCTAAGCAAAAAGATTCAAGTTTATTCTCACAACATACTACTGCATCTTTAATTAAAGTACCTAACATATTATCTACGCTGGAGGAACAACAACCGTGTACAGCCTTATCATCTATACAATCATCTAGTATAGAACTAGATAAGCCATCTTCATCAAACCCATTATCTCCTGAAATCAAAGTTAGGCAACAAATACCTGATTTGGAACAACAAAATTTACCACCTGATGCGTTATCTATACCAAAACTGCAAGAAGTACCTATAGAAATAATTAATTTAGAAAGTTTGCCTGCAAAAGCTACAAATAAACAAATACCTGAACAAGTACAAAATATAGACGATAATTCACTATTAACTAAGAGAATCAAAGCATCAAAGAGGAAACGTACTAATTTGATTGATTTAACAGAGACAAACAATAAACGACCCAGAAATATGCCTTTTCCGCAAAGAGTGATTTGTCCATTATCTCCTGCAATGGAAAAGCATATGATTTCCAGTTTACCAAAATCCAAGTCATTAGTCAAATTTAATATTGATAATAATACAGTTAACGGATTAAATGTAAGTCTAAAGATGGCTCCTGAGAAGTTGAAGACACTCTTGCATGTTGCGGTCGGTAATACGTCTAAGGAACAAACTTGTAGTGCTATCGAACTTACATCAGACGAGGAATTGTCAGTCAATGGAAGTCAGTCAGAGGGAAGGATGACTAATGATGATTTGCTACAATATAAAGATAATTGTTGCACACTTTTCAATAACGATAATATAATGGGCATGTTAAATACAATAGTCAAGGACACACTCAACAACAAGATAAATGTCATATTAATGAAAAGCTTTATGGTTATACTTCTTACCTGCCATGATACGGTACGTTACAGAGAATTAATCAGATTACGCATGCACGTGTACAACTTCTACCTATATTTAGAAAGCAAAATGCAAAATATTCGGGACATTATAAATGGCCACTTAGTCCCTTCGACCGACAACTTGACATACACAGATATAGAGAGCATAGTTGATCTTGACAACCAGAAGGTGATATTTGAAATAAATACTGCAAGTGGATTCATGTACATCAACTTTATCGATAACTTGTTTCGGAAAGTCTTGATTAATCCTGGTGATGGAATCGACAAGCGATTTCAGGCAAACTTCTATAATATGCACTACTTTATGTCTCACCTCGTAAGCAATACATGCCAGTTCAAAGATTCACTCGCTATCTTCTTCAAAATAGTCTATGAATATTCCAAACATTTGGTGCCGCAGGAACTGCAGAAGAAGCAGAACATCTTAAGAAGCAAAAACGAAGTAATTGCAACATTAAAAATTTGCGAGAACAGTTCCTTACCACATATCTTATCCGATTTCTACGAATTCTTAGGGGAATACAATAATGCAAAGGAAATACAGCTGGCATCGTTCTATATGTATTTAACCATGTTAAGAGAGGCTGTAATGGATAAATACTACATCGCCTTTTACCAACTGACCAAAAAACTTGCTAACAAACAATCATAAAATATTACGTACATATTTGTTTGTTAATTGTTCTTGTTTGTTTTATTAATAATATAAAAAATAGTGATCTCAATTTTTAATTTTGTTATATTTAAGGAATGTTTCAAAAATATGGAATTGTGTTGGTTTTATATCCGATTTTTACGAATTCTTAAGGGAATACAATGATGTAGAGAAAATAGAGCGTTCGTTCTATATATATTCAAATATGTTAAGAGAGGCTACAATCGATAAATATTAATTCGCATTCTTTCAACTGACTAAAAAGCGTTTTAACAAATATAAGTTAAATATTACGTACAAATTTTTGTGTTAAATGTTCTTATTTGTTTGATTTATTAATAATATAAGGAATAGTGATCTCAATCTTTAATTTTGTTATATTTTAGGAATGTTTCAAATATATCGATTTGCGTTGTTTTTTTTACCTGTATTAATAAATATTGTATCTAAGAATTCTTAAGGGAATACAATGATGTAGAGGAAATAGAGCGGGCATCAAAGATGCTAAGAAAGACTGCAATGGATAAATATTAATTCGCATTCTTTCAACTGACTGAACAAATGTCAGTTAAATATTACGTACAAATTTTTGTGTTAATTGTTCTTGTTTGTTTGTTTTATTAGTAATATAAAGAATAGTGATCTCAATCTGTAATTTTGTTATAATTAAGAAATGTTTCAAATTGTTACCTGTTTTAATAAATATCTACGAATTCTCAATTTTGTAAATAAAATAGAGCTGGCTGGTATCGTTCTATATGTATTCAAAGATGTTAAGAGTGTCTGCAATTGATAAATATTAATTCGCATTTTCTTAACTTGTTAATAAATTACAGTAAAATATTACATACTTTTTTTTGTGTCAATTCTTCTTGTTTCTTTGTTTTTTTTTTTATTAAATAAAATAAAGTGATAACTTGATTTTTAATATTGCTATATGTAAGGAATGTTTTAAATAAATCAAATTATGTTCGTTCAGTTTACTTGTTTTAATAAATTCGATAATTATTAAAAAAAAACTTTGATTCCTCTAAACCTCATGAATCGACTAAAATAAATCTAAGTATCTATCTCGGAAACATCTCCGTTATTGCAGCCAGCGTTTAGGAACATTTTCGGAATATCTGGGCCGAAATAGACTTTACTGTTGGCCGCAATCGCTTCATACTTTTTCATCTCCAAATATTGCTTGGTGTGCAGCATACCATTGATCTCGACTTCCTGCTTCAGTTTGTAAAACTGCGCATCAGAATGCGACTTTTGTCTTGCCAAATGCATGTCATCCTCGATAGCGGCAATCCTCTGCAGCGATTCCTTTTCCATAACCTTTTGCTCGTATTGTATCTTCGCGACCTGCGCTTCCTTCTCAGCTTCAATAATCGCTCGTTTCTTCTCTGTTTCCGCATCTTTCTCGACAACCTTCAATATTAGCAATTAATATAAATTTAAATTTTAACGTTATTGCTTTGCCATGATTACCTTTTGATGCTGCATGCTTATTAGCAATTTTGTTTTCTCGGATTCCATTAGCTCGTAATTTTTCCGAATAGCTTCCGGAATTTTTGGTTTAGTCACTCTGACTGCATGTATTGATAGACCTGGAGCCATTTCCAGTAAATCCATCTGCAATGCTTGCTTAAGATTCTCGTCGATTTGATCAAACAGATCTATATATACTTCATGCAAGGAATGCACACTGCAGAATTGATTTAGTTCGTGGTGGATTTTGTTGAATATCAGTGCTTTATCATAGTCAGCAGTGTAATTCCTCACAATGTCATAAACTGTAACATCAACAATGTACAGACATTTACTTTTTGCATTATAATCTGTGTTTTATTTACCACTGGCCGGCTGGATGTAATTAACAACCTCTATTCTATCAAAATAAATCATGACACCACTGCTTGTCCCACAGGGCACATTTTTAACTTCATCTGTTTGCAAAGTCACCTGCACTGATCGGTAGGTGGTTAACAGCGGGACCATCATGTGGTAACCTGGGGAGCTAGTAATTGGAAGCAAAGCACCACCCTGAAAACAAAGTTTCTATAACCACTGTCCAATACAATTTTTCATAGTACAATTACCCTAAAATAAACTCCAACATGACCCTCCTCTATTCGATGTAGTGAATACATTCCAACCAAAAATAAGGTGGTCAAAACACCACCAATGATGAAATGTTCAAAACCCTGTAATTGAGCCTAAAAATATATGTTCAAATAATAATTTATAATTCTCTGCTTATTTATATTTACCGGCATTTTGTTTGTATATTTACTTAATTCTAATTCAATTATAGACAAATATTTCCAGTAAATCTAAAACTACTTGCACCCACTAACAATAATCAGAGGACCAAAATTTAGTGGATTTTTACTGATCGAGTGGCTCCTCTAATTGAGCTTCCATGGAAGCTTAAACCAAAACAAAATTGCATAACCTCAATTTTTGTATTTTTCCTTATTTTTCTTGATTGTAATGTAACTATCTATATACAACACACATATTTTTAATAAGTTCTAATAAGTGACTGTTGATATTGTGTTAAGAAATAGGATATTGTGTATTAATCTTATAAATAGTTTTATAATATTTAGTTTATATCTATGCTATAATGTTTTGTAATACTTGAATCTACTTATACTATTTATGCAAAAGTTAATTTTGTGACTTCAGTATTAAAAAATCTGTTAGATTAATATATTTTAATATTAATTTATAATCAATTATCTAATCTTGAACTAAATAATAGAGTCACAAAAGTCACTTATAAAGTTTTAAAATTATATCCCATCACCTACATTTACTGAAAATCTTGGAAATACTTCAAATGTATCCTTATTGGTGAATAGAATTATTTAATAAATAGTTAGTATTTGCTTAATTGTAGGTTTCATAAAAATCAATATGTTAATAATAGTAAAATTTGTTAAAAATTTTCAAAAAAAAAATTATTTGGCGCTTGTACTTGGGACGCCTCAGAAAGATATATATTATATATGGATTGAGTAAAAATAGTTATTGTTTCGTGGGAAACTGTAAAAAATTTTGGTTTTAAAAAATAATACTATTTCTTCTTAATATGTAATACTTTACCCATGCAATTGTCGAATGACAATATATATTTAAATTGTCCATATCCATCAGTATATTTAATTTTATATAATATTTATATTCGTTAATTATATAGAAGTAAATGTTTATTTTATAATATTGAAATAGGTATGTACATGTGGTAGCCTACATTATTATAATGTTTGAAAGCAGTTAAAATTATTTAATACGAATAAAATCCTTAACAATACTAAGTGGATTCCTGCTGCTGTTTCTTTTTTAGAGCCGCCTCTGCAGCAATTTGCAGTTCTTCAGGAGATTTTTGCAGATACCATTTTTTCGTGTATTTTGTTTTATCCAAGGCTTCCAGTTCCTCGGGAGTGTAATCCCATTTAGCTCGATTGCCTTTGCCTAAGACATCATATATAATGGTCGTGCCCACAGATATACCAAATACAACCCAAAAGACGATGTGCCATTCGGACAAAGTGTTCTATAAGATCGAGTGAGAAATCATTAATTCATTGGAAATGTGAGAGGGATTGTTTACATTTGGTGCTAGAACTCCGATGACGTAGGGCGTCGCGACGCCGGCTATCGATCCGATGCCGTTCGAGAGTGACATCAGAACGCCGGCGTAGTTCGTCGTCAGGTCCATGCCGTTGACCTTCAGCGAACAATAAAATGGTCCTTTGAAGAAAAGGGCCAGAGAGAAGCAGATCAGTGCGTAGGTTCTATCACAATTGCTGTAACCGGCCAGGACTACGCAGATGGCTGGAAGAACGCCAGCTTATTGGAAATATAAAATGTCAATTGTCGGTCAAATTATTATTCGAAAAATAATTCTATTACATATAGTTGTATAGAATTTCCTGACAAATTCTATGTTTAAATTATTCTTTCGGATCATCCGATCGGCAATTTTACCGCTGACAATGCTGCTGATGTACTGTGCGATGAACGGAACGGACGAGGCAAACGCATTTGACTTGGTATTGTAGTTGAGTACGTTATTCATATACTTGGGTAGGTTGGTAATGAGCGTGAATATTATGTAGTTATGACCTGTCTGACCAATAATGAGCGCCCACACTGCAGGATCTGCCATTATGGCTCTTAGAGGCGTAGGCCTCTTCTGCTTCTTGTTGATTGACTCGGATATTAGCAGAAGTTCCGCCGTCGTTATGTTCGGATCTATGTTGGGATCAGAGTAAATCCAGATCCAACAAGCTGGCAACCACATCAATCCGGCTGCACCCCATATGTAGAATGCAATACTCCAGTTAGACATGTAGCTGATGGCTAATCCGCTCACCGTTGTACCTACAATAACACCAATCGAGTTACCAGAATAAGCGACGGCTCCCAACGTCGCCCGTTCATTTGGTGGAACCCATCTCGCCAAGAGAGTCGTTATAGCAGGATAAAGGATAGCCTAAATAGGAAATGCTTTTTATAATGCTGGAAATACGTCTAGATATTACAATACGGGTCTATTTAGTACGTAATATCATTCATTTAGGGAACGCAAAATAGAATGCATTCCGTTTTGGTTGATATTATGAAATATAGTAGCAGTAATGCAATCTTCAGGTGCGCATAATGAATCAAACCTGACCAGCTCCTGAGACGATTCTAAGAAGACTGGGCACCCACCAGGCCATCTTCAAAATGACGGTAATGGGAATGCAGAGTGTGGCAATTGAGGATAGGGCGACGCAACTGATCAGGATGAATTTGGCACCGTACTTGTCGCATATGAAGCCCGCTGGTGGCTGGGTGAGCGTATAACCTATGTAAAAGGCCAGAAGAACGTAACTCTGCTCTGCCTCGTTCCACTTGATCTTTCCACCCTGAGGGAAAAAGATTCAGCTATGACCAAGCAATGGAAAACATCGGAAAATACTTCAATGTCCTTAATGACCGACGACTCTTCACCTTCAGGCAACGGACAACTGTTCGAACTGGTCTTGTTCTTTTTAACAGGCTGCTCGACCATCTCCACGATTGCAATGTTGAGTGCCACCCTCTGGCTATACAATATGATTACGGCGAAGAGCATCAGCACAGCCAGCACATTTCTCAATTGGGCCGTATGGCCTTACCAGAATCATCGATATTGAAGTCAAAAACTACTCGCATGGTAATACTCACATGGTGAAATGCAGGATATCACCGAGCACTTCTTTCTTCGTCTCATCGTTAATCAGGCAAACCGTCAAAGTTGATTCGAATAAACTTCGATCGTGGCAGAACGTCAAAGTCAATTCATTATACTCGGATCGTGATTGCGTAGGGTTGATCGAGGGGTTGCATATTATGAAAGACGACGATGGTTATGGGCCGCATTGCGGTGTGGTTTTTATTTGTATTCAAAATTGAAATAAAAAACCGATAAATGTTATCGTTTTCTCGAATAATAATAGTACATTTAAACTTAAGAATAAATAAATATATAAAAATATATGCGTGTGGTGCGTTAAATGGACTGGTACTGGTTATTTGGTCGTTGTGGCGTTGCCGGATTCTACGAGGGCTTTGGGGTCCTTCTCTGTGGCGTTCGGATTTCCTTTTTCTGGATTGTTCCACCACTGCTCCTCGGCGGTGCCCCACATAACGTAGATGCATGTAGTTAAGGTGAAGACGACAAACGCAACCCAGAAGACGATCCTCCACTCCTCGATGGTTTGCTGTAAATAATAAAAATAATATTAGATAGGTTGGAGGGGTTAGTACAAGATTGAATTTGCTTTACGTTTGTCGTCATAGCTCCGCTCAGGTATGGAGTGATGATACCGGTGATGGCGCCGATTCCATTGACGATGGCCATAAGTGTGCCGGAGTAATTCGGGGAAAGATCCAAGGCGTTGACTTTCATGCCGCAGTAGAACGTGCCCATGAAACCCATGCCGACTGTGAATAAGGTGACGACCGTCACCTGATCGTTACCTGCGTACGCGGCGACTATGATAAATATGCCCGGCCCGATAGCTGCGATGGCCGTGAAGAACTTCCTCGCAAATGTGATCTTCATAAAGTCCTTCTGGATGAGCCAATCGCACAACCAACCAGAACTCATGGAGACAATCCACATCACGATGTAAGGAAGAGACGACCAAACGCCGTTCTCATCCAGTTGGAATCCCAGCACATCGTTCATAAAGGTGGGAAGATCGGTGACCATCGTGAAGAAGCCCCAGTCGTGGCCAATTTGTGCAGCAACGAGCGCCCACAACGGAACGGAAGTCAAGATCGCTTTCCAAGGCGTCGGCACGTGATTCTTCTGCTCATTAGATCCGAGCTCCTTGCGCAAGAAATTTTTCTCGTCGTCGGAAATGAAAGGATGCGATCTGGGTTCGGAGTAACACAGCAGTGTCCAAATGACGAACCAGAGGACACCGATACCGCCAAATATGTAGAAGACCGATGTCCACGTTCCCGAGGCCTTCATCAGGAAGCCGGTGCCCATGTTTCCGATTACCGTACCGATTTGTCCGCCCGCGTACACCAGCGTTCCCATTTTCGCTCGCTCGTGTATTGGAACCCATTTCGATAGAAGTGCATTTAAAGCCGGATACGTCGTGCCCTGCAACAAATTCGTGTCAAATCGATTTGACTTGAAAGCTAAGAACGTTTTCTCAATACCTCTCCGAGACCCTGCAGTATCCTGAGGACGAGCAGCCCCTGCCAGTCGCCCCATTCCACCACAACTGGTGTCAGCAGGGTAAAGAAAGCAGTTGACAAAATGCCCAAGCCGAGCGTGTACTTTCCACCAAATCTCTCTGCAAGGATTCCGCCCGGTAGATGAGTTATAACATAGCCGAAATAAAAGGCGCTCTTGACAAGTCCTTGCGTCTCCTTACTCCAATTGTATTTCTCATCTTTCACCATTTCGAGGATCGCGAGAGACAAGCAAATTCGCATCGTGTACGCATTTACTACTGCTAGGAATCCCATGATTCCTACGATGTACCTTTGCGGTATCAAAAAACCTGCAACAACGACAAATGGTTTATAAATATATCAATTCACTTTCTGTATTTAATTTAAAGAACATCCAAAACATTTTGGATTTCTTTATTGATTCTAGGTAGGTCATATTCATTGCCATATATTTTTATATACTTTTTTTGCTATCATTACTAAAGATTCGTTTTATTTGTGTTTTTTTAAATTTTCATAGATAATTCATTTATGTTTTGTATTTGTTTTATAAATATAAATTGCTTATAGCACGTTTTCTTTTCATGTAAACGCGACAAACTAATTACTTTTTTATATATATACAATTTTATATTGGATTTATATGCATTTACATAAAAAAAGGTCGATTTGCACTAGACTTCCTCACCATGACCATACGGTAATAACAATAAGTCAATAAGAGCATACCTGACTTGACCTAACCAATACCAGCTCATTTTCATGGCCACAGTACCTGCGGCTGTGCAACGCTTTTATTTCCACTCATTTGAGTTCTTCGCATTTCCTGTTGCACCTTCAATGTTTGGCACATTGGAAAATTGGTTTTAGTACAATTAAAAAGGCATGCACATCCAAGGCCCAATTTGATCGCCCCTCCTTCCCAACCGTTGACGTGCTATTATTTAATTATCAATTGTTTTGAGCCAATGCCGACTGGAATGCTGCCGCTAATGAAAACCAATTAACGCCAGCTAATTCTGATTAATTAGCAAAGCGTAAAATAAAAACAGATACACTATAGAATTACGCTGTTTACATTACGATACGGAGAATGCATTCATCCTTAAGGTGCACGAGATGAATTATGTGTTTCTGCTGCACAGATAACCAATTCGAAACAATGGCTGGTTGGAATTTGATTTAGATCAGTTAACTAAACATTCAACTCAAGTGCGAACGTTATCAATCGATCTAAAGCAGTTATCATACACTTGTTGGCACTTTTTTTTGCTCTCTTTTTTCTTCGTTAAATTCACGCGAATTGAATGGAACTTTTAAGTGCGTGTTCTCGATAATGCTCCGAGTACATTTCTTCTTGCACGCTTTTATTTTCGTTACTTTTGAAGATAGTTCCGATATAAGCAGGAAACGGTAAATTACACATGTTTGGAGACACTCTCTCTCTCCTTACTGCACAATAACCACAGTCTATTTACTTGAATTTAATAACGAAAAAGGTCATATGATTAAGCTATTGTTCAGCATTTGCGCAATACTACTACTAATAAAAATAACAATATATAAAAAGCGAAAACAAAATAAAAACAGTGAAACATATAATTTGTGCCGCTGCGAGTTTTGTAATTGACGTAATTCCTAAAATACAACAAATGTATTATTTTATGGAAATAAGTGGCCGCTCAGAATTAGGTGATTTAATAACAGTAACTATGGTAACTGTTATAACTTGACCATAAACAGTAGGCACGCGTGCATTTGCTCCTTTGTTTTCGCTTTTGGACGCGAGTAATGTCACTTTTGACATTGAAATTGTCGAACATGAATCCAGCGTTACTTGACTGCAACTATTGAAGGCATGCCCGGTAAAATTGACTAAATTTGCTTTATCGCGAAAGACTTTCAGTTATTTACATTATTCGTTGTTTTCGAGTAAACGAAAATTTTTATAAATGCCAATGTTGAATGGTGAAGATAGCTTTGGCGATAGTTGTTATCGGCAAATGTCAATTTTAATAATCCTTGTGCTCCCATAAAACAATCGAAATTTATAGTTACTTTGATCTTGAAATAAATACTTAATTACTAATAAAAACTTTTGATTCGTAAATATAAAGAAAATAATTACAATTAAAAAAAAACATGTAAAATTAAATGCTTATCACTAATTGTTAATCCAAGGATTATCGATAATAATTTATGTTTTAAAATTGACTTTTCTTTTATTTAAAGACAATGATGGACTTACATTTTGAAAGCGTTAATCTCCAGCCGGTCAGCATGTTTGCTATTTAAATCTGGCGTCCTGGTAGTATCATAGATTGATGCTTCGTTTATGTCTCCGGTTGTATCACAATCGTCTATTATATACTAATACTAATTCGTTGTTCTTTGTTTACTCTTCTTATAATGTATTGGAATTATCACAGTCGGTTTGTTTTTTTTTTATTATAAATTGGAAAAAAAAAGAAAATAAGAAGAATACAACTAGAAATGAAACTATTCGTGCGTCGCGGCGAGCAGAGTTGTATTTGTTCGTATTTTCGTGTGTATGTAGTTATGTAGGTGCGCGCCTGCGACAGGTCTCTGAATGCGATGGTCTAGTACAGTGTGTTCACTTTTATAACATCAAGTCCCTCAGGTACTAGTGTAGTAGTAGTAGTAGATCAGTCGGTTTCCACTCCTGTACTGTTCGGTGAGACAATCAGATGAGGAAAAAATTTGAAATGCACGGCTCACTCACGATGATATCTCACGGAGACCAGATAAGGACCAGAAAATCGAAAGAGAGAAAGAACAAATTGATGTTTTATTTGTTCTTGCCTCTAAATCTTTTAGACCAGAAGAACTAGTTTCACTGAATACCGAGTGAGAGCAAAAAGCGAGCCAAGATTAGATAACGGAAGCTAGAAAGAAGAAGTGATCTCTGTGTCTAAGCGTTTCTTTTTTTCTCTCCAATCTCACATATATTATTTCTCCTTAGCAACGAAATTAGGATTGAAATCCAAAGAAATGTATTTGTTTTTGTTTCATCAATTTTTAAACTTTTTTTTATTTTTAATTTTTTAATAAATAAACATTTTTCATCATAAAATTATTATTTTTTTGTTTACAATACTTATAATTGTAGTTTTTTTTAATCTGAAGTAAATTAGTTCACAGAAATGAGATTAGGATTTAAATTTTTTAATAAATATATATATTTTTAATTAATTTCATCAATTTTATTTTTTAGAAATTTTATATTGCAGAAATAAAATTCATCAATTTTAAATTTTGGCCTCTTCATGTTTTCTATTATTTTCAGTACTTTAATTGAGAAAAGATAGACATTTTTTTGTGTGTTGATGTTCAACAATTTTTCAATGAATAATTATACTTCGGTTTGATAATGTTTATCAACATTTTGAAATTCCCATTTTTTAACAACTTCACTTTTTGAAAAATAGACACAATACACATGATAAGATATCAGCGAATCAATGCTATTTACGCGAAAATTGAATTAGTAGCAGTCACCAGTATTGTTCAACTAAATCTAATTCGCCAAACCGAAAAAAAATACATATTATCTGATAAAGCAATGAAAAAAGATAAATTATATGCAATTCCTTAAAATTGAACGAAATTTGTAATGTAATCATAGAGAATTTACGTAACGTTTTCCCACTATTTTTCTAAATTAACGTTGAATAACAAGCAGCCAAAAAAAAAATCATTGTTTACGCATAGATAAACCTTTTTCGCGCTGAAAACAACCCAAATCCGCTTAAGTTTCTTTAAATTTACTTAAGCCTCTCGAATAAGCGCACGATCATCGTCGCGATAATCGCTTTCGATTGCACAATCCTCGCTTTCGCGAAATTGAAATTATAATAAAAAGCGAAACCCAAATAAACTTTCAATTCATTCTTCTGTTGTTGCTGTTTTTCCAAAAATTAATATCACATTGTAGATTGCATTTGTTCCCATAGATTATCGAACGACAAACAAGTGCAAACTCCCAGATAACACTTTTTTTTAGAAGGAAAAAAATTATCAAGATATAACGATTGCGATCTTGAATGCATAATAATTATACTATGAAAATATGTATGATAAATAATGGGAATTTTAGAGCTAAACATTTTCTTTTCTTATGCTCGACAGGTAATTCTTGAAAATAATTGTGAAATGTTTATGTGGATGGGGTTTTTCGTTGTGGTTTGAAGCTGTGTTTTTTTTTAATTTTACTTTTATTTGACTGTGTTTTTTAAGTTTATGTATTCATGTAGAATTATTTGATAACGAACAACTCTCAACCATAAAACTCTGCGATACCATCGACCGTCTATTAATAATCGAGCGAGAGAAAGAAAACTTTGAAGATGAAAACTGAGTATTTGTAAAATGATAAGAGGATGAGAGAAAGAGAGAGAAATTGTAACGGAAATTGAATCTTAGTATACAAAAAAAATTTTGAGTAATTTCGATTGTAATCATAAGTATTTAACGCTTTCTCGTTTACTTTTTTTTAATCATAATTATCTATCTTTTTCAATCTAATATATTTTACTATAAACTTAATGAAATATTAACAATCAATGTAAATTTAGTTATTTAATTATTTTTAAGTTAACAACACTTTTTTTTATTATTTAAATAAACTTTTAAAATTTATTTATCGTATGTCATTTAACCTTTAAATATTATAATAATTGACATTTACATAATCATTAATGTTTTATTAACTTGTACATTACATATAGGATTACCAACATTTGATAAAAAAACTTCCCAATTATTGGTCCAGTATTCAAATTGCAATGAACTCAAATGTTTTAGAACGAACCATTTTGAGATTAATTGGTAATAGTTGAAACATTCCTGGTGTAATTACCAGCTAAGTCCCTAAGTTGGTTTTCTTAATTTTGACATATGGAATTAAATAATGAATCTTTCTCAAATTTTTAATTAAACAATAAAATCTGTGGATTAAATTTGATATTTAGGTATGATCTGAAATAGATTACATAAAAATATTGTTATATCATCAATAAATAATTGTAAATATTATAGCAGATTCAGACAGTAAAATTAATTAATGAAAAGTTTCGTTTTGAATACAATACCAGAAATAAAACAATGCTTTATTGAACAAAAAAAGATTGCTATCTTAACAATTTAATCTTAATACATCAATCAAAAATAAAATTGATGTTAATCCATATAAACACCTTAAATCGGTTAATCTAAACTTGATGGGATTTTAGAAGCTGTAGACTATTTAACTTCGACTATTAAATTTATTGAATGGTAATTTTTAATTAATATATAATTCCATTCAATTGATAATAATCGATTTGATAAAGATGACTGAGCGGAATTTTACGCGTGAAATTCCATAAACACCAAAGATTAGATGTAGTTTTTACGAATGATGATTTTGGAACAAACGCGAAAACACACCTCCAGAATTCATTATCATAGATTAATCGATCTGTTTTGTATAGAATTTTGGCTAAAGCAAAACAACCAAAACACAATAATACAGGTGCAACTGTGTGGCAAGGTTTGCGCGATAATCGATGTAGTGAAAAGAAAAGGTCGGGATAAAATGGTCGCAGAATGGAGCGAACGTTTCGCAAGAAAGTTGGAGCACGTTTTCGCCGTGCCCTTGACTCTCGGATAACGCATTTCTTTTTCCCGCTAAGGCATTACACCACAATTATAATTGCATTTAGTAAAAATACTACTAATGCATGCGTGTCTATGGGAAGGGAAACACTTGAATGAACTTTGAATAAGGATAATTTGAATACCCGTTTACAATCGCGACTAGTCTAACTAAATACTCGGTGATATTGCGATATCACGTGTATCAAGAATAAAAGAAAAATGGAACGAATTCGCCTCGATATAAATAGAAAGAAAAATTTATATAAATAAAAAAAAAGAAGTTGAAACAAGTTATCTAAAGCAGTTTTTGTCCTGCCTCTACTTTCATACTCACTTTGCTGAGTAATTAGTAAGAATATTGTAATTGAATTCTTGTACAAGTCGAGTCAAAACATTGCCTCATATAATTATACAATTACTGTCAAAACATTGTCTAGAAACGTAATTGCTTTACGAGTGACTAAGTCTGCGAGTGTTTTGCAAGATTTGATAACAATACGAATACTCTAACCTTATAATTTATTAAATATAATACCCTCATAGTAAACTACCTCAAAATTATCTACTTCACATATAAGTGTCCAAATTTTGTCAAAACTTTGGCTCACTTTTCAAAATATTGTTAATATATATTATTTTAAATCAGTATTATCATTATTATGTCATATACAACATTTTTTTTATAATCAATCATCAAATCTGTATTATAATTGACAATTGACAGTTCTATATTAATTGTAGAGCTGTCAAAAAATACATTGTTAATTGACAAGGGGCTTGTATCATTCATATTTAGTACAATCAATAAATTTACACACTTGACAGTATTAAAAATACATCGTTTAGTGCAGGTAATAAATTCCACCATTAGAGAAACTAAAGACATTAAAAAAATAAATCACAAAAAAAGATTGCAATTGCAGAAAAAAACTTGTTTAATATCTAGTAATTGAATAATTTTAAAAATATTATTAAAACATTAAATTCTTTTGACAAGTACAAATAAATTGAATAGTACGCACGTCGTATATGCGCCAAGTAATTGTACATTACAGTCAACTATAAGTATTATGTATAAACTGTGAAAGTTAAGTAATAGATGTCACGACATCAAGTAATTGTGTAAGTATAATTCAATTACAACTATAAATATTTTTGATAGTAAGTAGTGTGTACGTTATTTTCATAGACACTACTAATTGGCAAGTACTTTCTCTCTCATACCCTTTTTGAAATAATTATTTTTTGTATAATATAATTTAGTCTTAGTTGGATGACGAAGAGAAGAATTTACAGTTTCAAACCGAAAATGATTCCTAATTATTGACTTAAGGGATGAATGTCACTCTTAGTTAGTTAATAATACATAAGATTAACACTTGTCTAGTTGATTTCTCAATAAAAAAACACTGTTTTGTATAATTATGACAACTTTTACAAATCTCATATATTTAACATATTATTATATAATATCTCATATATTTTACGTATTACCAAATACTTGTCAAACTTGAAACTTGTCAAATTTAATACGTAACGAAATCAATACCGTAAAAGTCGCACATGCGAATAAAAAGAAAATTCTTGAGACGTGAAAACGTTATCAGCAATAAAAAAAATGCTTGCATTGAACAACTCGCATTTATTGTTTCTAATACATTTTACATTTATAAAAATCGGTACTTCTTCATTATTCTATGATGCGCCATCATCCACCGATGATATATCTGTTTCAATACGTCCATAATCATAATTACTTATTGAATGTCATAATTCTGCTCCACGTTTTACTTTATTTATTTTCAACTTATTCTATTTATATTTTTCTTCTATTTTTCTTCGAAACCGGACTATGTGAGGTATTGCTGTTTATACAACTATGGCATAACAAGAAATGGATGTTGGTTTCAGGAAAATTTTGAATTACAGAGGGGAAAGTCTGCGATCAATAGCATTGTAGACAAACAATAAATAAAATATATAAAAAATAAATTATCTATTATTATTGAATTTAGATTTGGGGCACCAGGAAAACTTTTATCTCAGTTTTCAACTCTTGATAATTTTAAAAAAAAAGCGGGTGCAAAGAACAACTTGTTGAACTTGTTTGCTGCACCTCCCACTGACATTCGATGATAATATAATTTGAAGTTTAATATTCGAAATAAACGATTTTCTGGAAATATCGCAAGTCTTTGATATATTAATGCAAAAAAACTATATTCATTTATGAATAAAAGTCAATTTTGCCAATAATTTGTACTTGGACTTTATCTTATCAGATACGTCAGATATACAAACATCGAAGCAGACAATAGTTGCAGATGACGCAGCACTAAATGTCATCACTTAAAAACCTGGAGGTTATGAAAATAGCGTTTCAGTAACTTTTATAAATGGACATATCAAAATATCAAAGCTCATGGAAAATACTCAATGTGTTATCAATATATGAAACAAGTTAAAATTTATTAATATTCTGTTACGAGTGTGAATTAGACATTCAGCTAGTATATGAAATATTGTAGTAATTTAAATACATCATAAAATAATTTACTTAACAATTTACAAAAAGTATAAGCATTGGAATATTTTCTAGTTTATAATTAGAATCATTAAGTTAATTACGTTATTTGTTGGCTGTAAAGAAAATTTCATCAAACATCAGCGCAATTTATTCAGTGGCAATGACAGATTAATTCAAATTTATTTCTCCACTACGAGTTTTTTTTTTCTTTGAAATATCAATACATAACGTTCCGTTTACATAAATTTCAAGTAATTAAACTTCTCTGGATCTGATGCAACCCAGAATCATTGCACTTCATAACAGCACATTTATGAAATTGAGATATAAAATGTCAAAAGTTAAAGTTGAATGACTTGTATTCAAAATTCGAGTCACGTAACAAATAGGAAAAAATGTTTTTTTTTTGCGAGTTTCCACACAAAAGAATTTTCCCAAAAATAAAAAATAAATTTCTTGAAACGCGAATTAAGCAAAACGAAAAGCCTGAACATATTTACTTATGACATTTTTTGTATTCTATATTTAATATCGACGAATCAAGTCCAAGCACTTTCGAATATGAGCAGGTCTTTGCACCCGTTTCTTGTGTTTTCTCCAGCAATCAAATGTTATTTTTATCTAGAATATTAACGGAATCGTAGGATTCTCTAATCACTTCAGCACGCAGTATCCATTAGAATTTTTATACGGATTCTAAACAATATTTTGTTTCCTTACATTATTTTTTTTAAAATAACTCAGATTAATTGATAAAAATTATAGTTAAATGATTAATTTTGTAGCATGAAATTAATTTTATATTAAAATAAAATTCACTGTGTTTAAAAGTAATTGTTGAAGCTTAGTATAAATTAAAAGTTGTTAATAAATATGGAATTTTACATGGCAAACAGAAATAATCGTACGAATGATCAAAACAAACAAAATATGAGTGAAGTAAAGATAATTAAGTGGTTATTGACGTATCTGGAAAGTTTTCCTTCTATTCACGAAGGGTGGGGTTTGGGCATTGCATTCAGAGTGTAATTATAATTTTAAAAAAAGTGATACATTCCGTAATTTGATGCTTCGATGATTACATAACAGCTCATCATCGAACTGTTATCGGGTATTCGGCTTAACAAAATGATAAGTTCGTGATTTACATCAGCTGACCCAACGGGACACGGAAAGCTACTCTCTTGATAATAATTAATATGCATTAAAGTAGGTAGCGAATCTTTGGCGAAGATTAGACGAAACCTAGAGTCGAAATCCGATTCAGACAATGGTATCTTATCGTAGGAGATCAGCGCCAAATCCGGACAAATCCGGATTTTTACTATCTAATTTTTAGACAAATCATCACCAAAAATTGTACCAATATTTATGCGAGAAAAGAAAAGGAAATCGCAGGCGTGTGTCGCGACGCAGATGCACGAGCATCACGATCCAGCAGATATATTGGATTTGGAATTCCTCGAAGATCAATATTTGCGCAAACAATTGAAGTTGAAGAAAAAAATAACAAATAAATCCATGACCCTACATGTTTATATATTATATATATATATATATAAAAAAAAATGTGTGTGTGTTTATATATATAGGCCAAGGCGTCACGCCGAAATTGAGTGTCGGAGACTAATAAGAATTCTGCGTACATTCCATAGAGCTTCCTTTTTGGAGGAGGATACACGAAGTGAAAAAAATATATATGAATTAATGTATGAATGTTTCGTTGCACAATCACGCCGATTGAATTGCAATTAAGAGCGTGTTATGTCTTTGCTGTGTTTTTTTTTTATATAAATTCCCAACGATTTGAGGAGTTATGGATCGGCCTGCCAAGGTGAATAAATGGAATGAAACAACGGCGGCGATGATATCAGATCGGTGTGATGGATGTTGCATTCCGGGATCAATTAGAGCATCTGCTCCAGTGTTTGCACTATCAATTCATTGCATTTTTGTAGCGATTAACACCGATCTCTTCCCAGATTTCGTCGCCAATAAATACGTAAATAAATTTCTATGGAATGGATGGAATTAAACGGATCCACGCGTAACGTAAGGTCAAGTGGTCGGATTTCCATTCCAATCTTATCTGTCGATTCCACAGGTTATCTCCAATAACAACATCGCACACATACGTACCTTTCGTTTGGTTCGGTATGAGGAAAGTCCTCTCGTCGGCCGATGGTGGAATCTGTATGTTCTTGGCATTCTGCATCTCGTGCTGTTGCTGCTGTTACTGCTGGCTGTGGTCGTTGGCTCGATGGGAAGGATTGAGGAAGAAGGGTGTCGAGCACAAAACCCTTGTTTATTGCGCGTTCCTCGAATAAATATAAATGGAATAAGAACTGAATGGCTTCGGCACAGACACCAAAACCTTACAAATAGCAGCGTAATTAAAATATAGTTCTAAGCGTGGAATATAACCGCGTGATGCGCTCTCAGGTCGTTCATCAATCTGTGACCGACTGCGCGCTCAATCATTAGTATACAAGTGCCGATTAACGAAGAACTTGACGTTCCCCCGTTTTTTAGGCAAACACGATAACTGCCTTTTGTACTTCGGTTTCTTGCTCTCCTTCTCGAACGTGCTCTTCATGTTCTTCAACTTGTTCTCCAGCTTCACGTACAGAGCATTCTTTTGCTGCGCCTCCAGCTCTAATGTCTTGATCTCGTCGATAGTATGCTCCATGTCCAAGAGCAATTTGTCTTTGGTCAGCAAACCGGAACTGACCTTCAATCTGTGCGTTTCGTTACGATAATAATCCCTGCGTTGCTTCAGCTGATTCACCTCCTCCCTTGCCTTAATCCTATAATTTTCGCAATCCGTCAGCTTATTGCTAAATTTTCTGATTTGGATTTCGATCGCAGAACACTTTTCGCGGATGTGCGCCAAACTCTGATTGGCCTTGTTGCATGTCCTCCGTAATTTGGACAGCTCATCGTCTCTCTCCTCAATCTTGTCCAGTTGGGCACGATTTTTCATCTTCAGCTGTTCGAACTCAACGAGCGTGTACTTGTCACCTATCATGTCCAACGCCTTTAGAGAGACCTGCAGATCCGTGCTCGCATTTTTTATCTTCACGTGCTGCAATCGAAGTTGCTGCAATTCCATCGCTTTATCGTGCTGATTGCTCATAAACTGCCTTAACATCTGCACAAATGTACAATAACAAATAATGACAATATTTACAAACAAAGTGAATTTTGTTGACCTTTTCGCTCATCTCCTTCCCAGTTTTGGTGAAGATCAAACCGGTACCGGTTTCGCGCTCCCTCTGTTGCAGACTCGCGTAATTTTCCTCGGATTCCATTTTCAACCTATCCCGTAGCTCATTAAGCTCTTCGTTCTCTTTCGTCACCTTCTGCCGTTCCTCGCGATCGCGTTTAATCAAATCGTGAAACTGATCCAATTTTACCTTGTATTTAATTAAGTTTTCGGCGTAGTGATCACTCTCCTTCAGTACATGAGTCATCTGAAAACAAACAAAATACTGTCATATTTCTATCTGCAATAAATCTCATCAATCTTCAGAGATAAAAAGTTATTAATCTTCATAAATTATGACCATAGATTGTCATATAACTTTTAGTTTGTATATTTTTATTATAATTACTTTGATTAAACTTTTTTTAACTACGAAATTCTTTAAGTTTAATCTTTAATTTAAATTCATTTTATTAGAAGGATAGGTTATTGCTTTATATTTAAGAATAATCATTAGCAATTATGTTAAATTGGTAATAATTGAAGAAACTTACTTCGCGTTTAATGAAATACACAGATAATTTGTGTTGAAGATATTGATTCAAGCGTTTAATTGTGCCGTAATCCTTCATCGATTTCTGGAAAATGACGTAATAGGGTTCTCTGTCTAGGACAACGGGAGTGGCCTCCTCTTCTTCGAAGCTCTCTTCCTCCACGACTTCTTCCTCTTCGTTGATGAGCAAACTAAATGTAACATTCATATCTGAAAGTCCAATTGTTACTAGTAATTATCGATGCTCGTGCGAATTAATCTATCACCTTGATAATCGCTAACTTGTTTCTCCACGGAATGATCTTCATTCAACGCCACTTCCAAATTTAAGGTCTCGTCATTATCCATTGCAAATACAGCTGATCCAATCGCAGATGTGGATGGTTCCATAATGGCAATGATATTGCTCAATTC
The DNA here is from genome assembly GCA_963457615.1 of Nicrophorus investigator. Taxonomy (NCBI): domain Eukaryota; kingdom Metazoa; phylum Arthropoda; class Insecta; order Coleoptera; family Silphidae; genus Nicrophorus; species Nicrophorus investigator. Next base: position 17,042,855 of record OY735143.1, read on the forward strand.
TGCATCCAGTACATTATCAGTCGACATCTCGATGACATTTTTTTCCTGCTCAATCGTTTCAACCCTACTTTTTGAATCAACCTCTTCATTTCCTTGCTCCAAAACTTTACTTCCCTGTTCACTTAAGACCTTTGAAGAAGTTCTCATCGATTCTGCAACCTCTTGCCCATCCTCTAAAATTATGCTATGGGATTTACTAACAACTTCTTTCTCATATTCTTCACCCCCGTTTCCCTCCACCAAATTATTATTATTTTTCGTGTCCAAATCCATACCCAAAACCCGCAGAGACCCAACCCCCACTAATGACAATACAAAAATGAGAGTCTTATTTTGACATTTATTATGCGGTAAAAAAAATAAAAATAAAAAATATGTAGGCGGAAATAACCGCCTACTCAAATATCGTCGATCTTGATGAAGAAGTGCTTGCTCATCACTTTGCTGAGGCGCTGATCCGCAGACAGCTTCTGATCTTTCTTTTTGAATTTGCGTTTCTTGGAGGATTCTTTGTGGTCGGCGAAGAACGCATTCATGTACTTAACTTTTTTCATCTCCCTCTCGTAACTTTTCTTCACTTGAGCAGACATACTCTTAAGTTTCGCAAAACGCTTCGATTCGTTTTCCACCAAGTCTTCCAAGCTTTTGATTTCACCCATCGATCTCTCCATATCATTCAGAAGCTTGTCTTTGGTTAAGAGACCAGACTCCTCCTTCATTCGTTGCGTTTCGTTTCTATAGTTGTCGCGCTGCAATTTAAATATGTTCACCATCTCCCTAGCCTAACTCAAAAATAAAAACATATTATTATTAAAACTTAATTTACAACAGTAGTTTTGAAAGCAAAAAGAAAAGAAAAATAGGACTTTTCACAAAATTTTCCATCCAATTAATCCAACAGATTTTTATAATATTTTGAGTTAATTACAAAATTCACTTTGCATCCAAAAAATTGTTATGATAACTTTTCATTTATAATAACATTAATTAACAATAGGTTCTTAGAATAAGACCTGATTAAATCAAAAGCGTAAAAAAATCTTAAAATTAAATAAAATAAGATTCCCATTACTTAATATTGTAGTCTATAATTTTATAAAAATTGAAGTCAAGATTAGTAGTTACTTCAAAGGAAAACATATAATGCAGCTGAGAAAAGTGTAATAGAAGGTAGACTATTTGTAGGTAAGAAATTCATTTATATTAGTATTGTCTTCTGAATGAAATTTATATTAATACCTTTATTCGGTCTATCTCTTTATCATCGAAGTTGTTTTTGTAGATTTTGGTTTGGATCTCGACGGCCGAACACTTTTCGCGAACGTGCGCCAAACACTGTATGGCCCCGTTGCACTTCTTCCGCAGCTGCGACAGCTCCTCATCCCTTTCCTCAATCTTATCCGCATGTCCCTGGTTCTCCATCTTCAGCTGCTCGAACTCCATCAACGTGTAGTTATCCCCGATCCTATCCATGGCCCTAATGGCTGCATGCTTGTCTGTAACGGCGTTCCTAATCTTGATGTGCGTGAGCCGCAGCTCCTGCAACTCAGAAGCCTTATCCCTCTGTATGTTGATCATCTTATCCAAAGTCTGTAAGCCAAATATGCAAATAATCATATAACAATTATAAATTATCGCACCTTATCCGGGATTTCCTTTCCAGTCTTCGTGTAAATCAGGCCCGATCCAATCTCCTTCTCGCGCAGCATCATTCCCTTGAAGTCATCGAAAGCGTTGCTGCACCTCTCGTCACGCACCGCCTTCAGGTGGCTCATCTCTCTATTGATTGTTCCTCTCTGCTTCTTGTCCCGCGAGATCAGATCGTAGAAGTTGTCCAGTTTCTTCGCGTACTTCATGTACACCTCCTCCGGATGTTCACCTTCGCGCATTACGTGTTCCATCTTTCGCTTCTTGAAGTACTCGGACATCTTCTTATGGTAAAAATTGTTCAATCTCTTGATGATCCCGTACTCCTTCATCGCCTCCAAATATCTCTCGTAGTACGGGAAGCGGTCCAGAGGCGTCGGCAGTGACGGCTCCGACTCTTCCATCTCTTCCTCAATAATTTCCTCATCATCGTCCATGGCTAGATCGAAACCGCTAACCACAACCTGCACGCTCGAATAGGCCAAACCCTCTGAATATATAACATTTTTATTATTAGTAAATTTCATGATTTTCATCAAGTCGATAAATTTTATAAAATTAATCACATCATTTATTGTTTATAAATAACATTATTATATTTAATAAAAAAATATTTATGAATATTTTGCAACATTTTTAGGAAATGATTTTTTTAATAATATATACCATTAGAAAATCATGAGTATTTCTCTTATGGAAAAAATTGAGTTTTTACATTTATTTTTTTTTTTTTTAACATATTTTCGTTATGGTAAAGCAAGTTAGTCATCAGCCTCTGATGTATCAATAGTTGGATGAAAATCTCAAATGTTGAAATTAATTTTAAAGAAAATTGTTGTTAAAAAAAGCAAAATGCAATGATAACTTTTGGATGGTTATGTTCAATTTTATGAAATTATATTGTGATTTGAAATTGATTACCTTTAATGCCATCCTCCTGTTGACCTACTTCACCCTGTTCTTCTTCACCCTGTTCTTCAACATTATACTGGCTGACGGCCTGCAAAAGTTTGGCCTCCTCATCGTCGGCGTTTGTCGGTCGATCGTCCACTTGATCCAATAAACTCTGCATGCTTGGCGCTATTGTAATCTCATGCACCTCGGTATCATCCTCAACGACCTCCTTCTTAGGCTCTTCATTATTCGGTGCTACTTCAGGCTGAAAGCGTCGTCACGTTAGAAAGGCATGAAAGTATAAAGACAAAGAGCAACGCACTACTTCCGTGTCGCCGTCGGCCATGGTTTATTTAACGAATCCTTGCCGGATAATTGAATTGTCAAAAAAAAAACGACAACAACGACAACTAACAACTAATTATAAATAGTTAAATAGTATGCGACGTGCGTTGCCTGGACGTAAAACAAAAGGAACTCTTGTCATTGGCGTGCGGAAAATCGGTAATGAGTTGACGAAGGTTCTGCGATCGGGGAAAAAGAGCGTGAAATTATCGTGTTTGTGTCGTTGACACTTGCGACAATTCATTACGTAAACCGTGCACGTCGATGGTCGGCGCGTGAAGAGGGGAAGCAAACACTAATTGATAAGCCACACTTCCCTAAGTACCCACAACATAACAATATGTTTTATTCTCCCTTTTCTCTTCGCTCTTCATTCATTCTCCTTTTCTCGTCGGAGGTCTCCGCACCGCACCCCCTTTGCCACCCCATCCGACTAGTTAAAGCCCCTCGATGGTACACAGGGATCGTGTGGGAACTAGGCTCTGAGTTATTCAAGCCCCCTTCATTCGGGAATATCCACTCGAGAGAGAAACCGTGACAAATCTATTTGCCGACCACCAACAAAACAAACTGTCTGCACCATCGTCGTCACCCCAAGCAAATTCAATTCGCCATTATCTGTTTACCCATTTAAAACTCAATATTCACACACAATTGAATCACAGAGATTTCCGCTCAACCCGATTACATTTCTATTCCTTCAATTTATATAGCAAACAATAAAAACACACATATACACTTATTAACATAACTGCATTACAGTTTGGTTATCACATATTAATATAATATTAAATATTAATATTTTTATTTGTTTTTAGTTGCAATATTAATATAAATTATTATTATTATTGCAGCAAATTAATTTCTAAACCGAAGAATGCAATTCGCTATTCTGATGCATATCCATAAATGTAACATACCTTCTCGTTATAATAACTTAATCCTCTTATGATGTCCAATTAAAACGAAATAGTGACGGCTTGAAACAGTATTGGTTTTAACCTTTGCGTTTGTCATGCTTCATCCGTATTTTCCGCGACATTGGATATAATGGGGTCCGCTGACACTGAAACTAAGTTGGTAACTATAATGACATACTGTTTCGTCATGTGTTCATAGTTATTGATGCGTCTAAAATATATTTAAAGATATTAAGTTACGTTCATTGTCCAATTGATTAACTAAATTGTTTTTATCTGGTAATGCCTAATTTGGACCACTATTTTTTTTTTAAATACTATGGTGAAGCGAAAAATACAGCATTTACTCTAGAGTAACCATATTTTCATTGAGACAAATGGCAGGAAATGATAATTATAATTTAGTTATGAAAGCAGACCAATAATTTAAAAAAATATATTTTATTGTATACATTCATATGCTTGTCTATATACAAAAATGTATTTATTAATAATTATTGGTAATTATAAAAATATTTGTAAAAAAAACAATAATTTGAACATTATGATTTTTAATTAATTTAAATTTTTTATTTTAAAAAAATTTGATTTTCTTTCAGTCATATTTTTTATCCGAGTGAATACTTTACAATAGATTCGGATAATTTATTAAAATGTCGTAAAATTTTACACATGAATTGGTAAAATTATATAATATTTTACGCTAAATATAGATTTTAAAGTTTTAATGTTCAACTGCGTATTTTATTGATACTAGAAAAAACACGTTTTGTTTCTGCATATGTTCCTGGAAGGGTGAGCGCGTATTCTACAATTTTCAAAATATTTTGATAAGGAATATTATTCTGTTCAAAATGAAGGAATAACTCTATCCATTTTTTGTCTGTTTCCACATTTGCAGACAACCAATATTTAATTTTTTCATCAGCAACGTATGTTTTTACCAATGAGACCTCATCAAAAAGATCATTTTTACAAATATTATTTTTTGGAAAATGGTTACAAATATATTCAAAAGATTTGTCCACATATTCCCAAAATATCTCCTATTTGAATGTCACCCAATTGACTCGTATATTTTTAAAATATGAAGTTTCACCCGGCAATGAAACAAAATCTAATATTCTAATTTTAATTCCTGTTTCTGGATCAAAAAATCTAACAATTTTGGGAAATAATTTTAAATCTTTGTGGTTGGCAGCATCAAAATTTATGGATATAAATGTGCATTTATCTAATTCTTTTTGTAATTGTGAAAACGAATATGGTAAAAAAAACATTACAACTAATTTCTTCGGTTTTTGATCATTTACAATTTTTTTGTTGTACAATGTTTTGATTATTTGATTGTGGTTTATGATGTGGAAAGCAAATAGCCCTTTAGCTAATGCTAGCTGTTCATCCGTATTGCCAAAGCTAGCACTGCGAAAAAACTGTTCCATTTTAGACAAGAAAGCGGCTTTATTCAAAAATCTTCTGAGCCTCACTATAAATTCAGGGACGCGGGACTGTCCTCCAAAATGCGAGACTGTCCCGCCAAAATCGGGAAGTGTGATCGCTTTAAATTATTCGCATAATATGAGCATTACTGTAGAAAGTGAACATTTTTATAAAAAGTAATAATTTTTTATTTTCAAAACAAATTATAGTAAATCCTGACTGATAAAAGATTTCTAAGATTTGAATATTATAAGACCAAATATTCTCTTTCATAAATTTACTTAATTTTAAAATGTTTTTTTTTAAATTTATTTATAAAATTAGATACATTCATTTACATTATTTACATAAGTATTTTCCTATTTATACAGCTCATCTCTTGCAAGCATTTTAGTTTTGAAAGTTTGTTTTCAAAATATTTAACACAAATCATTAGTTCCATTAATAAGTCTTGACATTTCCAGATATGATCTACCATGAAACCGGAATTTGATTAATTTGTTGATAAAACATTGCTTTTTAATGGAAAAAATACTCTTCTCCATGGTGACAAATGATAGAGAAATGGTTTGTTGAAATTCAGATTTTTCCATTGTTTAATTCAATTAGCGTCATTAAAACCACTGTAACTTGTGAACTAATCGTCAGATCGTCATGAAATTTTGACAGACGTCGTCTGAAGGTTGGTACTTCCTAAATATTATATGGTCGATATAGGCATCATCCTACGAACTATTTGAGTAAGGTGTTATGTGCAAATTTATATTTACATATCTGGTATTGCTAATAATAATTGCTAATTTGTAATGATAGTATAAAAATAGTTGTTAAACAATAAGTTAAATAATCATAAATCCTTGTAGATTAATGTACATTTTTTATTTAATAATAGTAAAGAAATACATTGTAATTTAAGATTTAATTAAATATTATTGATATGTTATCCAATAAACGTCAATATGCTCATTAAAAAATAAAAAATTGATTATACCAAAACCAAATACGATGAAAAAACAATAATGTATATTTATAAGTATTTAAATACACAAGTCCTTGGTTTCTCAATTTAAATAAAATTCTATTTTTTTGTGGTTTCACTAAATGAACAATTAACCATTATTTATTTAAAACATTCATAACTAAGTGATTACTTGAGACATGATAAATACCACTTCTAAACTAATATTTAAACTTAAAATTTTATCATTGAAATGGCAAATTTCACAATTTTATTTTGGCTTTAATCTCTTATTTATTTATTTTATAACTTTTTAAATTTTAATAAATAATATACAAATTTTTGAAAATAGTTTTTTCTTTTTCGTCACTTGCTTCCTTCATGCCGGAAGAACTTTGCTATACTTAGCAGCGTTAAATAAATTGTAAATAAGAAGAAATTGGTGCTTGCTTTTCAGTGAGCAATAAAGAGTCGTCAATTGGCCAAGGAAGAAGATGCGCATTGAAGATAACGCAAATAGAAGAATTGGTAGTTCAAGAAATGAAGATGCTCACTCGGGAGAGATTGAGTGCGAAATTTAAGTTAAGAACATACAAAAAAAGGGATTTATAAAAGGACTTATAAGGAAAGCAATAATTCAAAAAGTGTAATTAATTTTGTAGAGGAAATTTTAGGGATACAGAATTTAGAGACGGAATATAAAGTGTATATGCACAAATTGAAACATCAACATAATTTAAGTGTACCACAGAAATAAGTATAGATTCAAGTATGATACAATATTAATTTTATTATTTTTCAAAAAAAGTACGAAGCATAAGTGAATATGTAAAAATTGAAACATCATCAAGTTCTCCACAAGAAAATAAGTGTTGATTCAAGTATGTCATAATAAAAAATATTAAAAAATGCTAAAATATCTGAAAAAGAGAGAATAGAAGTTTACCATAATTGATGTCAGTTAAATTCGAAAAAAAAATATCCTTCATATTTTTAAGTAAGTATTGTCTATTCACTAAAATTAAGATAAATTTCAAAATTGTTATATAATAAAGAATAATTAACCAAAAGGTAAAAGTTATAATATGCAACCAATCATATTTGCAAAATTCAACTCAAATAAATGTTGTTTTTCTGTAAGAACATAATCTATTTATTGTTATCATAAAATAAAGAAATTTATTTATCTAATAAAATAAATAAAAATAAAGCTGTTAATATCAAAATAAAATTATTAATGTAAAAAAACAACAATAATATTAATTAATCTTAGAATATTATTTCTTGATCATTTTATATAATTACGTACTTATGTAATAATTTATTTTATTTGAAACGATTTTAAATATTTGCTTAAAATATTTATTATTTAATAATTAAATATTGTCTAACCAAAATCATTCTGCTGTAGAATTATATATTTCGAAAAAAATCACCTTTGATTGTCTCCAACTGAGATATACGAAACCTGTTTATATACGAGATTAGTTTTCGAGGAAATACTTTAGAATAAGTAATGGACTTAGCTTGTATTATAGCTAATGTTTAAAAAAATGGATTTCAAGATATTTTACAAGTTTTTAAGCAGATTTTCTTTTTTAAATCTATAGTTTCCAAACTTTTTGTTAATAAGCCTTAAAACAATAATCTTTTTACATGTGCTATTTTCAAAAATGTTGAATATGTAAAAAGCCATTAAAAAAACGTATGAATAATTTTTTATAAATCTCAATTGAGAAATCGTTTTTAAACAAATAATAATAACTTCAGTCATACACGAAAAATTTAAACTTATTGTAAATTAATATTAGTCGTGAAATCATTTCACAAATCACATGAGAACAAATTCCTAAAGGCTGTTTGTAATATTTTTCGTATAAAATCTTATCTAAAACATTAAAAATACTCAAAATTATTTATTTATAACAATTATTGCAACAACAATAAAGTTACATTTTTTTTAAATAAATATATCAAGCGAATAAATACTATTTATAAAAGAATAAATATATTTTTACTATTAAATATGAAAGTCACATTTTCATGGTTACGTAAAAGAATGTAAGATATTAAAAACAGTCAAAAAATATATTAAAAACATTTAAGAAAATAAAAAGAAACACGATAAACCGTTGTCTATTCGGTCACCTCTAAATAAGACATAAAAAATCTTCTGAACAGAAAAAATTGATTACAATGTCTACAGTTTGAACTGTGAACCACAAAAATTATCAGCGCATCCAAGGAGACAATTATGTCGAATCGCTCAGCCTAAAACCAATTCATTCGTATAAATAATGGTGTTTTATGGTCGTGTTGACGAACAATAAATTTCCTCGCTCATGTCGCAAAATTTACCTTGCCTCGTTATGTTTTTCAATCTGCGTTTTTATTTATTTCTTTTGTTCGTTTTTTTTTTTGTTGTTATTAACTAGTTTTTTTTTTCTCTCGAAAACCTATTAAATTCGCGGTTGCACGTTCCCGTTGAATTATGAATATGTATTGAACGTGTCCGGAAATTTAAGCGTGCACTATTGCATACACCGTTGCATAACGAGTTATTCCGAGCATACGTTGTTTGCATGTGTTTTGTACGTCTGATTCTGTAGACAGCGTGGAATTATGAACATTATGCAGATGATTTGGTTACTAGGTACATAAAATGTAATATTTACAGAGTCCGGCGTCAAAATGTACTAAAAAATCGTATTTTTTCCGTGTTTTTAGGAAATTACGTTTCGATTAACGTACATTTACTTAGCGTATATAATATGTTCACTAACTGAACGCTAACTATTTTACTAAAATATACAGTACTTTGTACTTTGTTTATTACAAAACGTAAATGTATTTGGGAATTTGGAAATAATTATTTCAATCAAAACAATTTTTGTTTGTCTAATTAAAATGTAAAGTGTAGGTTTGTACGAACTTTGAGCACGTTGGTGCGAACAAAATGACACTTGTTTACTAAAAATTATAAAGTTTCTATGTATTTAGGAATTTGCGTTTTGATTAAATTACATTCGCTTAGCGTACAAATAATGTAAGCTGAGCACTGACTATATTACAAGAATATATAGTAGTTTCAACAATTATTTAGTCCAAAAGCACAATTATATAAACATTATATTCATAACTGAACTGTAAAATGTCGAACGTCGAGTACGTTGGAGCGAAAAAAATCACTCTCGTTCACTAAAAATTATAAAAGTTTATATGTATTTGCTGATTGCTGAATAAATAATTATAATAAAAATAAATATGTATTTTGGATTTACGGTTTGATTAAGATGCATTCGCTTAACGTACACATTATGTAACCTAACTGAGCACTGACTATATTACAAGAATATATAGATCTTTGAACCAAAAGGACACATTTTGTTTCACTTTTTTAAGAACATTATATTTATAACTAAAATGTAAAGTGTACTTCTATATGTACATTGGTGCGAACAAAGTGACTTTTGTTTACTAAAAATTATAAAAGTTTATATGTATTTGGGAATTTGCTTTTTGATTAAGGTATATTCGCTTAGCGTAAATATTATGTGCTCAGTTACTGACTATATTACTAGTATATACAGTAGTTTCAATAATTATTTAGACAAAAAAGACAATTTTTGTCTAATTTTCTTATAAGAACTTTATAAACATAACTAAAATGTAATATGTACTTCTCTACGAATGTCGTGTACGTTAGTGCGAATAAAATGACTTTCGTTTACTAAAAAAATATAAAAGTTTATATATATTTGGGAATTGGTACTGACCATATTATAAAAATATACATTAGTTTCAAAAATTCTTTAAACCAAAAGGACAATTGTTTGACTTTTTTTTAAGAACATAATATTCATAACTGAAATATAAAATGTACTTTTGTACAAACGTCGTGTACGGTGGTGCGAACAAAATGACACTCGTTTACTAAAAATTATAAAAGTTTATATGTATTTAGGAATTTGTGTTTTGGTTAAGATACATTCGCTTAACGTACACGTTATGTAACCTAACTAAACACTGACTATATACAGTAGTTTCAACAATTATTTTGGCGAAAATGTCAATTATTGTCTAATTTTCTTTAAAGAACTTTATAAACATAACAAAAATGTAAAGTGTACTTCTGTACGAACGTTGAGTACAACGGAGGAAAGAAAATCACTTTTATTCATAAAAATTATAAAAGTTTATATGTATTTTGGATTTACGGTTTGATTAAGGTGCATTTCCTTAACGTACACATTATGTAACTTAACTGAGCACTGACTATATTATAAGAATATAAAGTACATTCAACAGTTCCTTGAACCAAAAGGACAAATTTTGTTTCACTTCATATTCATAACTGAATTGTAAATTGTTCTTCTATACGAACATCGAGTACGTTGGTGCGAACAAAATGACTCGTTTTTTTTAAATTATAAATTTTTTTATGTATTTGCGAATTTGCGTTTTGATTAAGGTACATTCGCTTAGCGTACACATTATGTAACATAACTGAGCACTGAGTATATTAACACAATATATAATGGTTTCAACAGTTTTTTAAACCAAAAGGACAATTTATATCTCACATTTTTTAATAACTACATTTATAATAAAAATGTAAAGTTTACTTATATACGAACGTCGAGTACGTTGGTACGTACGAAATGAGTCTCGTTTACGAAAAATTCATATGTTTTTGGGAATTTTTGTTTTGATTAAAAAACATTCGCTACACGTTATGTAACCTAAATGAGTACTGACTATATTACAAGAATATACAGTGGTTTCAACAGTTCTTTAAACCGATAGGACAATTTTTGTCTCACTTTTTTTAAGAACATTATATTCATAACTGAAATGTGTACACTTGGAAAAATGTCGAGGAAAAATATTTCTAAAATTATTACAAAAATATAAAAAATACAAAGTTTTACTTGTGAAAAATAACATTCGATGGAAAATTCTTAAAAGTAACTTGCGTAATAAATAATCATTGAAAAATGTAATCAATTAACACTTCGTAAATAAATTACTGCTTTGTGGTTACAACAAAATGAATGACATTTTAAATTGGAAAGCATTAATAAATCTGTTATTTTATTCTTTAATTAAAATTAAACCATTCAAAGTGAAAATACGAGCATTCAATCCTGATCAATAATTCCATCAAATATTTTTCACATTTCTTCAATCTTATTAGATCAATTATTGAGTGAAATTAAATACAAGAATATTATTTAGTGGATAAACAACGACGCAGTTCGCCACAACATCAGACGATACACTAAATTTGAAATTATAATAATATATTATTGTTACTCATTTATAAAAATAATATGAGATAATCTTTATTGCATTATTTGTTTATTTTTAATGTTATCTAAAAAAAACTGTTTTTGTTATTAATTTTGACGCCTTAGCAACTCGATAAACAAGTACTTAACTAAATGACACTTGACAAGTAGTTTAGGACGCTTGACCTTCTTATCAAATTACTTGTACTTGCGCTTTATTGACTCTTAATACCTTTAAAAACGCTTTTCACAGAAATACGTTGGTCGATAGCCCTTTGGTTATAAATGTGGCCAATAAACATGTAAAATAAATAAAAATATTTCTGGCAATTTCTAGTCTTCATAAGCAAAAAACTGAATCAAGTGCGATTTCAGGTAATCATCGTTAGTGAAAGTTTTAGAATTCAATGAAATTTGCAAACTTTGAAATACATGGTAATCTTATGGTGAAAGGTCAGATCTATATTGGGATGTGACACCACACATCCCAAACAAGCTCCAATAATTATCCACGAGTTACGAAAGGCCTTACATTATTTTGGTTGAACACGAATCCTTTGCTATTTGCAAATTATTGTTGTTTTTCTTTGATTACTTCCCCAGTTTCATTAATTATTTGGAAGTAAACATTTGAATTGATATTTTGGTTACTTGGAAGTAACTGAAAATAAAGATAACCTTTATAATTCCACCTAATTAGTAGCATGATATTTTTTTAAGCAATTCAGCTTTAGATGTGGTTTGTGCTAGTTCATCACGCTTGGACCATGATAGTTTTGGATTTATATTATTACAGACTATCCATTTCTTCATTTCTAATGATGATTTGTTTAAAAAAATATTGATTCAATTATGTTTCTTTAATTGTATAAGTATAATTGTCTATGCAATTTACCACACAGTTATATGACGATCCGATTTAATAATGTCCTGGATTTAGTCATCATCAACTTTAGTAGGTTGACTAGAACGATGGTCAACTTTTATCTTTGAGAGCCTCAGCTTTTTTTAAAACATATTAAAAATGTTCATTTTTGCATTCTATATTAAAACAAAATTACCAGCAGTTTGCTTTAAAAGTAAGCTAAAAGTGACTTCTGTCAAATGTCAAAAGGAAAAAAATGACAATGACAGAAGTGTTTCAAAACACACATAACCGAATTACAGTTGTGTCCAACCGACTGATGAGTAGATGTATGTAGAATAAGGTGCAAGTCGCAAGCTGGTCATGAGAGGAATTCAATTCGGGTAAGAAATGCATGCTTCATCTCATTTTACTTATATTAAATATGTTTTTTGATATTTGAATTCAGTTTTAGTTTCAGTTTTATAACAGCTACAGTATTAGCTACAGCTTTAGCACAGCAAACTAAGAGTTTAGACATCTATGTGTTAAATATATAATATTTTAAATCTAGTTTTTACCATAAAAACCCTACTAAAACTCCACAATCGACGACAGACAACAAAATAATCCACCGTCCCAAAATTTCATCCACGGGACAAGACATAACAAAATTGTCTATATAACTTTTATTATAAAATTAATTATTTTATAATTAAATAAGTTGTAGTTAAAACACTTTTTGATATTTTAAGAGAGTACTAACATTATATATTAATGATGAGAAGATTGAGATTCGAATGTATCCCGTGAGAGAAAAAAAAACAAACAGAGAATAAAATAGTCCTGAGGGGTTCAAACATGATTACATGTCTTCGGCGCTCCACTTTTCAGTTTGTTTGATGCACGCGGAGAGGGTTGTAACTGTTAACATGCCAATTTGGCGTCGGTAATAATCGGGCCATGAATTTATGAGCCGTATAATAATAATAAATACAATCTGCGATTGTGACAAGGGGGGTTATTTTTTCGTTGGTCTGAAAATGCGATGCGTTGGATGGAGGGGCGGTCGCGTGCCGGGACGACCGCCGTTCGGGCACGTGCAGGTACGGTGGCCACTTACATATGTCAAACATCGTTTGGAAACCGCCGGCTCCACCACTTTACACATAGACCACCGGAAAGGGCGGCAGGTCCGTCGCTCCCGGTTCCAACCCTGCCCGTTCGAATCCGAGAGATTAGCGGAACAAAGGATGCCGCAGATCACGGGGCCGAAGGGCTCCGGCCGGAGAAACCGCGCTCTTTAAATCCTATTTGGAAATGAGATTAATTTATTTATTTCGGTTTTACATTTGTACCGCACGCTGGGAACTTTAAAATCTCACCGACGATTAAAATCCCCGACCGCATTGTTAATCCTTGCGGCTGCTTCCATTCACTACACAATCATAGTTTTTTTTTATCTAATTCTGATTAATACATAAATTATAATAATTGTTATACTTAATAAATACGTAATTAAATGACTCGTTTCAGTAATATAAAAAAGAACAAACTTGAAATCTTCTAAGTATGATGTAAGGGAAACACCTAATGATTTCAATTTTCGAAGAAATTCGTACAAATTAAATTGAGGTTTAATTAAATACAAAGCGTACTTAAATTATCGATTGTACGTTAATCGCAGATGAATTTCCATTTTTTTATTATGACAATAATATTATTTATAATTTATACAAAGTGAACAATATATAAAATTAAACTTTCTCGGTGAATGCTCATAATTTACTTAAATCTATGTACTAAATTTAATGGTTTATAACACTTAAGTCTATTTGTTGTTATCTAGCAGGTAAATAGCCAGAACATTATTATGTTGTTTAGTATATCTTTGTATCTGATAATAATCAGGTATTGTATCTTCAACAAGATATGGAGGTCTTCATGTAATTGTCTATTAGTGATGAACATTTCTTAGTTATTTTGATTGGAACCTTTGGATAATTTGTAAGTTCGATTTGCTGACAACATCTCATAATTAGTCCTTACTACTTGAATTTTAATCTCTACTGATAATTCCAACTTTTGCCCTAATAACCAGTAGAGTTTTCTCAACTTTATGTCAAATTCTTCCTTTTCAATTCTTTTATTTTTCCAGGTAAGCCTTTTGTCTAAATATTTTTCTTTCGTTGGTTTGGACATGTCTTTTGTTAGTGTAAATGTACCAGATACGTAAATATGAATCCGGAATTTTTCAAAATAATGAAAAAATCTGAATTTCAGTAAACCACTTCTCTAACATTTGTCTCGACGGAGACAAAAAGCAATATTTTATCAAATTCAGATTTTTTCATTGATTTGAAAATTACAAAAGTAACCACTGTAACTTGTGAAAAACTAAACGTCAGATTACCATTAAATTTTGACAGGCATGGTCTGAAGGTTGGTACTTCCTAAAAATCATATGGATTTGTCAATATGTCATCCATATGTCATCCTACGATCTTATTCAGTGAAGTGTTATTTCTTGTGTTAAGAATCTCTGCTGTGTATATAAGGTAAAGCAGAGGTCCTAAAATACTTTATTCGTCTTCCATTTATACCTAAAACATTCTATTCTCGAGATAGGATTTCATTATTTTTATAGTAATTATATGGCAAGTTTTTCTTAATTTTGTATATTAGACCGACGTGCCATATTTTGTCGAATACTGGCAATATGCCTAAAAGGGCAGTATCTCCATTTTTATAAATCTTGATAAATAATGCTATTTTTCCATGTCTGCAACGCAAATCAAACTGTTGGACTGGTATCAGTTTTTCTAATGCTGCTATAGGTTGCATTCAGTTAGCAAAAAGGTTTTCTTGGTTTATGCAACTTTCTACTGCGCTAGAAAGTAGCCTGTAAGTATGTTAGTAGTATTGAATATTTAGGTAATTAATACAATTCCATTTATTTGAAGTTTTTTCAATAGTTTTCATTATATGAAATCATAGCCTGGCGACTTCTCTAACTTCATTTGTAATGATATAATTTAACCCGAACATAATGGTTTTATTGACATGGATTTTTAAAATCTAGAAGAAAAATATGCTTCATCTTCATTGTCTTCTTCGCAAGTCTCAACTGAAATTCTGAAAGCGAAATTGCTTTCTGCAATTCTTTGGATTTTTGATTATTTTGTCAGGTTTACTTTGAAGTATTTCAACTTAAAGCCTATAATTTTGCCATTTTCTTCTCGGTCGACGTTTTTCTAAAATGTATCGTTTAATATAAATACTATACAACTTGTAAGTTTTGAAAGCTGCATATAAACTGCATATAAACCAATATTAAAATGATTATTTTTTTGCCATTTTATTACATGATCTGTCCTAAACACAAAGCAAAATTTTTATTTAAATCTGTTTATAAATTATTATCAGCCGTTTAAGAATGTGTTACGTTTCTAATATAGAAAAATACTCTTGTCGTTCTGTAATAAAATTCTTTGTTTTCTTGAAGGTTTATTCGCAACGAAAAATCATACCTAGATGGTAAATGCATTAAAACAAACTACTTTTTCATTTCCAACTGTCCACAATGGACGTCTATAAACTGCAACATCATATGAAAATATTCAAAAGTTCATGATATAATCTACGAGTGAAAGTGCATGAAATAGCTGATGGCATAGGCATTTCAACAGAACAAGTTTTCCATATTTTGCATGTAGAAATAATGATGAAAAAGCTTTGTACAAGATGGGTGATTTGCTAATAATTGCTAATTTCTCCAGCGTCTTTACATCGTTTTAATCGGAATAAAACTAATTTTGTTCATCGATTTATAAATATGGATTCACCACTGTACACCAGAGACGAAAGAATGGTTAAAGGCTGGTTCAAATGCACTCAAAAAGGCAAAAACTGTTCCATCAGCAAGAAAGGTAATGGATATTTTTTCTTTTTTGCTTTAAAAACTTTTGAAACTATCCTCCTATTTATAAATTAAAATAACGTTCATACTAAACTACACTCTGCCGTCGGATTGCAGCATCATATGCTGGGAATTCCCGTGCGTAGCTTCCAAACTGACTACAAGAGAGATTGGACTCAATACTTAAAATTTATAGAAGTAGACTTAAACAGAATAAGGAAAACATTAGTTATAATTACAACTTATTAATTATATAAACTTTAAGAACTCATTGTTTTAATATAAAATTAAGAAATTTATCGGTTAATGGTTCGGATTGCAAACAAATCGGGCACAGAATTAATGTTACATTTGGGAGCTAACGATAGTAGTCCTATAAACCTTATATAATTTTAGATTTTTATTTAAATACAACAATATTTATTGATCACACATTAAATGTAACCAAAGGGCTTATTTAAATATTTTTCTTTATAAATCATTTATAAATATTTATTAATTACCTGCACGTTAATTGAATAACAATTACATAACACATGTTATTTACACAATGTTGGTAATTGCTGATCATTAAAATAATTAATTGCTATGTTTTTAGAAGATAATTTAAGGATGAAAACAATAAGTTTCATTAACATAATAACATTTCTACTATCCTGTAAAAATTAAATAATTAGAAAAAAATCCTACATAATATTTAATTTAATTGCTAACAATTTTATTTTTTATTACAGTTTTCAAACAATACTATTTTTTCAATAAACTTAATTCAACATACCTAAAAAAATGATTAAAAATATAGAAATAAATATTATCAATATTATTAAAATAAAACCACTCAAAATGTAAATTAAATTTAGGCGAAAAATATACACAATAAATAAAAAAATATGTATTGATAAGTTTGAATTGGAATTATCAAAAGATAAATCAAATGTATGTAAAAAAAAAGGAATTTGATGTTGTTTAGAAATGTATTTTTTCATTTATCGACATATTCTCAAAATCAATATTATCAAATTTTGTAGAATCAGTAGTTATCTGATATCTGTAAAAAAAAAGTAAGGAAATTGTATTGACTTTTTTTATTGGTTTATCAATCTGCAATATCAATTTGATATAATTATAATTCGATTATTTATCTAACTTTCATCAGTTGCGAAATTTACACTAATAATCTATTCAAGTCTTAAATGTGTAAATAAATATTTATAGAAAAACATTGAAAAACTATTATTCATTAATTTTAGATTACTCGTGGTAAATAATTAATTACGTCCCGCTTTCTAAAAAACAGTTTTCATTTTTATCAATTTATCCCGTGAAATTTTAAAAGAAGTCCCGCTTTTTGGAAATAACATATTTTTAGCCAGTTTACAGCAAATAAATAATCAAAATCCTAAAACTTATCCAATTAATTTTCTGAATTTTCATTCACGTATACTTAAATAAACGAAAACTAATAAATTGAAAATTTAGAGAAAAAAAACTGAAAAAGTATTATCAATTAATTTTAGATTACTCGTGGTAAATAATTAATTACGTCCCGCTTTCTGAAAAACAGTTTCCATTTAAAAAAAATTATCCCGCGTTCCATAAAGTTTTAAAAGAAATCACGCTTTTTGGAAATAACATACTTTTAGCCAGTTTTCAGAAAAAAAATAATCATAAACCTAAAACTCAACTGATTGTTTCCAAAAACAAATATCTTTATGGAAAAATAAAGCTCAGGAAGGCAATTTGGAAAAGTTTGAGTCAGTCCCAAAAGATTTTAATAAAACTATTCATAAAATTGCTGTTGACCATATGACAACGTTAGAGGACAGAATATTAATTATTTCCCAAATTTAGATATAAAAAAAATTGATTGGGTTCGTAATCCATTTGTGATAACGAATACTTCTGTATTTGAATTAACTTTGAGTGAAGAAGAGGAAGAACTAATTTGGCTTTCTAATAATCAAGATTTAATTTTAAAATATTCGGAAGAATCAATTAATTCATTTTTATTAACATTAGATGCGATTATCTCATGATAGCCAAAATGCTTTAAAAATATTATTACAATTTTCTACATCTTATTTGTGTGAATTCGGATTTTCAGTATTAACCAACAAAAAAAAACGAATAAAAGATTGAGATTGTTAAATGTAGAAGACGATATGAGAGTGTAGCATTGTCATTTTTACGACCAAATATAAAAGAAATTATCAGAAAAGTTCAAATTTCTCATTAAAAGTATTCTTATTATCAACTTGTAATTAATCCCTTAACAAACGTACTGTTGTTTTTTTAATACATATTATTTTACATTCAAAATTATTATCATAAACTATTTTACACAGTGTATTATAGGTAAGTAAACAACTTTTAAACTTATCTTTTTCTTTGTGTGCCGCCAAATTTTAAAATCATTAAAAGTGTACCGCAACAAAAAAAAGGTTGAAAATCACTGATCTAGAAATTAAGAATTACTGTTCGGCTGCCTTCAGGCGTTTGACAAAGTATTAAAATCATATTTGAAGAATAGAATGTTCCAGATAAAACTTGAAGACGAATACACCGATTTAGAATCAGGGGTGCCAAAGAGAAATGTTTTAGGACCACTGCTTTATTTTTTAAATACGGCAGGCATTCCTAATACTAGGAATACCACGATTGTGCAACATTCGCTAATAATACAGTAATTTTAGCATCAGATGAGAATCCGGCTGTAGCGTCTGAATATCTGCAGGAACATTAAACAAATTACAGAAATGGCTGAAAAGTGGAGAACATCAGTTAACAAACTGAAATCTGTACATATCACTTTTACACTAAACAAAGACACCTTCCCAACAGTAAGAATTAATGGCCAAGATCTGCCCAAATCAAGAAAAGTCAAATATTTAGGTATGCTTCTCGACAGAAAGATTACCTGGAAACATCACATTCAGGCTAGAAGAAAGCAATTGGAAATAAAGTTTAAAAAATTATACTGGGGTTTAGGGCAAAAATCGGAATTATCAGTGACGAATAAGCTAAGCTAATAAACTGATATACAAGGTAATAATTAAAGCAATATGGACGTATCGTATTCAATTGTGGAGTGCAGCCAACAAATGGAACATACAAATTATACAAATATTTCAATCAAAATGTCTAAGAACTACCTAATGTCTAAGAAATATCATCATTCATCACGAATCAACAAATAGACGAAGATCTCCATATGAATTTTGTTGAGGATACAATTGCAATGTTTAGCAGAAGATACGAAGACAGATTGGAATGACGTAACAATGTACTATGAATCTACTTCATAATAGCAAAACAACAAATAGACTTAAGCGCTTAATGTTATTAATATAACAAGGATAAACATCCACCAGAAAAGCTTACCTATTCAATGTCTCAATGGCGATGATATTTACTTTTTTTCACTTTGAATAGATTGTAAAAAAAAATTATACGGCATAATCAAGAAATATATATACCAAACGGTGTTATACCAATGACGGATTTAATTTTGGAAAATTTTTAATATTCTTTGCACAAATTATGTTTCTTCGGTTCAAATGTATCATTATCATTAAACATTGACATATTTTCATTGATTTATCTCTATCAGGGGTGGGAAATGCGAAGTAATTTTAAAGTGTCGCTGTTCAAATTTCAAAATCATAAACTTTAAATATTTGAATAAGAAACAGTCTTAGTTGTAATCAATAATTTGAGAAAAAAATCTTAGTTTTTCTTTTAACAATTGTAGAATTAAATTTGTTTAGAATTACACCTTGGCTTTTGTAACTGATTTGTTGGTAAAATTAAAGGAATTAAGTTTTTAAAATATATGGTAGAAGTCATCATATTTATTTTATGATAATTGTAAATATGCGAAAGATCTTTCTTAATTTAAAAATGGTAATAGAAAATTATTGTTACCACTTATTAGTTTGCCAAAATTTTGATTCCTTATTAGAAGAATTTCATACCAGGTTTGAAGAATTCAACGACTCATTCTTAATAAAATCCAAAACTATTTCGACTTATAATTTGAAATTATACATTGAATTAAAATTAAATCGTAACGAAGAAAAAATATAAAATTTATTGAATGAAACTAACTTCTAATTGTTGAACACTCTGCACGTTCACATATGCTTTTAAATGTTAAATTAAAAATACGAAATACTTAAAATCACTGATTGACTGACTAACGCTTATTTGCACCAATGCCTTAGAATGTGTTGATCGTGTTACATAAATATTTTCATGTTTCTCTTCATAATTTCATGAGTTCTTAGCATTGGTAAAATTTCCAAATAAATTAAAGTAATCTACTGAAAAAAGTTACAGCAGACGTTTGGCAATATTAAAGGTTTAGTTAATTGAAAGTAAATTTATAATAATATTTTTTGTGATAGTTAAATTGTCTCGAAACTGAATAAATGTGTATGTAACGCAAGCAAAATTAGAATGTCTGGTGCGTATTGATTCTGCGGGCGAAATGTCCCTTGCGCTGGATGGGTCTGCAGTTGATGGCCAATTTATTTCGCATCAAGGACTCCGACTGCGAAGAGAAAAGAGGGACCTGTCAGAAGCAGAGGCTTGTTCAACCCTGCAATTTGCCGACGTCCAATGGACTGTTAGCTTGCTTGCCATTGGCGCAACCCTCCGCCCAAAATCGATCCGAACCCAACAAAATCCAACCCTCCATAGAACAACGAAAAAAAAAAGAAGAGAGAATCAAGCCCGAGCGTATAAATAGTAAACCCCCTGGGGATCGGCGCTCACTTCCGTTTTCAGTCATCCAAGTAGTGCAAAGTGGACTTAATTGAGATAACCATGAGCTCCAGCCGTCAGCATTCCCAACTGCCAGACAGTTCCTCATCTCCGCCGATTAAGTAAGTGGTGTTTGTTCGTCTTTCCGCCAGTGTTTCATTTAGGATTCTTTCGTCAGTTTACAGTATGGTAATTACAATGCCACCGATGATCTGTCCGAGGAGGAGCTTTCAGAGCTTCCCAGTTGCGCCTTCGCCGGAAGGAACGCCGGGAACAACATGCAGCACCACTACCTGACCAACATGCATCACTCCAACCACAATAATGGTATGTACAGTTCGATTGCATCGATGCGGAGTGTGTGAATTAATTGCATTTTGTCATCTTCAGTGGATGCAGGTCAGTGCGGCGGCAGCGGTTCTCTGAACGGGGAATATTACTCCAACTCTCCGTACAGGGTGCAAAGACACGCGGCCAACATCCGAGAGAGGAAAAGGATGCTGAGGTCTGCTATTGGACCCACCGGGTACTCTTTTAACTATTGATGTTTTAATTAATTAACTTCCTCGGATCTCTAGTAACAAATAATCCAAATATTATTATTCTATCTACTATTGATATACTCACATTAACTTTAATCACAAGACATATTCAATTATATAACATTTAATTTTTTTATTATATTTTATTTTTAATATAATTTTCAAATAATAATTACTTCTGAGTGGAGAATTCCGAGGGTGTTAGTAGATTCTTTCGAAATGTTTTGTGGAACTGGAGATTTTTAATTTTGATGTCACGTACAGCAGTATAAACTCCGCGTTCGATGAGCTACGGATGCACGTGCCAACCTTTCCCTACGAGAAGAGGCTCAGCAAAATCGACACCCTTCGGTTGGCCATCGCCTACATAGCACTCCTCAGGGAAGTCCTGACTGCAGACTGCGATCCCCTCACCTACGTGGAACGTTGTCTTCGGGGCGAAATCAAGGCGGATAGAGCTAATTGGAACACAAGTGGTCAGTATAAATTATATACACATCTCTTTTAATAACAATTCGTATTTGTCCCTATTTAAGTTGCATTTAAAGTATGCAACCCAACATATTTATCTAGAATTTATCGGATTATTAGTAGTAATTACGTTTTTTATACTAGCAAATTTCAATATGTGTGCAAATTGCGTTTATTTCGAACTGAAACGTTTATTTTGAGACAAAATTAATTTATCGTTTGCTTTGTGCAAAAAATATCTTTTAAATGCGTGCAGCGATTTCGATTAAACTTGAAATGGATACTTCCTAGAGCAAAACTAACTTAATAACAGACGGAGAATTTTAAAATCTCGCTTGGTTTAAAAAATAATACATTTTCTTGATTTAAAAAAATATATATATTCTTCACAGGGGAATCTGAGTGCGTCAAATCACCTACTTCGAATTAAAATGAATGCTCAATTTTTAAAATCGATTAAGTTGAACAGTAGTTACAACACCGAAATATGTGTTCAAATTTCGTTTATTTCTAGCTGAAACGTTCGTTTTGAGACGAAATCAATTTATCGTTCTCTTTGTTCAGAAATTAATTTGTATCTTTTGAATGCGTGAAGCGATTTCGATGAAACTTTAAATGGATACTTCATTATGGCCTAAGAAGAATTTAAAATTTCGCTTGATTCAAAGAAAAATAAATTTTCTTGATTTTTTTCTTGACAACACTATTGTCATTTAAGACTTTTCCTATGCTTTTTTCAATAATCGCTTCTATTTCTATTTTCCGAGAAAAATCTGTATAGCAACTGTTAATACTATTATTACAACTTTATGTTGAGAGCGTAGTCACAATTTCAGATCACCAAATTATAATACAAATCTATAGTATTGCCTTAACCATTCCAATAATATTATTGAAATATTCATGAAATTTTTTTTTAAAGAATCTACTATTATGAGTACCAGAGATGAATAAGAAATTATTTTTAATATATATATAGAAAAGGAGATTATTATTGAGTAGTTTGAAAGATCAACGCATCGAAGCAACTACAGATTGATAAGTTTCAGATAAACTGAAGATATTAAACCCGGAAAAGCATTAGTCATATTTTTTGAGAGTATCAAATTCTATGGGATATGCTAAACGGATATATTATGAAAACTAATGAAAAACTGAAAATATATAACTTTTTTGTAAGAGTTTTGTGGTATTGGCAAACTTTTTTACAAAATAAATCATATAAACTATTTTCTACGCTATACTTGGTTATTGGCGATTATTCCATTTAATACTTATTTTTATAGATATTTTAATTGATATGCTTACAAGTTACATTTGTAGTAAAACGAAATTAAAAAAATACGCATTACGCATTTCTGGATATACTTTGAACTACTTAGTTAACATATATTAATTTTATGTTAAAAACACAAAATTTCAGTTAAAAGATTTTATTATCATTATTATACAAATAATCTTAATAATATTTTATTCTAAAAAATTTCTACTAAAATTTATTTCATTAGAATCTATTTAGATGAATCTATAAAACTATTTTTCAATGCCCTGTAAAATAGACAATAAAGCAACAATTATTACGGAATACTTACTTTGTGGATATTACTTTAAGTGCTATTTATACGAGTTGTTGCTTAATATTTAAAAAAATAATTCATTTGAAAAACTGATTCATCAAGTTGTGGCTCTCTAATGTTAATAGAAGATTTTGAAGAATTTTAAATCAACTGGATTGTCAAAATTTGGCTCTCTATTTTTAATATTTTGAAGTAGTTAAAATAAAGCAGATAATACTTCAATTGTGTATGATATTGATCTTGACGCATTTATAAGATTACTTATTAATTAATTATCAATTTAATCAATCTTATCATCGGAATTTCTTATTCGTATCGTTGCAGAATATTTTTTTTTTTAATCATCCAATAATTAGTTTTCTCAATTTGGGATTTCCTCTACAACAGAGTATTTTCCTAAATTTATACCAATTTTTTATGTAAAAATTCAAATAATTTACAAACATCAAAATACTTAAGTTTATCTATCAAAAATAATAAAAAAAATTATTACGTCTTTCTCTTTACAAAGAATTGATGAAAAACTTTTATTTTTATTGCAAGTTTTCTTTCTATAATTTTCCATTAAAGTCCGATAAAAATAATTTTATTAGTCTCCTTCTTAATGCATATATGAGGTTGTTTTCTTAATTAATAATTTTAAAAATCTACGTTAATGTAAAGTAATTATTTTATTAAATCCTCCTCAATCGGTTTTAATTATAGATTTCACAAATATATTATAAGATAGAAAAATTGTTTGTTATCAATGAAAAAAAGTCTATAAAAAATTTGTTGAGATTTCATTCCTGAGAGTATTTGATATAATGAGTGTATGTTATATAATGTATTTATTATGTAATTTACTAATCTATTAATTTAATTGTAGATTTAACGGCGCGTTTATCTTGGATCAACTGGGAGAATCTGGGGGTGAATCCTGGCAGGAGGAGTGCCTTAACCTCGCTGGCCCTTACCTCCGACAACATGAACCACTGATTATTAATTTCACTTGCCACGTGTGCAATAATAGAATGCCAAAGATTGTTAATTTTTGTTAATAAAGTTTTTCGTTAATCTCGTTTACAATTCTGCGTCGACTAATTCATCCAAGTTTTGCTCCAACTGCTGCTTAGCCATCGCTGCTCCCTTCCCCAGAGAATGCTCTGCAGAAGTCTCCGGTTCCAGAAGTAAAATCTGCGACGAAACATTCAGCAGTTCGATGGCCTCAAGAAGCTTGCATCTGAGTTCCTTCTTCGAGATGCACTCGGTTCTATATAAGTTCCTAGCAAGAAGAATGAGTGGTGCGTGCAGTTCGTAAAGGATTGTCGCCCTTAGTCTTGTGTAGCCGGGTTCGATGATGTCCAAATTCTGCAGCAGCTCCATGCAGAGTTCCACTTTTCTCTCTAGAAGAAGATCCGGAAGGTCCTCCAGTTGGTAACCCTCTACTTTCCCGTACATCTGGGCTAAAGAGAGTCTTAGAATAGTGTGAAATGTGTTGCGCGGGTGCAGAACGCTCCTATATTTCTTGTACAGCGTTTCTCTCGCTTCGACCGCTTGGCTCGCATCCTCCACTTCTTCATCAACGTTGTCCAGATCTGCTTGTATGGCTTCATACACGCGCATCACAGCTGAAGCTCTTGTTCCGAATTCGCAATGAGTGCATTTCCATCTCGCTTCAGAATCTAGCGGATTCACTGAAATGATAACGCCGTTGTCGCACTTGGAGCATTTCAATGTGCCCATGTGCGTTCCCAACTCAGTAGGATCTTTGCACCTGGCGCAAGCACAATCAAAGTATTTGCTCTCCCTCAGATGCTTCTGGCGCACCAAAGTCGGATTCAAAGCGTAAGTGTAGCTCGAAAACAATTCTCCTCCTTCAGGAACCTTCACTGAAGCCCTCGTGACAACCCCGAAATCGCCGTCTCGTATCGAGTGACTTATATTGGATACACAGTTGTGCGAGAGTATTGCCAATTTTGGGTAAAGACAGCGAATGGAATAACCGCCATTTGTGGGATGAGCCTCGAACGCGTTCACCTCAAGAATACCGCAAACTTTATGAATGAGCTCTTCGGAAAACCGCTCCAATTTGCACGGACCTCTCAGATAATCCACGACATTCCTCTGGTTGACACTCCAAATTGGATGATCTTTCCTCTTTTCGTCGTGCGACTCCATTAGGCCGACTTCGCGTTCCCACCGCTCAGCATCAGCTTCTTTAGCCAATAAAACCCTGAAATCATCAATAAATATAATCGTTTCTTCATTTCCAACGCACATACCTTAAAGGCGTGATGCATTCAAATTGTAAGCAAATCTGGCTACAATCATCCACAGGTTGGAAACCAACGCCGGCCGCTTCCATCACCCTGCACTCTGCTTCTCTGTGAGCTGCAACTTGCTCGCATTTCGCTCCACACAAAGGCCATTTACACTTCGAGCATAAGTAGCTACAATCCACGGGAAGGTAACATCCCAAACACATGGGAGGATGGTCTAAATAGATCATAAATAAAATTAAATGTTTCTTAAATCACTGTGCATTCTCACCGGGCTTCGGGCCGTGAGCGAAAGGAGTTTCTTCGAAGATGACATCGCCAGGATTCAAAGCCACACTGGCCACCGCGTATCTTCCTACCACTTCATTATTCTCCACACTGAACTTGTGTTCACTTGAAGACGCCATAGTCAATAATAATTCGACTAAATCTGGATCGGATTTATAAATACACCGAAAGCACACGCACAAACATAGAAAAATGGGAGTTGAGCCAAAAAAATATATTTTCGACTCCAGCACATGTAAACATGCATCTCTTATGATAAACAGTCAATAAGAAATGTAAATATAAATATTTAAGCAAATTGATCATTATCGCCTAATAATTTAATCAATAGCTAAATACCTGAACAAAATATCATCAATAAAACCTAATATATAAAGAAAGTGATGATAATCCTCAAGCACAAGAAGTATTATTTGAAAAATGATTCTGGTATGTTGTTTTTCTGTACGCTATTTTTAAACGCTATTTTAAAAATCAAAATATAAATAAATTGCAGAATACAGAAAAACAAACAATTACTTTGATAATGTGTCTCTTTATAGATTCTTAGTCTTTCTCAATCAAAAAGTTATTATTTACTGAATTATAATTATTGTTATAAATGTTATTTTCTATTGTAAAATTTCTTTAAAAAATTGTCAGTAAGATTATTTTGCAGTCACCGTTTTTTCTTTCAAAGTAACCTAGTTTTCCAAGATCGATGCGATAATAACAATAAAAAGCCATACAAGAGCATAGAAATGTCACAATTCCATAAATTATGTAAGTTGACAATATTACCATTAAATATAGATGTTCTTAAAGTTTTTGGAAAATGCTCTTGATCTATTTTTTGTTGAAAATTTTCTGAACCAATTTTTAATTATATGCCCAGTTCTGCTTATATTATTGACATGGCCAAGTAATACATTGTAATCTACAGTTTTCAATTCATAGTAAAATATTAAATAATCAGTTACTACTAAAGTCTTTAATAAAGTTAAACTTAGAAACCTTCCATTTTATATAAATAAAAATATTTCAATTATAAATGCCGAATAAAAGTAATATTTTATTTTAAAAATCATGTAAAATATAATAATATAACGAATTGTAACTAAAACACGATTTAAACGCTTATATAATATTGACATATCATCAATTATATAAAAACTAATCAGAAATAATAGCTAATAAACAAATAAACAGATTCATATTTGTTTATTATACAACCAATTTAACACCTGATTTCAAAAATGAATTATTTGAATAATTAATATTTATGAATCATTAATTTATAATTAATTCTAGTAACTAACAAAATTATGAATCACGAAAGATCCATAAAATCAATTTTGTTATTTCAGTGTTTTCATTGCTTCTAGTTTATTTAAACAATAATTAAAGTGTGTCTGAGTAAATATGTCAATAGTCAGTTTAAACAGAAACTAATCAACAAAATTACTTTTGTAAATACGCCCATACGTAAATACTTTCGATTATTAAAAGGGGTTGTTGCCTAATCAATCAATGTACGGGTAAATATTAATATTTCAGGACTTCTATTCTGTCCTGACCACTTGAAGAAATGGAAGGTACGACGGTGCCCATACTAGTTGTAGCTAATTGGCTCTGCATGGCACGTTTTTACGCCATAACTAAAGGAAAAATTATAAATTCCTTTTTCTATTATTTTCGATTGGCACTTATCCTTGCGGTTTACATATTCGCCATCGTCCTGAGGGAATTCTTAAAAACACCGCTAACGTCTAGCGGATCTATACCCACGATAGTTGAAGTGATGGACTTCTATGGCCGAATTCCGGTAACAGTGATGACGGTGGCCATCCTAAATATCTCCAATTGGCGTTTATTGGAGTTCTATAAAGGTATTACAAGTGTAAACGCGCAATTCGTAAAGATGGGTTTCAAGCTGAGGTACAAAAATTACAGAAGTCAAGTAAGGATAATGTTGTTTGTGGTCCTCGTTAAATTGGTTCTGCAGCAATTGGCCTTCGCCTTCGATAAATTCGACTACTCGACATTGTTTCACTACGCTGTCGACAATATCAATTTTATAGTGCTGCACTTAACGAACCTGATTTGGGCATCGGCGGTTCTCCTGCTTAAGGAGAATTTCGCAATTTTGAACGACGTTCTAAGGACGTTAATGTACAGACAGTGCTGGGTTATCGATGACTACGTGAAAATTGAGCGGCCACCGATCGTCAGTCTGCTGAAAAGATGCGCTAAGCTGTACGACAGGTTGATTACGCTCAGTAAAACTCTGAACGCAGTTTTCGCGTGGATTCTGCTAATGAATGTCCCAATGATATTTGTGGAAATTATTTACAACACCTTCAGCATTTGTCAGATGGCGCAAGACATGAAAAGTCTGAATGCGCAAACCATCATCTTCGATCTGCTTTATCTGATCAGTTTCCTGGAAATTACGATCCCGTGCATTTACGTAAAGGAAGAGGCCGACAAATTCGTCGGTAGACTTAACAAGGTTGACTTGAATTTAGAAAATGACATCGAACTGGACAACCTGATGAGTAACCTCACCTTACAGATTTACCACCAGAAGATTGGGCTCAGCGCTCACGGAATATTTCCGATGGATGGTAGCTTAGTATACTCGGTAATTAATAATAATCAGTACAAACTTATGTAAAATTGATCATTTTTTCAGTTCTTCGGGGCAATAACGACGTATCTGGTGATTTTACTTCAATTCGATCATTAGAGTGTTATAAATTATGTAAAATAAAAAATACAAATATGTAAAAGTAATAAATCACTTTATTTTGGAAACTTATTTCCAACTTTCGGAGGCACCCCAGTTGGACACTGGTGCATCAGCAGCAGCGGCAGCAGGGTTCTTTTCCAAATCTTCTTGAACTTGATCGGCCCAATTACCCTTGGTGTTGAAGCTGGGAACAACAGGGGCACCAGCAGCAGCTGGAACAGCGCCTGGAGCCAATGGTTCGGTACTGGCATCCCACGATTCAGCAACTGGAGCGGTGTCTTGCCATTCAGTTTGAGGTTCGACGACCGGCTCAGGCTTGGCAACTGGCAATTCCTTAGCGGCTTGCTCATCCTTCTCAGCTTCTTCTGGTTCACGGTAGAAGAAAAGATCGACAACGGTGTCCCATTTTTGGTCACGTGGGATATCCCCGCGAAGACGTAA
Organism: Nicrophorus investigator; assembly: GCA_963457615.1. Lineage (NCBI taxonomy): Eukaryota > Metazoa > Arthropoda > Insecta > Coleoptera > Silphidae > Nicrophorus > Nicrophorus investigator. Next base: position 17,072,188 of record OY735143.1, read on the forward strand.
AACCTATAATGGTAACCAATATTAATACCAATTCAATATGATCCACACAATATCTTAATATAATTGATTGAAATCAGTTGGAAAAATCAAAAATATATCATTATTTATCAATAATAAAGGAACGATTTTTTATCATCATGACAATGTTAAAATGTATGTCTAACGTTAAAGGACAATAACTTACTTCACGAGCCAAGAGCCACCACATCAAACCAATGCTGTGGGTAGCCTTGTTGTTGCATGGAATAGCAATGTCAACAAACTTCAATGGAGAGTCAGTGTTGCACAAAGCAATGACTGGGATATTGACGTAAGAAGCTTCAGTGATTGGTTGATGATCGCTGACGGGGTCGGTGACGATCAAAAGCCTTGGTTCACGGAAGGCAGCTTGGATCTGATTGGTGAACGCACCAGGGGTGAAACGTCCAGCAATTGGGGTGGCGCCGGTGTGAGCGGCGAACTTCAACACAGCACGTTGTCCATATGGACGAGAAGAGATAACGAAAACCTCAGCTGGGTGCTCGATGGCAGCGATAGCACGGGCGGCCAAAAGGAGCTTCTCCCAAGTGCGACGCAAATTGATGATGTGGATACCATCTGGACGCCTCTTGTAGATGTACTGTTCCATGTTGAAGTTGGAATTCGACGTACCCAGATGGGTACATGCGGCCAACATCTTGGTCACATCATCTTCTTTCAGAGCTAAAATGTCTGAACCTCCCGACATCTTCACGTTTTTTTGAGTTACGACAAACCTAGAATAAACCAACAGACAAAAGACAGAAAATATTAATAATCAATTCCATAAAAAAATCAAAAATATATTCATCAATGTAAATTGTATCAGTTGGAAGAATTATAATCACATAAGCAATCATATAATAAGGAACGATTTTTGGTCATCATGATAATGAACTTAGTTCAAATAATAACAATCAACATAATAACAATAAATTTTGGTAACATTTTTATAACTTAGAAAAATCGCTTCCAAATTCACTCCCCCACAACATCAAAATATCATTCTAAATCTATTGTTTTAATCATTTTCATCTTTACTCTTCAACAAATATTACAATTTTTATTAAAATTAATTCATTTTATTAAATATTTATAAATATAAAAACCGAACCTTATACGACATAATTCTATAAATACGAGTTGCGAGGTTATGTATTGGATTGCGATTTTCAAATTAAGTTAAATCTGCTATATTATAGTTAAATCAAAATAACTAAATACTCTATAACAAACATTAATGTTTGAATTTTAAAGATAAGACAAAATCCATTAAAAAACATGAAGGATGTCCGAGAAAAACGAAGAGAAAACTTACGTGCGTCAATGCCACAGGGAATCTTTTAAGTGAAAGAATGATTCGTAACCGAACCACGCAAACGGTTACTTGGGTGCAAGATGACCAACATTACAAAAATAATTGCACCATTTTTAAATTATTATAGTTTCTCAAATATTAAGCATACATTATTCAGTTAATTCTTTGTGAACAAATATTATAACTAATATTATTGTTAAGGCAATAAATAGAACTTAAATCGTTTTGTTCAAACTGTAGTGTTATGAGTTATCATGTAATTAAATATAATAAAGGTTCAATTTGTAAAATTAATTTGTATGCATTGGTTATGGTCTTTAATATCGCAAAATCTGATACGAGTTTTAAATTCAAAGCCGATTACATTTTTTAAAAATCTATAAATATCAATAAAAATCGAAAGTGAGGCAGAAATAGGAGCATAATAAAGAAATACATAATTTAATAGAATTATCATATTCAAAAGTAATGAATTGACTTCATGATACAAATATATTTTTATTATATGTTTTGAACTATTAGCTTTAAATTTTGCATTCATTAAACCAAAATTTGACTATTCGTCACTTTCTCCATAACAATTTTGCTTATTTGGCAAGTTAGAAAATAAGACTCAGAAATCGCATTCAATCGTATTAAAGAAAGAAAAATCATTATTTAATTTAACACTACAGTTTCGTAATAGAATTAATTAAAAGTGGGAATATGGTGGTAAATAAGAATAGTTTTTATCTGGCATATTATATTCACTAAATATAATGCAGCACTTAATGGAAAAAATAATTACTCTCTTATGTATTATTATTTCTTCGATACCTATAGACTAATGTAACTAAAAAATAATATATTTATATATAATATGTATATTAGTATTTACAAAGAGCAATTTCACACGTCATCTTTTATTTACTTTTAATTTTCTTTTGATTCAATGTTATCTTCGATACGTCAAACAAAATAAAAGAGATAATGCCAACCTGGAAAGACTGAAAGAAGAACAAGAAGTCGAAGAATAAGAATATTTTACGTACAAACTAAATAATATATTATATTTTTTTTAATATTTATATATTCCTGGCACATTATCTAGAATTAAAATGAAGGATAAAATTATTTACAATACAAATATAAGCGATTCATCATATATATCTGTGTGTTCAGCTAAGGCAACGTAATGATAATATATGTTAGAATTGCACTGAATGTGTAGAGCCAAGATTCGTTGCCTCCAAAAATTGGTTTCGCCTCCGCTTCAAATGAACTGAATAATCAAATTTCATTCTCACTCTCTCTCTCTTCCTTACAAAGAAAATGTTTCGTTTTTTTAAAATATGAGCAAATAAACAACAAAATATATAAAATAGAAATAACAACCGATTCAATATATATATAGTTAATTAATGAATTATCAATAATAGTTATAATAAAGAAATGCATCTCATTGTCTATGTGTAGTATTTGTAATTATAATAATAAAGGTGAAGAAAATATGTATTGTATGAGTACTAATAATAACTATTATATTAATAATAAAAGTCCCTACTAAAATTATCACAAAATAAACATTAAACTGTATTAATTATAATTAATAAAAGCGTTCTTTTGCGGTTTGAATCATGCCAAAAGGAAATGTCTTGGTGTGATTCAGACCATACATACATCGTGTTCTCAAAGAATCATGTCAATCTGGCGGCAAACTCGAACGGAAACCATGCGAATGTCTCGTAATGAATATATATTTATATGTGAATATGCGTGAAGAGGTTATTAATAAAAACAAACGAATAAGAAAGATAAAGGCGGAAACCCCGGGGAATAATGTACGTTGTCTTCTACGTTCCGGAGAAAAGTTTGGTTGGTTGTTTTCATTTGTGTGTTCATTTCTGGAATTGCGCTGGTTCGCATATGTTTTCATTCCTCGATTTGTGTCAAAAAAGTATATGCAATGTGTGAAGGAAGAAGGCGGATGTGCGGATCATCTTCCATTATGAGCGGTACGGCGTTACGTAGGTAGCCGGGAACAAACCTTTGCGATTGCCGATTTCGCCGTTCCACCAGTGCTGATCACACCTGTCCGTCACGGTAATTACATCGCCGCGTTTGAATTCCAATTCCCCGTGCTCCTGCGGCGTGAAATCGTATAAGGCTTGCACTAAACACTAAAAAAATCAAAACAGAACAGATGTTACGTAACACTTAATAACAATCAATATCCAATATTAATATTTTTCTATGATGAACGACTTCAAAATTGACTGACAACCTATAGCATTTAAATGGTAAGTTGTCAATCAATTGTGATTTGAGACAAAACTTAAGCATCACAACAACCATGTATGTCAATTATGTCAGTTTCCTGACACCAAAATGACATACATTTGATGAAATTGACTTAATCAATTTTGACTTTTATCAAGTTCCATGAAAACCATGGTTGTCAATTGTAGCGATATTAAAATGGACTTAGTTTAAATACGATAATTTATGCAATAGAAGACTATGGACGTAACAGATCTTTCCGCTCTATCGATTCCAAATTGCATTGACCTTTGTAATCACACAGCATTGTGAGAAGCGAAATTTAGAACTAATTAAATGCGTTAGTTAGAACAATGGACGACACTCATCAATTGTGTTGCGCGCGCGTTTTATGTAATTAATTCGATGGCAATAACAACACAAACAAGTTAATTGACACACGTTAGTGTGGCTGCTGCTGATGATGAAATAATTAAGTAGATTAAAAACATCAAGTGAAGAATGGAAATAAAAGAAAAAAACAAACAGAACAAATGAAAATTAAATTATAATTTACAAAAAAAGAAAAACGAAAAAAGTATGAAAATGCCAGCAACAAAACGCAAAAGGGGTAATCCACCCTTTCGCATTTTGTTTTTTTTTCTTTTCACCATGAATTATTTTGCTTTGTTTGCTTTAAGTTCTATTTTTTACCTTGTGATTTTGGACACAGCAACCTGCAATTTCACATAATTCCTTTACTTCGTTTTGAACTAAGAAATGTTTTATTTTTAATTCGCAGCTATGGAACGTGTGTTAATTAACCGACGTTTCGTTACAGGTATGAAATTAATGAAGATAGTTTGTTATTATCGCAAAAATCGAATACCAACAGAATAACTAAATATCAATAGAAAACTAGGCTACGCAGGGACGGATTGACACGTATTCTATGTTTAGATCAAATTAGCCTGATGTGTCAGGCGTAACCACAAAATATATTACAATTAATAAATATAGGTATTATAAACAATGAAATTGCTGGATGCATGTTGTTTGGCCAATTTTTGTATAGACTATTGAGAAATATGTTTTGTGGTGTTTTGGGCTTATTGTTTTTTTTATAATTTTATGATATGAAAATGTTTTGATTGTATTTACCTCTTCTGCAACCATGTCTCGAAGTTTGACTTCTTGTGAGCGGGAGACTGATGCTGTGCGGTGGTACTCAACCAGTTCATTGAGTGAATTGAATTTCACCACCCAAAGGAAGAATTTACCCTGTGCGTCTCGGAGGACTTTGAAGTGCTGAACGCCATCAGAGCACCTAAAATTTAGTAATGATCAATGTGAATTAGTTATTTTAAACAGGAAAGTAGGAAACCACAGAATTGTTACAGGAAACTGATAATTCTTACTTTACTGATAAAGAAAAGTCGCCTGGTGATGATTCACTGATCCTTATAAGGAAGGCACCCTCATGCTTCGTATTCAGCAGCTTCTCAGCATCTGCCCTTGTTATCCTGCCATAGTACCAGCTGAAATGAAACAAAATAATTCAGTGCGATGCTCGGGCTATCGCTTGTCGGTACGCGTTTACTTGTGATCTTTCATTTCAATGTAGTTGCTGGGTATCAGCCCCTCCTTGCCGTCCAGTTCGGCCCTGTACCAGTTCATGTCATCTTCCATGTTTAGGATCTACAAAAACAAAAGAGGAATGCGATTAGTGCTGAGCGACGATCGGCTGGGATGCGATGACCCCCCGGGAGTGGGACGTACCTTGAGCACTTGGGCTTTCCTGAAGCTGAGCTCGTCCTCAGCTGTGGCATTGAATTCGTGCTTGGCTACGGCCTCCATAGCGACAAAGAGAAGAAGACACAGGAACGAAACCAAAGGAACGAAAACACAAACAGAAGTCGGAAGTAGGAAAGAAAGAAAAAGAACACTCTCTCGCACGCACGCACACACACACGCACGGTATATTCAAATTTCACAGGAATGTCCCTCCTCACTCTTCACCAATTGTCACTTGATCCAAATGGTGGGCGATTTACAGATGGCCGCTGACGGATTTATTTTTTTCTGCTCCAATGTGTGTACGAGTGAGCAGCACGTATATGATGTTCAATCTTCTCTTGCATTCGATGTTTTTTCTTTTCTTTTTTTTTGTCTCCGGCTATCTCACTCCTTCTCTTCCTGTGTGTATATATCTATGTATGTGTATATAGATATATTAGGCTGCTGACTCTTCGAATAACCGCCACTAATCCCTATGCAACTCCTCCAGGAACATTGCAATAGAATGGAAGGGGTGGAAGATGCGAGGGAGGATGGCAAACAAAATAAAAAACAACAGAACCACCCGGAATTGTTCCAGAACTATTCCTCGATTTCACCCGCGCTCTCCGCCGACACTAAAATCCTATGCCTCGGTACACTCCCATTAACCACCATTGAAACTCGACACTCTGACGCGTACGAAAGCCACAGCGCGCGCGACGTTGGCAACATTGCGCGACGCACCGGTTCGAATTTTGAACATTTTTCAATTTCTAAAAACTTTGCAATCTTATCCACAAACAACGCAAAACGCATCCGAATAAACCAACGAAAACACAATATTACGTGTTCACTAACATACATATTTTCAAATTTTCCTGCCCGATTTGCAGAATGTTATCAGCAGATTTGTTATCTTGCTAACGTCATATCTCGCGTTTGCAGGGAAAATTCCAAATAATTAATCCTGCTACAACTGCGCTCCAGCAATAATCCAACGGATACGTAATCAAACATGTTTATTTAGTTCTTAATGGTTTTTCCTATGAAAATCTATACGCACATACATATGTAAACATATACACATTCGTACCGAGACGGAGATATATGCTATATGTTTTCAATTTAAGGAGCGAAGATCTGGCCGTTTCTAATTCCGTGCCACCATGAAATGCACAATATTTCGCATATATTTTTAGAATCTCGGACGCGTTACTAACATAGGAAGAACTGATTTCAATTACGTAATCGAACGATTGGCAAACCGGCAGAGTTCTTCACTTTTAACTCACGGAAACAAAGATATTAAATATATGTCAAGTGTGACAGTTATACTTGTATTTATATATGTTACTAGGTCAACCTCAATTTCATATATCCGCCCTGCAATAGAACATTTATTTCTTAAATAACAGTAATACCTTTTATAATTAATGGAATCTTCTGATTTATCAGTTGCAAAAAATGCAGATACACAAGGTCATAATGGAAAGAAGTGAGGTTCAGCCAAGCAAATCTAACATTCAGAAACTTCAATGAAAACAAATGGTTTGTTACCAATAGGAAATATTATGAAGATCATTATATTTATTTACTTGAAAACACTATTAAAAACATGCTACTTATAGAGATAAATTAGATTAATCTTCTGGTTATTATTAATCTACTTGACAACAGTGCAACCCATATAATTAAGCGCCTTATACTCTTAGATTTAGGGTATAAATATTTGTATAATCGATTTTTTTTTCATTAAAAATTAGAATCTTTGGTTAAATTAGAAAATACTTAAATTAATCAAATCACACCTCATTTTTATTACATTCACATAGAACTGGTGGCCGGCAAATTGCCATTCGACTAAGCTATTGCTCGCACCACCCATCAACTGCAAAGAGCTTAGAGATAATGAGGCTCAGTAAAGAAAAGGTAGCCGGCTGAATGTATGACGTCTATTTAGTAAAGTCTGTTTCATACTAAGTCACTTTAAGATGAATACAAACGTCTGAATCTTCGGTAGTTAATCTGCTCCGATTCTGACTTAAAATACATTTCATGTTTGAAAAAATTTGCTCACATTTATAAGTAGAACAGAATGCGGACAAAATCTCGAAGCCAATTTTTTTCAAATCTTCCTAGATAATTAATCTTCAGTGTTTTATAAATCACTCCGCAATGTTTTGAATTTGTCCATCCACAATGTTGAATTTTTCAAATCAATAATTTCAATTTTAAGATATTTAAAATACTGCAAAAATGTAAACATTTTGCCTTTGAAATCTAATTTCAAGATCACTTTTATTATTCAAAATACGAACTATTTCAGTTTGTATGTATTTCGAAATAATTTCGAACACAAACTCCAGTCTTCGTACATTTTCAAAATTGTGTATTTATTTCCTTCTAGTCGTACGTCGAAATAATTATAATCTGTTGTATAAGACTTTAGAGCCATTGTTTATAATTGAGTCCATTGTTTAATTTTTCCATCCATTTTGTAAAGAAATATTTGTATATCATCAAAGCACTTTACAAATCTATTAAGAACTATCGTACTTCAACATGTAACATGAAATATCCATATTTCAATTCAAATTCCTTCAAAAAAGGAACAAATTTGTAGAAATCAAACTTGAAATTATTAAATAGGTCAATTCTAAAAAATGGCCCTTTGTTCCAAAAAGGTTCTCTTATTGATTTATAGTTATTATTTGTTGCTATTATAAAAAAAATTCCAAAATGTATGCATTAGCACCTATTAAGTAAATGATAACATCTTAACTACATAATATGAATCGAATTATAATTAAATTATTTTTTTGAAAATTCAAAAAAAGCGTCAACTAATTTATTGTATGGTGAAAATAGTGTTAGTTAGTTAGTTATTACATATAAGTACAATACTAAAATAAGTATTTTTATAGATAACAGTTAATTCTCGAAACAACTCGTTTTTGTTTGAGTTTGACATCCTTTGTTCCAGGTCGAAAACAAGTTTGATTCCCTATGGTCATCTGGGAACATGTTGGTGATAGGTGATTTGAAAATTTATTTGAGGCCATAAAGTTTCTTGAGCCTAAAGAAAGGCACGTGATGTGAGGCCAGAAGAAAAACAACTCGTATTCACTTAGCGTTAGACAACATCTTTTCATATCATAAAAATTTGCTATATATTGAAATTCGAATATTTTGCATTTTCTATCAGTAATTCGTCTGTTGTGTTGTTTCTTTTAATTATTTTTTTTAAGTATTATTTTTAAGTAAATACTGTAAAGATCTTTACTTAATACTCTTATGGGATCTCTCAGATTGTGATTACATATATTTACATTGGTAATAATGACTAAATATAATGGAGTACACACAGGCACAATTAATACACATAATCACAATAATGATAGTGAAATTGTTGGTCACAACAATATATTGTTGATGATTGTACCGATAAAATTGAATCACTTGATAAATTTTGCTTATCTTCAATCTAAATAATAACTTCAATAAAATGTTATGCAACAACTAGGCCACGGTCAACTGAATACAATAAACAGTTCATAATACAATTTTAAGATACTAGCTTTTATTTTATAAATTTGCTATATGAAAAAAAAATAGCAAATTTATTAATATATATCATCTGGCTAAATTACTAAATTTGTAAATAAATATTTGTTTATAAATTTTTAATTTTTGCACTTTATAAATCGAATATATTTATTTGATTGTAGAAATTGAGTTGAAAATCGAATACAAAAAATAATACAATGGTAAAAACACATAAAATACTTCACGAACGAGTCATAATTAGTTTGAAAAACATCAATTATTGTTTGATATGCCCACATATCTTGTCTTAAGCTGTGTAACTAATTAAAAATATTTGTTTGATGTGTTAATGATATTTACTAGTATTTACCAAATCATTCATTATGAATTAGAATCAAAACAGCTTGTTCGTTATGGAAGTAACTGGCTTGATGTTGTCAATATTAGACTTTTAAGATGTGATAATGTGAGTGTGTAGAATAAGTATTGTTTATAGTGCATCTATTACTGATAACGGTTTAACATCGTTTTCGCAGGGGAAGCGTAGTTGCGATTGTATTGGGGACAAGGGAGAAGGAGAGAACGTTCTCCGAATCGTTTTGGGGTGCTTATACTCTGACGGTCGGCTCCGCATGTATTGCCGAAATGAGTTAGTCCGAACGGTGATATCTGGCTGAGGTATTAGCATCTAAATGCCTGTACTGTTGCAGTAACGTACCCGTTCGATCTAATAAAGACGCGGCTCCAATTGCAAGGCGAGTATGTAAACAAGGTCGATCTGAAAATGTTCAAAGAGCCTTACCGAGGGACCTATGATACCCTGATCGGTGTTATAAGAGAGGAAGGTTTCTTCAGTTTGTACAAAGGGATGCAATGGCAAATGGCACGCCACTTGCTCTATTCAGGACCAAGAATGGCCGGTTACGACTACCTGAAGCTATGGGTTTTTCCTCCGAACGGAACCTATATGACGAATTTTATGAGCAATGCAATTAGTAATGTTACAGATAACTATTTTTATTTATTTTTCTAATTGTTTGTGTGTTTTCTGTCAACAAGGTGGAATGACTGCTGGTGCAGCTGCATCCTTCATAGGAAATCCGGCAGATGTGGCGAAAATTTACGCGCAGATGGAGGGCAAACGTGAGTTGTTGTCTATGAACTCGAGGACCGGCGGGATGATGGGCGCCTTCAGGATTATTTACGCAACCAGTGGCCCAATGGGTTTCTGGAAGGGAAGCTTTCCCAACTCGTTCCGAGCTAGTCTGATCAACATCGGCGACCTCGCATGCTACGACGTCTCCAAGGATTTCTTTCTCGAAATGAAAATTCCCGACGGCCTTCCAACTCATATAGGCTCCAGCGCCTTCTCCGGCTTCGTCACCTCCCTGCTTTCCACCCCTGTGGATACTTTAAAGACTCGCATGATGAATCAGCCGGTCGACAAACGTGGAAGGTTATTAAATTAAACCTTACTAGAATGCTTAATGGAACTTCAGATTTGATTTATTTTGCAGAGGAAAAATATACAGGTCTACGTTGAATTGCTTGAGGAAAACGTGGCGATTCGAAGGTATTAAAGGTGTATACAAGGGATTCGTGCCGAACTGCATGAGAAACTCCCCTTGGTCAATGATCTTTTGGATAACATACGAGCGAGGAAACGAAGTACTCACCGTCGTTCAAAAGAAGTGGCGAAAACGATTGAAACGACACAGAAAACGACTGAAGAGGGCCAGAGAGCGACGCGCCAGAGCCAAGGAAAAGGCGAGAAAACTGAAGGAGAAGAAGAAGTCGTCGTGACACGCGCATCACATTTCAATTTGACAATCTTGTTGTAAATCTACGTAAATAGCGAATTTCATCAAATATTGTTTTTTTTTCGGTAATTTACTTTCGCAAAGGAAAAAGCCCAAAGGATTATGTTGGCTTTAGGTGTTGAACAAACAATGAATTTACTTACTATGTGTGTACACGTATTTTTTGTTTTCATTGTGGTCCTGTTTATCTAAGTATGCTTACCTCTCCGAGTATGTATTACATAATCGGAGTCTTAGATGACGTCGTTGTTGTTTATTTAACTTGGAGATGATTTTCGGTATGGTAGTTTTATGATGGAGTTTACGTACCTGTTGTTGTGCACTGCGCCTTACTTGCTTACTTACGACCGAGGGCCATGATTTGGTCCCCCAAAAATCGCGTGAGATAACGTACAGAAGGAGATTAGCTAAGCTTTGCGTATGTAAATCTAGGTTCAAATTATTTAAAAGCATAAGGCTTCAGAGATTTGATTCCATTCAGTGAATAATTTCGCGACCGACGAGCGCTCAGGTCCGTTCGTGTACCCATCGATACACACAACACTTATGTCCAAAGAAACCGAGGATTTTGCAGCAGCGACGAATAGACGAGAAGTAAAACCGTAAACGCAGAGATAGTAAGTATTTAAAAAGTGCTACTTGGAGCTTTGTACTTAAATTCAACTGGTTTTGTGTAAATGCAGTGACGACTGACGAGGGACAATCGAAGATGAGGCGTTTCGTCTACGACAAATTCCGGATCCTGCATTGGCTTCCACAGTACAACAGGACGGCTTTCTTCTCGGACATGATTGCCGGTATAACCGTTGGACTAACTATGATGCCCCAGTCGATAGCGTACGCTTCAATTGCTGAGCTGCCGCCGCATTACGGACTTTACACCGCCATCATGGGATCATTCGTCTACATAATCTTCGGCACCATTAAGCAGGTATCCATCGGACCCAGCAGCCTGATGTCTTTGCTCACTTTCTCTTACCTGAACGGCATGGGTATTGACTATATCGTCCTGCTGACTTTCTTGGCCGGATGCGTCGAGCTGCTGATGGGCATCTTCAACTTAGGATTCCTGGTGGACTTTATATCCGCACCGGTAACGTCAGGCTTCACTTCAGCCACGTCAGTCATCATCATATTGGCACAATTAAAAAATATTCTCGGCATTAAGTTCACGAGCATTGGCATCTTCAATCTAATACAGGAGTTGTTCTCCCATCTGAAATACGCTAAACTGTCCGATACCTGTTTAGGTGTGGGCTCGATGACGGTATTGCTAACCATCAAGTACGTCAGTCAGATCGACTTTAAGAATCAAACACTGAAGAAAGCCATATGGTATCTGGCAATATGCAGGAATGCGCTCGTTGTTCTCTTCGGATGCATTATTGCATTCCTTTTCGAGCACAACACCGGAGAACAACCATTCGTCATCGCCGGCAAAATTACGCCGGGTCTTCCGGAATTCAAGTTACCCAATTTCAGTACAACAAACGGTAATGAGACTGTATCCTTTGTGGAAATGATTAGCACATTGGGTTCGAGTATCATCGTTTTGCCAATCGTCGCTGTTCTTGCCAACGTGGCCATTGCTAAATCGTTCTGTAAGATAAGCTAAATGTCTACAAGGTTTTCAGTCGACTAATGATTGATTATTTTTTCTTCAGCTGACGGAAGCGTATTTCAAGCAACCCAAGAGATGATGACTTTAGGCATATCCAATATCTTGGGCTCTTTCGTAGGCGCTATGCCCACAACGGGCGCGTTCACCAGATCAGCTGTAAACAACGCCAGCAACGTTCAGACGCCAATGGGAGGCCTCTACGCAGGAACCATGATCCTGTTGGCACTCAGCTTCCTTACACCCTATTTCTATTTTATACCGAAACCATCGATTGCAGCCGTCCTCATTTGCGCCGTTATGTTTATGGTCGAATATTGGGAAATTCCTAAGCTCTGGAGATGCAACAGTAAGAATGATGATATCCTATAATGTTTTGATAGTAACTAAAAATATTTTGTATTGTAGAATTTGACTGCTTCATCTGTTTGGCAACATTCTTCTCGAGCTTGTACTTGGGCGTCGAGGTCGGCTTAGCGATTGGTGTTTTCCTGAACATCATTCCGATGATTAAACTTTGGACGAGGCCCGAGATCCACACAGATATAAAATCAGTAAATTGATATATAATTGCCAATCATTAACAATTTTAATGTGCATTCAATTTTAGAACGGAAAAGGAAATGAGTATTTAGTGGTGAAACCGGAACTGGGCCTGTTCTTCCCATCCGTTAACTACATGACAGACACTCTGATGACGCTCTCCGTAAAATACGATTCCATGCCGATTGTATTGGATTTGAAGAATCTTGTTCGAATCGACTACACCGGTTGCCAAGTACTAATTGAATAAGATCACTATAGAACTAGAAATACATTTAATTGCGATTAATTTTCAGATGCTTGCTGCTGCTATTAAGACATTCAAGAATAAATCTCGCCAATTGGTGTTCCTAAATTTGAAGCCGAACGTATTCAAAGCGTTGAAAACGGTAGTAGACGTAGACGAAACGGATATCCGCACTTCCGTCACCGACGACGATATCTTTCAGAATGAATCAGCCATTCCTCTGCTGCAGAATGATATGATTATATACAATAACGAAGAAAATGAGAAAAGGAAATCGATTTACGAAAACGTATAATTTTTATATATGGATTTTTAAGATATTTTTTTTTAAATACAACTATTTTTAATTGTTTTTCGACTTTATTTCTTAAATGCCAGTATATGTTGGGCAAAAAATGGGGCGTCGCGATGCGAAACGATAGTAGAGTTGACCGTCTGTGAAGCAGATAAAAGGCATAAGAAACGAAGACCAGTCAAAGTCAGGAAAGAGTTCAGCTAGTTTCCTCATAAACAGCTGATATTTATTGGGCAAACGCACAATCTGCTTTAATTTTTCGTTATCCCCGGCATTCCTTTCAATTCCAGTTTTATCATTATTCAATTGAGCTGCACCAGATTTTTTATAATTTTCATCTAACTCATTATCTCCATCTCCTTTTCGGCTACTGCTTCTCCCTTTTTCCCTCCTTCCTTCATCATCCCTTCCTGATCTATATTTATTTTCGTTTTTACCTCGTTTACCTTTTCTTCCGTCATTATAGTCATCATCGTCAGTATTACCTTTTCTACCTCTACTTCCTTTATTTTTTTCACTTCTTCGACTACCTCCATCATCATTTCTAAACTTATTACCTTTTTTGCTCTTTCTACTTTTACTACCATCATCATCGTCATCATTTCTAAACTTATTACCTTTTTTGCTCTTTCTACTTCTTCCACCCCCATCATCATCTTCATCGTCAACAGAACGATTTTTACTTTTACCTCTTTTATTCTTTTTTCCTCTAGTACTATATCCTTTTTCATTATCTTCATCATCATCATCTCTAGAACTTCCGCCAGATTTTCTGCTCCTACTTCTTCCAGATGTACCATAAGAATCGTCGCTTCTGCCGCCTTTTTTTCCACTCTTTTTTCTCGAATCAGTGCCACCGCTTGAACTTCTACTGCTCTTGCCCCCACTGTAACTACGTGCACTTTTACTTCTACCACTTCTTCCACTACCATCTTTACCGTTGCTTTTCTTCCCTTTTCTCCGTTTTTCAGTTGCATTATCCTCGTTCTGTACCGCGGTGAATGGATTTACGAATTCTCCATTCTCTCCCAATAAACTCTTTAGCAAATCATCCTTTAGGTAATCACCGAGATTCTTTAGCTCTTTTTTTAAACCAAGCAAGGCATTGCCGCCTAACTTCGGTAAACTCAAGCCCATAGCTTTTAGTTCATAGTACCTCTTCAGTTGCTCAGCATAAAATAAACCCTTGCAAGGATGACGCGTTCCCTTCATTCGGATATTCGCCTTGTTACAAGCCTCGGAACAGAAATAGACCAAACCACAATTTGGACATACAATTAGCATCTTGTCCTTCTTTAATAAACACTGAAAGCAAACAACATACTTCTCCTCGTTCGGATCCAATTCAAATTCTCTGATTACTTGCTTTGTCAAATGCTTCTTTGGTCTCTTACGTTTCACATTAACAGTTTCTTCTGCATCTTCTACAGGTAATTGCAATTTTGCAAGATCATCAACTAGCTTATATTTTTTCTTTTTCTTCTTTACTTTAAATCCAATAGTAGAGTAAAGCTGGAACAATTTATATGTTATAAGAGCATGCAGATCTTCTCGCATATTTATTATCTTCCTGTTTATTAACAGCTGATGCATCTTTAGGGCTTCGTCAACGTTCAGAAATTTGAGCAAGTTCTTATTCTCTTCATCTCCAAAAAGCACTTTTTTATAGTTCTCTACGTGCGCTTTAAACTGGTAATGACGTAACGCAACTTCTCTTGATAATTTAACGAGTTTCTCTTTGTACATATCGACGACGCTCTTCTTCTTTTTCTTTTTTTTCTTCGCATTCTTTTTTTCTTTCTTTTGCGGCGCAGAACTTTCCTCTGAGCGCATAAACTCGATACAATTTAAATTCAATCCCGTCTGATTTAAAGGATTCGCGTACGAATTTATCAGAATATCTGTAATTTTTAAACAGGTCTTGATATCAGGTACAGTGGTGTTGTATCTGTTTAAAGTATAAATTGTAAGCGCAACGCCCAAGTTATTGCCAAGTATTTGGTTAGGGTCGCTACCTGTTTTCAGAAGTCGATCAACTGTATTCGAGTTTCCGCGAAGAACAGCCAAAGATAGAGGTGTATGTCCTATATAATTTAGATCTTTTGCTCCAGCTCGAACTAACGTTTCTAGAAGATCATCTGGAATCTCATCGTACCTCATGGCCAATATATGAAGAGCCGTCTTTCCTTCCGCTGGATCTCCTTCCTGTTTTCCCAGAATATTGAAGCCTTCCTCTAGCCAATGATCCGGTGCAGTTCGAACATTCGGATCTGCTCCGTATTGGAAGAGAACTTGAACCATTTCCGATAAACTGGGTACGGATGGCATGTTGCAGATGATGTGAAGTGGCGTCATGGATTTGTAAGTGAGATTAGAAGAAGCGCCAGCTTTCAAAAGTTCCGACAAAATAAGCGGATTTTCGGTGTAAACGGCTAAAAAAAGAGGCGGCATAGGGAGCTCGCCGTAATTCGGATCAGCTCCAAAATGTAGAAGAACTCGAATAGTGTTTACGATAACTTCCAGCTCCAATTTCTCCTCTACTACAATTTCGGTTTCCTTTTTATTCTTCTGCTTCTTCGTTTTTTTAGCTTTCTTAGCTTTCTTTGCTTTTATCTTCTTTCGGAATTCCGTATGGAATACGTACGGACTTGTAGATTCTTCAGCATCTCCTTTGTCGAGTTGGTACTGTTCCTGGAAGTTCCGCAAGCTTTCGCTGACTTTAGTTAATCCAAGCTTCTGAAAGATGTCTTCAAAGTCCGCGTCTTTCTGCTGCAAACCTTGCAGAACGTACAGAATTAACTCCTCCGACTCACCGAAATAAATTCCCTCGCTGTGTTTAATGACGTACTCCTTGGCAATCAGACTTATTAAAGAGCTTTGCGGTCTCCAGGTATTGATTTCTTCCAAATCTTTCTCGGAAATCTTAGGTGTATCCAAGAAAGCCTCCTCCCAATTACGAATGGCTTTATTATAAGCGATGTACCTCGTCAGAGATAATGTGAGAGGTGTAAGGTTTTCATCGTTCATTGCATCCAGATTTGCACCTAGATTGGTCAATAAACGAATAATGTTCCAACGATCTCGGCAGGCTGCAAAGAACACTGCAGTATTCCCACTTGAATCTGATAAATCTGGATTTATGTCGCAATGAGCAGCAAGAGTTCTTGCCTCTGATTCATTTCCATTCGAACAATGATTTAGGAAAGAAATGCAAGCACACTCCAAGATACCGGGATTGCCGAAGACACTTCGGTCACCGGAGAGCAATTTCGGCACGTCGAAGTTGATGGTGTTCTCGTTATGCCTATGCATGAATGAATGCTTTAGCAATTCAATGGGAATTCGCTCATTATTCCAAGCGAGCAAATTCTTGACTGGCATCTTCTTAGTTTTAATCTTTAACGGTGTTTCTACCTTTGGTAAGATCTCCAGAAAACACTTCTTCAACTCTATTAAACGGAGTTCTTCGTTCGAGCTATCAAGAAAACGTTCCACGTGTTTCAATAGAAGAGAAATCACTTCTTGCACTTCTTTTGGTTCCCCGATTTCCTCTTCCTCCTCGCCAAATCTGCAACAGCTCTCGTTCTCCTCGCTTAATGCAACTTCTATGTAGCTGCTTTTATCACCAAAGAATTCCCTATCGTATCTAGGTTTATTAAAAGCAGAAGCATTTGAATTCCTTATATTATCATTGTAGATTATATCAGGTTGATCATACATTGGAATGATTAGGTTAGCCTTATACTGCTCTGGTTCCACTGACACCAGCTTTCTATAGCCTAGTAGTTGAATTTTCGCTGGATTCGAGACGGCCAGCTTGGGTACCCAATGTGAGCAAACTGTCTGCGATAGACGAATCAAACCTTGGCCTAACCAAAGTCCCACATCCTGATTTCCATTCGGGTATGTGAGAACGCCCGGACCAAAACGGTCATTCTTCTTATGGAGTCCTTCGAAATAAGTGCAATCATCTTGTATTATCCTGGCATATCCTTCGAAGCAATTCGCGTAAAAGCTTCCTTCGTACATGTACTTATCTTTCAGGCTGGTGTAAACGCCATCACCGTGCAAATTATCCTCCACGAATGATCCACAATACTTTTGATTACCCCATTTTTGGCAACCGTACCCGTTACGACGACCTTCCTCATTCAAATCACCAAAATATTCTGAACAACTGTCAAAATGAGACATAATAAAAGAATTATCAAAAATATATTTTGTTTTTAAATGAAGTAATGTCCATTCAACATTAGATATTTAAGAAATGCGTTATAGTTCTTATAAACTAGTCTATTGGTCAAGACAACAAAATTTAACAGGAATCACGGCTTTAATTGTATGTTGTTGATGATTTATGTTAGTATTCACCTTTGCGTCAGACCATATTTTATTGTTGCTTGTTGCTTATTTACAAAACATCCTCGGGTCTGTTTTGGTCTGTAACGTAAATATTATACTACCTAATTTAACTCCTTATCTTCAATGCACTTTAAAAAAAATTGTTTTCAAAATTCTAATTTTAGTTACATTTTTAAATAATATTTGCATATTAGCAAATATAACTACAACGTATATTCGTCTTTTTATATGTATCTGTAATTACTATTGTTAATCTTTCATTGTTTAATATTTATTTTATTAGTACTAATTTTGCAAACATTTTATTTCAATACTTTTCTGACTTTGTGCAATATTTATTCTTCGAATGTTAAGATTGAATCAACTTGCTGATAAACCATGTTATATATTTTTTTTCATAGCTTAGGTTCAATTTAGATTCTGTGAATATCAGAAACACAAGAATATGAAAGGTTTAAAAAAAATACAAAAGATGATAGGTGCCTAGAAAATATGTAAAATGAAATCAGAAATAGATAAATGGGTTACCAAATTATGAAAATAAAATTGAAATCCATATAATTTCAAAAATCGTCGCTATTATTCATAAATATATTGGCGAAATCGTAATATGATTTTGTTAATTGGATGTAGATAGTAAAGAAAGCGAGTAAAAGAAAAATTAAGTACACGGAAAAGAAGTGGAGTTTCACAGGGTTTAATGAATCCCACGTTGTGTTGCTATTAGAAATAAATAATGTTTTTAGTACCGCTTAAGATATTTGCCTTTGAATGGATTTAGTATGAGAGTCACTGTAAAACATAAATGCAGACAATGTCTATTGTAGTAACATATAATAAATACAAGCATTTAGATTAGAAGTGTGATAATCTCCTAATGGTATACCATTAATGCAATTCTAGAAGACGTATTGCAATCAATCATTATTGTTTATCCAAACATAAAAATTTATGGTAATTATACATTGGTAAATTGGTTTAAAAATATATACAATACGTATTTGTTATTTTGACCATTAGTAGTTGGGACACCGCAGACGATATCACTATGTGGTCTGTGATTGGGCATGTGTACAATTTTTTGGAAGGTCATTATGTAGTGTGCAAGGTAAAAATAATAGCAACAAAACATAATTTTAAATAATCATTTTGTTCCCATCAATCGCAGTATTATTTTAAATTGCGTCCGGTGTCGGCGCTTTTCGCTCCGTTCTTCGCATTCTTCACATGCCTGACCCTAATAATCTTCTGGTCTTACCAAAAACTTGTTGAAGTCTATCTTAGAATGCGTTTCGGAACGAAATTTCTTTGCTTGATAACTGGATACGATCTGTCGGCCTTGAATTTTGGCGCAACTCCGGATGCAGTCACCTATGTGTATATGATAAAATCCGACACACCTAATGAGGTCTTGCTAAAGCAAATACGCGATCAGTTCAATGAGAAAATCAAAGATAAAAGATATGGTAAGCTGATGAGTTTGCGAAAGGAGTTGCTGGGTTACATGTATTTGGTGATGAGCGAAAATGTGGTGGTTGCTGATTTTATCAGGAGTGATGAACGCGACGCTGACGAAGTCCTACACGAAGTGCACAACTCGCCGTTACCATTCAACAATGAATTTAACTGGGAAGTGATTTTGTCAGGATCTTTTATGATAATACGTTACCACCATAGCTTGGCGGACGCGTTATCCGCTTACAATATCTTCAGTGATCTCTTTTGTAAAGAAAATCCACTCAAAGATGCATACGCAAACAAGTTGCTCAATTCGTTGAATTTCAAGAACTTGCCGTGCAAGAGAAACATAGCATTAAATTCTAAGAATGAAAGAACAGTTTTTTATAAAGATTGTTATCAAGGGAATTCTACTGCTTTCATTTGCGAAAATAATGAATGTTATGTGAAGAAAATCAAAGTACTATCTAAAACTACTAACTCTACATTATTTGCCATTCTCTTGAGCTGCTACTCAGCTTCCTTGTCAAAGGTGATTGAAGCAAGACAAGATAAATTGCCAAAGTACGTGTCGTGCGTTTGTCCGAGGCAATTCGATGTACCTCGTTTCACTAAGCTCTTATCGAATAAAGCTTGCTACGAATTTGGAAACAAGTTTTGCGCGTTAATAGTGAGAATACCCATAAGAAGCAAAGATTACGATATGCTGGAGCGTCTAAGATTGACCAAGAATTATTTGAAGAATTCTATGGAATCGCACATAATCAAATTTGGATACACTTGCGCTATATATTTCTTTCAGGTGTATCCGATTCCGTTAATTAAATTTTTCTTCGGACGCTTTGAGCTAACCAGCGGTGCGAGCTTCGTTCCTGGTGGTCCAAAATTAGAACTCTTCAATGGTAATTCAATTGAAAACCAATTTTTCTTGATCAACCACCTGGACCAATGCTGTAAGTTTTCTACAACAACCCTACTTTTCTATTTAACAACTTAACATTTCTATTTCAAGGTTTAAGTCTTAGCATATTGACGTACGATGATAGACTACAATTGGGTATAATTGGTAGTAAAGATGAACAAGTAAAACAGGTACTCAATGGTATATTCCAAGCCATCGATCAACTCCACGAAGAAGTCCAAATCAATATTGCCACAGACTATACCGTGAACGATTTATCATAAATTGAAGTATTTGATGAATCCAATTGCATCCAAATACATTTCAAAGATTAAGATAAAATATTTTACAAATTTTTAGCTGAATTTTAACAATGAAATTTTCTGCATATGCTTGCTTGAACTACATTAAGTTTCATAATTGAATTCTTAATATTTGTACAAAATGTAGTAGTTATTAGCAATAAACGTTATTATAATTATATTTTTTTTCTCTAAAAACGTATTTAATATAATCAATAGAGCTACAATAGACATATATTTTATTGTCTATTCTAAGAATGTTTGATTTAAATATTTATGGATTTATTTATTTTAAAAAATATATATAGGTAGAATAAAAATATTTGTCTAAGAATAAGTAATTTCCATTACTTTTCTTAATTAGTCTGTTGAAATTAATTTCGAAGGTTCATGGTGCAATAGCTATTTATTCGAAACTCAAACAAAAACCAATTACATTGGGATAATTGCTAATAGGATGACAGAAGTAGTGTCATACAGGCCCCACCTGTTTTTGTACACTATCCTAATAGTTGTAGTTTTAAAAACATGTTTTCTGTAATTCATATTATATTTTTGCCTATACTCATCAAATTAAGGAAAGATAATATAAGTATGTTGGAGTGTATAATAAAGCTGTTTAATTTAAAAATATGTTATTTACATTTTGATGTTTTATTATAAAAGATATTAGGCAACTTTCAATGTATTGGCGTATTGAAATTCTGGACTGTTTTCATACTCGCACATATCCAAAGCAATTTCGCAGCTCTCCTTGACGACTCTCTTGGAGTCTTTTAAGTACTCTTGCAAAACTTCCAAACATTCTTGTGTTGCAATTGCGCCAAGAGCTTCAGCGCATTCGTGTCTGACCATTTCATTCTCCTGTACATCCCTTAGGGATTCTGTGAGATGGGAGACTGTAGTGGTATCTTGAAGCTGACCAAGTACAAATGCAATTTCATGCTTAAATAGTGCACTTCCATGTTTCAAAGCCTCACAAAGTACAGCAATAGATTCCTTGGAATTAATATTTCGAAGTGAAAACATTGCTCTATACCTGTTGAATAGAGTAACATCTGGATTCAGGAGAATCTGTTTCAACTCACTGACATCTGTGGTTGAAGCAGGTGGTGCTGGATCAACTGAATTATAAATATTCTGGCTTAAAGATTCTATACTTTCTCCGCCATGCAACCACTGGATCCTTTCCAAAGCCAATTCACATGTTTCCTTAACCTCAACAATTGGGTCTGCCAGATAAGTTCTTAGAATATCCAGTGTTTCTTTAGAGCCAATGGCACCCAGTGCTTCAGCTAAAACGTATATATTTTGAATTGAATATTTTATATGTTGGGTGTTGGGAGATGACTCACCTGCCTCATGTCTGACCATTGGTTCTTGGTTTTTGTCTTCTAGCACTTTAACAAGTACATTAATAGCGCATTTATCTTGCATTTGTCCTAAACAATAAGCAAGCTCATGTTTCAGCAAGGCCGATGGATCTGCAAAAGCTACGTTTATTGCGTCCACTGCCTTTGGCCCACCGATATTTCTCAACGTGAAAAGCGCTCGAAAACGCTCCTTCAACGGTCGATTTTCATCCTTCAACACATTCCCAATCCTCGAAATCTGTTCATCACTTACGTCCAGCATGTTCACAGGTGAAATAACAAATATAAAAATGCAGTAACGAACACGTGAGCATATGACTCAAAACAAAGCAACTGCAACAAAATAAACAGACTTGCAATGCGTGTAACTTAATGGTGTTAGGTGTGTTGCATATAATAATTAAATACTTCCAATTTCTCTAAGCTAATTGCTATATAGAGAAAACATTATATCAATCTGAATGATCATAATTCGTTCAAATTGTTTAAACAAATTTGTTAATGATTTCCATCGTATCACAACAAAGTTTAATTTTTCTCTACACCTATTTTTTTTTATTCTATAAGAATATTTGAGTATTTTTATGATTGACATGAAAATGTCTATGTTTATTTAAATAATAATACAACGTTATGATCTCTATCCATTTGATCTTCTAATTGCTGTCCACTGACTCCCGTTGAGCAGCAGATTTCATCCAGACTAGCACTTCCGTTCAAAGTCTTTTGTAGTACATTACTGTCTCCTAACAACACTGGATACTTGTGTACTCTTCGTATCAATCCCTCCAGCACCCCGAATTGTACCAACTTTCTTTCGTTGATCCACATCGACGAAGGATTCATCCTCAAACACAAGTCTTTAATCCTTGTACCTCTGGTCATAGCTGCATACATCCTGAAGACATCTCTCAGGGTGGGCAACTGGCGAGGTGACTTGGCCACATACCTCAAGCATCTATCCTGGATTTCCGCATCTTGAGCTAAATACTTCAGTTTCGATGTCGTGCAATAGACATTCCCATATTGGAAAAGAGGCACCAGCGCTACCACTCTGTAGTAGAGAAGATTTTGAACGCAAGCTTTGACTAGATTATTCTCTACACCTGAGAGAGTAGCTATCCTTGCAACATGATTGAAACCATCTATATAAGGTGCGACCGCATGCGTCGTCAGGTCCCACTGCTGATCGGGCAACGATCTCACCAATACCGGCACCTGATGATCGGCAACCTGAATCGGGTCTTTGTGTATCTTCACCACTTTCAGATGCGTCGCTGTTGGACCTTCCGTTAATGCGCATTCTCCTGAAGTAATTAAATAATTAAAGATTGCTTTCACAAGAAGACAAACTTACCATTTGTATTCAATTTCTCAAGTACTTGAGTTAAAATGGGGGCTAATTTCTTTGAACACTGTTTTGAGGATAGAAAACTACTCTCTATTTCCATTGCCATTAAATATTCAGAAAATTTCATTACAACTGGCTCATAGTGAACAGTCCTCGAGTTACTATCACACACAAAACATAAATTAAAGTGATATGCATTTCTAGGATACTTCTTGTCATCAATACGCACTGGGAAGCCCAAAATTTTGTAATCATCCAATGTCCTACAATCATCCATTCCATAAACCTTGCTGTTTATTATGCATTATTTCAATCTTACACAGTGATTGTACTCTTCCGTAACTCAGCTTTTGTTATAATGTATACACTAATACTGTCAAAAAGTTCTTTACTGATGTAATTCTCTGGAATCTAAAATGTAAATATATTAGTTTTTAATTTAGTCTAAAACAAATAATTAAACCTACCTGGCAGGATATAATTGGGCCCACAGTTGGATGAAATTCACAGAAAAATATACACCTGATAGGGCCATTTGGTAATGTGCAAATCTCCTGACTATCATACATACCATTGCTTTGCATTTCTTAAAAAAGAGACAATAGTCTAATAACAATAAAACTTTATCAAATTACTTTCATTTCTTCCTTGACAAAAAAAACAACCTAGAAAACAACAAAACTTTCTACTTCTGTCAATAATATTATATTATGCAACCAAACTACCTGCAATGTAATTAAACAATTTCTTAATTATATAAATAAGTCTTGATATTTATTACATTATTTTAATTTATTTATCGCAGCCTGAAACATTGTTGGACAAAATATTACAAAATTAATATATTATATTAAATATTTTTATTTTACAAAATAATACAATTATAAATTTTCTTCATAACCATTATTCTTTCATTTTTCTTGCACTTTTGCATGCTGATCTTGATCAGCTGTGAGGGAAACGGAGCAGATGAGAATATTTAATTGTTCCGGTGTCGGGCAAGCAATCAAAAGCTCGTCATCTGCAGTATATTTAGCTGCGACGAGCAACTGATCCAGTTCTATGAAGGCATTGACGATGTTGTTCTGAAATCAAAGAATTATATAATCGATCCATAAACAGCATCAAACTAATACTTACTTTGATTGGTCTGAATAAAATAAATTCCGTTTCTCGATTGGCCAAGTAGAGACGCATTGATCGCTGGATCTCGGGAATCTTCGTTTTTATGTTTCTCTGTGTGCTACTTATAATGCCGGCCAATACTTGTGGTTTAGTGAACTCTTGCTCTCTTAGTGGTATGACGTTCTGCTTATATGTTTTAGACATCTTTAAAGCGTGTTCTGCCTGTAAATAAATTTAGTTTATTTCATCCTAAAGAGCAACAATCAACTACTTACTTTCTGCAGCCATTGCAGCAGATTCCCAATCAAGGTGTTAGTCGTATTACTGATAAAGACCTCGCAAGATCCTTTCAAATGTTTGTCAATTTCTTTACGCGAATCCACGAGGTATTCTTTAACACGCGGCGTTCCTTCTAATAAAAATTCAAGGATCGCATTGTTGCTCAGCGAGAATATTTTACTACGGTTATGCATCAAATCTATTGCGGCGCTCCTCATATGACTGAAATCGAGACTCATCTCTTTCACAGTGAAATCCACTTGGAACGGAGCGATTTGTTCCCGAATGATTAGCAGGTGCTTTATTTGGAACAGCTTCGCATCCATTGCGCTCTAAAAATATTCATTAAAATCAAATATTCTATCATATTAATTATATTACCTTTCTAGCAGAAATTTTATCGGCTGCCTTTTCTATGGTCTTAACACAAATGAGCAAAGCTTCCTGCGCTACGCCCTGAAATATTTCGCGATCCAAACAAATGTAGAGCCGCGATAGGCAAACCAACGTTCTTTTCACAGTCGGATACCACATACCATGCAAATCAGCAGGAGAATCTAAAATAGTTTTATTTTAGATTCAAGTGTTTTCCACCAAATAACACTTACTTCCAGTAAAGGAACGGAAATGGCCAACTGCACCCGCGTTTATATTAGCTACTTCTTGTGATTCTAATGAAATAGAAGACGACCTCGAATCAGCTCTTCGCTCGATCAATTCTTCGGCAATATTCTGAAAAATCATGAAAAATATACTGTAAATGATTTAAGACAAAGTCAATATATTTACTTCCATCTGTTCCAACTTTTCGGGATATGCCAGATCGCCGGGCGACGGCTCGTATGCATTAAGATCGTACTGAAAGAATATGTTTGTCCTAAATACCAATCTTTCTTCAACATCTTGCAACAATTGATTTATAATTTCAACAAACTGATCAAGCGCAGCTAAAATTTAAATTTAACAATATTTAAAATACAAACAAAACCGTTAAAACTTACGATTATTCTGAGTCTGGTCATTCAACATCTCTTTGAGAATCGTGCACAACTCAGTCAACACTTCAATGTGATTAATCCCAATCAAGCATGGTCTTAAAACGTCGTATAGATTCTGACAAAGGGTGGATAAATAATCACTAAAATATAAAATAAATAAAAGCGATTTCTTATTTCTGCAGTGCATTACCTCAATTGCTGTGATCTATTGTTAAAGAAATAATTGTAGCATCCCGCCTCATCCTGGCAAACCTTAACTAGGAATAGCCCGGCGGATCTGAACAAAATGCTGTGATCGCTTTTGTACTTATCTCTTAAATCTAGTAGAGCTTTAGAAACAGCAGATTGCATTACAGGGGCTCTCTGAGAGAAGTAGGACTTTTGTATATCATTGAGGGTCCGCAAATACCTGACAAGTCACTAATTAAAATACGTAAAAGAAATAGTTAAATACACTCACATGTCGTGAATTTCGATATTATCTTCGATGTAATTGATAACGCGACTGATTTTTGTTGCTGCGTTTTGGAATTTCCCATAATAGTAAGAAAACGCAGTTTCAACCATTGGTTCTTTTCCAACTTTCTCTACCACCGTTATGTTACTCTTTAGATCGAGATTTATAACTTGATTGGTAGCATCTGTGATGATGGTGTTCACGTTTTTCAGAACGTTTTGTAGACAAGTGGCCAGAAGATTTTCATAGCGAAACTTGTAATTGTTTGATTCGCGAAATTGCGCCTGAAATATAATCACTACAATTAATCAATAAGGACTATGATAATTCAATAGCAACATACATTTTTTGATAAATACTCCATTGATTCATTCATTTGCTCTAATTGATTAATAAAATCCTTGCTGTTAATGTTGTAACTATGTAATGAAATATATTCACTCATGGAATGGTAATAAGTAAAGTGCTTCAGTTTATCATGGATCTCCTTCTTCTTTTCTTTCAGCTCAGTTTGATGCTTCATTAGTTGTTCACTCATATTATGAAGTGAGTCAGTTTTTAAAGAAACCTGCCTATAAGTTTCTTGAAGATTCTCCAATCCCAAAACTAAATTCTCTGTCTAAAGAAATCATAGATTTACAATGCAGTTGTTTAAATCTAATATTAATTTACCTCATTGCGCAAAACTTCACATTCTTTTGCTTGCACATGCAAATAGTCCCTCTGATTAATGTACTCATACAAACTTTCCTCTTCAATCTCTTTTTCCATAGCTACCATCCTCTGTATGTAATCATTAAAATTATCAACTCTGTTTAATTTTAAATCTTCAACCTCCTCCTGAAAAGTGTATCAATCATAATATTATTGTAATGCTATTGTATTAACAACATACGTTATCTGTGGGTGTGAAGTATTCTTTTTGCAAGGTCTCTCGCATTTTATAAATTAGTTCCAATTCTTCATTAGTAAGTGGAGCTAGCGGATTTTCCACTGCCTGCCACTGGGCCAAATTTTCCTGTACTTTTCTATCAACCTCATCGTTAGTTTCTAATTGTATATCGATTTCTTCGCTCAAATTCAGAGCTCGCAAAATCTTCTCCATTGTAAACATATATTATAGGTTAAAATTACTTTGACAACTGTTGACGTATTTGTATAATACAGTTATGCAACCCAAACATAGTTTAATAATTGGAGTTGATATTTAAATTATCACACTTTTAAAAAAATTGATTTATATATCTACTACATTCGTTCAAATTGTCATTAATCTATTTTTATAGTGTTGCTGAAATGAATTTTGCGTGGTACTCATATTTTGTATCGGTTAAAAGGGTGGAAGAGATTGTAGTTGTTTCAATGTCAAAACGGTTTTGACAACTTGTACTTTGGGTTGCAAATTTTTTTATGTTGTGCTTGTGTGTTTCATTCGATATCATTAGGTATTATTATATCTATCATATCTTGGTTTCTCGGATAAGGCTTCATTTATTATGAATGAAACAATAGCCGTTTATGAATTGTCGATTGGTGATGTATGCAGCTGTTGTGGAAACGTGAAGAATGTTGTCTGGGTTCGAATGGCAGAGGTCTGAGTCGACAGACGTTTCAGATTGTACGGCGTCGTCCCGTTCTAATTTTCGTCGTGAATTTGCTAAACGGACCATCGAGCTGAGACGCTCGAAGAGTGTCCACAATGCAACCTCCTGGAGCACCAGCACACAAACTGAAAGCTCTCACTCCAGTTATGACGATGCCGTTGGAGAGTCCGAGTCCCGCGGCAGAAGAAAGCATCGCCACAGGAACCGTTGTAGAACCAAGCGTCTACCTCCAATTGGAGTATTTTGGGACATAGAGAATTGTCATGTGCCAAAGAACAAGAGTGCTTCAAGCATTGTTCAAAGGATTAGGGACTGTTTCTTTGAGGGCCATAGAGAGGCTGAATTTATTGTTGCCTGTGATATCCGCAAAGAGAATCCTCAGATTATACAGGATTTAAATGATGCCCAGGTACAAGCTCAAAAAAAGGTTTAAATGCTTATTTTACATTTGATTTATTTCAGGTGAATATGATCCATGTCTTGTGTACAAGCAAGAATGCTGCTGACGAAAAACTGAGACAAAGTTTGAGACGGTTTGCGGAGACCCATCCTCCACCTGCAACTGTGATCCTAATATCTGGTGATATTAATTTTGCTGCTGATCTTTCAGATCTCCGTTATAGAAAGAAAATCACTGTGATCCTTATACACAATTCAAATGCAGCAGATGCTCTCATATTATGTGCAAATAGAACCCTACCATTTACAACAATAACTGACAATTTACCTCCTCTTAAAAATAAGGTAAGCAATGGATGGATCTCAATTGCATTCATTTGAAACCCAATTTTAGGTACATGAATCTGTTGACTTATTGGTATCAAATCTACCTAGAGTTTATGACAAAAGACTGAAAATCAGACTTAAGCTGCTTTCTGACAATTGTGGCGGCCGTGTAACCGAAGTAAATAATGATAAAGGCACTGCCATTTTAAGATTCTCATCTCTTGATTTTGCTTTAAGGTGAGTACATGAAGATTTAAAACATCAAACAAAAAAAATATAAGCTCAAATTATTTCCAATGTGGCGATAAGAATGCATAAAAAAGGACGTTTTATTTTACTTAGTTTTTGAAAAATTATCAGTAGTGGTTTAGCATGCAGTGAGGCAGAGATGTGTATAATTTTATTTAATTGCATCTAAAACCATTTCTCTTTATTTATACATTTTAAAATCTTATGTGCTTAATAATTTTAATGCACTGAAAATTGTTTTTTTTTATTATATTATATATTCAATCAAATATATTTGAAAGATATTTATTTAAACATTTAAAAAGAAGAAAAAAATGTCTCATTACAGGCCTTACACAAAAGATAGGTTTGTGCTATTTGCTTTAATAATTTATTTCGTAGTCATTTGTTTCACAGAATATACATTATTTTAGAGTGTGCTGGTATCAAAAAAGTAAAATGGTGAACGGAATTTTTTTGTCACGTGTTCACTTCTTATCGTCACCTATCGTGAATTTAGTTCAAGTTTAACCATAGAAGTTTTCAGAATTAAAGATATTTTTATATTTTTAGGGCCCAGAGGCGACTAAATGGGGAAGATGTTTATGGGAGGAAAATCGTTGTGTCAAATCCAGCGGATTGGCGCTCTCACCATTCGCCAAGAAATTTTGGTAATTTAAACCTTTATTTTATTTTTTCCAAAATAACAAATTAAACTATTTATTTGCAGCTGGTCGAAACAAGGCGAATAAAGGTGGCAATAGTAGCGAGAATGGGCAGTTGGGATACAATATGCCATCGCAATGTTACAACGGTAGTCAACAGAACTCATTCTATAATCAACCGTCGAGTGGTAGCCGAGAATTATCCTGGAGATCGTTTGGGGTAAACATTAATTTGAATTTACCTTATTATGAAATTTTATTTTTGTTTTAATTCCTTCAGGAATCGAATACGTTTCGAACGTCGCGCAGTTGTCCGCCTCATCACCAGATGGATCAGGTCTGGTCGCAAAGAGGATTCAACGGTGGTAGCAGGCCAAGAACACCCCAAGAGGAAATTGGAAATCCATTAAGAAGTCACAAGAATGGAGCTGCTGCTGCAAGTTGCGATTTTAATGATCACAAGGCAACCCTCTTTTTTATATGGATTTCGAATTATTAACAAGAAGGTTGATTTTGTAGGTCTTTTATTCGTCAAACAATACATTCCAACCGATAAATTCTGGACAACAGCAGACGATTGAATTAGTTATCAGCAATTTCGATTCATCCATCAAAGATCTCAGAAACGTCCTTTCGAATTTGATCAAGGAGTACGCCATGGTGTATAGTATTAACATAACTTGCCAACCAGACGGTAGTCCAATAGCGCTGGTAAAAGTAGGTTCGCAGCAGGATGCGCATAATATCATTTCCAAACTACACCACTACAAATTAGGCTTCAAGCGTCTTATAATTGCTTACACCCAAAGCAATACCCTGGATCCGGACCAACTGAAAGAGATGGTTATAACTTTGCTCCAGGTATTTAAAATAAAAAAGTAAAAACCACTAATCTTTATATATTGTACTGCTAGGAAGCCCCGCTAAATTGCATGCCGCTTTACCGTCTGCTTTATTTGCTGGAAGAGCGTTTTTTAACTAACGTTTCCGTTTCCGAGGTCAATAAGTTACGAGACATATGCAGGATAACAGACGACAATGGCGAAAGAATCATCTCACTTACCCCCGAGATTAGGTCTTCGCCTCCGGCAAACTTGCAACGGGTAAGTTACGGCCAACAATTTTATTTCTGTGCTAATAAACCCACTCGCATTTACAGGCGCATATTTTGTACTGCTCAGTTCACTGTCCGAATGGTCTGAACGGAATTGAGGATCTCGGATGGGATTCGGAGGAGACCGACGTAACAGAAATACCTCATATTAATATGCCTTTAAAAGTATTCGCCAACAAATTGAACACTCTTCTATCATCTCATATGGGAACCCTACCACTACTAAGGTAGAAAAAGTTTATTTCATAGAAATATAATACCTCTTTAATTATATTTGTTACAGTTTTGCCGTTTGCTACAAACATGAATTTGGAGAAACATTACCCACAGATAATAAGGGTGTGCCCCTAGAGCACTTAGTCACATGTGTCAGCAATGTTAAACTAAAGTACGGAGGTTCCAATCGTAATACAAAATACATCGTCAGGGATATATTCGTAAAGTCCAACGAGAAGGATGAATCTTTTATGACTAGTCTATCGCCATCGATCACTTCTAATATAAGCTTATTGAGTCGAGAACTGGTTGATCTGCTGAAAACCACGGAGAGGTGTCAGCTCCAACTGAACAAATACATTCCAGCATATCACCATCATTTTGGCCGCCAATTACGTGTCGCAGATTATGGCTACACAAAACTAAGCGATCTTCTGCATAGTCAACCAATCTCCAACGTAGTTCAGGTTAAAGATTAATATCTAAACAATCATATTTAATATTAATTACTGTTTTTTTTTTGCAGATCTTGGGCGAGGGTGCCAAAAGGATAATCACCTTGACGCATTCCACGCAAATGCGACGATTCACATCTGATTTACTTCGCGTTCTGAAGAGTCTCCTTTCTAAACAACTAACGGCTCAGGAATTCCCTGCAGCTTATGAACGTGTCCTCAATAAATCATTCAATGCCATCGAATACGGTCTGTGTTGCCTAGATGATTTGCTGGATGAGGTACCTGAAAACATTATAGTTATCACCAAAAAAGAGGATTCCACAAGTATCGCAATCCCAAAGCGTGAGCAAACCGGAGAGGAAATCATTCGCACCAAACAGTTTGCCGAAGAGGTCATTAAACTGCTCTCATACTCGCCGCAGTGTTCTATGATATTTAACAAATTTGTGCCAGCCTATCACCACCATTTTGGACATCAGTGCAAGGTATCTGATTACGGGTTCACTAAACTGATTGAGCTCTTTGAAGCTATACCTGAAACGGTTAAAGTGGAGGAGCTGTCTGACGGTGAGAGAAAAGTATCATTGACTTTGCCGAAAGCGTTAAACCTCAGGGGTCATCAAATCGCGGACCTGATAAAAAAATCCCATCTCTCATACTTGCCGCTGGAAGGATTAGCTTCTTCCTTCCAGAGAGAGTACGGATTTCCTCTGAAAGCACATTATTACGAATGCAAGGATATTAACGAGTTAGTCTCCAAACTGAGTGATAACGTGAAGGTAATTTAATTAATAAGTAATTTATTCTGTTCCATATTATAATTATATTCTTACATAGATAACGTACAGTAATGCTGGTCCGCTATTGGTCCCGGTCGAGAATGAGAACCAATCAACGCTAACGTTGAGAATATGGGCGTTGCTCATTAATCCTCCGCACCACATGAATTTGAAAACGCTGATCAAATTATACAATAGTCGTTACCAATGCAACATAACCATGGCTACTCTAGATCAATTAAATAATGTGATTGTAATTATATTGACTTGAGTACAAGCTAACATTATGCTCACCTCTTTTTTAATTTCAGATCAATAAATCGTCAAACATGGAATCGATATTCCTCAGCCCACAATACTCAACAGCGGCGAAAATCTACTTAATGTTGTACAAAGAGGGAGGTCAAGTAGCATATAATTATTTAGAGAACATCTACAGAAAGACCTATGGTGTTTCGCTTATACAAAGCGAAGAGGATACATACGAGAAACTTCTCGGCGATTTTAGTTTTTTAATCGTTATGCGGAGAACCAGGAAAAAAACCAACATCGCTCTTAATCCGAAAATTACAGGTCTTACTCTGATATTTATTTGATTGATTAATTTATTATACGTATGACATTATTTTGTTCACAGATTATGGATTATTGTTGCCGAATACTTCCAACGGTGGAAATAACAATAACAACCACTTTACGAGAATGGATGATGGTATGAGTTGGCCTCCACCTCCTGCTCACGATTTGGTTTTGGACAGCAACAATAGAGGAATTACGCCACCTAAACCTGATACGCCGCCTGCTCCGGTAAATAATATTATTGATAAATTATATTATTACCTGCAAATAATTTATATTTAATTATGATTATTAATTTGTTATGTATTTGTGCTTGCAGGGAAAAGCTCCGTGGAATAATTGGGACACGCCTACAAAATTCAACTCTAACATGGACTTCTCAATCTCATTGCCGACCGCACGAACACCGAAACTGATGGGTAATTCTGATTCGCTGATTTCTCCAACGCGCAATCTGCTGCCGGCCAATCCGCACCCGATGATGCCAATTATGTCTCCGCCGGCTGCCTACGAGTTGCCGATGCCAGACAAATTACTGCGAAAAGGTGATATATTGAGAATATCGCATCTGATCAGTCCTTAATTGTGTTTTCGGCGTAGGCATATTCTCGGATGATTCCACCGATTCGGGTGTGAACAACTCCCAGATCGTCTCTGAAAACGAAATGGACATATCCAACAATGAGCAAACTGGTGAGTCGCTTTACCAATTAGTAGTCAAATCGTGTTCCGCTGGCTGCCTCAACGATAAAAATACGCAGATTTGAGTTGGCGCAACGATCGATGTTCCAATGCATTTAAATTATTATTTAATCATAAAAACACAATTACAATGTGTGTTTATGTAC
This sequence comes from Nicrophorus investigator, assembly GCA_963457615.1. Lineage (NCBI taxonomy): Eukaryota > Metazoa > Arthropoda > Insecta > Coleoptera > Silphidae > Nicrophorus > Nicrophorus investigator. The sequence goes on from OY735143.1 coordinate 17,105,433, forward strand.
GATGCAATTATTTTTAGTTAATTAATTACAAATATTCCCTCATATTTTGTGATTTAGAAAATATTAATTAAGCAACTATATTTAAAATATCCGAACATATGTTTGCAGGCACCAAACCAAAATACACCAACTTGAAGCCGGAGTTGCTCAGTTACAAAATGTAATTTATTTAAAGTAAAAATCGTCAAAAAAAACGCACAATTTTGATGAAGTAGCAAGCAAACAAACAAACAAACAAAAAGAAAAGAAAATAGAAAGAAAAGAAGTATATATATTTATAAATGTTGTGTTTGTTGATATATGTGATTTACATATTTTTTAGGTATTTTCGTGTTGCTTTTCAGCTCTGTATGTTAAATATGTATTTCATTAGCCACTCAATAAAATACATATGTTAACACGGCTGAGGATGCAAGGCGAACGGCGATTTTCCTCCCTATCCCCTTCACATTAAGAGAAAATGTAAATTTGGCATAATAATCGCGCAACGATGCGTGCATGCGCCCTTTTAGTATTATCGTATAATTTTAATGTCTATTTTAATTTGTTCAGTTGTGTGAATCTGTGATTTATAATTGTTTTAATCATAAACCACCAAAGATTTTTTTAAAGTAATAATAATAATGATTGTTTGTTCTTTTAATATCTGTTGCATCGTCAAATATAGCTAAGTAGTAGAAATAAATGAAATGTATTCAATGTGTATTAAGTGTGTGAGCGTGGGCTAAAGAAAAGCAGAAACGAAAAGAAAAAGTAGAATAATAACCTCCAGCAAATTGAGATATTAAGGCAGAAAAAGAAAACGAAAAAAAAATATATTTTTTTAAAAGATGTAATAACAAAACAGGGTCTCATTGGATTACATCTTAGATTGATAATACTGATTTGTAATAACAATGTTAATTTATTATTATATATGTATACATATATTAACTGGGTCTGTTGCGAGAGCTCAATTTTTAATGTAGTTTAAGGAGAAGGCAAGAAAACGAAATAATTGTTTATTTTGAATGTGCAGTATCCATTTCGAAAATCGTTTGTTTGGTGGATTATTCTCGCTGATTTCTTGAAAATCACTGTCGCTAATCCAAAAGTAACAAATATACATTACCGATTCATAATTTCATCTATTTATTTGAAATTAGCAAAAGAATGAGCCCAAAAGACTGCTGCTTTCGTTTATGTACAATTTTATTCCGAGGCAAGAGCAAGCACATCACATTATTGAAGTAATTTGTACATTCTTATATTATATATTTTCTCTTTTATATGAATTCTGACTCTTTGATTATTGTATTGATTATTTTTAGCTAATTAAGTTTAGGTATACATACATTTTCTCACTATCTTTCTGTACCTCTTGTCTCTTCCATTTGGTTGCCTCACACATCAAATCTGTTGTATATCCATAAATAATTATGATTTTTTTATGTATTATTGTATTATTTTTAAGTAAAGAGAAATAATTAAATTGATATCAATTAGTTTATTTAATTACAATGTTGACTAACAATCAATGGTAGTATCTCATTCATTCTCTTCCTGCTTCATGCCAGAACCAACTGGTCCATGACGACGTTCCCAAATCATCCTATGCTTTTGTTTCATGTATGCCATTTTTACATTATGGTAAGCGCCCAAGTCGCCGTATTTGATGAACCAATTGGTAGTGGCATCCTCGTATTGCTTCAAAACATCTTTACATTTTTCAGCATGGTCAGGTGCTTCATACATCATGCAATCCTCGAAACGATGCCTCAAGATGCTCAGGATTTCATTTTCCACTTGCCTGAAATATTAGAAACAATACATAATACTATTTCTTGAATACCTACATACTTGTCTCGTTTGTATTGCAAATTGGCCTCAGTATAGCACACTATATCATCATTGTAACATTGATCAATAGTAGGCACGCGGCGGAACTTTTGATGGTACCATGGATAATGCTGCTGATTAGGTTCAACAAACTTTTCTATAACGAATTCATTGGTATTCAGTAAAACAAGGATTAAACAATGTTAGGTTATGTAATTATGTAATACGTTACCTCTTACGAATACTACAGGGCCTTCCAGCATACCCCTCATAGTTTGGAAAAACTGCTCAACAATATTCCTAGGCTGCGCTTCCGGCATTCTAATTGTCTACTTTCTTCTTCAATAAAATAAATAAATCCGAAATTTTATATTAGATTTTGACAAATCCTAAATTTGACAGTAAGTGTCAAATAGGAATTGTTGAACTAGACTAGACCACCAACCAGCTCATGGTATATATAAGTGACAAGATTATTAATTGACTTGATTCTCATTTAACTTTGAAAATTAAAATTTCAAATGCTTATGAAATTTGTTGATTTTTTACTGTATAAGTTAATAATGGTGTGCAATAATTTAAAGTAACTGTAGTTGTTTATCAACATATTACTTTAGGTTGGTACAACTATTTCACACTAAGTTAAGCGGTTAGTTTACATGAAATCGTGTGGCTTTGTTATTGTTTCGCGCTTGGAGGGCTTGGAGTGGTTTGGCAATCTTCTTCTTTTCTTGGAGTTTAAAACATAAATATTTGTGCCCAAGTTGAATTACTATACAGTTAAAATATGGAGGACGAAAATTTGAAGACCTTTGTAAGTGACCTCAAGACTTAAAGTGTTTTGTTTTTATAGGTTAACTCTTAACATTTTTTTTTGTAGTTGATACCAAATGATTTATGTAAGAGTGCTGGAATAGCTGGCACTTGGATGTCTGGAAACAAAATTGGTGTATTTCCTTATCACAATATTAATCATAGTAACAAAGATGCCCCTAGTCAATACACAAATAATGTTCCATCTTCAGTATTCCATGTGAAGCATGAGGTTGTGCTATTTCACCCAATTTTAAGGAGATTAGTAACTGAGTCAATGGGAATATTTTTGAACCTGCAGACTGTTGTTGAAAACAAACCCTCCGATTATAAACAACACTTGCAACAGTTCAGTGTGCAGTATCGCTCTGTTATTAGAGCCAGCTTGGAGAATCTCAGAGATGAGGTGCTGCGAGCCACAGGAGAAGAGAGAGAGACCTTACAGAACTTTATAACAATTTTCTATTCAGTGGAATGTATCTGGCATCTTTGTGAAATCTTGTACATTGAAAATATACCAGGACATGTGGTGATTAAACACCTGTTGGAGTGGGTGAGATTTCATTTTCCTAAATATGAAAGAAAAGCTGCATATTTACTCTCTGGTGAGACAATTGGTTCACTGGAGTCAAGACAAGATTATTGGGAAACTGTTATTGGGTGTTTACTTCAAGGCAGAGTGGAAGTAGTTAGAGCCCTGCTTTATTGCCATTCCGCCGCAAAAAGTACTCATTTTAAACTAGCAGATCAAATATTGAAATCTATGCCAACGTACGGAGTTTATGAAGGCGTTTCTGTTCAGGAGTTCAATTTACGATGGAAGCATTGGCTCGTTGATACACAATCTAAAATTGACTCAAAATTATTTGTTGGTGAGAAGAATTTACATTTAATGATGAGACTTATTGTCGGCGAAGAGATGGCATGGTCTGAGGTGCAGAGCCAGTGCGAGGCATGGTACGAGCTCTTGGCAGCTTGGTTGTTTTATACTGAACCAACTGTGAAATCTTTTGAGTTGGGCGCATTTGCGAAGAGGTGCATATCACGGATGGGAACTAGAATGCATCACTTGGACAGAGTCCTATTAGCTGCGATGGAAGGAGATGTTCAAGTGAGACCAATACCATTCTCGTTTTTTTTATTGTAACTTTCCTAATCAATATATTTATTACAGATTATTAAGGAAATTCAACATATGACAGAAAATGGATGGTTCGTGACGCATTTGATGGACTTGTTATACCACTGTGAACAGTTGGAGAAATGGCAGACTGACAAGGAAGATTCCTTAAAACTAAGACATTCATTCGTTTTTGAATATGGTAATACCCTGGCTGGACATAAATCATTGTGGCAGCTAGGTCTCAACTACTTAGATCACTGTTTTCCTGATGGTTTGGCTGCCATAGAACTACTGTTGCCCAGGGTGCCCATAAACGATGAATCTAAAGCGCATAGAGTAATTCAAGAGGCACAAAAGCGTGGCCTATCTCACATTGCACATTCAGTAGCTAAAATTGAAGGCTTGAAGTCAATGAGGAACAATAGATTGGGCAACGCTCTGGTGTGGGCTTTAAGGTCGCAAGACTCGAATTTTGCGTCGTTCCTGGCAGACAAATTTCTTAAAAAATATGTGGATACAGGAATTCTTCCAAATGCCGATTTATTGAATTACCTGGGATCCTGCATGATGGCGAGCGACAGGTTAATATTCTTAGGTAAAGTATTCAAAAAATATATTTTTCATCAATGTTGTAACATTTAAACCTATTTCAGGCAAATACTACCAATTCAATAAGTTGCATAAGGAAAAGAGTTATCGCGAAGCGGCGAAAGCGCTAGTTTCGCTGATTGCATCAAAATTTACGCCAAAATTGTAAGTTATCTATTATATATTTAATCCAACAAATTTGAACGTGTTGTTTTTAGTTTTTGGAGTACCTTGTTGTCCGAAGCATTAACACTTCTGGAATGTGATGAACTTTTGCTATCGTCTAACGATGTATTCAATCTGTTGAATGCGGTCGAAGAGAGAATGGATTGCCTGTGTGATGTGGATGAATTGGAGCCTTTAATTAGGTTAGGCATAGCTAGAAATCTCTCTAGGGCATTAACGTTCGAAGCTCAGTTAACGTGAAAGCTCAAGATTCCATGTCTGTTGTGACGTTTTCTTTTTCTTTCTCTAATATACAACTAAATAAATTATATAACTTGGTTATACAATCGTTTTTATTTGCATCTACGTAAAATTTAGAATAAGATTTGGAGGGGTAAATATACGACCATTGCCTTTTTTCTAATAAATTATATAATTTAATTTGGATTAAATTGCTTTGACGCAATATTTGACTAGATTGTTCATGTGATCGCTGTAAAAAGTTCCAATGAAATTAATTTCTTTAACAACGAATTTTATCCAATGAGCGCAGTCGGTCCACATTTCTTCGAATGGCAGTGCTTCATTCGAGAACCATCCTGGCTTCATTTCTTCGGTCATCAGTGGATGCCCCTTGTATACGCTGCACACATATACATGTACCAAGCGATCAAGGATATCTTCCGAACGAAAAAAATTCAAAGTACCCAGACACTTCAAATCTGCAATTTCCACGTCCAGACCGCATTCCTCGAACAGTTCACGTTTAGCGCATTCTGCTGGCACTTCCCCTATTTCCATTTTCCCACCGTATCCATTCCACTTTCCAACCCCAAACCCTCTTAACTTTAAACCCAATAGGATCTCATCCTTGTCGCGCTTTATAAATATTAATGTTTGTTCAAGCATCGTCATAGGATCTGGAAAACATATAAACAACATATATAAAGAAATAAGTTTTATTGATAATCACAAAGTTACAGTTCTCACAAATTCGTCATAAGTATTATATAGTGTTGTAGTCATACTTCTATTATGTTCATTAGTAATACTAAATGTGACATTAAAATAATCTTCATTGTGAATCAGTGGAAGCCACTTTGAAGTATCTGGCCACATTTTATCATATGGCATGTTGTCCACATTGAACCATCTTATTGGAGCCATCTCTTCACTCTCTATGATTTCTCCAAAAAATGAAGAGGACTTGAAAATGTGAACAACATCAGCATGATTTTCCTTGTTGCTAATGTAAGTTACACAACCAATATGATTCAATTTTGCATCCAGGTTACACTCCTCCTTAAGCTCTCTGGATGCACCCTCGAGGAGAGTCTCCCCAGGTTCCACTTTTCCACCAAAACCATTCCACAGGCCAACCCCTAATCCTCTAGTTTTGTACCCAAGAAGTACTGTATTTGCCTTCTTAATAAATATCAAAGTGTATAATTTCGTGACGAACATTGTAATTTAACTTTAAATTTAGTTTTCGCGCTGACTAGCCGGTGCTTTGGTTGCCAACTGTTGAATTGTGAGCTTGAACTTACCTGATTCGTCGTTATTTCTTTGATAACCAACCGTCACATCTGCATTGTATATTTTTTTTGCTGCGTTAGCATTTTCTATGGTTATGTACCACTTCCACTATTTTCTCAGTGGATGACGGATGCGATTAGTGCAAACTATTTTTATAAAATAGAACGGCGCGTTTTTTTGAATACTGATGAACTGAAAAAAAAAATAACTGGTTTAACTGTTTTTATTATGGTACAGTTACTCATGTTTGTTTTACTATAATTCGCGGTTCCATTTATTAAAACTGCTTGTTGGACCATCATTGTTTTCTATTCTTTATTTTATATATATATATCAAATACTTTGCTATTGGTTTAGTAAAAATTGATAGTTGCAATATGATTCATGGTTATCTAAATTTATTTGTTTTGAACACGAAACGACTTTAGTTTCCTGTTTATTATTTTGAGTTGATTGACTTTAACCTACTTGCATTTTATACATGAATCACCAAAACTTGATACCTAACGGTTTACTACATTTGATTATATGTTTTGATTTTCCAACCAAGGACACTTATATGGTGTCAAAAATCAGTGTTACCATTGTTACTAATAGTGAAAATACGAAAATCCCCAGTGTCAATCGGCCATCTTGGAATTACCTATGAAGTGAAATGAGTGGTGTCATCATTCGGGCCGAAATGTTTAAATAACAAAAGGTTTTTTTTCCTTTTCGACTGTTTTAATTTGCTTTTGGAATTTTGGAGTGGGTCAACACAGACTTCCGTAACGCAGAACCCTCATCGGAAGCTACGGGTAGGTAAGTTTCTTTCTTCCTGCTCCACCTATTACTGTTTTTTTAGTCTTCGCCTTGCAGAAATTTCTTGTTAGAAATTGCATTTTCTCCGTGACCTTTATATACAATTAACGGTTTATTTGCGCTTTCAATCACCAAGTTCTATGTAATAGGCTATGAGATGAAAAATCAAATATAATCGATCTATTTATTGACTATTTGCGGCAATGTAAATAAAGGAGCTGTCAAACGTCTTTGGCAGGAATAATAAATAATAAACAAACACAAGGTTATTCTTGTTCTTCTCCTTGTCCGAATCACCGTATCTCCGTTAATCGGTCGTCTCTGTCGTGATCCCAAAGCCCCGCATTCGGGCGGGTGCACGTCATATTTGTATATTTTCTTATCATGTGATTTTACATAAACTTGTTGCTTACTGATAAGATTGCCTACTTTACCTTATCTGTCTGAAAGTTTTCAAAACCTTGATATTATTGTTTCTTTTATGTTTACTATTTAATTTTTGCCAGCAGAAAATCAATGTAAACAAGCAAGTCTCCTTTTCGTAATACGTAACTATTACTATGTTTATGAATATTACATGGTTGCACGTCGATATATCGATTTGGCAATTAGCGGCAGCTCGGAAAACCGTAGAAAACCCATAAGTGCCGTTTCCCGATGCGAATTTCTTGCACGTCACCTGATTCCTGCTTTTCTTTCTGTTTCAGAACATCAACGACAGCGCTAACGCAGCCCAAAATTGTTATTTTATTTTTTACTACGAAGGGAAACTAGAAAGAAGTAAGACTTTGCACTCCACATATTTACCCTTTTTTGGGGGGAAAAACATATTGTCACAAGTTTGCTTTCTATAATCGCTTCCTTTTTGTTGTTTGTTACTTTACGCAGTTTAATTAAATATTTAAAATCGCATTATTAACTAATTACGTTTGTTTTGTCATTAGGCAATTTCTACAGCAATGTGCCGTGGTATGATTAATTTCCATTCAAGTAGAATATTAATTAATCCTTTCTTATTCTGTTTGTTATCACGTTTTTCGTTGTTATTTCTTTTTTTTTCATTTTGGCATAGTGTGACAATATATTTTCTTCGTGTTCGATGAAACGTACAGGTGGTGCTATGCAGGTGAACGTGGCGGGTCTTCGGAGGAACTTGATGAACCTCGCGCACAATTACTCGGATGCGCAGAGGAAAGTACGAGAGGCAACCAGCAATGATACGTGGGGTCCTAGCAGCACGATTATGGCTGAGATCAGTGATCTCACCTATAACGTGCTGGCCTCCACGGAGATCATGCAGATGATCTGGAAGCGGTTGAACGACCACGGCCGCAACTGGAGGCACGTTTACAAAGCCCTTGTACTACTGGAATACCTTATCAAGACTGGCTCTGAAAAGGTTGGCCAGCAGTGCAAGGAGAACATCTATGCAATACAGACACTTAAAGACTTTCAACATATGGACGAGGCAGGTTGGTATTCGTCTAGTTCTTTATCTCTTGGTTTCAATAATTCAAAGCTAATGTACTTTTTGTCGTATTAGGGAAGGATCAAGGCCAGAACGTAAGGGAAAAGGCGAAACAGCTCGTGGCCCTGCTAAATGATGACGAGAGATTGAAGAGCGAGAGGGCGCGCGCTCTGAAAGCCAAAGAACGATTCGCCCAGAATGCAAGTGGCTTTGGTAGCGACGGAGGGCTAGAGACTCCAGCGAGCCCACGGTTTCCGGCGTTCCAAGGCAGCAGCGAATGGAACACAAGCAGAGACTCAGGTTTGATGACTACGAAGGAATATTTTTTTCTTCTTTCATAGTACGTGTTTGTTCATTAGTTGAATTGCCTCGTGATTTAGAAGTAGCTAGACCGCAGACTGCCGGGGAGGAAGAACTACAATTGCAATTGGCTTTGGCCATGTCCAGAGAAGAAGCGGAGCAGGAAGAGCAGAAGAGGAGGTCCGACGACGTTAGGCTCCAATTGGCTCTCAGCCAAAGCCAGCAGGATTTCAAGACGACTCAAGACAAGCCCGGTAGCGCTCCTGTCAATTTATTAGATGTGGGATTGGATGAAGCCTCGAACAACGTTGATCCATGGGGAATGCCGCAGGCTCAAAAAGCTCAGGTAATTAATTCCACACAACATAGTGAGTTGGTTGAATGTGTTAAAATTTTATAGGCTGCGTCGAGTCCGTGGCATTCTGGGGGTGGTACTTCACCGGTGCCACAACCATTTGTGGATCCATGGATTCCAACTGCAATGCCGCGCCCACCATCGCAGCAAGGTAAACTTCCCGTACGACCGATGGCAGATCCTTGGAATTCCAAGGGTGCGCCAGCCCCTTTGGTCGAGACTGCAATTAGGAATGATCCTTGGTCACCAGTCAGCCAGAGCTCATCGGATATGGACGATTTCGATGCCATCACTAATAGAAATAGAACAATCTCACCTCTCCCGGCAACGAACGGCACCACCAACGGGAATAACAATAATACATTAATTCCCGATCCATTTGAATTGAATCTGCTGGGCGATATGTTGCCGCTTACGAATGAATCTAGCCCTTCGACTGGGGCCTCCAAGAAAACTCCACATTCCTTTTTGGGCGAAAATTCGGCACTCGTTAATCTGGATAACCTAGTTACAGGTACATATGTGTATTGCATCGCTCCACTAACATTTATTAATATCTTACCTGCTATTTGCAGTTGGTAAACCAGCTAATCAATTGGGAGCAGCAAATCCATTCTCGGATGGAACAGCTCCTGCACCAGTGGCTGCGCCCGCTCGGCCAATATTCAATCCTCAACCACCGAAACCGACGATGAATCAGATTAAGCAAACCGCACCTTTCATTGCTGGTGGGGACATGGGCTACGGGCAATCATCGGTGCAAGCAGCATTTGCATCTAATGGCGCTTCAGCGCCATCCGTGACGAGTCAACCGGATCCGTGGGCTCCAGCACCAACAACTACGAACACTGCAGCTTTAGGCACACCATGGATGAAACCAGGTGAACCGCACGCCAATCCGTTCCTTTCTTAGTTGTCAAACCACTTCAGCAACTCTTAATTATTATTATTTTATTTTTGAATTGTTTTATTTCCAATTTTTGGTAAGTTTTTATTTGCTTTTATTTTGTTTTACATATATTTATTTTATATACATAGATGACTCTTAACTGTAGTGACAACATTTGCATGTGTTGTTTTATGATTTCTTCCAAATGTATTAATTCTTCTTGTCTGTTGCAGGATATACATTTTAAAAGCAAAACAGAACAAAAGCAATTTTAAACTAAAAGCTTTCTAAACAAAGATAAAACATTACATAATTCATCCTAACTACTATATTTCTATAACACCAAAACCTAAAAAATAAGTTGATACGGAATGGGATTAAAAAAAAACATTTTTTATAGAGTATATAATATATTATATATAGATTTTTCTAAATAATATGGTGCAAAGTTATTTATATATAAATTTATATAATAAGAGAATACTTATAATTATTATTGTGCCCCCTGGATAAAGAGATGATGGATAATGCAATTGCACTTGGATGGCAAAATAACTTGAATGGGTCTTTGCTCATTTCATTTCTATACAACACTTGGCTTTCGATTTAATATTTAAAAAAAAAGTTTGCACTTTTGTGAATGAAAACATTATATTATTGTAATTGCATAAGGAAAAAATGTATAAGATGTAAACTCAGTCCGTTCAAGTTTTAGACTGCAATTTGTGAATTCTTTTGGTTTGTTGGTGCATATCGAAGGAAGCAAAACGAATTTAACATTTAATATATACATAAATTTATTAACTCTTACTTGATTGTATTTATATATATTATTTATAATTTGTATAGCAATTCATTTTTATTTCTTATGTATATACATGTATCTATTGCATATATATATAATAGTATATACATGTTATTTTTCTTTATTTAATTATTATTGAAAGTTCAATTTGCTAACTGAAAATATAAAACAATGTAAATAGTATTAATTGATTAGATTCTTTTATTTTATTGATTTTTAAAATAAAAAATTAATATTATTTTTTTGAAATTATTGATAAAATGAGATTAACGTTAACAAGGTTCAGTGGCTTCATTTCAAATAAAGGATTTAATGGAGAATCAATTGTTATATTTATTTGGAAATAGATTTTTTTGTTTCATTACCACTTTTATTCATCATTAAATTACATTTATAATTATCAATTTATCTTTTATGGCTATAGTCTTTCCCCCTGCATTCACATGTAGTTCAATATTAATATTGGAGATTACTTCAATTCAATCTTTCTTCAGCAGTTGCTGTTTCATTGGCTGCATTTACAGAAACTGAAGGCAAATAATATGCCTTTATAAGACTATGTAACCTTGCAATTTCTGGATCCACCCGTTCCATATTCCTTAATAGCTGTGCAAATTTAATAGTTGTCTCCCTACCCTCAGGATAACCATACTGCTTTAATGAGTCAATTTGAATTTGCATTACTATGGGAAACAGTAACTGCATCATCTTAAGCATTTCATTGCCCACAGTGCTCTTTGCCTCCTCCAATTTTGCAATATTCTCTGCCGTTTGCAGCTCATCAATTGTCTTCTTCAATATCAATCTCACAGTTTCCGCTGTTAATTCAACACTCATTTTAAGTGAAATAACATTAAATATATTATTTACTGTTTATATTTTTATGCTGTTTATCAGCAAAACCAATAAAACACGAAGTTAGATGGGTGTGATGGATTGAAAAGAACTAATAGTTCTAGTGATATTTGTGTAATAACACTACTTTTTCAATATTTTCTAGTGCGAATAGATAATTAGTAAAATATAAGATTTTTACTAATTATTATATAAAATTATTGCGATGAGTAATGCTTATTATTTATTGCAATAATAATAAAAATAATATTGATGAAACTATGATATAGTGACTTTTTGTATCTTTATGTTTGTTTACGTCTTGGCTTAGACAACTTCATGTCGGTTTGGGTTAATCTAATCAAAGCGAAGTAAAAAAAGAACACCATTAACAAGTGACTGTGTGATAGTGATGTTTTTATTTTTTTAGTTTATTTTTTTTAATTATTTAAAGAGACCAACAGCAATACCGGTAAGGCATTAATTTCGTTAAGTTGAATTTTCTTAAATATATTAGTGTATTTTTCTCAATCAAGGGATGGAGGCCGTAGATATTCAAGCAATGGAATCAAAGTTAAGTGATGTTACTGTAACTGCCATACCAATGAACCAGAAACCCCAGAGTTCTGTGACACCTACACCACCTGCTGCCAAGGATGCCAATAAGGATCCAAACTTATCCAAGTATGCTCAACTGTTAGGGGTTATAGAGGAGCTGGGCAGAGAGGTGAGGCCAACTTATGCAGGCAGCCGTAGCTCTGCTGAAAGACTTAAAAGAGGAATAGTCCATGCCAGAATTCTGGTACGTGAATGCCTGATAGAGACAGAACGCAGTGCAAGGCAATGATATTTGTCTATATACAATTTATTTACTTTGTACTTAAAGTCAATGAGAATGGGAGTACAAAACAATGCATACCAAATCAAAAATAGTATATAGTCAATTACTTAACGAGGGGGAAAATATCCTCAAATATGCAGTCTCAGGATGTAGGAATTTAACACAGAAGGAAGAGTGAAGCAAGTCTTTTGTATTTTGTACCACTTAAGTTAGTGTTTTATTATTTATAATATACAGTATAGCATAAATTATAACTCAATCTGTTGGATATACTTGATGATTTCATCACACCCATCTTGATTTCTAATCAGTGGTTTATGTTTGAGGACCTTCTCCTCAACAGTCTGCTGGCAGAATTTAACTAAAACTTTAAATACACCTTTAATCAATTCCTGAAACTCCACTTCATCATCATCGAAATGTATCATCAGCGTATCAATTATAAACTCGTGGTGTGACTTGAAAGTGAGTCCTTTGAATTCCTCCGGGATATCCTCGAGAAGATTGGATATAGATTCAACTGAACATTTACGCACCCCACTAATCGGATCGTCCAGACGCTTTACTATTTCTATAAAATAAAATATTTAAACAATTGACAAGAACGAACACAAACGGCAATACCTGGATACATTTTGATGAGATCGTCAATTCCCCAAATACCTTTAGAGACCATCATGTTTTTGAGCAATACTAAAGCTTCTAGAGATAAATGTCTGCTGCGATATGCACCGTCTTCAGTCAACGACAATAGCAAAGGTATGATCTGTTGCGATAATGTTTGTAAAAGTTCTTTTGTAAATAGATCAACATTGATGGCAGGACTTAAAGCGGTGCAAAGGCAAGAAGTTGCCATGGTCCGCATAGCCTCGGCTGTACGTCCGGCATGCCATACCAGAGTTGGTTTAATGGCATCTGCAATATAAACCATAGAGCTTAAACAAATATTCTGATAATGATTTTCAATTACCTGTAATCAATGTCTCCAAGAACATTTGAAGATTAGTTGCATTTTTGAAGATAACATCTTTGTTGTCCAACGCTTCTGTGAGCGCGATGAAAGTCCTTAATCTGGCTTCAGGTTCCACACTCAAATCCAAGGCATCCACTAAAATCGCTCCAATCACGCCCAAATGTTGCCCGAAAGCTGCATCTAAAATTGAACACGATATAACAAATAATTCTCAACTATGGCCTTTCTTTTATTTAACTCGAATAAGCAAGTATAGTTTCCAAGATGCAGCGATCCACGGTCACTTCTGTCCAACCCTTTGGATCTCCATTTAATGATTTCAGCAAATCACCTAAATAAATTTTCCACAATTCGTCGACATTCTCCAATTTTAGTACGTCACTCAATCTTTGAAACATCCTCTCATCTAAAACCTCTTCGTTTTCTTTATCTCTGATACTGAAGACTGTAACTATAATGCGGAACAAAAATGATCCGATATCGCCAGACAGTTCATCAAAGTATTTATCTTCTATGGAGTTAACACAGCCAATGAGTTCTTTTTGATATCGAGCCTATAAAACCAATTTATTATAGTATACTGGAATGATAAAACAATAATCACCTTTCTACTTTGACAGACACCTGGGTCTACCAATAATTGCGAAATTTCTCTCAACTCAAAACAAACGAGGTCTTGCGGCGCACCCCGAATCAAGTTGGCTAAAACTGTGAGATGTCCATAATGGGCACCATCTTCTATAGCTGGCAGTATTAACTTCTTCCAAGTATCTACCGGCACGAAGGTACCAATCAATTGGCTAGCTTTTACAATCTGAAAATGTTCGATAATTAAAATTTAAATATTATCTGAATACCAGTTATATACATTCACAACTACTCGTTCATCTTCGTCCCGAGCAGTGGCATACATAGCGACTAATAATTCTTGCAAATGCTGCGTAATACCGTCTTCGGCGTGATGAGCTACGGCGCAAAGCAACTGACTGCATCTTACACGGACATCAGCCTGCCAGCTAGACAGTTCTCTAGCTAGAGCTGAAGTTAATTTGCCGATTGTTCGTTGAACCAAAACACGACACCCTAAATTGGGTCTTTCCACTGAAAAATAAAATCAATAACAATGAATAATCTACCGATTTTATAGCAAAATCTTACAATCTTTTGGGTAGTGCTTCGGTAATTGCGTGAGAAAATCCAATTCATCTTTGAGATCTTTCTCGTTTTCCCGTTGATACTGCAAACCAACCTGCAACCATAATGTATGTGCTTCTGCTCTGGTTTCTGGAACTTCATCATTTAAACTATTTTAAATTTAATATTTTCATCAATTCTATTTTGCATTTTTTTCTTACCCAGTAAGTAATAGTGGCAGCAATTTGTAAAAGAATGAGTACCTATCTCTGTATTCTAGAAGCCACCTAGCAGCAACCCTAGCCACAGTTCTCCTAACAGCTGGTATCTGATCAAAAAGCCTTTCTGCCATTGGACCAGCTACCTCTTCTAAAGCTTTACAGCTACTTGCCAATACAATCACTTCCATGCATTGTATAGCATCAATTCTTATTTTGAATCTCTGATGACAAAAGTTGCCCAACACAGGTTTGACTAAACTTTCAGCTTGCATATGAAAATCCCTTGGCAAATATTTGGACAATAAAATTATGCATTTGCAACTCATTTCCTTTATTGCTGGATATTTATCTTTGACTGTTTCTTTTAAAATGATTACCAAATCATTCAGAAATGCTTTCAGCTGTGATCCTTCAGAATACTTCTCAATTATGCCATGGATTAAGTGCAATAATTGTAGACGAATTTCTTCAGACTCTTCAACAATTTCCACTGAACCAATTCTTTCAATGAATATTGGAAACAGGTAAGAAATGTAGTAGTCATTTGTTGGTAACTTCTCCAGAATATACAATTGCAATGTTTGGATTGCTTGCTCCCTCACAGGTTCTGATCTATCCCTGAGCGTGTTTAATAAGTATATATGAACTTCTTTAAACAAACAGTGGAGATCATTAGGGTCCATCGGCTTTAGCGACTGTGCGAATTCTTTCAAAGCTTGCTTACGGACAAATTTGTCTTCGCTTTGCAGCGCGATGCAAAGCTTTTTTCCCGCATTTTGAACTATCTCTGTACCCTCAAAATCGTCAATCGACATCTTCAAGACACTAGTTTACACAATTCCACTAACAAACTAGAATGTTATTGATCAATATTGATATGTCCTTTATAAACAAGTTTCATGGCAACTGAAAACGTAACCTAGAAACCGCAACATGCAAAATATGTTGCATAAGCAATGGGTTTACTACAGTCTTTCCTAAATTTGGCGCCAAAAAACTAAATGATCTTAACGGATCTTTGCTGATCAATAATTTGACGAGAATAATCTTATTAAATAAAATGTTATTAGCGTTCTGTACATTCATATAAGGAAGATTTTGAGGTGAACTGGGGCTGGTTACGTATTCTGTACATCGCAGCCGCAACCCTAAAAGTTTGAGAATCCCTTGCAATTATTGAGTTCTGCTCATGTAAATTGCTTCCTAATACTGCTTTAAAGCCGATAAAACCAACCTGCAGTACTATACAATTTAATAAAATTGTAAGTTTTGTAGTTAAATGTTTTTGAGAAACACAGATTTTGTAATTAAAATGATTATTCTGTATTGATCATCCATCAACATTAATCATAACTATAATACTACTAGACTAAACGCAGAATACGTGTCGGAAGAGAAGTAAATGTAATCATTTAATTTTATCGATTAGCAAACAAATCTTGGTTTTAATTTGTTTTCTGGATGTGACGTCAGTACTAAGAGTTATTTTGCATTTAGTCGAGGTTTGAAATTAGATTTTTTGTATCGTCTGAAAGCCTTTGCATACTTTGAAATAATATGTATATTAAACAGGTAAAAGCGACGAACGTACTGCGTATTTCCAAATAGTAACAATTACTTCTTCAGGTAATAATACAGGGTTTCAAAAGTTATCGAGATCAAACGGTTGTTGAGCCATTTGATAAAAGGCATAACGTGGTTGTAGGTAGAAATGGGTCTGGGAAAAGCAACTTCTTTTATGGTGAGTAGTGAAAAAAATGGTTGCAATTCTTAAACATACATTAATTATGTATGTTGTAGCCATTCAGTTTGTACTCAGTGATGAATTTTCCCATTTGCGCCCAGAGGAGAGGCAATCCATGCTGCATGAGGGCACAGGTCCAAGATCTGTTCATGCTTATGTTGAGATTATTTTTGATAATTCTGACAATAGGGTGCCAGTAAGATTATCATAACTTCTCATATTTTTTTTGGATATAAATGGTGTTTGTAGATTGATCAAGATGAGATTTTTCTGAGAAGAGTCATTGGAGCCAAGAAAGATCAGTATTTCTTGAACAAAAAGGTTGTACCCAGAAGTGAGGTCATGAATTTGCTAGAATCTGCAGGATTCTCCAATTCGAATCCTTATTATATCGTAAAGCAAGGAAAAGTGAGTTTCACTTGATTTTCTTAAGAATTATGAATTATTGTTAATTTCATAATTTAGATCAATCAAATGGCGACATCTCCAGATTCTCATCGTTTGAAATTATTGCGTGAAGTTGCGGGAACTAGGGTTTATGATGAGAGACGCGACGAGTCTATGGGGATTCTACGAGAAACAGAAGGGAAGGTCGAAAAAATTGTAGAATTTCTACGTACTATCGAGGATCGTTTAAGTACTTTGGAAGAGGAAAAGGAAGAGTTAAAGCAGTATCAACATCACGATAGGAATCGACGTGCTTTAGAGTACATCATACACGAAGTGGAGTTGAATGAGAATAAGCACAAATTGTCATCTGTACAGTACGATTTTCTTTAATTCTGCAAAAATTCTTAATTTTTTAATTTATTGTAGTTGGAAAGACAGAGAGAGGAATCTGGTTCTGAGCAGGAAAAACTTGCAGGAAATTTGAAAAAAGCGCAAGATCAGATTAAAACTATCTCTCGTAAATTAAAAGAAACCAAAAAAGCGCTCGTATCGATGAAAGATGAACGCGACATCATGAACACAGATAACCAATACTTAATCAAAGATAAAGCTAAACTGGATCTGACCATAAAGGATCTTTCGGAGGAGGTACAGGGTGATAATAAGTCTAAGGAGCGCGCAGAACACGAATTGATACGTTTGGAGAATAATATTAAGGAAAAGGAGGCTGAACTGGAAAAGGTGAAACCTCAATACGAGGCAATGAAAAAAAAGGAGGAAGAATGCACCAGGGAGCTGAGTTTGAAGGAACAGAAACGCAAGGAGTTATATGCCAAGCAGGGCAGAGGCAGCCAATTTACCTCGAAGGATGACCGCGATCGTTGGATACAAAATGAATTAAAGTACATAATGAAATCATCCTTTCATTGTAAATAATAATAGTTTCGTCTAGGTCTTTGAATAAGCAGCTGAAAGATAAACGCGACCACAGAGACAAGTTAACTGAAGATTTAAAACGCGATGCAGCCAAACAGATTGAACTTAACAAGAGGATTGAGGAACAGACTCAAGAGATGGAACGGCAACGGATTTGCATCGACGAACATAACAAAGCATGTTACGAGTTGCGCAAAAATAAGGATCAATATCAAACTACTCGAAAGTAAACGATTCAGTTAAGTATATTATATTTTCAGGGAGTTATTTAAATGTTTTAGTGAGCTGTGGCGGAAAGAAAATAATGTACAGCAGAATAGGGCATCATTGAAGGATGAGCTGGAAAGGGCTGATCAATCGTTGAGAGCTATGGCCGGAAAAGCGATCTTAAACGGTCGAGATTCTGTTAGGAAAGTGTTGGAGTCGTTCATAAGAAGCGGTGGAGACGACGCAGAGATAGCCCGGTCATATTATGGCCCGGTAATTGAAAATTTCAATTGCGATCAGTCAATTTATACGGCCGTTGAAGTCACAGCCGGAAATCGTCTATTCCATCATGTCATCGAATCCGATCGAATTGGAACTCAGATACTTAAAGAGATGAACAGGCAGAAGTTACCCGGTGAAGTCACATTCATGCCGTTGAACAGATTGAATAGCAAGATTAAAGAATACCCGCAAGATGCTGATGCTATACCAATGGTATCGAAATTATTATACGACGAGAAATACGACAAGGCGTTGCGTTTTCTCTTTGGCAAAACACTGATTTGCCGCAACTTAGATGTAGCCACTAAGTTGGCGAGAACCACCGGATTAGATTGCGTCACTTTAGAGGGAGATCAAGTTTCATCGAACGGTTCGATTTCCGGTGGTTACTTTAACCCATCCCGATCTCGCTTAGAAATGCAGAAAGCTCGAACCGAGTTGATAGATCAAATTAAGCAGTGCGAGGACGAACTGCAATCGCTCAGAGATGATCTGTCCATCACAGAAACGAGCATCAACAATGTCGTCAGCGAAATGCAAAAAACGGAGACTAAAACTTCGAAGGCCAAGTGAATAATGATCACACATAATTCCTAGTAATAATATGTGTTTCCTTTTTAGGGCGATTTTTGACAAAGTTAAGGGGGATTTGCGGTTGATGAAAGAGGAATTAGCCAGCATCGAGCGGTTCCGTACACCGAAGGAACGTTCATTAGCGCAATGCAAGTCTAATTTAGAAGCTATGCAGACCACCAAGGAAGGGCTCGAATCAGAGCTGCATCAAGAACTTCTATCCCAGTTGTCTGTTGCCGATCAAGCGCAAGTCGATTCATTGAATGATGACATTCAACGGTTGCAGCGTGAAAACAAGGAAGCTTTTTCAATGCGCATGAAATTGGAGGCGGAGAAGAACAAATTAGATAATTTGCTAACGAATAATCTGATTAGGAGACGCGACGAAGTTTTGCACGCCCTTCAGGAAATATCGTTGGAAGATCGCAAGCGGCAGCTGCAAAACTCTAAAGCAGACTTGGAGGAGACCGATAGAAAGTTGGAAAAGTCCAACAACGACTTAATATCCATCGATATGAAAATCAAGGATATCACCAAGAAAATGAAGCACGAGGATTCGGAATTGGATAAGCTTAAGAAAATTGAGAAGGACGCCCAAGATAGAATCGACGAAGACGCTAAGCATTTGGAGAAGTATGCCAATAAGCAGAACTTATTAGAGCAGAAAGTCGCTGAATGCGTGGAGAAAATTAATCAATTGGGAGCGATACCATCTCAGGATCTTTACACGCAGTACCACAAAATGTCATCGAGGGCATTATTCAGAGAGCTAGAGAAGACTAATAACCATTTGAAAAAGTTCAGTCATGTTAACAAGAAGGCGCTCGATCAGTTTATGAGTTTTTCAGATCAAAAAGAGAAGCTGCAGAAACGCAAGGAGGAACTGGACAGAGGTGATGAGAAGATTAAAGAACTGCTGGCTATGCTGGAAACCAGGAAAATGGAAGCGATCCAGTTTACTTTTAAGCAAATCTCTAAATACTTCACACAAGTATTTAAGAAGTTAGTACCGGCAGGCAAGGGTAAGTTGATACTAAAGACGGTTGATAACGATGAGGGCAGGGAAATAGGACCGGATGACACAAATGCTGATGTATTCACCGGAATCGGAATAAAGGTGTCCTTCACCGATTCGGATGCGGAAATGAGGGAAATGAATCAGCTGTCCGGTGGGCAGAAGTCGTTAGTCGCTTTGGCCTTGATCTTCGCTATACAAAAATGCGATCCGGCTCCGTTCTACCTTTTCGACGAGATCGATCAAGCGTTGGACGCGCAGCACAGGAAGGCTGTGGCCAATATGATCCACGAACTAACGGGAGAAGCGCAATTCATCACGACCACTTTTAGGCCAGAACTGTTGGAGCATGCCAACAAATATTACGGCGTTAAGTTTAGGAATAAGGTCAGCCACGTCGAGTGCGTTAGCAAGGATGTAGCTAGAGATTTCGTTGAAGATGATCAAACGCATGGTTAAGGCATACACAAGAGTATCATAATAATTATTGTCTACTTCAAAAGTATTACAGAGATTCAGAGACTTTAATTTATATGCCATATATAACCAAATAAAACATATTTAATCTTAATATAACAATTTAACAAAACTTTTGATCTAAGGTTTTTCCGCGTGAGAGCAGCGAAATATATAATTATATAATATATTTAAATATTTTATATTGGAAGTAAAATTTAAAGCTTTCGACAAAATTCACTATATTATAACATATATAGTTCATATACTCAATAAATAAGAAGGAAATAATAATTGAAATATTTAAAATGTATTGTATCTGTCTCAAATAAATAAAAAATGTATACTTAAACAAAAATCATATTTATTTAATTTTATTAATATATTTAAGTAAAATAGTTGTTGCTAATATTTGGCGATTTGATTGGTTGTGTGGGTTAGTTGATGCGCTGCAGTGCTCGTTGGAGTAAGTTATTGATTTAAAGGTGTATGTTGGTACCAATTGGTCTGCAATTCGTGCAGTTCTGTTCGTTGTGTTGGCGTAACTGTTTCACGTCTGTCTGTCTGCCATATTGCATTTTCGTTGAATGCAGTTTAATGTAGAAGCAAGACGTATTTAATTAAATACTAATATCTGTTTGCTGGGTGCTCTTGTAGACGAGTTGATTTGGAAGATCGCAAAAATGACGGCCCACGATCAGATGAGAGCTATGTTGGATCAGTTAATGGGCACCGGAAGAAACGGTAAGAGAATAATAGGCGATTCTACAGCCATCCGCAGACCCCCGTATCCTCGCCCCCCTTTGCCGCATCAATATACATGTAGCATTGCCAGCGCACTCGATCAATCATATGTTTTAACGTAATCGATTTTCTTCTGTTGTCACTGCAGGTGAGAACAATAAGTTTCAGGTGAAATTCAATGATCCCAAAGTCTGCAAATCCTTCTTGCTGGGATGCTGCCCTCACGAAATTCTAACCTCCACGGTAAGTTTATGCAAATTCACACAGTTGCCGTGAATTAACTACATTGAAATACTTGTTGGCTGAAGGGAGGAGGAAATACAGCAGCAATGGCATCAATACAGTGTGCTATATTGTATTGATGCAATTGTGGTATTCGAGTCACCTACAATGTTTTCATTTCTCACACATTCAGTGATATCTTTTGTTTATTTTACATTTTTTTTATACTATTGTTTCCTTCGAGTTTTGTGTTCATCCAAATTTTAAATGTTGGATAGGCATGAAATGTATATAACCCGACGTTGCTACTTCAAAAATTGAAAGTCTTCCATTAGTGCTCTCTGTAACTTTTTCTGGCAGATTGATTCAATCACTGTAATTTCAGTCTTAATTTTGTTTCATTTCTTATTCAAGTGTTTTGATTTTGAAAACGTTACTAGATTGAGTATTTAAAGGGCAATCCTGTGAAGTACTAATGTTAGCACTGTATTTTCAGAAACGTCAATTAACTATTATATGATGAGGAAATAGGTGTTAGTTTTATTATGTAAGTACTTGAGACGTACGTATGAACCAAATGAATCAAATTCTATACATATATATATATATTAATTAGGTTTAAAGAAAAGTCTATATTATTCCATAATACTTACTATAAACTAAACAAGTACAATTGTTTATTGAACGATTGTGAATTTGTGGTCAATAGTTTGTTATCAATTATGATTTTTGTTCTTGAAATTTTCGTTGGCGCACTCACACATACACACACACATACCACACTCGAGAGAAAACACGCACTCTATTTCTCAGATTTTCTTCGGGCAAAAACAATGTAAGAACAATTATTTCTATATTACTTATGGAGAGTCGAAAACCGGTTACTTGTTCTTTCAATAAATCATTTGTACTTTGCGGCATTGCTAAGGTATGGTAGAAAAATGAAAGATTATTCAAAGAAAGATTTACGCCAATTAATGGCGGAATTAAGTAGTTGACGTTTTTGGTAAGTAAGCAGAAAGAAACGGAATCAGTGGGAAGACGAAATTTGTTGCATGAATCTCATTGATGTGTGTCCATGAAACGGAAAGAAAAGTCTTGTTTTTCTTGTTGTTTTCTTTGGGTTGAACAATTTAACGCAAAAATAAATCAAACGAGTCGTGAGTACCAGCAGCATTTACTTAATCGATATTTTTTCCTAATCAAAACAAAAATCCCCCAATCTGCGATGAACAATTATGGACTTTTGGTGCGTTGTATCCAGTAACGTAATATCTAAATGTTTTAAATCGTAATTATATATATTTGTTTTCTATGTTATATAAAATTATTTCATTTGATCATTTCGTTGTCCACCCTCTATCATATTGTAAGTTGATTTTATTTACTTATTATTTAATCTATTTTATTCTTTCATTATTTACTTCAACTGCATTTCGTTTGGTAAATATTATAGCAAAAACGAATAGAAGAAAATAATGCGGAAGAATAAAAATAACCTCCTGGTTAATATATGAGTTTTATTAGTATTCATTTTTTTTTCTCTTGTTATTGTGTCGCTTTTGACAGCGCATGGACCTCGGAGAATGCCCCAAGATTCACGACCTCGCCCTGAGGGCTGATTTTGAGAAAGCGCAGCAATCCAAGGATTACTTCTATGATTTGGATGTGAGTATTTGATTTTATTTGTTCTATGAAATTATGTTTATGGATCGTGTTTAATATCATTCTTCAGGCCATGGAACATTTGCAAGCCTTCATTGGTGATTGTGATCGGCGCACCGAATCCGCCAAGCAGAGATTGGCTGAGACCCAGGAGGAGTTAAGCGCTGAGGTAGCGGTCAAAGCGAACAGCGTCCACGAATTGGCAGAGCAGATAGGTCAGAAGTTGGCCAAAGCCGAACAGTTGGGAGAGGAAGGTTTCGTCGAAGAGAGTATGAAATTGATGGAAGAGGTGAGTTACATTTATTTTAATGAAATAATTAATACGTAATGCTTTATAGATTGTGTTCTCTTGCAATATAATTAAAGTAAAACAAACATTTCTGCAAGATTAATTCACTTGGGTAAAATAATATATAGCTTACTTCTATTATGTTTTCTTATGTCTATCAAACCATGTGTAGCGGTCGTCACCAATTGTTATGCTGCCAACGTTCTCTTTATTATGTAACCCAACTTATCTGATGGGCGTTGAGACCATCATATGTTGCTAGAGATAAATAGGTCAAACAATAGTAAATTACACAAAAACGTTCAACTTAAGAAATGTCGTCAACATTATAAATGAACAAATTTCATATTTAATATAATAATAATTGTTTTTTTCCAGGTCGATGAATTAAGAAAGAAGAAGTTGGAAGCAGAACAGGAGTATAGGAATTCAATGCCTGCTAGTAGCTACCAACAACAAAAGTTAAGGGTTTGCGAAGTATGTTCAGCTTATCTAGGCATCCACGATAACGACAGACGGTTGGCCGATCATTTTGGAGGAAAATTGCATTTGGGATTTATTAAGATTCGTGAAAAACTTTCTGAACTTGAGGTAAGGGTTTTAATGATCAATTATTACAAAATGTTTCTATCTAATAGTTATTTCAGAAAACATCTGAGAAACGTAAGGAGGAGAAGAGGAACGTTACCAGAGACAGGGGTGGCGACCGCGATAGAGATCGTGAGGAACGCTACCGGGAAAGACATAGGGAACAGTACGTAGGCGGAAGAGAGTTGGACAGGAGGTCGAAAAGGCATAGGTCTAAATCCAGGGAACGCAGAGATAAGGACAAGGATAAGGATAGCAGGTTAATATTATTTTATTTTCTTCATATATTTAATATACAATACATTTAACGCTCAGTTGTACTAATTTTAGTACGTTACTTCGTTCAAGACATCTTAATTAATTATCGAACTAAGTACACATAGAGCGCTATACTTCTGAACTCGCTTTAAACTAAATTATAAGTTAATACTGTAGAATCAATTCATAAATATAATGAAATAATTATGTAATTAATTAAATTACATAAAATCTTACTTGATTTTGTATTTTTTTTTAGGAGTAGAAGCTATAGGTCCAGGTCGCGCAGCAGGGATCGCCGCTCTCATTCCAGGCACTCCGGATCCGGCAATGATAGACGGAGAGATAGGGATTAAATTTCGAGTTGATAATTTTAAACAACAGATATACCAAGTTTGAGAACTCTTCGGACCCTCCCCTTCCTCATAACTAAATATTTAAAATGATTGATTACCTTCTCCGCTGGTGAGATTGTTAGAGCTGCACCAATTCTCTCTTCTATTCATATATGTACAAATGAATTATTTGTTTTAGACACAAGCAGGATTATTATTTTTTCAATTTTGACTATATAGATATATATTTAGTGATTTGATAATTTAAATTTTTTATTTAATGTAAATTACATTATTTTCTTCTAATTATTTTTTGTTAAGTATAATGATTTGTTTTCTATCGTTCTTAGTCAATTGAAATTTTATTACTATAATTATTGTAACTATGAGAATAATATGTAGTCGAGATAGTTGATAATTTCGCGCGTCATTTGATTGGACGCGGCCTCCTCATCTTGTTACTCTATTATTAAGATCAGATTTCGACGCACGATTACGACGTCTGACAATCAAGTCGGAAAGAGAATAAATGCAAAAACTAAAATAATCTAATTAATTTATTGAAAATCGTAACTGTTACACTGTTATAATTTATTGGATTGAGTACTTTAGAAATCTTCAGCACTCGGCGCTTTCCTGTCAGCTTTGGTCTGTGATCGTAGCCTCTTCTGTATCAACCTTTCTCGTATGGCTTTCTCTTGACTAAAATTAGTTGGTTTTAAATAAATATGAAGTAAATTTAACGAACGCAACTTAGTACCGTCTTCGAATCCTCTCCACAGTATCCTCCGATGGCGCAGCCGCTTCTTGTGTGGCATCGACAATGCACATTCGCAATTTATTCAAACAGTCTGCCAAGTTCATTTGTTGCGAACGAGTAAGATCTGAGCGGAATATGAGATACCCTTCCTTGGTCAGCTTGGTTTTATGCTGTGGATGTAAATTTGGGTATAATCATTAAAATGCAATCAATATAAACATACCTTTTCAGCTAATTTACTCCTAATATCTGCATCTAACCACTCAGCAGTGTCCAAGTGGAATCTCATATCAACTTTTGTATTAATTTTATTGACATTTTGTCCCCCTGGTCCAGTGCTTCGAGAATATGTGATTTCCAATTGATTTACTGGAATGAAACCAGAAAACTTACTTGATAAGTTTGTTTCAGGCTGAAATAAATCATTAGATTTAGTTAATTACTACATGGGCTCTATATATTGTGATATTGTACCTTTGTAGGTGATGTTAACTTCAAACTACTACTTGGATATAAATTATCCAAAGAAATGGCACTTTTATAGGCAACGGATCTCTGGAGGACATTAAACACGTTATTGTGTTCCAAAGACAACACTCTCCTGATAACATTCATCTTAATTAAGTAATTATTAAATTAAATTAATTTGCAACAACTAGGTTATGTATTAGAATGACACATTTATCTGTAAAACAGCAAAGCATTATGTATTGCATAACTTTAAGAAAAGTGAAAGTTCCAATGTTACCAATGTAAATCGTTCACATTGTTTTGTTACGCTTCGTAAATAATCGCCAAGCGTTTTGGTTTATTTATATTTATATATAAATTAATAATGCAATCCAATGCAGCTTTGCGAGATTCTGATCCATTGGCGAACGGTAGAGTTATATAATTGTAACGTTAGGTTATTGTATAATACGATTTTATTTTTCTAGGCGAATCCTTTATCCCAGCTTCCCAAAGACCTGATGGTACCTGGAGGAAACCCAGGAGGGTTAAGGAAGGTTATGTGCCGCAGGAGGAGGTACCATTGTATGAAAGCAAAGGCAAGAAATTAATGAACCGACATGTGGCACCAGCAGAACCAATAAAGGTTGCAGGTTTTACTGCACATAAAACTATCCCCGGTTTATTTATTAAGGATAAAGCAGCTGTGAAGTCACCAAAAGCCAAGAAGACCAAAGCAAAAAGTAATTTCAATCTGTTCTCAAATTATTCAGCAACAATATAATGACATTTTTGCAGAAGTTGATGTGGTCACCAGTCTTGTTAGTGAATTAAAAATCACTGAACAACCAAAAAAGCAAGTGACAGTGAGTAGCCCTGTAGTAACAGTAGCTGCTACTGAATCATCGGATCCTGTGAAGAAAGTGAAAAATCTTAAAAAGAGACTTCGTGAAGTTGAGAATCTTGAGGAGAAAATTATCAGTGGTGCAATTGCCAAACCTGAAAAGGAACAATTGGACAAGATAAAACGTAAAAATGACTTAATCATGCAGATATATCAACTAGAGAAAGAAATTCAATAATACAGTGTGTTCCTTATTTCTCTTGTAAATAACTTTTTTTAAAGTAATTGCCATTCATTGAATACAAACAATAAAATATATAAGTATGAAGTATATAATATACAGTGAATTTAATTTGCATATCAAATAAATGTGTAGCTAGAAATATATATATATATATAGTTTTTGAATTCTACCAATCAGTGATCACTGAATTGCTATTGGCTGAATTTACATTGTGTGTGTATTTTCATAGTACTATGATCCCCATCCACCTACATAATATAATGTCATAACATGAATAAATTTATTTATGTTGGCATTGGCAACATATGATGGTAAAGAGTGGGGGAGTTTCTTTGTTGATCTGTCAGTAAGTGTCAAAAACTGTTGCCAAAACAAATCAGCTGATAATTTTGAAAAGGGGTTTTGCTATCATCGTTGACTCTTGACATCTCGCGATAAGAGTGTTCTGGTTGTATTCGCGTATCGGGCTCTAAAAATAAACGGGCTTCTTCCGCGTTTCCAGTGTAAATATATTATTACATCTACTTGCTTATGAGTCATTCAGACACACAGCAGTAGTACACTTGCCATTGTTATCTTTTATCACATACCAATTAGTGTTGTATCAATTGGTGCTTTGTCTTACCGCATTCCGATTTTGCTCCTTTGTATTTTAATTCATATTAGACAGTAGTACAAGTGATTCAAGAATGCAAAGGGATGATGATTGTGATATTAATACCTGCCCTATTGACTATGATAAACAGCAGGATGATGTTGAAGAAGAGGAAGAGGAGGATGAAGATGAGCTGACCAGGATCATTCCACCAGAGGGTATGCAAATCTTGTAAAAAAATAAATAAATTAATGTTTATGTAAAATTCACTATCATAAATAGTCAAGGATATTTTAGTTCATTACATTATTTCTGTGTGTTTACATAATTTAATTTGCAACACATCATTGGTTGCTGATGGTGCAATGGTTTGGTTATAAATAAGTATGCATATGCAAAACAAAATACTTTTGCTGTGTATGAATGTGTAAATTAGGTAGCGATAGTAAGCATGTTATCACTAGACTATTTGCGCCTTTGTTCCGCGAAAGTATGTTTTATGTTTAAAATACGATGAAAATCAAACGCGAGTTGTTCAAGAATAATTTTGTTGAAACCAATGATGCCGTCGAAATCTTCGGTTGTTATGGTATGATATGTTAATTGTTGGATATGGGTGTATTTTGTGGTGTTTTCTTGCGCTGTAGTTGACGATACCAAGGATTTTATGAAGTCGAGGCACATCCTAGGCATACTTGGATTCCTGGGATTCGCCAATGTCTACGCGATGAGGGTGAATCTGTCCGTTGCCATTGTGGCCATGGTCAACTACGTGGAGCCGGCTATCAACAACACCTACGACCATTGTCCATATCCCAATAAGACAGTAATACCAGTGAAGGTTTTCGCGCAAGTAAATGGTCGAAAAAAGAGCACTATTAAACTGCCTGTTGTGTAGCAGTGTTAATAGCATTAAAGAAACGGTGCGCCATAAGAATTGATTACCTGTTGCAGCCGGCGGAGTTCGACTGGGACGAGAAGACGCAAGGCATAGTTCTTGGTTCGTTCTTCTATGGGTATGTCCTTACCCAGTTGCCAGGCGGAAGATTCGCAGAGCTGTTTGGTGGCAAAAAGATTTTTGGTATCGGAGTTCTTGTGACCGCAATCTTCACCTTACTTAGTCCCATCGCTGCACGCACGAATTTCTCTCTGTTCATTTTGGTCAGGGTGTTAGAAGGCATGGGAGAGGTAATATTTTATTGTGACTAATATTTACAATATTATCGTTCATTTTCTTCGTAGGGAGTCACCTTCCCAGCTATGCACGCGATGCTTGCCAGATGGATACCTCCTTTGGAGAGAAGCAAATTTGCGGCCTACGTTTACGCAGGTTACTATCTACAAAATCATTGAAATTAATGAGAAATGAAAATACTTCTTCAATTTCAGGTGCTAATTTCGGGACAGTCGTATCGTTGCCTCTGTCCGGTTACTTGTGCGCTCTGAACAATGGATGGCCTTTGGCGTTTTATATTTTTGGTATCTTCGGTTTGGTTTGGTTCGTTTTCTGGCAAATCTTCATCTATGACACGCCGTCCGTGCATCCGCGAATCTGCAGACAGGAACAGACGTTTATCATCGCCAGCATTGGGCCACAGGTTTAATGATTACCACAATACGTTGATTACATTTAAAAACGTGTTTGATTCTTAGGATGACGATGATAGGTCGTCCATTCCTTGGCGAAAGATAGCAACTTGTCTGCCGCTGTGGGCCATCCTGGTCACCCAGTGCGGACAATCCTGGGCCTTTTACACCCAATTAACGGAGATGCCTACGTATATGGCCCAAATTTTACATTTCGATATAGAACAGGTAAATCGCGTTAAATCTGCGAGCGTTGAGTATATCTCACTATGATTTCTTTAACTATATCGTAGAATGCTTTACTTTCCGCCATTCCATACCTGACGAGCTGGGTGGTGGGAATATTTGCCAGTATACTCGCCGATTGGCTACTGAGCAAAGGATACCTCTCGCTCTCAACTTCGTACAAATTATTTAATTCCATAAGTAAGTTAAGTTTAAGGTGATATATTTATATATAATACTTGACTATGATTCGTTAGGTTCAATAATCCCATCGTTGGGATTGCTGGGAGTTGCCTGGTTGAAATGCGACCGGCTTGGTGTGCAGTTGATGCTGGCCATTCCTGGAGCATTCGCGGGAGCCGTTTACGCTGGAAACCAGATGAACCATATAGCCCTGAGCCCGAAATTCGCTGGCACGATGTACGGTATCACGAATGCTGCCGCCAATATGTGCGGATTCCTTGCCCCATACGTAACCAGTTTAATAATACAAGGACAGGTTTGTAATAACCATCGGAACATTGTAACACTCATAATGCACAATCTGCGTTTACAGGAGAACCTTGGACAGTGGAGTATGGTCTTCTACCTGGCGGCAGGTATTAACATGGGAACGAACCTGTTTTACGTTGCGTTCGCCAGTGCCAGGGAGCAACCATGGTCTCGTTCCCATAGGATCCAAAGCCACAATTGACACGTCCTGTACCTAGCCCTGCTAGTGGACACCTAATTTAGATGCATTGTAAATACGTATTTATCTTTGGTTCTATAGACAAATATCAAATCACTGGCTGAAAAAATGCTAGACATTTCAACTCGACTCATCTCTGATCCATTATTTTAAAGCATTTTATGGATTTGAGTACATCAGGTGATAGTAGGTTATCATAATGATGGGGATCCGCTATAGAGTTGATTTTCAGGTTTTATTAGATTAGATCACTTACACGTATTATTATTTCAGCAAACTAAGAATTCGCTTTTATTTTTTGATTGTACAGTATTTTACGATTATATTTTTCCGGAAATCAATTCCCATAGGATCCCAATTTATTTTAATTTTATAATAATCTATTTTATTATTATTACAGAATATACTAAATATATATTTTAATCAAGATTATATCTATTTTATTTTCATGGACCTTTATACCACATTCCATCATTTCAAATTCTATATATTTAAACAAATTTATTGGCCACAACTTGCACAAAATGGCTAATGCTGCCTTATTTTCTCGCAAATCGGAAAAGCATTAAGCTCAATTTGTGTAAACGTTAGTTCGATACATTTTAAACTTTTATGTTTAATGTATTATAAACAACAAACATCATTTTTGGTAAATTCCATTACTTTATTTGTTTATGGCGGAAATATATGTATGTTCACGTGTACAATAAATGATAAGTATTTCTTTACATTGTACTAATAAAATATTTTGTTCAGAACGACCACTGGTCAATAGCCCAATTTTAATCCAAAAAATAACTGAAAACATTTTATTTTTATGATTAAAAAATTATATTGAATAATTGATAAAGGCGTGGGGCTTGCAGGGGGCCAAGTCATTTAAATGAGACCCCCTCATATAATTTAATGTAACGTAATTGGGCCCCACGACATTTTTAATGTCACTCTTCAAGAGCCGATACTTCACCCCTTTACGTCATCATTTTAGGGTGTTTAAGGTTGTAAAAAAATTTCGACGATTTTTTCACGAATTTAGAAATATTTTGAGAATTTAAAGGCCACTAGTAGGAATTTTAAATATATTTCATAAAAAAAAGGTTACGGTCCCGAATATTACTATTGTTAATTTAATAATAATTCTATTTATTGCAACAGATACATAATTAAAAAAATATTCATGTAACCAGCACTTATCAGAGAGGATTGCTTTTAATTTTTTCATACATATTTTGTAGCAAACTTCCTTTCCATAAAGAAAAATGTTAAAGGGCCTCTAAAATATTAGATGCTCTATCCATCGCATTTTCTGTGAAAATATAACTGTTACAAAGGGCTATTGACCGAAGGTCTTTTTGCCCTGAATTAATTTATTTAGTTGAGTTTTTTTTTTGTAAATAATTATATAATAGGTAATTTTATATAAGAATTGCTTTTTCTTTAATGGAAGAGGCTTTCCAATAAAAATTGCTTTGTATTTGCATTTTTTTATGATTATCCCCCCTTTTTGGATAAATTTTAATTTAAAGTATCTTGATCGTAAGAAATCGTTGGTTGGTCAACGTTGCTTTTTTTTAATGTTGGCTAGCCTGTATGGCCGTCAGAATTCGAAAAAAGTAGATTGGTAGATTGCATCAAAGCCGAACAGTGTAACGGCTTTTATCCGTTTTCAAATTTGTGTTGAGAGTCAGAAACCAGTGAAAATACAAATATGGAGGATTTAAATAAGTTAAACGAAAATATCACCAATATGATTAACTCCAACGCGGAGAAAGTGGAAATGGTGTTCGCTCAAACGCAGATGAAGGTATAATTGATGGTTACTTTGATGCACTTGTATTAACTCTAAATTTGTTTTATAGTCTTTGAGAGAACTTTTGGAAGAGATCAAACCAATAGTGCAACAGTTGAAACATGGCAAAAAGGACTTATATTATGATTATTTAGAAATTCTCAACAATAGGTTGAATAATTTCAATAAAAAGGTGGAACCAAATAGGTCTTTGTTTAAGGAACTTGAAGGTAATCTTCTTGTATTGGCATACAGCATTATATGATTTCGTGTTTTTTTTTTAGATAAAGAAAATGTTAATGTGGATAATGTTGTTGAGGAAGAACCAAAGGTTGGAAGACCCAGGAGAAAAGCTTTTAATAAAGCTTCAGAAAATATTAAAATAGTTACTACTGAGCCCCTAAATTCTAAACAAAGAAGGCCAACAACAGTAAAGAAGGAAAAAATTGATGAAGAGGTTGATGATAATCAAATGCCACCACCAAAAGACCCTCCACAGAAAAGGGGCAGGAAAAAGAAGGAGATAGTGATAAAAGCTGAGAGAGCATCCAGTCGACAAAGAGATAAAAGTAAGCTAATTGAAGAAACATTGCCAGTTATAAAGTCAGAACGATGTTCGGATGTGGTCTTAATATCACAGGTAAATACTGTAATTAGTCTGGATACAGATGAAGAAGATAATGACTTACCAGTTGCTGAGAAAGTGGTACCTGATGTAAATGATCTTAATAATGATGTTGAAAGTGAAGCAGAACCTGAGAAAGTATTTGCAGCATCAGTAGAGGGAGTAGAACCATTAAAGAAGGCAAATAAAACTAATAATAAAAAAATTGGTAGTGTTACTACTACTGAGGATGAAGATGAAGTGATTGAGGCTGGTCCTAAGAAGAGGGGTAGAACCAAGAAAAAAACGATTGTTAATAATGCGCCTATATCAGAGTTTGATCCTAATATTGATGAAGATGAGGTACTACAGAAAAAGGCTAAAATTCCAAAGAAGGGAGCTACAAAGAAAATCAGTGATTATGAAGAATTGGAAGAGGATAAAACAGAGAAGGAGATAAAGCGTTTGAGTAAAAAATCAAAATCAATTGAAAGGCAATCGAGGGATAAAATCGAAAATTCC
The DNA here is from genome assembly GCA_963457615.1 of Nicrophorus investigator. Taxonomy (NCBI): domain Eukaryota; kingdom Metazoa; phylum Arthropoda; class Insecta; order Coleoptera; family Silphidae; genus Nicrophorus; species Nicrophorus investigator. The sequence goes on from OY735143.1 coordinate 17,138,112, forward strand.
GAATGTGCTAAAAGCCCAAGTAAGAAGAGTAGCGTGAGCAAGTGGGTATGCGAGGATGTGCCTACAGTTTCAGAACAACCCTCAATGTATGAAGATGCTGAAGGCGAGCACGAGGATCAATGTGACGATTTACCAATACCTAGTAAAATATCGCTTACTAAAGGAGTTAATGAGACAAAGATCATTGAAACTCATTTGCAAACAATTAATGAAACGAGGATCATTAAAACTCCATTGCAATCCGTCAATGAAACAAGGATAATTGAAGCTCCATTGCAATCCGTCAATGAAACAAGAATAATTGAAGCTCCATTGCAATCCGTCAATGAAACTGTAGTTATTGAAAGGAATAGTATGAATGACTCGCTTTCGGGCAAGAAACCAATATTCCACAATACAATAATGAACAGTAACAACGATTCTATCGAATCTCTATTTCCGAAAAATAAGAAAGACAATTTAATGCAATTGGACAAAACGAAAATGATTGCCAATGAAACTGTCGTTATCAACGGAGTAAACGAAACGCGCATCATAGAAAGGCCTGATATTCAGGATATCATTCCATCGGTGCAGCCGAGTACGCATAATGATGTTGATGATCAGTTTGCGATGAATGGGACCAAGATAATAGCACCTGCGATGAACGAGACCGTCGTCATCGATAAGTCTAATGCAAAACCAAGTCTGCAATCGGTTGAACCGAAGGCAGTCAAATCCAAAAAGAAACCTGAAAAGGAGATCTTCAGCCCGTACGAGAATAGTCCTGTCAAAAAACGGGTAGAGGCATTCGAGAATTACGCAAAGAGCACGTCCAAGTTGAAAAAACGTTTCCAGAGCGATGGCGAGAAGATGATCAGCAAGATGACGACGCCGACGAACAACAGGGTCTTGCCATCGATGAGCAAAGGTTACGATCCTGGCTCGGCCTCTAAAACTTTGAGTGCCATGAAGGCTTCCAAGCAGGAGTTTAGGGAACGGGAATTGCGTAGAAGGGAGAAAGAGGTGGAGGCGGCCAAGAAGAAGGAGGCCATTCTTCTGGCCATGACCGAGGAGAAAAAGCGAAAGAGGGAGGAGAAAGAGAATAAGGCGAAACTGCACCGCGAGGAACTAGAGAAGGAAAAGCAGCGAGTTTTCGAAGCACAGAAAGCTAAGGAGGAGAAGCAAAAACAGGCAGCATCGGAGAAGTACGAAAAACTACAGAAGTTGCGAGAAGACAACGAAAGGAAGCGACATTTGCTGAAGCAGAAACAAGAAAAGAAGAAGCTGGATGAGCAGAAGCAGCGGCAGAAGGTTCCCGTATACATGACTACGAAGGCGCCCCTTCTCCCCACCTTCGATTGCTACGATTCGGACAGTGATCAGGAAGAAAGAGACCATCCAACCATTGAGAAACCAGAATGGCTTAAATCCGAACACATGCGACTCGCCAACAGGATCGCAACCTTTGTCAGCGGCAAATTGCAAAACACATTGTTCAGTCTGAAACCGAAGACTCCGGATCTAAGCAAGATTTTCCAAAATATCGAACCAGACAGGCTCAGGCGCAATTCCAGTGCCATTTGGAAGCATCCACCTCGCTTCACGTTGCTTCCTCATGCCGAAGAAGAAAATGATGTCTAATTTTATCCATTTTACTTTTAATTTATATGTTTTTGTACATTTTTGTTAAAACGCATTCTTTTGCATTTAAATTGTTTGTCCTTGTATTAGACAGTAAAACAGTATTATAAATTGTGCAGAAATAAATCTAATATATAATTCTTAAAAATAAACTTGAGAATGAGAATTTGTTAAAAAAAAATCTAGATGTTATGTATACTTCCTAACATGATTAAACTAAACGTTTCTAAACATTCTACCTTTTAAATTTGAATGCTCTTAACGATCGTACAATTAATTTGAATTAATGTTTGTTGATATGTTCTAAAATATTCTAAATATATTATTACTAATGACATTATTTATGACTTTTTTACTTTAAAGAATAACGAATTATTTTATTTTTAAGTTTACAGCCATTCTGACCGTTACTGTTGAACGCACTTTTAACGGTGCATATATATATATATATATAGTTGAAAACTAGTCAACTATTTGTATTTACTCTACTTAGAACTCTCACGTATATCTTGTAAAAAAATATGGATTAGATGTTTTCCCTTCGTGTGATAGTTTCATCCTTTCATCCCGAGCAGATGGACGCAGATTCAAAATTTTAATTATCTATGTAGTGGCAGTACTTTTGTGATGCTTCGCGTCTATTTTGGCGTCAAAGCGATGTTTGAATTTATAGTTATTTATTATACATTGTATTTATTTATAATTATTAATTGAAGAAAACCAGTGGAATCATGGCAGAGCAACAATTGTACGACATATTCAAGACTGCAGAAATCTCGCTCGCGAATCATCCCAGGCTTATACAGAGATTGATCAACGTTTACAACCAGGTGAACATAACCTATATAATAACGAATTTTGAACCAAAATAATGTTGTTTTTTTAATTTAATAGTATCCTTTCGAAGAATTTTTCAAAGGATTTGTGCACTGCTTAGAGATCATATTTCACTATCCAATAGTCAAATCTAGGAAGAAATGTGTAAAAAGTTTGGATTTCGCTGCACAGTTCATAGCCAATATGATGAAGCAGGCTGAAAATGATTCAATAGATGAAGATTTTGAGACTCCAGAGTTCATATGTAAAATCATAATGCAAGCATTAAAAGTAAGTAAAAATAATTATTAATTATTATATGTTTTAATGATATACTTGCTTTTAGTATAATGATCTAGTTCAAGAAAGTTTGAGGTATTATTCTTGTCAGTTCATAAATTTAGTGCTCAAACATCTTGGGGAGAATGCACAATTAGATGACGATTTGTATCTTGCAATTCAAAATTCTATGCTTGAAACAATTAATGTAAGTATTGAAAAAGAAAATATTAAAAAGTTTCTATAATATTATTTTTTAAGGATCGACTCCCAAATATCAGATTACAAGCAATAACATGTTTGTTGCGCTTACAAGACCCTCTAAACAATGACTGCCCTGTAATTAAGGCATATATTAATTGTTTGGCTGATCCAAATGTGGCTGTGCGCTCTGCTTCTATAAAAACCATTGCTGTGACCTCTGTAACTATACCAAAAATAGTAAAATGTTTGTATGATCAAAATCATGTCGTGAGGAGCGAAGCTACCCTGAAATGTGCTCATATAAATCCAATCTACTTTCGAATCCAGGATCGTCAAAAAGTTCTCCAAAAACTATTCACAGAAGATAATAAAGTTGTCAAGAAGTGTTTCCATGAAGTACTCTTTCCCAAGTGGTTGGGCGAATATAAGAACGATATACTTAAATTTCTCAAATCTATTAAATTGGATGGCGATGATTCCGATATCGATACCGTTGATTCACTGAGCAAGAATATTTTGGAGGTTTATTTTACGTAAGAGTTAACTTACATTTATTATATTATAAAGATATTAAATAAGTTTCATTTACAGTTCATTTCCAATAAGTGATATAATCGCTGGTTTAAATTTAAGCGAAAATAAATTGATTCCATATGAAAAATTATCTATGGAAGTTGTGGCCTATTGGAACACGCTTATCACATATTTGAAAAATAACGATCTGGACGATTATTTGGATGATTTGCAACCGGAATTGCTGCATTTCTGCAATTATATTGACAAGTAAGAAAAACAATATTTCGATAATACAGTTACTAAAATATATATGCTTTAGGTTTATTGCAAATAGTTTGGATGAACTGAAGAACAAGAAAATGGATGACTGGCAAATGCTTGAATTCCAGTATAAGCTGAACATTTTAATGGTGATGGCAGGCCAGAATGATCTTGCAGACGAGGTAATTTATTGATAGTTTAAAATAGTTATTAGATTGACATTAATTGTAAATTAATATTTTTAGGTCGGGAGGAAGGCTCTGCATTCATTAATATTGAATATATTGCAACACAATAAATTGCATATGAAAACATTATATACCGTAATTAATATTTTGAGTAAATTATCCAATACTCCTCAAGATTTTTCCTTGGAGATATGCACTCTAATATCAGATATTCGGGAACCTTTTATAGAGGAAGAGGAGATGGTTCCAGATGAACAGCCGAGAAATAGCCTCGATAACAATTTTAATGTAAAGTAGCTTGCTTTTAGTAGTTTAATTAATATTAATTATTGATTTATTCTAGTTGGCTAGGATGAAATTGAAATTGGACGTATTAATAGAGGAGAGGGAAGAAGCGAAGAATGAAGAGAACTTCCAGCTTGCGGCGGAGAAGCACGAAGAAATTAAAAGATTAAGTAAGGAAGTGTCTGATATGGAGTATGTTCCAACTGCAGTAAAGGAGACGGTAAAAGTGAGAAAACTGCAAGACGACTCGGAAACCATCACACAATATTTGGATATTTTGATAGTAGCATTGCAGATAGTGAAAAAGCTGGACGATAACTTGTATACTTGCATTAAAGAGGTTCTGCATCCATTGATGGATTACGCGACAAATCAGGTGTGTTTACGTGTGTTCAAATGCAACTGTCTGCTCTCTTTACTCGATAAGGAATACGCTTTTGATAATATCAAAATGATAGCAACACCAATAGTCATGTTCCATTATATGACTAACTATGATTTAAACATTTTAAGCGCCTCGATGGGGGCTATTAGTGATCTGATTGTTTTGTACGGTACCAGCTTACTGGGTAATGGCTCTGATACGACTATACAGAAAAAAAATGTCCGTCGCCTCTATAACCAGGGCGAATTTAATTTTGAAAATTTAGACATGGAGGATTACTCATCGGAGGAAGTCATGAATATCATAATAGAGATTATGGATGATGAAAACGTTATTTTGAGCGAGGTCGCTGTGAATGCGGTGGCTCGTCTTTTGATGGCCGGAGCTCTAGTTACACCAAGTCTCATTTCGCGTGTTCTTTTGAAATATTTAAATCCAATGATGGTGAAGAACAACCCGAAATTGCAGCAGATGCTCATCAGTGGACTACTTTACTTCGCCAACAAATACACGAATGCGATCGACGTCATTGCCAAAGCGGTCTTCCCAACTTTAAATATGATAATGAACGCTCCGAAAACCAATCCTCTGTCCGAAATCGATTTAGATAATACCATAGATTTCCTGGCTGGTTTAACGAACAACTCTGGAAAAGATGTAAGTTTACCCGAATGTGTACTAAAGTGTTTAATTACTATGTTTTTTATTTTGTTACAGACAGTAGTGAATGCCCATCAAGATTTATATTTGGAACTGTGCACCAAACTGGTGAAATATCCAAATGACTATCGCTCAGGAGTTTGGATCAAAATGCTGCTGGTTTTGCAGTTACCTACAGATGATAAAATAGTTTTAAATGAAATCAAACAGAGGCTAGAAATCATTATAGAAGAAATAACAGATAAAACATTAATTCAAAAGTTGAAGAAGCATTTGTCATGTTTCATTGAATATCTGAATACATCTCATGGAATGTCGACTATTACGGAGGTAACGGAAGAAACCATAGGAGGCGATCAAATTAGTCTTGCTGCTAAGAAAGTAGAAGTAAGCGGAAAACAGCAGCCTGATGGCGGCGAAAAAACGAATATCGAAGAAGTGTCATCTGATCATGAAATTGTTGAAAGTAGTGAGGCTAAGCGGAGTAAACTTCAATCAAGTGATGACGATACGCAATCATCGGCATTTGTTGTACCTGGACGTTCGATATGCAATGAGCTGGTAGTGCTGCAAAACATAACGGTGAAGAAAACTGACCAGAGACTTAAATCGGATGATGAAAGCAGTGAAATGGCGAAGGAGAACAAAACTGGACAAGATCAGGCAAAAAGCAAAGAGAGGAGCAATATTTCTCCGGAGAATAAGTCTGTTATCAGTGATACAGATGTATCCAGCATCAATGAGGAAGATACAAGTAAAGGCACAGTGGAAGTTAATGGAAGTACCTCTATCGCAGAAGATTCCGCAACGGAGAAAGAAGACAACCAAAATGGTAATAACAAGCGACAGAACGGCAAGGTTTCTACGCGAATACGAAAGAAGCCTAAGAGATTTGATATCTCATATGAAGAAAATGATGAAAATAACAAAAATGTTGAATTGGTAATGTTCTAAGTATTATTAATTGGATGTTTATTAAATTATTTTGAAATTTACAGGGGAGGCGATCAAAAAGAATCAATAACGATGTATCAGTTTTAAGGGTTAACGGAAAGTAAGTTGTTGAATATTCCTATTTTCTTTATAACGACACCCAATGTCTTTAGGAAAACAAAAGCTAAGGGGAAGCAAGAACAGAAGACAAGTAAAGTTTCGGCTGGTTCGAAGAAAAGTACAAAACAAAATGCGAAGACTTCGTTAGGCATGATTTCCAAAGAAAATGACAAAACGACGTTAAACGAAAGTGTGTCGGTAAAGAGGAAGAAACAGCGTGGAAACGTGCAATCGATCTCCTTCGAGGACTCTGAAGAGACGATATTATATACAATCTTGGAGCCATCGGAATTTGTGAGTGCATTGCATATCTACATATATTAATAGCGTTGCTTTATTCGTCTTTATTTACAGAACTATAGTAATTTGGAGGATAGTTCGAGTTCGCGACGGACGAAGAGCATCGTTTCCGAAACATCTTCAGACGATGAGTGAGTAACAATCTTCGATGCGTCGACGCATCATTAATATTATCCGATTTAATTTCAGAAAACCTGCCAGAAAGTCTGTACGGCTTTCCAAAAAGAAGAATGGCTCCGTTTAGTAGTTTGTTATTTAAACTGCAATTTGTTTTCATTTATTTGTATATAAATATAGTATATTCCAAATGAGAGTAAATAGTAAATATATTAACATGTATATAAATATATAGCAATTAGATTTTATGGCAATAGTTGATTAATGTATGAAATACATTACATCATTAAAACGAGACAAAAAAAAATAGATTTTTCAATAGGAAATTCTTAGCTTTATAATTATAGTGATTTTTAACACATTCTACCAGTTGGGGGTATTTCCATTACTCGAATATTGTACATTTCGTAATTGTAGCTAGCTCAGTGTTTCTCAAACATTCTGACATAGCTCGGTTTGATGTAATGCGGTTTATAGTTCATTTTCCAACTACAAACCGCATTTGGTTTCAGCAGCAAATTATCGTAGTTTCAGAAGCACCGATCTACCTATAATTCTATATATTTTTCTACAAACATATGATCTTAAATAAATTATATTAATTATGTATTGTCCTCGTAATTAAATCCTTGGACTGTATACAAATTGAAAAGAAAATATAGAGATTACATTTAAATTCCACTCTACATATTCAAGTTTTATTGTGGGCTCCTTTTTCATTAGCCAAGGAAATGCCCAGAATAAAATGTCCTTGGATGAATGCCAATGTCATAATTTTGCAATTGTAACATTTAAATTTGATGTTTCGGTTTCTCCACAATTATCATAATCAATTCAACGACATAAATAAATAAGTTGGACATTGACTATTATGTCACATTTTACGAACTTGTTTTCGTATGATTTTCATTGACCCGGTAATATAGCGTATATAAGCAGACCACCTGGTAAACATAATAGTGAAAATTGTAACTTATCTTAAGGGTATATTGTTTCTGATAAGATATCTTATTCGATTCCTATTAGATAATTTGATAGCTGAAAACCTTATCAAAATATTACTTCATTCGCTTACAGAACGTGGTATGTATCAACATTTTTAGAATGTTAAAAAACGATCGAATTCATTTAATTCAAGTATTTTTCTTCATACTTAATTAGTATTGAATTTATTAAAATATTATGACTTTATTTTTAAAGTGATTCATTCTAACAAATAATTTTATCAGAAAAACTAAAATTTGTTAGTTTTCTTAAGAAACATTAATGTCATTGAGATCTGATAGAAAAATTATTAAACTTGTATCAAGTATAAGTAGATATTAATTTATTTTATTATTCTTTAATTTAATTTTTATATAAAGTTTGAAGTGAAATAAGTTTGTTGATGAATTTTCACAAGTGCACGTGTGTTTAATCATCGATCTACGAAAATTTAAGAAAAAAGTAATAATTGCATAATTTTCGGTGCTAGCACAAACATCAACATTTAAATATAAAATAAACAAAATGAATCGTACTAGTTAACAAGTACAGATTCCATTTCACAATAAGTCGTTAAGAGGCCAATTTCTTAAAATAACAATTTTATCTAAGTACATTATTCCAGTGTAGATATCATGTCTACTTTATTAATAATGTTAAGATTATCGAAGTATGAATGAATTTATTTGTGAAGAAATGTAAACATTCCTGATTTAATTTGTATTATCATCTCTAAGTGTAGTTTCATGTTTCAAGAAACCTGATTCAATTCATCATGAGACATTCTAATATTACCTCCTGTTTTTTAGACCACAAAAGTGGTTCTCATTGCATTTCTCTTTTTCATATATTTTAGTCATCTAATTGGAATTATTATATTATTCAAGTAAACAAATTGTTTAATAGTAAGTGTTTACTTGTTTAAAATAGTTATAATGATTTTGGCTTCAATTGAATTTCCATCTTTCGCGGGAAATTTAATTTAGAATATGCTTAGCAACATCCAAGAAGAAATCATAATATTTATTACTTAAAACTCGTATTTTCTTAAGAATACTTGTTATATAAGTGTATATGTTTAGTATATTGAAATTATGCATACAAACTTATTTTCAATATACTTACAATTATTTATTGTAAAGTAGAATTTTCATAAATGGAAATGAATGTTTTGTAGACCACTACTTGCGTTTAAAGTGTGTGACGCGTGACGTCATTAATGGACTTTGACTCAATAAGTGTTTGAACTTTGGTAAAAGAACAGTGATTTTGTTTTTTTAATTCTTAATCTTGTTTATAGCTTAAAGTCCTTATTTTATTCAGCAATAAACACATTGTGGCTATGATCAACACTGGGTAAGACATTGTGCATTAAAGTTTTGGCTTGGTTGAGGTATTCATATACAGCTATGTTGAAGTAATTAAAGTGACCTATATAGGTGAAAAACTTTTAATTGTAATTTCATGTTGGTTTTTAGGAAATTATCTGGCCTGACGGTTTTCGTGACTGGAGGCAGTCGGGGGATTGGCAAAGCAATTGCATTGAAAGCTGCAAGGGATGGAGCCAATGTTGTGGTTGCGGCTAAGACTGCCACTGCTCATCCAAAGCTGCCAGGGACTATCTACACTGCCTGCGATGAAAGTAAGATTATTTTTATTGTAAACAAAATGTGTTGTTAATTGAATTGTTTATTCAGTTGAAGCAGCTGGTGGCAAAGCACTGCCCTGTGTTGTCGATGTCAGAGATGAAAAGCAAGTGAGGAGTGCTGTAGAAGAAGCTATTAAGAAATTTGGTGGCATTGATATTCTAATTAACAATGCCTCTGCAATTCAGCTTACTCCAACTGATCAGACTGATATGAAAAGATATGACTTAATGCATAATATAAACACAAGGGGAACCTTTTTAACGTAAGTACACCAAAAGAATCGTAGTATGCATTTAATTATTATTTCAATTGCAGCACCAAAGAATGCCTTCCATACCTAAAGAAGAGTAAGCATGCACACATTCTGAACCTTTCGCCACCTCTGAACATGAACCCTCTTTGGTTCCAAAATCACGTTGCTTATACAATGGCGAAATACGGAATGTCGATGTGCGTTCTCGGTATGCAAGCCGAATTCAAGCCCTTCAATATTGGAGTCAACGCTTTGTGGCCAAGGACAGGTAATAGAAGAACCTGCTCAACCAAACTGGTTTCTGATGAGTTATGATTTCTGCAGGTATTAGCACCGCTGCTATTGAGATGTTGTCCGGAGAAGAAACCATTAAGTATACACGTAAACCTGAAATCATGGCTGATGCGGCTTATGTGATCCTCACTCAAGATCCGAAGAAGGTGACCGGAAACTTCTTTATTGATGAGCAAATCCTGAAAGAACACGGTGTCACAGATTTCGATCAGTACGCAAACGATCCATCCCAAAGGGACAACATGATGATTGATTTCTTCTTGGATGAAGCACTCGACAGGCAAGTTGATCCACCTAAGAAGGCTGAGGAGTCGTCTATCAAACCTGTTGGAGAGGTTGGCAAGATCTTCGTTGCCATCGAGAAGAACATGAGCGAGGATTTGGTGAAAAACACTAACGCCGTATTTGCTTTCAATTTGACTGGCAAAGAATCTGGAAAATGGTAAGTTATCAATAAACAAAAACTATCAATTTTTACTATTAAGGGTTCCCTAATTCAAATGATCATTGCTAAATCATTAATTTAATTATTAAAGAATATAAACTTTGTTAATTTTATACGTTAAAATAGTATTAACGGATGCAAATATTTATTGTTTTTCTTGTTTGTTTTCTTTTGAAAATCACTGGAATGGAAGAAATGGTAAATTCCAGCAGACAGCAAAATCTTATTGATGAAAATTCTTTATGTTACTTTTCTTATAGGTTCATCGACTTGAAGAACGGCGCAGGTAAATGTGGTCAAGGAGATGCTCCATCGGGCGTTGATGCTACTCTCACAATGGACAGCAAGAACTTCTTCGATATGTTCACCGGCAAGACGAAGCCGACTACCGCTTATATGATGGGAAAATTGAAGATTGCTGGCAACATGCAAAAGGCAATGAAGCTTGAGAAGCTCATGGGCAAATTGAAATCGAAATTGTAAATGTTACAATGAAACACTTGATAATAATTTAATCTTAGGTGCAAAGTTTTTTGTTTTATATGGTTATAAATAAATATGTTTTTTTTATAATATTTCCAGTTGTTTATAAATTAAATTTTATTTATTTTTATGTATATTAAAAATAACGACTTAACACGAAATTTGGTAAATTTTGACTTCAAGCCTCCAATGCAACTTTTTCCACCTTTGCCTCTTTCTTGTCCAGCTTTCCCCTTCCAACATGTTTCACTAAATTGCAATAAAAAAAATTAATTTCAATGTAAACCAATAAAAACAAACAATATTTACATCTGTCAATCGTCTCTTCTTCAACAATATTATTTGGTTCACCAATAACTTCAGTCTCTGGTACATCAGGCAGTGTTTCTGTGATAATATCATTCAATTCCCTAAGAACTGCTTCTTCATCATCTTCATTCAAAACACCAAAGAGCAATGCATCTATCTCCTAGGAAAAGGAAAAACATAATTAATAAAGATCAAAACATGAAAAACAAATAATTCAAACCTGTTGTTTCTCAACACCTTCTCTGGTTTCATCCAATATCCTCTCAATATCCGAAATATTCAATGTATCATTGACCTTCTTGAGGGCATCATTACCAGTCCTGAGTCCATCAACCACCTTAACTTCAACTTGTGCAAACTCAATGTCCTGTGCCAACTGTTCCAGATTCAGCAATTGATCATCAGTGCGTTTGAGTAATTGTTCTTGGAAACGTTTTTTTCTCAGCAAAGTTTTTGCTCGTCTAGAAAATACATAGAATATCAGAAAACAAAAAAATAAATAAAATAATTATAATTACTCTTTCATTCCATCAGAGATCAGGCGCTTGGCTAATAGCCTATCTGATTCTAGACTTGCTTCAATGCGTTTCTGGTATTGTTTTAATTTATCCCTTTGCTGTTTTAGTTTCTGCAACATGAAAAATATTTTTGTTATTAAAACCGGCATTTAAATTGGCGAAGTAAATTACCAGAACAGCCTTATCTTGTTCCGTTATTTTGCTTCTAGGTTTTTTACTGAATATATGTCCCATTTTGTGCCTCCTTTTCTTTATATACACACACAAATAATACTCAAAAAAATAATACTTCACTCACTTTGACATTTGATTGACATTTTTTCTAAATTTTGGAATGACTTAACTAAATAATAAATAAAGGAGAAGTTAGCTGTGGAAGATAACTTAGTTGCCTACAAATCTTAATTATTTCTCTATTATTTTATGGAAAGTTAATACACAATTTAAATGTGACTTAAGCCTAGCAAAAATCACTAAAAAAGGGATAGAATTATAATAAAAAAATATTCAAATTAAATATCTTATGTAAGGTGGGTTGTATAAATATAAACATTCACGAGTTGAGTAGGTTAATATGTTGGTAAACAATGTTTTAAATTTCAATTGATTATACTTATGCGTTTAATTAGTTATGTTTGTAAACAATTTTCGCCGGAAGTGATGAAATATCTGTGCGTTGCTGAGAAGAACGATGCTGCTAAAAACATTGCTAAATTTCTCTCAAAGGGAACCTCAAATAGGGTAAGTTATTAAGTACAGATAAAATACATATATTAATATTTCAATATTTCAGCGTGAGGGACTTTCCAAGTATAACAAAATATACGAATTTGATTGCCAAGTTAGGGGACAGCAGTCTCGGCTGGTCATGACCTCAGTGTCTGGCCATTTGCTCAACTATGAATTTTCAAGTCAGTACCGAAGCTGGAACTCCTGCAATCCAGTTATATTATTGGATGCACCAGTCAACAAATTTTGTCCAGACAATAATATCAAAATTAAGGTACTTTTTAACTGTTTTTATAACTTTAGTGAATATTATTTTGAATTTTGTATCAGAAAACTCTTGAGCGGGAAATCAGGGGCTGCAATGGGCTTATCATTTGGACCGATTGCGATAGGGAGGGCGAAAACATTGGTATGGAAGTGGTGAAGGTGTGTACGGACGTTAAACGGAATATCGTGGTGTATCGAGCGAAGTTCTCGGAGATCACGGGCCCATCCGTGTTTCGAGCACTCAACAACCTAGAGGAACCAAATAGGAATGTCAGCGATGCAGTTAATGTTCGTCAAGAAATCGATCTAAGAACGGGCGCTGCATTTACGAGGTTTCAAACTCTTCGGTACAAGAACATTTTTCCTAACACCCTTAGCGATAAACTGGTAAGCTACGGGTCCTGCCAATTCCCGACGCTCGGTTTCGTTGTAGACCGGTACTTGCTCGTTCAAAATTTCATCCCAGAAAACTTTTGGAAGATCAAAAGTAAGAAGTTCGGTAGCTGCAGGAGAATCTAATAATCTTTAATGCTTGTTTGTAGTGAATCACAAGGTGGGCGATCTGACAACAGATTTCATTTGGGGACGAGAACGGCTGTTTTCGAAGGAGGCCGTCATGATGTTCCTCGACATCTGTAAGGATAATCCGGTGGCGAAAGTGGAGAACGTCGAGAACAAACCGAAAAACAAGTGGAGACCCTTACCCTTAGATACGATCGTAGGTAATGCGAATTAGGGCGGCGATATAATTTGTTACATTTTTTTCCGATAGGAAATGGAAAAAAATATATCGAAGAAGCTGAAAATCACGGCGAAGGAAACGATGAAAATTGCAGAAAAGTTATACACGCAAGGATTCATCAGCTATCCGAGGACGGAAACAAACATTTTCCCGAAAGAGTTGAATCTGCGCGATTTAGTTGAACAGCAGACTGGTGACAACAATTGGGGCCCTTTTGCTAACAGGATATTAGGAGAGTATGGAGGACCTAATCCTAGACAAGGCAAGAAATCTGACCAGGTACTATATAAATATATTTTTGATTCCATTTGAACATTCAGTAAATTAATTGACTTTTGCCTTTAAATTTGTATGTGAAACAGTTTTTATATTTCCGATAGTAAAATGAATTATATGTATTATTTTATGTAAATACCTTAATAATGAATAATTTTCGTTATTTCAGGCCCATCCTCCGATCCATCCAACCAAATATGCAGAAAATTTGCAAGGCAGGGAGAAGCAGGTGTACGAGTTTATTGTACGGCATTTCTTAGCCTGTGTGAGCCAGGATGCAGTCGGTCACGAGACAGTTGTGCACGCTGACATCTCCAGCGAGAAATTCACGGCTCGTGGTTTGATCATAATCAAGAGGAATTACCTGGATGTTTACATATACGAGAAATGGAACGCTAAGGAGATCAACGATTACAAGAACGGTGATACATTCACACCGACGGTTCTCGAAATGGTAAAAAATATTATTAATTAAACCAAATATTTTTTGTTTTTAATTAATTTGGAATTAATTAGGTGGAAGGGCAGACCTCCTCTCCCAATTACATGACTGAATCCGAGCTGATAGCCATCATGGAGAAGAACGGCATTGGTACAGATGCTACACATGCAGAGCATATAGAAACTATCAAGAGTCGTGATTATGTAACGCTGCGCGATAACATTTACTTCATACCTACGAACTTGGGACTTGGCCTGGTCGAAGGGTGAGCTTTTTCTTCTAATATTTCTAAACAATATTAAAAAAAAATAATTAAATAAATTATGCAATTTATTTAGATACAATCAACTCGAAATGGAGATATCGTTATCCAAACCCATGCTGCGTGCGAACTTCGAGAAGGATCTGCAGCTTATATGCGATGGAGTCAAAAGGCCCGACGAGGTACTCGTAGATCAGATCGCGAAATATAAGGAGGTATATCAACAGGTGATGCTAAAGGTTGGTCTCATAGACCGCACGCTCGCGCAACACCTGAACGATACGCCTCACGAATACCAAGAGCCGCAATACCAGACTAACAGCTATAAATCACTAATGAAGTGCCCTCGTTGCGGCTCCGATCTTACCCTCAGGGACATGAAGAACGGCAGAGGCAAGTTCATCGGATGCAGCGGATTCCCGAACTGCAAATTCGCTATTTCGCTTACCTTTGGCTTTTCCGAAATAGAAGTTCTGGACGAGACCTGCAATCAAGTAAGTACCTCATATTATAAATTTTATGCTACGTAAAATTTAGTAAATATGAGTTTCTTCTGTAAAACCTTTTTTTCTAATAATGGAAACATGGGTTGAAGAAAATTAAATTAATGTAGTTATTTTATTTCTATTGAAAACTAATTTTCTTGATCTCTTTAAATGTAGTTTTAGGAAAACTAAAAAATATAATCATTGTTGTTTAATGTGAACTAATTATTTTTAACTAAAACTTATTTCTATTTGCAGTGTGGGCCTGATGTGAAAAAGTTGAAAATAAAATTCGACCAGAATCCGTTCATCGGAGAGCCTAATCCGAATGTACTATGTATAGGCGGTTGCGATCCCGCAGTTTTAACTGCTTTGAACATTTCCTTGAGCGACAATTCAGGTAGAATGTTTAGTATGAATTTATTCTTACTTACAACTATAACGAGTTGCAGGTTTTAACAATCACAGCAGAACAGAAACTCCAGCGCCAAGACCAGCGCAGAACAATACTCGTTTCAACAATGCAAGGCCAAATCAAAGTTTTGCAATGCCTAACGCCAGACCTAATCAAAGCATAAATCCGATTCCACCCAGACCGACGAGGGTGGTCCCACCAAGCAACCTACCCGCTTCGGATGATACCATAGTGTGTAACTGCAATGAGCCGGCTGTACTCTTGACGTGTCAAAACAATGGACCTAATAATGGTCGACAATTCTACAAGTGCTACTGCAATGATCCTAGTAGGAAATGCAATTTCTTCCTGTGGGCTCCCGAGGAAGGTAGTGGTCCTGAGCCGAGAGCCTCCACTGCTACGTCAGAAGAGGAAATCAAATGTAAATGCGCAATGCTGGCAGTGATAAAGACAGTTCAAAAGGAAGGTCCCAACAAAGGTAAGCAGTTTTACAGCTGTCCAAAACCGATGGGAAGCACGTGTAACTTTTTCAAGTGGGCAGATGAGGTCAGTATAATTTAATGACCATTTAAATTTTAGAATGTATAATAAAAAAAAATGTTGTAGGATAATGCTGCTGGTGGCAACACTAGTTATCGTGGCCGCGGAAGAGGTAGAGGAGGCGGAGTTAATCACGGTAACAGATCAACATCCAATCAACCCAGAGCACCTAGGAAATGCGGAATTTGCGGACAAGAAGGTACAAAATTTAATAAGTAAAATAATTGCCAATCAATTAATTTATTATTATGTTTAGGTCACACGAGAACAAGATGTCCGAACAAATGATACTTAAAAAAGATTTATATAAAAATTGAAAATATAACAAAAATAACAAATATAAACTTTTTTTTCGGTTTTAATTTATGTTATTCTATTATATGACCAATAAATTATTATAAGCCAATATTTTGAAGTGTATCGTCTAGTTAACCGTCGCCCAGTTATTTATAGATCGTCGCCCAGTTATTTAGTCAGATCGTCTGGGCGGATTCGTGGAAGTCTCTTATACATAGTTTGTTTTTATACCAGGTATGTAAATATGAAACCGGAATATTCCCATAGATGTTGCCCTAGCTTTCAATGTACCTAGTTATTGTCAAATTATGTACCTAGTTACCTCAAAGTAACCGCCAAACCATGTACCTAGTTACCATCAAACCATGTACCTAGTTACCGCCAAACCATGTACCTAGTTACCGTCAAACTCACAGCAATACAAGTTT
Organism: Nicrophorus investigator; assembly: GCA_963457615.1. Lineage (NCBI taxonomy): Eukaryota > Metazoa > Arthropoda > Insecta > Coleoptera > Silphidae > Nicrophorus > Nicrophorus investigator. The sequence goes on from OY735143.1 coordinate 17,154,617, forward strand.
CATACAACAGCTGGTAGTTTGAAATAGCGTTGAACATGTCGAAGTTTGTACCTAGAAACTACGATTTACGGACAGCTTTGATTTACTGTTACCATTTGAAGAATACGGCAGAATCGAATCCAATGCTTCTCGAAGCTTACGGCGAGCATGCTCTTGATAAATGCTTTGAGTAGTTTAAGAAAATCAAAAGTGGAGATTTTGACGTTTGAGAAATGAAGAAATCGTTAATACTGAATGCTACCAGAAACAAATGATCGATTTGAATTAAGATTTTCGTGAAAAATGTCCAGAATATCAAAAAAGGCAACACAAAGTAAAATACGGTTAGTTGGGAAATACTTTCGGCTTACCAGACTTGGCTCCATCCGATTACTACTTGCATCGATGGGACACGCAATTGCTGAGCAGCGCTTCAATTCTTACGAAAATGGCTCGTTGACTGGTTTGCCTCAAAAGAGCAATAGTTTTTTTTGGAATAGCATCCACAAATTGTCAGATAGGTAGTGTGTGTAGCTAGCGATGGACAATACTTCGAATAAAATATTTTCATCATTTTTAATACAATAAACATGTATTAATAGTTTATAATAGCTTAAAAAAAATCATACAATAATAATGAAACAAAAAAAGATCAACTGTTAAAAAGGGCTCACCATAGGTTTTTCAGCCGTAATAAATATATTTTTAAAAACAAATAATTTAATACTATGTCGTAGTGGCTTAAATATAACACGTGTAAATAATACCTAATTAATGCATACTTAACATGTGAAAATTTAGATAAACTTGGGTTTTATCAAATTTATTGATCATTATTGAATTGAAATTATTTTCTTTTCGTAAAATTTGCATTCGTTATTTATAATGAAAAATAATAAGTTTATTTAAATTTCTACTTAATCAAATGAATGGATTACGAAATTTTTTCGTCGGACGTCAGACCACACAAGATCTCGCTTTCGTTGTATACATTTTGGCAGAATTGTTGATCTTGCACCAAAATTGGTTTTCGCGATGGTACGCAATTGCTGAAAAACTGTCCGGTGATCGAATCCAGTTTCTCCGAGACGACGCAATTTATAGTTGTTTGAGCTCCTTGCATCACCGTCTGCAAGAAAACGTCACATTATTTTTTGTTCTCATTTTTACTATACGCTAGTACTCACCTTGGAGTAGAACCAAATCCATGAGAGGTAAAAAGTGAAGAACAGGAATTTGTCGATTATGTTCTTATTGGGTATGACTTTGAAACTGTCATAATGTATGTTGGTCCACACTAAACCAGGGCAGAGCGAGTTGCAAGTGATGTTGTATTGAGCGAGTTTCTTGCTCAGGATGTTACACGCTGCAATAACGCAAAGCTTCGAATTACCGTAGTCTATAAGGGTTGTCAACTTCTTGTCGAAAGTCACGACCGGTTTATTCATATCCTCGTGAGATTTCATATTATGCAAGAAGGAGTACAACGAACTGACGGATACTATCCTTGCCTTCTCCGCCTTCTTCATCATGTCTGAAAGAGATACTCCAATAATTAGTCTTCTGGAAAAAGACGATTTTTCATCGATATATTACCTAGGAGTAGATGTATTAAAAGGAAGCCACCCAGATGGTTGATCTGCATGATCTTCTGCAGTCCATCGTCGGTCAATACTTCGTTAAAACCGGAGGCTCCGGCATTGTTGATCAGAATGTCCAGCTTTTCCTCTTTTTCTTGGAAAGTCTTCGAGAACTTGCGCACTGACTTCAAAGAGCTCAAATCTATCGGAAGCCCATACACATTCGGGTTTCCAGTCAATTTTTTTATCCGCTCCGCACTTTCCGTGGAATTTACAATATCCGCGATTATCACCTTACAACCTCTTTTCGCGAGATCCACACCTGTCGCAAATCCAATACCTGTACAAAACTTACTAAATACACTCTAACTAATATACAAAATAAGATCTAAATTTGTTAACTCGTTAATGATAATTTCACGAAGTATTAACAAAAATATGAATCAGAAAAAAATAACCTAAAACAACATAGGTGGTTTAGGTATTAATTTAGATAAGACATAATTTCAAATTTAGTATTTATATAATTCATGTTTTATTTTAGAAAGCTGTCAGATTCAAAAATATTGGGTTATTAAAAACTACTGGATCTTAACTAGTTTTTAAGCATAAACTTCTTCGAAGTTGCTTCCTTCCTGCCGAAAAAGCTTTGCTACACTTAGCAGCGTCCTGTCAACACCTTTATGCCAGTCATAAACTTGATACATTACTTTTACAGCTTCTCGTACATAATAAATACGTCAAGTCATTAATATTTCATGTTACGTAAAGTGTGTACACAAAAATTTAAAATAATTATATATTGCTACTACTAACTACAATTACACTACAATTGACCTTTCTCAAACTTGTATCATTAGTTATGAAATTCATATAACTAGAAATTTCCAAACATTTCGTGCGCCGATCAATGATCTACAGAATAGTTTCACAATTTTGGTTCACAAACCAAAATAAAACAGAAACAAAATACGCGGTTTTAATATTCTCATCGATCTAAAATTGTCCTTGAAAACCTTCTGCGTATAAATTTTCTATATGCAATCAACAACCGATTAAATACACAAAAAATGCTCACCTTGCTTACAATAACGTAACAAAAACTAGTAATAGTTTTTGAACTAGACCTACATACAATAAATCAGCGTTCTATTTTACTTCAAGGACCATAAAAAAATCAAAATTACCTAACACGAAATGAAACGAAATAAATACAAAGTCCTAATGATATTTCCGCGCCAAAATATAATATTTATTGAAATTGTAGAACAGATTATTTTTTAAATCATTCAAGTTCACTTTAACCTTAGTTTAAGAATCATAAGATTTAATGACAAAGATAAATAAATTTCATGCGTCATACTGTTTCATTATTCTCGACGAATACCAGAATTTGTACATATAATATATAGAATAATTCCTCTATTTATATACAATTCACTGTTTTTGTGTTTTCTTACAACACTTTTATTATTATTGTTGAAATAAATGTAGAACACATTTGGGATTTCTAAAATCTTCTTTACCAAAAAAAACTTTCTATTTCTATATATTTTTTCATTTGAATTTAAAATGAATAAATAATAATATTTTTTTGAAAAATTACTTAAAATAGATTTGGTTCTATTACGAATTGCAGTACTGAAATGAAATTACATCATAACATGTATCAAGTCTAATAATAACAAGCCTCAAAATCAATTATCTATAATTATTATTTTATATTTGCTAATGACGTGTAGATAGTTTTTAGACTATTAATAAATCTATTATAAATACATTAAATCTACGTGAACTTGACTTTCTGTTTTTTGTAAACATAAATATTATTAAGAAACTTCATTATTTTTTTTTAAATTCTGAGAAGTCAATGAATACAAGTGTTGATCTAATGGATTATAAACTAAGAGTTACCTAATAATTATGTTATGCATCTCTCAGTTTGGAAACTACTGGTCAAAACAGATGATCTTACGAAAGTGGAAAAGTACTTAGCATTTATGAATGTACACAACTTATAATAAAAATAAAGGTTATATACAACTATATAAACAATATTGCATAACAATGGTTGTGTACAACAATACAAGTGGTTTTATTATGGTCGTTGGAATACGGTTACTGACTTTGCACTTTACAACAAATGTTAAAGGTATTTCTAAGTGTATTTTTTTCATAGAAATTATGTTTATTAATTACGTAAGAAAATTATTTAAGTGTAAATCGTGCAAATAACAATTTTAATCATATGCGCTATTATTTCTAGTATTTTTCTGAGATATTTAAATCCTTATTTATTATTTTTAATTTATAAATAGATGTATTAAGAATTTTAGTATTAAGAATATTATCAATTCTTTTGAATAAATGTTTTAACAAAAATAGACTTTTTTCTTGAAGAATTGTTATTATTGTAAATTATCGTTTTAGACAGCGATATAGATTCCTATAGGACAATTATGAGTTGATGGATAAATTGATTCAATATTACATATAAGTTGAATATGAAATTCCTAAGCCTAAAATTTACTAATTTTGAATCAAATATTGTTAATCTAAGAATCTTTAAGCCACTATTACAAAAAAATTTTTTTTAAGAGATTTCAATGATTTTTAAGGAATCAGTAGTCAAAAAGGTTTTGACTTGACTTGTTCTAAAGTGTTATTTTATTTGGTACCGGATAAACTTGAATTAACAAATTAAAAATAGACTTTACCTGAAGAATTGTTATTTTTGTAAATTATCGTTTTAGATAGACAGGCAAAGGCAAAGTCGATATAGACTCCCAAAAGTCAATTATGGGTTGATGGATAAATTGATTCAATATTAAAAATAAGTTGAATATGAAATTCCTAAGCCTAAAATTTACCAATTTTGAATGAAATATTGTTAATCTCACTAAATAATAATAGAGGTTTTAAGAGGATTTTTAAGGAATCGGCAAAGTTTTGAAATTCCAAAGCGTTATTTTATTTTTGTTAACTTTGGACAAAGTAGCGGATAAACTTGAAATGACAATAATAATTATTTACCAGAAGATCCTCCTGTTATTAGCGCCGTTTTCCCAATAAGACATCTATGCGATTCGCAAGATCTCCTGATATAAAAGAGATATAACTTTTGAAGAAGCGCGACTGCTATAAATATGTATATGTAAAACATTTCGAGCGCGTAGAAGAAAAGCAACTGAACTTTCTTGACTCGGCGATCCGGTATTTATGTAGTTAGTAGGATAGGAATGATCTATTCCATTTTTTTTCTTTACTTATTCATAGTGGAAAATTTTAAATGCTATAAATTATTTTAAGTAAGGGCAGAAAGATCTATATACTTTAATAAACAAATTAAGTAAAATTATTCAAATCAAATAATTATTTTATTTTCTCTTCATAATTTTTTGCTCCCTGGTAATGTATTAAGCGGAATTCATTACATAATATATAAATCTCCAGCAGGTGTACCATAATTATAATGAAATGAACTAAACAACAACGTTTTAATTAACTTTAAATGTCATAGAATTTTTTAAAACAAAGTAATAAATAAAATAACATATTGCATTTTGTGAGAAAGATACAATTGATTTTCAGAAAAAAATATGTGATATATGAATACCTTTTGTAAACATGTTTACTACGAACCGGCTTTAACAGATTTTCGAAATAAAAATGCCAAATATCTAGGAATTTTTCTTGATCCAAAACTGAACCTCAATTCCCATTCTAAACAACTCAAGTCCAAAATAAAATCCAGAGCCCGAAATATTCATTAAATGTCAAACATCCATCTACAAATCCATTTACCGTCCAATCCTCGAAAACTATTTCTCTTACTTTCCCGATGCCGAAATCCCGTCCTAAAAAGCCTTTCCATATCTGAGCATTCTGCCCTTCGTATCCTCACCAAAATCCCTCCAAATAATCTTCTCTATACAAAAACCCAAACTGTTCCCCTCCTCGACAGATATCCCTTATCCTTAGATTTGGTTCCAAAGAATCTAATCTATTTTCCCCTCTGAAAATTCTGCATCCCTAGATACTCGAGTATCCTCTCCAAATTTAAATATCCTGCACAAACTTTTTTCAAATTTCTTCTGTCCTTATAAGCTCCTTCTTTTTATATCCTACTTAACCTTATTGTATTTGTATAATATATATTATTTTGTACTTTAATATTCACGAGCAGAAAGACTGAGATCGATAACCCTTTGGTCAGATATACCATTTTTGTTTTCCTTTGTATTCGTTTCAATTTCTTCCCATTGGATTTATTTTATTATAATTATTACCATTTTTTTTGGTTCCTTGTACATGTTGTATTTCTGGCCAATAAATATTATTATTATTTTTAAATTAATAAAATTAAAAAAATAAAGTATAGCTATTTAATTTAACTTAAATATGCTTAAATTCGCATATACAAGTATAAAGAATGATACAAAATAAAATTTATTCCATTTTATTTATTTTTTTCCTCAAAAAATATGTTTTTAAATAGCAAAGAGAAAAGATCTGTTACTCAATCGTGTCCTTGTTTTGCAGAAAAAAATGTCATATGTTAATGTATGTTTTAAATTTGGATTTTCGAATTATATAAATATTTAAAATCAAACCCAGCATACAATAATTAATAAATAAACTCAATTAACTAATTTATAAAATTTAAATTATAAATTAAACCAGCGATATATCGTCTTAAATAATTATATAATAGAAAAATTTATAAATTAAATTGAAAGTAATTGTATCCAAACAGATATATTTCTTGAAAATTACAATAAAATGCACGCTGCGGGAAGAAATGGAATTGATGTTTGTAGCAGTTTAAACGTTAAAAATAAGAAGACTTTCCAGGACGGTTGTTCTCTTGAGGAGAGTAACAGTAGATGAAGAATTGATAAACCGCAGTGGTGCTTGAGAAACAATAATCCGGATCTGGCTGTCCAAACATATTGTGTGTTCTTGAGGAGAGCAAATGAAAAGGATGTTAAAGATTTGGATGTAATGTTAATCCTATTATGTATAGATTCCAATCAGTGGTAGTAAAGATTTGACGGAAGCGTCAACCGGCGCTAAGCATGCCAGAAACATTTAGCGCGTGAACTTCTTGGTTATTCACTAATGGCTGAATGGTATTGTATAAAATTTATACCTACCATTGAGTGTTTTCAGGGATGATTTATAGTCTAAATCATACCTGAAATTACCACCGTCTAGCGGTATAAAAAAAACTCTGCCAGGTAGAGAATTTCACGTAGAAAAAAAGAGGAGGAAATGAATGGAAACTGGAGAAAGATAGATGGGAGTAGTAATCCTGAGGACTTAGTTTTGGATTAATTGAACGAAGTCAAACCAAAAGCTGCAATTAGTTTAAACGAATCGGAATTTTCATATTTACAGTCTGGAAAATGTACTTACAAGCAACATACACAATCACTAAAAAGTAAATACAAACTGTATCTTTTTATAAAAAAAAAGCAATTACAACGGAGCAATAAATTCATAAATCACTTTCTTTTTATGAGACGACGTCAGGCAGTATCAAAAATGTTGAAAACCTGCACATTTTTTACCTTGACCTGGAACAATTCAAGTACTTGCTTCAAGTCAAATATTTATTACGGGGTACTCAAATAATCATTCCTAAAATAATCCTAACACTTACCTGTTTTCAAACGTCTTATTTTTACACGATTTTAAAATTTGTGTTAAATGTTATATACCCCTAATCTCGAGTTATATAAATTTACTTAAATATTAGATATATAATTTTATAGATTGAAATAGTTTTTTTTTAAATTTTCTAATAAAATATATAGCCCATAAAATTAAAGTTTGAAATAGTCTTTCAGTAGGTGAAGATTGAACGTCTGAAAGAATATTTATCAATGTCTTAAGAATGTACTCACATAACAAAGACTGACAGCGATTAAATAATGTTTTTTATAGTATAATTAATGCTAACACAGTGAATTCATTTTTTTATTAATAAAAAAGATGACGAGTCATAAATTATTAGCTTGTTAAACATGATTTGCCAGAACACTAAGTGTTTACAAAATAAAAGTTGATTTTTAAGTAATTTTTTTTAGAATTTTATTATGCTTACACACATAAGTAAAACTTAAAATTTATCAAATATACAATTACAAAATGATTGATTATATAATTTTAAAACTTTTAAATTTAATACAAAAACCTAAGATTTAAATCCTTATAGGTAATGTTAATAAACTTTCTAGTAGTATATTAATTATCCAGAGTCTAATAATAATTAAAATTATTGAAATTTGTAAAAAAAAACGCAAAAAAAGTTGAAGATTCCAAGAAAACCATTATGTTCTTGAGAAGCGAGAGAATTGGCAGTTCGAGAACCATTATACTCAATCTAAATCCTTAATTGAACATAGTAAGGTAACACATAAATCAAAAAGTTTTAAAACTTTCGAGTGAAAATATAAATTTTATTAATTCATATTTATGTAGATAAGTTTTTCCATATAATGTAAATAATAGCAGAAAAATGCAATCTCTTTAATTCACATAGTAGGGCAGAAAGACCTTTGGTCAATAGCTTGTGTATCTGTTGCAATAAATATAATTATTATCTTATTAATTAGTAGTTCGACACACATTATCCGGACTATTTTTCTTTATTTTCCTTCAAGCCGAAAATGGAGCGTTTGGAGAGTGCTTTCATCCAGCTCCACTTCTACTTCAATTATTCACAGGTAACCTAGTGAATAGGAATATATAAATAATAGAAGTTTTGAGATTTTACTACATTCCCAACAGCACGTAACAGTTTTCTGAGTTTTCTATAATTTTGCTGTTTTTGATCACCACAGTCTACAATTTTATAATTATGTTCTAATAAGATGAGATGAGTTCAACTTTGTTAAGTTAAACTGTGACCCAGGCATGGAATTCTGGAGTTTCACTGGTTGGAAAATTAATTCAATTCGATTGGTTTTACATAACTCTATTCGTTACTTGGGATTATTCTTTCCTTAAAGACTATGTAGATACTTTAACATTCTTACTAAGACTATGTTCATAATTTGAGATGCTTGTTGAGACTAATTCTAGGGACATATTCTACTTATAAAGTAAATTATTAGTAGGGGTTAGAATTTCCTAAGGAATTTGGCTTGTGTGGTCAAATCTATTGCATTTGATTATATGTAAAAGTGTATCCCAATCTTTATGAAAGTTCCTTATATGTTTATAAAAGTACTTCAATTCGGAGTATTCATGAAAGTTTGTGTTTGAATTGTTTACAACTAGTTCTAAATGTTTAAATTAAACTGTATCGATCTTCGTTAAGATCACTTTTTATATATTTTTATATAAAAAGGCGTATCAACTAGAGACTTCATGGAGGTCTCTTATACGTAGTTTATTTATATATAATAATAATGGTTGGACATAATAAAACTTTGTTTTTAAAAGTAAGATTTCTTCATTTTATCAAAAAATGTAAAACAAAATTTAATGTTGTTTTTTACATATTTATACCAATCTTACTTTAAACATACAATTCATCATGATAATAATCCTAAGTACACAGTCCAGGTACAAAATTCATAAAAATAATAAATCAACAATTTGTAAACAAATATTACCGTCGGAATTAAATACAAATTATTTTACAGCAATTAAAGTATCTACTTATTAACGCAATTATTTAAGTAGCGAGAGTAAAAATCTGCATTCATTAGAAAATACTATTCATTCAATTAAATTTTGATTCGTGTTTTCGCTAAACAAATTTATAAGAAAAAAAATGTAATACCTCTTGTAATTACTTAATGATGTTTACTTGTTAATATTTCTTATATTTAAACGATACAATATATAAAACGATTATTTTTAAATTATGGAAAACTTCAATAATTAGTATTTATTAATATAAGTTGGACATGCAAAGTAGTACATACAGCAGTGCCTTCATTTTATTATATATATAGCATAGTTCCAACAATAAAGATGTCCTTTTGATTATTAGTTAGTAATCCAACTCTTACTTTGAACTGGAAGCTACAATTATTTTATACACCGATTTTTAATCTAGAATTTACTATAAAACCAACTGAAACTTCATATCGACAAAAGTACAAATAATTCCACATTGTTTACGACAATAATATTTTCATTTATTCAAGTAATTATTGTTATAAGCAAATATCTTTCAATAAGATTTTGAAGTGTCTATCGGTCTATTGTCTTTTTAATGCAAATAATTACTTATTCAGTTTAACGTTCTTTTGTAATTTTGCAATTTCCCTTTGCTGCAAGTGGCATTCAGCTGTGGTTTCAGTGAACTATAAAAAATATATAAATATATATTATATACATATGCAACTAAAAGCTCACCATATTGAGCAACAATTCAAATTTGACTTTCAACATATTATTTTCCTCCTCCAGCTGCTGTATTCTGCTCCTCAATTTCTGCGATGTTTTATGCAAAGATCCGGTTGTTCCATTTTCTGAAGTAATTAAAAGACATGTAAATATTATCAGATAATTTGTAAAACTGGTGCATACCTGGTACCCATTCGCCGTTATCAAAAACACATTCCTGCTGGCCAAGTCTCAATAAGATCCTATGATTTTCACCGTAAAGATCCTCCACAGATTCTGAGCTTAAACTTTTCCTGCTCGGCGCTCTTTTAGGTAAAAACTTGCTTCCGAACAGAGGCATTTTGCGCTCAATACAAACAAAACGCCAGTACCTAATACCAACATACATTTCAAATAATATTATGAATATTTTTTTATTGCTATGTTTGTTGATATAAAGTAAATTGCTTACTTTTTGTATTCATCATGTACTTAAATTTTAGTAACGTATAATATAAATAGCGGTAAAGAGTCTTCAAATATGAAATAGATGAGATTCTAAGGAAATTTGCAATACATTTCATATAACTTATACAAGTACTTGCGATATGTATTTTTGTATAAAGTAAATACACTGTAAACTTGTTACTTGGTAAGTATAGAGTAGTATATAATTTGACTTTGATTTGTATGGATAGAATTGAAGCTTCTGAATAATTGCAAATAGATATTTATTGTGTTATAAAGTGCTGAATGTTATTTTAAACAAATTATATCTGTAAAGTGTAACAACTGTTTCAGGTATAAATTTATGTTTTTATTTAATTACGGCAATGTGAGTTGGGTTGCATTTTTGTCTTGTTGCAGTACGTCAAGGTCTGTCAAAAGTGCCATGAGTTTCTCTATGAGCGTTTTATAAGATAGGTTTATATATAATTTTTTGTAATTGGTTGCTGAGACTATGGGTATATTAGAGAAAATATCGGAAATCGAGAGAGAAATCTCGAGGACCCAAAAGAATAAAGGTATGTGTAAACAATTATAAATTGGAAGTTACATTAACATTATTTGTTACAGCAACTGAGTATCATTTGGGATTGTTGAAAGCTAAACTAGCTAAGTACAGGTCCCAGCTGTTGGAGCCTTCGAAGAAATCTGAGAAGGGTGAGGGTTTTGATGTGTTGAAGAGTGGTGATGCTAGAGTTGCCTTGATAGGTTTTCCTTCAGTGGGAAAAGTGAGTATATTAATTTTTGTTGATTCATAAATTAATGGTTTGAATTTCAGTCGACTTTGTTATCTACTTTAACCAAAACTGAGAGTGAGGCAGCCTCATATGAGTTCACAACATTGACCTGCATTCCAGGTGTTATTGAATACAATGGTGCTAATATTCAATTGCTTGATTTGCCTGGTATCATTGAAGGAGCTTCCCAAGGAAAAGGAAGAGGTAATTAAAAATTGTACTGTTGTTGGAATATTAGGTTATAATTGTTAATTTCAGGTAGGCAAGTAATTGCTGTGGCTAGAACTGCTGATTTGGTTGTAATGATGTTGGATGCAACAAAGCAGGATGTGCAGAGGCTTCTTTTGGAGAAGGAATTGGAAAGCGTTGGAATTCGTTTGAACAAACAGAAACCAAACATTTACTTTAAGGTTTGTATTTTGGCTATTGTTGTTTTTGTTTGGGAATTTGTAAGATTTCCATTGTAGATTAAGAAGGGCGGTGGCCTGTCGTTCAATTCGACGTGCCCGTTGACTAAGGTTGACGAGAAGCTGGTGCAGATGATCTTGCACGAATACAAGATCTTCAATGCGGAAGTGCTGTTCCGGGAGGATTGCAATGCGGACGAACTGATCGACGTGATCTGCGCGAACCGGGTGTACTTACCATGTCTGTACGTTTACAACAAAATCGATCAGATCTCCATCGAAGAGGTGGATCGAATCGCGAAGCAGCCGAACAGCATCGTCGTCAGTTGCAACATGAAACTCAATTTGGACTACCTCCTGGAGACCCTGTGGGAGTATCTCGCTTTGATCCGAGTGTACACTAAGAAGCCGGGTCAACCGCCAGACTTCTCCGACGGTCTTATCCTTAGGCGCGGCGTATCCGTCGAGCACGTCTGCCACGCGATTCACAGGACGCTCGCAGAGCATTTCAAGTATGGCCTGGTTTGGGGTACAAGTACCAAATATTCGCCTCAGCGTGTAGGTGCCAGCCACATCATGGCCGACGAAGATGTCATCCAGGTCGTCAAGAAGTGAAAAGTATGTTTTTTTTATGCAAGTAAACACCAAACTCGCAGGCAGAAAAGTGCGCTTGTTTTTGTTTTATGAATTCTTCATTATTTTTTATCTTAAATTAAATAAAAACTAATTCAATTGCTAAAATATTTAGTAATTTTTAACAAAAAAAGTACCGCATTCGATTTATTCCATTCATATAGATAATAAATTTAATCCATTTTTAATAAATTAGCGCACTTCGACATAAATCTAATCCTATAAGTTTAGCTCTCGGATTAAATTAAAATGTTTTTATTGACAAACAAGAGAATAATACAATACACCTGGTGAGTATAATTATTTCTAAATATTTTAAACGAAACAGGAATGAGAAAAATTTCCAACATCTTTTGGATACCAATTCGGTATAAAGTAATATTATTTGCGATATTTAAGATAACAAAAAGTGTACATAATATTAACATTATGTTAATAGCTAAAGTAAATTTCTAAATAGAGTTTTTTGCATACATTTTTTTTTAAATACACAGATATCTTTTAATCTTCTTATTAACACCAGCGCAAAGATCGTGAACCCAAGATTTACATATAATGCACTGAATCATTGTTTCCTCCTGATTTTCTCCACAAATACAGCATAACCAGTCATTTTGAGTTAAATCGCAGCTCTTTTTTTTTTTATTTAAATTTTTATTTTGAGGGCAATTGGAATTTGAGATAACTTATTTAATTGCTCCATTATTTGGCTGGAACTCGAGGTTGAAGATGTTGCGGTTATATTTGCGGCAGGTGCATCTTTATTTTCTTGGGGAGTTTCAATATTTTCATGTGTTGTTCTCTCTTGAGTTGGATTCGTGCATAAAATGTATTCCTTCGCAGGCAATGGAGCGCTGAAATCTTTATCTTGGAATTCATGCCTGTTGCATGGCCATATACCGGAAGATTTAAATCCATTCAAGGCGATGTCTATTCGTACCGATTTACAATTAGCTATTCCAAATAATTCCGATACATTTACTGGTTTAATTGTATTCCCTGGATTGGCTCTTAGCCAAGTAGATGCTGCTGCAGAGAAGTTCGTTTTCAGCGGCTTGAAGAAAGACCGATCCAAAGGCTGGAGACGGTGGGTTGTATGACTCGGAAAGGATAACATCACAATGCCATACTCGCACGCTAGGTTGATTGCTTCAATATTTTTTGTATGTGTGGTGCGACCATCCAAAAGTAGTAAAATTTGCTTATTGCTACTCTTTTCCAATTTAATATACTTTATTAAATGTGTCAACCATTCTACAAAAAGTTCAGAGGTTATCGAGCCGTTTTGGGAGCATCCAAATACAATACCCGGTGGTGCTCCTCTTTTTAAGGAATCGTTCATCCGAACACGTTTAAAGATTAACATAGGAGGTACGAATTCACCTGCAGCATTCATACAACATATACCAGTATTGGTTACAACACTGGTAATTGCACCAACTTGTTTTTTTCCTTTTTGGGCAATTATTTTAGGTGGTTTGTGAACCGTGGATAATCCTGTTGCGTCTACATTATATATCTGGTTACGTGTGAATTTGTATTCATCTAATATAGATTCATATTTATCAAAAAATTCATAAACGCGTTGTTTGTTGAATGCCTTAGCTCTGGCCATTGAAGTTGCCTCTGGTGTACGTAAGGACAAACTCGGATTATTTTTCATAAAATTATAGTACCACTTCTTTCCCGCCATTCCTTTTTCTTTATTGAAACGGTGTTTTAATTTATATTTTTCCGCTAACTGATAAGCAAGTTTTCTGATGTCTACGATAGTAAGCCCAAAAAAACTTGATTCTAAATTAAGAATGTGAGCAACCAACTCCTTCTCCATTTCTATTGTCAGATCCTTGGGTCTTCCAAAAGTTACATTCTTATTCAATCCTTGCAAATGGCGTCGTAACGTCGGTTTAGGGATTTTATATTGTCTGTGTGCTTCATTAAAGCCAATAACACCTTGGTTTAATTTAGATAACGCCTCGTCCATTTCTTCATTTTTCCATTTATTATATATTCGTTTTGACATAATAATAATGATCTGTAATATACCAAAAAAAAAAAAACAACAAAAAATAAATGATGGAAAGAAAGCATGAAGTAGTTTCCTAAATCGTACTGGTACGACTTAAGTCATTTGTTAAAAAATCTTAATTTAAAAAAAAAACAACGATTTTGCCAACAATTAACTACAAAATTTACTTGCGGATACATGCAGAAAGTTATAACAAACAGAGATAAACTTACTTAATAATAATAATATTTTGGTTACTGATGTACAAGTGCCAGCAGCCGTAACACGCTTAATATTGAAGTGGTACGACTTAGGCAACTTTACCCTAATCATATATGCATTTTCTGTTACTTTTCGTTGGCTTCCTTTGACTGATGTACATCTGATCTTAATTGAGTCGATATTACAAATATAATAGCAGTAGACAGTATTTAAAATAGTTGTAGAGGATATTTGTCATATGATAATATAAATATCACAGGTGTGAGAATATTGGCAACATAACTAACACAACAGCTTGGGTCTGCCAGCTTGCAACCTCCGGTCCAAATTAATATCATATTTGCTTGATTTATATTAAGTTTACGTCTTTTGAGAGAGCCGATCCGTTCAATTGATGTACGTATATTACTATTATATAACTTTTGCATTATCAAAATTAACATTAGTATCTGTTATGAGGTTTCTACTCCAATTATCTACTGTCCTTCATTCTTAAGTATTGCGTGAATATGTGTATTGTTAGGACTTATTAATCGTTTAGTTTAGAGCTTTTTAAATATTTACACATATCCCTCTTATAACGCGACTACTACTACTACGCGTACTACAAAATACTTAAACCTAGTTATGAGAAACTCAGAATTACTACAAATCTGATTTATTCGTACCGCGTTCTATAGAAACCTAATTCTAATTTATTTAATTGATGTATCATTTAATGACATCAATTCATCTAAACTTTAGATTCCAATGTTTCTTTTCGAAATAGTTCTTCAGCTAATTAAGTTTTATTATATAAAAACAGTGTTGTGGGAGGAATGTTTGTTCCGCATTATACAGAAACCACATCTTATTATAAAAATTGCTTATATTTTTCACTTGAAGCGACGTATTTAAATTAACAGTTTGGCGTTTCACTTTTAAATCGAAACCCACAGTTTAAAGTATGTTTTGTTCACATATTTATTTGCTTCTCTAATAAATGTATTAATCGATGGTATTTTATTACATGTTTAGAACTTGTGAATAGTTTAATTACTAAAATAACAAATAAATATTAACTGATAAAGATTTTTTATATATAAATATTGTTAATTAATTGAATACAACTTGTTCTAATAACAAAATATAGAATAATTTATTATAAATACGACATTAAAAATACAACAATCAATTTTTTGTCCATAAAATTTTGCGTCAAAAATTTTAATTCACTATTTTCGAATATCTCCAATCCAAATAATAAATATATTTTATTGTTCATTTTAATTATTATATTGTCTATTATTATTAATAAAAGTTTTGCTATTCCTATTTAATTTTGGAAATCTTAAAAAATATCAATTATTATAAAATTAAGATAGAGGTTTATGATTAGAAAATGTAAAGTTCACTTTTGCTATTGATTGTAAGTATTATGAATTTTTATGTCAGTTTACAATACAAATGAAAGCAATTATTCTTTTTTAAAGATGTTATAGTTTTATTTCTGATACAAAATTTAATTAATCATGTGCTTTTTTAATTTGAATGTCCATAAATCTGCTTGGCCAATTTACATCATTCTCTAAATATAATAAACATTAATCACAAAAATGAATTAATTAATTTTTAATTGAAGCAGGAGATATTAATTTTTTCATCACTAATAGTTAATTCTATGATTTACGTCTCTTCTTTTGCTTCCAAAATGTCTTGCAAAAAGATATTGTTAAAGGTCTTTCTTCTTCATTCCTCCGTCTACCCTTTTCATTAAGTAAGGCGCTCCTCGCCTCCCATCCAACCACTTGCTCTTCATTTAACTATCAACTTTGTTGCTATACTCTTAGTGATGTGTTACTGGAGCAACGTGTAAACAGGAAGTAGGATCCTCACTCATGAATTTTCAAACCGGAATCACAGCGGTTCATAAATCACGGACGGATATTAGTTAGAGATTAAGTTAAGTTAGGAGGTGTTTTGGTCTAAATTGATAAATTTTAAAGTTTGAATAACTGTAAACTATTAGAATGTGGTCCAACGGTGACATCTATCGGTGGTAGAAGCGCAGTTCGCTGACAGATGTCAGTATCGCGTGGTGTTTCATTTATGTCCGTTCTTTGCCGGCAGAGCTGTTCTTCCCCTTCCCACTTATATCATCATTATTTACGCCCATGTGTGTGGGATTTAAAAAGCAGTGGAGATCGGTTTGAAAATGAATGCGTCTGCGGACTCGACCCAATAGAAGCCACTCCTGCACAACCTGAGGGTCTTTCCAATAGGATTTTCGCTTTAGATTCGCATTGAGACACTTGCGGAAATGGGAAAGAAGACCGGTGCTGCTGACAAGAGCTGCGGAAGGGTTGACGTGCAGAGCGTCATCCCCAAGCGAAGGTGCGTTTTCAATTGTTTATTTACTTTGGCCCCAATTCTTTATTCATTCATTTGTTTTGTTAAAATCTCTTTTTATTTTTGGGTTAACGAAGTGCATCGGGTTGCGACGAGAACTAGGCTCGTTTATTATCGATTTTTGGTTTGTTTCTCGCGTACAACCCTCTCTTTGATTCAAAAAAATATATAATATAGGGGGATTGGTTCTGGTCGCATGGGAGAAGACGCATATGGGAAAAAATCAATAATTCTCTCTCTCTGTCTCCAGATCTCTCGTAAATTTAAATTAAAAACTTTCTTTTCTTGCAATCAATTTTTTTAAAACTACTATTTCTTCAACCTTGGTATAGTTAACTTTTATTCTTATCAGCAAATACTATGTAATGCTTTCTAGGAAGGATTGCATTGAGCTGGAAAGAAAATTGATTTCGATAAGAGTTTCTAAAGCAAACATTTATTTCCTTAAAATAACCGATAAGATATATCGGTTATTTTAAGTCGTTTATTACCTGTAAAAATGTGTTTAGAGGTAATAAATAACAATTGAAATTTTACAAATCCGCGAAACTTGTTTCCTTTGAATTTGCTTTTCTCAAACGTACAAAGAATGTATTATATTTGCGTTTCGTCTTCCAAAAATTCACAAATATTTGCTTAATTTATTTGCATCAACAACTGCATCTTATATGTGTAGTAACATTGTAGTATTACACTTTTTTTTTTGAAGTTATAATTATCTTCCGTTTTCTTTTTTTGTAGACAGGATTTGCTCAAGTGGAACGGCTGGGGTTACAACGACTCCAAATTCGTAATTAAAGATGGGATCGTTCATTTCACCGGAAACAGGTATACTTCCTTTTTCGGAAATTACAAAATATTTACTTACCAGATATAATTTAGTTTGTTTCTGAAAAAAAAACATAATTTTATAGTAAAGCTCGAATTTACTAATTTTCCGGACGAATTAATTAAATTTACTGCAATTCAATTGCACAGTTTTAGTAAATAAATGCGATTCCTATTTGTGTGAACATAATTTAACAGTTTTTACTATCAATAATACTTTATCAATGATTGATGCGCTTCCCACCAAGTACCATTAATACAAATACTGATATTTTAAATTGTTTGTACTTTTCCTACACATAATGTTTAGGATTATCTTTTCTATAAATATGTAAATCTGAATTATTTATTTACTTTGGTTTATGTTATGTTACTATTTCGTTGATAAATACTGGACAAAAATATAGATGTAACATTTGTTTAGTACAATACGTGGCTTCAAGTGTGTTCAAGTTCAATTTAATTAAATGCTAATAATGCAACGTCGTGCATGAATGTGTTGTTGAGATGTATGCCTTATATAGGAGATATTTCATCATTATTGCTGCAAAGATTAGATTTGATAATATGTATTTGTTATGAAAAAAATACTATAAAAATTGCGCGCAATTTTCATGATGAGATTTGTTCAAAACAATAACAATTTGAACAAATATATTCGGAAGTAAATCAATATTGGAACTGCATATAAAAATGTTTTACAAAGACGAAAGTATAATTATTATATTGCAATTCTTATGTAAATGCACCGACAATCATTAAAATTACTATAAATGTTGCGAATATCGTAAGTGCAATTTTCTTGTTGATATGTGAACAATTAATATTAGTCTACCAACTTATGAGTTACTTAATAAATATTGTCATTAGTAAATCAATATTATAACTATATTGACAATATTTTTCAATCGTCTGAATCGTTCTTGGTCTATTTGAATAATGCTTTTTTTTCAAATAATTGTTGGAAATTGTAAAGTTTTTAATTTTTCTTGTATGAAGGAATATTTTTTTGGTAAGCAAAATTGCCTATAAGGAGAGAAATCCAATAGGACCATTTGAGAATGTTTTTTTTTAAGAAAAAGTACGACGTATTGCGACGTATTATATATACATAAAGATAGTTACAAAAAAATAAAATTAAAATAAAAAAGTAATGAAAAAATAGCAATAGCAGATCCCTGGCCGAGGCCTCTGCAAAACCCGGAGAGATTCGGGAAACCCCGTCTAGGGGTGCTACACATTCGGTCATTCAGTAGGGTGATTGTTGATTAGTTCGAAGTGGTTTTATGTTGCAACTAAGAGCTTTCAGATCCCACGGAGCCATTTTGCATGCGAGTTGTTAGAATGTCATTCCTGATGGTTTTTAGGACTTCGTTGGTTGCTAATGCCAGGTCGGAATTTTACTGATCGAATCCATCTGGTCCCTCGGCCATCTTCTTAAGGGCCGCTAAGGGCTGTTTTGGTTGTGTTGTGACATTGAGGAAAAAGTGTCTGTTTGTATAAGGTGTCTATACTTGTTTTGTGTGTCCGAGTTTTTTTTCGTTTCGGAGACGGAGACCTTCGAGTATTAGTGGTCTTATTTCTTGTTTTGTGTGCTGGAATCGTAATTGTTTCGTAAATTTTCCTTATAGATGGTGATTTTACAGTGATCTTTGCATATTATAATTTCGACATTTGGTGGCTTGGGAATATTTCTGCTATTTGAGAATGTAAACTTTTAATTTTTGAAAGTTGAAAAATATTTGGGAAATGAAATTAATTTATTCAAGTAAAGTTAGTCGATACACGTGGTAGAATTAATTGCCGTTAAATGAAATTTTGATAAAATAAACATAATTGCAACGTTTACAACAAAAATATATAAAAAAAAGTTATTAAATGTTCTCATTGTTTTATTATAGTGAAATGATGTAAACTTATTGTAAAAAACTGGTATAGAATATTGGATTAGTTTTTACTATATTTAAAGTTTGCTTTTTATTTCGTATTTATTTATTTTTTTTAGAATAAAATTTGTTAGTTCATAAATGATAAATTATTCTTAAATGTAATAATATTTAGTCTACTTAAAAA
Organism: Nicrophorus investigator; assembly: GCA_963457615.1. Taxonomy (NCBI): domain Eukaryota; kingdom Metazoa; phylum Arthropoda; class Insecta; order Coleoptera; family Silphidae; genus Nicrophorus; species Nicrophorus investigator. The sequence goes on from OY735143.1 coordinate 17,174,325, forward strand.
TAATCTAATGTAAATAACAATAATGTTTATATATTATTGAAATTTTATTTTTGAACATTGCAGATATCCGATTGGTGAGTTAGCTTTGCCGTATTTTACGCAATGGGCAAAGGATGTCCTCGGATTGGATTTGCAGTCTGTGAGGGAATCAAAGCCGCCGCCCACGTCCTCAAGTTACCCGCCACCAAATGTATCGGACCAAGTGCTGAACAGCATCGCGAAGCTAGAGGTGAGCTACTCTGTGGACGTGGTGGACCGCGTGGTGCGGGCGCACGGTCACACTTTACACGATATCCACACGTTACGAGAAGGAACTTTCGAGAGAATACCGGACGTAGTCGTATGGCCGCAACGCCACGATGATGTCGCGAAAATCGTTCGCTTCGCCGACGACAATAACCTGGTGGTGATCCCGTTCGGCGGCGGAACCGCTGTATCGGGTGCCGTGGAGTGTCCTCGGAAAGAGCCGCGTACTATAATATCGCTGGACACGTCTCAAATGAACAGCATCCTCTGGGTGGATGGCGAGAACCTGGTTGCTTGCTGTGAAAGCGGTATCATTGGACAGGATTTGGAGCGTGAGTTGGGTAAACTTGGCTACATGACCGGCCACGAACCGGATAGCTTCGAGTTCTCAAGTTTAGGCGGATGGGTGGCCACTCGAGCCTCCGGCATGAAGAAGAACGTGTATGGTAACATTGAAGATCTCTTGGTGCACGTGAAAATGGTCACGACGAAGGGAGTCTTGGAGAAGAGTTGCCAGGTGCCACGCATGTCCTGTGGTCCGGACTTCAATCACGTCATTCTCGGTAATATATTTATCTTTTACATGTTACACATCAAATATGAAACCTGTTTTTACACGGATTAATTTTACAAGATTTGAAAATAACACGATTTTTATCACAATTTCCCTAAATGAATTGCATCCACGGATAAACTTGTTGCTAACATTATTTTGTTAAAACTCGTTTAAGAACCTACGCAGTTTAAACTTAGAACTAATCTTCTGGTTTTTCTTAAACTCTATCTATTTTTTTAACAGATTCTTCGGGAAACAATCTACCTTGTAAAAACAGGTTTGAGTGTAATTATTTTAGAGATGATTTACTTTCTTTTGATTAGAGAAAATTAATAAGTAACTGACTAAAGCAGTTTTCTATGGGTAGATGTATAGTATTACATGTTATATCTTATTACATCTTAGTCATCAGTTGTCTGCTATAATCTAAAGCAGATATGAAAAATAAATATTACAATAAGTACTGAAATGGTGGCAAAAATAAATTACATAATCTAAGAAAATACATTTTAAATATAAAATATATATGGATGCATTTTATTCACCAATTGGAGGTGTTTAAATTGCGAGTAAATAGTGCAGTTGCAGCTAGATACTTATAAATTATGATATTTTGTGGGACTAGATCATCAAAGCAAAGAGCCATTTCTTTGCTATTGTCTGTTAAATGTGCGGAACTGTGGAAAATGTAATTATTTTTAATTTTGGGAAACACTATTACTAACCATTGCTAGAACTTTGAATAATTGACATATATATATATAAATCAAAATAATCATCAAATAATTTATTCCGGAAAATAAAACCAATGTATATAAATGTGCTTTTTACTCTTTTAAATTATGTATAAGTAAACCAACTTCTGTGAGTCACGGTAAAAATAGAGTACTGTGTTTACGCAATGGATGCGATTGATTGTAATAATAATCATTGATCTGTTTGAATAACCTAGATCGGTCACTTAATGATGATTTATAATTTCTTTTAATTGCAAATTGATTTATGTCGAATGATTTCGTTATTAATTGGATGCTTAAAAATATATCATGACGTTTTTTAAAAAAGACATCGAAGGTCAGCAGCAAATTCAATTTAGTTTGTATATACAATATTTTGCTGCATGAAAATATTGTTGAATACCAAGTGACGACTAATGAGTAGATTATGACTTTCAAGCAAAGAAAGTTAAGCAAATAAAAATAAAGTGTTATTTTTGTACAATTTACGAATTATGTACATTTTACTTATATTTTGATTTTAATATTCATAATCGATGTTTAATAGTTTAATTATAATTCACAAATGAACATCTAATTAAACTTGAGTTGTTCTGAATTGATTAGAACTACTACTAAAGGTAATCACAATAAATTGAATAGAAGTTGTCGTATTGAATCAATCTTTTTTTTTCATATTAATATTGTTAATCACGTTGGATTAATTTTTATATTAAAATTCTTAAATTTTAAGAACTGTAGCAATTTGAAAGGGAAATATATTAAGTTAAATAAGTATTTTGGGATCCCGCAATTAAAACATGCCACGATTGAGTGGGTTTGTCCTTAAACATGACGATTATGCGAGATGACCTTAAACATTCCAATCTAATTAAACACATTACAGGATATTTCTCTGTGAGAACTATAGGATCATTGTTTGAAATATTTCATCTGAAACATTTTTTTTTTGGTTTAATATAATGGTTAATGGTTTCTCTGTCAAATTCATTTCAATAAAATGATAGTACATTTGTGATTTTAATGTTGATATATATATTTACATTATGTTTTTAATGTTTTTAAAAAAATCTGAAATCAAGTAAATAATATGAATGTTCTGTGCAGACAACTTTAAGTCATGTACGAATTATCGTAAAGGATAGGATAACAGACTACAAATGTTTGTTTGAATTACAGGTTCTGAAGGATCGCTGGGTGTTGTGACTGAGGTGGTGCTGAAGATTAGGCCCTTACCGCAATGCAAAAAGTACGGTTCCGTCGTGTTTCCGGACTTCGAGAGCGGTGTTAAATGTATGAGAGAGATCGCGCGCGAACGCTGCCAACCTGCGTCCGTTCGGCTGATGGACAACGAACAATTCAAGTTCGGACAAAGCTTGAAAGCCGTTCCCGGTATGCTTGGATTTCTCGTCGACGAATTCAAGAAGCTGCTGTTGACGAAGCTGAAGCGTTTTGATCTGAACAAGATGTGCGTCATGACGTTGCTGTTCGAAGGCGGCAAGAAGGACGTAGAGGACCACGAGAAACGGATATACGCTATAGCTAAGAAGTATGGAGGTATACCAGCAGGAGAGACGAACGGTCTCAGAGGATACATGCTTACCTTTGTTATCGCTTATATTAGGGTAATTCAATTCTATCAAACGTTGATTACATTATTTATATTTTATTATATTTATTTATTTTTTATTGGTAGGATTTAGCAGCAGATTTCAGCGTAGTCGCCGAATCGTTTGAAACGTCTGTTCCTTGGGACAGGGCCTTAGTTCTCTGCAGAAAAGTAAAACACCGGATCGCCATCGAGTGTAACCGCAGGAACATCAAGCACCACTTCGTCTGCTGCCGCGTTACGCAAACCTACGATGCCGGATGCGTGATTTACTTTTACTTTGCGTACAATTACGTGAACCATTCGGACCCAGTACAAGTGTATGAAGAAATCGAGGACGTCGCGCGGGATGAGATCCTGGCAGCCGGTGGCAGCATAAGTCATCACCACGGCGTGGGCAAGCTGCGTAAGAAGTGGTATCCGGCGACAGTGAGCCAGGTCGGTGTAGGTCTGTTCAGGAACATTAAGAAGGAACTTGATCCCAACAATGTGTTCGCAACCGGCAATCTGGTCGAAGCCAAACTGTAGAATTAGTATCAAATACTACTATTTCTCTGTTTTTTTCCTTTTCAGTTGTTTTTTTTTATACCAATGGAGTTGAAGTTACTGGTGTATTTTAGTTACCGTATCAGAATAATGTTTTCTAGTCAAATTATTCAACTTTTTGGTTCAACATGTTTTTGTACTTATTATCAGTGCACTAAATATGTTATATTTATAAATTTAAATAAAACAATTTTTCCTAATATGCATTTTGTGTTATTTCTTACAATTTCAGCTGAAATTTTAATTTAATAAAAAAACCTTCAAAATGAATGGTTCCAATATATTTCAAATATGCGAAATGCCTAATGATGACAGTCATTGAGTCATGAGTATTAAATTTAAGCGAATTAATAATAATTTCTAAATTGTACACAGTATATTACAAATTTGATAGGAAATTTTAAATTGTAACAGCGCCGCCTGGTGGAAGCCTAAATACTGTCGAGACGCTAATTATATTGGATTCAATATAATACATTCATTTAAATTAATTTCTATCATGTGAACTGATTATTGTAAAATTTCATAAAAGATTTATTTAAGTATTTTTTAAAATAAAATTAATCAATCTCTGATGCAGTTCAGTGCGGTGGGAGTTTGTCATAATACGTCAGAAGTGATTCGCATAATTGCCGTTATGTAAGTGGTGGCATTGTGATAGACGTCAAATAATTACATAACTTGTTTATATTCGAAGACGTCGGTCAGCAAACACCGAGGAAGGAGTGAAATGTTCGCAACGGACTAGATTTAGTAAAGGGGTGAGTGGAACGACGCAATTTTGAGCATATCTGACCCAGTCACGTCCATTCTTTCCCCATTTTGCAGCATTCGTTTTCGAAAACGATTGGGGCCAAAGATGTGTTTCAGTCTCGATGTGGTGTATCCGGATACGCGCCTGGCAATCGAGCCCCCTTTTCGTTCTGATTAGCTTCGTAATTGCTGCAGGGCTCGTCGTCCAACTAAAAACCCTGTACGATAATCACCAGAGACACTTGAGGGTGATGGATTATGAGAAGAGTGTAGCTGAGCTGAGCGATACCATGGATCACGTCGAAAAAGTGACCACGAAAATTGGCACCATGAAGAAGAAAATCGAGGGATTCCTTGCGACCCATAAGAGGTCGGGTAGCTGACAATTAATGTTGGCTAGAATATTCGGCATTAATAGAAGGAACAAATTGAGCGGTCGTATGCTTTAATTTTCGTTATTGTTTTCTTTTACACACAGACACAGAATGTTTACTTTTATTATTTTATTTATGCACCTTGAAGAAAAAAATAAGATATGGGGGAATACTAAGAACTAACTAACTAATGCACAAAGATCTTTGTAGATAGGAAACATTTCTCTTTCTCTAGTACTTAGTAAAATATTAAAGAAAAACAATATATATAAATGCCAATAAGACAAATTGTGATTAAACTTTGAGGATGAATCATCCTTTCTAAAGATGAAATTAATATTTAATATTATACTAAAAGGAAAAAGATGTCAATAATAAAATTATTAATAATTAAGTATTAACATAACATTTTTACTAAATGTAGAACATTTTGTGCTCAATGATGAGGGAGGAAACTGATGAAGCTTGTTTTTGTCTGATTACCTTATTTGTTATGTTTAAAGGTTTTATTATATTTTATGTTGGTTGTTTATGGAGAAGTGTGGAATTAAATATCAAGTGATAAACATTGAGGCTCATTTTTGTAATCCCCTTTATCCTCGTACACTGCGTGAGGCGCACACAACCACGGATCTCCAGTCACCTTCTGCCACTCATGTAATCTACCTTTCAAGTCCTCGAATATCTCCTTGAAAGATTCCTTGCCGGCCACATTGTCCAACTCCTCTGGATCCTTCTTCAAATCGAACAATTCCCATTCTGGCCTGCGGTAATATTTTTTCAAAGTTTTATACCAATAGGTCGGCTGATTGGAGCGAGTATTGTTCAGTAAATCCTAATTCAAAAGAAACAACATTATATGCAGGAATAATTAATAATGTTTATTATTATACCTGGAACGTTGGAGATAGGAAGAAGTCCTGATCGATTGGGAATGGAGCGTTATAGTTGATATTGTGGATTAATTTGTATCTTTGCGTACGAGCTGCGCGCATTGGATAGTACATGGTCACCTCGTGTAAATTGTGACTGGCGAACACTATTTCTCTACTCCTGTCCTGTGGTTCTGAAAATGATTGAGTATTGATTAATTGATGATCGAATGCATTAATTTATTTGATATACCTTTAACCAGAAGTGGGAGGAGACTGCGTCCGGTCAGATTATTATTGATGGAGTTGCCTTCATTAATGTTGAACCAATCGAGGATGGTGGGCGTGATATCAAGGAGGCTGGCCAACGAATAAGTGACTATGCCTTTTCGTTCCTTGTGGCTAGGCGAGGAGATGAACATCGGTTCGGCTATACCCGAATCGTACAGGTTCGTCCTGCCGTTGGGGAAGGGTATACCGTTATCCGAAGTGTATATCACTAGAGTATCGTTCGAGTGTCCTGCGTTCTTCAATTCCTGCAGGAGAAGTCCCACGCCTTGGTCTAAGCGGGATATGGTAATGTACTGAGCGGCTACATCTTTTCTCGCCTCCATTGTATCGGGCATGAAGTAAGGAAGTTCGATTTGCTCCGGCACGTAATGGATGGGTGACCAATCCGGTATAGACCCCATACCTTCTTCACCGTTTCCGAACCTCTGGCAGAATTCCCCATATTCCGGGTTCGTATGGCCGCAACGATGCGGATCGTGAAAAGCGACGTACAAGAAGAAAGGTCTGAAAGAACAAACATATAAGTATACCTTGAACGAGCGATGAAATTTGATAAATTACTCTGTAACATTGCTCAAAAACTCTCTGGCAAGATTTTTTATATGCGTTATGTTTCTTCCCACCTGAAGGATTGAATTGTTCTCTTCGGTTTGCGAATAGTCAAAGGGAAAAACGTCGCCTGGTCCTACATGCTTTTTACCAATAATTCCTGAAATTTTTCAATTTAACACCATAACGAATCGCAATTATCCAAACTGAACCTGTCTTTATTTGGTTGTCTTTCAAGATTTTTGGTAAACTCCGAACATGATCGAAGGAATTGAAGTGGTGTTCACCTTGATGCAAACCGTACATTCCATTCTGATGGCTGGGACTTCCCGTTAACAAAGCAGCCCGACTGAAATTAATTTATAAAGACATTAGAGTAAGTATCCTAATGATTCAATTTAGACAACAAAAAACATATCAGGTGTAGACAATATCAAAGTTAAACATAGATCTATTTTTAAAAGAATTGATTGATATAGAGTTGTGAATTTCTTGAAGGTCGGATTTGAAAAGTTCTGTTATAATAATACCTCGGCGAGCAACTGCTGACCGAAGTATAGGCATTGTTGAAGATCAAGCTGTTCTTGGCGAGGGCGTCCAAGTTCGGGGTCTGTACGATTTTGTTCCTGTAGGTTCCCATTTCGAAGCCTCCATCGTCGGCTGAAAGCAAAGAACATTGACTGATATTCAAAAGTTGGCGCGCTTTAGGCTGTCACCGAATTGTAGGTGCCTGCTATTTCAGTGTTAATTTTGTTGTGTATCTGGGAATAATACTTCGCCGGATTCGTGTTTATTTGTACGCATTAAGCATACGTGTTACATTTAACTCACCGACGATAAGAAGCACATTCCTGGTTTCGGCGTAGTAAGTTGAGATCAGCAGAGACAGCAGAACCAAGGCCAGCTTCGCTCCACCGGTAACCATCTTGCACGTAAGAAACAAAAGCAATGAGATTCTGGACTACTAGATTCCGGTAACAAAATTAATCTTGTTTTTTTTTGTTTGTTTCTTCCTTTCGTTTGTTCCTTTCTCTCTTCTTCGGCTTTCCTGGTGGGGTTTTCTAGGTCATGCCTAGCAAGAAGATTTTGTGTCTTTTCGATGTGGACGGAACATTGACAAAGCCGCGGAACAAGATTGAACCGCACTTCGAGGAATTCCTATACAAGAAGATCAAGCCCTGCTGCCTGATCGGCATAGTGGGCGGGTCCGATATGAAGAAGATAGCAGAGCAGATGAACGGTTACGAAGTAATCAAGAAATTCGACTACGTTTTTGCCGAGAACGGGTTGGTGTATTTTAAGGATGGCGTCGAGGTGGCCAGGGTCAGCATACAGAAACATATGGGAGAGCAGAAGTTGCAGAAATTCATCAATTACTGCTTGGGTTACCTGGCAAAGGTGTATTTGCCTGTGAAGAGGGGCACATTCATCGAGTTCCGCAATGGAATGCTCAATATTAGTCCGATCGGCAGGTCGTGCTCGCAGAGCGAGAGAGACGACTTCGAGAGATACGACAAGGTCAACCACGTGCGCAAAGATATGATCCAAGCGCTGAAGAAGGAATTCCCTGACATTGGTTTGACGTACAGCATCGGCGGACAGATCAGTTTCGATGTTTTCCCGGATGGTTGGGATAAGACATACTGCTTGCAGCACCTCGAAGGCGAAGGTTTCGAGGAGATTCACTTCTTCGGGGATAAGACTGACGCCGGCGGCAACGACCACGAAATCTTCCACGACAGCAGGACCATCGGTCATAAGGTCGTCGATCCCGATGACACTAAGATGCAACTAATAGATCTACTGGCCATTTGAATTCCACTAAATTTAATTTTTGTTAATTTTATTATTATCATCTCGCAAATTTATTTATTGTTATTGCTGACCGGCTTTATTGAATTGTAAATAAATATTAGTTATTATCATTTTATGTACCGGATCTGATGGCCGACAAACGATTAATTTATTAACTTTAAGTTAATGTATTCCTTTAATTTACGATCTGATCAATTGACGACGAATTAAGCGCATTGAAATTGGTTGCACGAATCTGGAATGTTTTAGGAATTGACCGATTGCGGCTTGGCAAACCGTAACAAATGTCATTTCTATTGGGGAACAACATTGTAGGAATATCGGAAGACGAGGAACGAAAAACAGAATCGCATTTACTTCAATACCAAGCATTTAGTAACTTCACAGAAAGTCTATCTAGAAGATAATACACGGCACAACACTAAAACAATATCATCTTTATAGCTAATTAACTGTCGCTCCGCATTCCTGATACAGAAATTATTCAATAGTAAATATAAATATCTCTAAATGTAAAGTAGATTAGTGCCAAAATCCAAGATTTCTATTTATGATATTCTAATATTACACTTAATCCCATGATGGCATGGATCAGGATTGTTTTTGTAAATTGATTTGAGGAATCGCCGAACACGGCGATTTGTACAAAAAATGAAAGTAATATAGTTTATACATTGAATGAACCATGCCACATGGTGTTATTAACATATATTCTAAACGTATTTGATGATAATTGAAATTTATATAAAATATATATGACTGTTATTCTGAAAATAATATATATTTATATTATATGCGAATAATAAGGCTTTGCTTGTAGATCTGAAATATGTAATCATAGATGTTGAAACCACTTAAATGCAGTAAAACCTTAATTTCAAATATCAAACGTCATGAAAATCTTGTAAAATGTTAAATTTACAGAATCGAATCTATCCCCTTCTGTAGAGTTGATGTATTTCAAACATTTAATAAAATCAGATTAAAATTAATTGATGTGTTCTAGTCGTCCATGTTAAATGTTAACATGGATATTACAATAAGTAGAAAGATGCAAATGTGTTAGATAATATATGAATGTATTAAATAATTGAAATAAATCTTTAAAATGCAAAACATAAAGTTTTTTATTTATATGGCAATTTATTTATAAAATTATGATGCGTCTTATACAACGAAATTATGATGCGTCTAATATAAAAAAATAGGTGTTTTGACAGTTTCCGAAACGATATGTTCGCAAACCAAGGTTTCACTGTATATGAAATTTAAAAAAAAATTGTTTTCCACAAATAAAATTTTAATTATATTTAAAATAAATAAAGTTTATTTGCGTTTTAAAATAAATATTTAAAAAAATTGCTGCATAAAATGTATAAAAATTTCGGATAATTTTCTCTGTGTGAAGTTGTCTTTAAGTATAATTTCAAAAATGACCGCGAGTTTGTGAGGGCGGTGCATTCGTCAAAACATGCGTTAAACAACATAACCTCCGCAATAACCTCAGAAAACTTTCAAAGACCACATTGCACGTGTTATTGCAATAAGTATAATTTAACAGTATTTTTATTACAATGGCAAAGTTTAAGAAGAAACCAATCCCCGCGAAAGCCATGAATGGCAATGCCAAGAACAACAAGAGGAAACCACAACGCGAGGTAAGTTACACAACTTGTGTTTTATATATTTTCAGTTTCAATAATTGCTTTGATTTAAAGGAACCTGAAGAAAGCGAAGATGAAATTGAATCTGAAGGAGAAGATGTTGCTTTGAATTCAGATGCTGAGGATGATTCAGAAATTGAAATGTCTGACTCTGAGGATGCTGATGATGAAGAGGATGAAGATGAAGGAGATTTTATTGATGGTGAAGCTGAGGAGGTGGATGAGGAGTGTGAGGAAGAAGAAGATGAGGAATTAGAGATGGATGAGGGAAGTGAGGTGGAGGATATTGAAGATGAGGAATTAGAGAAGGGTGATGAAAGTGAGGATGAAGTTGACCCAAAGGAACATAAGAAAGCCTTAGAGAGGCTTCAACAGACAGATCCAGAGTTTTACAAGTTTTTAAAAGAGAATGACAAGAAGTTGTTGAAATTCAATATATCGGATAGTGAAGATGATGGTGAGGATGATCAGGAAGTTGATTTGCATAAGCCAAGTGATGATTTGGAAGTTGCTAGTGACGAAAGTGATTTTGAGGTAAAGTATCTACATTATCAAGCAAATGCATTACTTAATTTTATTATTTTAGGATGAGACTAAAACACATGTGGACGACAGGGTTATAACATTAAAGAAAATTAAGCAATGGCAGGAGGCGATAAAGGTGGACAAAACGAAAAATACTATAGTGTGTTTGATAAACGCCTTTAAGGCTGCGCTGGTGCGTATTGATGGAGATGAGGACCAGTCAGTCGAATACAAAGTGGATGGTTCAGCTGTCTTCAATGGGGTGATGCAGTTGTGCGTGTTAGAGCTTGGACCTGCCATAAGGAAGTTTCTGGGTTATAAAAGCGGGTCTAAGATGCCCGTGAATAAGCTGAAGAAGTATGTGAAAATCAGGGCACATTTGTACAATTATTTTGGGAGCCTTTCCAAGTTGATCAACAATATCTCCTCCAATCACATTTTGACTGTACTGTTGAAGCATCTGCATTATATGTCACCGCTGATGGTGGAGTATTCTGGTATTACAAAGCTACTGAAATGTTTGGTGAAAGTTTGGTCTACCGGTGATGAGTCTGTGAGGGTTGTGGCATTCTTATGCATATTGCGCTTCACGAGGAGTAACCAGCAGCAGCATCTCGACTCAATATTGAAGCAAATGTACTTGAGCTACATTAAGAACAGTAAATTTGTGAGCGCCAACACGTTGCCTGCAATCAATTTCATGCGCCGATCGCTCGTCGAGATGTTCGCTCTGGACCTGAACGTAACCTACCAGCACGCCTTCCTCTACATCAGGCAATTGGCCATCAACTTGAGGAATGCCATCACCGTTAACAAAAAGGAGAACATACAAACAGTTTATAACTGGCAGTACATAAACTCGCTGAAATTATGGGGAAACTTACTCGAAGTCACCTGCGACAAACCACAGCTTCAGCCGCTCGTGTATCCGTTCGTTCAAGTATGCCTGGGCACAATCAAACTGGTACCGACTTCGGCTTTCTACCCTCTCAGATTCCACGTACTACAAATCCTTATTGAATTCAGTCGACAGAATAGAGTTTACGTTCCAATTTTACCGTTCATTCTAGAGGTAAGATTTATCCATTTGGGATGTATAATATCAGACTTTAAATTTAATTTTACCATCAGGTTCTGCAATTGGATTTCAATAAGAAACACAAGAAAGTTTCCATGAAGCCACTTAATCTAAATTTAATGCTGCGAGTTTCGAAAGGACAGCAGAACGAGAATGGTTACAAAGCGGCGCTAATCGAACACGTTTATTCGATGGTCTTGGAGTATATGAGTATACAGAGCCAAAGCATCGCGTTCCCCGATCTAGCGTTGATTTGCACGATACAGGTACAGTTATCAAAAAACACATTTGTAACAGCGTCTAATCTAATTGATTTTTAGTTGAAAAAGTTCGCTAAGAACTGCAAGGATTCCAATTACCAAAAGAAAATCTCCCAGCTTTTAGATAAAATTAAGCAGAATTCTGAATTTATCGAGAAGGAACGGAGAAAGGTGTCGATGAGTCTGAACGAGTTCAACTTGATTGAGGGATGGGAGAGCAACGTGAAAAATAAGGGAACGCCATTGAATGCATTCCACGAAAACTGGAGCAAGGTTAATCAGTTGAAGAGGAAGAAGCAGGCGAATAAGACGGACGAGATCGCCGAGTACAATCTGCCGACGCTCAAGAAGTTCAAGAAGGAACATGTAAAGGCGGAAGATGGACCTGTGGATTTGTTCCCTAGTGACAGCGAAGATGAGCTGAGCATAGAAAAGGAGGAGGTAGATGCTCCTAAGAAGGGTAAAACACAACCGCAAGTTGAGAAAAAGAAGCAGAAGAAAATCAAGAAATCGAAAGGCAGTACAATGGAAATTGACGAAATTAATGCGAGTGGAGAAGGAGATATTGTTCAAGATTTTAACGTCAGCGATTGGTAGACATGTTTTTAATAAAAAAATTTATTAATTGTATATTCCATTTTTATTCCTCCTAGTCATAGATAAATCACATAAATTGAATCTTTGGAAACTAGAAAGCAAAATAATATTTAGTGTAATTTAGTTTTAACAAAAGAAGACATCGAAATAGCTACGATTGAATGAACTTTTTATGTTCATAATTGTAAACATATAAGTTCGAAATTTTAAAATAGTTGTGTACAAAATATGAAATGTCTATAATAGTATTTTTAAAATAAACTAAATTATAGTTATTTCAATGGATTTTGTTCATAAATTCCATATATCTTAATTATTTCATTGAATATTATTTAACTGATGTCTTGAAAGATGAATGATCTTTGTCAACTCGAAACTAAGAGTATTATAATAATCTGGCAAAACGAATTTGCTAGAGTAGCATGCCGAATCAATGTAGTTTTAAAGTGAAAAGACCTCGCACATGTGTGATACCATCTGTATCTCGTTTTAGTTCACATGTGAAGAATTGAAGATGTTACCGAGTTTGAAATATTGTATATAAAGAGTAGTTTTTAAATTGGGAGGCGCAAGATATTAAATATTTATATATATAAAAAAGTGGAAATCACTGGCCGTTCATCACATATGATCATTTTTTGAAATCACCTCACATGATTACTATCACAGAAGGAAGCCTACAAAAAGATATGTTAAAATAGAAACACAGGAAGAAAAAGTTTGGTATAACATCAATCTTTTCTTGAGATTAGTTCCTTTTAAAAATTGAATTTTTGGGATGATTATAAGGATCTGAGGTAAAGAAACAACATCGATTGGTTTTAATTATTTTTTTTATTTAAAATATTCGTTTTTGTTTTTTTTTAATATATATATATTTTATATTGGAGTCGAATAAAAAATAAAACAGGATTACATAATGGAGGGGTCCAGTATTTACAAGCGCATCTCGATATTTACAACAAAGAAAAAATAATATAATAAACTAAGTGGAAGTCTTACTAATAATAAAAATAATCGTGAAACACGCAAGCGCGCACACATTCACACACCGGAAGTAGCTTATTCCGTTTCTTTTCCACTCGTCGCATCATCTCACTCTCTCTCTCTTAATTTCCCATCTAAACAAATTAAACCATCGGTGAAACAAAACAAAAATAGTAGTAATAATATGTATATGTATAGTACAAGGTTTGTATTTTTCATAGTAATAAACTTATTTTTTTGCTCTCCATTTACACTAAAAAAATACATATCTATTCGCTCGGCATCAAAAAATAAAATGTGTCGCAAGACGTTTCTGTCTCTTTTCAAACAAATCCAACACCTAAATTCTATTAGAAAAGTAATGAATATAACGTGTAATAATATAATAATAATAATGTTAATGATAAACGTAAAGTGTAATAGTAAGTAAGCGTAGTAGTATATTTTTTTTAAGCTCGAAAAAAATAATATATATATATTTATGTTAAAAGTTTTAAGTAGATTGTGATATACTGCATTGTCGGATGTCGGAACATTCGCCCACATTCTACGCGAATTCAATTGCACAACAGTCCGAACTATCTTCGCCTCCGCCGGCTGCTGGTAAATCCCTTAATATTAAGTTTTATTCAATTGATTGGATGCGATATATATATTTGGAAGTTCTCGCGCTTAAATTTTAATTTTTCACAAAGAGAAAAAGAGATAAGTGTTGTTTGTAGCTTCTATCATCTGTCAGCTTCCTCCGATTCTAATTAAGTATAATAAATAAGTAAACAGTCATTTTTTTGGTCACTTTTATCAAATATAGTTTAATCTTTTTTTCGTTTATTTTTCTTTTATTTTCTTTCTTATTTTTTCTTCTTCTTTTAAGTTTAGGCACCCGACGCAGTCCAAAAGTTACTAATCTAAAGTATTTATTTATTTTTGAGTGTTCTCGCGGTATGGGTAGGGTGGAGGGGTTTTCTTATTCTTATTTAAGATTGTATCATTTTCGCATTGCATTTACGTTCCCGCCAAAAAATGACTGTCTGCGTGCGGATCTCACCTTTTGCTCGAATTCTCTCTTAATCCTATGCATTTCTGTATATAATATAATAGTAGTATTATATGAATTATATAAATATCTCTCGTATTTCTCTTTCTCTCTCTCTCTATCTTTCTCTAAATATATATGTATGTATATAAATATGTTAGCACCAAAAATCACTGTCAAAAAACATAAATCTTCACTGTCCCTCTTCCTTATTAAATATTTTGTATCTGTTGTGTCCTACTATTTATTAAAGGTATTGTATTATTAAGGTAATATTATTGCTTCAGTTGAACGGAATCTCCGGTTCCATTTTGAGGGTGGTCGTGGTCGGGTCATAATTTCCGGCCAAATAATAGATGTCATTGTTGTCGTAGATGGTCTCGTAGCTGCGGGGGTCGTCGCCCAACTTCGTGGTGTACTCCTTCAGCGGAAGGACCTCGCACTTGTGGGATATCGTCTGCACGTCGTTTTCGTCCACGTGGGGAGATTCGAAAAGGGCACCCTGTGCACAAAAATAGATGTGTAATGAATGTACTTATTTCAAATTCAACAATATATAGGATGGTCAAAAATAATTTTACAACTCATGATATAAATATGATAAAAAAGGTGTTAAGTTGGAAACTTAGATCAAATAAAACAATACAATGGGGTCAAAATAGGGTTGTAAATCATTAAAAAAGTGTATTTATAGGGAAGTTTCAAAATTACTAATACTTTAAATAATTTAGAAATAATATAATTTATGTTGACGGATCAAATGTTTATAGCAGTAAATATACTGAAGGACGTGAGTGATTTGACGCTGAAGATGAACAAAATGCGACGTAGGTAAGAATATGAAATTCAGCTTCGATACCATGTTGTTTCCAGATCGATTAACTTAGAAGCTGCGGCCAATTGCCGAGATCTGCATCTCCAGCAGTTAAAACTTCTATTTTTTTTCATTGGATCTATGCCAACGAGCTAAAGTTGAATGAACAATTATAGAATGATGAAAAAAATGCAGTAATAATTGAAATATCGTATAAAATTTGTATGTTATGAAATTGCTTGCTCGTGAGAAGGTAATGCCGAAATTTTATTCTATAATTTGAAAGTTTCAAATTATGTATTTTTTAGTAAATAAGCTTGTTTTATATTTCTTATAGTGAACAATTGTATTAGAAAATGTAAAGTTCCTTCTTGGCCAATTTGTATTAAGTAGAATTAAAGTATGATACTTGTTTTATAAAATGCATAATATATAGAGAATTGTTCGAAAGTGGGGTGGAAGTACTTTCCAGACTGCGTAATTAAGGCAATCTCGCGTGGAGAGTCCACTCGTGCGTTTTACTTACCGGGTATTTGAGGTTCAGTGGGCATCCAACCGTCTCTTCGGGATGATAGAACCATTTGACTTTAACCACCATCGTTCCGCAGGACTCCCACATGGCTTCGATGCGACCGATGTAGGGACGATCTGGACGGCCGGTGGATAGGAATACCGCCGAGTCTCCAACCTGCGTTACCGTGGAATTATTAGTACAGTGGATTTTTAGGCTTAGAAGAGGTCGACTTACCATTATGGCTTCCTTGCCACGTTGTATGGCTTTGAAGAACTGCTTCCGCGATCGGCCCTTGCCTTTGGGCCGTTTGTACCCCTTACCCGACCAACCCCACAGTTGCCTGGCTGGCAGGAAGGCGCTCATTTTGCTCCTGCTCTCACACGATTCTTGCCTATCACGTATTTTCTTGTTCTGTTGCTGATTCTGCGCCGCTTCTAGGATGTCATCCATGGTGACCTCATCTTCCGGATTTGCGAACTGGTTGGACGTCTCCTCTTCAGCTTCAGCCTCAACTTCATCCTCTTCTTCAACAGCAGCTACGTGTGTAATCGTCTCCTGCTCTTCTTCCTCTCGTTCCTCTTCCTCCTCTTCTCGTTCTTCCAACACAGGTGCATGATGCGACGATTCCTTGTGATGGTGCCTCTTATGTTTCCTCCTTTTCTTGTGATGCTTCCGGTGCTTGCAATTGTCGTCTGCGCACTTGTGCTTCTTGCGCCGCTTCTTGTCCTCCCTAAGTAGCATCTTTTCGCGCTTCCGCTTTTTCATGCGCTTCTTTTCCCTGTGCCTCTCGGCGTTAGCATCCGTAGCCGTAGACAGGGCTTGCGTTTTCGCTTCCGGGATAGGCGTGATGCTCTGAACGGACCGCCTCTCGTCGGTGGTTGACGTGCGACGGCGACGCTTGCTCAAACTCAAAAGCGGGTTAGGATCGTACTCGATGATGGGGTAGTCGGGTGGCAGCAGTCGAATATCCTCTAGGGCTATTCTTCCGCTGTCGCCATCGTCGAACTCCACAGAGACAAACTTCGAATCTAGACTGGGGTCAGCGTCAACTTCCGGTTCGGCCACGCTCCCCGGGTACAGACATCTGTACTGTTGACTCCAATAGGCGCAGAGACGTGTTCCTGCCGTCAATTCGGATGTACTAGTCGGACTCACCTCTACGATCTAAACGAAAGAAAAGCAAAGTTTAAAAAAACCATCATATATATTTCCTTTTCGTGGACAAACTTACGGCATCTCTGAGTATCTCCTCCCTAGACATGATGTGCGGTTTGTTGCCCCTTTCGCCGTCCAATGTTATAGAATAAACGTCGGGCGGCTGGACCGCATGCAATTTTCCAGCATAAAAAAGTCCGCCCATAGCAGTTAAAACTCTTAATTTGTCTTTAGACAACAGCTCGGTCGTTAAACTACAACGCGTGTCCGTAATTTTATCTTCATCCTCGTCCTCTTCTTCCTCCTCGCATGCCGCTTCGTCGATCACCACTTCATTGTGCACTTCTTGTTTTACCACAGCCTTAGCCTTATCATTCTCTTCAATTTCCTTCTCTTTCTTCTCCTCGATCACATTATTGTTTTCCAAATCCTTAAACGACTCGGTGTTCTCATTGTCGATTTTCTTCGACTGAGCAGCGACAGGCGTTATTTCCTCATCAAATTCATTATCTTCTGCGTCTTCCTCCTGCCCTTCATCCTGCTCATCTTCGCTTTGTACCTTCACTTCTGCTTTTAATTTAGGTCTGATTTTCTTCGTCTTCTTAACGTCATTGTCGACGAACCGTGGCGGACTATCGGATGGCATTAGCGTCAAGCTGTGCATAAGCTTCTCCTTGGCGGCTAACACGTAACCAACGAGGCTACCCTTTTTCGGTTTTTTGGCAAAGATCGTCTCCGTCAGAGTGGGCGAGCCGGAGATAGTGAGCAACTTTTTTGGCCGACCGACTTTCCTCTTCTTGGACGGAGAAGATTTGGGATTCGTCTCGTACGGACAGAGAGTTGGCGGCTTGAGTAGTTCGTGACTCGACTTCGTGTTCGGCTTAATGGGATCGATCTTGTCCAAGTGCGGCGGCGGCGGTGTCGTTGATTTCTTGCGCGCTCGCTTCTTCTCGTTGTTGGTTGCTACTGTCGCAGACGTATTGCTATTAATGTTGGTGGCGGTCGTGTTTATATTAATGTTGTTACTGCTGCTGCTGCTGCTCTTCTTCGGCTTCAACTTGCTGAGCTCGCGTTGTTTCTCACGGTACTTGCGTTGAAGATCGGCCAGACGCATTCGCATTTCCAACTCCATGGCATTCATATATGGCCAGTCGCCTTTACAGCACAAGGGTTGGGATTTTGACGCCAAAAACCTCTTCACCTCCTCCTCAGATTCTTTGGTTTTGTACGTTTTGTACTGATCTTCTTTTCTGGATAGATCGGGCGGGCAGGAGCACGCGGGTTTTGGCTTCTTGGACTTTGGCTCTTCATGGTGCGTCTTGCTTTTGCGTTTTTTTCGTTCGGCCCTCTCACATTCGAGGATCCTTTGCTCGGCCAATGCACAGAGGATATCGAGTCCGCCCAAATCCTCTTTCTCTTTATCCTTGAGAGTCATTTGTGCAATACCTTGGACCACTTCGCATTGAACAGGCAGTTGAACAGCCTCAATGGTCTGCACCGGGGGATGTGTAACATCCAACTTTTCAAATTCTTCTATGCTATTCGATAAAAGTTCTAGGCCGCTTAAGTCAGGTTGCTCATCTGGTATTGCTTCTTGATTTTGATCGATCTCCACCTTAAGCGCAAGGGCCTGGGGTTCTTGCTGTTCCGTGGATGGAATTAATATTTTCTCGGAGATCGAGTTTACCTCATCGATAGGAGCATCGGTTTGATTACTGGCATCCTGAACCGTGGTTTCTTCCTCGGGGTTGATTTCCGGAGGCGGAGTAAGGCAGGCCACAGGGGAGGTGGCTTGCGAACGACAGGAGGTGGTCTCCTGCGTTTGGGATGACAGAATCAAATTGGTCGGATGTTGGTAGATGACGTGGGTGGTGACCAGAGGAGCAATATTCTGGTCTGTGTATACGGTCGTAGGCGTGTTCGTGGCAATGGTGCTGACTGCCTGAAGGGTCTTGGATTGGTCGTCCGTTTCAATCTTGATCAGGGTTGTCGTCGGGATGGGCATGGGGATCTTCCTCTTGGTGGTATCGGTCGTAACGGCCAAAAGTCTTGTACTATGGGTTTGGGTGTGTTGGTGCAGCGTAGTACTAGTTTGGAGGTAGTCTGAGGTGGCTGAACCGAGCAAGTGCAGGGGTGGTGGATGGAAGGGTGGCAGCAGCACGGATGGCTGATGGTAACTTGGCCACACCACCGTCTGTTGCAATTGCTCTGAACAAAAAGAAATTATTTATTAAAGTTTCTCAGAACGTCGCAGATATACAATAATGTAACACCAGATACCAAATACGTATCGCGCTTAGCTAAGCTTCTCGATGGGAAATTAGATACGTGTATCTGCATTTCTTCAATGTATTTTTTTGTTGCGCAATTGCAAGGCGCTGCTCACGAATAAACATAATTAAAAGCAAGGAGCAAAAAAAATAATAAAATCAACAGGGGAGAGTACTAATCCTTGATACATATAATCCATCATCTCTTTCTCTCTCTACCACCGTGGATATGAGAAGCGTGTTTCTGCAGCGTTTACTCTATTAATAAATAATTATTTGCAACCCGCCCAGAAACCATTAACATAATAATTAGTTGCGCAACGACTTTTATTCCTGCGTCCATTATTATTACGATCGTAAATTACGCACGGGTTTGGCGAAATGAGAGAGAATGCGGCAAAAACTCACCGGCTGGAGGTAGCAGAAGGAATCCGCCTGTGTTCGGGTCGCGGACCAATTGGAACCCAACGGGCGGCATCTGCATTGACATCGGCACCAGAGGTTCAACGGGCATCTGAGATACTTAATAACAAAAAAAAACAATAACAATATATAAAACAGCAACAACAAAAAAAACTGTCGCAAATACGTTAATTGCAGCGAGGAAAACTCTGTTATTTTGAAATGCCGACCTTGGGTGGAAAAAAAAGTGCGTGGGCATCGCGACGCCGGTGTTTTCGACGCGCTTGTTGCTAAAATTAGAAGGTTTCCGCGTTCGCGAAAGGATGTACACCTCGTTTCATCTTAATGTTATTCAAACTGAATTGCGAGATGTGTATGATTGATTTGTTTGTTGTGTGTGCGTGATGGTTGTTAATGATCATCGAAAAATTCGACGCAAATTTTTGTTTCCTTTTGCAGTCTTGTATTTATTTAGAGTTGTTTGGTTTTTTATTGCGAGCGAAGAAGAGGAACGACCAAGAAAAGGTCGTTCGCAGAGAATGCGTACTTACCGGGATATTGCCAGAGGGTGGGTGCCGCGAGGGCGGAGCCAGCATGAGCGCCGCCCATCGGCCACCCTGGAAACGCCCTCTCGTCAGGGCAGTGGAGTAGAGTCCCGCCCGTCGTGGGTACGCCTCCCGTCGCCGCAGCCATGCCAGCAGCATCTGACACAAACACGCATTACATTTTACATTACGTTATACATCTCTCCACTTCGTACGCGTGCAAATGATAATTTTGCAGGGATGCGTCCGTGGCAACGCGAACATCGTTTGCTTGCACTCACCAATTTCCGAAATCCTTGAGACTTCCTTGATGTGGGTCGTGTTGACGGTAGTCAAAAGACCTGCAGGTGGAAGCGACGGCGAAGACACGACCTCGCTGTGCTGGATCCGTTGTCGGGCCACCGCTATTCCGACCGGTATGTTTCCTGTTCCGACAGAGATTAAAAGTTTTCCCACTGGAGAAGGCAATGATAAAATAAAGATTGAAGGGGAGAAGAAGAAGAAGACGAAGGAAGGTAGAGAAAGAGACGATAACGCCGAGGGACTAACTAACAGTTCCGACTTTCGTCTTACCATTTGTGGTCACAATCGGAGGAGCGATGATCGCCTCCTTGTTAATATTGCCATTGTTCGGGGAGGCGACCTCGAGTTTGACCAGGGGCGTTTCGCCGCTCGTCGTGATTTCGGCCACCTGGCAGGGTGTCGCGGTGGGCTCCTTTTTGACGCTAACGGGGCTCCACTCGAGGGGGTTGGTGCGGCTGCAACCACCCAGCATCGGCGTCGTCTTCACGTGAAGATGGCAGCTGCAGAGTTTGACCGACCGGCCGCAGCACTTGGCAATTGTATCCATGGCGAACGGTGGCGCTATCGTCGTCTTCATCGGCATCTCTTGGATTTGAATCTGGTGCTTCTTCGTGGGGGATGGCGAGAACTCGGGCTGCTGGATTATGATATTCGAGTTGAAGCCCTTGGTGAGGAACTCCAGCTGAGTCACCGGCACCGGAGAGTAAGGAGAACCGGGTGGCGGCGTCGGCGCCCCCAGGGTGTAGCCCGACGCGAACAAAGAATCTGCCGTGCCCAACGAGAACAAATCACAATAAGAAAATGAATACACATGAACGAAAACATTCGTTAATTGCATGATTGCAGGGAAATGCGTCGGTGTCGGAAGGAAACCGGATGTCCTACGAACTTCCCACGGGGAGGAAATAGCTCGACACGAAATCTCGCCGCATCGAACCAAGCAAACTACGCTTTTTACTTAGTCTAAAAGCTAAACACTGCCTTATCGAAAGACCGTTTCGTAATTAACATTAAATTCTCAAAGAAACGAAAAATAAACCGACCTTTTTAATTATCCATTTATCATCCACAGAACATTTAAAAGATCAATGCTGTTGGCTTATCAATAACTACTTATATATAACTTATTGTCTCATATTTTATCCATCTATTATTATACTAAAAAAAAAATCTTGAAAAAAAGGTCTTTTTCCCTTTCGTTTTCAAAACTTTTTATACTGCCTTCATATTAAAACAAATTTAAAAGTATAATCACTCTAATAAACATTAAATTTTAGAAAAAAGTTTCTTTAAAACATTTAAATTTTAAATATATATAAATATTTCAACCAGATTTTATTTTTAATAATATTTTCGCCAAAATGAAATATCAAATTTTAAAATAAAAAAATATAATTCTAAATAACATTTGACAAAAATAAAATTTCCCGAATTAGATTTTAAAAAAATCTTATATTTTAACATTACTATTACTTCTTTATTAACCATCAATTTCCTTAGTATAGCCAATATTTTCAGTTATAAATAATTTATTGCGTAAATTGATATACACAATACGTTATATAATTACTATTTAATAATATACGAATAATGTTATACATTAAATTTTAATAGATATTTTCAATAATATCCTTATCTACACTTATTTACTCTAAATAAAAAATATTGTACAATATGCATTAATTAAATTAATAATAATGAGTGTACTGACCTTTCAGATTATTGATTGAATTTCTTAAGAATATTAATGCAACTTGCTATCAATAACCAATTGCAAATTATATCCAAAGTTTCAAAATTGTTGATTGTAAACGCATAATCTTGAGTATTGCAACCGAAAAAAACAACTACTTATTTAATATTCATTATTCCAAAATTATAATATTTCCTTAAAACCTAATTGGTATTCTATTCATTTTCCTATATATATATCTCAATTTAATTATTAATTAAGTATATTCATTTATTATTCGACATAATCATTAAATTGAGAATAAAACCAAGAACTAGTTTTATTATAACACAATTTACTTGAACCTGATTTCTAGTTTTTATTTAAAAATCTTCTATTTTTATCAATATTATCACTTAATTATTATTGAATAATAAGAATAATATCATTAATATTTATTCGTAATATAGATTATTTAGTCTAGATTGTTATTATTTTAATAACTATATTTCTAAAGATTAATGAAGATATTTTTTATGTGTTAAATTATTTATGAATTATTTGAATATTTAGTGAACGAAAATTTTTAGTTTCAGAAAAACTATATGCTATAAAGTGCAAACATATCCAGGACCTACCACATAGATTCAACTAAATTTAGCTTATTCGTAATAAATACTTAAGATTTTGTATATACAAATATAGAAAACAAAACTGTTTTAATTTCTATTTACAAAATCAACTAATTACTTAATGTGCTTTCAGCAGTTGATTATACATATTATTTATAATAGAGTATAAGTAGATAATATAACAAAAAAGTTATAGTCAGCGATTCAAGAAAGTACTAAGCCGTGCATTTTCACGAGCTGCGAACGCATAATAAGTCAAAGTTGAAAATAAGTTCCTTTGTAACAGGAATAATAATAATAATAATAAAAAAGTGAGTGCGTGGAGAAAGATGAGGAGATTTAATAATTTTCTCGCGGCGTTGCCAACCGGGAGCTTTTTAGAAAGTCGCGCGCGGCGGAAGCGGCAAGACTGCATTAAATATACAATATTCAGAAGCAAAAAAAAATGGATCGGAAATTTATTTGGCTATAGGATTATTACGTGAATTTTGGAGGAAACGCCGCTCCGGCGATTTATTATCGGGCATAGGGGGGAACCAGCTGTCATAATTGCCGTAAATTTGCGCAAACAAATTTGACATCGGATTTGTATCGGTCCACTTCCGGTGCTTAAACGCAACCACCCCCCGCAGCGTGGCGATGCTATCACCACGACCTCTTTCGACCGAGTCCGTTCCTCCTCAGGTGGGATGGAATACATTCGATGATGACACCTGTCAATAATGATTGTCTTTGCGGTTTTCGTTGATGCGGAGCGGTTTCCGTCGGATCGGAGAGACGGGCGTGGGTGAAGCGGAGGGCGATAAGGTTGCAAAAGAAGTACAACAAAAAAAAAAGAGAGAGCAAGAGAGTGGCCGGTTTTGATAAGGGCGCACTTATCAAAAGGATGCATGCGGTGGTGGTAACTGGAGGAGGGAAGCTGTAATAAGAGCGTTTGTGGAGACTTGCCTTTATGCGTGGCATGGAATGCGGTCGCGGAAGATGGCTGGATGGAGGCGGCTGCCGCCCCCGTCGTCAGCCGCCCGATGGAGCAGTGCGAGTACGTCGCATTTCCAAATGCTGACGCGCCCGGCAACAGCGAGTACAGCCCGTACTTTCCGAACCCTGCGACATAGAAGAAAACAACGAAATAAAAAAATGCATTCAAAGAAGAGAGTTCGTGGGAGCATTTTAAGAATATGTGACGGATGGAGCTTGCTTACCGTCGGCCGAGAAGTTTGCGCCTGTCGGAGCCGGGGCCGGAGCTGGGGCCAAGGGCCAGAGACCGGCCCTTTGCACAGGCCCCCCGGGCCCAGCGGGGTTGCCCAACATGACCCCCAAAGAACCACCTGCAACAAACATAATTTATTATTATTAATAATACCCCAACAAAACACACACAAAATAACGTTATCGCTCAATCAAATTCATTACGAAGTAAACGGATAACGAGAAAAAAAATGTCTTCAAAATAATGGCAACTTTAATAAGGAATTGTTTTCTTCCGCTACAATCATATTTAAAAGCACTGAACGTTAGAAGAAAATTTATTTAATAAATTTCGTATCCAAAATTAAATCAATTAATTATTTTTGAATTAACCAGTTAAAAATAATATGATTGCAATAAAATATATTATAATGAAAAGAAAATCTACTTAGTTTCTCTTTGATTACTAAATATTCTTGTATTGACTTAAGATATAAATATTTATCAGGCGTACCAACAATTCCTATTAATTATTGAGTACGAAGATATAAAAACTGAACTGGCAGCTGCACATGAATATATAGTATATTATAATACTGTACATAGCAGTTGGTATGCCTGAAAAACATTTTAATCTTATTTCACTTATGGTGTGAATGCAGCTTTCGCATTTATTTGTTACTAAATTTTCAAGAAAATAAGATCTGTCACTTTAGTCTTTAATAATTTCCAATAATAAATACAGATAAAAAATAAATTTGTTTAATTCACAATCAAATTAGTTTATGTATCCAGTACAATTGATTCTTATTTACTAATTAATTATTTATACTTTGATCTCACCTAACTTTTTGTAACTTAACTTGGTTTTAAAGCCACAACTTAACCTAAACGAACCTAATCCAACCTAAAGAGACACGACTATTTAGTTATTATTAAAATACAATATTATTTATAAACTATTTGTTTTATACTATAACCAAATCTAGTCAAATTAATAATTTATGAAATAACCTAGAACGAATATAGAAAATATACATTGATTGGAATAATGGCATGAGGTTATTGACCAATGTTATTGAAAAATCAATAAAAATTTATCAAGTTT
Source organism: Nicrophorus investigator (assembly GCA_963457615.1). NCBI lineage: Eukaryota > Metazoa > Arthropoda > Insecta > Coleoptera > Silphidae > Nicrophorus > Nicrophorus investigator. Next base: position 17,199,423 of record OY735143.1, read on the forward strand.
GACTTAGTTTTTATTTAGTTTAATTTATTTTTTAAATCTGTTCAGTATGAATATTCATTGAAATTATTCGCAACTGGATTAACAATATCAATATAAGGAATGATGTCAATGCCACATTGCCATTTTTTTGTTAAAATATACAAGCAATTCTCAATGACGATGTTTATTTTATATAATGTCTACTATTATCTATTAACAAAGAAATATTATTTTTGCAAATTGAATCAAAAGAAAATGTTGTTAGTATTGCATAACTTTCATAATTAATCATTGTTTCTTCATTGAAATTACAGCAAACAAATATTGAATGAAATATAAACGTCAAACATTTTTTTACATAATTTTAAGTTTTGAAAATTATCGTTAAATGGAATACAATAACTTTATTTAAAAAGAAATATCTTTCATTAAAAATATTAATATTATTTTTTCTACGCTGAATAAATTTATCAAATTTAATATTGTAAAAATGTAAATTTGAGTACTACTAAAAGTAAAAGTAGTTTCTGCATTATAATAATTAATTGACTAAATTCAACACAATAACCGCAAAAAGATTAAACAAATAATTCATAATCAACCCATAATTTTGCCAAAAGTTTACATTTACAAATCAATATTTAAGTGCTATTCTGTGTACATTTATATTCATGAGAAATTCATGTTAATAGTAAACTTAAGAGAAAATACTGTAATCTAAATGAATTCTGTTAGTGTGAAATATAAAGTGCATTATTTTCTTTTGTTAATAATACATTGTTTTTTCATAAATTTGTATTTAATGTTATTTATAGTAAATAAAAGCGGTGAATCAATAAAGAGCAAATAAAATTGAAATATATGTAGTCCGTATGAAAGCTACGAGAATTCCGAGCGTGTGAAGTCAGGTTCCGACGGCAAAATGTACGTTCGAGCGAACGTAAAAATTCAGCCGTATTAACGTATATTCTCTTATTGTACGTTTTACTAATGTTCATTAAAGTAATTGCTGAAAAATTGAATAAAAATTTTATATTTTTGTCGATATTCATTATGTTTTTTTGCTTATGATAAACGATTAATTTGATCATTTGATAATCTAACCTAAATCCATTTATAAAATTGAATAAGTCTAAGTACAAGTTTCCACAACAAGAAGATAAACAAATTCTTCGAATACATTCGTAAGTTTCGTGCATCAAAATGTTTTCATCTACGTATTATACGTAAACTGAAAACATGATAATTTAGATTTGGAAGATTTAAAAAAAAAACAAATAACAATTCATCATCGACTGATAAGAAATACAATTATTAAACGTCAAAAATGAATGACATTAAAAATGTAAATCATGAATGACGGAAATGTCAAATAAATAAATCGTAAACATTATCTTTACGTCAAAAGACGATGATAACGATGATATTTACGGAAACATTGCTGATGTCCCGCGCATCCGCCCAATCCCGTATATGTGTACATGTGAAACGTAAACAGTTATTTATTTATTCTCGACGCCGCCCGAAAGTAAATATTTATTTTTTTGGCACAAACAGTTTTTAATTTGACGATAAAAAATCCGTTAAATCATCGTACAAATAACATCTAACGGAGAAAAATATGGTAAGAATGCATATGATGTGCATCATCCTAAGTGACTGAATGTAAAAGGTTCTATAATTAAAAATTTCAGACTTTTATATAAACTTTTTAAATAAACTGAAATAGTTACAAATATATTCAGAATTATCAAATATTTGAATGAAAATTTAAAAAAAATCTATTGAAAATTATTATTTATTTCATAAAACAATATATTATATATATTTTAAAATTATGAATACTTGTTAGACAGTTCCCACGTGTAAACTATCAAGTACCATCTTCAATATGCGTTGCTTAACTTTCGCCAAGTAAAATACAATTTCATAAGTACTTGACAATCAACATTAATTATACTTTGATATGTGAAAGTATTATGATATGTGTGTATAGTATGCAAAAATTAACTTGCTAGTTGTCATGTAACAATTTGGTAATCAAAATGGTGTGTACTTAGAAGTTTACTTGCTGCAAAATAATGTACTTTTATCTAAATTTACTAGTATTCTGGTAGCATAAGGGGAAACGAGTTTATACGTTAAATCAATTGCAATAAATTTCTGGTTCTTCCTCTTCCGTTTTTTTTTATGTATACCTGAACCAATTGCAATTCATTATTTTCAGTCGACGATCGAAGTTCCCCCTGATTTGCTTCTGTCATGCCGTTATGGTCATTTCCTCTTTTTTTTTTTTGCCTCTCTCGCCGCTTCTTCCATTCCCTTCTCGCTCACTGCGTGTTGTTTGCCTCGTGCATTCTAGCTGGATTCGTTCATAATTAATAAAACAATAAATCAATTTCGCTTTTTCTAATTTAGTGAGCGCGCTCTCAGTTCTAATGCCAACGTTAATATTAAAAAAATAACACACAGAGAACAACAACAAAATGAAGGAAAAGTTTACGACGTATAATTACAATCATTAAAAAAAATACGTAGGAAATTATGCGTGCCATTATAGATGTACACGAAGATTGGTGGACGCAAGAGAAACTTTCGTACAAATATCGTACAGATAAATTGCAGATGGAAAGCAAACTTAATTAATTTATATAATTTAATATGGCCACCGGTAAAATAGCAAACTTTATTTATCGATTGTTCTTTTTGTTGCTTTGCATTTGTAAAACTGCGCAGTTGAATTAAGGTGCGCCGGCGGCGATAAATCTGTTGCCGTTCGTAAAGTTATATAAGCTGTAAATCATGACATGCAGTTGGCAATATGCGGTTTGCCAAATTGCCAACTTTTGAAAATTAACAACATTTATTAGGTCATTTGAATTTAGAAGGGCGTAAAGCATGCAGAGCATCTATTTTTGTTGCTCGAGATGAGCGCGATTTGGTCCATTTTGGTTTTAGAATACCAACGCAGACTTTCGCAAACTGTTGCGTAAGTGCAGACACCCTATTTGCAGAAAGCAAAATAAAAGAGTTGCTTATAATTACGCTCGTGTGTTTGTGGAAACGGCTAAACGTGCATCGAGTGAGTTAAATGCGTATCGCTTAGTTTTAATGTTAAATTCATCTATGCAAACACGAAAATGGGGGGACAGTATGGAAACAAGTGTAAAACAATTACATGTATTATGAAACGGTTATACCAAGTTCGTTAAGCTTAAATTAACTAAAGACCGGATAATTTTCATGAAAAATAAACTTAACGCAGAAATAATAAAATAATATTGATCGATTACAAGTATAAGTTACTAGCCTAAGGACCCTTTTGAGTTAGTGGGTGGCCAATAATTACTAAGTTTAGGTAAGAACGATCCGTGACATGAGTCCTTGAGAAAATTTTCCTAAATGTCATTTTAAATTGAAAATACTGAAATACTTTATGAAACGTTCGTATGGATTATCATTATTATATTGAATATTTAAAGTAGAATTGATGTACGCCATCTCTTGGAATCAGAACCGAAATTAGATAGATTTAGCGCGTAAATAAGATTTTACTGGTGTGTAATATACTTTATCGTGTTGTAGAGGATGAATGTGTACTATTTATTTTTTTTTCGTGCTGGTTGTTGTTCTGGGAAAAAAGGGGCGAGGGTGTCCGGGGAGCAGGTATAAGAAAGAACACCTTTTCAGTTCGAAGGGGGAACCGAGAGATCCTTTTTTTCCGTATACACTTTGTTCGCTGCGATGTCTGTGGTGTGCTCATTGTTGCGCTCCAGGTAGATAAGTTTTATCTAGTTGTCAGACGTGTCAAACGTCAGGCGATTTTCAAAATTCCCAGTGGTTAGAGAGAAGATGCGCGAGGCGGCGGCAGCATTGCAGCCCTACCATGTGAAGCTGTCTTCGGCCTGCTCCGAGATCATGGAGGACCTGTTGAGGAAGACGTTCGACGAGGAGAATCCGTTCGAGAGGTTCAAAGAGAAGGAGGAGGCAGCTGAAGATGGGCTGGTGGTGGACGGTTTGGATGGGGGATTCATGCATCCGGCAAACAGCTTTACGATACAGCCGCAGGGAGATGCCCACGAGCGCAAGGACTACGTGTCTCAATGCCTGCACAGCATCGTCTCGAACAACAAGAACAGCAAGGGGAAGAGAACCGTCGAGGATGAGGACGAGGATAACTTCGACAGCGAGTACCTGGAAGAGATGCGGGGCGGAGATGTCGTCGCGGAGACCGATTCCGATAAGGATCTGCCCGATGAGATCTTCTTCAGTCCGAGGAATCTTTCGAAACGAAATGGGAGGATCGCGAATTGGATCGAAGCGCAGAAGACTATGTACACCCCGAGTACTCTGTCCTCGGTAGAGAAGATTAACGTCGAGGTTCAGAAGAGTTTACCGGTGTTAGATAGTAGTATCCAAACGGACTTTGATCGTTCCTCCGCCATCCAAACGGACGAGATTTCCGGCGCGGATCCCGTGGAGACTTCAAATCAGACGTCCAATTTACAAATTATGTGTACAAGATCAACCAATGTTGAGGACGAGGAGAAAGGCTTGATGATCTTCTCCAACGAGAACTTCGCCGAAAGCCTGGGCTTCAGCGCTGAAGGATCGCTGCTGCAGGGCAGCTACGAGGAAGACTCGTACCAAGGGTTGAACGAGATCGACGAGATGTTGCTGATGGACGACGGCAGCTGCGGCGATTGGATGGAATTGGATGACATCTATGGACAGGGCGATGGGAAGATGCTGCCGGAGAACACGGTGACCGTCGAGGTGACATTCGGCTTCTGCGCTCGTCTCATCGCAATCTTCCTCACTTTGAATACCTTACTTTTGTTAAAATACCTCATCATCGATATTATGTATTGCAATTACTCTTAACGTTGGACACAAAAACAACAACATCAAATCTAAAAAAAGATCTGACGAAAGTAAGTCGACTTTGATTAGGCTCAACCTATCTCAAGGTGTCGAGCAGTATGCAGGTTCGCTGAGAATGAAAAAAAAAGAATGATCACCTCGGTTCGTGTCGATGCAAGGCGAGGAGGGTTCTTTTTTTAGAAGCCCTCCTTCTTTTGAATGCTCGCTTCATGTAAACCATTTAGCGCATAGGGCATGAATTATGTATAATTTAGTCGGGACGCATGGAGGAAAAGCGAAAAACATTTTAGAACTTCAATGAAGTAATAATCCTTTTTCTTACCAGATAGATTGCTACTCTCATTTTAACAAACAATGCTGCCAAATATTTAAAACATCATTTTTATTATTAATAAAGTTAATTGTTGATTAATATATTAGTCATTTACTGTTGTCAAATAATATAAAATACATTAAGTTAATTTAGGTTATATAGAATAGTTAGCAAAGGATTATATTTTTTTAAATTCTAAACCTGATCAACCGAAAGATTTACAACAATTAAAGTATAAAAATGTAAATTATGTATGTAATATAATCCACTTTACTTGCTTGAAAATAAAGCAAAATATATTTTTTAATTAAATATTACTTTCATCAATACGTTTTACGCGTTAAAAAGTAAAGCATTTTATATAAAACGCTTTAAAATTTCATAAAGATTGATACAAGTTATGTATTTATTATACATAGAGGATGTGTCCTAATTATTTATACCAAGATTCTTTATTAGAATCTACCCGAAGACAATATAAAAAAAAAACAAAAAGAGCGAGTCACGGCAGGAAGAATACTACCATCATCGTGCTAAGTGGTAGCGTCAATAAGCACCGAAGGGGAGGCAGAAATTGGGCTATAAAGAACAAAGAAGGTAGCATGGGAATTTATATAAAACGAACGGGTTTAATATCTAATCTTGAACTGTTACAAAAAAAAAAAAACATTACATTATAAAAACGACACTCCAAAACAATCACAAAATTTAGATAAATACAAAAAAAAACTTCACATAATATAAAAAAGCTTTTTTATATATAAATTATTATATGAAATTAATATAATTATTTATATCAGACTTTTATTGTCATATTTCTTAAGTAATTTATAATTTAATTTAAATATATTTTTTTACATATTAATAGCAATTTTATTAAGCTTCATATATATGTTATATATTGCGTGCAGCGCCTGCACCTGGCATCACGGTTAATGCCCTTTGTTCTTAATTCATTTTCAGTATAAAAAATGTGCTATATTATTTCATAAGTATTTTTTTTGAAATCGCAATCTACTTTTTATCGCGACTATTTATTCAAGAATTATAATTGATGATTGTTAAGTATTTGTTGGCATTAATATAAAATAATATGTATTTGATATTTCGTTTCACCATAAAAAATGAATGAAATTAAATCGAAAATGTGGATGAAAACAAGAAATATGATGGTTTCTAAGTAGAAGATTTATAAAACCTTGTTAGCAAAGTAGACAAAAGAAAATAAAGACAAAAGTTTTAAGATTTTAAAAATGTTAAATGCCATTGAAAAAGTTTAATTTTTTATACAAATCTAAAATTTGAAGTAAAATATGACTATTTTTTCTAAATTACAAAACAATTAAAATTTTTGAAAATGTATCTAAGATTTATATTATAGTAAGTAATGATAAATTCTGATACAAAAATATTAGTAAAGTGTAATATCATTTACTATTTAAGAAATATCAAATCCACCTCGAAAATGATGTAAGAACATGAGTTTAATAAATATAAATGATTCATAACTACAATTTCATTCATACATTTACTTTTTACACCTTTCATTAAATAATATCAACAATGACAAATTTCTTCTGAATCACACTGATTTTAATGTTACAGGAAACATTTTTTTAATTTTATAAATAATCTTTTTTGAATTAAATAAATTTAGTGAAAACTCTCAAAATATCATTTTACATAAGACATAATATCAGTATTTAATATTTCTTTCACGCAACTTTTCAATGTTCTAATGATTTTATGAGTTAATAATTATGTTGTCAGATTGACATTTAAAAAAATGCTGAATCTTCTTGGAATTCTACTTAAAATAATTTATAACTGCTGGTGTACTTCATGCATTTAATAGTAAACAAAATATTTCCTATTACTGAAAAAGATGAAAGATGGCAACGCTGCCCGTCACCAAGGTTACTAAGCAATACTATGTGAATCTAGTTTCAGTAGTATTAAGGAGTCTAGGTTAAGTTAACGAGTGTTAAAAAATCTTCTAATAAACGTCATTTTTTTTTGTTAACACGTACATCTTGGTTATCTGTCCAAAATACTATGATCAAAATACGATACTTGTTTTCTTTAGTTAACTGTCAAAATGATAAAATATCATTGTTCAATGAATTAGTTTCGGTTAATACCTGAACTGTTTTAGAGAACTAAACATAAACATTCAAAACTGTTCATTTCTAGTTACGGCTGCCACAAATATTTATACAGTCATACCTCGGTTAACGTTATGACTGAACACGAAGCTTCAATATAACGAAGTTGGAAAATTCAAACTAACTAAGGCTAGAAAAAGTTTTATTTTTAGTGAAAATGATCCTGATTTAGAAAGAAGTATTATTGTTAATTGAAAACCAAGTTTCACTTAATGAAGTAATTTTGATATAATTATAAGGAAATATAAATAGTTAAATATCAATTAAAAAGAAAATATAAATTTTGAATGAAGTGAAATTGTTAAAAATGAGTTTTAGTTTCTATTTTGTTAGGTAATGAAAAAAAAAACTATTGAATTAATTGTGTGCATTATTCGAGAATTGCTCGAGTTATATATGGAGTGGAGTATGGTAATTCTTGTAAGACATTTATATATCAAAATTAATAGTTTGAATAGAGTAACAAATCAAATAGTTTAGGTCCTTTGAATAATATATCTTAGTCACTCGAAAGAAAATAATAAAATACAAATTAAATCCATGGCATACAATTCTCGAGGTCATTATAGTATGTATTTTACATTTCTTAAGTAATTTGCGTAGTAAAATATTTAATAAAACTATTGAAATATTATAGTTAAAAATGAATATAATGTTGTTCTTTATTTAATTTAATTACATTGAATTCCTCTGTTAATTGCTTAAGTAAAGATAAGAGTGGAGAGAAAGGAAATAAGGAGATAACGAATGTTAATGCAGTTATTATTACCTTATCCGTTGAGGCCACGCGGAGATGAGACAACTGCGGTCTTCAGCATGACACCTCGGCAAAGGGGTAAACAAAAAACATCCGGAGACCTGAAAAAAATAAAGAAGAAACAAATGAATATTTTCAATCAATTCAAGAACATAGCGAATAGACTTGGCCATGACTTCCAGCGTAACTTATATTTAAATTTTCGCTGGTTTTATTTTTTCGTTATTTCTTGGCCTCATCGTCTCGTATTATTTACTTACGACGCTCCGCCGTAAAGGATTTCGCATTTCAAACATAATGTGTATAAATAAATATGCGCGAGCGAGACGGAGAGTGCGGAAAAAATGCTGATTTAATTTTCGCTTCGCCTTTTATTTATTGCACGAGACTTTTCGGAAGATGAAAAAAATATTAGTTATGTATGTTTTGGTTATTAGGCGAGAAAAATAAATGGACCGTGGTTAATAAGTAGAGAGAAAGAGAGAGGTGGAGGAGTTCGTTACGAAACGGAGCGCGTCGCGACGCACCTGCTCGTCGGGCGTCTCGCGGCGCCTCCGCCAGCGCAAAATAAACGCAGCAAAAAAAAAAAAAAGAATGTAGAAGTGCCGCGAAATGCTCCTCCCCACCAGGAATCTTCACTACCAACAAAGATGAATGTATTCGATATTTTAATGCGTGGAATAACATTTGCTCAGGATTATATTTTTAAGGAGACTCCGCAAAATGCGCAATTTAAAGTTGGTCATATTGCGTCTTAGGCAAGCATTGGCTATTCACACACATCTATGCACATATTATGTTTCTATGGTAAGTAACAGTTATTACAAATGCTGCGCGATGATTAAAATGCAAAAATTACATATTGCGAGACGAGAAGTTGAAAATGAAATTTTCTAAAGAGCTATAATTATAATGAAGTTTTCTTGCTTTTATCTGTGCACAACACTTTTTTCTAACAAGAAAAATAAAGAACAAACGATTTTTAATAACTCAACCGGAAAACCTATATTCCTACCAGCTACTACAATTGGATTTAAGAATAGAAAACAAGATTATAAAAAAAATTATACAAAGTGAAACAAAAGTACATTTTATACAACTTTTTTTTAGTTAAATATTGCAGCGCCAAATATGTTACCTAAGTAATAAATATACATTTTTTAATTGAAAGATATTACTTGTCAAGTAATATGAGAAATTTGGTTAAATTTCACCCATATTAAGCTAACTTTCAATTATGTGATACTTTCAAAGTAACTTGTCAAGTATAGCTGGATATGTACGAGATTCTATATTATTATTACAAAATATTTGGCAAGAATCGCAAGTGGTAAACATGATTTGCATTCATTGTTTGAATACGATTGATACGAATACAATTACAGATACAATTCATAAAATACAATGATTGAAGAGTTGAGAAACATAAATAATCTATATACAATAGTCTATTGAAACGACTCATCAGCTGTCAACTCGTCTTGTCATTTTTGACAGAAATCATATGTTAATGATTAGCAAACACATGGTGGGTAATGAAGGTGAACGCGTCTAGTTTATTGGCTTTATACATTTGACAGACCGAATTTAGATCTAAGAAAAAATTACATAAATTTAATTTGGAAATGAAAATTCATTTCTTAACTTAAGTTTAAAAAGGTTAATCATTGTTGATTACAAGTTGGAAAACATTGCGCCATCTACATTCGAAAGTTAAGAAAAGCTGTCATTTTCTAATTATAAATTCTGTGAAATATAGTTTATAACTATAAAATATTTAAGTACTAAATCATTAATTTCAACATAAATATTTGTTACGTTATTTAGATCTTGGTAATTCCCGGTATACTATAAGTGTTGGTTAACTAATGATCGATCCAATTTGATAATGACGTGAATGAAACCAATAATAGTGTTTAACTATTTATTCCCTAAGCAACTCATAAAATTTACTTAATTGTGATCATTTCAAGATAATAAAAAAAACTGCGTGTGACGCAGAAGCTACTATTACATAAATAGTTTTTAATAAAGTAATAAGTCTTAATACTCAACATTGACAAAACGCATACAAGTTATGAACTACTCGAAACATGTCAAGTATAACTAGAGAAACTATTTCGCAATTTACAATTTAATGTCACCACATTACTAGTATTTGTCAAAAATAGAATATCTAAATGTGAGTAATGATTTATGATTTAAGTATAATTATATAAAATATTTTTATTAATTATAATTTCCTATTTAATCAGGACTTGCATAAGTTAATATAAATATTTGCGTAGATTATGATTTTTTTTTCATACTGGGTAAATAAATAAATTTGCGCCATCTATTTGGAATAAATGTGAAGCTTAAGTTCATGAACATCATCAATTCAAATGCCATTCACTATTAATGTAACAAGTTAACTGCAAACTAATTTATTATTTAAGTCCGCAAAGAAGTTGCGTTTATTACTAAACAGCATTTGTTGTGGCAATAGGACTGTCACTGTCACAACATTAAACTTGTTTATTTATAGGAGCGTTTCCCGAGGGGAAAATTATAGTTTGAGAAAAGTTTATCATTGAGAATACTGCTGCGTCCATACTATGCGTAACCAGATATTTTATTTGATAAACATTGGAAGTATAGTGTGCAATTTCAGCTCAGTTCAATTTCACTGTCATCGGACTCCAAGATAACTGCAGTAGTGTGGTTGCAGCAGCATTAGAAAAACTTTTCTAGAAAACATGAAACTCTACAATCTATGAAATACATGAAGTTGAAAATTATATTATTAATAAAGTTTCTTTCCCAAACTGCTTTAAACGTTGTACATGGTTATCACCATAATTTTTAGTTTGATGTAGTTTATTTTTTTATCGACTACTCAAATCATGCCGTTGCGTGATCCTTCTGCTCCCGAGTAATTCGATAATACCATCCGGAGGAGATAGAAAGTTGACTTTCAACCGCGTCCGAGTGGCCAATTAATGCGTATTAATATATAATGCGAGAGCTGTGAAAGGAAAACGAAGGAATGGAACGAACAAAACGAAACGCGGACGAGAATGAAACGTGCTTTTATTGCAATATCTACTTATTTCGATATTCCCGGCAGAATGTTTAAATATGCAAATGTGTTTGCAATACGTTCATGCCATTAAAATCCCGTTAATTAATACATTGGTTCTCCATACTTCTTTTCTAGATTCCATATCACAATTGCAAATTTTCTTATACAATTTGTTCTTGTGCAATTATTGTTAGTTTTTGACAAGAATAACAGTTTTATAAACATGTTTAAAGTTCATCTGTCACTAATATTGTTGATAATTACGGAATGCCAGTAAGAAATTTTCTTATTTCATCTTATTCCTCTGTTTGATGACTTAATATTAAAATGTAGTGTTGACTCAAAAGGTTTGACATAAAAATGACTCAATGCTTGGTTAGTAATATTTGTATTTTTCTGTTATTGAGTCACGAGTTTTATATTCAACTATTATTTTTATAAATTTTATTTTAATATCACATTTCTTGTGTTTAAATGTGGAATTATAAATTAAATTAAAATTTTTCAGTCGCTGATATTAATAAGTAAATGTCAGTTTGACAGATGTCACTTTTTATGATAAATTTACGGATCTGTCAAAATGCTGTCAAGTTTATAATATAAAACGTACAAGTTTTTGCATTGAATTACAATCATGCATTATTCTTAGGTAATGTCAAAAAAAAGGTTATGTTGATGAAATAATACGTCCTTCTGTAAACAGCATTCACAGTTCAATAAGTCACGAAATTATAAGGCTTTTCTCATCTTACACTACTGAAGTTGCTTGATGACTAAATAAGTGGTTTAAATTGCAGGAATAATGCGGAGAGCACGGCAATTTGACATATACAAGACGCAACAGTTGGTAATACATTATATTTTTTTACATACGTGTTAATGAATCGCTCGATTTTTGAAGTAAATGCAATATATCATATTTTCATCATCGATTTTCTTGCCTCAGGAATGATGTAAATCCCATCAGAGAGGATTCTCGTCACCCTCAATGCATGGGAAATTGGACAGGCAGGCAGCAAGCGCGTGGGGAAGGGAGAAGACCAAGAGCAAAGCGGAATTCACGACCCTTCCATACTCGTAGCAACCACACCTCGTACGATATTTGGAATTTTAGGGGATGATTTGAATCGAAATCAGCAAAAATAACTTTCTGCAAATGCAATTTATTTTTAGGGTACTACAATAGAAGCACGTTCGTTTCATTTGAGCATTGGGTGCTTATTAATCAAGGGAAGAGCGGTCGTTTCAACCTTTTTGGAAGGCAACTTCAGACAAGCTTCGACCGCCCATTGGACGTAACCTTGAATGGAACCAATGCTTGAGCATTAATCAAGATCGAACTTCCTTTTTCTATTGTGATTGTCGCTGGAATATTCCAAAACCCATAATTTCATTTCCTCATGTCGAATAGTGCTGAAAACGCTTACAGAAAATTAAAAATGATGATGAATTTGAAATTATTAAGTTTGATTAGCATAAGACTTTTCTGATAAATTTAATGGATTGATCAGAATGATGATAATTTATAGAATTTCTAAATATTGTACTGAAAATCTGTTACATAAGTTTGTACGTTTCAAACTGAAAATGCTTCTTTTTATTTTAATTATAAATCTTTATTGGTTTTATTATAAGAAACGTATATGAATATGTTTATGCATTTTATTTTTAAACAGCAAAATGGATGAAAATCTGCGTATTTTAATTTCATCTATTGAAATTTTACAACTATACCTACTGAGGTTGATGAAAGGTACTAACAGTTTGTTACAAGTTTTAAAGGAGCCAATTGTTCGTTAACCTATCGGAAGATACACTTCAAAGCAAACACATGGTAGGATTTTTCTATTACCTGGACTTGGGATGATAAATGTATTAAAAGCACTGTACTGCTTGCTTCGTGTTTATCTTAGAATCAATAATTGTCGAAGTATATTATGTTTGAGTTTAAGACGAGAGCAAACTTGCGTTATCTTCATTTCCGGTTCGTTAGATAGCATCACAATCAATTAACTTAATCGTCTACAATTATATATTATTTATATAATCGAATTTTTATAATAGAAAAGCTAACAAAAATACAATTATAGTCTAGTTATAATATAAAATTTGTCACATTACAGAAATAAAATAACAAATAAAATTACTTTATCTAGTCATGAATGAATAAAGCAAATTATTTAAATTGTTTAATTAATAATAAAACATAACAAAGTCTTTTTTCTTAGAATTTAGAAAGTTTGCTAATTTTGATACACATTGTGGTAACAGCGTTTTATAACCTTTCTTGGATGCGCAAAACAACATATTTGACAGGTGACAGCTGTCATTTCGAAACTATTAAAAATTTAACACAACCCATAGGTTAAGAAACGCTGGTAAATAGTATATAGCAGCGTTTCCTTTTAGAGACTTGATCGAACATATTTGTTTGTAGTTACGCAGTAATTCATTTGTTAATTATTTTTACCATTTCCTCGCTTTGACATAAGGTGACAGCTGTCATTTCGTGATCCATTATAATTTTAACACGACTTATAGGTTAAGAAACGCTTGTAAATAGTATATGGCAGCGCTTCTCAACCTTTTAGCAGTTAGATTCAACATATTTGTTTGTAGTTAAGCAGCGACTCATTTGCTAATCGTATTTCACCAGTTCCTCGCTTTGACATAAGGTGACAGCTGTCATTTCGTTATCTATTACAATTTTAACGCGACCCATTGGTTGAGAAATGCTTGTAAATAGTATATAGCTGCGTTTCTCAACTTTTTAGCAGCTAGACCCAATATATTTGTTTGTAGTTAAGCAGCGACTCATTTGCAAATTGTATTTCACCATTTCCTCGCTTTGACATAAGGTGACAGATGTAGACTATTTGTAGCTAGACACAACATATTTCTTTTCAGTTGTAAATTTTCTATCTACATGATATTAAACAAAATAATAATTGTTAAAATTTCTAAAATTATAAATGATTTATAGTCAATTGTCAATTTTTCATTAAAATAATTAATTGAAATTGTAATGTAATGCACCTAAACATTGCCATTTCAATTGAATCAGACCTTTTCCGAAGGTCACGCAATCGATGTCATTAATATTGTTCCTGGATTCACGCTGATAATGTTCGCTGTGTCGTTGATGGCATTGAACGTATTGATCTTGTCCCAACGTTTACTTCCACACAAAACTAATTCAGACTTAATTAAACAAATTACTATTACTTATCCGCTCTCCCGCAACGAATGAAATTAATTCGCTCCGAAGGTCCGAAAATTTATAATTTACATAGTGAAACCGTCGTATCGTACGAACATAGTAGCTTGTAGTCTGAATAATAAACATGAATGCGCTTTGTTCTATTCATTTTTATCATATTTCTATATTCTTCTTCAATTATTCAAAAGTCCTCGTACGCAATTCCGCGAGATGGCGCCGCAATCACAGACCGAAAATTTATAATTTACATAGTGAAACCTAGGACATATCGTGCGAGTTTGTGGTGTGAATAATATACATAAATGCGCTTTGCTGTATTAATTTTTCAATATGCTTGTGCTTTCTTCTTCAATTATTTAGAAGTCCACGTACACAATTCCGCGAGATTGCGAATTTGCATATTATTCATATGGAACGTCTATGATTGTTATTGCTGCTGTATCTTTATTGGAATTACGTATAGTTTATGTTCTATTGTAGCATGATATATTATCGAATTGAGATTAAGTGCTCATTGTAAGCTGGAAAATTGTAATGAAAAATTTCAAAATTTTTACGAATACTTAAGAAAAATTACTTTTTTTGGTGATATTTTTTTTGTGAGTTTAAAAAGTTTTGCGGATACATGACCTTCCAATTTGAGGTAATAATACAATTTATGAGAATAATACCATGGAAAATAACACAGACGAAGGATTTTGTGGTTAGGAAAACAAAAAATAAATTAATTCCATTTTGACGTCGTAAAGTGTGAAATATAAAAATGAAATATAGTACTTTTTTACATTGTGTAGTCCGGATTGAAATAATTAAACTTCATCAAAGTGTCGAAAATAAAAGAGAGAAACACACTAGATTTAAAGTAACCTTACTCAAGGGCATTAACAGTTAAGAAACCCGAGCCTAATGCTATTGTGACTAGAATAATTCATTCTACTTGAGTGTCCCACTCTATGGGGACTCATTTGGGCGAGGTTGCGGCTGGATAACAGCTGCGAACGAAGAGATGCAGCAGCGAGACAAATTCAAGCCTCTAATCCTACCTTTAATTTTAACATTAACTTTCCCATCTTCCGCGTAAGTCTATGCACGTAACTTGTTCGCAATCTCTATTGTTTTATTTTCGTGATATGCAAATGCGAGAGCGTTAACCGATAGAACGCTCTCACACTGCAAATGAATTCATTCATTTATTTAAAAATATACAAAGATTAATTAAATATTATATTAATATTTACATAATATACCTTATTAATACTTGCAAACTTAATTTTATTATGTAATAAAAAAAAATATATATATACGTCACAATTTCATCGATTCAAATACTACCTGCAGCAACTTTGCTTAACTACAGTTAGGCAATTGTTACATTTGGGTTAAAGCAGGTAAACGATTTGTATTTTCGTTTATGATGTAAATATTTATGTGTACAGCAATACCTCGCATAGTACGGTTTTAAAATTAAATTATTTTTTTATACAAGATTTTCTTTCTTTTATTCAAATCTATCATTGTGTGGTTTAAAAATCCTCAATTTGTATGGTTTCGAACAGTACAAGTATTTTCTTTTGTAAGCGTTCCGTATATTATAATGGAGCTATGTTTATATATTTATAAAACTTTGTTTGTAAAAAAAATAATAAACTAATTATAATATAATAAAGGGATTAATTTACATTTATATCCCTTTTAATGCCGAGGGTAATGTATTAATGAGCAACAAACGCATTATATAAACCTTCATGTTGAAGAGTATTTCAAAGCCGTGTGGAATTTCGTTCGTCGCTGGGGTTCTTATCAATGCCACTTCATTAATGTTTTGTTCCGCCTGAAATCCTAGGACATAACTTCTTCCACTCTCTTACTTTCGCGCAGTTTAAAGTTACTAAAGCCGTTCTATGTAATTTTGTCAAGTATCATGTTTCCTTTCGACTAAGTATTTTTAGTGTCATTAATAAAATTCTTACAACTTCTTGTTTATTTTATTATTTAGAATATTATGTAAGATTCGAATTTACATATTATTCATATATTACGTCTATAAATTAATTTGCTACAAGATTATATTAAAATTATTTACATTTTATCAAAAAAATGTTTCAAAAAAAAAAACTCACTAATACCTTTTATAATATAGTTAAATTTTGCGTTGTTTTTCTCATGCTAAAACTTACCGCAGACCTAAATATTTCCAACTTTTAGCTCTATTGTGGCATGTAATATTTTAAAATTAAGTATTTGTTGATAGCAAAAAAATAAATAAAAATGAGGTTTAGTAACATTTAGAAAATTTTATTCTTAGTGTTTTTTTCTTAATAATTTCGATAATAAGCGTATTTAATTACAATAGTAAGCAAAAAATGAATAATTCATATAATAAATAAACTGTCTTATTCGTATTTCTGCCTTGTTTTCAATGGCGGATTAAGTATAGTTGGGGTATTAAGTATAGGCGAATTATAAAATATATTGTTTTGAAAATACTGTATGAAAATGTCTTCGCTCATTTATTTAGAATATTAATTCTACGAGATGGCGTTCTAATCGAATTTGCATATTACTAATATATTATGTCTACTATAACTTTATTGATATAATATGTAGAAGTTATTCGTAAAAATTCAATATCGAATTTTAGTAATTAAAAAAAACGTTTTTTTTTTAGTAAAATAGGGGAGTAAGAACTTCGAAGTATAATTGAATCAATTTGGTTGATTTTCTATGTAATAGAATAGGGGGAGGCAACTGGAAAAACAAAAGTGATCCGTTGTTGCTTCCTCTCTTGCGTGGTTCTTCTTCACCCACAGGTTTCTCCTTCTAATTTCTTTCTCCCCCTAAACGAAACTGAAACGTGTGTTTTGAGCGATTATGTCATGCCGAGTGAGATGTGGAGGCAGCGATAGAGCGTGAGGCGCGGCGAGGGGCAGGGTTGAAGGCGACGTAGGAGACGTTCTCTCGCTCTTCCTTTCGTTCGCGTGGAAGAGGTTCTCTCTTTTTTCTCTCTTTCACGTGCTCGCCGTGCGCTTCTCGAAATCGGACAAGAGAAGAGCGAGGGTACTTGAAATAATAATAAGGAGAAGTAGAAGAAAAAGGAACGTTCGGGAAGGTCAACGCGAGAGCGAGAGATTATTTATTTTAGTGCCGGTTTTCGAAGATACTTCTCGCGGGGACATGGAGCTGCAGGAGGCGGCGAATGCAGCGTTAGCGGCGGCGACGGTGGAATCGGCGGAGGACGGGGGCGGCGGACGAGAAGCCGCGCTTGGACCGGCTTTAAGCGAACTCTTCGATTCCGAGAGATCCCCTTTAACGAGAACGCGCGGATCGACTCTCTCCTCACTGCTTGCATCTGCATTTTCCAAATACTACCAACTTGGAATTATTTATATACTGAACACACATACACTCATCCGAACGTACACACATACACACCAGTGGGCACGCATTTAGAGCGACGCCGGTTATTATGACACACATTATTATATGACTTCTGCTCGGCTCGTTTGTTTTTCATCGTTTGTCTTCCTCTTTTTCCTTTTTTTTTTCTTCAGTTCTTCTCTTCAATCTTCGTGTTCTTTTCGACTCCTAGGAGGAAAACTAGATCAAGATGTTGGCTCTTCTGGGGGCCAGACTTCGCGCTTCCCTACCACTACTCTCCTCTATTCATCTTTCAACCCACAAATACTTCTCAATTAAAGTTTTACAAATTTACAAGCAGACCATTTGCCATCAGATACCTCCCAGATTTTACATCCATCTTAAGATTAATCTTCACGCAATCAAATCATTAATTAAAACATTTATACACATATTTATTTTCGTTTTAACTTTTACAATAAACGTTACTATTATTTAGATCAGCGTTCCTCAGCCCAATTGTTTAAAACATAATTTTTTGACGTTTCAAAGCAAAGTGACAGCTGTCAATTCGCAACCTAATATTGGAACCATAGGTTATGGCTCGAAGTTATTTAAAAAAAATATTATCAAATACTTAAAAAAAAGTATCAAATTTGTGCATTTAAAATTTTAAAACTGACTACATCATCAAAGATAAGTATTATTGAATCATAGTCAAATATTCTTATCAGCAAATAAATATAAAAAATACAATATTTGCTATTTTTACATTTCAGATTATTAAAAATAGCAAGTGATATTTCACGGATATTTATTTTACAGCAAATAAAACATAAAAAAACAAAAAAAATTAAAATTGAAATTATATCATGAATAGAAGTAAATCCATTCCGTGATAATTTATTCGTTTTACTTTATGAGTATTATTATGTAGTCAAATAATTTAACAAATTCTAAAAGAAATAAATAATACAATATTTGCTTTACATTTTACAAAATTCCAGTTTTAAAAATAACAGGAAAAATGATATTTCACGAATATTTGTTTGTGGAATGCATTATATAAGAGAATAAAAATTCTTCAATTTCTAAAATTGGAATTATTTCAAGGAAAAACAAATCTATAACATTTAATTAATTATAATTTTTTATAATCATTTTAACAAAAATAAAATTATAACACAAATTAGAAATAATGAAAATTTCATTTTCACAAATATATTGAAATCAGTGTTAATTCGTAATTGTATTTCTATAAATAAATACACTTTCATAGTTTGATATCTATTAACAAAACTACTGATAATAAATCAATAAAAGCATCCATTCCATTTAATTACACCATAATATCTTACTTTCCAATAGTATGATTGAATATTCTGATGTCGATATTTGATTTATAGCCAAGTTTACACAAAAAATTATCTAATGGATTTTTTTTGTAAACTGAAAGAAATGAAATTGAATGAACGGTTATAAAAGTAGAATTAGAGTTAAACGAAGTTTAAGTCAATACAGTTTGTCGTATAAACATCTAACAGTCGTTTACTTAACACGATTCCTGAAAGCGCAAGAACTGTTTACGAATGCCCGCGGGATGGCACCACAATCGAATTGCTTTATTTCTATTATATAAACGGCATGCATTACTATATCTTCATTGACAGTATGCATAATATTATTGGATTATAACTGACCTCAAGTACTTTGCTATTAAAAAAAATCTGAATCATTTTAAGTAATGTAAGATTTAAAACTGAAGATTTGTTAGTGCACCACGGATTCAAAATATGAAAGTTTTTTCCTCGATTAGTCCGGTTTCAAAAAGTCCAGAATATTGGCATAAACGATTAACCGGACTATGCGAGGTATAAATGTAGAAAAGTAAAGAATTCTTTAAATTTTCAGATTATTTTTCAGAGAAACGATTTACGAGGCAATAACGTAACTTTATAGAAAGTTAGTCCCTGCGGTATTCAGTTTAATGTGTTCGGTTCAATTACACATGAAATAAATACAAACAATTGTATTACGAATATATTTCGTTAAAACAACTAATTTAGTTGTTTTTAATGAAATGTTATTAAATTTGAGTTTAAAATTAACATAAATAACAGCGAATCATCTATGTATGTTTTATTAATATTTTTTAATTTGTTTTATAATTTATCACCGATTCAAATATTGTCCATTAAATTGTTGCTTAACTTTTTTTTGCTTTAAAGCTTTTAAGAAAACCAAATGATTCGGAAAGAATTATGGATAAAATCTGAATGATAAAACGTCTGAAGCATTGAACCTAAAACTTGTTATATTTTTTTATCGCAGATTATAAACGAGAAGAAGATAAATGATATTTACGTTCTAGGTTAGTAATTCCACGAAAGTGTCACTAAATTTGATTAATTATACGTCAAATTGGCTCCAAGGCGGATTTTGCTTATTATTATTTGAGTTTGGATCTATTTACGTTATCACGATTATGTTTGATTATAAAGTTAAAAATACATAATAATTTCATACTTACTCGTATAAATCTATTTTTTACGTGATTGCGTTTTTATTTATAATAATTCTAGAACTTGACATCAAATGAAGTTTGTGTATTCCGAACATAAATAATAATAATAAATAGTTTTTACGCCCAAAGAAGTTGCAACTATTAACTAGCATAGTAGACATAATATTTAGGCAACATTAAAGTAAATCTAAGTGTAATTTCTAAGTACATCAAACATAATTGATAAACATTTTCATATTGGAATTGTTTTCAATATATTAATCAAACTTACATTTTTTCCAGAAGTTGACATCAAGTTAATTTATTAGTAGTTAGTATTTGTATAGTAGAAACTCGCTTGTCGAACAATTGATTGTTAAATATAATTCCAACAAAATTACCACAATTTTCAAACATTAATTCTCGTGTGGAAAATGGAAATTAACTAGTTATATGATAGTAGATGGAATATGTAGACATCATTAATGTAGAACTAAGAGTATTTTTTAGCAAGTTAATTTATTACCAGTTAGTATTTATATGGTAGAAACTCGCTTATTCCACCAAAGTTACCGCAATTTTCAAACATTAATTCTTGTGTAGAAAATGGTTTTCAAACTATTAACTAGTTTTATGACAGTAGATGGAATATGTAGATAACATTAAAGTAGAACTAAGTGTATTTTCAAACATAATTGCTAAAAGTTTTTATCTTGGAAATGTCTTCAATATATTAAATGTAGTTGTATTATTTCTATAAGTTGGAATCAAGTTAATTTGTTAGTAGTAGGTATTTGTATATACGCTGCGAATACGGATTACCAACTTTACATTAATTCTTATAGGAAAAGTTTTAGGTTTTCGAACTATTCGCTTTTCACTATAAATAGTTTTATGATTTTAGACAGAATATGTAGACAACATTAAAGTAAAACTGAGTGTATTGAAACATCAAACACAATTAGTAAAAGCTTTAATCTTGGAATTGTTTAAAATAAATTAAATATAGTTGGAATCTTTCCATAATTTTACATCATGTTAATTTGTTAGCAGTTACTTAGTGGAACCTCGCTTGTATACAAATCCAAAAACGAAATTACCTCGGTTTACGAACATAATAAATACTGCTACTCTCCGATTACGTTATGGTTTTAGAATTATTTGACTTTTTCAGATATAGCAACTATTAACTAATTTTATAATAGTAAAAAATCAAAAAAAATAAAGTCTTCTACGGTGCGATTACGGATTACCAACTTTACATTAATTCTAAAAAAAGTTTCGGTTTTCGAACTATTCGGTTTTCACAGATGTCGCAACTATAACTAGTTTTATGATAATATACAAAATATGTAGACAACATTAAAGTAAAACTGAATGTATTAAAACATCAAACACAATTAGCAAAAGCTTTAATCTTAGAATTGTTTAAAATAAATTGTAATCTTTCCATAAGTTGACATCAAGTTAATTTGTTAGTAGTTACTTAGTGGAACCTCGCTTGTATACAAATCCAAAAACGAAATTACCTCGGTTTACGAACATAATAAATACTGCTACTCTCTGATTACGTTTTGGTTTTCGAATTATTTGACTTTTTCAGATGTAGTAACTACTAACTAATTTTATAATAGTAAAAAATCCAAAATAATAAAGTCTTCTACGGTGCGATTACGGATTACTAACTTTACATTAATTCTAAAAAAAAGTTTCGGTTTTCGAACTATTCGGTTTTCACAGATGTCGCAACTATAACTAGTTTTATGATAATATACAAAATATGTAGACAACATTAAAATAAAACTGAATGTATTAAAACATCAAACACAATTAGTAAAGCAGTTACTTAGTGGAACCTCGCTTGTATACAAATCCAAAAACGAAAGTACCTCGGTTTACGAACATAATAAAGACTGCTACTCTTTGATTAAATTTCGGTTTTCGAATTATTCTACTTTCTCAGATGTTGCAACTATTAACTAGTTTTATAATAGTAAAGAATCAAACATAATAAACACTTTTCTACGCTGCGATTACGAATTACCAACTTTACATTAATTCTTATAGGGAAAAAGGTTTCGGTTTTCGGACTATTCGCTTTTCACAGATATCGCAACTATAACTAATTTATGATTTTAGACAAAATATGTAGGCAACATTAAAGTAAAACTGAGTGTATTTGATAAAACATAAAACATAATTAGTAAAAGCTTTAATCTTGGAATTTTTTAAAATAAATTGAATATAGTTGTAATATTACCAAAAATTTACATCAAGTTAATTTGTTAGCAGTTACTTAGTGGAACCTCGCTTGTACAACACCAAAAACAAACATAAAGATTGAAACTCTCCGATTAAGTTTCGGTTTTCGAATTATTCGACTTTCTCAGATGTAGCAAATATTAACTAGTTTTATAATAGTAAAGAATCGAACATAATAAACAGTCTTCTACGCTGCGAATACTGATTACCAACTTTATGATTTTAGACAAAATATGTAGAAATTTAAAAACGAAATTACCTCGGTTTACGAACATAATTCTTATTCTACCCACTTTATAATAATTCTTATTTGGATTTTCAAACTAATCGTATTTCACAAAAGTTGTATCTATTAACTAGTTTTATTATGGTAGACGCGATTTTCTAGGTAGCATTAAAAGTGTTGAGTGTATTTTATTAGTACATCAAAGATAATAGTTAAAAGCTTTCAACTTATATATTATATAAATTTAGTAATCGCATAATTTTATTTTTTGTACTTTTTCCTCGATTTCTATTCGTATTTTCGTAATCTTTAAAAATTTATTGGAAAATATTGCGTTAATTTAATTAAATTATACATGTTATATGTAAATTTTGAATAAACTATCATTTGAAATAGTTGTTTTAATCTTGTGTATTTTCATAACATTATAAAGTAAAACAATTTCTTTATCAATTTAGAAGAAACTCTTAAGGAGTAATAATAGTATCATTATAACCCAGTAAAACATTTATAAATTGCTTGTAGTGCAATAAATACTAATTGATTGATGCTTAGGGCACAGAAACAAAAATAGAAGAAGGAAAATAGAATTCGAACGATCCGTATGACTTGTATGATGCGAAGTCGTTGGTGCTTAAATAATGTACATATTTGCGCTATTTATAACATAATCTGATAAATAAATGTGTGCCGTAAAAATAGACTTCCTATCTAAAACCGGCGTTTCATTTATCCCCGTTTTATTTCGCAACGAGGAAAATATATTAAAACGAACACTAAAAGCATTACAGCCACACAAAATTTCAATATTTTTTATTATTATTAAATTTTTTTTGTAGTTTACATACAAAGAGTTATTAACCGCAGTTTTTCCGCCTTCATATAAATATTAAGTCTATTTTATTGGAATCTTTATTTTTAATAAACTCAAATTTTCTTCAGTAATTCTATGATGAATACATAGAGGGCGTTAATATATTTTTATTATAACAATACGGAAGTTACGGTTAAGTCGGGGTACAATTTTTTAAGGGTTAGAAAAACGTACAATAAAATAATTTCGTGTACCTAAAGTTAAGATTAGCAAGAAAAAAATTGAAGATAGCGGGTGGCAATTAACAATTTAAAAAGCGCGTAACTCGGAGTATTTGTGTATTATTCAAAATATTTCAATTAGTTAACTTAACGACCGAAAAAATGAAATTGAATCTTAAGTCTATCTGTAACGCTGTTATTAACATGTTTTAAATAACAGATGGAGCTGCGAATATTTGTTTCAATTCTCAATATTATTTCCGCTGAAAAACAAACAATGCCGCGATTTTATGTCAGTTACGTAATAAAAACTCATGAATATTGTAAAGCGGAGCTGCAATATTGAATAACCATTGTACTAATTGTAAATCGAACATTTTAATAATGGAATTGAGAGTTTTTTTTGTTAATGAAGTTTCGTCGGACTCGAGTTTTTTTTTTATATATTAATATTGTTCCATCGATGATAATTAGATCCTCATTCATATATTCGCACTGAAACGAGTTTCAATTGATGTTATTAATTAAATTTCGTGTACTCGATTCGTAAATGCAATGCTATTGTTGAAAAAATACTAAATGAAGAGCGTCATAACAGTGCTTTGTTATGCAAATATTCAATAAGTTACAATAAAAATAATTAATAAAAATATTTTAAATTTTAACACAGTTAGTAATAGGCAAATTGTCTAAAAAAATTACTAACAAGTTTTAAAAAAACCGTTAAATGGACTAAAATATGTAATAATATTTGGTATTTGATGTAATGTGAGATTTTTAGTAGTTATATTGGACTACTTTAGAAACAGACTATAGAGATACTTTAGAAAATTATGGAAAAGTACCAAGAGTAAAGCTCTTCATTGCCATTTTGTCTGGAGGAAGTGTACCTTCTCTTTATCTTATCTAATCATCAGATCTGCAATCATCAAACCAGACGCAGTCCCAGCATTAATATGATCTTCACAGATGGAATATATATTACTGAAAATATACTTAAATAAAGGAGTTAATAGAGTTAATTAAATTAAAAACGTAAAATAAAGTAAAATGGAACTTTGTACTTGAAAGCGGTTTAAATTTCAGTAAACTTTATTAAACTTTTGAGAGAAAAAAATCTATTATTGAAATAGAATTAAACGTTTATTATATTTTTTTATAATATATCTAATAGTTTTATACAGAATAATCGAAAAGTGAAATAAAACTAGTGAAATTTTGATCTACAATTATACCACAGATTTTTTTTTTTGCTAAATTTGTGAATTTAAGTCCGTTTATTAATATTGTTTTGTGATACTTTTCTATAAACTATTCACATTTTCATTCACGTGATAAATACTGTACGAAAAATACTGTACTGTAAATCAAAATAAAAATAAGGTTAAAATTAAATTAGGTTAGGTTCTGATCATCAATATGACAATTATGATATAATAATATTCTGAATTATGTAATAAGAGAAAAAGTTACAAACAAATAAAGTAGAGTTCATCGAATAGTTCTGTAAACATAAAAGTTTCAAACATTTTTTAAAAATATGTGACCATTATCGAGTGCAGTATTTTATAGATCTTTGGTAGTTATTAAATTATAAATGTTCGTTGCCTAGTAACAATATTGAATATATTTTTTTCAATAAATTATTGTCATTTTATATAATTATATTAATTAAGAAAATGTAGGTTGCAAACAAAACACACAAAAGTTTAGTGTGTTTTGTTAATATTGGTTGTTATTATTTTGAATTAGTGAAAACTTTGGAACGGTAAATGTTTGTGTTCGTTAACAGAAGATTAGTTAGATTTACGGATGGAACGAGAGCGGGAGGGTTCAATTCATTATTTCTTTGAAGTGCACTTTGCGCCCCCCATGCGCTCACTTGATCTTGCGGATAACGAAAAAAAAAATGAAAGAAAAGAATTGAAACATCAGATTGAGAGTTGAAATTAAGTGAATAATCCGTTGCTAAGGTAACGTCGTCAAGGGATGATTTCCTTGATTTTCCTTTCTCCAGACGAGAAGTGAAATTTTGCAGTTTCCCTTTCGTTCTTTCGTGCTGCTTTATTTTGGGTGCAAGCGGACGTAGTAGTAGTAGTAAAAAGGAGAAACACACGGGACCACTGCTTCTGGCGGCTGACGGGATGGCTGCTGAGCGCACACACAGAATTCGATATATCGATTTGTGCGGGGGCGGCAGTTCGCTCGTTCCGTAAGCGCGGCGCACGGCCTGCGTTCCGCATTCATCAGCACCGGAAGGAAAGAGAAAACTGAAAGGGAGGAGGCGGG
This sequence comes from Nicrophorus investigator, assembly GCA_963457615.1. Taxonomy (NCBI): domain Eukaryota; kingdom Metazoa; phylum Arthropoda; class Insecta; order Coleoptera; family Silphidae; genus Nicrophorus; species Nicrophorus investigator. The sequence goes on from OY735143.1 coordinate 17,225,477, forward strand.
GAGGAGGAGAGGATACTGAAAACGCTTCCCGCCACCCCACGCCGCTGAAATTCATTTCCCTTTTCGCGTAAATCCAGTTTCGCGACGAACAACAAACGACAAATCAACATTATTAAAACGCAAGAATGGATGGATGGCGTGAATGAGCGTGTAAAACGGAGAAACACCGGTGAATATAAAATCCCCTGCATTCCGAGGATTTGCGCTCCGGATGGGGATTTACCAGGAACAAGATTTTTCATTTAATGATTTAAACAATACTTTTCATTTAAAAAATCCAGAATAAAAACAATTATTAAAAAGTTTATCTTCATTCGCAAGTACGTACTAGATGTTCATACTAACGTACACTTTTCCATAAATTTATTGATTTTGTTTGAATAACAACAAATCAATCTAAATCTAGTTTTAGAAGATACAAAAGATACCTCTTGTCGGTCATAATTGTACGTTGGTACGGATATGTAAATGATCAAAGGACTGTAAATAATCATATACGCATTATCGAACGTACGTTAAAAGGAAGTACGTATAGATACGTTGACTATATATTAAATATAAAATACTGCTAATCTTTATCATTTCCGGAGAAACTAGTTTTAGTCGGACGAAATGCTAAGCAACCTGCAGCTAACAATTATTTTCCTTCAACTGCTACTGAAAGTTAATCAATGATGCGGTATAACTTGCATTACTGTCCAACTCAGTTTAAAGAGAATTAGTAGTGGATTTAAACAGAACAAACATTACCACAGTATATAAGTTTAAATCAAATAAATCAATTTAAAATATTTATCACTATATTTTTTTTAAATTAGAAAAAAAGTTATAATCCAACAATTTGCATTTTGAATATGATCATATAATAAATTACCAATTTAGTTATTATAAAAAATGGAACTTAAACTATGCTAAAAATTTCTTTAATAAAACTTAATAATTTATTATTTTATATCATGACCGAATAGTTAAGAGTCGTCCTTCTCACGAATTGTGATCTCCTTTTTCAATAGGGCCGTAGTGAATGGATAGTTACATCACACGAGGTTCGTCGTGTAGACCTTCACCCCAGTCGAATGATGCAACAATATAGTTAAGGATAACAGAAAGAGACTAGTGTTCATAAAAGAAATGGTAAAAAAAATCCATTGGGAAAGTTTGTCAACTTTATATGAATAAAATATAATGCGACATATAAAAATTGTACCAATTTGTGAAGTAATTTCTAATATATTTTTTTTATTATTTATAGAAATGATATTTTAATGAGAATAGCATCATAATTAGAAGATAATAAACTAAAATTGAATAATTGCTTCATAATACATAGAAGAAGCAGAATATAGTTAGGATGAGATAAATTAGAATCGTGTAAACATTTTTTTATATATAATAGATTCTTGACCTCCAAGAAGAGCATTCAACTAAGATATTTCCTTTAGAAGAAACACCTAAAATAAATAAAATATAAAAGTATATAAGTAAATAAATCTTATAATTAATTAAATAAAAAATAAGTTACTAATAGTTAAAATTAAATTAAATTATGTTTTGGCTTATAGCTTTCATCAATTCAAAGATTTCATGCAAGGTTGCATATTACCAACGACGAACTACACCAAGAATTTTCAGTTGAAAGTGTCGACTACCTCGGAAGTTTATCTAAGAAATACAAAGCGAGGCATATAAATCTAACAGTTAACTTATTGATTAGATAGCATCCCCAGAATTTTGAGAGTGAAGAATTTAAAATATTAGTTGAAAATTGAACAAATAAATAGTTTATGAAATATAATTAAAATCGTTATTTTATATAACTATTATTATATTAAAAAATATATATTTCTTGCTTTTTGACAGTTAAATAATGTATGTTGTATGTATGAATGACGTTCTGCTAATGTAAAAAACAAGTCGTAATTCATTACAGCAATACCTAGCATAGTACTGGTAATCGTTTCCGCCAATTGTCCGGACTGATCGAGGTTTGAAAATAAGAATGAAAGAAAATACGATAATTTATATGGGAAACAATTTTTTTTTTTTTACAATTAATATTTATTTTACTCCATTAAAATTTAGTTTGTTTTTAAATTTTAAACTAGTCTATAGTGAATCCTAAATGCTTGAAGCAGCATGAATTTAGAAATATAGAGAAAAGTAATTATGAAACTGATATTTATTTACATATAAAGGTAATTGACGTAAGTTTTTCAGATTATTAAAAAGAAGTTTTATTTTATTATAATTTTATTCCTCCAAATTGCCACATATACGTGCATGTTTTACAAATAAATGTCTTTTTTATTATAATGATAAAATGCAATGTAAATTTACTTAATATATTTGTTTATTATCAGGTAAAATGCATTAGTAGGACAAACATCAATTATTGATATCTTGAATACGTGTATGTTGGTGCTATATAAGTATTGAAGTTTATAATATAGCCAATATATTTACTAAATTATTTTTAACAAATTTCTGAATAATATTGAATAATAAAAATATATTTAATAAAAAAAAGATTAAATTTGAAATATTATAAATGACTAAAAATGTATTTTCCTGAATTATAAAATAATTGAGAAATTGTACTAAATAAAACTTGTGTTCAGAGATATTTCATAGAATTATGCATGTTTGTTATGTTAGTTTTAATGTTTACTGTCGAAGTGACATTTCTGAGAGTTTCGAACAAATGCGCCATGGAACAGGATATTTTACATCAGCAGACCACAAATCATAATTAAGATTTTGTTGTTGTAATGATTTACAACTTTTAGATAAATTGATTGAATCAATGAAAAAATAATACATGATTGCAAAAATTTGAAAAAAAAAAACTTAAATTTATGGAATAAATGACGTAAGTCAAGTCAGGTGTACCAACTACTTTTTCTTTATAAAAATCATAAGTTTCACAATACGATTCTAATAGCAATTCTTCAGTTGTACCAACTGTTAAGTACATATGAGAGCTGTCACTTTAGTTGCAGTATTTCCAAATACTGTGAATAATAATAAACAATGGTATGACTGACTATGACGCATTTATGTCTCTTATAATTCAGTATTACAAATTGTGAAAATTATGTATTATGTATGTAAATTCTGCTCAATAATATTTTTTGTATGAAAACTTCTTGAAAAACTGATATAGATTATAAATTTAATTATTGTGGTTGAATTAAATTTGCCTTTAGAAAATACATATAATTTGATGTAATAAATCAAAGCAGTTGTGATTCGTTTTTGTGCAAAAAAAAGAAGATAATTAAGGATGGAAAGTGCGATCGTAATTATAGTTTTGCCGAAAGTTTGAGTGGAAAATGAATTCAAAGTAAGTGGGAAAGGACGCGGTTGAGGTGGAAGAAGGAGGAGGTGGTGGCGGCGGAGGAGGGAACGGGAAAAGGAGCAGAGCAGCAAAGAAGAGGAGGAAAGTGAGTTGGTAAAAATCTTATCCGTTCCTTCCATCATCAATCATCCGGGACCAGCCATTTTATATTATTATTTCCCATGCGCAAACAAACATCTGTCCGTCTGCGAGCGAACAACATTCGATATTTTCCCTCTCATCTCTCGGACCTGCATTTTTATCTTAATAACACGTCCTCGAGATCTCTTCACCCGAAACCACAAAAAAAATGTATAATTTATATAATATATAGAATAAAGGCGGAAAACCAAAAAGAAAAGCGGTAATTGGAATTGTTGAAGGATTAATAAATGTAGTGACATATTATTTAAGTTGGTACACACGTCAATTTAAAATAATAAAAAAGTCAAAAGCAGATGTTTCGCTGTCATTGATATATTTAAATTAACTACTTAGTTATTCCGCAAGTACTTGTTCAAGTAGTCAAATATAAACAACTACTAACTATTCGAAAAGATATTAAATAATAAAACGAAAGAAGTTATTGCCTTGTTCAGATTAAAAATCAACTTAAATTGTAACAAAAGTACTTGTTCAAGTTGTCAGTTGTCAAATAAAAACAAGTGGTATCGATGTTAGATTTGTATCAACTTAAATTGTTTCACACGTACTTGTTCAAGTTGTCAAATGCAAGAAACTTGGCAAGTGGTGGATAGCAGCGCCATTGAACTTGTACTTGTTCAAGTAGTCAAATACAAACAAGTGGTGTACGCACCTTTATTTTGATTGTATTCGTAAAAATAGATTACTATTGGAAAAAATATTAAATAATAAAACAAAAGAAGGAAGTTATTGCCTTGTTCAGATTGATAATCAACTTAAATTGTAACAAACGTACTTGTTCAAGTTACCAAATGCAAGAAACTTGGCAAGTGGTGGGTAAGCAGCGCCATTGAACACGTACTTGTTCAAGTAGTCAAATACAAACAAGTACACACCTTTATTTTGATTGTCTGTGAATAAAACAACAAGTGGTAAGTACGCATTGATTTTAGATTTGTACCAACTTAAATTGTTTCACACGTACTTGTTCATGTTGTCAAATGCAAGAAACTTGGCAAGTGGTGGATAGCAGCGCCATTGAACATGTACTTGTTCAAGTAGTCAAATACAAACAAGTGGTGTACGCACCTTTATTTTGATTGTCTTCGTAAAAATAGATTACTATTGGAAAAAATATTAAATAATAAAACAAAAGAAGTTATTGCCTTGTTCAGATTGATAATCAACTTAAATTGTAACAAACGTACTTGTTCAAGTTACCAAATGCAAGAAACTTGGCAAGTGGTGGGTAAGCAGCGCCATTGAACACGTACTTGTTCAAGTAGTCAAATACAAACAAGTGCACACCTTTATTTTGATTGTCTGTGAAAAAAAACAACAAGTGGTAAGTACGCATTGATTTTAGATTTGTACCAATTTAAATTGTTTCAGACGTACTTGTTCAAGTTATCAAATGCAAGAAACTTTGCAAGTGGTGGGTAAACAGCGTCATTGAAAAAAAAGAGTAACGGTGATTAAACATCCGAGTGGCGATATTAAAATTAAATAATAAAATGAAAGGAGTGCCGGTAATTAGAGGATTCCGTCGTCCGTCTAAATTGTTAAACACTTGTAATTAGATTCCCCTCTATGCCTGTATCTGATTACTTCCGCCGCATGCGCCTGGCATGGTCTGAATATTTAATACATACTTTTGATATTCGATTCCTCTAATTTGCTTTTAATGTATCATTCGTAAATTGCATTCATTTCGAATAACAAATAAGATCGAACGCTTCGAGACTTTGATTGGGTAATTGACGTTTGACAGCTTAGGAAAGTTAAGCAATTTGTATTGCGAATACTTGACGAGTAAATGAATTTGTCACAATATTAAAATAATGGTAATTATTTTCAGTCACCGTATAGAACATCAGTAAGTGCACTTACACGGCGGAAATACCTCGTTGCCAATCGATGGATACTAATGAACGTTTGACATCATTCGATAGTTGAGAAACTATTCACGAAGTATTAACTAGTTGAATTTGTTACTTTTATTCTAAATGGGGTAATAAAACTTGTTAAGTAGTAATAAAATAATAGTAACTTATTTTATTACGAAAATACTACGTGAACAATGATCAATGCGATAGATGTACATTACGTAATTGACGTTTGACAGTTTATAAAGGATAGGCAACTTGTGTTGTGAATACTTGGTACATAAATAAATGTTACACCCTTATCATTATCAATGCGACCCAACATATTACAACGATACAATTGCTAAAAGTATTTCACCAGTTTTAAAATTTGACAGCTGTCAAAATTTTAAAATTTGACAGTTGTCAAAATTTTGTCGCGACCTACAGGTTGATAAACGCTGATCTACACGACTGAAATATCTTATTAATAATCAGTTAAGAATACTATTTCAAACAGAATCGAAATTTGCCCACGCAAAAAAAACTCCACGGTTTGTTGGCTTTCCGAAAGGCTGCAAAATCCGGTAATTTCGAGTAGAGATAATTAAAATTAATTAAAACGTATTCTAAATAATAGTAACAATGACGAGGTCCGCATTTGCATTTATTCAAATTAAGAATGTGTTAATTCGGATTTATTGAATATATCATTTTCATTTTATATATCGTATATATTTCAAGTTTCTCCATAAATTAAAATTTTGCAATGCACAAATTATAATTTAAGTAAATTATTATTTTTATGCAATTCCTGTTGCAAAATTTATGTTATAATCATTTAAAAAAATCGTTCTAAATAATTCATAATATTTTATAAGAAATTCTATGGTGAGCTTGATACAAACTAAGGGTGGTAATTTCAAAGGGTGCAACATATATTTTTTTGAGGAAAAATATACAAATTTCAAAAAAATCTAAATATTAAATATTAATGAAAAATCCGATTGCGTCATATGAAGATTATCATAAATTTTATGTAGATATTAAAAACAGAGTGACTTATTTATATATATTATTTCATGACAGCTTCTGATAACATATCTATCAACATTTTGTCAATATATTTATAATTATTAATGTTATATTTAGTATACAATAAATTTTGCTTTACTTACTAAATATGTCTTGTTTAAATTTGTGACTATAATTTATATAAAAATTAGTATTCAATTACTGTAAAATTATCAAAATCTATGTTCACTTTTATGTACCTGCATAAAAACGGACTAATTAAAAACATCAATAAACCGCGCGAAAAGAAAAATAAATTTTGTAAAAAAAAATATTTCGAATTTATATTGTTTCAAAATTTTTAAACTTGACTATATAGACTATATTGAATCCGTGGGCGGAAAGACTTTGGTCACATTGTGATTAATAAATGTTATTATTATTTGAATCCGTAATGATTGATGCAGAAATATCCGCAAAAATAAAATCAATTTTCAGTTATTACATTAACAATTTTTTTTTACAAGTACAAATTTTATAGAAAACCCATATTACGACAGTGGTTTAAAAAGTGTCCTAAAATTACTGTTAACGTTACAGTCAGCAGTGCGTCTCGAAAACAAAAAACAAAGACTTGACTTTATAAAGAAAAATAATTTTAAAAAAATGTGTACTAATGATTTAGAATTTATTTTGTTTTGAAATTTTCAAACTTGATTAATATACTATATTGAATCCGGGCTGATTGAAGCCACATTATCCGAAAAAAATAAATCAATTTTCAGTTACATAAGCAAATACAATTATTTTTACAAGTAAAAATTTGATAGAAAACCCATTTTACGACAGTATTTTAAAAACTGTCGTAAAATTACGGTTAAAGTTACAGTCAGCAGTGCGTTTCGAAATAAAAAAAACAAAGAATCGACTGTATACAAAAATGTGTACTAATGACTTGGAATTTATTTTGTTTCAAAATTTTCAAACTTGACTATATAGACTATATTGAATACGGACTGATTGAAGCCGCACTATCCGCAAAAATTATACATTTTATTGAAAACTACAGTGTTTAGTAAAAGTGCCGTAAAATGATTCTTAGCGTTAGAAAAACAAAGATTTGACTGTATAAAGAAAAATAATGAAAAAAAAGTGTACTAATGATTCCAAATTTATTTTGTTATGAAAATTTCAAACTTGACTATAGTGAATCCGGACTGATCGAAGCAGAACTATCCGCAAAAATTAAATCTATTTCAGTTATTACATATAATTATTTTTGCAAGTACAAATTTAATTGAAAACCCATCGTGAAATAACTCTTAGCGTTACAAAAACAAAGACTATATAAAGAAAAATAATGAAAAGAAAGTGTACTAATGATTTAGAATTTATTTTGTTTTGAAATTTTCAAACTTGATTATATAAACTATTTTGAATCCGGACTTATCAAAGCAGAATTATCCGCAAAAAATACAAATTTTATAGAAAACCCATTTTACGACAGTGTTTAAAAAAAGTGTCGTGAAATTACTGTTAACGTTACAGTCAGCAGTGCGTCTCGAAAAAAAAAACAAAGACTTGACTTTATAAAGAAAATAATTTTTAAAAAAAGTGTACTAATGATTTAGAATTTATTTTGTTGTGATTGTTGATTATATAGATTATATTGAATCCGGACTGATCGGAGCCGAACTATCCGCAAAAATAAAATCAATTTTCAGTTATTATATAAGCAATTACATTTTTTTACAAGTACAAATTTTATAGTAAAAATATGTGCTAATGATTTAGAATTTATTTTGTTTTGAAAATTTCTAACTTGACTATATAGACTATATTGAATCCGGACTGATTGAAGCTGAACTATCCGAAAAAAATAAATCAATTTTCAGTAATTACATAAACAAATACAATTCTTTTTTACAAGTACAAATTTTATGAAAACCCATTTTACGACAGTATTTCATAAAAGTGTCGTAAAATTACTCCTAGCGTTACAAAAACAAAGACTTGACTGTATACAGAAAAATAATGAAAAAAATTGTACTAATGACTTGGAATTTATTTTGTTTTGAAATTTTCAAACTTGACTGTATAGACTATATTGAATCCAGACTGACCGAAGCAGAACTATCCGCAAAAATTAAATCAATTTTCAGTTATTACATATAATTATTTTTACAAGTAAAAATTTTATTGAAAACCCATTTTACGACAGTGTTTAGTAAAAGTGTCGTAAAATGACTCTTAGCGTTACGGTCAGCAGTGCGCCTCGAAAACAAAAAACAAAGCGTAAATTGCTGCTGCGATGCTATTATTTGCTTTATTTCCGTCATGTATAATTCCTCATAAAATAGATTATAGTAAAACTGAAGTTACTTATAAACCGAAAACTCATCATCAAAATAATTTCTTTACATTAATTTGAATATACTTGTAAATACAATAATACTATCGACTTTCAGCAATTAATTAAAAAGAATAAATTTTTAATCGCGAGCAATAAAATTAAATATTTCGTTAATTTATTAATAGTTATTTCCTGGAAACAAAGTACTTGTTAAAAACAAAATATGGTAATTCGCCTGATACCATTTTATTACTTTGCTATTAGTAATTTAAATGAATATTATAAATGCTGTTCCGCTGCACTAATGGACTTTGTGCAGCACACGAAAAATCCCATTAGCGTATTTTGGGTATAAAAAAATATACATGAAATGAAACACTAGTGAAAATACGCATTTAAACATAAAAATTATTTTTTTCATCGATTTTTTAATTTATATATTTTTTTATATTAAATTAATTAGTTGAAAACTTATTTTTATTTTTAGTATTATTGTTAAAATTTAGATATAATCTAAATTATATTACTAACAAAAAAGGGATGAAATTATTATATTCATGTTGGTATAACTGGAAAATATTAAAATTTAATTTATTTTTTAATAACAACAAAAACAAAATAATTTCATTTTAATGTTTAAAAAAACATGAGAAATCAAGATTTGATTCATTTAGAATTATGTCGTAATGTTTTTCCACAATTATTATCCTATTATTATTATATAATAAGTGTTATTAATATTATTTTTTGTATGAAAAATAAGCAATAAATTTTACGCAATTCGATGACATAAAATAAATTATGACAGATGTCATAATTCGATAAATCATTATTTTAGGTTATAATTAATTTATTTATATCAGAAAATCAATATTAGTTAAAGGATTGTTAATGATTAATTATGAAAAATGTTCATCTATAAATTAAGGAAAAAGTTTAAATTTGATGATAGGAAATTCGGAGGGCCAAAGGACCTAAAAAGGTCGATGACCTATTGATCCGCGCCGCACGCCAGAAAATACGATATTTAACAACCATACTAAATACCACTTACTTTGTACTTGTACTTATCTCATCAGCAGACAAAAAAAATTACAAATATTTTATAACCAAAATATTTTATAACGCAAAAAAAAACATACTATTACTGCAAAAAAAACAAGAATAGTAGATTACCATGGAAACAATAGTATCATTTCTAGGAATCCATTAGAAGATGTACAAGTGACATAAATGCAAGCAAGTGAAATTTTCATTTTAATCGGAAGAATAAAAAAAAAAACATGACAGCGTTTTCCTTGTAAAGCAAGTTGAAAAAATAAATATATATATAAAGGTATAGCATTACGGATTCTCGTTTCAGTATTTTTATCAAAGAATTCGACGAACAAATATATATAAAAAAAATAACACACAAAGACACAAACAAATCGAATTACGGAAAGCTTTACTATTTACGCTAAGCACTTAATTTGTCAAATGGAAACAACTGTTCCCCGCAATTCAACTAACTTGGATACGGTTCATTAGCAATTTGTTTTTATTTTATTTTAAATAACTTCCAATTTCTTTTTTAAAATTGCATTCAAAACACATGAATTATTTATTATTAAAAGCGTTTCTCATTTCTAATTTATTGTAAAAATTGTTTAATTTTTTTTATTTTCATATAAAAATTATAAATTAGTTACATTTTAAATTAATCACCCATCCAAGTTTAATATTGCTTAACTTATTTTCTTTTATTATTTTATAAATTTCTTTCTAAATTGCATTCAAAACACATGAATTATTATTAAATTATTATTTTTACTATATGAAACAGTTTGTAATTAATTATATAAAAGCGTTTCTCATTTCCAATTTATTGTAAAAATATTTTTTAAAAAATTCTTAATTTCGTATAGAATTTATAAAATACTTACATTTACAATTGATCACCCTTCCAAAATTAATATTGCTTAACTTATTTTCTTTTATTATTTTATAAATTTCTTGTTAAATTGCATTCAAAACACATGAATTATTATTAAATTATTTTTTTACTATATGAAACAGTTTGTAATTAATTATATAAAAGCGTTTCTCATTTCTAATTTATTGTAAAAATATTTTTTAAAAAATTCTTAATTTCGTATAGAATTTATAAATTACTTACATTTACAATTGATCACCCTTCCAAAATTAATATTGCTTAACTTATTTTCTTTAATTATTTTATAAATTTCTTTCTAAATTGCATTCAAAACACAAGAATTATTATTAAATTATTTTTTTACTATATGAAACAGTTTGTTCTTAATTATATAAAAGCGTTTCTCATTTCTAATTTATTGTAAAAATATTGTTTAAAAAAATCTTTAATTTCATATGGAAAACTTAAATTTCCAATTAATCACCCATCAAAATTTAATATTGCTTAACTTATTTTCTTTTATATTATTATGCAAGACGCATATTGAATGTTTCAATATGAAAAGTTATGGAAATTATTTTTTTTTTGTAAATTTTAGATATTGATTTGTGTACACCGCACAATGCGTATTTACAATTCAATTGTGCGCATATTTGCAGGATGATTAACACAAGGAAACAATAGCAAAAACGGTGTTATGTAAGAACAATTTTTGTGCATTACTATTACAAATGAGTAATTATTAATAATAATAATCTTTATTATACATACACAAATTTTAGTTTTTTCTACTCTCTAAATAATATTAATAATTACTTTAACTTAATGTTAAAGTAATAAAATGTTAAAATATGCTTTGAATTTTAGTGTTTGGTTTAAAAATTACAGATTAATTATTACGTGGTATTATTTGTACAGTGAGTAAGTTCAAGAATACTTGTATCTTCCTTCTTATAAGGACATCGACCACATTTTTCAAACTAAATATGTTGAGACTTGTTATTGTATCAGATCGTCCTAGTTCTAATGGAATACAATTTTATTTAATCCGAGTTGGTAAGTGGTTTCGATCACCCATCAAAATAACATCGGTATCATACATTGCTTAACTATCGTAAACCGTGAAAGAGTGTCCGATAGATAACACACTAAATTATAATAGTTAAATCAAGCGCAACGCAGGAACAACTTGAATTGGCGACTTATATTCTTAGTCAATTTTATAGTCAAAAAAACTATTTAATTTGTTGAACAAAAATTGTAATAATTTTTCTTAAAATAACTTTAATTTATATTTACTTTTACTAAAAAATCTATAGTTTTTAGTTTCTCAATAAAGATATTTACTTCCTTGAAATAAAATTAAAAAAACTTTAGTAGAAAAAGTAGAATATTTTCCTCATATTTGATTAAATGAAAATAATTGATGATGATAATAAATGACGAAACTGATATATTTCATAACGACTGTAAACATTAGTCTAGATTTTCCTTTCTTGTGACTGTTTCAAATTATACATACAATAGTAACAGAATTATTGCTCCGAAGGAGAAAACTCGTTCTCACAATCCTGTTTTCAAATAAATTAAAAAAAATAAAAACATAATTGTATCCTGTGATGTTTCTAGGATTCGTTTCATATTCTAACTGATCTCTTTTAGTTTGTTTTCTTTTCTTTGGGGTGAATTCAAAACTGGTAAAGCGCAGTTGAACATAAACTGGATAGAGTTACTTTAATTGAGCGTCCAATGGAGGGTTGCCATTACACAATCGCAAATGGACATTTGACTTGGGGAGGCGAATAAATCGCTTGCAATTTGAATACGAATCCGATGCAATTACTCGTGGAATTCTCGAGAAAATGTCCATTTCGCATCAATTGTACCAAAGACGAAGGGGAAACAACAACAACAAAAATAAAATTGAAACAATCAGGACGGATGAATCAAATGATAGTTACCGGGGGTCTGGATGATGATGTCTAGAGTGCGTCCTTCTTTGTTGGTCGCGCTGCACTTTCCCAAAGCGTTAATCCCAATGAAAACGACCGGCGTTGTAGGAGGAAAAAAAAACTTTTCGGAAGGGTTGCTTGCTGTTCACTTGCACGTTCCAATTACGCGCACATCGATCAAAACAAAAACAATACGTCGAAAATAAAAGGGAAACAATGAACACCACTTTTATTTTGTTTTTTTTTTACTCTTCCTTCACTCACAATTATTGCACAAATATTTTTTTTTTAACTAACAGAAACAACAAAAATCACAGTTCACATCTTCAGTTCCGGAATTAAAGTTTAAATTATTTCACGCACTTTCCTTGTATTATTTTTTTTTTATTATAAATATTGTTTCGTTTCTGGTACAAATTATTCTTCACTTCTTATTTAATTGTTTGTTCTTTATTTGTGTTTTTTTTTGTTGTGTTGTTGTTGGTCGACATGGAACACAGCCGACGCGTTTATGAGGAAGTCTCGCGCTGAACTGAACTCGTAATGGCGTTGAAGGTGCAAGGGGGGTCCTGCCGTCGAGGACTTTCGCCTGAGTTCGGCACCCATTGGTACTGCCATTCGAGTACCAACCATAAAAAAGTATTTCCATCCTAAAAAGTAATTTATCGTCGACAGGAAGATGGGAAAAAAGTGTTTAATTCAAACGCATCATATATGAGCACGAAGGAACGTCGAGGACGAGGAATTGGAGTCGATTTAATTGAAGACCATCCGGACGGTATTAATATGCCCATTCGAATACCATCCGTGGTCATTGAAAAATATAAATAGTCGTCAAACCTGTTTTCATGTTTATGTTTTTTTTCTTCCAATTTTTAGTAAAATATTTTCTTACCTATGGTATAACTGGTAAATTATATCGAAAAAGCGACGGATTTAAATTTGGCGCCATTTTTTTCATTCAAAGGTTGGCAAGTCTAAAATTACATTAATCTATGAAATAGTAAATATATTTAACTCAATTTTAAATAAGTATAGTTCTGCAATTTGCAAATTTTATGGATTTTTTTTATGGAATATTAGTAAATATATTGAAAACTCAATTTTAAATAAGTAAAGTTCTGCAATTTGCAAATTTTATGGAATTTTCAATCGAAATAATGAGTTCTCATTTCCAAGATTAATTATAGGAATTGAAATATTTTCATACCTATGGTATAACTAGTAAATTATATCGAAAAACCGACGGATTTAAATTTGGCGCCATTTTTTGTATTGTTGGCAATTCTAAAATTTACATCTGTGCCTTGAATTAGTAAATATATTAAAAACTCAATTTAAAATAGGTAAAGTTCTGCAATTTGCAAATTTTATGGAATTTTCAATCGAAATAATGAATTCTCAATTCCAAGATTAATTATAAGAATTGAGGAAAATGATTCCATTATTGATAATAAGTTTACATTAGACTTTTCAAGAAACACAAAAAGACCTAATTTGTAACTAACTAAAAATATTATCACTTTTCGAATAAAAATGTTTAAATATATTTAATTCAAAAATTAAATTAAATTTTTGTTTTATTTATCAAATGTTATTTGGAAAATTTTGAAAAAAAAAACTGGCATTATTATTTATAAATTTAATCAAATATTTCATTGAAAATTTAAAATTTATTTTTGATTTCCAGAAAAATATGGAAAAAAAATATTTATGTCGTATATTTATTGTGTTATCTAATATTAAATCAAATCTTGTAAAGACAGAAATTAAATTAATGATATTCTGACTTTCGATAATTAAGGAAAAAATAATTAATTTTAAGTCTTATTTTAACTTTTATCTGATTGTGTAACTCTTATAAAAAATGTAATAATAATTATATGGTTTTAATGTGTTAAATACTTATATAAGTCTTAAATTAGTAATCTAATTATGTATAGTAAAAAATATTTTTTTAACAATTCTTATATTGCGGAAAAAGTAGTTTTTATATACAGAATCTATAAAATTTATAAAAAGCAGACTACAAAACTCACAGCAAAAATCACGTTTTACAATTGCCAATATGGCAAAATATTGATAAATGTATATATTTTTTATATTATAACAAGAACGAATATCGCAATTTAGATCAAAAATGTAAAATTCTGAAAAAGAAAACCTTGTTACCTTCTGTGGAAACCATCCCATATACCTGAAAACCTGAGTAAAATACCTGGAATCCTTGTCGATCCAAAACTTAACCTCAATTCCCATTCCGAACATCCAAAATATAATCCAGACACGTCATTTCTGATCACTGATCCTCCGTAGCTCCGAAATATCCAATCAATGTCGAACTTCCATCTATAAATCCATTTGTCATCCAATTATTGCTTGTGGTTTCACCAATCTAGTCCAATTCAGGAAACATCAAGTAAATCTGACATTTATTAAAGTTGATTGACTTTCCCAATGGAAGTTTTTACCATATTTTTATGAACTTATTAATTTTAGAAATTGTTTCAAATTGTTGGTTTGGCTGTCTTGTAGACTAATAGTAATTAGTATAATGATGTGCCACGATTTTACTATAACATTTTCTGTATATCTGCTACTATACATGTCACTGTTATTGCAATCTTCGACTCGGGTGAAGGTCTGTATGGCGAACTTCATGTGACATACATGTCAAAGATTGGATTTCGGAGGAATCCCCAAGTCGGATGCGTGCAGGGAATCAAGAGCAGTAAAACGGGGGAACGTCAGAGTTTGGTCTTTTGTTTGGATTGCTATCCTTAGATTACCAGTCTTATAAAACAGACTCTTTACTATTCATTATTAATTAACATTAACTAAAGTAATCGGACTAAAGTACCCTCGAGGATGTTATTGTTTATAACAAAGGCTTCATACGTGCCTTCCCTCGACTTTTATAATAACTTTAATTTATTTCACGCACAGAGATATTTATTAAAATAGAGATTATCGCACTTTAGGTGTAAAATGAAATTTGCAAAATCATCCTCGCTCAATGTTCCCATTAGAAACCATCCCATATACCTGCTGTACTCAGAAAATACCCGAATTCTCTCTTAAACCAAAACTTAACCTCAATTCCCATTCCAAACATCTCAAACCCAAAACGAAATATCCCTCCAATGTGAAACTTCCACCATTAAGTCCATTTGCCGTCTAATACTTGATTCTAGTCCTAAAAAACCTACCCTTCACATTCTCACCAAAATTCGATATCCTAATAATCTACCCTAAAACACTCCCAATTATTCTAAAACCAAAATTGTTTCTCTCGCTTTCCCATAAATTAATTTCCAAAGATACCAATTTCTCTACCGCCTCCAAGTTATGTAAACCAAAAATTCATCCTAAATTCAAGTTCCTCACATTCTAATTCCTAATGTCCCTGTTTTTTTTTTTGTTGCATTACATTCTATTTCATCATGTTCTATTATTGTACATATTGATTTTTTTGTAATGATATTATAATTAATCTTTACGGAAGTAAAGGCTTTTGGCCTTTTATATTAATTTTATTTTATTATTAGTTTTGGAAATAATTTTGTTATATTTTTTTTTCCTTTTCATAGTTTATAATAAATTATATTAAGTATTTTGTAATAAATTAATTGACTTATGAACTTTGATCTGAAACAATGAAACAAATTATCTTTTGTATATAGAGTAGTTTTTAAAAAAAAATTGAACCTTTATTAGTAAATATTAAAATAAATTATTTTTAAGTATTAGACGCGTTTCGCGCGAATTCTGCTTACACGATTACTTATATCCCGACTTAACAAATCTTGGTTTATCTCGAATATTTAAAGAATCTCAAAATGACAGCTGTCACGTTGCATAAGTACGTAAATGTTATGTTATAAACCAAAATGTTAGGGGTCGCAGAAAAAAGTTTCTCGCATTTCTCGCTGTATTCTGACGACTCATAATTTTGGCAAAAAATATTTTATTAAATTGTAGTAGAAAAATCTCTTTCTGACCAATAAATTTATCTCCAAAGAATCCAATATCGAAATCCTAATTTCCTATTTATTTATTTATTTCTATATTTAAACAAGGTTTTTCCGAATATCATATGAAATAAAATCGCTAAAGGTATACAAAAAAGGAAACATATATTTCCTAAAACAACATAAACGTACAAATAAAAATATATGAAATAAGTTGATGACATAATAATATTCCTATTTTATGATAATTTTTATTTCGGTATATTTTTTTTATGAAAGCTTTTGGATCACAAGAATAGATTGATTTTTTGATAAATATGATAAATTATTTTAAATTTATAATAAATCAGAAATTTGTAAACAACAACTAAATATCAAATTTATTAAATTTGACATTAATAGACTATAATATATTATTTTAAATGCTCATTTTAAATAACAAAAAAAATAGTAAAAAAGATGTGTAACAAAGCAGGGGTCGGCAACCCTTTTTGAGGCAAAGAATATTTATTTTAAATATTTCCTGGAAGGAGGAAGCTGATCATAAAGCAATGATAAATATTTTTGCCAGAGACTTGAAATTTCATTTCTACCCAACATAGCATACGCAGAGTAAGAACTGAGAACCGCAATTTATCATTAGATGAGCCGCATGCGGCTCCGGATGCTGTCTCAAATTATATAAAATCAAATATCCCGACTTACGCGGACTTGGAGTTGCGCGGTTCTTAATCAGTGTAATACGCATCTTGTTGTTACGCGAATTCGACTTAAACGAATCGGGTAACTTCGAGGAATTACTGTATACTATAAGACTAATAAAAAATGTAAAAACAAACATATTTTCCATTTTTCAATCAAACTTAATTGAATATAACATTTTCAGGTAGTTGCTGAAAAAATACAATTTTAGTATATATAAAAAAATATTATATATTTTTCTCTGAAAATGTCTATTTTTATCTTATTTTAATCTAATAAAAAAGAATAATTTATTGCTCCTACATATAAACAAAGAGCTATTTATTGACCGCACTATTTCCACCCGTATTCACAATATGTATGCAATAAATTTAACTATTATTGTAATATCTGTTTCCTTCTTTTGAATTAAAATAATAATATATTATCTATAAGACTTCAGTATATGTAAAATATTTTATCATAATTTATTACTCTAATTAAAACAAAAATCCATAACTCTTATTAATTAACTGTTAAACTTTGAAGTAATTTTATAGTTAGTTTAAACAGAGAAAATTGCTAATAAAGTTTGTAATCTTAGAACAAATTCTGTGTAATTATTAAAGTGCAATAATAGTTGATATTTATAATATACCAATTATTAGTATTGGAAATTTTTGTAATACAATGGATTCTTGGTTTGCGAGTATAATTTGTTGTAGAAACGTTCTTGCAATAAAAAATACTCGTATATCAAAGCAATAATGCGATACGATTACCCAAAATCGCGAACGGCTTGTGATCACATGAATCTAGCTCGTTTGTCAAGTTAAAATTTATTCAAAAAAATGCTCGTCTTGCAAATCACTTACAGTCGCAATCTAAAGATCCACTGCATTTTGCAAATTTTGAAAATCAATTTTTTTCCAATCAATTGTTCCAACAGGTTTGTATAATATTCATTTACCTTTCTGAAGATCTATTAATAAAAATCTGTGTTCGTGAAATCATTTCCTGAAGTTCGCATAATTCGTGGTGCAAACGTTCATGCAAAGCAAAACACTCGTATATCAAAGCGATAATGCGATACGATTACCTATAATACCGAGCGACTTATGATCACATGAATTTGGCTAGTTTATTAAGATAAATTTTATTTAAAAAAATGCTCGTCTTGTAAATCACTTACAGTCGCAATCTAAAGATCCACTGCATTTTTGAAAATTTTGGAAATCGATTTTTTCCATTAAATTGATCCAACAGGTTTGTATTATATTCTTTTACCTTTCTGAAGATAATCTAATAACAAAATTAGCTTTGCTTACCAAAAAAATGATGACATAAAGTTACAAAATATTTTTTTTCATATGGGATGATTTTAATAAAAATCTGAGCGCGTGGAATTATTTCCTAGGAGTTCGCATAATTTGTTGTGGAAACGTTCATGCAAACCAAAATACTCGTATATTAAAACAATAATTCTATACGATTACTCACAATTCTGAGCGTCTTATGATCACATGAATCTAGTTCATTTATAAAATTTATTTTAAAAAAATGCTCGTCTTACAAATCTTACTTACAGTCGCAAAGATACACTGCATTTTGAAAATTTTCGAAATCGATTTTTTCCACATAATTGATCCAACAGGTTTGTATAATATTCTATTACCTTTCTCAAGATTTTATAACAAAATTTCCTTTGCATCCCAAAAAACTGATGATATTAAGTTAAAAAATATTATTTTCATAGGGCATGATTATAATAAAAATCTGTGAGCGTGAAATTATTTCCTAGAAGTTCGCATAATTCGTTGTGGAAACATTCATGCAAAGCAAAACACTCGTATATCAAAGCGATAATGCGATACGATTTCCCACAATCCCGAGTGACTTATGATCACATGAATCTAGCTCATTTATCAAGTTAAAATTTATTTGAAAAACTGCTCGTCTTGCAAATCACTTACACATGAAACTAAAGATCCACTGCATTATAAGAAATCATAAAGTCCATAATACGAGGTCAGTTAGAAATCGTTACTTTTCAAGAATTTTTCCACCAATTTTTTTTATAATAGGTTTGTATAATATTCTTTTACCTTTCTCAAAATCTATTATCAAAATTTCCTTTGTATCCCAAAAATTAGATGTTACATGAAGTTAAAAAAATATTTTTTTCATGGTATCACCATTAATAAAAATCTGTGTTTATGAAATTATTACCTAGGAATTCCTAATTAACATGAATGCTTAAGTGGAATAAAAGTTACGATATCGAAATCTTTGTATAAATTGCGTTTATTTCGAGCTGAAACGAAATCAATTTATCGTTCGATTTGTTCAGAAATTAATTCTATCTTTTGAATACGTGAAGCGATTTCAATGAATACTTCCTAGAGCAAAACATTATGGCTAAAGTAGAATTTTAAAATCTCGCTTGGTTCAAAAAATAATAATTAAAAATAATAAAATTTCTTGATTAAAACTCAAATATTTTCTTCACAGAGGATGATTTTATTAAAAATCTGAGTGCGTCAAATCACCTACTAGGAGTTCCTAATTAAAATGAATAATCAATTTGTGCAAATTGCGTTTATTTTGAGCTAAAACGCACATTTTCAGACGAAATCAATTGTATGGTTCGCTTTGAGCAAAAAATATTTTCAAAATTCCTTTGTATATAAAAAAAACTGATTATATAAACTGTCCTTAGTAATTACAAATATTTATTGAAAAATTAATTATATATCGAACATGGATTAGAAAAAAATACATAATTAATTGCCCTTTGTATATTGTTTCATGTATTTTTTTAATATTATTGCCGCTAAACCTGTTTTATTTTGCATAAATTAATTTATTACTACAACAAAATAAAAAAATGTATACTAGGTATATTTGACATGTCTTCATATTTAAGCATCTATTTTTCGAAAGATTTTGTATTAAATTAAAAATCTTTGAACAAAAAAATAGTTCAATAAAAAAGAAATAATTATATAAATCCTTTTTATTGTTACAAAAGGAGTATTTTTTTTGTATAAATAATTATAAAACTTTAATTAAGATTTTTAAAATAAGTTTGCAAAATATTTTTGATATTATATTTTAGCTTTTAACTGCTTATATATTTTTGTGTGAAATAAGTTTGATACGTAGATTTGTGCGTCGATGATTCATCGAGGCGTTTTCAATAAAATCACTGATCTGTATCAATGCTTTTCTTGAGTTTCATGGTGAATCACGTAATTGTATTTGATGAAATATTTTACAATATGAAATCATATTTTGAAATTGAATTGCTTTTTGTCCTTAAAAATGGCATTACATTAATTTTATGCAGAATATAAAACTAATTATTGTTTCAATAAAAAAAAATAAAAATTATAAACAGAAAAAACAACAATAAGAGTAAATTAAAAAATTTTATCTAACATTTCAAGTTATTTTTCTTCATTGTAAAACTGATTTTAAATTAGTTTCTTTGCATTATTTTGAGACAGAAATATTGCAGAAAGTAATAAAAAGTAATAATTTGTGATTCTTTGAGATTTAGTATTAGTTTTATTATATAAATATAACATTTGTTGTCTGTTTTAAAAGTTGCAGATTTTGTGTGTAAAGATAAGACGTAATATATTTTTTTGGGGTGGACGCATTTATTTCTTGTTTACTTTGTTATAAATTGTGAATGAACATAAATATAATGGGAAAAGTTGTATAAAATATAAAACTACTGGCGGAATAACTACGGTCGATAGCGCTTTGGCTCTTAATAAATATTGCAAAATAAAATAATATATCCATTGATAATAATTACGTAAATATTTATTTTAGTGTAGGTTTTTACTTTAATTTATTTGAACTATAAATCAATAACATAATAATACAGAATAGAATTATGTTATAATTGCATTAATTAAATCATTTCTAATTAAACTGACAAAGTTCATCGAATATAATAATTCATATTTGTTGATTAAATCCATAAATTCTATTTTAATAATTATTATGAACCAATATGTAAATAAATTGTTAATTTAATTTCAAATTATATTGATTTTTTCTATAATTCAACTATGTATATGAAATAACCAAGTATTGTAACGATATATAATTCTATTAATATCTAAAATGTATAGTTTTTATAACAATATTTAAAATTATTATTTTTATATGATTCTAAAATTAAATTTGTTCTAAAACTGAAACCATTATACTTGCTGCACATGTTACGTGCCTATTGCCTGTTGCGGTGTCAACATTCTATTCGGAAGTTGAAATTTTATTTATGTCTTTTTTATTTTAGATTTATGTTCGAAAATCTTGGTTCTATACAATATTAACATTGAGAATAAGATGAGTGAAAATATGCAAGAATTGTAATTTTAATTGTATTTATATAATCTTTTATAAAAATATTTATTTACACGACTGATTTTTTTTTAAATGTGTGTTTGGAAACCGAATTTTGTTCATTGTTATTTTAGATTTCTTTCTCAGGACTTAATTAATCGAGAAAATAGTTAATATATTTGTTTAAGATGTAATCAGGATATGGAAAATGTTGAGTAAATTTGGTTTAGAAACCGAAAATTTTGTTCAAATATCCATTTGTTTTTTCAATATATTCCTGATAACCTAAATGTTCGAGAATCGAGGTTCTATAGTGTTATAATATTTATATAAAAAAAACGATTGTTATAGAAAGTGTCGAGAAAATTCGATTCAAAAATCGAAAATTTTGTTCAGAAAACTATTTTTTTTTCGATTTATTTCTGAGAACTGTGGTTCTATAGTGTAATAATATTTATAAAAAAAACGATTGTTATAGAAAGTGTCGAGTAAATTCGATTAAAAAATCGAAAATTTTGTTCAGAAAACTAATTTTTTTTTCGATTTATTTCTGTGAACTCTATTGTTCGAGAACCGAGGTTCTATAGTGTAATAATATCTATATAAGAAAATAGTTAATATATTTTTTCTTAAGATATAAACAGGATATGTACGAATATTATAGAAAATGTTGAGTAAATTCAGTTCAAAAATCGAAAATTTTGTTAAGAAATCTTTTTTTTTTCTATTTATTTCTGAGAATCCATTTGTTCGAGAATCAATGTTATATATAGTGTAATAATATCACTATAAGAAAATAGTTAATATATTTGTTTAAAATGTAATCAAGATATGTACAAATATTATTGAAAATGGTGAGTAAATTTGGTTTAGAAACCGAAAATTTTGTTAAAAAATCCATTTGTTTTTTCAATATATTCATGATAACCTAAATGTTCGAGAATCGAGGTTCTATAGTGTAATAATATTTATATAAAAAAAACGATTGTTTTAGAAAGTGTCGAGAAAATTCGATTCAAAAATCGAAAATTTTGTTCAGAAAACTATTTTTTTTTCGATTTATTTCTGAGAACTCTATTGTTCGAGAACCGAGGTTCTATAGTGTAATAATATCTATATAAGACAATAGTTAATATATTTTTGCTTAAGATATAAACAGGATATGTACGAATATTTTAAAAAATGTTGAGTAAATTCAGTTCAAAAATGGAAAATTTTGTTAAGAAATCGTTTTTTTTTCGATTTATTTCTGAGAATCCAAAAATCGATTTTTTTTCTATTTATTTCTGATAACAGAAATGTTGGAGAACCGAGGTTCTATAGCGTAATAATATCTAGATCAGAAAATAGATACTATACTTGTTCAAGATGTAAACAGGATATGTACGAATTTTATAGAAATTATCGAGTAATTTCAGTTCAAATACATACAATTTTGTTCAGAAATCGATTTTTTTTTGGATTTATTCCTGATAATCTAAATGTTCAAGAATCGAGAATCTATAGCATATAATATCTATATAAAAAGTAGATAATATATTTGTTTAAGGGATATGTGCAAATATTATAGAAAATGTCGAGTAATTTCAGTTCAAAAACCCAAAATTTATTCAGAAATCGATTTTTAAAAAATTTATTCCTTATAACCCAATTGTTCGAGAATCGAGATTATATAGTGTTATAATATCTATATAAAAAAATAGTTAATTTATTTGTGTAAGATGTAAACAGGATACGTAGAAATATACAAAAAGTGTCGAGTAAATTCGATTCAGAATCCAAAAATTTTGTTCAGAAATCGTTTTTTTTTTATTTATTCCTGATAACCCAATTGTTCGAGAACCGAGGTTCTATAATGTAATAATATCTATATAAGAAAATAGTGAATATATTTGTTTAAGATGTAAACAGGATACGTAGGAATATTATAAAAAGTGTCGAGTAAATTTTTTTTAGTTTAGTAAATTTGGTTTTATTTTTGATAACCCATAGTTTAATAATATCTATATAAGAAACTGGTAAATCATAAATAATATAAATTTAGTAATTAAATTTTTTATATTTTTTTTTAAGTGGTTTTTTTTAATTTTGGTGGGAATTCGAATTTCCGAACGGAAACTAATTTAATTTTGTAAAATTAATTAATATATTTATTTATAATGAAAATAATATAAAAACAATTATTAAAATATTCTAATTATTTAAACTATATTCTTCTATAGTTATGAGTTAATTCCATTTCAAAGAAATTTTGTTCTGAAACAATATTTCATGTTTTTGTTAAGCTTTATTTTTGAGAACCCAATAGTACCATAGAATAGACATCTAAAAAATTACTTAATATATTTGTTTAGGATGAAAAAACGTAAAAATAATATTAAATAATTCTAATTAATTGATTTTAAATAGTCTGTAGTTAATTCTATTCGAAAGTAGAAATGTTGTTTGGAAACTAATTCATCATTGTTCTATTTTCGAGAACCGAAGTTGTTCAGTATAAAAATAGCCTTACCAAATAAATATGTGCATAATTATCATTAGACAATAATATTTTTTAATTGTAGAAAAACATATTCATAAAAAAAAATTTCAAACTTATTTAAATTACCTTTTTTTTAATTGTAGTAAAACTAAAATTTAAGAAAAAGTACTTTTTAATGATTTCATACTTATTTAAATTACCTTAAAATATTAGTTCATTAACAATTTCGATTTACTTGTATTTTATAATTTGCTTGCGCTATTTTAATCCGTTTATTTAGATTACACTCGCACTTATCTAACAGATTAAATGTGTGTTTATTTATATCACTATTTTCCAAACATTCATTCATTACCGAAACTACTTTTGAACTTAAAATAAATACAAATTACTTCAAGAAAAAAGAAAGAAAATGAAAGAAAAAAGATCGCTCTTTGGTTTACTCAATATTTTTGCTATGTTTTCTTATGCAAGAGTGGAAAACCCTACTTCAAGTATGAATGTGCTTGGCAACCACAATAATTGCATCACGATCTCCGCTGTTACCAAATGATATTCATATAACGGAAAGATTTTTTTTTCATAATCTATATCATTTTTAATTTATTTCTTCATCTAAACACTTGGGTATTTCAATATGCTAAAAGTTGTAGAAAATTTTAATTTTTAAACTGTAGATTAAAATCAACGTTTAAAAGAAAACTGAAGCAAAATTACAATAATTGCATCACGATCTCCGCAGTTACCAAATTATATTTATCGTGATTTGATTAACGGAAATATTTTTTATTTAATCTATATCATTTTTAATTGAGGCTTTCAAGTTGTAAAAAATTTTAATTTTGAGAGGAATTAATAAACTTCAGATTAAAATCAACGTTTAAATGAAAACTGAAGTTAAAATTTGTTCGGAAACATAAATATTTTTCTTTTAGTTTTATGTTGAAGAACTGAGTTTCCACAGCCATATGCAAATAGTTAATATAAGATACATTTATCTGTGTTATTCATCGTGTGTCTGATATGAAGACGAACTTTATTGGGGCTCATGAAAAATAATGGAATTAGAATTCAAGAATATATAAATTTTGTTGCTAAGATGCCGACATTTTATGACCTCCGTCAGTTGCCACTTTTACATATTTTATTGTTAATCTACTTAAGTGGTGCCTAGGGATAACATTAATGCCTAGGGCCCACAAGAGATTTTGGGACCCACAACAATTTTTCAAATACATATTTTCTTGTTAACTTAAGTAAAAAATATGTCTGGTGTCTTCATTTTTTTCTTAAATTTAATTTATACAAAGCTAAAAACTTTTTAAAATGTAGATTGAAATTGGTGTAAAAATGATAAACTGAATAATATTGTTGGAGATATTGAATAATTAAAGTGGTAATTAATTTGTTACCATCGATTGATTAGTCTTACCGCAATGTTATAATTAATTGGAATCTCGTTTTCTCTGTTAAATTTTAACAGTCCGTCGAATGTAGGGGAGAAGTTTCCATTTGAAAGAACATTCCTAATGCTTCATTATCGATTTAGTTTAATGAAACGGTTATTTTTTTTTGTCTGTAGTCTGAATGAAACGTTGATTAACAGAAATTAGTTTGAAGCAGCAATTGCTGTGTAATATACTCTAAAATGCAATTAAGTTTATTGGGTAATCAGTTGCAGTTTCGATGCACAATCAAGCGGTTTCTGTTCTCCGGAAAGTAAACTTGCGTCGAAGAGATGTATAATTTATGGACTTAATTAGCGTTTTAACAACGCCGAACCAAAGTACATGCATCCATCAAAACGTCCCTAAACCTACCACACACAGGACGAACCGGAAGCGGAAATTCGAACATCGATCGCAGAGTCGTTCGGCGCCGTTGGAGGGCGCCACCTGCAAGGTGCTCGGTCCTCTTGCAGGCAGCTGCCTTCGCTTCTGACGCATTGATTACGTTGGACCTCGTTCCGTTTGCCTTCGGCGACGAAAAATATTCTGCGTTTCCTCTATTAATCCGCGGCCCCCATGACCCATCAATCACGCGGCGCGGACATTTTGAGGGCGTGGCTTCCGGAAGGCGGGACGCGTCCATCCCTAAGTCACGCCCGGTCATCGTTCGTCCACGCCCGTCGCCATTAAATGGTAATAAAACAAAGGCCAGAAACAAAAGGTGTTCAAAGTACGTACAGCGGAACAAGAATAAACCAATATATTTTCAGATGCATTTATTAAACTCCATTTGCTTTTCAATTTAAATTACAAACAGTTTCAATACATTTGATCCATTATTCCTGTAGATATTTTTTGTTCTTTTTTTGTTTAATATTTATTTATTCATATTTATATATATATTTATAGATATAGTATAAGACTTAACAGTTAATAAGTACGAAAGCAGCAGATATTTCTGATCACGAAACAAAATCAAGTAAGGGAAGAATAAGATTTTTTCTCTCTCTCGCTCTCTCTCTTTCTCTCTGCCTTTCTCTCGAATTATCTTTTTTTTTTGTTACTTGTTAATCAACAATATCGTTCGCTCTCTTTCTTTCTAAACAGACAATACTAACAAATGTATAAATCGAAAAATACTCAACGCTTTATTTTATTTATTTTTTCTTCTCCTTTTATAAAATATTATATGTAAATATTCATTATATATAAGTGTAGATATATTTTTTCATTATTTTTAAATGTATAGAGAAATCACAGGCTCATGGTTTTTTTTTCTTTAATCCTTCTTTCCAATAATGTAGACAAAATAACAACAAATCAGCGAAGTATTTTCGTGGTTCTTGCTCCGTCTCTCGAGAGGACGTTCAATTCCTTTTTCTGGATAAGGTATTATTACGTTCCAATAAAAGTTTTCCAAGATCTTAACAAGTATATATATATATAAATAAATCTAGTAGTAGATAATAGTAATATTGATATCCTATTCATATCATATGGTACATTCCTTTCTTTAAACATCGTGCTTCACGTCTCGCATTTATCCGTTACTTTTTGTTCAGTAAATTCGTCACTTAAGTTTACTTAATTTAATATTCAATATTTAATATTCTGTTGTTCTTTAAATTCAATTATTTAAGATATTTGATTAATATTTTACTTTATTTTATTTATTTAAAAATTTATTTAAAATCGTGATAAATATTTCTTAGCATTATTAACTAATCTGGTAGCGCTGATTTACTTTTATATATTTCGTGCAGGTACTGATTTCCAACTTAAATTATTTCATCGGGTGAACCACGAAACCTCAATGGTTCATCCGTGTGCGATTTGCTTGTTTCCTTTCTTCATGGCATTTTTTTTTGTTACGTTTTTGATTAAATTTTCAATGTATAAGTAGTATAAAATGTGCAATAAGCTTACATTTAACATTGGCACACAGAAGAACGAAACGAGAAGAAAATGGAAGAAACTTATACGGAAAATGAAGCGCGGCGATCTAACTGGATATACGTTTATAAAAATCGGAGAAGTAGTTCCAAAAAAGTCACAGCAGCAGAATCACATCTCTCTTTTAAAGTGTATAAAAATATGTTGTTTCTGGTTGTTGCTGTTGTTCTTGTTGTTGCTCTGGCTGGGGTGGTTTGAAAATCATTCCAAATTTTTGGAGGTGACGAAGATATTTGTTTAATATTTTTTGTTGTTGTTCTTGTTGTTGGAGGTCTTAAGTGTCTGAGACCGTGTGCCCGGACTCGGCCCTTTTCTCCTCGATAAGGGCGTCCAACTCGGACGGCGACGTTACCTGAAACACGTTCGTAACCAGATTAAGAGAAAAGCACCAAAAATCCAAGAGAATCAATGATACGGGGAATAGAGCCTATTGTTAATTCTATTAGCACTTATTCAAGAACAAAAATAAAAGAAGAATATGAAGTACTACGTTCAAACGCTAGAGGGAGCTCTACACGACTTACCCCAAAGCGATTTTTTTTTTGTGGGGTCGGGTTTATACAAAATAATAAGTAATGTCATCAATCGATTCACATTTATTCATATCGTTTTTTTTTTCTTCTTCATTTCATTGGTTCTGCCATAAAACTAGCAACGGTAGAAATCGACTTCATTGTCCGAACAAATATACACCAAAACGTTAAATAGAAGATATATAAATAACAAAACGAAAGAAAACTTAATTAACAGGTTGTACTTTAAATATTGCTTTTCGTATCTGTTTGTTCCATTCTTGATATTTCTTTTTAAACTCTTTCGGTCCACACAATAGCAGTCTCAAAAAATATTCTTTCCTTAGTCATTATAATACAATATAATTTAATAAAAAATCAATTCTCATTTTTGGTAATATATATAAGTATATATATATTTTAATATGTTCTATATATATATATCGTAATATATTGTATATGTAAAAAAATATTTTTTTTTTGTAGTTATCAAAAAATTCCCCCACATTTGGTTGGCTCCCATTAAAGCGATATGTCAAACATTTTCAGTTGTTTCATTTTCAAAATGCCTTGTTCCCATTTTGTTGTTCTCTTGTTTTTTTTTTCAATATGAAAAATCAATTAATTAATTAATAAATAATCAAGTACAATATATTCGTTTTTCGTTAGATTTTTTTTTTTTGGTTTAAACGCGAAATCAATTGAAATATCTCGGCCTATCGATCGAGTCTTCTTCGAATGTCAAAAGGACGTAGCCCAGTCCTTTCGGTTTTACCTAGAAACAGAAAATAAAGAGAGAGAGAGAGAGAGAGACAGAGAGAAAACAGATAGACGAAGGACAGAGAATGAAGTAGGAAACTTTTAAAGTAAAACGAAAAGAATCTAAATAAGAACTAAATAAGGCTACTTTTAGTTAATTATTTTTAGGATGCATGCTTTAAGTAAGTTTATTATGGTTTTTGGTTTATGGTTTAATAAATTAAAGGTGCGCTGATTCGTTGGTTTGAGTTAATTCGGTTTTTATTGTTAATGGGGTTTTGCTGGCCGATAGATGGCGTGGTTTAATTTCTATGTATTTGAACGTTTTTCTGCTGGTTTTGGTTTTGGATGCGCCGGTGGAAATGCGTACCTGGGTGTCTCGGCGTTGGACGAGGACGTCGATGCTGCGGACGGCGTCGATGGGGACAGACGGGAGCGGCGGTTGCGGAGGTGGTTCTGGATTGCCGGTGTATCGGTGGTGTCGGCAGTGCATGCAGAAGCATCTTATGCCGGTCATGACGAGGCCTGCCACCAGGAGGCCGCCTCCGGCCGCTAGGAAGATGTACCTATGATCGGCGTCGGCGGCGTTAGGCGCCAGTTGCACCAAACCCACGATCAGGACGATCGCCCCCAGCAGGATCGAACCAACGATCAGCTGCAGTGCTGATACCTAAAGCAAATTTACCAGATTTTTATACAATTTAATTCTCATTGCACAACTTTGTTCATTTATCTACTTCTTCATACAGAAGTTGTCACGTGGTCAGGTTTTAAATTGTATGGTGCAATTAAGAAATTAATTACAGAAAAACACGAAATTTTAAGAACAAATCTGAAAAATGATAATTGAACTATACAAAGGGAACAACGAAAACATTTTTTCAGCGACTGACAAATTATGTGAAATGAAAATATGAAAGAAACACAGAAATGTTCTCTTCAGGATACAAGAAAGTCAATCACTTCTTTCATAATCCAACATTTAACTGCAATGAAAGAAAATGTTGAAAACTATTTTCTATTATTTAAATTGATTGATTGGACAATAAATCCGTTTGTTTTTCTTTTTCGAAATCTTCAGTTTTACTATGAATAAAGAAGAAAAACTGACGTCGATCGTGTTTTAAAATTGAAGTTTGATAAAAAATATTTTTCACTTCATATTTTTACAAAGTATGATTTTCTTTGATATTAAAACAAAGAAACGTCAGACCCTATGAAATTTAGAAGAGATACGCATTAGTATTTATTCGTCCAAATATTGGTGCAATCGGTAAAAATCACATAGCTGAAAAATTACTATTTTAAGTGATTTTAAAATTAATATGTTTGCATTAATCTCACCCGTGACACGTTTTTTTTTTCATTTTTCTCTCACTACAATATTAGAGTAATTTTTGCGAGCAATGTCCTTTTTTCATTACAACCTTGATTTCAAATAGGTTGACCAATCCTGCTTTAAAGTAAGCATGAAGTTCAAATGTAAATAGTTTAAACGTATATTAATATAATTTATCTGCAGCCCATAAAGATGAGATCTTTAGAAGCTTTAAACAAATACTTGAATGTTATGACCTCGTTTAGCGTTTCCTCGATTAACGTAGATTCGGTATAATGCGTTCTATTCGAAGTGTAAAAAGCATAAAATTTATCAATTTATTATTGGTTAATGTAAGTGGCTTTGTTTAATACTTTTTCATTTAGCGCAAGGCTTCTGATTTCACAATACAATATTGTTAATATTTGGTCTAAATTGCATTTATGTATTATATTTTGCATTTTAATTCAGTTATACTTCATTTAATCTA
Source organism: Nicrophorus investigator (assembly GCA_963457615.1). Classification (NCBI taxonomy): domain Eukaryota; kingdom Metazoa; phylum Arthropoda; class Insecta; order Coleoptera; family Silphidae; genus Nicrophorus; species Nicrophorus investigator. Next base: position 17,256,033 of record OY735143.1, read on the forward strand.
ATTAAATGAAATATAATTGAATTTCATCTTTAAAAAAATCACTTTTATTCTAGTAAATCTTTAAGTGCATCATGTTCTAAAATTCTCGTATTTATGAACATAATCATTGATATTTATTTTATTACTTTATTATGATTTCCAATAACTATTAAATCCAAACATATTATTAATAATCTATTTAATTATATTCGTAATAAAATACTGAAATTTTTACTTACTAAAATGTTCCATATTAAACAGCAAACATTTCAATTATTGTCACTTATCGAAATGCGGTATATAGAAATAACATCATACAATATAACTCTGACGCAGATATTTGTTCAATGTGTATTTGAATCTGCGCATTTTAATTGATCCATTTTCTATAAAAAAAAACACACGGTTTTGTGTATTATTAAGCGCATGAAATGCAGACGGCGGTTGCTTTTCAACTTTGTTCTACAATTGTGAGGACAATCAGGAAATTCATTGTATTCCGTGAAATGCATATCGCAAATGCTCGCAGCACTTTAGATTCGTGTTTATTCAATAAATTCTCTCCGTCAAGTATTTAAAACCAATCCAACAGCGCTGGAGATTGCAATTCTGGGAAAGCCACTACACGAAATTGATTTTGAATACCGCTATTTCAGCAGATATTTAATTTAGTCAAGAGTAGTCATTCTCGTTCTTAGCTGTAATCAGCTTTATTATGAATACAACACGCAAACAAAATTTATAGAATGGACAATTGTTACTTTTGTTCAACCAAATTTAAGCACGTTTATATTTGAATGTTAACTTCATTTTATGAGTAACTACTTTTGATATAATAGTATTTTTTTAGTAATAACTACAATTGCAACAACTGCAATATTATTGAGACCAAATATTATTCACATTTCCCGGTAAATGTATAAATTTGTTTATAAATGTAAAAGTACGGTAAAAGTAGATTGAAATTAACAAACTAAAAACTTTGAAATTAACAAAAAAAAATTTACAGTATGCATACAAATTTTATTTAAAAAAAATAGTGATTAAACATTTATTTTCGGAAAATAATGATTTAGTAGAAGTAAATTATATGTATATTCATTTCATCTTTCTGTAGATAATAAGAAAATTTATAAAAAAAAAGATCACACCTTAAGCAATGAAAAACTTCTAAAAATCTAAAATATTGAGACCAAATTTCAAGTTCTAGTAATTTATTTATGTTATGCACATTTCCCGGTAAATGTAAGATTTGCTTACAACTGAAGTTAAAGCAGATTGAAATTAAAGAAATATAAACTGTATCTACATTGTCCGGAAAATGTATACAGTAACTTCACTACTTTAGAGAATGTGAAATGAATTTAGGAACAATTAATAATTATGTGGTTAGAATCTGCATATAAAAATAATAATGGAAAAATAGTAATTAAACATTTATTTTCAATATCAATTTCCTATTTTTTTTTCATATAAATAAATTTATAGCTGCGTTTACACATTCGCCAAACAGCTGTGGTCAAAGTGAGTTCAATAAATTTTTAACTAATTTCCAGAGGCAAATGTGTATTGAATCAAATGGATTGATAACAGAATACATTTGTTAAAAATTTATTACAAATTACAAAAATAATTGCAGACAACACAACCAATAAGAAAATTTAAAAAAACTGCTTACTTTTTACAATGAGCTTGAAAATAGTTATTATTCAAATTTACATTTTTTTAAAGTAATATGAGAATTATCGATTCTGTTTGGATTTGTTTGATGAAATATATTTTCAATTTATTATCCATGATTAATCTACGATTTGTTTTGTTTGAAGATAAATTGGGATTTGATGATTCTACGCCTGTTGTACATTTGCCAAGAAGGTGTTGAAAAAGAGTAGGAATAGTATGTACGCACGTTTGTGATTAATAGCTGACGTGTTTATCAATTAATTTGTTACGTAATAAATATAAAGTTATTTATGAGAGCGATTTCCAATATTTTTTTGTAAAATTAATATAGAAATTTTGAATTATATACCCCGATCAAAATATAAATCATATATTTACACTATAAATGTGAAAATATTTATAAAGAGTACATGAAAAATTGAGTCGTTACCCTGAAAACCTTTCACCCACATTCGCAATAGGTCAATAAAAAATGATCAAATAAATCTAGATTTTAGTGCTATCAATTCAGAAAATATTTTTACTGTATTTGTACATAATAAAGTGCAATAATTTCATTATTATTTTCTATAAAAATATGTATGTGAATAGATATTTTTATGCGTTCAATCAATAAAAATAAAGGTCAACTTCAAGTCAACAAATCAAGTAATAAAACTAAAGATTTGACCTACTTAAATGTATTATTTGAAGAAAATAATTAATTTCATAAGATATGCTACACATTTATAAATACAGCATAATAATCAGTTTTGCCACTAATCGAGGACATTAAAACCGTATAAAAAGAATCTATACAAAAAACGATTTGAGTTTAAAGAAAAATATTATTTATGTATAAAAAAATAATGAAGTGTACTAATTTTATAGAATTTATTTTTAATTTACTCAATTATAATTATTCGCACTATGTGAGGTATTTATTATTGTATCTCATAAAAAAAATATTTACAAATCATGAATTATTCTTAATAATTAATTAAAGCAGTTTTAGTGAATTTATTGTATACATTTTACGGACAATGTAGATATAGTTTATATTTCTTTAATTTCAATCTGCTTGAACTTCAGTTGTAAGCAAATCTTACATTTACCGGGAAATGTACATAACATCCCTAAATTACTAGAACTTGAAATTTGGTCTCAATATTTTAGATTTTTAGAAACTTAAGCTATGAACTTTTTTATTAATTTTCTATATTTTCTGCAGAAAGATGATATTAATATAAATATATTTCATACAGACAAAAATCAAATTTATTATATTAAATTGAAAATGTATTTTATCAAACAAATCCAAACAGAATCAATTATTCTCATATTACTGTAAAAATGTAAATTTGATTAAAAATTTGCAATTTTTGTCTATTTTTATATAAGAAGCTTCACAGTAAGTAAATTGTAATTGAAATAAAAAAGCGCATTATTAAAAGCAATATTTTTTAAAAATTCCTGTTGTTTTTTTGTCTGCAATTATTTCTGTAATTTTATGGTTGATGTAATAAATATTGTAACATATCGGTTAAGTGCATATTCAAATAATGTATACATTTGGTAAAAGTACATTCAATGCAATTTGCCTCTGGAAATTAGTAAAAATAATTTTGTACACACTTTGACCATAGCTGGTTGGCGAATGTGTAAACGCAGCTATAAATTGTAGCTGTAATGTGTAAACGCAGCTATATTTTTGAATAAGATGAATAAGGAAATAGATATTGAAAATAAATGTTTAATTTCTATTTTTCCCTTTATTTTTATATGCAGATTCTAAGCACTTACTTATTCATTTTTCCTACATTCATTTCACATTCTCTATAAAAAATAATGTAGTGTACTAATTTTATAGAATTTATCAATTAAAATTATTCGCACTATGAGAGGTATTTATTAGTGTATCTCATAAAAAAATATTTACAAATCATGAATTATTCTTAATAATTAATTAAAACAATTTTAAATATTAACGAAAACCCGATAAGTGAAATGTAAACAATACTATAAGTCTCCAATATGTCAACTTCCAAAATTTACGATTTAAATCTTGGAATTAATAGAAAGAGATTAAAAATATAAGAAAATAATAATTTGATGGATATTGCTAAATATATAAAAGTTTTGGTTAACTAGTTGATGACATAGAATGGAAATCGAAGAAAATAGCGATTTTGGAGAAGTGAATGATTAATTTCCCCATCTACTAATGATTTTTTCTTAAAGCACTCTTTCGTATCCCATAAGTCTGTGGATGAAGTAAAAATTATTATCAATTGAAAAGAAGTTAAAATAATATATGATTTAAAGAGAATCAAAATGTGTTTATTTTCAATTTCTGCAACAATCTTCGTCATAAAACGCGTTGGTCTAACTTTTATTATATTAAAGTGACCACATTTTCATTGAGACAAAGCGGGACATATGGGATGAAATGTCTATAAATATACAAGAATGTATTTATTAATATTTATTGGTAATTATAAAAATATTTGTAAAAAAACAATAATTTGAACATTATGATTTTTTAATTAATTTAATTTTTTTATTTAAAAAAAATATGATTTTCTTTCACGGTCATATTTTTTATCCGAGTGAATACTTTGCAATAGATTCGAATCATTAATTAAAATGTCGTGAAATTTTTCACATGAATTATATTTTACGCTTAATATAGATTTTAAAGTTTTAATGTTTAACTGCGTTTTTTTCAGTTGTCTATATTTTATTATTATACTTGAAAAAACACGTTTTGTTACTGCATTTATTCCTGGAAGGAAGAGCGCGTATTCTACAATTTTCAAAATATTTTGATAACGAATATTATTCTGTTTAAAAAGAAGAAATAACTCCGTCCATTTTTTTTCTGTTTCCACATTTGAAGACAACAAATATTTTTTTTTTTTCATTAGTAACGAATCTTTTTATCAAAAAAGATCATTTTCGTAAATATTATTTTTCGTATAATGGTTTTCCACATATTCCCATAAAATCTCCTTTTTTTATATGTCACCCAATGAAAATTTTTAATATCCTCGAATTGAACTTGTCCATTCTTCAAGATATTCCAAGCAGTTATTATAAAAATATCTGACTTCTTTCACAAAATCCGATCGATTAATGGCACTTTGTTCTTCCAACCTAGTGACGTCCTTTCGAATAACTAAAGGAACGTAATTGAAATTTTGTCCTCATCAATAATTTGTGAAATAATGTAGCTTGGTTGTGGATGAACTGAAGCCAAATTTGTGATGTGTGATTTAAAAAAAAAGAGCTGCAATATTCTTGGACATTTATCTTGTGATAAAAAGTATGATTTTAAGGGTTCGTATATTTTTAAAATATTTTTTACAGCTGGTAAAAAAGCTAACCATCGTGTTTTGCTGTAACCAACAATTTTTTTATATTCGATTTCTGCGCTTTCACAAAAATCCTTCAAACTTTCAAGACGCACAATATATATATACAAATACGAATAAATTTTTGCAATAATATTTTCAACATCAACTGTAACTCAGATGCTGTTTGAATAGTATTGTGTAGAATGTGCACTGTACAACTTACTCCAATAATGTTTTTGGTTCAAATATTCGTTCAAATATTCTAGCTTTTCCACCAAAATTTGCGCACAATAGACAATAATTTTATTGTTCAAATTATTCTTTTTTTAAATATTTCTTATTAAATCAAAAATTATTTGGCAAGTTTCACCCGGCAATAAAACAAAATCTAATATTCTAATTTTAATTCCTGTTTCTGTATCAAAAAATCTAACAATTCTGGGAAATAATTTTAAATCTTCGTGGTTGGAAGCTCACTATAGTAAATAATAGGAAATATATTTTTACAGTACATATAAAATAAGAAATACAGATATTTTCTAAAGAGCGCGACATTTTAAAAAATCGGCGGGACAAAAAGCGGAACTGTCTCGCCAAATTCGGGACGTCTGGTCACTTTAGGTTAGAACGAACTGAGAAAATAGTGCGAAATGAAAAATTGGAATTATTAGGTGGTACTCGTTCTTCAGGCTGTTGTGTATTCTTGAGGTTAGCAGAAGAAATAGAGTAGAGTTCTTTCTCTCGGGGAAAAAAGAAGTGGCGCACAGGACCTTCCAGAAGTCACGAACTTACGCTTAGTCCGACGTTAAAGATTTTGGATATTGAAATGCAACCAATACATTTTCTGAACTTGAGTTTATTACGTCGCTTCTTAATATGTTCTATCTACTAAATGATTAATATGTATATTTGTGCGGCCTAAGAATTCTTACTTTATTATAGTCACTCCACTAAATATATAAACGGATACATATGTGCAGCCAATCCTTGTTTATCAAGATTGATTATTATGAATGCTGATTGTATAATATTTCTAGCTCTCATAAGTGTATTTAGTCTAGCCACTCACATAAGCACCAAAATCGGAGTTGCTGAACTCTCTGCATCCCATTAATTATAAAATTTACGACCCTTAAACTGACAGTTTTAAGGCAAGTCCCCTTATTCTCAATTTTTTACATTTAAGGGGACACTTTTATATTTAAAGTTAGTCCTAGTGATACATTGAAGTAGTCCAAGTCTTACTCTTTGAAGTTGTTTGTAGCAACTAGTAGCTAGATTAAGAGTTTATACATCTAGGTGTTAAATATATAAATATTTTAAACACCGACTTTTAAGCAAGTATTTACCATCAGTCTTCACTTCGACAAAACTACAAATAATTCCACGGTGTCTACAGATAACCCATCTCGGGACACGACAATACCAAGATATTTTTAATGTAATTTTGAAAATTGTGAAATTAATGTGTCGATTTAGATTCATTCACCATTTTTTTACCTAGACTTTGTTTAGAGCTGATTGCAATTTTCCAGTAGAATTTTTAATATACTTTTACCTAATTTCCGGAGGCAAATGTGTATTAAATGTACATTTACCAAATGATAACAGTATACTTTTACCAAAAAAATGTACACTTAACAGATATGATACAATATTTATTACAAATAACAACAAAACTAATAAGAAATTAAAAGAAAACTGCTTGCTTTTTACAATATCAAAAAAATAGTTAAAATTTGTATTCAAATTTACATTTTTTACAGTAATATGAGAATAGTTTTTGATTGAAATTTTTCAGTAGAACTTTCGACAGATTCTCTCACCGTCCTAACCGCTGTAACGTCGGCTAATCTAGCTGTTGTACTGTACAAACATCATTAATATATAGTAGATTTAGGACTGATCCTAAAATACTTCACAGTGTAATTCCAACCCTAATCAGCTTCAAATCTAAATATTAATATAAGTACGTTTTCAAGAGTAAATATCCAACAATATTAAAATTATTTTTTGTTGTATTTTAAAAATACATATAAACAATTTATAGTTGCATTCATACAATCGCCAAAGTGAGTTCAATATAGATTTACCTAATTTCCTGTGGCAAATGTGTATTGAATGTACATTAACCAAATGGGTTGATAACAGTATGTAATGTATACATTATTCGAATATACACTTAACCGATATGTTACAATATTTATTACAAAGTACAAAAATAACAACAACTGCAATAAGAAATTAAAAGAAAAGTGCTTGATTTTTACAATAAATTTTTTTGAATGAAAATAGTCAAAAAACCAAATTTTTTATTTAAAATTTACATTTTTTATAGTAATATGAGAATATTTTTTGTTTGCAATTTTCTAGTACAAACATCTTTAATATAAAGTATATAGGACTGATCCCAAAACACTTCACAGTGTGATTCCAACCCTGATCAGTTTCAAATCTAAATATTAATGTAAGTACGATTTCAAGAGTTCATAATACTGCTAAAGAAAATTTGATATTATTTTTTTAAGTAATCTTTCAATATTAAAATTATTTTTTGTTGTATTCGCCAAAGTGAGTTCAATGTACTTTTACCTAATTTCCTGAGGCAAATGTGTATTGAATGTACATTTACCAAATGAATTAATAACATTTGCCAAAAAATGTATACATTAAATATTAATATAAGTACGATTTTAAGAGAAAATAATACTGATATGAAAAAATGTATATTAATTTTTAAATAATCCTTCAATATTAAAATTATTTTTTGTTGTATTTTAAAAATACATATAAAGAATTTGCATTTATACCTGCATTCACACATTCGCCAAAGTGAGTTTAATATACTTTTACCTAATTTCCTGAGGCTAATGTGTATTAAATGTACATTTACTAAATGGGTTGACAACAGTATACATTTTCCATTTTGTTACAATATTTATTACAAATTACAAAAATAACAACAAAAGCAATAAATAATTTAAAAAAAAACTGATTGCTTTTTACAATAAGCTTTTTTATATGAAAATAGTCCGCAAATTTTTATTCAAATTTACATTTTTTACAGTAATATGAGAATATTTTTTGATTGCAATTTTCTAGTACAAACATCTTTAATATAAAGTAGATATAGCACAGATCCCAAAATACTTCACTGTGTGATTCCAACCTTAATCAGCTTCAAATCTAAATATTAAGGAAAAATTTGTATTATTTTTTTAAAATAATCCTTCAATATTATAAATTATTTTTTTCTGTGACTTCTAGAATTTTATTCATGTTTTCTTTATATTTTATATATTTATTGAGATATGTATTTTTATGTAATGTTTGTTTTAAAAAAAATATTTTTAAGAAATTAATTTTTACCGAGAAAAAGAGTTTGGGTTTTCGTACAGTTTTTAAGAAGAGATAGTGTATTTAAAAATAGTGATAGAACTCTCTAGTACAAAAATAATATTTATTTTCACGAAAATTAGACTTCTCGAATATTTTTTAATTATATTAAGTTTTGAAAACATGAGACATGTAAAACTTATAGATATTTAACAAGTAATAATTCGATAAATTCTTTTATAAACGATTTTTTGTACAATTTCCACTCTAAGCATTTTTTATATTGTAAAATTTGTTATAATATGATATAAATTTCCATGGAAACACTTGAAACATAAATATATATCCATTCTGAAATTTTAAAACTTTCCACAAAAAAATAAGTTTATTAACAATTTACTAATTAAATCATAATTTGAAAATAACTTAGAAAGCTTTTATCTAAGAGATAAATAATTATTCACTGCTACAAAAGAAACGAAAGTAAATTTTTGATATTGTTTTATGTAGAATATTTCAATAGAACAAAATCCTTTTCTATTAATATAAAAAAAATTGCCAATAAAATAATTTAAAACTGAAAAAAAACCAACAAAAATTCTTCCAAAGTTTAAAACATGTAAAAACAAAAAAAATATGTATCTGAAAGTTGACAAATATTGACATTTAATTTGACACTAATATTTTTGTATATTCTATTTAAAATAATAAACCCGTTGTAATAATTCTTCATAATTGATTTTAGTTTATTTCTTGTATTTTATATAATATATTTTTGTTATAAATTGTAATTTACTAATCGAATTAATATAAAAAATTCTTTGAAACGTATATACTGGTATAATTGTAGCAGTTACTGTTTTCGCGTAATTCGCTGTCAAATTTGTATAAACTTTTTTTTAAGCTTCGAAAAAGCAGTGTCTTTACATTTTTGCTTATATCTAGAAAAGTACGCGAGATAAATTAATTGTTGTGCTACCAAAATAAAGCCGAATGTTCATTCTTTGAAACTTATATACTGGTATAATTGTGGCAGTTACTGTTTTCGCGTAATTCGCTGTCAAATTTGAATAAACTTTTTTTTAAGCTTCGAAAAAGCAGTGTCTTTACATTTTTGCTTATATCTCGAAAACTACGCGAGATAAATTAATTGTTGTGCTACCAAAATAAAGCCGAATGTTCATTCTTTGAAACGTATATACTGGTATAATAGTGGCAGTTACTGTTTTCGCGTAATTCGCTGTCAAATTTGAATAAACTGTTTTTTAAGCTTCGAAAAAGCAGTGTCTTTACATTTTTGCTTATATCTCGAAAACTACGCGAGATAAATTAATTGTTGTGCTACCAAAATAAAGCCGAATGTTCATTCTTTGAAACGTATATACTGGTATAATTGTGGCAGTTACTGTTTTCGCGTAATTCGCTGTCAAATTTGAATAAACTTTTTTTTAAGCTTCGAAAAAGCAGTGTCTTTACATTTTTGCTTATATCTCGAAAAAATTCTTCCAAAGTTTAAAACATGTAAAAAAACAAAAAAATATGTATCTGAAAGTTGACACTAATATTTTTGTATATTCTATTTAAAATAATAAACCCGTTGTAATAATTCTTCTTAATTGATTTTAGTTTATTTCTTGTATTTTATATAATATATTTTTGTTATAAATTGTAATTTACTAATCGAAAAGCGCAGAATCAATAACCAATTATAAATGTATTTGTATGAAAACAATGAGTTATTATTAATAATAATTAACAAATTGTGTAGCTGCAACATTGCAGATTCGACAATATTTTGAATGCAGTGTTAATTGAATATTGTGTTGTATTGTTGTAACAATAAATTAGAGCTTTCAAAGTCCATAATAAAAAAGCGTGTGTGCAGTTGGCATATTCTGAAAAAGCCGTCGTGTTAAATAACGGCTGAACATTTCCAAACAGTTCGTGCATATAATAAACTGAAAGAAAAACAAGGTATTGTTTTTATTATCCATGAAAAAGAAGAGAAACAAAGTGTGTAGCAGTGATAAAACTTTTATTTAAAGGTTTTAAAATACTAAAGCCGAGTTTTATGAGGTTCATGTTGAAACAGCTCCTGCATAAGTAACTCGGATTGTATAGGGTTCAGGTGAGCGGAAAATAACTACGGTGAAAAAAACTATTTGAAAATCCACTGAATCGCTGTTTATAGTTGTTTGAGATAGTAGTAGTAGAGGTAAATGAGTTTAAAATAAACATTTGGACTTGAAAAATGAATGAATGTTGAAACATTGATCACACTTTGAGAGTAAAGATTAGAATCATAAACTGTGTAAAACATTCGAAGAATTAACAATAAATATTTATGAAATATGAATTTTCATTAATTAAATGATGATTTTGAAATCAATTACTTCATGTTATGTATTGCTAATTGGATTGTTTGAATGTTGGAATCAAAGTTCTGTTTCCATCAGAATAATTTCAATTCGCGCAAGTCGATTGTGGAATCACATGAATTAACATTGAAAATAATTGAAGTTACTTCTTCCTCAATAGATTTTGTGCTTGAGTTATTCCAGATTTGAATCCCGAATAATTCATTTAGTAAAATTGAATTGGTAAATGAATAATATTAAAAGAAAGAATAAACGTTTCTTTAAAAATATGGAGTTTAAAAGAGATGTTAAAAAATTTTAAATGCTTAATTTTTAAAGGGTTTTAATTATTAAAAATATGAAAATATTAGATAATTTAATTAATTTCAGTAAGGTTTACTTTATTGGATTATCATTTACTTTTGAAGTAAAAAAATATTGTTATTATATTTATTTAAATTTATGAAAATATTAGATAATTTAATTAATTTTAGTAAGGTATGGTTTATTGGATTTATTTATTTATTTGCTTTTGAAGTAAAATGAAAATGTGTTAGAATCATACTTAATATAATAATTAGTACTAAAAGATCTTGTAGATGATAATGATGGTAATTTGGGTCGAAAACGTTATTACAATTACATAATTATAATTTATAATCGCAAAAGTAATTATTTAATTGTAGTTGAGAGAGAAAAGACCGTTCAAAATTGAGTGCAATTAAATAAATAAGAAAATGTGAATATTTTTCAATTAGAAAGCAAAAAGTTTTGAATTGTTTTGAAAACATCTAAAAATATACATATACTATTGAAAAGTAAGTGATTGTTGTATTTCTCGGTTTTATACACATTTATATTACATTTTTCTTATAAATTTTCATTTTTACATAAATATAAAACAGAAAAAAAATATGGAAACTATTTCTTTAAAACCAGTTTTTTGCAAAAAAAAAATACTTATACAAATATATGACTATAACCTAAAATTTTACGCACCTTATAGAAAAAAGTTCGTCCAATAATTTCAAAAAGATAAATAAAAATTATTCTAAATTCAGTGGATTTAAATTAAAAAAAAAAACTATTAAATATAAACGTTTAGTTTTAGATCTCTACTAAAATTTTAACTCATAATTTTGATAAGACGCGCTTCATATTTTGGTAGTATTTTGATTGAAAAAAGGTCGTCCAATAATTTCATTAGGATTTATTTAATAATAGTTTATAAATAAAAATCATTCAAATTTCAGTGGAATTAAATAAAAAAATAATATTAAATCTAAAGTTTTAGATCTCTACTGAAATTTCAACTCGTCATTTTGATAAAACCCATTTCATATTTTAGGAGTATTTCGATCATCCAATAATTTTAAAAAGAATAAATAAAAATTATTCTAATTTCAGTAAAATTAAATTTATAAAAACTATTAAATATAAATCTGAAGTTTTAGATCTCTACTAAAATTGTTATACGTTATTTTGATAAGACGCATCCCATATTTTTGGCGAATTTCGATTGAAAAAATTTCATCCAATAATTTCAAAAGGATGAATAAAAATCATTCTAATTTCAGTGGAATTAAATTTAAAATAAAAATAAACCTGCAGTTTTAGATGTCTACTGAAACTCCAACTCGTCATTTTGATAAAACGCATTTCATATTTTAGGAGTATTTCGATGGAAAAAAGTTCATCCAATAATTTTAAAAGAATAAATTAAAATTATTCTAATTTCAGTGAAATTAAATTTATAAAAACTTAAATATAAACCTGAAGTTTTAGATTTCTACTAAAATTGTTATTCGTTATTTTGATAAGACGCATCCCATATTTTAGGCGAATTTCGATTGAAAAAATTTCATCAAATAATTTCAGAAGGATGAATAAAAATCATTCTAATTTCAGTGGAATTAAATTTAAAATAAATATAAACCTGCAGTTTTAGATCTCTACTGAAATTCCAACTCGTCATTTTTATAAGACGCATCTCATATTTTAGGCGTATTACGATAGAAAAAAGTTCATCTAATAATTTCAAAAGGATAAATAAAAATTATTCTAATTTCAGTAGTTTTAATTTTTTTAAAAAACTATTAAATATAAATGTGATGTAGAAATTTAATACTGAAATTTCAACCCGTCATTCTAGCCTATTTTGATGGAAAAAAGTTCGTTCAATAATTGCAAAAGGTTAAATAAAAATTATTCTAATTTCAGTAGTTTTATTTTTTTTTAAACTATTAAATATAAATGTGAGTAGAAATTTAATACTGAAATTTCAACTCGTCATTTTAGCGTATTCTGATGGAAAAAAGTTCGTCCAATAATTTCAAAAGGTTAAATAAAAATCATTCTAATTTCAGTGGAATTAAATTAAACGAAAAAACTATTAAATATAAACGTAAAGTTTTAAATCTCTACTGAAATTTAAACTCGTCATTTTGGCGTATTTTGATGGAAAAAAGTTCAATGGAATTAAATTTAAAAAAAAAACTATTAAAGTTTATAGCAAATTTAAAATAAAAAACATATTTTTATACAGAGTTATGAAATTAAGAACATTATAACATTAAATTAAGAACATTTTCTTTTCTTAAAATATGTATGCAATAATTTTGTCAATATTTACATCTAAATATTTTTCAGTTTTCGAGAAAAAAATTGTTAACTACCGAGATAGGTCAATATGATTTCTTGTAAACTAGTTAATATTTAATATTTTAAAATTAAACGATCGATACAAAAGTAGGGCTGCATTAAGGTTGTAGTATGCACTAATTGTACTATGCCCCAGTTTAGTAGATTAGAGTGGAGACAGCATATTTTTCATCAATAAAAAACGATCAATTCCAATTGAATTATTTTTCGTGTACACCAAAAAAAAACCTTGTGCAACCTAGTCTTTCCTGTACAAAATAAGCTTTTTTAAGATTTAAATTATTTTTAGACTGTTATAATATACTAACTTTTAGTTTTTAGAGATCAGCCTTTTAACTCTAACTGAGATCATCACATTATAAAAAAAATATAATAAATTCTTTGTATTATTTGTACTATTTTAAGACATACATTTCAATACATGTCAAAACAGTCAAAATCAAAGTTATTACAAAAATAAATAACATAGATGAAAAGTGTTCCTAATAGGATGAACAATGTTACCTTTGGAAACATGTTGTTATACAACCTATAAATATAAGTTCTCATACATGAATAATACAGACGAATTTATTTTGAATAAATGTATGAAAAGAGATTGTTATTGAGTTCCGAGAGAAGTGGAACACTAACGCGTAGAATCGATCGATTTCGGATGAAATAAATGATGATTTGAAACCCGGAAAAGTACAAATTTGTAATATTTTAAGATAGTATAAGATTTTATATGATACGCTAAATAACATATTATAAAAAGGTACAAAAAAATGAACAGAATAACTTATTATAACTAAGTATACTGAAACACTAGTTAAAAATACACCACCTTAAATCTTTTTAACTAGTGTTTCAGTATACTTTTAATATGAAATTTAAATATTAAATATAGTTTTTAAATAAATAATATTTGGATTCCGATTGAAGCTAAATATTAAACCAACAAAGTTGGAAACATGAAAATCATCCAATTAATAGAACAAAATAAATATCTATAATTTACAAATAGTTTATTTATAATTAGGAATTATTTGCTGAAGTAATATTTTACTTGTAGTTGAGAAATAAAATATTGAGTATAAATCGAAAACTATTAATTATAAACGTGAAGTCATTTTGGCGTAATTTGATGGAAAAAAGTTCGTCCAATAATTTCAAAAGGATAAATAAAAATTATTCTAATTTCAGTGGATTTAAATTAAAAAAAAAACTATTAATTAAAAACGTAAAGTCATTCTAATTTCAGTGGAATCTTGCAACCAGAAAGCTTAGAAAATTATTGATAATTAATGATTTCATACATTTTTTTGTACATTAAGAATTGTTGGTGATTAAAACTTTAAACAAATACGAGGGTAGTTAAAAAAAACGGTACTTTTTCCATTCAATTGATCCAGCATAATATTCTAAGTTACTTTTTTACCTTTCTTAAGATAATTTATTAACAAAACTCATCAAGTGGATGGAAAAAATCGTGTTTTTTGTATATAAACTAAGTAGAGAAATTAAAAACCGAATTTATATAAAAAAAAGCAACGAATTGAAAAAGCCAGAAAATCTAATTACCATAATACCACTTCGATCAGTTCGGATTAATTATAGATCGGATAGAAAAAATTAGAAGAAACTTAATTTTAACTGACCAAAATATATAATAATGATAGTTTTTTTACACTGAAGTTTTGTCTTGTGTGATTTTTTATGCGACTTAAACGTTCGGGAATAGTCTGAGATATGGATGGAACGGATTACCTGGACTATTCTTTTGATAATAAAATTATGAGAATTGAAGTATTTTGCGGATTATGAAAATATGGCTCAAAAATATCTAACAAATACATATACTATTAATAAGTATGTGATTAATTATATTGTTGATAAGTTAGAAAACGGTTTTATAAATAATTCTAGGCCATTAGCGAGTTTTGCATTTCGCGTGAGCGGTTAATGAAGGTTGAAGTATTGCACAAGCGGCAAAAATTGAAAGGTTGCGCTTTGTTCGGTTAAGCGATTTCTTCAACTTTGACCTGCGGAGGATGCAAATTCGCCGTCGGGTTATCATGCAGGTAAAGTTAATGTGACCGGCAATCCAATTATCGGGATCTGTGTCAAAGGTGAAAACAAGGTCGTCGCGTGCTGACGGCACGCATGGACGAGGGGGCGGCGTTGGTGATTGATAATTAAATGTCAAACGATGCCGGACGACGTCGTTGTTTTTCGCGCTGTTGCTTCTATTATTACTGCTGATGTTGTTATATTTTTGGGTTTACCTTTCCGCAGACGTAGTATTCGGGGAGGCGGTCGTCCGAGTCGGTGCCGTGTGGCCCGTTGGGACTGGGTGTCGGGCTGGGGCTAGTCGGAGGCAGCCAATGGCCCCCGATGTACAGCTGGCTGGGCCTCTTCGACCTCTTCTCCTGCCCCTTGCGCCTCTCGTGGCGCACCGCCACCGCCGGCATTGCACCGATCATCTCTGAAACAATGGAATTTAATTCAGAAACCACAAACAAATTGCTGTTAAAATATTCTGTTTAAAAAAAAGTTATTTTATTTGCATTTATTTTTCATAAATTTTTTTCAACTTTTTATTAACATTTATTCACGTTTTGAAATTGAATGAGATATAAGTTATTTTTTTGTTCCGCTTTACCAAAATTTATAGTAGATTTTAATTACAAACAACACTTTTCCAAGTTATTATATAATTGTTCCAAGGTGGTAGAAACTGAAAATCTTCTTTTAATTGAATCCAATATCAATTTTAATTATAATATTACTTAAGTTAATGAGTAAACTAAATATTGAAATATTATATTCCACATTTAGAATCACTAAAATTGACCACCGCCCCAAAATAAACTAAATAATTATGAAATACTAGCTGGAAATCGAAATAACACCTCACTCAATAAGTTTGTAGGATGACATATAGATGGCGCCTCTATTGACAAGATTTTTCAATTGTTTTGAAAATACAAAAGTAGCGTCATTAAAACTACTGTAACTTGTGAACTAAACGTCAGATTGCCATGAAATTTTGACAGGCGTCGTCTGACGGTTGGTTCTTAAAAATTATATGGATTTGTCATCCTACGAACTTATTGAGTGAGGTTTTATATAATTTAATTTAATATTGAATTTAAATTTAAATTAATGTAATTACATTTTTAATTGGTATACTCTTGTTTATTAATTCGCACGAACGTACTCCAATTATAAATGCTATAAGAAATAATATTGTAATTGTGTAACTTACATCTTAATACATATATAAATATTAATTCAGTAAAAACGTTAAACTATTTATTATTTCTTGAAAAGTTTTAGAAACTTGAATAGAATATCCTATGAAATGTTCTATTGATAACATCAGCCTTTCAGCAGTATTTGTTGAATTGACTCTCTGTAGATTTTATAAACCATGGATGAAGTATTTAGCAAAAATGTGGTTGATTGTTTTAAAACTTTAAATCTGACGGAAAATTGTAGTGGAAGATGAATCTTAAACTACACGTGATTTAGTAGTAAAGTTTCACGTTTTAAAGTTACTATTCCAACGTAGTATTTGAAGCAAAGTTAAAAAGCTGGATGGATGAGTTCTGAATAAATTAAACGAGCTTTAGAAGAAAAATAATTTCGAAGCTTGCAAGAACGTGTCGCACGAATAACGTTGACTGACTAAATTATCTTCCAGTTATTGGACTATTTCCAACAAGGAAAAATATTTAACTCCCAATAATCTTTAGAAAACTCATTTCACAATTTTATCACCAATCGTTTTTCAGTCAACAATCTACCCTTAAGATGGTAAAATAGTATCAATAATTTAGACGCATATATTAATTAATTACTCATATATTCTTAATTAGGATCTATCAAAACTAATTTTCTGTTAAAAATCGGACATTTAAAAGGTTATATATGTTTATGCGGATATTTGAACGTTACTGTACTTAGCTATAAGAAATTACATTTCAACTTCCTTCAATATCCGGCATTATTTAAAATAAATAAACTTGAATTTATAAAGAGAAAAAAAAAACAATAATTCATGTATTAAAAATAATTTTGTGTCAAAACATGTGTACTACATCTTCTTACATATTTCAATATATTGGGTTAGCAACTAAGTGATTGCGGATTTTGTCAATAGGTGGTCTTAGCTCATTCTTTTGTTTTGTCAACGTGTTCAAAGCACCTAACCTATATTGTTTTCTTTTGTTTCGACTTTCACCTTTAATTTAGTAAAAAAATTGTATCCATTAGTTTTTTAGTTTTGTTTTTATCCCAATTTAAAAATGGAAGACTCGCATTTCAGGCATATTTTATTGTATTATTTCGGAAAGGGCAAATACGCATCTCAAGTATGTGCCGTATATAGGAATGAAATCTTGAAAGAAATTCAATTTGCCAAATTTTGTACTGATTTTTTACTGAAAAATGCGCAACGATCTGGCAGTCCAGTTGAAGTAGATGAGACCCATATCAAGGACCATTATCGATTCGGATCGTTATAGCACATCACGTGAGATTGCAAAGAAGCTCAATGTATTGCATACATGTATTCAAAAGACATTAAAACAGTTTATGGTTCCCTCATCAGCTTAAGGAAATTCATTTGACGCAACGCATTATCATCTGCGATTCGCTTCTGAAAAGCAAAGAAATTGATCCATTTCTGAAGCGACTGATTACTGGCTAAGAAAAGTGGATAGTTTATAACAACGTTAATTGGAAAAGATTGTGGGTGATGCAAGATGAACCAGTCCAGACGACAACAAAAGCTGAGATTCACCAACAAAAGATTTGGTGTGATTATAAAGGAATTTTCTACTTTGAACTTTTACCAAGAAACCAAACGATTAATTAAAGCCATGATGTTCAAGAAAAGTGACCAAAATTGGAAAATCGTAAGGGTCTTATTTTCCAGCATAGTAATGTAAGGTCTCATACATCTTTGGTCAATTGCCAAGAAATATTGGAACTAGCTTGGGATGTTTTGTCATATCCACAATATAGCCCTGACCTTGCGCCTTCAGATTACCATTTATTTCGTTCCATGCAAAACTCTTTAAATGGTAAAATTTTTAATGACGCTGATGATGTAAAATCACATTTACAGTTTTTTGCTGGCAAAAATCAGAAGTTTTATGACACTGCTTGTAAGATGGCAAAAAGTCATCGACAAAAACGGACTATACCTAATTGAATAAAGTTCTATTTTTAAGAAAAAAAATTATTATACGCAATAACTTAGTTGCCAATCCAATAATTTTAGGATCATTACAGTTTCGATATCTTCCACGCATAATGTTATTGGTGACTTTGTGGTATAAAAGCATTCAAATGTACAAAAAAATATTCAATTAAATCATTTAAAACTTTATATATTTTATTCCAAATATTATTATATAAATCAATATACAAGTCCAACTTAAAAGTTTTGAAAAAAAACATGTTTTTCAGAATTTTTTTACGTATAATATTTTATATTATTTTTTTTACCTTTAATAAAACTTTTCATCTCTAACAATTGATACCATAATCTTTCTAGATGTTGGAACAGACTTTGTCTTCTTTGGTGCACTTTAACCAACTTCAAACTAATGTTTAGATAATTCTTTCATCTCTGATGTGTAGTGGTGAATCCAAGTTTCATCGATAAACAAAATCAGTGTTATTCTTGTTAAAACTTTCCAAACTTCCCTAGTATACACCAACATGCTACAAAATATATTTATATAAACTGTTGAAATCAGAGTCTGCCCTTGAATTTATATAATTGCATGACGCCGGGTCGTAATTATCACCAGTTGCTGTTGTGGATAGATTTGGTTTAAAAATTGGTTAATACCTGTTTCAACAGTAGAAAAACTTTTGATGATAGTTTAGAAGTAGTTTATTATTCTTTGTTCGAAATAATAAACAAAGTACAATTTGTAATTAACAATTTACAATTGATATTAATAAAATTTGTAAAATATTGGTATTTCCCTTTATATAGTCAAGTCCCTTTTTGTGCATTTTATTTTTATCCGACTTTAATGTTCTCGATTAATACGGAAATCACATTAATCTTAGTCAATATATTTTATGAAAAAAATAAATTTATAATTATAATTAATTGTAACGTATTTTAGCATTTTTTACCTTCCATTATTTATACTATGTATTTATAATCTATAATGAATTGGATAAAATTTATTTCAAATCTTTTGATATTTGTACAAAATTTGGTAGATAATTCTTCAACGCAATAATTTTGAAGAAGTTTGTTTATTACTTGTACGAAATGACAAAGCGAATGCAATAAATTCTTCGAAATTAATTGCCCGCAAACAACTGGCTCTCGCTCCTCATGAAATGCTCGGCCTGTGCTTCTAATCGTGTCAATTCTTCATTTTAAAGTGGTTCTTCATCACCTTTTAGTACAAATTGAATACATCTCGTATATTCACAACCTCAACACATTGTTTATTTAAAAGTTATTTCAAACATTATCTTCCAAAAAAAAATCTTATTCTGATTCATTAATTATTCGTTACACTAAACTTTTTGTCACTACACCTCCCTTTCACAAAATATAATTTTGAATCTTTTCCTTGTTTATTTATATATGTTATGTCATCAATAATTATTTTAAAAATATGTGGATAGTCTTCAATGTTGTGTAATGTATAAATTTTTAATTTTGCTTAAAAGCTTAAGAGCGTTTTTTACACTTTGCGTTTATTATAATTACAATCTACTATTGGGAGATATGTCCAAAAATTTTCGCAGAAGCTTTATTTTTTTTTGGTATTCTTCAATGCCTGTATGTTTCTCAAATATGTGAAAAACTTACTGTGAATTTCAGGTGGAATATCGGATTCAAAGCGTTAAGGCCGTAAAATACCAAATAGATGAATTTTACAATACACTTTTCAAAATCTCAGAAATATCCGAGGATCCATAAATCAAAAGTGAAGCAGAATCACTTGGAAATTTAGTGAAGGATTATAAATTTTTAGTGTCTTTGTATGATTTACAGTAGACATAACAACAGCACTTTCTTTATTAGTAAAACTTTTAAGTTGGAAGACTAAATACAGAATTACTGGATTTGAACAAATTTTAGTTCAAGCAAAAATACTCGCAGAAGACTTAGAAATATCTACGGAATTTCGAAATAAAAGGCTCCGGAAAAGAAAAAAACATTTCAATTATGAACATATAAACGCATTCAAGATATCATTTTTTAATTTAATTTTAGATAAAGCTGAACAATTATTACAAGATCGTTTTGAACAATTAAAAAATCGTAATGATTTATTTGGGTTTTTGGTAAGGTTTATAAATATGGAAAAAGAAGACCTGAAAAAACAAACAGAATCTAATATTATTGATACATCTATTTATATCGTCAAAGAAGCGGACTTAGATGGTAAAATATTAGTTGAAGAAAGCTCTAAAATCTATTCTTTCATCAAAATATTTCCAACAACCATTGAAAATGTTTGAAATTTTAACTGAAAATGACTGAGCTAAGGCATTTCCAAACTTATTTATTGTCCTTCAAATATATTTTTCAATTCCAGTGAACGTTGCTTCTGGAGAGATGTCTTTTTGTAGATTAAAACTTATAAAAAATTTGACAATGTCTCAGGATAGATTAAACAGTTTAGCGATGATGTCGATTGAGAGTCAAGAAGTAAGCCAGTTAGATTTTAAAAGTTTTTTAAGAAAAAAAACTTCGAAACATATAAAACAGATTTTTATAGCTTTGTAGTCAATCAATTTCAATTTATGACTTATAATTTTTATAATTGGATTTTATTTTAAATAAATATTTAAAACATGTAAATTCTAATTTGCATCTCAACATCTTCAAGAAGAGCTTAATTTGCTTCAGATATTGTTTAAGAAATGGCGAATTGAAATAAATCAATCAAAGTTAGACTCTACAGTAAAGTAGTTTCATCAGCTTCATAGGTGAGATACGTGAGTATGACTTGGAAGGACTATATTCAACCAAAGCGCGAATAATTGGAAATCAAATTCGCAATTGACTATGATATAAGTTACTGATGTAGAAAGTTATACTAAAACCGATTTGGACATATGGTATTAAATTGCAGGGAACTGCTAGCTCATCAAATATTAAAATAATTCAAGTATTGCAATTAAAATACCTTAGAAGAATTGCAAGTGTATTATGGTACATTACCAATAGAAGCAGCAGGACTTTGGTATAAAGACAGTGAAAGACGTAGCTAAATATTTCTCCAAGAAATAGACAGATTGGCTAGACTCGCATAAGAACATATTGGCGGTCAACATTCTAGATAACAGCGAGACAATAAGACGATTAAATCGTTTCATGCCCTTGGATCTTCAATTTAGATTTAATTAAACGCCAAGGAATGCTACCACTGGACAGCAAATTCCTAATATCAACAGCGACCTCATTTGCTTAATGTTTTAACGAATAGATTGCAAATAACTTACGACAATTAAAAAATAATAATTAGAAGTAATTGTTGACTAATGTCTAAACTGAATAGTTTTAATTTCAGTATCTTGTAAAAAATTATATGAAAAAATATTGAATATTTTCGATTTGGTCGATAGCCATACAGTATAAAAATGAGAATCAATTAGACCGTTCTATTTTTATTTTTCTTTAATGTCAGACCCTAGCATTTGAATACCAAATGAACGAAGCGAAAGAAATGAATATTAAGTGCGTAATAAAATTTCCCGGTTTCTCGTAATATAAATTCCGGGCATTTATTACGTTTTTTATCATCCATTTCATTTCTCGCATAGACTAAATACTAAATACTTAATCCAAGTGACATAATCATCATATTATTTTTTCCTTCGGACAAAGAACTAAACGGTTTGTGAGTTTTGTAACGGTTTTTCTTTACCCGAATTCCAATTTCTCAACGATTTTAAACTAATTACATTTACTTTAAGCAAATTTCATATTTTTAAATAACTGTTTTTGGATTACCAATTCAATAAAATAATAAGAAAAAGTATATAAAATATGGATAATAAAGAATAGACAAATATTTCAATATTTTAAAAATATTTTCTCCAATATTTGTTATAATTTTAATTAAAATTTTTAAATTTGTTTTTTTTTATCGCGAGTATTAAGAAAAGATTTGATTATTTGGTATTTTTTCATTATATTATTAAAATATTTGTCACTAATGCTTACATATAAATATATCTGGGACCTTTACCTTTGGGGGCCCTCAATTAACACTCTTTAGGGACCCTCAATTAATATTATTTGAAGGTCTTGATTAACACAGTTTGAGGGTCCTCGACTAATACTGTTTGGAGTCCTGCTCAATTAGCCCTAGATTAGATCAATCGTATTTATTTTTTTGTCTATCTACAAACGCATAGTTTACATATTCAACACTGAGTTTAGATTCAGTAAGTAAACTAAAATTATTTGTCTAAAATGTTAAACAAAAATTGAGGTAATATCTACTAAAAATGTATCTATACTATGAACGCTACAATTTATATCTTCTTTGCTGTTTCCTCATATTCAAATTATCCATTTAGTCAATGAGAATTATTCTACTGCAATTTATGCTGCTATAGTTTTTGACAGTTCTTTATGACTTTAAAACCGTACATAACAGCACAAAAAGAAACTTATCTCTATAAGGTGAAAATAAAATTTTTTTAATGTATAAAAAAAATAAGTTCCTGTATTTTATTAAATTAAAATTTTTAAATCCGGATTGATCGAAGCCGCACTATGCGAGCCATTGCTTTATTTGTTGATGAATTAACAAGTATAAAAGAAAATATCCAAAATATTGATGAGAAATTATCGTACAAACTTCCTTCAAGATAAGTAATACAAGTCGATACTACCAGACTTTCTCGAGTAATAGATTAGAAATATTTAAAATATTGATGAAAAAAAAATTATTTTATGTTGAATATGAAGATAAGTAATAGAAGTTCTTCTCCAGACTTTTCCGTATCTCAAAATATAATAGATTAGCAAGTATCAGAAAATATATAAAAATATTGATTAAAAAATATCCTAAAAACTTCTTTTATGTTGAATATCAAGCTGAAGTAATACCAGTCGATACGACCAGACTTTCTTGTATCTAAGAATATTATATTCCTTTGTTAGTTCTCAAACCTTTAATCGGAGATGATTCGTAAAGATTCAGTGGATATTTACAATGGTTTCTTCTGACCTACTTGAATCCTTATACTCCTACGACAAAGATCTAATCTGTAACTGTTGTAATATAAACAAAAAGTATTATCGCAGTAATGCTTAAAATATGTTAAATTTGTTGTGAGTTTAGTATATTGAACTTTTTTATTAAATCTTTATATTTCGGTTTGATTTACTACAAGATTTTTCTCTAGTTCACTAAAATTTGTTATTACACTTTAAACTGTTTTCATTTATAAGTCATTATGTAAAACACTATTGGGGATATAACAGGATGTGATGGTAATTGTACGCAATGTTTTTGATTAAAATTGCTGTAGTATTTCGCTGCTGAACCCCACAACTGTATTACAAATGACCACACTGGTTTGCGGAGTGATTTATATATTAAATGTTTATTGTTTCATTGACTTTAATAAATTTTTGCAATTATTTGCAAGTTATATAGTATACAATTCTGAAGTTTGATAACAGGGAAATATTTATACATCAGTTTTTTATTAGAAAAAAAAACATATTGCTAATCTTTTTATTTTGTTCAATAATTTCATAATAGTTTTGTACTTATCAGTACTTCCATATTCTATTTTTATTATATAAAAAAAATGTTAAATATTATTATTTAATAGCGTTTTTGTAAGATTTTTTTTAATAAAGTTATAAAAATAAATATATATCTTTTACTATAAACCTCCATTTCATTAACATTAAAAATATCTTTGAACATTTTTTTGTAAGGAACTAACCATTTTATTTTGTTCAATAATTTCATAATAGTTTTGTACTTATCAGTACTTCCATATTCTATTTTTATTATATAAAAAAATATTATATATTATTTTTTAATACCGTTTTTGTAAGATTTTTTTAAAAATAAAGTTTCAGAAATAAATATATATCTTTTACTATAAATCTCCATTTCAATAACATTAAAAATATCTTTGAACAGTTTTTTTAATGAACTAATAACATTTTTATTTTGTTCAATAATTTCATAATAGTTTTGTACTTCTATATTCTATTTTTATTATATAAAAAAATATTATATATTAAGTTTTAATGCCGTTTTTGTAAGATTTTTTAAATAGTTTCAGAATTAAATAGATTTTTTGAATAGATTTTATTCTTAACATATAAATAAAATATAAGTTTTTATATTGAAAAATTGTATAATGATTTCTTACTATCTTATTTGTTTTTTTAACTATTATTTTTTAAAAGTCATCATTCAGTCAGTCTTTATTTGAGTGAAAAAAGAAAATTCAATTTTTCCATAATTTCTAATCAATTTTATTCGCCATTTCTGGTTACAAATTTTACTCATTTAGAAATATATTTTTTAATATAACTTCATTTTGGAACAGATGTCTATTTATTATTACATTTTTAAGAATATACTATTTGTATAATAAATTAAACACAAAATGTTAAACCATCAGTTTTTAATAAAAATGTTTTAAAATTAGTTCTACAGTTACAAAGGCTTTTTCTAATATTTAAACAGAAATGGCTTAAAAAAAATCAAATTCAAAATAAACCTTACTATAACTATTTTCGCAAAAGCTCCACTTACTTAACATTAAAAATAGCTTAATTCAGTACCTCTACATTCTATATAAAAAAAATAGTGTTTGATATAAAAATATTTTTGGAATTAGTTTTTTCCAACATTTTTGTTTTTAAATACTGTTTTCCAAATAAATAATAATTTATGTACATATTTTGAAAATAATTATAGTC
This sequence comes from Nicrophorus investigator, assembly GCA_963457615.1. Classification (NCBI taxonomy): domain Eukaryota; kingdom Metazoa; phylum Arthropoda; class Insecta; order Coleoptera; family Silphidae; genus Nicrophorus; species Nicrophorus investigator. Next base: position 17,281,328 of record OY735143.1, read on the forward strand.
ATATTAATGGGTTGTTATAAATATTTAATTTATTATCATAAGTGTTTCCAAATGCTGAATAATTTCCCAATTTGATTTGCTCTACTTAGCTAACATTAAAAATAGCTTTAAAAAGTATGCATTCAGAACTTCTACATTCTATTTTTATTCTATAAAAAAAATGGTATTTGATTTAAAAAGATTTTTGGAATAAGTTTTTTACCAATATTTTTTTTAAAATACTGTTTTCCAAATAAATAATAATTTGTGTATATATTTTGAAAATAATTATAGTCATATTAATGGGTCGTTATAAATATTTAGTTTATAATCATTAGTGTTTCAAAAAATAATTCAATAATTTCCAAATTTTATTTGGTCAGAAATATATTTTTTGGTCAGAAAAATAAATACAAAACAAAATTGTAATGATAATAATTAAACCAGGAAAAATAAAAAAAGAAAACATAACATAACTGACCAAAGGGCTATCGACCAATTTGGTTTTTATTTTCTCATTTTTAATAAAAAGTGATTTAAAAATTTAAGACTGTTTATTATTTTTATTTTATTTCGGTGCGATTTTTTACTACTGGATAGTCACATCGGCGTTAAAGAGTTTTTAGTTAATATTGTTGTATAAGCAAAGCAGATTGTAAATGAAATGTTAGTCGTTAGAGAAGATCGTTTAGGAGAAGTTACAAAGGATTAACTGAAGAGTAAAACAGGAAGATGAGTTATTGTGTTGCACTTTCATTGTGTCAATTTTAATCACTTTTTGTTAAAAGTTTGTGACTGTTTATTATTTTTATTGAAGAGCTTTATTTCGGTGCATAGATATGATCTACATGGAGAAAGTTTTTCCTCTGCAGGATAGTCACATTTGAGTTAATGAGTTTTCAGTTGATCTTGTTACATCAGCGAAGCAGTTAGTCGATGTTGATGTGAAGATGTAGATGTTAAATATAAGTTACAGAATGTCTTTTAGAACATGTTATAAATGAATGACTGAAGAGTAAAAGACTGAAAGAAGATGAGTTATTGTGTTTGCACTTTTATAGTAAAGTTTACGAAAGTCTCTTTATAGCCTTTTATCATCGAATTTACTTCTTCGATGGAAAATTACATCTATTATTGAAGGCATCACATACTTTCTATTTTTATGTATTATTTTTTATATATTTATGGAACGTCATAATAATAATTATTATTTAAAATTAACGAAGGAAAAATATGTTTTTTTTAATACAACTTCCATTGATGCAGTTTTCACAAGTTTTTATTTATATTCTTTTACATTATCAATTCGAAATTTGTGCATTTATGAACAAAGCTATGATCAGTTAAAGAAAATTAAAATATTGATTTATACAAAATTACATATGAAAAATTTATTGCTAAATAAAAATCTTAAATTAGAAAATAATCAAGGAATTAAGGAATAAAAGTAAACACAAATATTATATATTTTTTGGTACGTTTATTGAATATCATCATCTTCATCATCATATAATATAGTATAAGTAAATAAGTCCTTTTGGATATATACAAAAGTAAGAAAAAAGTTGCGATTCGCAGAAAGCCACTTTTGCTTCTTTTTTTAAAAATTACCATATACAATCGATTGATCATAAGGAAAAAATATTGCTGTGTTCAGACAAAAGAACAAATATTCGAGTGAAACATCTTCAAAAATCTGTTCATTGAACATTTAACAATTACTTGCAACGTTAGAAAACATTGAAAGCAATCTGCAAAATTCACGATACAAAAAACGCATTCAATTTGCATGACAATTACTTTGCAATGTTGAAAAACATTGAAATCAGATTTCTCAATACATAAACGCAACTTGAATGCGCCCAAACCCGTAAATATATTATATAATAAACGAGTAATGCTACGCAGTTAGGCGGCGGCAGGCGGGTCTCTTTCTCCCATTCGTTACATTGCTTTAACAATACCTTCAATAGCGCGCGAAAAAGACGTTGCGCGTCCGAAAAAATGTATCGAAAGTGTGAATATATTTATATATATATATATAATACACGTTAAATATCCTAAACATCCAAAGTGGAAAATGAAAAACTGAAGAAACATCCAAACGTGTGTTACTTTTTTTAAATATTAATAGTAACGTAGTTTTTAAATCGTTACAAACGTGTAGAAAAAGACGGTTTAATTACTCTTCATATTTTTGGTTTGGGAAATCTCATTCTCTTTCTCTAAGTAAATACATGGTTTTCGTTTTACTTGCTATCAATGGAGAGGCAGGGGAAACAGGATAATCAGCCTTTTCTTCGTGGATTTATTTCGACGCACTTGAGCGGAAAAAAATAAACCAAGTCCGACGTCGCGTCGCTCCGTTGATTTTCCTTTTCCTTCTATTTGATTGTCCGCGTATTGTGAAGAAAAATATGCACGGTAAGCTAAGAATTGCACAGATTAAATATCGATCGATGCAATTTATATAATCGCTTAAATTATGTATAAATATTATTATAAATATAGATAGAAAGAGACGAGGATTAAGGGAAGGATATTTATATATTTATTTAATTTTTGTATATATTCCTATATCTATAGATATAGATTTATTTTGTGTATAAACGGGTATATGAATATTTGTAACGTAATTTTTATAACTTTTGAGTATATGAAGGTGCTTTAACTTAGGTGGATATAATCACAGTGCAATTGTTCCGGAAGCTTCCGAAACGCACGCCAGCGAACGTAACAAAAACGATGCATTTCCAATATTAGAAATGAATGCATAAGAAACAAGCATATCGAACGGTTTCTTATGACTAGTTGAATCGTCAAACAAGCGCAAATCTCACTAAACTTTAATATCACATTAGTTGCTCTTCGAATAATCTTTATTTTTCTCAAATTTTCGAAAGTGTTTTCGGTGTAATTCCAGTCTACGCTCTACTATTTATTTTTTAGATCTTACAAACGTTCTTCATTACAATACCAAATGCGGTAAAACACTTATTAATTTGTTGTCTGCACGCGACGAATTAATTAAGTTTACGTCATCGAAGATGTAAATTGAATCGTTGGCAAACGCGTTTGACATATTTGGTATGACAGTTCGTTACGTTTTTAAGTTCGTTGCCTTGGCAATACGGGAGTTTATCGATAATTTCAATTACATAAACGCATGTTTTCAATATGAATCAACGTCAAAATGAACCGATTAATGCTTCACAAAACATTTATTTTATAACTCAATTTTATTATTATATTTTTACCTAATGAGACAAAACTCGCAATATTTCGATTATTTAATCATTGATTTTTTTGATAAGGTTTTTTTGACAGGTTTACTTAAAAATCGTTAAGTAGAAATACAGGGAAATGACTTTTAACTCCAAATCACAGTTTCTCAACCATTTTTGTCACGTGAATACTACAACCCTATTGTAAAGAGTATTTCATAAGTCATTTTAACACAAGGTGACAACTGTCATTTAACCTCCAATAAAAATTTTAAGAGTATTTCTTCTTCATCATCCCATCTCCACCTTCCACACTTAGCTTGCGCACAGCACAATGTCGCCAGTTCCCGCCTAAGAATATTTCAAAAGTCACTTTGACATTAGGTGACAGCTGTCATTTTGCCTCCAATTAAAAATTCTAAGAGTATTTCTACTTCTTCATCACATCTGCACCTTCCACAATTAACTTGTGCACAGCGCAATATCGCCAGTTCCCCCCTAAGAGTATTTCAATAGTCACTTTGACATTAGGTGACAGCTGTCATTTTGCCTCCAATTAAAAATTCTAAGAGTATTTCAAAAGTCACTTTGACACTAGGTGACAGCTGTCATCATCGCTTTGACAGAAGGTGACAGCTGTCATTTGGCTGGTCTAATCACTATTTATATATGATATGAAACCATAAAATTCATTAATAATATTTTATCATTTATATAAAAAACGAATACTGGGAAATAAACAAATTTAACTTGAATGTTCCGTGCGTATCTGGATATCTGTTTTCCTTGACAATGATCAACTTTAATAGTCCTCTAACACGAAAATAGTAGGTAATAAAATTACGTTGATGGAATTAGTGGAACAGTGTGTTTTATGTTAATAATGTATAGACATCAAAGAATCTCCATTCAAATATTAGTGAGTATTAATTAATCCATTATGATGGATTATTTGCGGACTAGATATTGAGTATCTGTGGTATTTGTGCACTTTCGTGTAATCAAATTTATCGATTGGAATCGTATCCGCCGTTCCGTTGTGAGTGCTGAGTAAATAGGAACGAAATTTGATGTATTGTTTGAAGAACGAATTGCCTCGATTTTGGAATAAATAAATCGTATAATTACTTATTTAAAAAAATCGTTTTCAAACGAACACTGGAATTTTACCTTATACAATCAATACATTTATTGATCACGGCCAAAATAAAATTCCCTAATTATCACGTTTGGAATAACTAAATACAATTAGATCCAGCACTTCGTTTAATTATAGATCATTATTAGTTTCGAGCATTACTTTGTTGACACGTTAATTGTCATTTTTTTTTTGACAAGATATTTTTAGTTTGAAGTGCCGGATCTGAAATAACTTAAATATATTTTCATTAACTTAACTTTTTCTCCGTAAAGCAATCATGTCAAACTTTCTGAATACATCGTATATATAAATGAGTGTTGTCCGTCTCGTTTATTTGATTGTGCAAATGTTATAAGAACACTTTATTAATTAATAATTACATAATATTTTTGGCATAATTGATAGAATTATTAATAATTATTTAATGGCAATAAGTGTATTCACCTGGAAGTATATTTCACATAAAAGTTGATTATATTCGTTTGCTAAATCAGTTATATATATAAAGGTAGTTGTTTAAATTAATCTATAAGTGTATAATCCGTTATGACAAGTCCTAAATTCAACAAGAATTATGGAATTTATTTTTTCTAGTAATAATCAATTTTAAATAATATTGAATGTTTTTAAGAATATTTATTTTCAACATGGTTAGAGTTAAAATAATTTATGTCACCTGTTACTTAGGCTTTCGTACTTTGAACGGTTGAACAACTTGTAACTCTAAGAAAAAGGATAATCTAGTTTTGAAACTAGAAAGTCGGACAAAGATTTGCATACATAAATGCCCTCAAATAGTGAATTCCTTATGAAATATATAATATGTTGTTTCATATTATTGATTGATTGTTAAACTATATGTTTTATTTAAAATAAAAACATTAAATTATTGAAGAGAATAAATCTATTTTATCAATATTTAGTAATATTATTTTCTTTCGAATTAGAATTTTCAAAAAATAAAACATCTAAAGTTCCAATACAAATGGATTGCCATATTTTGATTGTAGCAGAACAAATGGAATGTAATCAATATTTGCATTATTTTCAAATATTTAGGTTGCATTATTTTGGAAACATGAATTTCGGTTATTAAGAGACTTTCGTGTACGATGGATCAATGTTTGACAAGTTTGCTTTTTGGAGAAAAAGTTGTTAGATGGCTAAGTAATAATGGAATGAGAAGAATTTTGAAAGTTTGTTGTAGGCGTGCGTGCGCTTGGCCCAGAACGAAATAACAACTTTGTTTTAGAATTTTAAAGATTAAATATTAGAAACTCGTTTTTATATTTTCATTATTTTTTTTTTAAATATAATATAATATCATTTAAATCCGTGCTTTTAAGAGGAAGCCTAGATGCTTCGACGTACTAGCCTACGAATATCCGAAGAATACAAATGATTCTTACCCGGTAATCGTCTCTGGGTCCCAGAGGTTAGTAGAAAAACGCGATATGCAAAAAACTTACTCTTACTGCTTTAGAAAAAGAAAGGAGAGGAATGTCTTCTGTATTAATAGGGTTTGGCGTGACAGGAATATTTCCCGTTGGAAATTAGCTCTCGGGTTTCGGAAGGTGTCCCGGGGCTGAGGCTAGCCGTGGTTGTCGTGGACATCGTCTCGCGGACGCCGTCGTGCTTGATCTCGATGTCCTCCTCGAGGATCTTCTCTAGAGCAAGATCACCGTTCTGGACGATCTTTGGCGAGTGCACGATCGGCAGGATCTCTTCGAGACCGCGCTCCTTCTCCTCGCGTTTCTTCTCCAGTATCCTGCGAGTGTTTTTAGTGGCGAGGCAACCAGTTTCGACGTCGCGCTCCAGCCGATGACCGCTTCTGGAACGCGTGAGCTGACGCTGAACGTAGTCGTTCAAGTTGTCCTCTTCGCGTTTGCTCATCACGCGATTCAAGGAGATCAAAAAGACGCCCAGGGCTATGACGAAGAGGCCGGTGGCAACGAGCTCGTTCCACCAACCACCGCCGCGCCAGGTTACCATATCATCGGGTAGCAGACCGGATCCGATGAGGAACATCCCGAACACCAGGAAGCAAACGCCGATGTGCAGCATTCCGATGGAGGTGGCCAGCTTGTGATCGGGCGGCGCCGCGTGTACGACCTTCTTCGGATGCTGCTGCTCCACGCTGTCCAAGCTGCTCGTCCTCGACGAAAGTCTACGTTCTCGCTGCTCCAGCGCCTTCTTCTTGGCTTGCTCCCTCAGCCTGCGTTGCCTCTTGATGGCCATCGCCGAGTGCAGACCCGCCGATCCGTGCATTTTCGATGATCCTGGAAATGCCCCAAAAACAGTTTTTGCAGTGTTCCTCTCAATTCTCCGCACTTAATTTGCCACACACACTCACACACTATTATTATTATATATATTATTTGTCTATTTAATTATTTTTTGAGTTCAGTTCGCACTTGGACACTATTCCCACTGAATTAACAACACTGATATAAAGAGTCAAATTTCAAACGAAACATTCGTCCACCAATAATAAGTTAACTACTAGAAATATTCAAAGAGAGCAATAATTATTATTTCAGTGGAAAAGACGTGGAAAAGCGTGGCGCAAAGCCATCAATCAATCGGCGGCAAATGGTTAGGTTGAGGAAGGTGAAACGCATTACCTAATTGCCCTTTTCCATCTGTGCATTATTTAATTAGATTAAGCCGTAACCGCGAAGTCTACATTAATATTTAACGAATCGGTGGATGCGCCGGGCGTTGCTTTTGCGGTTTTTTGTGAGCAATTACAAAAAAATATCGACTGATCGATGAAAAAAGAAAAAAATAGAGAACCGTGCTTGCGTGTTCTCTGCAACAGATCAAACGATGGCAGTGTGCAGTATGTTACGCGATTTCCGCCTCGAATCGATTTGTTTCGAAAACGGGAAATTCAAATAAATACACACACGCACGAACGCAAATACACACGCAGAGAGTAAAATAGAGAGAGATATAGAATAGGATGTAAAATATACACGCTCGCATGCCTACACACACACACACACACATACACTCATCAATTCTGAATAATTATTTTAAATGCATCGGCTGGCCGTGAGCCAGAAACGCATTTCTCTACGGCCATAAGGAATTATGGTGATTACTTTCTTTCTCGTTTTGTTTTGCTTTGCTTTGCGAATGGGAATTTAACGCTTTGCCTTTACCTTTTGTATTATTGCGTAACCGAAGTGGATTCTAGTCGAGAGTCAGTTTTGTTCATTCTCCAGCGACGACGGACAAGAAGAGGAGCGTCGCAGCATCTCCCCCCTCGGTCGGCTCAGCGGAGGACAAGGTTTTGATTGTGGTTAGATGAAGGAGGATGAGGAGTAGAGGGATAAAAAGAGCGAGTTCGTGCTGTGTTCGTTTTGGACCCAAGAATTGCGCTTACACTCACATCGGGATTTAATAATAAGTCGGGCGGATACGGGGAACGGAGGGAATTGCTGGAGTCTAGGAGATGATGAGAGTGGACAGAGCCCTTGGGGAGGATGACACTCGATTCTCTCTTATGCTGCGATTTTAACTTGCGAAGTCGTTTTGGCCCTTAAATCCCTTGAGCGGCCTCGTCCGGTTTAGAACAACTACTCAGTGTGCATCCATCGGTGGAAACTCAAAAAAATTTGTATACGAACTACACTCGACTGAAACTAGAAACTGACTGAACCGGTGACCGGCAGCCGCCGTCTCGGAGGCGGCGGCGCACTCGCCCATCGATCCATCGACCCTACGACGAAATAAAATAGAAAGCAAACTGGGTTCATGCACAAACACAGGCATTCGCACACAGACAGACGGACATAGATAGAACAGAAGAAGACACGCTGAAAGCATAGAAAGAAGATGATGAAAAAATAAAAATAATACTGAAAATAAAATAACTAAATAATGGATGGATGGACAAAAGTTGAAGTAAGAATGTGTCCTCGCGTAATTCACTCCTGCCTTTTGACCAACCCAACAACATTGTTCGTCTTCTGGGGCAAACTTTCAGGTCTGAGATCGACCAAAATTGTGGGGGGTATTTGGCAGCGTTGGGATCCTGCTGGCGTTCGGGGCGTTTCCCCCATTCCAAAAGTGGTATTGATCCCTGCGACACAGTTTCCGAACGCACGCTTTAAACCCCCCAGTGCCGAAATAATAATAAAAAAAATTCGCGCGCGCTCTGAGGCCAATGCACTATTGCACCAAGGACACCTGAAAAATGCACGTATTTCTTTTACATTGAAATCCAGTTTCGAGGTACTCTATATTCAAACACTGGAAAAATAAACGTGAAAGAATGAAATGTAAATGAAGCCACGGCACAATGTTTTGGAAACTTGGCAGGGGAAAAACCGCGATGATCAATAAACGATAAAATCATGCGACAGAATCAACAGAGGGTATCATCCCTATCGCCGATTAAATAACAGCGTGATTTTGGTTACACGCATTGTAGGTCAACTTTATAAACTGCTCTATACAGTATGACCTCTAATTCCGAACACGATTCGTTTTAGCAGATAATATTAAATTACTTTCTTTAATGAAATTTCATTTTCAGAGCAAACAAAAATAGTATTTTTTTTTTTAAACAAACAATTTCTTTTCCAAAGTTAAATCACACATTAAAAGATGAATCTTAAATTGATTATTTGTGCTTTTGACAATTAACTATACCGAGTTAATGATTGCTTAACAATCAATCAGGATAAAAGTCCCTAAAAAAAATTATAAAATCAATATCATTTAAGCACCTTTTTAAACTATGTGTGATAACTTTTTGTGTTCTAAATTATTGAAAAACTATCATCTTCAGCGTTGAATAAATTTCTAACATCCTCTTCATCTACATTTTCGAAAGCTATAGATCCAAATGATTATAACTTAATTTCTTGGATTTTTATTCTTCTGTTACAACTTCTGGATATATTTTTTGTAAAACTCCTTTTAGTTATTTCTAAATTACTTTTTTTCCAAGAACTTTTTTCATAATTTTTCCATAAAGTTTTAACTATAATTTCCTTTTTATCTGACAGTTTAATTAAATTAATTAATGTTCGACGCAAATAATAAACTTTGAATGATACTATTACTTCTTGCATCAATGATTGAATTATAGAAGTTTTTGCAGCAGGAAGTCATTTTAAAAATATTGTCTTTAAAAAAAATTCAAGTATTTTTAACAATTTCTTAAGAAAAGCCAGAATAAGTCAAATTGATTTATATATTCAAATTTCGTTTTCAGAACATGAAATTAATTTTATTAATAATACAATATTAACATTTTTATCTATAAAATTGACATTATCTAAAGCTTCTACTATTGATTACATAATATTTAATGCTCATGTTTCCTATAAATTTATTATTGACAAATTGTCTGCATAAAGCAGATAATTAAAATGATAATTAATTTTACATAATCAAGAGCAACGCGAATATTTGTCATATGTTGTCTAAGAGGATGAATTATAATTTATTATTGTGTATAAATAAACTGAAGAATAATAAATTGATAAAATACTAACGAAGAAACCAAACCAAATATCAAACAAAATTGAAAAAAAAGACTTGCAATTTACCGGTTTTATTTAAAATATTTACCGGTATAAAAATCTCGGTAATTTTAGATAACCTAGCTACCACTAGCTTATGCGAAGTTGGAGCCACAATTTCTTATAAATTTTTCTTCGAGTTTTATAACCGGATTTTCCTGAAATATTTTACTTCAAACACACGCACGAACGAACGCAAATACACACGCAGAGAGTAAAATAGAGAGAGATATAGAATAGGATGTAAAATATACACGCTCGCATGCCTACACACACACACACACACATACACTCATCAATTTTTGAAATATTTTACTTCAAATTTTGAAGTTCGAAATGTATGATAATTTTATGAAAACGAATTTGCAATAAAAATATACGTTTAGCGCACAATTTCCATACATAAATGAAAACTATTATGAGTTTTAACTATTAGATTAACTGATATTTAAATTAACATTAACATATAAATAACATTGCTTGGTTTAAAAAAAAGCATTTTAATTCTTGACACATATAAGTAAAGATTTGACATTAAAATTATGACAGTTTTATTAAAAATACTTTACATTTTAAGCAAGAAATCCATTCATAAATTAAACGTAAATCACAGATTTAACTGTTAGATTAACTGATATTTAAATTAATTTTGACATTATAATCTCCTAGTACGTTACTGAATTTTAAAAAACTTTGCACAGATTTTAATAGCAAAAATAAGCATTTTTAATTCTTGACACTTAATAGTAAAGATTTGACATTCAAATTATGACAGTTTTATTAAAAATACTTTACATTTTAAGCAAGAAATCCATTCATAAATTAAACGTAAATCACAGATTTAACTGTTAGATTAACTGATATTTAAATTAATTTTGACATTATAATCTCCTAGTACGTTACTGAATTTTAAAAAACTTTGCACAGATTTTAATAGCAAAAATAAGCATTTTTAATTCTTGACACTTAATAGTAAAGATTTGACATTCAAATTATGACAGTTTTATTAAAAATACTTTACATTTTAAGCAAGAAATCCATTCATAAATTAAACGTAAATCACAGATTTAACTGTTAGATTAACTGATATTTAAATTAATTTTAATATTATAATCTCCTAGTATGTTACTGAATTATAAATAACTTTGCACAGATTTTAATAGAAAAAATAAGCATTTTTAATTCTTGACACTTATCAGTATAGATTTGACATTAAAATTATGACAGTTTTATTAAAAATACTTTACATTTTAAGCAAAAATTCCATTCATAACTGAAACGTAAATCATAGTTTTAACTGATGAATAAATTTAAATTATATTAATCTCCTGGTACGTTACTGTATTATAAATACTTTGCACGGTCTTTAATATAAAATAAATCAGTTTTTATTCTTGACATTTAAAGATTTGACATTAAAATTATTAAAATTTTAATAATAATAACATTTATTGGCCAGATATACAAAACAAAATTGCTATAATAATAATTAGGAAAAATAAAAAGAAAACACAAAATAACTGACTAAAGGGCTATCGACCATAGTCTTTCCGCCCGTGTTAAAATTTTATTAAATTGACTTTTCGCTAAAAATACATCTAGCGCATAATTTACATTCATTCATGAAACGTAAATCACAGTTTTTACTGTTAGATTAACTGGATATTTAAATTAGAATGAGACTTACCATGCAAACTCCTGATACGTTACTCCATATAAATAATTTAAAACATAAATCTTGTGATTTTCAACAGGACTTTATGCGTGTCGCAAAAATTTCTAATTAAATTATTTCCTATACAAGTTCGAAAGAAACACTATAAGTGTACATATCTAAATTTAAAAAGTTGAAGAACACTGTTTTAGATACGTTAAATAAAGTACAGATTTTTCAGTCTTGTTATAAGAGCAGTTTAGAAAACAAAATTCACTTTGCATCACAAAAAACTGATGCCATAACTTTTAATGATTTTGGTACAGTCTTTACTTTATTTCGTGTAACAGTATTTAGATTATTTTTTCTTCTCTAGTATAATGGTGAATCCAAGTTTCATCTAAAGTTATAAATCGACGAACAAAATCTGTTATATTCTTGTTATAAAAATCTAAAGACAATTCAGAAATTCTACATACATAATAATGAAAACTCGTTATGTTCAAATAGCTATAGTACGCACTAATAATAATTATATGCGCAGAAGCACTAAACCTGTATGGTTTACAGAAAATTTCCCAATTTATTTAAAATTAAATTTTATAAGTTACGATAAGTTTTCATCCAGGAAAAAATATGTTGTTCTTTAAAAAGCGGATTATAACAGAAAGTCAACTATAACAATAACTGTGAGTATCTGTATTTGCAAGAATGATTAATAATTACATACATTTTATAAAAAGTATATTACTATTTCTTTTACAATTATTGATGAAAATACTATTAAATTTACTGAAATTGAAGATTCTGCAGCAACTGAAGATCCGGAAATCCTCAGTTTCTCTCCATTATTCTTCATAGTCCAAACTGTTGTTACATTTAATTGCAATATTCTTGAAACAACGCTTTTTTAGATAAATCTTTGATTGCAAATAAACTAAATTTATTTTGAACTTTCATTTAATCTTTACAATATTATATGAATATGAATATACATCGTGTTGTGAGAGATTTAGGTACAATTTCTAATCATGTTAGGGATAAATCGTGTTTTAAAAGTACCATTTTTACAAGAATATTTAAACACAAAAATGTTATCAATTAAGAATTGTGTTTGCATTTTTATTAAAAAAAATATATATGAATACTTACGATAAATCATCATTTATCACTGAATAAATAATACATTGCTATTAATCAGATTAACGACAACTCATCATATTATGTAAAGATAAAATCATATAAACGTAGAACTTCTCTTATCGACTAAACAAAAACAAGTTATTTTGCTATATGAATATAAATCGGGATTATTTAGAAGAAAAACATGTTTTTTTAATATTATTTGCTTCAAAAGTCGTAATTCAGAAAAAAAATACCATAACACTTTAACGAAATTACTGCATGTTTACTTTGAAAAACTAAAATAGAAAAATACGTGGAAAAAAACACGGAATAATAAATACTGATCGATAGCATTGCATTTTATGTCATCCACGCAATGAGATATAAATTTATGTCAGGTGTAGCAACTATAATTAGTGCGATAAAACTTGCACTGTCGACAGCAGTACATCAATTTTTATACGTGTGAAAGCTCAGTACACGATTTTATTGGCTGGTTTAAATTTATGGTAAGGTTCTTTTTTGCGTCGTTTCGTGACCGTCGGTGAAATATTGACTATCACTATATTCCTGGAGACTGGAGAATAGACAAACAAGTGGACATAATGGATCTACTTCGATGTCATTCCATTAGCCAGAAATATTGAAACTAATATTTTTTTTATAGAAAAAAAATCATGAAATTTGATATTAACAATACTGTTTAAACAAAGAAAACCAAATTTTTAATTATACGTCAAAAATTTTCATTTATATTTAAAATTTCAGTACCGATAAGAAAATACAATAATTTATAAATCTAAATATTTCAAAATTCTAATTATATTTTCTGTTTTATTCTGGATGTTGTTAAAAAATAAATTTTGATAATTTATTGTAAAGATATGGAACGTCACAAATTGGAAGCAAGAAATATAAGTTAATGAATATTTCACTCAGGGAGAACCAAAATTTGGTTGATAATATGCTAGTTGCATTTTTGCAAAAATTGTAAAGATATAAGAGATTAATTGCCTTTTAATACAGCTGTATACCATCATTATTTCAAAAACCCGTCTCATGGTGGTAATGAATACGTTTTAAATCAATAAATTTAAATCATGAAATTTTTTAAAATTTTATATATAAAATAATGTTGTTATATGTAATTATGTTTCACATTTTAATAATTTTTTTTAAATAATTCTTTAAAATTTCATAACTTTGATATTAATATAAGTACATATTATAATTTATATAATTTATCTTCCAACAATTCCGAAATATTTTATTTATATTAAAAGTTTAAATATTTGTCAAAAAAATACATAAATCATTATTATTTCTGAGAGGATTGAAACGCGATCACTTGAATATCTCAATATTTAGTAAAATGGACTTACTTTAATTTCTTTCTCACTCCGTTATGTAGATTTCTTTGTACATTCACTAAAAAATAAATAAAATTAATAAAAGAAATAAATTTTAGAAGATACATTATTTATAGTAATATTATTTAACAATATTCCTTGGTGACATAGTCTTTTTTCCAGAAGAAAATAAATAAATTGACTTAATGAATCAAAACTTAAAAAAATGTTTTATACAATTTAGCGTTACGGAATTCTTATAAATGAAGATAAATATCCAACATAATTTTTGTCTGAATTTATTTTACAAAAATAAAATTAATACAATAAAAATAAAATAAAATTCAACTGCTGCAAAAGTCTTTCTGCCCTATTCTACTTATTTGTAATTTTTAATTTCCTCTCTCAACTTAAAACTTATTGCAAACTAGAAAATTCAATATTATTCCCAAAAATTACCATTATACAAAATAGCAGATTGACAGTAAAGAAAGAATTCGAAGTGATTCCAATAGTGTACAGAACAGAAAATTAACAGACGTTAAAGTTCCTGTAATATCGCATCTCAAACAAGAGTTTAATCTAAAATTGTTCAATTAGTTTGAAACAAATAAAGTTTCTTCCACCATAAAGTGAAGATTCAATATTTATATAAGAACTTTAGTAGCAGAAAGGCCAAAAAGTGTTAAATTAAATGTTTAACCTGAGCGAATACCAAAAGTTGAAATTATACAATCATTTGAATTATTTAGAATAATTGTGAAATATAAAAGATTTTATTTGCGATCATCGAAAAGGTAAATACAAATGTATATCGGAAATAAAAATTAAAACCATATTTTTTCAATTAAATGTAGTATTCAGTGATGTAACTAGAAATATTCGAAAAAATTGTCGGAAAAGTCACTCGCTTTTTGATGACAGTTTACTCATTCTTGTCTTAAAAACATTCGTGAATAAAAAGTTGATGACTGTGGTGAAAATTCAAGACAAGTGCCCTTTACCCTCAAACGTATAAGCACTTCCATAATTCAGACCTTTAAAATACACTAGTATTGTAATTTGCACAACTGAGATACAACTAAATCGATACAATTAATCAGTAGTTCAACGTAAGAGATTTGCTACAATAACATGTCTTAACCACACATTTCCAATAAGCATATTATTGTTATTATATTTCTGTCAGTGGCAGAAGTACAATGCGATGGACAAGGTGGGCCCAAATTCTAATTTATTCCTTGTTTGGTTTACAAAAAAATAAAGTTCCGACACTACATCAAATATTATGATTGAAAGTCATTAAAAATGATGTATGAAATACCTTTAAAAGCTGAAAACGGGAAATTATATGGCAGAGTCGGGAAACGAAAGTGTATGTTCGTATGCATAACAAATACGGTCATATAAACGAAGTCTTATATGTACCAAAAAAGTCGTAAATGCATGCTTTTATATGGGAATTCGTATATTCGTTCTTATATTTCTATTGCTCCACGACTTGAAGCGAAAATAAAATTGTTTTTTATATATTATATAAACTTCAAATTTTAAATGAAGTCAGTTAATTCGTTATAATATATAGAATCGTATTAAAAGCTTGGAAAAAATATTCACAATTAAATATAATTATTCATAACTTGTGTTTGTTCGTTTCCTGAACTTTGACTGTAAATGTTTAATTATTTAATTGAATTATATTTTTCTGGATTTGTCCGGATTAATTGTCCCAGTGTCTCTGAAATACATTTTCTTGATTGTATGTAAAGTATAGAAAGGAATAATGAAGAATCTGAGATATAGCCCGATTTATGATTGAACCGTTCTGGTTATCCTAACAAAAAAATCTTGATAAATTAATGCAGTGTACGTAATAAACTAATCATAATATCACTATTCTATTAATATTATACCAGGTATATATAATTATGAAAGCGGAGTTTGCCCATATATTATATGTTATTCTAGCTGTCAATTTACTTAGTTACCGTCAAACCATGTACCTAGTTACCGTCAAACTCATAGCAATACAAGTTTCATACAACAGCTGGTAGTTTGAAATAGCCTTAAACGTGTCGAATTTTGTGCCTGGAAACAACAATTTGCGGACAGCATTCGATTTTTTGTTACCATTTGAAGAAAACTGCTACAGACTTGCATTTAATGCTTGTCGAAGTAGTGCTTTCAGTGGATTAAAAAATTCAAGTGGAGAAAATGGAAGACCACCGAAAAGTGTCTTATCTATTATGAGATGCTAAAACCTGACGAAACTATTAATATTGAACGCTACCATCAGCAAATGATTAATTTGAATTAAGATTTTCATGAAAAACGACCAGAATATCACAACATTTTGCTTCATCAGTACAGACAGAAAAACGTTAAGAAAATGATTGAGGCGTTTAGTTGGGAAATACTTTCGCATGCGGCTTACTCATCAGACTTGGTGGCTCCGTCCGATTACTACATATTTGCATCGATGGGATACGCACTTGCTGAGAAGCGCTTCACTTCCTATGAAAATGTACGAAAATGACTCGCAACAAGCAACAATTTTTTTGGCATGTCATCCACAAATTGTTAGACAGGTGTGAAAAATGTATAGCTAGCGATTGGCAATACTTCCAATAAAATATTATTATCATTTTTCATACAATAAACATTTTTATAATTTTCTATATTATTAATATTATTTTATATTCAAAAATTCCGGTTTCATAGTTACCTTCATTGTAAACAAACAAATGTTGAAGTTTATATATTAAATTAATTATTTTTTATACTTGAATGTTGGAAATGTTAACGTTTTAACACTAAAATCTCTTTTTGGGATTTGTTTTCTTTTAGTGTTCATCAACTTTATTGTTATAGGGCATATAATTTAATATTCTGTTAAGCCCGTTGTTGATGAAGTTCATATCCGGAAGACCATTTAATTTTTATTGCAATATTTTGAAGTCACTGATCGATAGTGATCCAAGACGAAATACAAGGAAAGTTCAATTCTTCTTGATTAACATTTAAAACTCATTGGTAAAACCAACAAAAATGGAATTTGGACACCGCATGAATTGTCAGCCGATAATAAGTAGCTGATAAAATCAATTTATATTTTTTTTACTGACGAAGTACAGAAATGGACTGATTTATACAGAAGACAAAAAAATGATGAAGTGAAAAAGGCAATAACATTTGTCGCCAAAAAAAATCAAAATTTAGTCAATAGATGAGAAACTGTCCTAAGAGAAGGACATTATATTTTGAATTAATATTTACAAATTTATATTAAATAGTAAAGCTTTTTGTTAAGATAAAAAATAATTGATTTCCGGTCCCCTTAACAAATAAAATGATGTAATTCATATATAAACGTTGTTAATTGAATGAATATAAGAACGTTCTTATTTGTAAAGAAAATTGTATCAACGATCATAAAAGTAAACAAATTAAGATCGTACGATTGCTGAACGTGATACACAAGATCGATGTTTATTTATACACAACATTAAAGGGGTTGTTTTATAGGGTTGCGGATCATTCGACCTAACGAGAAATTTCAATGCGGAGGTGGACGTGTAACAAGAAATTTCCATTTGATGTAAATATTTGTGCGAGATGTGTTTACGCATCCAAGTTTGGCGAAACCAAACAGACAGATAGGGACGGGCGGCCGAATGACGTAGGATGATTAAGGGCTGCCTCCCTCTTAGCGATCGATCTTCGTTTCCCGTTAAAAATTAATTTTCCGTACGAAAATTATTGAATCCCTTGGGCGGAAGCGGCCGCGCCAACATTAACCTTATTACTACAATGAGTAATTTCAGTTAAATTACATTAGTCAGATGTTGCACATGTAAACTACCGCTGAACCTATCGTGTTACGAAATTTGTAGCTCGGAAAATTCCCTTACAATTATTCATTTTCATTTGGATGTTGGTATCACTGAAAACTAAAATTTAATACAAAATTTTACATTATTTATTTTTTATATAAATTATATGATTAAAAAAGAAAATTATGGTAATTTCTAGGCAGGTTGGAGTATTTCACACAAAATGAATGGAAAATATTGTAAATTTTGATCTTCCTAATTTGGAACTAATATAATTTATTCGGTAGAATATTATACTTTTATGTTAAATGTTGACTTAAACAAGAAAACAATGCTACTATCAAAATATTATATTTTCTTATAAATAAATAATTGGACGTAAAATATAATCCACGTTTTTAATTTATACTTAAATAATTATAAAACAAATACAAATTACTTTGGAAAGTATAAAACTCATTTATCTTCCAGTTGCTTATCCCTGGCTACAACAGATTCATCAAATTTCACCATGTATGTTGTACCTTTATGCCAATGCGCTGTGACTTTCGCCGCCTAAAAGTAAAAGAAATCAAACACAAAATCAACAATAACATTGAATCAACGTACAAAACCAGTCCCAGTCAATACTGATTCTATAATCCCAGCAATAAAAATAGCACAGTTCAGACTTCCTTTATCCCTCGGCACTGAAATAAACTTGTTCACCAATGGCTCTTTTTCCATCAAATAGTATGTGTTCTCATCATCATTGGAATGCTCCAACTTCTCAGCTTCCCGCCCAAACAGAGCCTACAATTGTAACCAAATTTATATTAACTCCATTTAAATATGTGAATATTAAACTGACCTTCCACAAGGTAGATTTAATAAATAATAAGATATTAAGCAGCTTGATTTCGCGTTTCGCATTGCGTTCACGGACGAAATATAAATCTATTATTTTAGATCCCACATTGTAGCCTAGGCTGTGCAACCTACAAAGTTATCCGAGTTATTATTGTAAATATACTACTAGTCTGCTCAGCTGACCTGTTTTGTAGTTCAGGTACAGTGCTGGATTTGTTCTGAGAATATTGAACCACCTCCGAGAACAACAGAGCAAAGCAGCTCAAAGACACCTCTCCTTTTCCTTTGCTAAGAGGCTTATCCAGAATACTGGTTTTAGGTCTGTTTGATAAACTCATTGTGAATAGGCTGTGATACAAAACAAATTGTTTTCACCACTTTGACAAGTAAATAAGGTTAGGTTTAAAGGTATGAAGTTTGCTGTAGATCAACTTTTGAAAATTACTGCAAATCTACATTTATTTATTAATTGCATAGATTTCAATAAATCTAGATAAAAATCAAGAAAAATACTTAATTGCATGTTGATTTTTTTAATTATTAAATAACTGAGATAAAATTATGTTTGAAAATTTATTCATGTAAAATGAATAAAATTAAAGCTCGTGATCATCTGGATGATACAATTCACTCAATAATCTGTAAATATATGAGGGTGCATTTCCGCCTCTGAAATAATAACGATAATTAATTTTATTTCATTATTGATATAAAGGATATCTTACTGGTATGTTATGAACAAGGTGACTAATTCTGGAGGAACATAATCAAACATAGGATTGATAATGTCTGTTCTGCTAACAATGTCTCCTGCAAATGAATAGGGTAATACAGAAGCAGGAGACGAACAGGTATCAAATGAATAACTGCTTACATAAGTAGGGCTTAACTTATATAAGTGAGTTAAAACCATGACCTGAAATGAAAACTTTAAGTTTCTAAATATATGTATAAGAATTATTTAAAAACTTACGGGTACAGAATAATGTTTAGCTGCTAACGCAACCGCGTGAACACCACTAGCCGTTTTTAAAGCGCCATTAGCCATAACCGAATGCACTCCAATAATAACCTTGTTAATTCTCGACATAATAGCGAAAATTGAAGTATCTGGTATAACAGTTGTTTGAATATTGTGTTTCGCCAAAGATACAGCCATACTGTGACCCTGAAATAATTAAAATTTTAAAATAAAATCTAAATAAATTAAAGTTCAGATAATCACATTGTAA
The DNA here is from genome assembly GCA_963457615.1 of Nicrophorus investigator. NCBI lineage: Eukaryota > Metazoa > Arthropoda > Insecta > Coleoptera > Silphidae > Nicrophorus > Nicrophorus investigator. The sequence goes on from OY735143.1 coordinate 17,301,254, forward strand.
GTTGGAGCAGATTCGACAACAATTACTTGGAAGGTTTGTGTGCGAGATGCAGCTTTCAGAAACTGCTCCACCGTATTAGATTGTCCAAAGGTTAGGATGATTTCATTGGTGTAAATGTGGTCCGTTGCTTGTGCAGCAATATTGTCAATGCTGGTCTCCAATTCTGTTTTGTATTCTGATAAATGATCAATTATGGATGTCTTTAAACCATCCAACTTTTTCGAATAGTCACCCATCGAATCTGAATCAGATGTCATCATCTGATGTAATGACTGCTCAACATGGCTCTAAAACCGAAGCAATATTTAATAACTTTGCGAAATTCAATGAGTTTTTAACTAACCTTAAAACCAATATCATATTCCTCTCTGATAATGTTCAGCACATGCCTCAATATATTAGTGCAGATAGTATGTAAGGGAAGTGCTTCAGTAATCAATTTGATTTCGGCTTTAATCATATTCATCAATTCTCTATAAGCATATAATAATTTTGTTAATAAGTTTATAGTTTAAATTGAATGAAAACTCACTGTGCATTTTTCCAATCCTTTTCTGCAATTATCGTCTCAACTAAATCCTCTGTTTTCAAAGCTACTTCATTGGACTGTCTCAATTTGCTGCAAATACAAAAAAATAGCAATTTATTGAATAAATTAAGAGCTACAAAGTAAAACTTACCCGCTCCTAATCTCGTCGATTATGTTGCTAAAATTGATTGGAGTTTCTACTTCAGTCATTTTGAATTTTAACTGTTTCTATTAACCTATTAAAATAGTTACTAACAATAAATATGAGCAATAACTTTCAGTAATTGATATACTTACAATAAGGAACCTAGCACTAGGAACACACGCAGATGTTTTGGTTAAATGTTACTTAACAACTATAGATGGCAGTACATGTTTTATTTTCAGAGTTACTGGTATAATTTTAGGTTAAAGACGCGTTTACACCAAACTAAATTGATAATACAGCCACTTGAACTTACTACTAGTACAAGAGGTTGCATAACATGATAACTTGCAATGCAAGTAAACCTTAACATATTTTAAATTTTATAATAAAAATAAATATTTCAATTCACGTAATTATTTAATGTAGGGCAGAAATATTAATGGTCAATAGCCCTTTGCAGCAGTTGAATTTTATTTTATTTTTAATTATTTTTGTAATTTTGTATTATTATTTAAAATAAAAGTTTTATTCTTATTGATATTTTTTATTAGAACAAAAATACTCGATACCACTGAAAGTTGAAAACGGTAACAAATTTTGTAAATAATTTGTAAAGAAAAAAAAAATTTGAATTTAAATGAAACTAATTAAAAGTGAAGCTAAACATGTTAAGATAATCCCAATTGGATTTTACGTTGCCTTAGGGAGCTTTTCTAGGTCTTCTGCTGTTATCAAATAACCGTTCGTGTTTCTACTACGTGAAAATTCTTTAAATATTGGATTAAATGTACTCAAATCAAATGAAACGTTTAAAAATACACAAACAATATAAATTGATACAAAATTAAAATAATAACAATTATACAAATGCACTTCAAAAGTTCAATTAAAATTGTTGATTTTTTTGTATGGTTCATAAACTTAAAACGGTTTTAATATATTTATTATATTCTTTTCTTGTTGAAAATATAGTTTGACAGAAAATTAAGTAAATTATATAATTTTGAAAAAACTTCAATCAATGGAATATAAAGTTTTATAATTATTACGTAAGTATATTTTATTTAACGTAAATATTTACTAAACTAAATAAGTATTTAATTTTTACCTTAAGCATTTGCTCACAAAAACTAATGATAATTTTGTTGACTGAAGCATTCACTACTTAATTAAGTTATAATTTATAGAAGATACAGGAATGTCTAACACGCTTTCCTGTGCATATTTATCTTCTATTTTATGTGAAACTTTCTATTTTATTGATATTTTATTATTGGTTTTAGTACACTTGTTAGAAGTTTTTCAAATACGAAAATTATTTTATTATAACTTAGTATGTTCTTTCAATGATTGTCGAGTGACAAAACTGAAATTTTATTGAATACTTTTAATACTGACATTGAGTCAGATATAACTTTGACACATATTTTCGGGAAGTTACATATGTATAGCATGGAGAGAAAAACTAAATTTAGGGAAGATGTTGAGTCATGTTCTAATTTGTAATTTAATTGGTCTGATCATCGCTACTTTGTTATCAGCTTATAGATTTAGTCTTTGTTTTTAATATGCAGTTTAACTTCAGTACTCGACGGCTCCGGAACTCTTCAAATTAATAATTTTCAATGTTTTGGTGCTAGGTGGATTTAACATGTTTATATCTAAAGCTTTGTTTTCTTTTATCACATTAGTGCACATTATAGCAAGAAAAAGTAAAATGTAGAAAAAATAAGCAGACTTATCTTATATTCAATATCCTTATACTCCAGATTCTTTCATTTAATCTTTTGTATTTTTACAAATATTAAAATATAAACAACGCAAAGAATTATTGAAAACTTTGTGTATTCTTAATATTACCGAAGTAATTTAGTTTTGAAATAATTTATATTTAGTAGTAGATCCTCAAATATAAATTAATGTTTTAAATATGTAAGTTATTCAATTATAACTACGAAAATGAAAACGCTGAATAAAGATTGTAATTACTATTATTATGTTGAATATAAATATTATTTCTCGTAAATAAATATTATAAATAAATAAATATTAATGTGATTTCTGAGAAAATTCAAATTGTAATTTTTATTTATCGGTACAAAATAAATGCGGAAAAGCTATCCTCTTAATTAATAATCAAAGAAATAGAACTAAATTAAATCTGTAAAATTATTACTGTAAAATTTTATTTAAAATTTTGTTTGTGTTTGAACATTATTAAAATAAAATAAATTTAAAATTTGAAATGATTCTCGAGATTTTTTAAGTAAAGTGATACGGTTTCATTTCAATTCTGCTTAAATTTGAATTGCGGAGGCAAAATTTTATAAATTTAAATATTTTCAAAGAAAAACATATTTAAAAATTTATTGACAGGGAGAGAGACACAACTATCTGCAGCCAAATTTTAATTTAGGAAACCAGAAGGAAATTTTAGTGTAAAAATGAATTACAATTTAGTGAAAGTTAATATTTTATTATTGGTAGACTATATTATGTATATTATAAGATAGTTTGTAATGTAATAATTAAATTATGTGTGTTTAACATTTTGCTTTTTTGCAGATTTTATTTTTTTTACAAGTTTTATAAATAACATTGTTTTTAATTAATTTTAATTGTAATTGCATTAAATCAAAAAGTTCATAAACAAAGCGATTGTATTTGTTCTATATAAAGTAATTATGGTGCGTCGATTTAATTCCTTTTGCCTTTGATATCACAGATTGATGGTAATAAATATATATGTTTTGGTTAGATGAAGTGTATTCCCAGATTCTGGGCGGCTTCACGTATCCATTTGCGGTAGCTGGAGATGCGAGTGTAGACTCCGGGTCGGTCACGTTTGGCGCATCCATCGCCCCAGGAGACGATGCCGGCTAATTCTAGGTTGCCGTCCAGGTTGCAGACGAGGGGACCGCCGGAATCGCCGCCGCAGGCATCGACTCCTCCTTTGAGTCTTCCAGCGCAGAGCATGCTGTCCAAAATGGGCTGTTGTCGGCCGCCGTAGATGCCGCTCTGTCTGCAGGTGTCTAGGGAGATTAAGGGAACGGCTGCTGACCTGAGGATAGGTGAGATGCGTTCTGGATCGGAGGGGTCCATTGCACCCCAACCGGAGACTTCGCACCACGTACCCGGTTGGGGGCTTTCCTCTGCGAGACACACTGGCTGCACGACGGCGTTGTACGTGAATCCTGGATCGTCGACGAGGACGAGCGCGATGTCGTTGCTGTAGGGCCCGTCCTTTCGAAAATCTGGATGCTTGATGGTCTTCAGCACTTTCAGGGATTGCTCGAAATTGGTGTGCGGTCCCTGCGTTCCTGTTGTCACCGTCAGATCGTCCTGGCAGCAGTGCGCGGCCGTGAGGATTAGGCGGTTCGCGATGATCGTCCCGCCGCAGTGGTGAGCTCTATTTGTGCGGATGTCCACCTGCCAGGGGACGGCTCCGTACGGCGGCACTTCCCCGCCGATGATCCGAGGTTCCCTCTGCGGACTCCACGCCACCAGTCTCGAACCGCACCTCGCAGGGAACTTGGGGAATCCGCTGCGACGTGTTCGCGCTTCCACGCGATTGGAAACCGAGATGATCACGATGATGATTGCGATGATGGTCAAGAGCGGACCAACGACCGGCGCGGCGACCATCGCCATGGCTTTTAGGGAGTCCCAACCGTCCGACGTCCCTTTTATTACGGCAGCCGTCACCTCCTCCTCTGCGACCCACAAAATCTCGACATTCGGATCTCGCCTTCTATGTTATCATGGAAGCGGGCCCAGATTGATAACATTATGTCAGGTGCCCGTATGCACCTCACCTCGCACTCACCTTGGCCCAGTGCCTGCATTTCGCTTTCTCGAAATCCAGCGAAAGTGCATCTCCGCGGAGTCGTTTACGTAACTTTCTTTTCGATGCACCTCCGTCCGATTCCGGAACGAAGCGCCAAATTAAAGAGCCCAACTTTCTTTGTAAACAGCCAGCGCGCGGTTTCGATTTCGTTCCGTTCATTCTCTCACTCGCATCTCGGAATTCGGAAACGCAGATACAATAAAATAACACATTTCAAGAGAAAAAAAAACCTTCTGGAAGTTCCTTCCGTTTTCCTAAGGTCGCTGCACTTAGAAATGGAAAAGCCTCGACGAATTACGAAATGGGAACAGATACATTATCAACCGGCAATTAACTAAAAACTAATAATGCTGCTATTTCATAGAACGCATTAAACGGCAACCTGAATAATTAATTGCGGCTCACACGAATCCATGTGCATTCGAAAACAAATATCACGCCTGAACAACAATACACTGAATAACACACCATTTCGAATTAACCGAAATTACAACAATATATCTACGTGCCCATCGATTTCCCCTAAACAATATTATTACTGCCTGGCTTATTCATTACCAAAACCTCATTGACTGCAACCTAATTGTTAATAATACAACATTCAAACCAAGATTACAAGCAACATTAAGCATTAGTTAATTTTAATTCTATCTTTTAAAATTTAACAATAAAAATACATCTAAAAAAAATATATTGTTCTCAATGGTAATGCTGGAAAATATTTATAAATTGCCTGTAAGACCTTAATTTTAAGAATTTAATTTTTATTGTATTAACTTTGTTTTTGCTACAATAAATATTATTATAATTTGAAACATACATCAATAAAAAAAAAATGAACTAAATATGTAAAATTAATTAATAATTTATAATTTAGAAAAGTGAAATTGTTCCTGAAACTAAGTTTTACTTCTGATTCAACTATATTTATATATTCGAGTATCACAAATAAACTTTTTTGACTAAAAAATCCTGAAGAATTATTTTATTAATAAAATGAATTCACTATGAAAAATTATACTGTAGAAATAATATTCCAAAAGTTATATTTTTTTTTCATTATGTCACACTGTTAATGTCTTCTGATGATTTATTGAGTATTATAAGTTTGTTAGAATAAAAAAATACAAATAAAAATAAATTTATAAAAATTACTTCCTGTTAAAGTATTTTATAAAAATGTTCTTGTTCATCATATAGTTATTTTCACACTCCCTTTTATATAATATTAATTAAATCATAATTTTATTCATATATTACAAGTGAATTAAAATTAAACTATTTTTTAAAGGCTGTATAAATATTGTTGTGAGAGTTTATATATGTTATATTAAAATTTGTAGTATAAATCATACTGATTTTATATTAAAAAGGTTTGAAATTATAAAAAAATATTTTAATAAGTTTTAGTCATTAAAATATTTAACTATTAATTAATAGATTTACTTCATTTTTAACTGTTTCTACAATATTTACAATTCATCATTAAAAATTGTGTGCAGTAAAATATTCCAGGTTTACCGAAAAAGATTTAAAAATCTGGATCTGAAAATTCATTTAATTTTCTTAGAATTTTTCTTTGGTGTACTGCAAACACAATTTTCCTTGCCCAATGTGTTAAAAAGTTTGGAAAACAGTTGACTAACTTCTAAAAGTATGATTTTCTTTATTTTCAATCTTTTTTATATTTTTTTGTAATATAATAATTTTATATTTGTATATTCTTAAAAAGATAATATAAAAATTACTGATGGTTAAAATTTAATCGAAATAATTTTTATAAAGATATTTTATTATATCACCTAAATATTACATGTAATTATTAAATAATAGATTTACTTGATTTTTAACTGTATGTATTTACAAATCGATTTGTAAATACAAATGGTTAAAAATGATGGTTAAAATTTAATCAATATAAATTTTATAAAGTAATTTTATTATGTCACCTAAATATTACATGTAATGTAACCGAAATTTGCATGATTTAATAAATATTTGTCCTTGTAGCACCAATATTTAATAAAACACCAACAATATTTCGTATTGAAACGTTACATTTATTTATGCAACCCAATACGCATTTTAGTGCATACACGCATATTACATATCGCATATCGAATGAAACGAAACTGTTATTTCAAAATTTATTGGAAACATGTAATGGAAAAGGATTTGCCTCTATTTATTTACTTTTATTTCACGGCTGAAGCTTTTATTTTCAGTCGCAGCCAAAACATAAACAGCACATCGATCCAAAAATAATAAACAGCTTTGAAATACACCAAATATGCAAAGCGCAGATTTCATCTGGTCGCATCAGAAAATACCAGTATTATGTGTTGCATATTAAACTAAATTAAATTGCGCTCTAATCCATTGTTATTTATCGGTTAATCATTTAATATTAAAAACTATATTAAATATGGATATAAGTTTATATTCTGTTTTAAGTTTATTATATGCACTTGAACTAGGTTTGCTCGGTAAGCTTATAGATTAATTTTCAAAGCTAATTTGGCTTAACATATTTTTATTTTGGAATTTGGAAAGGATTAAGGGGGGAAAACCGTTGCATTTCCCTGTGTTTTCAATATTCCATACCGATAAACTCGGCTTTAGCCAAAAGTATTTGTTAAAGTAATTATAGATATGATTCGTATTCAATTCAATAGCGCAGAAAATAGAAATATTTGTTTTAATTATTTTCTGCGTTTTTATTCAAATTAAAACAGTAACGACACTTTTATGACACCTTCTAAATTTATAATAAATTTACGAAATTGTATTTATATAACAGTTTAAATAAAGTAAATTGTGTTGTGAGAAGAATTTAAGGAATTTAGTTAAGTTAAAACCTTGAAGGTAATTTTTTTCGGTAAATTTACCGTCTAATCAAGATATCAGCGCTTCTTTCTTCATCGGCTTTGAGCTGCCGTAGTTTTGTAAGTGCAATTAGTTCGCTCTACCTCTTCCAACTTCTTTAGTTCGTACACTTTATTTGCTCGGTACATGTTGAGCTCCTTGTGTTTGAAACCGCTACATAACAAGTTGCGCTTACAGTTTACTCATACTAAATTAATTATTTCGCTCTCACGCTGAATACAGCTTCAAAGATGATTTAAATATTTATTAAAAAACAATTTCAAAATTATATGAACATAATGGAATTATAATACTTTAATTTATTTTACATCATTTCAGGTTACGCATGTTTGGTTTATTGATCTTCACAAACAAAAATTTTAACATCTTATTTATTGCTTTCTTTAAAATTAAATTTTTAATTTCATAATACTCCTGAGTAAGTCAAAATTAAGTAGCCTCAAATTCTCATTCCACCAATTTGGTACATGGGTTAGAAGCAATGAAGATAAGCTCAAACATCTCGTGAATGTATTTCGACAATATTCATCGGAAAACCTCGCAGAAAACGGCGATACAAAAATACAGATATTTCTTACCTCGCCATTCCAGATGTCTTTTCCTATTCCACTAATAATACTTAAAGAAATTGCTGCAATCAACAATAGCAAAACTAAACCAAAAAGACACCTGGATACGATTTAATCAGAGGGAAAATGTTAAAAGAACTACCACAGAAAGAAATCCTGTTCCTAACCATTATGTTCAATGCGATTCTAATAACTGGATATTTCAACACTCAATAGAAAATAGCTTTAATTTCAGAACCAAAACCAAGAAAGGCTCTCGAAAATATAAAATCTTATAGACCTACAATTCTACTTTCTATAATATCAGAAGTGTTTGTAAAGTTATTTATGAATAGACTAAAAATTAACATAAACAAAAACGAAATAAAACAAAATCATCTCGAAAATCCTGAGAAATGGTTATAAAAATGGAGAATGAATCAAAATCAGTGCATATCACCTAAATCATGAAAAAGGGTTCATGTCCACAAGACTCAGTGAAAGATTGATATGAAAAGATCATATTTTATCAAAAAGAGAACAATTTGAAAATAAGTTCCGGAAACTATTACGGGAAGACTCGCCAATTTCTAAATAATAAAAGTTATATTTAAAACCAGTCTACGTACGGAAAACTTTTGTTGGGAAGCAGCAGCTGTTCTAAAATTGCTGTTTTATAAAGATTCTAGTCGAAGAGCCTAAGAAGGATTTCAGAAAAATCTTCAAATGGAAACTGTGGAGAAATCTATTTTGAAAAACTGTAGCCGATGCCAAAATTGGATAAAAACATACAAATTTAATAGTTATCAATCTTTTTGACAATAGTCTCATAATGCGTCAACTGAAATAATATAATGCACTGCATTTAACATTGATATTTAACAACTAATAACTAAAGAAAAAAATGTTAAATAATTTAATTATTAGTTTCATAATTAACTAACTATATATACTTTTAGTAATTTATTATATTGTAAATATTTAAATTAAATAATTAGTATAATTCAAGTCTATGTGGCAACATTTATCGACAATTGATGCAATTAATATAATTTCAAAGTACAAATGATTTTATTATGTTTTGCAATATTCAAACACTAATTACTGAAGCTTCATGTAATGCAATAATTAGCATATACGGCGCGACGAATTCAATCGCTTTTGCAGCAAAATAATCAATTTTGTAATTTACATGAATTATCAATTATATTTGTTGACTATTTTGAAAATGTATTCTCTTTTATTTACTAAAACATATATTCAGTTCAGTTCAGTTCAGATCTTTTTCAAGATTTTTTGCATCCAATTGAACCAAAAGACTTATATAAGTATTGTAAGAATTTTTTTAACTTTTTCAAAATAATTTATTAACAAATTTCCCAGAAAACAGACGCTTTCATGTTTATTAGAAGATAAGATTTTCATATTTAATAAGTTAGGAATTTTATTGGAAACAACGGGAAAGTTTAACCGAAAAAATATAATCCATGATAAAATTTATTTATTTCAAAAAATCATTGCGATAAATCTGCTTTTTTAATATATAATAGATGATTTTGATTATTTGTTATTGATTTATATAAAAAAAGAGGTATTAATTCTAGATTTAAGAACTATATTATTTTATTTGTATACTTACTTCTTAGTAGTTAATTAGTTTAACTGGGGATTCGATTTGTGATAGGTGTGATAAGAAATAAGAATTATGATTTTATAATTGGCATTTTTTTTTCTCTTTATTTGTTAATAATTTAATAATAGTCGTTGCTTTTTACATTACACATAATGATTAAACTTATTACAATAATATTATAATAGTACAAGTGCTATGTATAAATTCCTTAGATAGATTTTATTTGTTTAAACTCCTTCTCCTTACGCCTTATTTACTGCATTAATATTTATTTATTTATTAATTATGTAATCGATATTTTCGTTTTATTCTTGTATATTTATTAATATTTTATTTTTTGTTTTCTTCAAGGACTGGGAAGGTGGATAAAGAGGATAGGATTTAGGTGGGAAGTGTATATTGCTATAGGAAAAGGACTAGTTGATGCGCTCCTCTGGAACTGGAGCGATGAGTCGCTGGAGGCTCAGATACTCGTTGCCCGATCTGGGTCTGAGGGTGCAGGATGGTGGCGGCGGCGCGTCTGAGGAACTATGCGAGGACAAGGAGAGCGTCTCGAAGTAATCCGACATGTCGGAGGTGCCGCTCGACGTGGAACCGGAGGGACAGACGGGAACCTCCGCCTCGGCGCTGGCGCTCTTCTGTTCGCCCTTCTGGAAGTTGAAGCTGATGTCCTTTAGAGGGTCCGAGGACTTGGATCTTCTTGGCAGCGTGGCGGACGGTAGTATGGATTTGCGCGGAAGCTCGAACACGCCGGAATCGTTGGAACTGGAGGAATCGCGGTTGGATTTGCTGGGAACAGATGAGGATCTCCTGACCGCCTGGCACGTGCATTCCACGGGGGCGGTGGTTTCCGATTCCTCGGCGCGGCTCGAATCCGCCGAGTTGGAGCGCTTCCGCCGCTCGATGTTGTCTGTGTTGTCGAGGAACTGCTTTCTTTGGTAGAGGTTCGTCTGGCCTTGAAGCATCGCCGAGCCGCTCGGCTTCGTCAAGTTGGGATTGGAGTTGGAGAGTAGCTTGCCCAGTCGTTGCTTGACGGCGGGGGACATCGGAAGGTAGCCTGGATGAGGCTGCTGCGTGGCTGGCTCCATCATGAGGTAATCCTCTTGAGCATGACCGCACTTGGTGCAGAGGTTGTTGGCCTTCTGGACAACTTGTTTGGCGTTCTCGTACAGTTTGAGCGACTGAGCGAAGTCCATGTTCTCGTAGTTGTTGGCCGGTGGAGCCGCCTGCACCGGGATGTTGGCATAATTAGGGTTCCTATTGTATTTCTTGGTGAGGTCGACCTGGGCGTAGAGCGCGTTCACGTCGTCAGTCTGTCCCCAGCAGGACAGGAATCTTTGGCAATAGCAGTTTCGCTCCGGCTCCGGTTGTCGTATCTTCAGCACGCAACCGCACGGCTTCCGGACGGTTTCGGCGAGACACTCCTTGATCTTCCGCGGCGTATCGTAGTGTTCATCAGTCTTCGCTTCAACGGGATAAGGGAAATTTGGGATGTCATAGTTATCGTAGTGCACCGGCAGCGGCATCGCCGGTTTCTTGCCTGGAGACGTCGGCTTCGGAGGTCTTGCCGGTGGCTTAGTGACGGTCTGGCTCCAGCCGGAGCTGTCGGATCCGCTGCTGATCGAATGCCTGTCGCAGGTGTGCTCCCAGCAGGGCGGAATGCTCGGTGTTATCGTGGCCGTCGACGACCTCGACATCGCCCCCAATTTGCTGATGCAGCTCATGCACCTCTCAATGGGCGGACCGTTCCATCCATCAGTCGACCCTACATCACCGCAACCGTAGTTACTATCTAGATCCGTGTACGGAGAATCGACCCGCGATAACATGGACGGATCTGTGATATCCAGATTCCTCAATTCCGCCTTCAAAGGTGGCCGACGTGGGCTGTCCATCACTGAAACAAAACGATTCATGATAACACACATTACAACAATCTGATCCAAAATCCATCACACATTTAAATTATTATATAACTTTAACAAGTCATAGTTTTGACAAATTTATAACGTTGATAAAATTTATCGATTTGATTTTTATTTAAATACAAGAAAGAGTTTGATATTGATTTGAGATTTGACAGATACAGACTATTTTCAATTAGTTTATCTTAAAGTACATATCGATTGACTAACTAAAGAAATGTATTTGAGAAAAAATAGAAATTGAGAATAGCAACTTATGAGAAATGCTTTTAATGCTTGTCTTTATTGTGGATAAAGACGAATATTTGTTCGAAATTAAATTCCACGAATGACGAATACTGACTTTATAGTAAAATATTTATTATACAATAATTACCTGACATGTTCCTAGAAACTGGCCTTCTTCTGGAAGTGTGAAGCATGCCTGCAGCGGCCAATTTTAGAGTGCTTGTGATGTCATCTCCTTGATCCGTGACGAGCACGTGGACGCCCTCGCCTTTACCGCACCTGGATCCTCCCTCGAAGCAGAACTTTCCGTCGACGACGCCGTACCGCCTGAGATTGGAGATGAGCCAGTGACCGGCCATCCGTGGCGGCACCCCGGTGCTCAAGCAGAAGCCCTTCTCCTGGACGTGCAACCTGGCAGGACCGGGTTGGACGCGGGCCTTTGGTGGAGCCGATTGAAGCAGCACCAGATACTGCGGTCCATCCCCCAAATGCGTGCTCAATTTGATCTGCCATTGCATCAACCTTTCCCTGTTGTCGAAAGCCAAAACGACGACAACATCCTCGCATAAGATGGCCACAGTGTTCGACTCCTTATCCAACGTGAAGCCAGTTTCGAGGCCGAGGAAGTGCTGAAGGGAGAGCGACGCCTTCGTGTGGCCCTGCTTGTATCTGTCCTTGGAATCCCGATAGAGCTGCAGATAGAGGCAATCTGTAACGAACACAAAAGGAACGAACATTACTTCCGGGCGTCTCGGTATCAATTGTCTTCTGCCATCCGCACACCGAAAATGTTAAGGACGGAGGGAAAGAGATAGAGGGAGGCGGAATGTTGCGAATCGAGGACTTTTGCAGGGGGTCGAAAACAACGTCCCCTTTACGAGAGAGAGACCGAATGATCAAAAAGCCTCTTACATTTCGGTGGAGCCAGTAACGACGTCCGGTCTTCAAGTCTCCTCATAAAACACACATTTATTATTCTTGGAACACGGATTTCATTCCTCTCATTCGACATAAGACCCTTCGTTTTCTTTATATAATACCTCTTCACAATATCACAACCTATATTCTTTTTAATATTACTAATTCAAGACTTCTCAAATATGTTCCGAACGTCCAACATAAAAGCATAAATAAAAATAGAATTATTATATAAAATAGAACCAACATTATTAATTTCATATCTAATTTTGTTCTCAAACTTTTATTTTATAATGAAAGTAAATAAACTGCTTTTCAATATTTAGTTAAAAAAACCTTTTTACTGTATTTTTATACATAACCAACATTGTATACCAAATTATGCAATCTTTCAAATCATAATAATTAAATCAAATCATATTGATGATGGAAAAAATTAAGTAACAGTTGCATCTGTCAACACCTGTCAACCCCTCACTCAATAAGTTCGTAGGATGACATATAGATTGGCGTTATCGACAAATCTTATGGTTTTTAGGAAGTACCAACCTTCATTTGTAATTTTCAAAACAATGAAAAAAATATGAATATAATAAATTTCTTGATAAAACATTGATTTTTGTTGGAAAAAATTACCATTCAAGCAAAGCAATGGTTTGATAAGTGTCATGGGACATTTCTCCGTCGAGACAAATTTTTCCATTGTTTTAAAAATTACAAAAGTAGCGTCACTGTAATTTGTGAATTAAACGTCAGATTACCATAAAATTTTGACAGACGTCATCAGAAGGTTGGTACTTCTTAAAAATCATATGGATTTTTCTAAGAAAAGCTAGTATTTGTGTACCAACTTAAATAATTTATATACTTAAGTTGTGATTAATCGCTATTTTAAATTATTTTATATCTCAAACTTATTTAACGATTTATTGTTACAATCTGTAATATATACAAAAATATGTGTCTATGCAAAGAAACAAGTTGATTCCACTTTGAAAAGCATTACTAATCATATGTTCGATTAAGCTTTAACAAATAGCACTCTATTATTGTGCGCTACGTTATATATTCATTCGTTTTTTTTTCAGTACAACAGCGATTTCAGTCAGGGTAATTCCGTGAGTTACGAGCGAAAATCATTCACTATTGCATGCAGCAGCATAAATCAAAGGTAATGGGGCAAATAACATAATACACTGCGCTTAATCGTATCAATCAAATCGGCGACTGCTGAAAACAAACTTCCCACTTTCACCCGTTTCAAACCCTCCCACCCCCAACGATTACAACATTTTTTTTAAATCATCCCCACGAACAAAAGAAGAGCGAAAAAAAAACAACAACGAAACAAAACATTGGAAGTGTCTGTTTACGTTGTCCGTCGCTCCATTTGATTTATGCCCATTTATCCGAAAGGCACACCGGCAAATTCATGCGGCCGTTCGGCGTTAATAAATAAATACGAAGCGCAAATTTAATTTACGATGCGCCCAATTATTGTCCAGGATAGCAATAATAATAATAGTAATGTTTTTTTCTCCAAACCCTCTGCATGTATTTATTTGCATTTCACCCCCTTTCCATCCCACCCGCACCCTCCATTGTGACGCGATCGCAATTGAATATTAATTATTATTTTGCAGTTCGTCGTGTTGCGTAATTTTTGCGTTTGCTTTTGTTATCCTCGACCGCGCGTCAAACGAAAATCGCGAGCGATAAATCAAAACTTGCACCCTCCTACCCCCAACGATTTGCGCAAACTGAAATACCGCAGAATTATCATAATTTGCGTGATACCCAAATATGTTTGCCGTGCAAGAAAAATATATTATGGCAGTTGCATTTATAACCACTAATAAGTAAATCATTTCAATTAGCAAAATTTAATAAATCCTAATTTATGTATTATTTACTGATTCGAGATTTTGCAATAGCATTATTATCTAGATAAAATTATATAACTTTTACCTGATTTAAACTAAAAATTGAAATATAAATTGAACGATATTTGAGGTAACATAAGTTGGGATGTTGCTGTAAATAACTTTGATGGTTTTATGAAAGTGAATATATGAATAAAAAATTCATTTTAATATTTCGAATCAACTATTTACGTCACTGACAGAATCGATAGTTTGTATTTGCATATTCGAGTGTTTTCAGTTCCAACTATAAATTTAGTTTGCGCTATGAAGTAGAATTATGTATCGATTAAAGAGATAACATGAATAACGTTAAAAAGAAGGAAGATTGATTATGCGGCTGAAGGAAGATAAAATAAACAGGAATTATAGAAGAAGCAAAGGATTAAGTTGCAAAATCGCGTAAAACGAAATTACCGGAAATGAAGTGGTGAATATTTAAAAGAAGATTAAGGAGAGAAAACGGATTGCGTCAATATTTGAATAAGAAAAGGCGAACGTTCGGAGGGATGAATTTTATCCCGGCGCATCCACCAAAGCTCGCATTAAAAATTAGTAAGATTTCAATCGCACCGGTAACGATCCTTGCCGCCGTCGCGAGGTTTCGGTGCCGCGAGGGTTTTTAGAAGCTTTCGGGGGACGGTGATTTATCTGCAGCAATATTTATAAACAGGATTTTAAGGCATTTATGAATGTTTTCGCTTTAGGGACGGAGCGTGGATTTATGCGTCCGTAATGTATGTTTGATATATGATATATGCAGACTAGTCTGGCGCCTGAGTTATACATCATTAACGCGCGAGTTATCATTTCGGGACGGGCGCGACGTCAAAAAAAAAGATGTACGAGATTTCCATCCATCCGAGAGAAAGATTAAGATTTTTCCGAGGGCTCGGAGTTTCTTTTTTACTCACTTTTCTTTTTTATTTTAATGGGTATTTTAACATATATAATGGTAATTTGAAAAAGTGTGCGAAAGCCAGAAAAAAAGAAGCGGAGGAAACGGTAAAATTAAAGAGTCCTAATTGGAATTCCGTGTCGCGGTGGGACGCGACGATTCATTTAAAATCGAAAATTTTATGGGCGGCCTGGGCGCCCCATTAGGGGGGCGGCAGTGGCGGCGTTCGGACACGTTCGGTCTTGAAATGAAGAGAGTAGACATGGGGGACGAGAGCGAGAGAATGGGATGGAAAAAAACGTAATATTGCGGTTAATTGCGAGCCTCGTTAAAAATTCGCAACGCGTCCTGCGGAGGCGTCGTTGCTGCTGCTGATTCCCCTCCTGCGCGTGTATGGTGCATAAATACACTGAGCAATTTCACGGCCTGCCAGCTCCTGCGATCCCCCAGGAGCACCGAAGAAAATAAACGGAATCAGCGTTGACCGGAAAATAAACAACAGGTTTTCTTTTCCACTCTTCTCTTACAATTATGGAAATGTGTAAACGCGTCAATAGGTGTCGCCACCTTGATGCATCTGTCATCACAAAAATTTGAAGGTTATGCAAGACAAACATGACACTAGCAGCAATGACATACAATAAATTATATATTAAATTGTATTAATTATAAAAATCTGTCATATAATTTTGACAATTGACGAAGAATTGTCAAGTGGATTGACTAAGCTAGGGTAATATTTGTTTTATTTGAAAGTTCAAGAAAAGCGGATCTATGCAAATGTAATCAGCCTTTGAGAAAATTAATTGCATAAAATACTAAACTACTTAAGCTTAAGTCTGCAAACTAATTGATTTCCTTTGGGTTCAATTCAAAGCCCATTACATAAAAAATCTATATCTTTTCCTTCCTAATTCGAATTCGCGCAAATTAATTATCCCGCCGACAGTTTGAAAAACATCTTAATCCGGCTTTAATCTCCCGGCGGTTTAAGACCCATCAAACTGCGACTCGCAAAGGCTATTAAAGAAAAAAATGTTTCGAGCATTTCTTCTTTCTATATATAGTTTTTTTTTTGCTAGTTTGTTTTTCACTTGGAGATGCGGCGGCCGGGAAATCTATTTTCTTTCTTCGTTGGGTGAAGGAGGAGTTTCTCGGGACAATAAAACTGTTGTTCAACTTTCCGAAACGGCAGATAAAGTAATCTGCAGGTGACAACGCGGAACGGCGGGCTGTTTAAAATACACACGCCGTCACCGGTTCGGGGGAGATGTGCAGCACACCGGGAGGATGTGCAGAAATTCCTATTCATCTTGAGCGAATGGATCTGTTCCTTTCCAAAACCACCCCTCACCTATTCTCTTCCTTCGTTTCTCTGCTCCGACGAAAAATTGCCAACATCCAGAACTTTCAACAACTGCACCATAACTCGCACTCAATTCTAAGTACGCCAATTTACAAACAGAAAGGAGGACAGTTTTCTGTTTCCAATATTAACTTTCGATGCTCGTAACTTTTTTCTCCTTTCCTTTCTTCTCTTTTTCTCCCTCGAGCTTAGGTCACAAAGAGCCCGACCGGAATTACTTTCCAAAGTTCTGCCGCTTACCAGCTTAAGACATTTTATTGAATTTATCATTGGACCACTTAACAGTTCGGCAATACATACAATAGCTTTGATGTATATGCAACGTATCAGCAATTTTAAATAAATTTTGTATAACTTTTTTTTTGAACTTTTACAAAATTACATAAATTCTATTACTCTTAAAAGTATTTTCTGCAAATTAATATTCATATTTTTTTTCTCTTTAACATAAAATAAACAAACTTTTATAGATGTTAATTAATCATAGATTAATCTAAAAATATTTTAAAACTATAAAATTTTATTGAAATAGCTGAATAAAGCAAACATTGTGGAGATGTGAAAAATCCGTTGATTGCTTCGAAAGATTACTTTTCAGATGAACGAGTCGCGATTTATATCTCTTTCATTTTAATGGAAATTTCCCAAGCAAATCGTGAATGGTATTGGTGAATTTTCTGATGTTGACAATGAAAAGGAAACTAATTTGAAAACGATTTCCATTTACTTCGCGCGCTGCAATTAGGGAGAAGGGCGGCGAAGAAGGAGGTTTGAGTTGTCGCGAAGCCAGTTTCCATCCATTTAGGCTGACGACTAAAGTTTTCGGTGTTCCACGATTATAGCTTCCCACACACACCAACCCACTTTGCTTAAGAAAACATAATGTAAAATCAATGAATAAGTAATTTTGTGGTTATTGTAAACTAAGAAATGCAACATTAATAAATGTCACAAATTGATAACTGTCAAAAAAACATATGTCAAATGAATATGACAGTTAAAAAATGAGTATCGTATAAAAAAACATTTTAAGCAAACAGAAATAAGTAAAACCAATATGTGAAATTATTTATTTCTGAAGAAATTCCATGCGAAGTATTGGTTTTTATAAAATGTATTTGCAATTATTAAAGTAATAATAAATGTGACAGATTTATAATTGTCAAAAAGTCAAATGTTACAGTTCATAAAAAAAAGTATAGTATAATCATAACGCACCGTTTTAAGGAATGAAAAAAAACAGTTAAATTGTCACAAATTCTACTAAAGTATTTTCATGTACAGTATAAATTGTAAGTTTAATAATTAAATTATTAAATAAGTGTCACACTAATAAATGTCAAAAATATGTCAAATTAATATGACAGTTGACTAAAATGATTATTGTATAAAGATCACACATGTTAATTGTCAAAAATATGTCAGTTAATAAAAAAAAATAGAATATCAACTATTTACTTTTAAATTTAAAGAAATATAAATAATGTTCTTTATTGTAATTATCTTCAAATAATAAATGAAAAGAAAAAAAATCTACTAAAGTATTTTCATGAATAGTATAAAATGTAAGATTCATAATTAGATTAATAAATGAGTGTCACATTAATAAATGTCAAAAATATGTCAAATTAATATGACAGTTGACTAAAATGATTATTGTACAAAGATCACACATGTTAATTGTCAAAAATATGTCAGTTAATAAAAAAAATAGAATATCAATTAAATTAATAAATAAGTGTCATACTAATAATTGTCAAAATTATGTCAAATTACAGTTGTCTATAGTTGTCTAAAATAATTATTGTACAAAGATCACACATGTTAATTGTCAAAAATATGACAGTTAATAAAAAAATAGAATATAAACTATTTATTTAGTTCTTTATTGTAATTATATTATTTTCAAAATAAGTTCATGTTATTTTAAACGAATACATAATTATACATAGACGTACTAAATCCAGCAATGTCAAAAGTAAATTCTGACAACAAAAAAAACATTATTAATAAAATTTTAAAGATTTTTTTTTAACGAATTGTAAATGCGAGACTCAAATTTAATAGTAAAGATTATTGATTAGTACTTTTTTGAAATTATTGGAAAATAAATCTTATCGATTAATAGGAAAAAAGCTATATTAGGAAAGTTGTCCATAGTTAAACATGTTTTACAGGTGTTGAAACAATCAGAGGTGTTTAAAGTTTTCTGCTAAAAGGTCTAACTTGATAATAAAATCTTGTTCTATTCACAGAATTAGTCGATAAACATGAGAGTAAAACTGGATAACTTACTCTTTCATACAGTAATATCTTATTTTAAAGAGTTAAATTTAGATCATTTTCAGACTTCGAGTAGATGGCGCTTATTGTATTTATAAACATGAATAAATGGATATGATAGCATGTACAAATATATATATTTTATTTAACTAAAGGTATTAAATTTCTGGAGAAAACGTTGGAATAAATGCGGTGAAGAAAAAGAGGCAATATAAGCTTTTGTTACTTTGATACCACCAGATAATATTCGTTGCCGCTTTTCTCAGGTTCCGCCGGTGTGCAGGATGCTTAAGGGTTGTAAATTTCAGCGGCGCTTGGATTAATTTGTAAGTGGAGAAAGACTTTCGGCCGGGATTATTATCGCATCTTTTTTGCGTTAGCAGTCCCGTCGGAATCGATCGCGGTGCTTCGAGGTAAACGTATACATATTCGCGTGTGTATGTGTGCGAGCACAAAGAGGGACCCTCTAAGTCTAGCATAAAGACGTTTTATTAGCATGCGAAATCCATTAAATATTTAATTACAGAGCCGCGGGGGCTCAGGCCCGGCTGGGGCAGGACGAGAAAAAAAAAACAGAGAGAGAAGAGGAAACAAGAAGTTTAGTTTGAAAAAAAAAAACTGCAGAGAGAGAGGAGGACCAATTAATAATTCTCCCGGGAGCGCGGGCGAGACAGCAAGAGGGTTTCTGGCCGGTGTCCAAAAAAAAAAAATATATATTCAAGCCCCGGGATATCGTCGTTAACGTCCTCATGACTAATGTCCTTAATTTCGATTCGATTTCACGAATTACTGCCGCGCTCTGCACACGCAAACATATAACACATACACACGCGTAGGGAAATCCTACAGCTGTTAATTACATTGTTGTTGGGTCGTGGGGTGTACGAAGTGCGCCACCTCTGCCGCCCATCGGAAACAAAAGGAGGCATCGTGACCCATTCAGCAGCACCATCTGCGTTCACCGAACAAACAAAAAAAAAGAGTTGCGTAATCGTGTAACGTAAACAGGCTATAAGCAATAAAAATGAACCAACCGTCGGATGAGAAAATAAACCGGCGGTTAAGAAAATAAACTGGAGAGGAGTTTCACTCAATCAAAAGGTAAACAAACGAATTATTGATATTTGTTTGTTTTTTTTTTTGATGATATAGATCTTTCTCTTGGTTTAGCCATTGCGATCATAAATTTTCGGGTCGGATCGATGATGTTTATTTACACTTTTATTTTACTTCAACTACTTTTTTGTTTGTTTACGATAAATCACAGCGTTTCACGAGACCGGAAACGTCGTCTCGTTGCCGAAGTGCATCTCCCATTTATGTGATCTCAGATGGATCACCTCCCTGGGTGCTTTCACAAAAGCAATACAAAAATATCGATAACCATAACAGTAACCCGAAACTTTACACAAAATCATAATCAACTAATATGTCAATTTGTGCAAATTGTATAACAAAATCAATGAATAAGTAATTTTGTGTATTATAAAATGTCACAAATTGATAACTGTCAAAAAAACATATGTCAAATGAATATGACAGTTAAAAAAATGAGTATCGTATAAAGATCATACACAAACGCACCATTTTAAGTAAACAGAAATAAGGAGTAAATCCAATATGTGAAATTTGTTATTACAGAAGAAATTCCATACGAAGTATTGGTTTTTACAAAATGTATTTGCAATTATTAAAGTATTAAATAAATGTGACAGATTTATAATTGTCAAAAAGCCATGTCACAGTTCACAAAAAAAAGTATTGTATAATCATAACGCACCGTTTTAAGAAAAGAAAAAACGTTAAATTGTCACAAATTCTACTAAAGAATTTTCATCAACTAACATGTCAATTTGTGTAAATTATATTAGTACTTTTAGCAGGAGTATCATGAGTACTTTAATTAATTTAAATTTTTATTGACTATATTTTTATATCTATATTGTTTATTTAAAAAAATGGGTATTTCAGTATTTTAGCTTCAAACATAAAAGAATTTTAAAAAAAAAGTGTCATAATTTCAAAATATGTATATTTTACAATGTAATTTCAAATTAAAATTAAGTACAAATTTTGTACTAATAGTAGTACAAATACTTAATATAAATCATAATAAAAAATAACTATTTTTTGTAAACATATAGAATATTTTTTTTGCCATTAATTATAGTTGTAAATAAAATATGTTAAAGATCAAAGTTTCAACTTCATCAATTTGTATATAAAAATAATGTAATGTAATTTCTAAAAATAAATATAGAAATTATGAATAAAGTATAAAATAAATGATGTAATGTTGAAATTAAAAAAGGTGATGTGTTATTGGGAGGAAATATGATTCATTGCATTAACACTTTGTTTTCATCTTTGAGTGAATGTAAGACCGAAGGTTAGAACTCACATATATAACCTATGATTAACTGCAAGTCCAAAGATAAAAGCTTTAGGTCATAAAGTGAAGTTCAGTGGAAGAAGATCTTCTGCACTTTATATTGAATTATATACAATGTTACAAAATTACAAGTATTTTAAGTTAACTATCTAAAAAAAAGTGTACATAAATATTTTACAAAAATATAAAAATGTAAAATTGAATTGAATAGTTTTTGAAAAATTTAAATATTATGTAATAATTCAATAATTTAATCAATGTTAAAAAATTTTAAGTAATGATTGTGTCTTAAAACTATATTAAAAATAGTCCTTAAATGCATTAAGGGAATGATGTAAAATAACTGTAATTAAATGTTTTAAGACTTTTTTCAAATGAGTGTAATGAAATGTTATTGCATCAGTAATAAAAAGTTCAATAAAATAAATATATGGATTTGGAATTGGTTAGTTATTTAGAGGTAATGGATTCAAAGGATAATAATGTACATAGGAAAAGGACGTTTTGATGGTATATTGAAGGGTAATAAGTTGGGCGGAAGCAAAACGTTTAGGTAAATATAATAATGCGGGGGCGGTTGGTTTGGGTTCGGTTCTGCGGTCTTCTGGATGTTACGTCGGTATTGAGACGGCGTGGAAGGAACATAAGAAGACGTAGACTTTGAGCTCGGAGGCCACGTTTGATTTCTTTGGCTTTGTACTCGATCTCATACACACACACACACATACATTCAACCCCCATACCCACACACGCACTCTTATATATATATATATATAACATCCAAAACGTTGAGAATGCAATTTCGGAATGTTTGCGGCAATAATGGGGATGAGAATTTCAGCTCCACTCCTCTACATGGATGGAGCGGCGGGGGCGCATCATCGAAGAGATTCCTTTTTTTGGCCCTATTGCTGCTCCCTTGCTCGCTTCCTTCCTCGGATCTATCGACTGCGCTCGACGGGGGGCGGCACACTCACACACACACGCACATGAATCAAAACGAGAGTCGAGGAGATCCGGGGGCGGCTTCGAACTGCAGCAGGTCGCCACCACTCCGCCGCCACCGCCTCCTTTGATATACGAGTGGAGGCCATTATACAAACCCCCATTGCGAGAAAGCGACTAAATAAAACCCACCCGGGTTAAATCACGACCAAACGCATAAAACCGTTACCGCCGCCGCCGCCGCCGCCGCCGCCGCCGCCGCCGCCGGCGACTCCTTAATTTTACTTCCTACTCTCCTTTTTTTGCCATCTCCTCGTCCTTCAGCAGACAAAAAATAAATATAACGGAGCACCATTAAATACAATCCTTTATTCTTATTATTTATTTATCTCGTTTCCTAAGTGGGACATTCGCAAGGCCATTTCCTTCTTCCCCTATTCGCTTAGCCGGTAAGGGAATTATTGCAATTCCACGTTTATTCTCGGAGGGAATGAAAACTGAAAACCTCCCCCGTCTGCTTTCCATCTCAGTAATATTATTTATAGTCCATTTCGTATTATAATAAACATTCCATTTTGAAAGGCATAAATCGTTTATTTTAACCAATCCCATTTTGAACCCATTTCGAATTTGTTGAAATTTTTGTTTTTTTTTAGATTTATCAGAAATTTTTATAATTTGAAAAAAACATTCTTCCACTTTCTGAATTACATATTTTTAATTTCATATTAATTTATAATATTTACATAATTTTAAGTTCATATTAATTTATAATATAGTTGATGAGAATGAAAATATTTTCAAACATTCAATATATTTTAAATATTGTTTAGTTTTATTATTTGTATTTTATTTGAAATATTATAAAATTATATTAAATGATGCTTATCAGGCAGAAATACCTAGGCAGATAGCCCTTTAGCAAAGTATATTTATTGTATAGAATTATTTTTTGGTTGTTTTATATATAACATTTTGATGAGAATAAAAATATTTCATATATTCGTAAATTTACAAAGCTTTAAAATATTGTTTAGTTTTCTTCATCAGTTTTTCTATTTAATTTTGCTGAATTACATAATTTTAATTTAATATTAATAAATAATATAGTTGATGAAAATAAAAATATTTCAAACATTGGTAAGTTGATAAAGCTTTAAAATATTATTTAGTTTACTTGTTTGGCTTTTATTTAAAATATAATAAAATTATATTAAATGATGCTTATCAGTTTTTCTATTATTTTTTTTCGAATTTCATAACTTTAAGGTAAGTAAAGTTTTCCAATATTTTTATTAAATAATGAAAAACATCCACACAAATTTTCTTTAATAAATTATTTAGTAATAAATAATAATTATCATAATTTATAGCACATACTTAAAAGTGTAGTAATTCTATCTTTCTATCTTTATTTTATAAAAATTGAATTAAATTATAAAATTCAATAGACACAAAACAAAGGTTGAAAGTGTTTTCAATTATTTTATTAATTAATTTAAAATTGTAAAAACGTTACGCAATTTGAAATGTACATTATTGAATTAATTGATGTTGCCAGGCGCATCCACCGGAATTTTCGCGAGCGCATCAGAATCATTTCACAGAGAAACACAATTTGCGCTCGCCTCTGGTGTTATTTGACGAGGAAACGGCAGTTTTTCCGCGGACAAATTGCATTTGATTCGATTTAATGATGCGAGAATGCGGGTCTGCTGTTTGCTCCTCTCCTGTTCTCCACCGCCGCCGCCCGCCTGCCACCCTCACCCCTTCTGTATCGCGTGTGTTAATTCGACGCTAATGGCTTTTGTGTGTAACGACGAATACTATATATATATACACTATATATAGTATGTATGCATGTGTCGCTATTGGGTGCTGGTGGCTGAGACCGTCAGAGGGCGCATCCCGTCTTTATTCCAGTCGAAGTTTAATCTCTCAAAGTTGTTGTTGTCGTGACTAATGCGAAGCAAGCACCCTCCTCACACAGCCACCGCCGCCATCACCAACACCACCCATCGACCCCCGCAGAATGCACCCATCCGCCACCCCCTCGGGCACCAGACAATGCTATATACCAAAACTCAACGATCAAGGGGACTCCCCGCAGTTCACACGCCATACGACTAATCGCTAACTAAAACTCCGTCTGTCTCCGTCCTCCCTCAACCCCGCGCTTCCAAAACAACACCCAGAAGATAATTAACAATTCCGAATATCGCAATGCCATCACGAAGCTGTGACGCTCGCTGTCTTGATAATAAGTTTACAATCGCCAAAACCCAAATGGGGACGGGCATAAATTGATAAAAGGAATCCAATCTTTCATCTCAGTTTTATTGCAAAGTTTATTTCAGTTTTTTTCTCTCTTTCTTTACTTTAATTTAATCCGGAGATAGGAAACTCGAGTGCAGCAATAAAGAATTTTATTATTATGGAGCAAGCTTAATCACTTTGCTATCGTTTTTTTTTAGGATATTACACATTCGACTATTTCTATTAAATTATTTTTATATATTTATATATTTTCAAATCTTCCTTCACCTTTGTTTAATTTATGAAAAATGTATGCCTTTTTAATGGCGAATATATAATATTTCACATTTTTGTAAATTCTTTATTATGTGTGATAGAATTTTCTCGACACACCAAAATTATAATAAAGTGTTAAAAACAAGACAATTTTGGACTATTTTTTTGTCAATTAGAATTTGTGTTTATATTGAAAGAATATTTTATATTATATTTTTACATTTTTATTTAGAAAATTAAGGAAAGAGAAATTTATATATTTTTTAATTAAAAATTAGCTTTGTAGATGGAGTGCAATGAAAATAAAGGTTAATGTATGCAACTGGGATATCTTCGGTTATCAATAATTGACGGTAACGCATGGTTACCAAGAATAAACAGCGTCAAGTGTGATAAAACCTAGTAAAATTTTCTCGACACACCAAAATTATGATAATGTGTTAAAAACAAGACAATTTTGGACTATTTTTTTGTCAATTAGAATTTGTGTTTATATTGAAAGAAAATTTTATAGTTGTTGAAATTATTAAAAGATTTTAAATATTTACATTTAGAAAATTTTGGAAAAAGAAATTTATATATTTTTTAATTATAAATTAGATTTGTAGATGGAGTGCAATGAAAATAAAGATTAATGTATGCAACTCGAATATCTTTGGTTATGAATAATTGACGGTAACGCATGGTTACCATGAATAAACAGCGTCAAGTAAGTGAAAATACGGTGTAATACGAGATGGGCTGCTTTGGTGAAGGTGATGGAAATAGTGGAGTGTTCATTCGGGGTTCTGAAAAGCGAGGGGTGTCTGTTTGTGTGCATGTATGTATTGAATAAAGTGAGTGAAGTGGGGCTGCAGTGATGATGATCGCCGAGATATTTAAGGGATGAAAGCGGAGTGACGTTTGATCCGGACCAGAGTGCGATCTCGCTTTGTGCCCCCGCGAGAGGGCGAGAATATTGAATTGAATCTGGAGATGAACACGCTTGCGGCGATGGTGAGTGGATTTTTTTTTCTGTTGAGAGAGCGAGGATGGTGAAGGGAGTAGAGGGTCGGTACACCTACGGAATTGATAGATGGACATATCACAACTCGATGATGACGATGAGTTCTGGTGCAAAGCGGATGGTCGATCCGGGCCTCATTTATATCCCTTTTTAAGGGACATTGTGATCGATGACTGCGGTTGGGGTTGAGGCTGCAGCGTGCTAAGACTCAATTTCAATCCAAACATCTGCCCAACGGATAAACAGAAACACTAATGCAACAAAACATAAACGTTTAATTTGTTTTTATCCGGCTGATTGGTCCGTGACGCAATGTAAAATTTCGTGGAGGAAGGGCGACGGTGCCGATGATGAATTCCTGGGACCATTTCATTGAATGGATATATCATAATTTGGGGCAATTTGGGGAAAAGTCGAAGGGGAGAGGGAAAGGCGAACAACACATGTTACGCAACGCACGGCTATGCCCGTACACACACACACACACACCATAATCCCTTTTCGTTTATGAATGATTTACAGTCTAGACGTTAAATGGGCAAATCGTATATGCATTGTGCCGCGTTATTGACTAACATTGTACAGTGCGTTCCTCGTCACATTTCATCCCCTTAATTGCAGTAATCCCCCTTTGCCAGTGAAAGCGGACAGTCCCTCTCCAAATGCGCCGATGATGATGATGATGACGGCGATTATTATTATTATTACCGGACCGAGATGATGGCGATGATTACGATGATGAATCTGCGATGTGTATGGACATGGATGGATTGAAGAAGAGAAGAGATGAGGAGAAACGCGCTCGGCTAGTTTCGAAGGAATGATGATATTAGTGTAACGATGCTCTGCGTGCTTCGAATTCGAAAACAGCTTCGCCGGCCGCTGAAAGCCCCCGAGAAGATGAAGAAGTGAAACCGGAGAAAACGGTAGAGAAAAAAAGTAGAAATATATATGTATTGAGGAAAAAAGTTTCGGAGACGTCGATCGATCTTCATTGTCGGGAAAAGCCTCTTAATTAAATGGCACGAATTAGAACTAATTATTATTAGAGTATAGTATTGATCACGATTCATCTTAATGCATCTGAAAATAATGCATCAACAGCAATTTTGAAACAATTAAATAAATTAAAATATTTGACCAAAACTTTTAAAACTAAGAGTAAGTTTTTATAAAATCAAAGATAATATTATGTAAGGTATATTATAGTATCTGTGAAAACAAAAAAATAAGTTAAATATCAAGTATTATAGAAGATTTATTACACTTAGAAATGTCGTTTATTTTGAGATATTGTTAAATAATATTGTAAAATACTTATAAAATATAATTGGGTTATTTTTTTTATTTTTGTTTGAATATAGGCCATTCGTTTTCGGTATTTCATTAATTTAGTTGAGTTTATTTTCAGTGCATAATATATAGTACTTTCACACGGTTCGCACAATGGTTATCGCCTATAAAGCATAAATATATAAAAATAAAACTCATAAAATATTCACCGTAAATTGGAATTAAATATACAATAACTAGAAAACAATACTGAAAGTCAAATAAAATAACTACAATAATATCTTTCTGTAAAAAAAAATGAAATGTGTAGATTTTCTCATAAAATTTCCTATTCAATAAAATTGAATTAAAAAAATCGTTTTCACTCGAATATAATGTAAATGAAATAAAATAATGTTATGTAATAAAAATGGGCAATGATGCAATTGAAAATTTAAACTGAATATGAATTATAAATATCAGGGGAATTAAATAAATCCATTAGGACGATTGTTTTTCAATGTTAATTATTAATTAATTGGTTTGTGATGTTTTTTTGTTTTATTATGATTTAATATCTATCAATATGTGCGGTCTTAAGAATTATGATATTTAAATATGATTTATTAATATATCATAAAATGTGCTGATGCCTTCGGTTTTTTTTTTCTGAAATTGGCTGTGATTTATAGGGAGTTTTCGGTAATGCAACGTGTGTGTAGATGGGGAGGAGGTGAAGAAGAAGAAAGTCATGTCCGTTTGTTCTAGTTGGATTAGGGGACCGTCCAAATTGTGTTATTCTTCTGCGCGAAGAATTCTCTTCCTTTGTGATGATTTCGGTCACCTTAGAGGGGAGGAATAAATGCGCTTCCTTCCCCTTGGGGTCCGTCCAACGAGTGCCGCAATTTAATTTTGGGGGGCGGAATGTGGACGCTTACTAATTCTGAGCTCGAGGCTTTGTAACGGAATTACTCGCGAGGCCGCGGGGGTGCGGCGACGGGCGAGGGGATGTTTAGAGTATTTGTAGTTTGTCCTCTAACAGGCCACTAACTTTATTCATAAATACAAGCGTTACGGCGACGACCGCGGCGGCGGCGACGGCGGCGGCACATCCTTTATGTAATACAATGGAAATACCTATGCATGCCCTTTGGCCCCGGCCGCAGCCGTTGTTCCATCTCCCTCTGTAACTCTCGTTTCCTCACACACACACGCGCGCCTACTTTTCCCTCGCTCCCCGCAAATTGACTCTGGCACCAAAACGGCGCTTTGAGAGAGAGGAGAGAGAGAGACAGAGTGAATATACCTTTGAAGCTCTCCATACGAGCCGAAATAATCGCGAACACACCAAAAACCAACTAAAGCTGACCTCAACAAAAAATAAATTACATATATAACGATGGCGAAAAGGCATTTCGTCGTAAAGGTCAAAAACCTTCGATTTTTTTCTTCCCGAAATTCAAGTAGGAAACGAAGTAATGGAAAGTAAATAGGGCCCTGTTCTGGTTGGGCAATTGTAGTTTGCGGGGGTTTTCTTGTAAACAGCGCGGATGAGGAATTAAGCGGATGAAGGAACTTGGGCTGAATGTTGAGTTGCGGATACAAAGGGGTCGGGTCCTCCCTATGCAGTTTGGGTCGGGTGGATGTGGGTTTTGGTGTTAGTTCGCAAGTTAAATATGGCCGGAGAAGATTGGACGAGGAGCGCGAATACCAATTCGTGTGGAGGAATCCTTGTGCATCCTCGGAGCTTCAACTCATATATATCTATATATATATATTGGCAGGAAAACTTCCTCTCTTTTATTCGGCCTCCACTTCGGATAAATCGGATTACCCGGGAGATGGCTGCTAACGAAATTAACTTCAAACCGAATTAGATATGAAGTTCTCTTGCATTCGAACAATCGGAAACGCGTGCATTTTTCTATGTTACGCCGATGTCGAACGGCTCGCTCTTCCTTATATAATCGTCGCTCGGATCCTGCGGTGGCGGTACGAAGAATGGAGAAGCCTTATCAGGTTGTTCCCACTTGGTTGGCTTGCCGAGACGCGAATTAAAGTTTATTAAGCCCAGATTAGATCGATTAATCTGCGAGATATGCAGTGATAGCGAGCGAGCGGAAGTGGCGCACCGAGACTTCCGCTCGTAAAAGTTTCCCTACCCTACCGTATATTTCACGCGGCAAATATTAAATTAGCAAATGTCAGATACCGGCGCCATCTGTTCACCAAGACGCTCATCATCGAACATCGCATAAACGTCACATCGTCGTCGCGAGATTCGTTTTGTCGCAAAAAGTCTGCATCCGTTTCGAGCTCATCCTATTTTTGTTTTACAGTCTCATCAAATAATCACACCCAGACCTCATTTTTCGTAGTTTCGATTGTGAAACAATCAAAATAATAATTTACTTTGAAAGTATGAAATAAATAATAATTAGTTTTTAAAATATTTGAAGCAAAACGGGATAAAAATTAATGACATTTCTTGAAGTAGATTAATACGAAGAAATACTATCCTCAATTGTCAACATTGTGAGATTTATAAACAGAAGGTGTACTCTGGAAAGACCTTTTATAGTGTGGCAAAACCACTGGAATTTAATTATGTAGAGGTTGAAGAATTACAACTGCGGTTTTAACTGTATCTTCTAAAACTGCAGATGTACCTGGAAAAGTTTTAACTACCGGTGATTTTCTGGATCCAGCATAACTTTTCCTATAACTAACAATGTATCGACAAACAAAAAATCTTAATATCTGCAAAAAAATCAAGATCATCTTCTTAAAAGTAAAAGTGTACATTTTTTTGATAACTTCTAATCATTCCGTTTTTAAATTTCGATTTACACTTAAAATATGTCATATTTCACAACTTTGTCTATATTTGATGATCGTAATTATTTATTAACTTTTATACATTTAAATTTATTATATTTAAAATATGTTGATAAACGTTATAAATTCTTCTTTTTGATTTTGGATTTTATGTTTGACCTTGAAGTTATTTCATCACTCATAAATATTTAAGTGAAAGCAGTTTTGTTAACTTAATACATTAATAAGAGTATAATATCCTTATTGTTAACCGAGGCATTTCTGTATATATTTATATCGAACAATAGGAGAAGCTGAGGTTCTTTTTTGCCCCTGCAATGTTCGTTCCCTATTCATTGTTGGGTTTGTGTTCTTGCGCAGGATTTTCGCAATTAGGGGGTAAAAAACTTAAATATTTATTGTGCCTGCAACAAAGTGGAACAGGTGTACGCTTTCCATATTTATATACGGCCCCGGGGACCGCGGTCCGAGCACGGTTCTTGTTTGCAATTGATTCCGGCCTGCCCCCTTCGGCCTGCGGGGGCTTACTCATACAGCATTCGCTCACTCGGCGTCCAGGGGGGATTACACCCCCCCATCATACCGTACGAACAAACATTACAGATATATGCATACAACAATCAACGCGTGCATTGTTGCAGTGCCACCGAAACCGGCCAATAACGACAACAACTCACTGGACAAAACAAAACCATTTTCACGGAATAAAACCTATGTGTATTTACGCAAGTGATTGAATTTGCGTCTCATGAATCAGTAACTTTATCATACGCAATTTTTTGTTGTTGCTTTATTTTACGTTCGGAATTAAATTGAAAACAAAGAATTTAAAATTACAATATATATAAATAATCTATAAAAAAAATCTATGAATTTCTTTGATTTATTTATGTAATTATTTATTTAATTGTATAATTGATGAAATAAATATTTATAATAAAATATTTAAATATTATTATCTTCTATAATTTATTGCTTATATAATTATTTATGTTGACGGCAGTTTAATAATATTTTTGTAGAATAACAAATTAGAAATTTAAATTGTTACTAAACAAATTATGACACTTATATCAAACGATTTTATTTAAATAAATATGAAAAATAATGTGTATAATAAATAATGTAAATTGTATGAAAAAAAAAATGAAAAAAGTTTATATAATTTGTTTAAAAATATAAGCAAAAATAATTATAAATTATGAATAACTTATTTTAGAAATTTTAATTGAAATAATTTTGAATTAATTTAAGAAAAATCATAAAATTAAGGTAAAATAAAAATAATTTGTAATGGTTTAATTGTATCAAAAAGTAAAGCAATAAAATTTAATTAAGTTGACGTTAGAAAACTACAACAATTAAGTGAAATAATTTGGGGTAGAAGATGATGCCTATCTCTGATTAATGGTTTCACAAAGATAAATGTATTCGATTTTATCAGAAAATAATACATGTTGGAAAAGATGCTATATAAGATTTAAACTTGAATATAAATTTCTTCAACTTACAAATTAGTGTTAGTCATATTACAAATTATCTAAAAATTAGAAAAAATATGTTTTTTTTTTGGGAATACATAAAAATACGATGAAAATATTTTTATCCTAATGTGTGATTTTCTTTAAAATTGCAATTTAAGTATAATGTTGCATTATTGATTTTAATTAGTAATTTGTGTTACGTTTAACTAAAGTGTCGATTAAAATGTTTGCTATAAAGTAAACAAGTAGTGGAGTGTGTAAATCTAGGGATCTACATAGTATTTTTTTTTGGTAAGGTCTGTGCAAAGGGGGGATTTCGTGTCTCAGGTGTTGTGCGTGAATTTGCGGCGGGCGCAGTCGGTAAATCCCCGAATGTATTTGCTGCCGCCGCGGCCGCCCCTAAACGACAGCGGGGCGCACGTGCTCACCGAAAGCGCGCCACCCCCTGCAAACGTCCCTTATCTGCAGCTCCACGTGCAAACACAATATCCCGGTTGCATTGTAGCTGCCGCCGTTGCCGCCGCCCCCGGTAAATATTAAATACTTTCTAAGCTTACATACGTTATAAAGCTAGTTTACATCTGCGGCTTAGGCCGATCCAACACACATTATTATCCCCCGACCAAATCCCCAACGAATATCACCGCATTTCACACACGCATACATACAGTAGGTAATATCACTGTGCTCGCACATTAATAATAACCCATGAATACATCATTCGGTTTAATTAAACTTTTCGAATCAGGAACGTCTTTCGAAAGAAGCAGACGTTTATACAAACAGAATATGGATTATTCTAATTGGAAAAGTTTCTAAGCGCGGTGGTGGTGGTGGAGGAGTAGAAGGTTGTACTTTTTGGTGAAGCCAACCCGTTCGGTGTTTCGCCAGGTTCGGACGAGGCTGTACGCCCCCGAGACTCGCCGCCGCCCATAAATCTTTCAGGACGCTGCAAAGTGGCTGAGTAATATTTGAAAGAGGATAATGGACGGGCGTGGACGGATTCCAACTTGGCACCAAAAACAGAAGAGAAAAAAATATTTAATGTAAAAGAGAACAGTGGAAGCGCTTCTATTTTATCTTCAATTCATCATCATCGTCCCACTGGAATATTAAAAATTATAATAATTAAGACAGAGGGTGGGTGAAACTGAGAGAAACGGTTTGCCCGAAACTTGCTGCAATCCAATTTGCATACATTTCTGGTAGGGCTACTTTCGGCGTACGGATCCACCGCGTTTTTTTTTTATTCTCGTTTCGTTTATCTAATTCCAAAAGGATTGATTAGGGCCTCTCCCTCTCAGTCTTTATCTACGCGCTCCGCCTCATTTACATACCCAATTCAATTGAGGACCATCCAACGAAGAATTAGGGAACAGACTCCGTAACATATCTTTTCCATTAAACATCATTCCATGGGATAACAGACTGACGGAGGGGCGGGTAGTAATATATTTTTCATATAATGAGGACGATAGGCTTATGGTGGGTTCATTTAGATTAGTACTGGTGGTCTTTTTTTAAGGTACTTTTCTTTCACTATCAGAGGAACTAAAAATACTACATGTATTATTAATAGAATATAGTTTTCAATAGAAACATGTTTTTTTTGTTAATTTTAACTTATTTTATCAAAATATGTCAACTTATTATAATTAGCTAATTTGTACATTATTTAAAAGGCAATCAAGTGTACCAACTGTTAGTTACACTTTTTAATTAAATTTTGCAAGATATATATTAGTTACTAGAATTGCTGATATATTAGAAACATTCCTTAACTTTTTCATTCTGACAAAGCGTGTATGCTCTATATTAATAGTGACAATTAAAATATGTAAATAACGTTTCAAAATTAATTAACTAATTTATGTAATTTTGTATTTACTGTTCATGCAATTATTTTATTTGTAAATATCGATATTAATTCATTATGTTTTAATTTGTATAACAATAGGATGAGGCTTTTATTAACTAAATTAATAATATATTATACTTCCGCTTAAATTTAACAAAATATCGATTTGCCAACAAGAAATGTGATATTCCATTATTGCTGAAAAGTCTCCATGGTTCTAATCTAATAAAAACACGATTTTAATAATGATATAAGAAAAAAATAGGATAATACTATTGTAATATTGTAACGCCATCTGTCGTTAACAACTGAATTATTTTCTATTTGGGCTTTCTGTTGACTTGTCAATTTGCTTAATGCTCACGTCCTTTATGAAAGAGTTTCAATCGTGTCGAGCGTTTTCTATGGAAGTTGGAAATACACACCGCGAGTGTGAAATTCAATTTTGTAAAGTTTTTTTTTGTGTGCTACGTTCCGAAGTTAAATCTCGTTCTGAAATGTATTCAAGGAGAGAAAGAGAGAGAAAAAGTACAAATCAAGGATCTGCGGCGCTTATTGTGAGAGCGTGTGCCGACGGACGGGATGAAGAAAATCCTTGGAGCAAAAGGATGCGAGTTGGCTATGTGAGTCACGTGTCGCGGGGCTTGACGCGATAAGGAACTGGTCTATGGCTTTATTCCCCATAATTGACATCCGAAATCCCGTCAAATTCCCTACGAGTGGAGGAATAAGGCAACAAAAAAAATTGGGCTACTGTAGAAGACGACGACGAAAAAAAAAATAGCTCACACAGCATCGAGGATACACACGAGGATGCGAATCCATCCTTGACGAAAAGTCCTCCGTCGGCGTGAAAAAAAAAAGTTTAAAAACCAATTTACTTTTGAGGACTCGGAGTTAATGAAGCGGAACTAGTGTTACTTCCAGTTTGCAAAAGGATTATGCATAGAATATGGGTGGTTAGCGTAAGCAAAGTGTGTCGCAGCAATTATTTCTATTTTTTTTTCGTCACAGGATAAGTGGGGCAAAAAAGGAAAGGAACATCGCATGTTGGAAGAAGGACCAACAAATGGAATGTAACGAAACAACGCGATAAGGGGAAATAATGAAAGTTTAATAAATGCAGCGAAGGACGTAAAAGGGACCCGAATTAAAGCCCCGAGGGCCCTAATTCCCAGCGAATGCTTTCATAATGCGAGCGGCCCTCTAATTAGCAAACCGCCGTCGCCCCCCTACTGTCTCTCGCTCTCATCTTACCGAAATTCGCAAAGGTAATCAGCGGAAAACGAAACAAAAGGGTCTCCTCATTCACTCATTCATTCGTTCCCAAAACGAATTTTGTTTACGTCCGGATCGCAATGCCTTACGATTGAATTTCGAAAACTATTTCAAGGCATAAATCATCAACGGAATGTATTATTCAGTGCGCGCGACGTTCGATAATTCAAATTTCAATCTAGGGACAGTTAAATCTTTTATCGATCCACGGACCTGTGCCTTAATCAAAGCCAAACTATTCCTTTGTAATTGACGATGGGAACCATTTCTCTCACTCGAACGAAAACACACAAGTTTACGTCGCCCGAATGATTTCACATAAAGTGGTCCTGAATCTAGACAGATCACGGGTTTGAATAATAATTCACTTTGTTTGTTTGCGTGTGCTGTGTGTGTGTGTGTGTGTTTCGAACTTTGCCCCCCATCCCATACCTCTGGGGGTAAAAAAAGGGACTAGTGAGCAGAGAACCGTCCAAGGTTTGAATTTTAAATCAAACCACCAAAGGGATCCGAGAGGGAAAAAAAGGAAAACAGGAAAGTTTTCGCATTAAAACATTTATTCCATTTTTCCTTATGGTAATGCTTTCCGCCGATTGAAATTCCAAGTGACTTTTTCATATATTTTTCTTTCTCTACTATCGAAAAACATACCGACATCTACGCACATCATTATTTAATATCTATATTTTCTTAATACTTCTTTTTATCATCTTGTTTTACTTAAAAATGACAATTATTCAGGTTTATAAATTTACACCATTTTTTGCATTAAAAATAATAAGATTATGTGTTTTGATAATCTTTATTTAATAACTTGAGTAAATTTGATTAATTTACAAATTATTTTCTCACATATTTTTACTTTCACAAAATATACCAGTAAAAACAATAAGATTTGTTGTATTAATAGCAACAACTTCTCTATTGTCCATCCTTTATCCGTGTGTATTGTGCAATTGTGTTTTGGTCTTAAAAACTTGTTACTTTAACGAATTTATCTATTCGTTCTACTAGCTTTCTATTTGTTTCAAATTGTGCCAATTACTGAAGTCATTATATAAAGCTTAAATAGTTCGCTACGCTAAAGACCTAACATAAAAATAATGTAAAACAACGGTTGTACTGATTCTTTTACAAAGATCTGACCATCTGCACCTGTTATTTTAATATACAGTGAAACCTCAATAAAATCACAATAAAAATTATACTAGACAAATTTTTATTACTATTTCGGTTTTCGAACAAATTAAGTCTTCGAATAATCTCTTTGTAAGGAACAAATAATATTTTAAAGTTATATAGAATTAATTAAAATATTTGCAGAAATAAAAGGTGTCATACAATGATATTTTTTTAAAAATCTGTCTGTTCTGTATAACATGTCTTGTAAGTTTTTTGGGGTACGAGCATGTGGCAGCGTGTAAATGCGAAATATTATATTTTATTTATTGGCGCTGGGTGCTGCTAAACGAAATGGAGGTATAAAACTAAAAGAAAAATAGCTTGTGTCGGGTGGAACATATGTTCGTTGCGCTGCGTTATGTTCTTTGGCGGCCGCAGTAACGTTACCATTTATTTTTGTACAAGATGAATTCCACCAGAAGCAATTTGTAAGTGGAAAGGCAATACATCTAATTCATTATCAGGTGAACGGGGAGATAAGAAGGAATAAGGGAAACGAGAAAGGGTCCAAAACACACACACGCGCGCGCCCGCTCACACTCAATCCGCTTCCCTTCATCTGTGCGCGTTGCTAGGATTATGTTAATGGATAAGAAGGATAAGGGCGGGGGCCTCTCTCTGTATCCTTCCTTCCTTTTTTTCTCCGCTCATCCTGCCGGCGCTTTCGCGAGAGCGTCGCTCCTCCGCTGCATCGAGGATCAAAAGGGCCCTTTTGTAAATTCGACACCCCCGGAGCCCTTGATATCAGCACACTATACCATCCACTTACAAAAGGCCAGAGGAGACCCAGAAAAAAAAACACAAACACTCACACACACACGCAGTCTCCTATTTCCTACTATAATCCGCGAAACGGAAAATATCATCACATTACATCCACACCAATAAAATAAAAAAATAGAAGAGGAATGATATTTGTGAAGATGCCACACTAAAAATAACGATTTTGTTATGTTGATAAATTAAGTAGAAAGCCGGAGTTTAAAAAAATGCAAGCACCATTACTCCACGTCTCCGGCAAAGAAGAGTAAACTAAAGTTCGTCGGTCTGTCGTTGTCTTGTTTTTTTTTCCTCTTCTTTTTCTCCCTTCGCTTCAAAAACTTTTCTCTCGCATCAATCTTACCACCCACAGGTTTTATCATCTCGAGACGCGTCGCGCAATAATACTCTGGACGCGTTTCGCAATTAGAAGAAGACATCCAGTTTTTGGCCCTTTGATGTTGGGCGAGGCGCGACCAGCTGCAATAATAAGGAACACAACGGAGGAGACGTGCATTGGATGGGGCAGGTTGTTTCATATATCCGGAGCGGCTGTGACAAAGTTTTGTTTGGTCTTGTTTTTTTTTCTCTGTTCTTTTTGGGGGTGGATTACGAGCATTTGTTACAACTCCCTTACATCTCGTATAACTCCCAGAGGAATTCCGATTCTTACGCTTCTCCTATTTCATTAACATCATAATATCCGACACGTATAAATTTCACACACACACCGAAGACAAATATTTGTCGTTGGAATTATGTAATCATTCTTAATCAGTCACCAATCAATCAAATTCAAATTTACTTGTACTTCATATTTAGTCATAAATTTGATACTTTCGATAAAAAATTAATATTATTTATTTAATTTTAAAAGAATTTCACCAACTATAAACAATATTACATCTTTCAATATAGTAGAATTATTGAGTAAATTCCGAAAACGCACAAAAAATAGAAATTTTTATGTAATTTGATTATTGTTAGAATATTATTAGTTATACACTTACAAGTGAAATTAATTGTGTAAATTATATAATCAATAATAAAATATAAATTTGAAATAATTTTCTGAATGCGGTCCTGTTTTTAAAGCACTTCGTCACTGGTGAATGAACTAAAAACTTGATACCACACGGTAATAACACATTTACTTGTAATCGGTTTAAAAGCGCGAAAGCTTCAGAGCGAGGAACTAGGTTATTACTGATTCGGATTAGCAGCTTACGTAAGTATGAAAGAAAGAAATTGCAATATTACATAAGAGAAACATTTAATTTTTAAAATGCTTTAATTTATAATGATATGAGTTGATTCTTATAATCAAGATCAAAGGTCAAGGGTAAGACACCTAAGTGCAATGTTATGTCTGTTTTCAATATGCAAATAGATGAATTCACTTAAAACAATTGTTATTGTATTCAGTAAAACTTTTACATTTTTTTTAATTAATCAATTGTTCAATAAATTACGATTTGTGAAACTATATGCATTTTTTTTATTCAACTAATGATTTGAAGCAGAAAATTGATTTGAAAAAAAATAAATTTAACAAAAAATTTATGATTGACGAGTTCGAATTCCAAATTAATTGTTTGTTGATTTTGTGTTTGTTTTTGCGAATAGAATTTTTTAAATGATTTGATTATTGCATACTGCAATTACATCATCGTTTAATAGAATTTTTAACTATTATTTTCTATAGTTATTTTGTCGACTTGAAAACTTGTATGTTTTTTTTAATAGAAATAAATTAAACAAATAATTTTCAATGCTAGTTGTATAAACATTAATTGCAGTAAAACTTTCTTATTTAATTATAACATTCACAATGAAAACAAGAAACATTTCAAATTGTCACAGAATATCTCCACTTAATACTTGACCCAATCTCCATTATTTGCTCGGAAAACCCATTAAAACTATCAGAGTCAGGTCACGCTGAATTGGATTTACATTTACACTTAGTAGTTCGGAACCTCATCAAAACATCTAAAGTTTTTACAGATTTTTTTTATACGATGCACATGTTGCATTATTCAAATAATAAAACTTTAACTTAATTATAATCTAAACAAAAACTTTTTTTAAACATTAAAATATATGCGAAAAATGTTAAGTTTTGAAAATTATTTTATATTAAACTTATATGGTCAAAAGTTGTACCAAAAGAAGAAAATAACAAGCAATAAATGTATTGAAAGCAAAAAGTAATTATTTTACATTTTAAATTGTGATTTCACTTTGTATGTAAGTTTAATAAAACTTTTCATTGTTCGATAAAAGCATTTAATTTTCTTTATAAAAGAAGGTTTCCCGCTCATTGTATTTTTACCTCTGAAACTGAAGGTAATTTCGTGGAACTTGACTTATTCGTTATTCGAGGTACAACTGTATATGTAATTCGCAAGAAGTTGTAGCATGAGGAAGTGGACTATGTTTTACAAATCTTAAGAAATACTGAAGATATTTGCATTGAAACTTCGTCGTGATTAACAAAACAAATTTGTAAAGTCTGTGGAGTTGCAGCGTAATTATGAAAGTACAAATCCGGGCGAGCAATTTAATTAACATTAAATATGTTGCGATGATGAAAGCGGAGGCGATTCCGGTTTTGGGGTGAGGGTTGGTTAAATATTTGAGATCCACGATAAAAAGGACCCTTCGATGGGCATCAAAAGTAATTAGCGCGTGCTGCACATGAAATACGACCGCGCGTTTTGGGGTAGCGACTTTGCGTTACATAATTTCATGAACTCAGTCGCGGATGGTGATGCAACAACAAATGGATTTATTCAATTGGCCCCAGTCGTTTATCAGACCCCGGGAATTCGTATATTAATTAGCGACGGCCGAAACGGTAATTGCACGCACATGCGGCGCCCGAAAGTTTTCCCCTCCGGTTTTCCCCCACGGGGGTTTCCCCTCGTTATCTATTTACACCCGAGCGCGGAAATTAGTTCAACTACTAAACCAGGATACACAAAAAAAATAAGTGAAGATCAAATGGAACAACAACAAGCCAGAAGTTATCCGAGTGTAGGAGAGATCGTATAGGTTTCTGGAAATGGACCGTAAATGCCGGAAACTCCTATTACTGTTTTACGATTTGCATTTACGATAATTAAAGATATAAAAAGCGTGCACAATGTTCCCTTATAAATAGTTGTGTAAATCAGAATTGGTTTCAAGATTATTTCATTCGATTATTTTCATGTACAGTTTA
The DNA here is from genome assembly GCA_963457615.1 of Nicrophorus investigator. NCBI lineage: Eukaryota > Metazoa > Arthropoda > Insecta > Coleoptera > Silphidae > Nicrophorus > Nicrophorus investigator. The sequence goes on from OY735143.1 coordinate 17,341,157, forward strand.
GTTATTGTAAAGTTAAAGAAACAAAAAATTTGAATTATCAAAACTTTCAGATTTATATGCAAAAAGTTCGTTATTGAATAGTTAAAGAATTAAAATTAATTTTCGCATATCTGTAACATCCAAAAAATAGTTAAAGTATTAAAAAACTTGGTCAATGTTCATATATTTATAACTTAAAATTGACTTCCAGATTATTCGAGTATAGACGGAAGATATAACAGTTATTTAATAGTTAAAGAAGTGTCCACACTAATGTTGGGAAATTTGTGTATGAAATTGGCTTTCAAATTATGTCGTGTCCATGTTTTGATGGTAGATGTGAACAGTTCGTCGTTGAATAGGTGTGTAATTAACTAAATTCTTAATTAGATGTTAAATAGCGACCGGAATGGCTAAATGAACGTAAAACTACAGTTCTAAAGTGGAGTCGGAGGATCCGAGCCGCAAAGAGCATCAGCGGTTTCTATTAATTAGGAACATTTGCGTGCATAAATAATCTTACCCACGGTAATTAACCGGAACCGGAAAATAAAGGCAAGGATAAAGTTTGCTCACCTGAAACAGAAAACAGAGAAAAAAGAGATCAGTATTAGCGTAACGAAAATGGCGAGGAATAAAAAAAATAGCAAAGATAGAGAGAACCGAAATCGATTTCGCGTGCAAATTTAATGCACTCCTTCTTTGCGAACGTCGGACGACGAAAGGAGGGATGAATTTCTTGCCGGAAATGGCGTTATTTCGTATTCAAAGCCGTCGGAAAATTGAAACGCAACTGCAACTGCATCAAATCTTTCCTCTCTTCGCCAAAGCCAGTTGAGAAACTGCTTCCTCGAATTGGTAAATTCTGCGATGCGTCCTTTTCAAAGGATGCCAAAGTGTACGCGCTGAAAGTGCATTCATCGCGAGCGATTTCCAATTTCTTAACCCTCCGAATTAAGTGTGCACCGTTTGTTTACTTTCCAAAAAAAATAATAGTAGCTCTCGTGGAAACTAGGTTGATGATCTTTAGCATTGGAGTTAACACATAGATTTACAGGAAACAACAAGAATAGTGGAGAGACCATAATCTATTTATACGGCGACGGGGGAAAAATAAAAGCACGAAATAGAAGCGCGTCTGCTTAGGGAAAGTAGATGCGTATAAAAGTGAGGAGCCATTTGTTTTAGGGCGATCCCTAATTTTGCCCCTCAAACCGTCTATTTTTTATTCTCGTATTACACAAAGGAAGAAAGTACGGTCGTTTGTTTCCCTTCAAGTTATTTCTTTCTTCTTATTTTTTCGTTTCATTGCGGCGGGAAATTCAAAGAGGGTACGCCGTTTAACGATGTCATCGATACGTGCAAGAAATGGGGAAGCAAAAGAAAAGATACCGCGCTTGTACACACACAGAAAAAGAGCGCGAGGAATTCGGGTTTGGTTTCGAAATTTACTCAGTGTCTAGACTAGGTGACAGGCCCAAAGTATACAGAGAAAAAATAAACTTTAAAAAGGTCAAAGGTATATAAAAAAAGTAAATGATTTACATTAATTATCATTCGATATTCATTAAGTAAAAAAACACATTTTTAATTATTATTTTCCATATTGTTATGCATTGTAATTAATTGAAAACAGCATTGGTATTTGTAAACTTGCGTGTTAATTGAAATCTACCGTAATTGTATTCGCATGAGCAAGTCAGGATCAATGTTGGTAGCCTTTGTTTAGATTGGATTTCCAACTTCAGCGTGCACACACAAACCGCGAATTACTGTATCAAAATTCGATTCTCGTATTAGATTCAAATCATTTTTCTAATATTATGATAAATTTATTAAGTCTTTTTTTTATTTATTACTTATTTTTTTTTTTTAATTGCCTTTAAATATTAATATAATTTTTTTATTATAGTGACAAATATTTATGTAATATTTACAAATAATGGTGCAATCAAACTAAGTCCAATAAGCGAAATAGTCTCATTCGCGCAATAAAAATAAGAGCCCTTTTTTTTTAATTTAATAGTTATTGGAAAGTATTAAAAGCAAATTTTTATGTAATTTCCGTGTAGCACTAAATTGTGCTGTGTTTGTTTCAAAATTTGTCGTATGCGTGAAGTTGGATAAATTTTATATTCATATTTAATGAAAGAAGTAAATTACGGACATAAATTGAGCCCACTTAAAGAGTAATTAGTGCTCGGGCTTTGAAATCAGTTGCGCCGAGTACTAAATACTTGTTTTATAAATAGAGGGGCATTTCCATCTTTGTTGCTTTTATGTGTTTACTTTTTTTTTTTTCATCTCCCCGAGAGCATATTCCTCGTGCCGCGAGTTAAACGCGACCGTCGGGAGAGACGGTTTTAATCGATTCTTTTATTAGTCCGTGCCCTTTTGGCACATTCCTATTTCAGCTTAAATAAACCCCGGACGCAATTAAGAGAGTTATTACATTTTTTTTTTATTAGCGGTATGATTTTATTTTCTTCCCATTTTCCGCAAGCTTCGATTTGGTCTTGTATAGTTGCAGAGCGGCGGGAAAATCGAAGGGCTTTGCAGGGAGCACATGTTTCGAGCGGCCTCTGCTGAGGGAATTAAGTTCTTTGCCGTTGTTCTAATCCCTTTTGGGTCAACATCACCACCAACTCAACTTGGCCGTGGCTTAATCACCAACACTACACAAATAGCAGGAGTCCTCTCGCATTGGAACTGCTGCCACGGCTCAACCACTATTTACCTGCCATCACGTGTTAGTGTCGCACGACCGGCATCCTGAATTAGCCATCATCATCTGGGGATCCACAAAATTTCGCAGACAAACATTACACTGTGGACACCACCTTCGTGCAACGAAATTATTATGGGAATTAAAGTGTTAGAGCGATTGAAAGTTTGATGTTAAAAGATAAAAACGGAAATTTACAGTTTTTAATTTATTCTTTCCTAAAGTCTGGTCGTCGCCTGTTTCTTTTTTTATTATATGCAATATGAAAGTTTCCTAGTGGGGGGGTGGCAATAAAACTGAAAGTTTCTGGGCTGCGGTGTTCCAAAAGGGATGAATATAATGTGATTGTATAAATCAGGAAGAGATAAAGGGAAATAAAGCAGCTGGCGCTGAGCCGATAAGGGATGCTGTGTTATCAGGCGGAGGCGGATGCCGCTTTGCAAAGGCAGGTTGTGATTGCGGGCAGGTGTTGCATCCCACACGCACCGTCACTTTAATCTCACCCACCCAAAGCGACAATAAAAATTTGCCTCCTTCTCGTCCTGTCTCCACTCCTTAAACCGAAACTGAGGGAAGGAATATGGACGGACGGGGTGAAAAAATGCGGTTTGAGAAATCGATTGGAGCCTCCCCGAAGAAGGAAGGAAAAAAAGGTGGATTGACGTGCACCGAATTCGAACATCTCGCCACTTTCCCTTCTTCTATGTGTGTCCCTCCTTCTTTCATTTTGCGCTCGCTTCTTCTTCGTTTTCCTCGGCAATCCGGAATCTATTCGATATAATATGATCTGCTTGTTATGCATTGCCTTCACCGACGGGGCGTCCGACAACCCCAGCAGCGGGGGTCGCGTTTTCGTTCAATTGAAAATAATCATGGAAATACATATATAGAGAGAGATATAGATCAAGAATCAATTTTCACATCTTACTCGACAGATGGCATTCAGCGATGTGGAGAATTCATTGAAGTTTGATAGTAATCATTAAGATAAATGTAATTTCGCAGTACAAATTGCGAATTCGATAATTTTAATTCGTATACTGAAAGACGGATACTAAATAATTGCCTAGTAAGTTCCACTCGAGCGCTGCAACAAAATTGATTTATAGCAATATATCAGTTCTAATGATGCATCCACACTATGCGTGATATGAGACATAAATAACTATCAGGCGCATTAACTATTATTGGTTATTATGGAGTTCGATGACACTGAAACTGAATTGAGCTTTCATGTGTACATTTGTGGTTGGTACGCCTGACAGATGTTTATGTCTCAAGTCTGGCATAGTGTGGAAGTAACTTAAGTTTTAATTGCTTAAAAGTGAGCAATTCTAAAGATTTTGATTTCAGTATTCAATATTACATTGAGTAAATAAAAATAATATAAAGAAATTTTATGCAGAAACATATGATTACAAATTCTCTGTTAGTTTGAAGAATTTTCCATTGTGCTAAGTTAATATATCCGCATTAAAATGCATAAATACAAGGAAACTTTAGATGCTAAATTGGAATTTAAAGGATAACACAATTATAAGTTTATAAAATGATAAAGAACATATAATGAATTTTACATTTTTCATTATATTAAAATTAAAATCTCGCGGATTTTCGTTTCAAATCCAGTTGTAGACTCGAATTGTTGGCAGTACTGAGCAATGGTTAAGTAGCATAAATGTAGAACAAAAGAAGTAAGGTGACTGACATAATATGTTTCGTAGAATGAAGCTGTTTTTTTTTTTCGTCTGTTTTGCTTTTGTTTTCTGGTTTTGAGGAGATTTACGGCCGCACCGAAAGAGGAATACGTAATTCGGACTTTCCGCCGTAATAATTATTATTACGGAGGTTGAGCGGGGGCGAAATGAAACGAACGAACCAAAAAAAAAAAGATTCTGAGAGAGACAGTGTGGAAAAAAAATACAAATGCGAGATAATGCGCGGTTGTAATTTTTCGGAAACAAAAGGGCGGACAATGGGGGGACTCCCCCGAAACAAATGAGCGAGGATAACAAAAATGGAAAGGAAGAAAGGCTCGACCTTTCGCCGCCTCTACTCTCGTTGCGTAATATTTCTGTGGCACTTTTTGTTCTCGCCACCCACCAAAATGCGAATGCGTCTGACAGATAAGATAATAAATCGGCGCGAATAAAAAAATGTTTATTGCATCAGTGGATATTTAATATCTGTGGCCGCAGGGGATGCGCAGTTTTCGGTCCATCCCGAAATACCGGCAGATGCACGTCTGTTCTGGCGGTATGCGAAAATTGATTGGAATCAATAACAATTTGTTTCGTTTAAAGCGATCTTTCTGGCATCCGGGGAGGAATGGAGAAAAAAAAAAGTAAAGTACAAAGAGAGAAGAATAAGTTTGCTCTCGCAGGGGGTTGGAATCAAACTGTGGAATTGGACACGATTGATGTCCGATGCTCTGAGAGGCTGTCGATAAATCTACCCCGACGGAGCACTCTCGAGACCAAAAGAAAACACACAATCGCATTTAATAAAACCCTAATGAAAATGTTTTCCTTTCCCGCTTTCCGCCCTCACCTTTGACGGAATCGCATCTCGCCGCACCGAAATTAAATACGGCGTTTGACGTCTCGTCAAATAATAAATTACCTACGATTTGTCCTCCTCCAAAATATCATTTTCCAGATTGATACCTTCGCTATATATACACACACATTTTTTTTTTGCTCTCCACCCTGAGTCACCTATAATTATGCGGGGTGGATTTCCGAGATGATATTATTATGCAAAGTATCGTTCTTAGCCGCCCCCCACGTGAACGTGCCCTTGAAGCGGGGAATGTTGTAACAACCCCCTTCTCGGATTTGAGCCAAGTGGTTGGTTAAGATAAACCGGATTATTCTTAAACCGTAGAATTGATTTAGACAGGGAAAAGCCCCTCGTTGTTATAATAACATGGGCGGGCTGCGGAAAAGAAAACGCGCGTAATGCATGGGACGACTATCCGCGTCTGTTTCCGGTTTCCGGTTGCTCCTGTCTTCATTATGTGAATCGGGAAATGCGAAGGAAAAGAAAAAAATTACATGCAGCGCGATAAGAATGAGAGGAAACAGGGAACGCGAGGGGGAAGGGAATAATGAAATCAGGAGCAGATGGCCGTGAAACCGAATTACATCACTCGGCGGCAACTGTTTTTTTTTTTCATCCATCCTTCTTTCTTTTGCTTTCGCCTGGCCCCTCCAAATCAACGTGATTATTCTAATTTTAATCTCGTAAAAAAAATGTTGAAATTACTTTGCCACAAATGTAATATTGTTTGATATGCTCTGTTGAATAGACGACGCATTACTTGCCAAGTTATGCGTACTTACTTACAAAAATACGCATTCCTCATTTTAATCAATTTTAGATTTTTTAAATCTATAATAATACATGTATTTTATTTTGCAATACAATTAAAATCAAAATTACATCAATTAAAAAAAATATAATTTATACATATGCAACACAATTATAATCAAAATTACACATAATTGAGTGTATAAATGTGTTTTGTGAAATAAAAACATCAATAGTGATGATATGTAAATTTTCATAACATCAATTTATTACAAAAAATAATGTATTAAATTTACTAAAAAATGTAGTCTATTAAATAGCTATAACCAATTTTGAGTGTATAAATGCAATTACTATTACTACACTCAATATAAACGGTTAGGCCCATGCGACATCGGCAACAGTTGCGCAATAAACAATCGATTTATAGTCGAAACAACTGCTTGCTATGAAGCAATAACAATTATAGCAAAACTGTAACTACTTGTGACTTTGCTCAAGTATTTAAGTCGTTATACACGATTCTAATGATGTACATTATAATAATAGTTAATGGAGTGCAGTTTTCCACAAGAAACATTAAGTTTTGTTAAAGTAATTTAATTTATAATTGAGAAACTTGACCAAGATGTAATTGTTCTATTTTAGAATAACAATTATTTAATTAAGAATAAAAAAAATCTTGTAAATTAGTATGAATGTACACTTTACATCGTTTGGAGATTATTGCAGCGGTTTAAAGAAGAATGCTTGGTTTTGCATGACTGACGATGTCTCTGTATTAATTCCATCGAAGTAGAATATAAATGGAATGCTTGCTATGAGCTGTAATTAATAGTTTTTTTTAGTAGAATTTTATTAAATTTTTGCGAAGATTCCGGTGCGCCGGAAAGAGCGTGGATTTCCTCCCATCGGGGATGGATGGATGGTCGTAGGGAAAGGAAAGCGGCAGTGGAAAAATGGTGGGAAAAAGTACAATTTATCATTCGCGCTGCTCGCGGCCGAAAAACATATCGGTTCCAGATATCTTGGGTGAAAATAATTAATGATCACCGCCAACAAAAGAAACTTTCCTCCCCGTTGTCTCCTGTCTGAACCCCAGCAGTTTTCGGCCATGGCCACCACAAAAGGAGACGCGAAACGCTCCTCATTCTTTTCCTCCGGACTTGGCTATTGATTATCGTCCTTCTTCTTTTCTCAGTTTTTTTTATCTCTCTACGCTTTGTTCATTCTCGTTCCGCAGTTACATCGGTGGTGTGTTGTCGCTTCCCTCCCGAGGAGTGTACTGTATGCAAATCGTGTCCTCGGCCACAACAGGATGTGCGACTGGAATTGCGAATTTGCTCGCTAATTGCGGACAGCGCTCACACTCATTTGCAGAGAGGAGACAACTATTTCTATTCATAAACTCCCCGAGCCTCGAAACTATTAAATTTATAAATACAGAAACATTTCACGTTCCCAAACTACCCAAAACCCCTAAAAGCATAAAGAACAGTCACACAACGAGAATTAACGATTCGGCTAATCCAGTTTTCGTTTTGCGCAAATTTCGGATTCTGCTTCCTATTATTTTGCCCTATAAATATGTAACGCTTCGGGGGCCGAGGTTTTATCGACTCTTCGATTTGAATTTAGCGCCTCCGGCTTTTAATTGCTTTCAATTTGCTTCGCAGCGTATGATTTATTTATAAACCAATTATTAGTATCTTATCTGTCGGATTATTAACAAAGTCCAAGAATGTTATTATTGATGCACCATTCGGCGTCGGCGGTGATCGTAAATTGATTCTGCTGCGGTCAACAATCTTTGGATACTTAATTAAGCCATCGCGGATCGAACAAAAACATCGGAACAGTATACACAAAAAAAAGGAGAAAAATCGAAGGGTGAAGGGATCGAGAGAGAGAGAGAGAAACCCTCGGCCGCAATAAATTGTTCCCCCTTTTATGGCTTCTTTAAGGGATCAATAAGTGTATAATGATGTTCATCCCCGTTTTCCTCCACAGTTCGCTTTTTTTCCCTTTAGGGCTGTATGTGTGTTTTTTCACAAAATATATACGCGTTTATCTCAATGGGGGGATTAAATTACTGCTGTTTTTTTTTATTCTCTCTCTCTTTTTATTTGTATCGTTCGATATAAAAATGCTGCACAAATACACCGAATTACTTTGGAAAATACTATTACGTTTATGAATTCTATTTCGCATTACGTTTTCATCAATGGCGAATTTGATTTCGCGATGTGCATCGGGGGAATTGAATGGCAGCTCTCGCCTATAATTTTTCTTCCCTTTTCAGCTGAAGAGAAAATCTTTGCGCACGCAATATGTGCAGAGATTTTGTTTAGTTTATTGAATACATTTGGGGCTGCTCGAGGCAATTGTGAATGTGCACGAGCGAGAAAGAGAGACTGGAGTAGTGGAGCAATAATTCTCTTGCGACGTGGCTGTTTTTCTGTGCATTTGCCAGAGATTTATGTGCCTCACTAAATTAACCCCCTTTCTATAATGAGGGGTGGGCGGGTTGCGAGGTCTTTCGCAGAGCGCAGCGCAAATGGAAATCTTAATACGGCGTGTACTTGCCGAATCAAGGGGGATTCCCCCATTGCATTTAATGCAGATTAATAAGCAACATAATTATAACGGGCGCAGGGCACGAACCCAACTGCCAACCTCCCCATTAGCGACACGCTTTATTATTAGGGAGATCCTTAATATCTGGCAGCCGTCCATGTAGCAGTAAAATCCGGGATCATCGTCGAATCGACCAATTCCTATTGTTAATATTTAATTACGAGAACGCCGCTAGATGGCGCGTCTCGCCGAAAAGTTTAATGTTGCTCCTCGATTCATTTCGTTTCGGTAATCGCATCCGTCTGCTTTATGCGTGCCACGTCCGATGAGGGTTTTGTTATAATTGAATTTTCTGCTTAGGTTTACGCAAGTTAAATTAGACTTTATTCGTTCGCACTCATCCTAACGTTTTGTAACTTATGACAGATTTATAATTACGTAATTGGAAAACACAGTCGGTTATCAAAAATACAATATTTACAACTGTAACTTTGCAAAATATTCCACTTGCTGTATTATGTAATTCTTTTTTTATAGAAAGTAACTGAACATAATTATTAATATTCAATATTGACAAAGTTTGTCGTTATTATGGTATACTTGTTTAGGTTAGGTTAATATTTAATGTGACAGATGTCATTTATATATTTATTCGACCAAATTACAAATAATCATTAATCCGGATTTTAAACAATATATATTCGATAAATTATATAATAGTACCATATAATTCAGATTTTACGGATTACACCGGAAATAGGTTGATATTTAAGGTAATAAAAGTCAGTTAATTACTCGTCGAATAAAATGAATCGACAATAAAAAATAATTTATGTATATTTATTTATGTACAAATTTGCCAAAAATAATATTAATATTTGACTATTAAACCGCGCTACACTTTGAAAAAACATATAACACCATTAGATGTTTAACTATGTATGTTTGATTGTTTTTATTGAATTTTTATCCATAACTTGTTTTGACGTCAATTGATGTTAAGTTGGTATTGATTGATTGATGTTCTAATTCTGTACCAATAAAATGTTGCAGATGTTGAGATTTAGCAAATAAGAACAGATTTTTCCTGTAGATTAAACTAGATTAAACTGAAATTTATCTTTTGTTAGATCCCCAAAATGAACGAAATGACGTGTGTCGCTTGCATTGAAACTGTTACTTTCGCCATCAAATGTATCAATCCATATTGGAATCGAAGTACTATTGTTTAACCAAGCGGAAGCGACTTCAACCTCAGCCGTAGGTAAATCAAAATGACGCTCCCCCTTCGCAAAGTAATTTCGTGTATGCTTTTTTTTTACCTCTCACTCTCTCGCAGTCGCTATTATTGTTGTCTGTTCCAGGCTGGAATGGGCCTCGGCTACGAAATGTATTTTGTGCGAATGTTTTATCTGCGTGCGTTTATCCTTCGTCCTTGTTAATGTTGCCGTTGTGCGAATGATTTATCAGCAGGAAAATAGATACACGTGGCTCAGTTGGCACCACTGTCGTGTATATACATATATATACGCATTGTAGTCGGGGTAGTCCTATCTCTGGTTTCGTGTATGCATTTGCATGCGTCGCTGCTTCTCCCTATGACAGTTACCGATAGCTACAACTTCCGCATATCAAAAACAGGAATTGCTACACAAAACATTGCGCTTTACCATCGAGACTACTCCTACAAAAACTTAAATATCGGGGCACACCTTTGACTCCGAAATACCCGAGTGTCCCTGAAATAATAACAGTTCCTCCTATCGCACATAAATATGTTGTTTGTAATTTTTTTTTGTTGTTGCTTACTTCTTTTCTATGAAAGTTTTAATTGCCGCGATTTATAAATAACCATTATTGCTTTTACAAAATTCAAGGATACGAAAATCACGTCATGTTCGTTGCGAAGCGATGGTGAAATACGTAGTCACCTTAATTCGATTATTACACTGCCGATATACGTATTGTTTCTCTATTATATAAAGAGTTGTAGAACAGAAAAAAATAATTACTAAATGCCAAACTCTATTGAAAGGTATTTGCAAATGGAAAAAAAAAAGTGACTTGCCCTGATCTAATGGAAACGCCGTCACTTCTGACAGGTAAAATGTTACGTATTCTTTAATGTTAAAATTTCATAAAATTCTTAGTTAGAAACAGATTTCCACATTCTCTTTAAATAATCATTTGAGGTTATGTGACAATGAAATAATTGTAAATTTAATGTCAGGTGTACCAACCTTATTCACATCTCCATGACAAACAATAAATTTTAATATAAATACAACTGATTTAGATTACGTCGGTAATTTACTAACGCAATTATATAAATTTCTAGAATCGATAACCTTCACTTTATATTTAATGAATAGTTACACATTTATGATATTGCGCAGATAACCTAGATATATTTATTTATTACCTATTCTCAGATCTCCAACACGTTTTACAAGACAATTTTTTTGAAATGATGAAAATAAATTATATAACAATTAACTTTGCTTGTTTGTTTAAAACGAATTGGACATTGGGGATTTATTCGAAAATCTGCGTGATGTGTATTTAATTACGTTATTATACTTTGTGCGATAAATGTTGTTCTCTCCTAGGAATTTAGAGCAAAAGCTATTAAAAAAACGAATACCCAAAACTGGTTTGAAATAATCCAATTAAAAAGTTTAAAACGGAAATTGTATTAATAGACAAATGTGATAATTATATAACTGTTCGCTTTGAAAAATCACGTTAATTAAACTTTAACAATAATAAAAAAAAAGTTTGTACAACGGTTTTTATATAGAGAATAGATTAATAATAATGATAATAGCTTTATATGTATAGATTGGGGTGTTTTTGATTTTTGCAGTTAAGTTTGGTGAATGTAACCATCCCCATAGTGTCACAGCTATAGATATTCTTGTTTATTTTACCCTATATATAAATTTATTAGAATGGAAGAAAAAAACAGGGGTTTCCAATATAGGGCACATCCCCAAGGGTAGATTTGCACTTCCATAAAGAACACCCTCGTTATATATCAGGTAAATAATTCTCATTCTTCCTAGTTACAAACTACTACCATATCAATAAAATAAAATTGCAGCAAATTCGAGTTTATTTATACTTCAGTTAACAATAGGTTTTTTTTAATGCATTCGAGTATATATTTTGGAATTATTGCATTGTCTCTTTAATAATTGCTTTGTTATAACCAATACACAATTATGTCATGAGTATTAAAATTAATGAATATAAATTATTTTTAGGTTAGAGAGGTAAATTTACTGGTTAGATTACAGGTTATTTTAAAGGTTTTGTTTGCTAAGAGCCTGGTTGAGGTTAGGTAATGATAGTTTTATGTTTATGATATAAGTTAGGTTATAGATGTTGTTAGTGTTAAGTTATGTTAATGTAAGAATTAGGTTAGAAGTTCGAATTTCAATAGAAATGAAGCTAAAATTTATGAAATTAATGATGATGTTGGAAATTCCTGCAATAGAAAGTCTCCGGCAAAAAAAAACCTTGATCTTAAAACATGTTTTAAATATTTGCAGATTTACGAATGAAGGTAACCAGAAGATGAAAATACTGACCATAGAGGAATGCAAATTATATACGGTGGAATGCATAAATGAATATCAAATTAGGACAATGTGTAAAAACGCGCGGAGTGGGAGCGCGTGTGTGTGCAAGAGCGTCGAACAATGGCACGGCCAAAGCGGGCGAAATTATTGTTCCGGTAAATATAAATAAAAGCAAATTGAATTATTAACAGTTCGCTCTAATTGGGAGCCTCTCATTATCATAAATTCACGGTAGCCTGCGTCCAGCGAACAATTTTTTCGAGCCACGATGGCGTGCAGAAAGAAAAACCGCAAAACACCCGCGGTACTATACAGTATTAAATCCCCCTAGGCTGAAGCAGCGTGTGTATGAAAGAGAAAGAAAAAAATCTTTCGTCGCTTAATCCACTTAAAAGGGTGGCTTAATTTAATCAAGTTTCTTGGGGGGATTAGAGGCTACGACCACCGCCCCCTCTGGCTTTGTCGTGGCGATAACGTAGGTAACTTGGTCTTAGGACGTGAAAGAAGTGATATAAAAACATAGATAGCGTTAGGGGGTGGCGATGGTCGCTCCATCCCTCGTGCACAATAATATCTCCACGATGCTTGTAAACAGCAAACACGAATTTACCAATTTGCAAATTGCTTGCCCGCTCCGCAAGCATCTCCAGCGCAGAACGCAATTTTCCAATTAAATTAATTATTTTCTGTTGCTTTCTCTCCTGCTGTTTCTGATGCTGCTGCTCTTACCTTCCTCGGTGGCTCTTTGAGCTTTAATTATGATTTAATTGCAACCAAACACGTCCAAAGGTACCAACGTTTGCTCGCAAATCTAAGCAAAAACACGTCTACGTTTACTAGCGAGCACACATGTAAACTAGCTAATTAAAATCCCAAGGCCTCGACTTTAATTACCCAAACCCAATAAAAAAAACAATAATGTAATTAGCAAAGTACATCTAATTACAATCCACGTTATGCGGTGATGATTTGCCAGAACGTAATACCACGGGTTTCTGTTTTGGGTCCTCATTCCACAATACTGAACGAATTTTAACAATTAGAAGTATCCAGTAAATTTCCTTCTTTCTTTCAAATATTTCTTAATTTTAAATGAATATGTTTTTACTTAAAATTATTTTTATTTATTTAGTAAAACTTGCATTATTCATATATGCCAGTCATACCAACTATTATATACAAAATGTGCAAGTTCAGAGTCAGGGTCATCGCACTCGTCGAAACCAATAATAGTTATGCCTGACAGACGTTTCATATGGCGCGTAGTGAGGATACACCATTTAATTCATAAAAAGAATGTTGCTTTTTATTTACAGAAATTTTTATTACTTGAAAATAATGATTAATTTTTTATATTTATAATATATATTTATGATATTCAAAATAAGTACGTAAATATACTTAGTTTAAGTAATATGAGAGAATTGAGTTAATGATGTTTTAAAATTTATCAATTGAATGTAAACAAGTTCAATAATTTTATTGCTGAACCTTGATCCATTATATTTAGATCGGCGCAACAAATCTACACTGATGAAATTATATAATTTATATATTACGTAACTAAATCTATGTACTTTTGCTAAAAAAAATCCTGATATGCAAATGATGTTTGTTGTTAAGTAAATTATCAACATTTTAAGACATTTCACAATGTTGTTTTACAATATATATAGAAGATGATAAAATTTGAAAATGTTAATTTTTACTAATGAAATGAATGGAAATTAGAAACCGCATTTTTTCATTAAAAGAGCCGCATGCGGCTCCGAAGCCGCGAGTTGCTGATCCCCTTCATTAGGATATACTTGGCTTAAAACTAGTATAAATATAAACATTTAATGTTATCAAAAGACACGATAATTAAGCAACGCAATCAAGTCTTCTTCAACAAAGTTAAAATAATTAATTTCGGCAGCAGTCAGTTATCGACCATATTATAATCACTTGAATTTCTCGTCATGATTCGCCTTTATTATACAATTTTTTTTTCGTCGGCAATTCTCAAGTCCGCCTTGATTAAACGGGAGGCAAACACTCGGAGGGTTTTTTTTTACCCATTTCCACCCGTTGCCCTTGCGCCCTCCTCCGCCTTCTTATAGGTAATTGAATTACGTCGCCGGCTGAATGCCATTGATACGGCGCCCTTCAAGCGAGCAAGAAGAGAGTGGAAAAAAAAACGCGCACGAAAAAGAAATTTTACATTTAATTTCGCGCCCTCCTAGATTAAGGAAATTAAATTATTATAATTTCCTGCATTGATTCCGACGTCGGCGATAATTGCGAGCGAAAATCTCGTAGCGCATTTCCACTTGATTTTATGTATTATATATTTTACTTTTTTTTTGTATTCTCCTCTTTCCATACGTTAACAATTTGCGTTCAATTTAAATTCCCATTACGGAACGCAACCGGCCCTTTCGCTCCCCCCAACCCTTCAGACGACAAGCGATCCTTCGGCATTTTCATAAAGTACGCGATTTTCCCTCCATCCACAATTTATTAAAAAAGTTCGGCGATTGCGAACTTTCGAAACGGCCCAAGAAAGTTCTTTCTTTTATACATTTTTTTCGCTTGTTTTGTTCCTTCGTTATTAACCAAGCTGTAATTAACTTTAAACTTGGTAATTAATAATTAGCTTTCCGGGGGCATCACCGCTAGATGGCGCCGTCTTCGGAGACGGAGAAGGTAAGAAGTAACGAAAAAAAAAACGTAACACCTGTTTAATTTGCCGTAACGGTGTCTCACGGGAATAATTAAGAATGAATTCTGAATTTCAAATTTGCGAGCATATAAATTACCCGCCTCTCCGGCGAACCATCCAATTCACTTGTAAAATGTCGCAGTAAATGTATACATTTACTGGTCAATGTATGCACATTAATTTGAATTGAAAAACGAGCAATGAAATTCAAACTTTCGGAATCATACATATTCATAGCAGATTTAGGAAAATGATTACAAAAAAATGTAAACACTTTTACTAACATATGTGAATTGTTAAAAATACAAAAATAGAACATTTAAAATGAATAAAAATAAAGTTGCCTAATGTTGGACCAGGAGACCAAGTTATGAAAATATATTAATTTTATCTCTTTAAAAACTGTATTATATATGTTTATTAGTTTTTGAATGAATAAGACCTGATATGGCACATGAAATCTAACAAAGTGCTTAAGAAAATTAAAATCAAGACAGTTGCTTTGATTGGACCAATTAATAAATATTTTCCATTTAGTTTTTTACCATTATAAAATGCGTTTTATGAAAAATAATGTATTTAATTTTGAAGCAGATTTAGTAAAAATGCTTACAAAAAAGTGTAAATACTTTTACCAAAATATGTGAATTGTTAAAAATACAAAAATATAATATCAAAAATGTTTTTTTTTAAATTATTGAATAAAAAGAAAGTTATCTAATTGGACCACAAATAGTTGACTAAATAGGAGACAAATTATGAAAAGATATAAATTTTATCTTTTTAAAAACTGTATGTTTATTAGTTCTTGAATGAACAAGACCTGATATGGCACATGAAATCTAACAAAGTGCTTAAGAAAATTAAAATCAAGACAGTTGCTTTGATTGGACCAATTGACAAATATTTTCTTTTCAGTTTTTTACCATTATAAAATGTATTTTATGAAAAATAATGTTTAACATTTTGAAGCAGATTTAGTTAAAATGCTTACAAAAAAAATATAAATGTGAATTGTTAAAAATACAAAAATATAATATTAAATTTTTTTTTTTTAATTATTGAATAAAAATAAAGTTGCCTAATGTTGGACCACAAACAGTTGACTAAATAAAAGATAAATTATTAAAAGATGTCATTTCATCTTTTTAAAAACCGAAAAAATGTATTTTATATGAATAAACTGAAAAAACTAAAATAAAGTCAGTTGCTTTGATTGGACCAATTGACAAATATGTATTTTATGAAAAAATAATTTATATCATTTTGAAGTTTTGCCAAAATCTTACGTAAATAGTAAATGTATATAATAAACATATAAATGAACTAAATGTTGTGCTTTTAGCGAAACATATAAACAGATATAAAGAATAAAAAGTAAATGTGTGTATTTTATATGCAAATAGTATCGTTTCGCATTAATTGAAATTTGCACCGAGCTATGATGTTCCATGCGGGATGGTTAAATTTAACCTTTGATGTGCGAATGTTGTCGCCGCAATTTTCACGCTGGAATCGCGGGTCGCGGAGTGCGGGAAACAATGGGAAAAAAATGTTTATTTCAACAAACAAAAAAAAAACTGAAACGTAAATGGGGGAGTTTGGCAATCGATCACGAACAAAAGGCCGATTTGAAATTAAAAATTGATGGCTAATGGTTGTGTATATATGTATGTATATGTAATGCACGGTCCGTGTAATTGGAAATATTTGTATTTGGCAGTAATGAAAATTTAATACGTCGCATACAGCAATTTGTCTCATTACGAAATTAAATGGTAAACCGATACTTGTCATGCAATTTGAATGAATATGTTATGAGCAAACTGGACAAGTTACTTGGCAAGTATCGGTTTTAGGTAAGAATGTTACTCAAACGAAGCGCCAGGAAGAGATGAAGGCGTCGTCGCCTGGTAGAGAAAAAAAATCGAACGTCCATTAAAAGATTTATTCGGGCGAACGGGAACGATATCTAAATTAGAAATGTTCGTTGATTATTATTTTCTTTATTTTTAACCCCATTTGAAGGTGTTTAATAAATCTAGGTATAATCTTTAATGAAAATCTCTTTTAATTTCATCCTCGCAAAATATTTCATATGAAATATATATATATATAAAAATATATATAGGTTATTTTAAGTGGAAATTTTATTTTTAGGTTTTCCGGGATGTACACTTGTCTTTTTGTTAGTGTAGTGCCAGAACGGTAATAGGTAAAATTTTAATAGGAACTCGAAGAATAGAATATTGACTTGTACAAAAAATCAGGTACAAAACTAAGTTTAGTCAAATATCACCTTTTCGTTAACTGGAATTTTGAGGCATAATTCCATAATAAATTTATATTCTGCATTAGTTTAGATGTTAAACTTTAAGACATGGTTCTAATTAATATCATAAAATCATCAAAAGTCAAATTCGAAGCCCTGATTCGAATTAATGTAAAATATGAAGACATGATTTTAATAAATGTAAAATATAAAAACCTGATTTAACCTAATGTCAAATTTTAAGTGATAATTCGAATTAATGTCAACTATAAAGTCATAATTCTAATAAACGTCAAATTTAAAGTATTGACTTGAACAAAAGACAAATTTAAAGTCCTGATTCAAATTAATGTCAAATCAACCAAATGTCAAATTTAAAATAATAATTTTAATAAACGTCAAATTTAAATTATTGATTCAAACAAAAGACAAATTTAAAGTCATGATTCGATTTATTTCAAATATAAAGTCATGATTTTAATAAATGTAAAATGTACAGACCTGAATCAACCAAATGTCAAATTTAAAGTGATGATTCGAATTAATTCAAGTACAAAGTCATCATTTTAATAAATGTCAAATTTAAAGTATTGATTCGAACAAAAGAGAAATATAAAGTCATGATTCGAATTAATGTCAAATATAAAGTCATGATTATAATAAATGTAAAGACTAATGTTAACTACACAGTTTGAATTCTAATATATGTCAAACTTAAAGTAATGATTCGAACAAAAGTGAAATTTAAAGTCATGACTCGAATTAATGTAAACTCATGATTATAATAAATGTAAAATATTAAAACCTGATTCTAACAAAAATTAAATTTAAAGCCATGATTCGAATTAATGTCGAATATAAAGTCATGATTCTAATAAATTTCAAATTTAAAGTAATGATTCAAAGAAAAGTCAATTTAAAGTCCTGATTTTAATTAATGTCAAATATAAAATCATGTATAAAATCAAGC
The DNA here is from genome assembly GCA_963457615.1 of Nicrophorus investigator. Lineage (NCBI taxonomy): Eukaryota > Metazoa > Arthropoda > Insecta > Coleoptera > Silphidae > Nicrophorus > Nicrophorus investigator. The sequence continues at coordinate 17,359,280 of OY735143.1, forward strand.
ATGATTTGATTTAATGTCAAATATAAAGTCATGATTATAATAAAATGTGAAATTTAAAGTACAAACGTCAAATTTGAAGTCATGATTCGAATTAATGTCAAATATTATGTCATGATTCTAACAAACTTTACATATAAAGTCGTGCTTTGAATTAAAGTTCTAATTGTAATTAATATCAAATTTTAAATCATTCTAAAATTGCATTAGTCTTCAGAAATGTTGTTGCAATAACTTAATTAAGAATAAAAAATATATTTGGTTACGTTACATTTAAAACTTTATATATTATTTTAATAATAATCCTAGAAGTAAAATTTTTAATTATTTCCATCTTCGGTGGATCGTTTTGCGGGGCTTCCGTTAATGTATCGAAGTAATGAAGTGTAAATTGAGCTCTCTCCGGTTTGCAACAAAATGGAGCGTTTCGAACGGTAATCGAATTACGGCGCCGCAGTATCTGGGGGGAAAACGAAACGAATTCCCTCAACAACATCGAATTGCAAAAGGGACTTTAATTGGTGGCCGATTGGCGGGGCGGAGAAGGATGAGTATCCAATTTTTCACTCTAATCATACATAACAATGAATGCATATTCGGATGATCCACCGTAAGCTTTTCACTTTTAGTGAAGATATTTGTTGGACGCTGCGAGAAGGGCAGCTGGAACTTACCACCACGTGTGGCAAAACCTTTTTTTTTGCCTCTTCTCCGCCTACTTTTCTCAATACTTTTTCTTTTTCGAGCATTTTTTCCAGTTTTATTGTCAATAGACGACCGCAATAAATTGTACCTTTTGTCATTGCAACATGGAATCCCTTCTTTTCGGAGAGGTCCGGCAACGCTGTGAATGCTTTATTTGGAATGTTTTTTTTGAAGACTTAATTGATCAGTGTAACCAGAAACCGCTGCGATTCACTGAATTGCGTCAATGTTTTTTCCTTGATTGCGTTTATAATTAGCGTTTGAATGCAGTTCTATTTTTGCTGATGGTTAACCTGTCGCCACCAACGTCAGATCGTTTCAATCTACTTTCATCTGACAGTTATTACCTTGTCATGACATTTAACTGTCAAATATTTAAACGTCAATTGATTCTAATTTAAACTTAAAAGTTTTTAATGTTGATTAAAATTATATAACTCCGTATTCAATATGCAAATAATACAAAACAATTATAAGTTTCTTAATTATGTAATTAAAACTATGAAAATATAATGGCTTGTTAATGATAATGGTAGCCAACATGAGGTCGAGTTAAAACAAGAATTGTATATTAAGTCATTAAGCACATTTGGTACAAAAATATACACTTTTTCAACTTAATGAATTAAGAAAGATATTTTTAATTTAATTTATTTACTTATGTAATTAGTGCAATAAATAGTAAAAATAACAGTATTGTATAATTACATACATACATACAGACAGAAAAGTCTTAATTCGAATTAATGTCAAATTAAAGTCATGATTAGATTTAATGTCAACTTAAAAGTCATAATTATAATAATTAACAAATATGAAGTCCGGATTCGAACAAATATTATATTGTTTAATTACATAAAAAATACAGATGAAAAAGTATGAAATAAGAAACATTAATTATTGCAAGTATAACTTATTATTATGAATAAGGGAGGTTTTTGGAATGTTTAAGAGTAAATGCGGAAATTATCTTGTGTACACAATAGTAATACTAAAAGTACATAAAAGTACCAAAATCCTCAAACATAATAAAAGATGAAATTCTTATCTGTGTTTAGATTGCAACGCAAATATGTTTGGTGTGAAGAACCCTTGCAGCTTTTAAGTCTAATGGTCAACAATAAAGTGCTTATATAATTATTTTGTTTGGTAGATTGTGCATAGATTTAAATACATTTAAAAAATAGCTTGGTCAATGACTTAAAAAAAATATAAATAGTTTCTGGAAAGTATTTTCCACTTCGCAGCCTTTGATATAACGTCGCTAATTAAGTGCAAATAATTTGTTCAAACATGGAAAGTTCGTCTTATGTTTGTATTTGAATTACTCCTCTCTCGCCTGATTCTTATATATAAAAAAAAAAGATGTGGGTTGTGTTAATCTTATTTTATATAAGTCTATAAGGAAGTTTGTTTAATATAGACGTAATCTGTAACCTAGAAACAACTGTCTCTTTATTAATAATTTATAATGATAAATTAAAAATTTGTATTGTGTGTTTTAGATACACGTTGAGCCGGTCTGAACAGATGTAGGAGAAGTTTTGCAAACGTTCAAGGCTAAGTATAACTTAATTTATTATAAATTCCTTTATGCGCGGAATTCGAGGGAGAAGTATTCCTTTTGTGTCATAAGTTTAATTAGCAGGTGAAGTGGAATAAGGGTAAAGCAAATACGCTTCACAAAATGGTCGAGGATTGTAGCAGAGTGGTTGCTTTTCGATTGTGCCTTGCGTCTTGATTACATCGAGTTTGTGTCGGTGTGTTTGCTGACAGCAATCGACCGGAAGGGCGTTCTCCTACTATTTATTTGCGAAAATTGACGTGCGAAAAGCCTGGGAATCCGCGGGATAAGGTTTCCTCAGATAGAGTCAATCGTCGGTAATGAATTTAGCGAGCGAACGAGCGAGGAAGTCTAATATCCGAAGGACTTAGGTATTTACGTAACATCTCGCGCGCTGTTTGCGATGGTAACATCGCGAGAGTAAAAGGGCTTAGGGCGTCTCTCCTCTAGTTTGACGTGGCGCGGATTAGAAGATCCACTTTTGAAATGGGCATCAATTAAGGGTTGAAAACAAAACAACAAAAAAAATAGTATCGAGGAGGATCGCTTGATTTACTCGTGCATTTTTTGTTTCAGTTGGCAGTATGATCGAATTAAATTATAATTTCCGTTTGAATAACTCGGCGGAGTTTTGCGGCGGATGCACACGTGGCGCTCGCTTCGTCCGACCGCGCAAATATATTAATCCTCGACAAACTATATTTTATTTTTAACCATTTTTTTTTTTGGATATTGCTCGAAACGTACGAAACTGGTTATATCATGGTTTGTCCTGGAATTTATCGAACGCGTCACTATTGCTTTATATTTTTTCGTGGGTGGAGAAATGTGGAGACCCGGGAATTCGGGTTTTTATTTTCCTCGTATATGTGTTTTCTTCTTCTTCTTTATTTTCTTCGGAAAATTCGTTGGCGCGTGTGTGCTTTATTTTGCGGAATTGATCGAAGCTCTCCTCCACCTCCTCGTGCGTGCCTCACGTAAACCGGAAGTGATTTTCATTGGATTACTGCGTATTCTTCTTCTTTCTCCGATCGTTTTGACAAATTATTATTGCGACACCTCTCCCTCTCTTTTATTTTCCGCATAGACATAACTAAGTTGTCACAGACACTCGACAGATGATTAGAGTTTGAGCTGTATTAATGATAGTTTCTACTTCTCCCTCTTATATATATATATATAAAACAACCCTGCGCAAAAAAAAAACTTTTTCATCCGTTATTTTTGTTTAGTTGAAACGTTTTTTTTCTCTGCTCTTTCTCTAAATATATATATATCCATCAATAGTGTTTTCGCCGTAGTTGCTGTTCGATTTGTTCGGAGTTGACAGGGCATGTTGGGAATAGTGAAAAAGAGAAAAGAAAATTGTGGAGTGAATAGGTGAGCGCCACGTCAGGACCGGAAATACGGACGGACGGACGTAACTTTGTTGCAGCTATACGGATTATGTAAATAAATAACTGGGCCGGTCGTAATGTGGACGCGGGATTAGGCGAATGCCCGGAGCGCAGTTTTAATTCCGGCCCAAATTAACTTCCTCTCTTCCCACACACAACGACTAATATGACATCCACGTTATGCTTCTCATTCTCTTTATATTCACCTCGCTTATTTTTCTATTCCCAACGTACGTACACTCGGCGAAATTGTTTTAAATTCATTTACGAGCACGAAACTAATTTCGCTCCACTAAAATATGTAATTCATTCATTATTATTTTTATTTAACATCAACATAATAATAATAACCCTTCGAGAGGATTAAAATGAAATGCACTTTTTATTAAAAAAATTTCATTACAGCTTTTATAACCTCGGCTAGATGGCGCCGCAATCGGAATTTGACATTACGCCTTTTTTAATATTGCATCTCACTCCACGGCCCTCCTTATTACGAAAAATGGAAAACATTCGACGCAAATGAGATGCAAAATTTGTTCCAAATTTATGCGCATCGCAATTTTTCCATTTTGTTTCCGTGCGCGCGCGAGAAATATGTATATATATAAAAAAAGATAACTTCTCTCTATCACTTTGAGCGAAATTACTTTAATGCCTCCATATTTTATGCAAAGCATTTGCGCAACAAAAAATAAACTCACTCAAAAATGCAAATACCGATGGGTCTGGGTGCAAGCGAAAACCAAATATTAATAACACGCATTTGGGGTTTTCGTCGTCAAAGTAAAGTTTGCATTTCGTTTTCATTATGTGTACACATGTAACGGATTACATTGCAAACCGAAAATGAATGTCCCGCATAGTTTACACCGACATTTCAAAAGTCGAATCAAAGTGATTATTTTATTTTTTACTAAACAGATTCAAGCGTTCCATCACAGTTCAAAATTATATAACAATTTAAATCAAATTTAAAAAAAACATACAAAACTTAATCAAAAGTTTTAAAAAAATCACATATTGTAACCAACCAACCAAATGTTATAAGTATTTTGTTGGTGAACAATTCAATATTAATGAAGAAATAATAAGTTTAAATCTAAACTATTGTGAAGCAAGCGCATTGAATTTCACAATCAGACAATAAATTAAAACCTTTTAATTAAGGATGTTGAATAGATTTTGTCTAAGAAATAATATAATAAATTCAAACGGCGATTTATTAGCATTTAATCTATTAGATAGCGCAAAGGTTAAAAGGATTGAAACTTTTTAATTTAAATGTTAAGATTATTATAAAATAACATTCATTGTCTATTGTAAAATAATTTAATCTTTGTTGTTCAAGAATTGAAATCTTAGTTGGGTAACAAAAAATTTCTTTGAAAAGCAATGAGTTTAAAAAAAAATTTGTTCAGAAACCGATAGTATTTGCAGTATTAAAATGAAAATAAATATAATTAAATAAGATTTTGGAAGCTGATTTTATTTTACTAAAATTTACGAAAATTGTCAAATATTGACGAAATGAACTCATGCAAAATGTGTAAATAGTGATGATTCTAGACTTTCGAGAAATCCAAATATTCATACATATTAACGTGTATTATAAGTAAACTTTGCATTTCGCTTTCATAATTTTAACATTGTTTGTTTTTAATATTGCACATTCTAAATTCCATCGAGTATGTAAACTGTCTAACATTTGATTTTCCAAGGCTTCATTAAATAAAACATCTACTAATATTACGAAACTAATATAGAACTCTTATTATTTACTAATAACAGTTTTTTATTAGAATATTCAATATGTATAGTCAATAAAATTTCATAATTATAGGCTTATGCCTTTTCTACTTGAATCGGATTTGGTTTATTTAAGTGTTACTTAATGAATATTTTTTAAAGAAAATTAAATTTTAAATGAGTTGAATGTGATTCCATTTGCGAGATGGAAAAATGTAATAATTTCCTTCGAAATCTGCGTTTATTTACGTTTAAGATCAAATATTTGTGATTCTCTGGACGAGATTTTATCCCGGCGAAGTGGCAAATATTTGCAGGAGCAAACAAATTGTTCATCAGAAGTAGCAAATTCGAAAAAGACGATGGATTCGCCAACATCGTAAATAGATGGCAGCAGCATCCCGCTCCTGTTTTATTATTCACTTTTAAATGCGAGTCAGCTGTCAGCCATAAACATGAAGTTTTTCCTCTTGTACATTTCGCATCTGCAAATAATAGAGGCAGGCCGCCAACATAAACTGTCAACTGCCGGCATAGTTTTTTTTTGCTTTTGCTCCAAGTGCGTTGATGATTTATGCAATCGATAATAGTTTTTGGCGCTTTTTTTCCCCTTCCGGATGCCCTTAATTGCGTTCGAGGGGGCGAATGGATATCAGGAAACGACGGAGAAGAAAAAAATAAGTTCGGTAATAGTTTTCAGAGTAAAATTAGGCGTACGCGAGTTGAGGAGGATATACATTTATAAATAGGCCGCTGAGTTGTCTACCGATTTCATTCTGTAACTAATTACCGGGGGATTTACGGCGGACTGACGCCGCCGATGCTGACACAGCTGACGCCGGCGATAATTGAATCACGCACTCGGACCATTTGTTTCCTCTCTCTCTCTCGCCCATCTTTAATTTAATCCAAACTGCTGCTCGGAAAATAGTGTCCATCCGTATACAAACTGCATTTTGTTTCGCGAAGTTATGCCGATTGGAAGGCAACAACAACCGCAAGAATTTAATAAAGCTGAGTGCCGCAAGGTGTCGCCCTTATTAACAATTGATATTGTTTCCTTTTGTTCTACTCGGAAGCAAAGCCGCAAATTGAATTCCAACTCGGAGTGATTCGATTCTCTCTGTTTATATATATATATATATATCTATAGACATCGGGTAGGGTTGGCTTTTCGATTATTGTTTGCGTTTTTGCGGCGATAATTTATGTGAGCGAAAACAATTCGCGACGGGTTTTGTTTTCGGAAGTCGCGAAATAATTCACGTGGGTCCAGGGTTGGGGGAGGCGCCTGCGCCACTGTAACGCCACCAGCAAAACCTTTCGCCTCCTCCCCTGCACGCCGGCGAAACCGGAAATTTTCAAAAGCGAAACAATGATTTATCGTTGCGCAACGTTTGCGTTTTGCTCTTTTGGCAAACGGCAAGTGCGGAGCGAGAGGATTTTGCGCCGACGATATGAAATAATAATTATTAGAATGGGGGATGGTGGCGGCGCGCCGGGAAGCCGCAGCTACTGTCAATATTTGGTAGCGCTGACTGATTGAACCGACGCCTATTATGGCATCTGCGTGAGTGCGAGCACACACAATGGTCCTCTATTCCGAAACCAATGGAAAGCACCCTTTTCTCTCTCTATCTATCTCTTCTTTTCTCCCCGTCATATCTGACGCGCGACAAGGAAAACGTTTTAAAACACATTTTTCATTAACTTCACCGGAGATGTATAAAAGTTAATGTCAACATGCAGGGCAGAAATAATAAACCCTACCCGCATATTCCCCGCAGACCTGATTTGACACCTGTCACAGAATAATCAATTGATGCACTCTCTCTGTGGACTACATCGCAAAGCATTACTTTTTTTTGTCACTTCGACCGCATTCATCAGTTCTTCCTGCCACTCGTTAATTATATTATTTAATTATAACCGAAACGTGTTACACATTTCAAAACACTTATCTATAGCCAGCTTATATAAAGGTGCGAACACACTACATTTTTCATTTATCCTTTCATATATTAATAGTGAGTAAATTAAAGTGTACGATCCTTTAAGTGGAGCAAATAACTTGTACAAGTCCTTGTAAAACAAGCAGTTAAGTCTATGTAAACACTACGCGATACAAGAAACTTTGCAAGTTTAACAAAACAACGGTTAATTTAATTATAAAGATATTAATTTTCAGATGTATTTTGAATTATTTTTTTTCACTTTAAGTTTACTTTTACATAAAATAACTAAATTCATTAAAGATGTAGAAAACAAATAATACAAATTTTATGAATATGTTCATTTTTACAACAAATTAATTAAGCATAAAATATTAATTACTATTATTCTGCTAGATACGAATAATTAAGCGTTTTGAAACCTAAAATGAATATTTAAAATAAAAAATAAAAAATTTGACACATACTTTACAATTTATTTAATACTTTTTGTTTGTCATTTATGATTTCTAGAATATTATTTAAATTAAGTTTTTAATTGTAAAATTCATATTTAATCAATTAAATTTTTAGAATTTTGTTTTAAAAAGTTACGTAAATCAATTATTAAATATTGAAAACTATTAAAGGCAAATTAAGAGACATAATTTTTCAGAAGTTAAGTATTTTTTTTTACAATTGAATGCATGAATATCAATCATGGGGATTCGAGGCAAAGCAACAAAAAAAAGAGCAGAAGAAACGATTAATCTTGATGGAAATGTGTTATGGTAATATTTTGACAGATGCCACAGAGATGTTAATTTCCTCGAAGATGAGCGTGTGTAACTGGAGCAGTTCAATGATTTACGATGAACAAAGTTCAAGTCCGTTCGGTAATAGGTATCAATTAATTGTTGTGTGAAAATCGTCGGACGTAGTAGCGCAGCGTGCGATCAGAAGAAAACCAGTCGAATCTCAAAACGAGATCGAAACATAAAATAATCTCTCTCTCAAATCCACCCTCGAAAAAGAAAAAAAAAGATTATCATTTTATTCATCCATCGTATTGACCACCCAGATGGTAAATCAAACCGTAAAAGGATGGCATAATCTAATATTTTATTGGATCTGTTGGCCCATCACGAATCAATTCCGGGAATCCCCGGATCAAATCCTATTTGGGTGGGCTTAAATCATATATTTCGTGACGTCAGGAATGGACAATTGTGAAAAAAAATACAGAAAAAGGATAAAACTGATGGAAATGGAATGTATTAAGTAATTGAAAAAAGCTCTCGGTTTGTGCATATGCTAATAGCTTTTTGATTCCTGTTTAGTGTGTGTATTTGTGTGTGTTGGAGAGGAAGAAGCTGTTCACGTGCGCACGATAAAATCAATCTACATTTCGAGCACTCCGAAGAAGAAACTTTCCCTTATTTTTACGAATGCAAGAAACTTCTTCTTCGCCCCTTCGCGGATTCATATAAATAAGATTGCGCTCGCTCGGCTCTCCGAGTTGCCAAGAAAGAGGCGCTCCTTATTCTCTTCTCTTTCTCTATTTTATTTTTTTTGCTCTCCTTGTTTCGTCCTTCTTTCTCTCATCTCTCATGGAATTCTCTCTCCGTAAGTCTCTTAAAAACTTAATAAATATATTCACTTCATCTCCTCTTACTTAGACCGAGAGCTGCTTTGATGCAGACAAAATAAAAAAAAGAGAACGTATCTCACGAGGATTCTCGCATTTAATTCTGATACTCGCAGTTCGAGTTAACTTTTCTTCTTTCTACACAATATTACGGTGCGAACTTAAAGATATTTAATACACGTAGTTTTTCAATGATTTTTCTCATTACGTAACAGTTATAACCGTGATCTAAGATATTTGCAGTTTTAATTAACTTTTTCTGTATACAACATTAACACGTGGACTTAATGAATTTTTAATTAACTTTTCTTTTACACAATTTTGTAATTAATGATATTTAATTCGTGTATTTTTCTTGTTAAATGAGACTAACTTTTTAATGATTTTCTTGTTGGTTTCATATAACAAATATCGTATAATTTGTCTGATCACAGAATATTACTTTCAATCAAATGTGATTATGTAATAATTAAGGGACTGACAGTTTAGAGATGGATTACAGCTGATCGTTACGCAGCGTCTTCCGTTAGTTAAAGGACTGAGTAATCGTTTTTAATATTCAAAATAATAAGGGTCCCTAAATTTTCATTGCGCCGTGTTATTCTTGCGGGGAGGATGGGGGTAATTATTTTTTAATTGAGCTCACATATACATATATAGACGTGTCCCCTTCGAAGAACTCGAAGAAGTCTCGAACTGACGTCGTCTGGGGGTGGAAACGAAAAAAAAATGAAATAAAAATAAAAAGGTTTGGGGTGACAGAAAAAAAATGTGTGTATGTCGAAGAGGGAAAATAATTGCTGTCAGTCTCGCTCTCTCTTTGCGTTGTCTATCCTAAGGGGTGGTGCGACGATGATGATGAATGGGGTGGCTGCCCTGGCTGTCATCGGTGTGCCAGAGGGTTGCGGCTAGAGTTTCGCGTGTGCATTTCAACGTAGTATCCTCGAATGGACGCAATTTCGAAGAGTTGCGCAACCGACGATCCTTATGCAATTTAATTAAACGAATGGTGCAAAACGCCTATCTGCAGCTGTCAAATAAGCTTCCGATTTCGGGCCATTCCTGATGTTATTTGTTACTAAATTACATCTGCTTTCCGGAAACGCCATATTGCATCATTTCCAATAAATTTACTTTATGTAACGAAATGAATGATCGAGCTATTATTACCAAGCATTTTTCTTCATTGTTACCTCAACGTTTTTTCCGCATACAAAATTACATACAATTTCGAAGAAAAACACACTGCAACCAAAATGACATTGACTTAAATACGTTTTTTGACATTGACATTCTTATATAAATGAAGCATTCAAAAACATGGTTAAATTTGAATATCACGTGCAAGCAATATGTTTTATTTTTTTCTTATATGAAAAATATACTCCTTATAACTTTACACATTTCACACATGAATTATGTTTCTTAATAAGACTACTTACTCTAGCAAATCGCTTTCGTTCCAGTAGAATTGCATCGCTTTATCATCCCTTGCTTAACTATAAAAAACTTAAGTATTCGTCAAGCATGGTATAAAAAGCTAAAGCTCTCAAAAAGCTCAAAAACTTGTTAGATTTTTTTTTCACGTAATTGAGAAAAAACTGATTATATTGTGACTTATATAAATATTTAATGAAAGCATATAAACGATGCAGATAAATTGTGGTAAATGTCATAATGAATACGGAGACGGATAAAGTAATAAAGGTTTCACATGAATCGCACAGAGAGAGGGAGGAAAAAAAAAACAACGAGAGAATCATATACGTTTGCGCTGTTGAATTAATCATTTCCATTTGCATATTGTCCCACCGTACGTTTTCATTTGTTTCCTTTTGTTTTCACTTTGTCACTAGATACATAATAATTATAACAACAAAGGGGTGTTCCATTATTTCGTGTCTTTTTTTTTGTAATAGTTTGGAAACAATTGAAGTCATTACACTGTGGATATATTATTCACATCTAAAGACTTAATAGTAATTAAACTGCAGCAATGCGGCAAAATGCTTGTATTTATATCAAGATTAAATGTATATAGGAATTGATAAACGCGTAAAGTTAATTAAGAAATATTATTTATAATTAAATCATAATATTTATTTATAATTTATTAAAATAATACACGTGTTGTAAGTTAATTATAATATTTTTTTTTTGTAGAATTTATAAAAAATTTATTAATGATTATACAAAATAATATTTATGTGAAAAATATTAATTAATTAATAGTTTTTTAATTGATTTTTGATGAAAATTAAGAAATATTTTTTTAATAAAATAATGTTTTTTTTTCATGAATAACATAAATTGTTATAAAATAAATTTATGATTGATAAGAAATGATAATAATTACAAATACTATTGAATACAATTAATTCGTTCATTCAACTTATTATCTAATTGATAATAAATTACGAATGAAAATAATTGTGAATATTAAATCAAATGTATTTTATCTTTATCAGAAACTTATGTCGATAAATCGTAATGAATTAGTTTGTCGATTTAATAATGAGAAATGAAAATATTGGTGGTATTAAGAAAAAAATATTCTAGATGTATGAATTAAAAATAAATATCATTTGTATAGTATCATTCAATATTAAAACAAATTTATTTATGGTTTAAAATATTGTCGGTGAATCGTAATAAATAACTTTAGTTTTGTCGGTTTAGAAATGTGAACAAATGAGACAAATTTCATTACTTATAATGGGAAAAGCTATTAAAGTAAATGGATTTGAATTGAATATATCTGTCAAAAAGGTGGAATAAATCTGTCAGTGATAAGAAAGGATTGTTAAGGGTAAGAAAACACACTATTTCTGTTAGTTGTCGAGCCATATCTGAAATGCTATCAGCGATGATAAAAGTTTATCAGATGGTCGAAAAAAGGGGAGAATAATAAGCTGAGCATCGTTTTCTTTACCTACCAACGAAACCCTGAATCCCATCGTCCAGTCTATAACTATTATTAATAGAAATATGTGAAATAAATTACCTGCAACCGGGGATAGCTTGGTCATAACGCACCACCTCGATTTCCACTGGAGGCGCACACACGATGTCGGAAAAAAAACATAAATTGGGGAGAGAAAGAAAAAAAACAAATTATAAGAATGAACAGAAGAGTTTGGTTTATAGCCATTAACAGTAGTAGGTAGCGGAGGTGAATTGTAGTTGTGTTGTTGTCGACGTTCTTCTCTAAGGAGCTGCTGCAGTGAGGAAGAGGAGGAGGCTGCAGCCGCTGCCCCTCGAAAATCGTATTGTGACCTGGAAATTCGATACGTCCCTAACGGTATACAAGCCCTAGGTACAAGGTGGTCTTGTTATTGCTGCCGCAGCGGCCGTAAATTACACGGCGAACCGAAACGCCGATCCATAAACTACGCACCGAACACACGGCACAAATTAGAAGAATTAGAAAATATCGCTCGAAATGTCCCATTGGTATTTGCCGGCGTTTTGTTCAACCAACATTAAATTATCTGACAATTTCGAAACGCTTCATTAGCTCCACATTTGCGTAATGATAGCGAAACGCCATTTGACATAATTGACAGTTCTATATAATTAATATTACTTTTGAGGTTAAGTTATTATAATATTCTTTCAAAATATTTTTTTAAACTTACAAGTAATTAAGCTGTCAAAAGTTCATTAATTTTAATTTAAAAAAAAAAATCCTCTTCCATCTTCTTCAAATTTTTGTTGACCTCTAATTCTTTGTTTAAAATGATTTTCTTTTATTATCTATTATCGACAATTTTATATATCTCAGTGCATTTTGTTTTCTTTTTGAAAATAAATTTAAAAATGGTGAAACGCCATCTATAGGAACTAATAATTATTTATTTGACATAATTGACAGTTCTATATAATTAATATTACTTTTGAGGTTAAGTTATTATAATATTCTTTCAAAATATTTTTTTAAACTTAAAATTAATTAAGCAGTCAAAAGTTCATTAATTTTAATAAATAATTTTTTTTTTCTCTTCCATCTTCTTTAAATTTTTGTTGACATATAGGAAACCTCTAATTCTTATTCAAAATATTATTATTAATATGGTTATCAAATAAGTTATATAAGTAACATAAATATTTTTATATGTATTATTATTATTTACAAGATATTCTTATCCGAAACACGAGTAATCTTATCTAATATTAATGTTAATATCTATAAGAAAAATTATGAATATTTTCATGTGTTGATGATATCTATGTTTATTTGACTCATAATTATCATGTTGAAAGATACTGATAGTTAAAATATGTTAATTCCTGTAACTTGATGCATACATTAATTAAATCTTATATAATTTTATTGGTGAATCAATGTATCAAACCCAAATAAATAATTTATTAAAAAAAATGTAAATTGAAGGAATTCAAACTTTTCATTGATTTCACAATAAAAACGTAGGTTTTGCGTAACGCACTCGTCGCAGCAGCGTTCGTTTTGATTGATCGAAAATCAATGTACACAAATTTAATTGGAATTTCGCGCGGCGTTGCAATAATTCGCGTTTTGACATTGACACCGCGGGTTGCGTTGCACTTTGTTCTTGTGATTTAGAGCAGTTTCGCGGATTTATTGACCGCAACCAATTGAAATTCGCTCAGCTGATTTTGTTGGCTATCAAGCTTTAATTAAACCGAATCGATTCCAATTAGAAACGATTTAGAAAATTAATAAACGACTAATTGAATCCTGCCGACGGACGTAGACCCAGTTTCCGTTTGATTCGTTCGCAGCCACGAACCTCTTGTCGCGGTCCAATAACATCAGCATATTTCAAAATATAGAAAATATATTTTAATTAGCATTAGGCTAGCAGCCAAATACCTGTATTATTTTAATTAGAACTAATTAAGTATGAAAATATACTTGTGTTTTTCAACTCGACATCCTTCACTCTTGTAAATCTATCAAGGAGTTCTAAATATTACAACAGATATCATAAATCAATCAAGAAATAAACTTAGGTTTAAACTTAGCGAAAAATATCATTTTTTTCACAACAATTTAAGAATTTGATAGAATTGAATTCAAATATTTTTAGCTCTATAATTAAACAATAACTGAAAATTAAATCTTATCTTATACATTATAGTAATCTAAAGATAAAATTGGTTTAATGATATTTACTGACAAGATCCAGGATATGAGTTAATTAGATCGTCTCGGTTATCCGAGAATCTCGTTGAAATTTGATTTACATTCTGTCTTCTTGTTTTTTTTTTTTCAACAACGACCACTAATAGTAACTGGTTTATAATTTCCTTTTTGAGGTCACGTAAAATTGTGTGTATTCAATTACAACAGCACGATGTAATTTTATCTTATCTGCTGTTTGCAAAACGCGAAGCCAACATTCGTTCCTCAATAGCAACAAAATGGTGTCGATTGATCAGGTGATGCGGCGATACGTAATCCGAAACACGGATACACAACATTCGTCGTTCAAAGCATCGCATCGGATTTTATCTGTCCGATGCGAAAATATCATATTCTATTTGAAGTCACTTCATAAAAATGATATTTGAAAGGCATTTAGTCTATCTGCGCTTACGGCTCATTAGTCGCCTTGTCGTTAATTAATTGGTTAGTCGATTGTAATTAATATGGTAATTGAGACATAAACGGATCATGTTGGCAAACATGTAGACTATGCGAGATAAATTTTATTTTCTTTCAATTGGCAACTTTTAAAAAATCAACAACTTAAGTGACTTTGGTTGTCATGACAGTAAAACTAAATTGACTAGTGTTTAAATGGCGTTAATACCAACTTAAATATTATGTTTCTGAATATAATGATGGTTATATTCGGTACTTCATAATTAACTTGTCAGGCTCAGGTTAATACGTACCTTTACAAGCTCTAAATCCAAGCAATTTGCGAACATCACGCCATAAACTGACATTTCAAAGAAACTTTTAACTGCTTGCACGGCTTTTTAGTCGCTTTGTCGCTAATTAATTTACCGAGAGACGATTGTAATTAAAACGGTAATCACTAATTTATTAAGGTGCAAACACACTGATCAGTTATGCAAATAATCTTGTATAATTTATCAATTAAGCGAGATTTAAACTATAAGAAGTAATAGTTAATACCAACTTTAAATATTATGTAACTAAATTGTGTTAACAATTTTCTTTGGCTTCAATTAATTTGTGTAGTGTGTACGTATCTTTATAATATTTTTTTTCTGTAATTGCAAGCAATTTGAGACAAAAGCGAAATTTTAAAAAAATAATAGAAAAACTGTGGGTATTATTAATGAAACGGCGGTTATGAAACTGGCGCAATAATAATTGCGCGGGCGTAATTACTAATCCAGATTTGAGGCGAGAAATATGGAACGGCATTCCTCCTCGAGTGGAAATCATCTCTGATTGATATTTCTCATAAATTATTCGGGCGGGAAAAAATAAATTGCCGACTGGGGTGAAAAATAAAAAGAATGTAATGAAAAAAATAACATCGAAGAAAAAAGGGCAACAATATGAAATATAGCTTGTGTTTAGCCTATTTATACACACGGAATGGGCCGTAAATTATGTCGAAATTTGTTTGGGAGATTATGTAAGTGCGTCGCGTCGCGTATTTCATCCTCACTATCTGCCCGGATTAGAGTGAGGTCCTCCTACCGTCGGTATTTTCTTCTTTTTTTGGTGACTCTTCTGCTCATTCAGGAGGTCTCTTCTAAATGAGACGACGGAAGCCAACTTAATAAATCTTAATGCGCACCGATGCTGAGTAACTTCTGGTTGGAAGTTTTGTAACCTAAAAACTTTATGTAATGAAACTGTCCCATAACTAGTTAGTTAATTTGATGTTGTGCACGAAATTATTAGTCCTCGAATTACCGGTAACCGAAACTGCATTCTTTCGTTTCAAAGAAATACACATAAATTAGAAAATCTTATCGTAATCTAATGTTGGTAGTTGGTAGTCTTTGGTTATCTTGGAGTCCGATGACAGTGATATTGAACTGACAGATGGAATTGCTTACAGTGCTAACACGTGTACCAACTTAAATAAATTTATGTCACCATATTTAGTTACACGCGTTAAGGGAATTATTTTTACAGTAAGATGACATTTATGTCTTGCTTCGTGGGTAGTGTGGACGCACCATTACAATTAATTTAGAAAAATTAGTAGATTCATTTCAATAAATTATGTCGTATTTAAAACTTGCTACTTTATGAAAATTTGTTCATTTCAATAGAATTTAAATTTGATTTACAAATAATAATATGTTGTTCCTAATGTCTGTTGAATTAAATATAAAGTGGTCATCTACCTTTAATTAACCTTCGCTCGTCAGTCAATTAGCGCGTTAAACGATATTTGGGTACATCATTGAAAGTGATTAATAATCAATTTCCTGTACAAAGTATTGACTGCGGGTTTTCGTTTTTGAGTCAAGGTAATAATGATAATTAAACTTTTGGTTATTGAATTTTATTGAATGGATAAAGTTAAGCAATTTGGATGGGTTAAAAGCATCTCATTGTTGATGGTCAATTGGAAGGATGTCAAATATTTCGTGATTAAAAGGTAAGTGATGTTTAGTGTGTGTTTGTGAAACGCGTGCGATGGGCGTAATTAATTCTAGGCGAAGGGTGAAGGGAAAAATCATTAGGGGATGGCAGAGATGAGGTAAAGTTTTCTTAGGCGTCTCCACCGCCTCCGCCGTCGATCAGATAGTTGGGTAATTCGAGCATTAAACTAGTTAAAAGCGCACCTAAACTGTGCTCCCTAATGAATTTAATTAAAGTATCGTACAAAGGCGGGAAGGGCGCAAACCTTCGATCCGGGAAGGAATTAATTAATTATTCTCACCGCTGCCAAATCCCCCTTCTGCAGACGCCGCCACCCCCAAACCCGACACCGGAACGAAATTCCGCACGCCGCAAGAAAAACAAAAACAACGAAGGTCTCTCATCGGGGAGTCCCACTTCTTGCGCGCCAATTCCAACAACCACCACCCACCCCCAATTAGCACCGCAGACTGCCACCGTAATGTTTTTTTTCTTTCATTTTCTATCCACAAGGATATTGAAAGAGTTCTTGCCTCTCTCCAACCCTTTTGTCTCGATTCCCCGAAACGGAATCGATGAAAAGGTGTGCAAACAATTAGTCAGCGCGAGGGGGGCATTAATTAAAATCCGTGAAAAACAATCGACGATCGGTTCATTTCAGTTACAGCCCGATTCGTCGTTTATTTTATTTATTTTTTCATTTTGTTTCCCCCCAGCCGAATCGATGTTTTGTAATTCGGATGCGTTAATTGTGCAAACCTCTGATGATGAGATCGAGCGAAATACACCGAGAGAGAGAGAAACGGTACTAATAAACGGGAGATAGCATCAATGAGAGAAAGATTGTTAAAGGAATGCACAGTAAATCATATAAACACGATTCGTGACCCCTAGGTGTTATCTCGATCCGGCATTATCGTTTGTCGAAAGGCTATTAATTTCGAAACACTCGCATTACAAATTGAATTTAGTGAGAGGCGTTTTCTTTTCATTACATTTTCCACAACACGACTCGCATTGTGATGCGCGCCACAATGAACCGTTTCCAACTTTTCATTTCCTCCATCATAAACCTACCTTCTTCCATGTTTATATTTCCTTCATTATTAATTTACATATATTTCATTTTAAACATTCTTTAGATTATTCACTTTATATGTCAGGAATTGATATCTTTAACTAAACACAATTTAACTTTTGTGTAAATTTACTGAAATTACATCATTGATATAAACTATATTCAATATATTAAACAAAATTAGTTAAGAGCACCCATTGCTTATAACATACACATTTTGACGTTGATGACAGCTGTCAACTTTGACGTAAGGTGACAATTTCGCAACCATTAAAAATTGAGAACCGCTGTTATATAAATCTTATTCAAATTAATTTATATTCTTAGTTGACACTTTTACTAATTTGTTGTAGTAATAGTAAATCTGTACACTTACAGTAAATATTTTTATATTCGGTTGATTAAAATCTTATGTGGTAAATGTGTAATTTACTATGTTTAAAGTTTATACTGCAATATCTGTAAAATATTTTATTATCATCCGTCCGATCATCCATTCAACATCAACAGTCGTTGCTTAACTAAATATAAGTTGTCTATTTAATTCTTAATAGGTTTACTTGGTTTAATTGGTAAATTGTTATGGATCACCCAACCAAGTAATATCATTAACAAACTCTGCTTAACTTTCATTGTCTTCATATGTAACTCTCATGTAAATGCAGATAAGGAAATTGAGTTATTAAAATAATTACGTTTGCCGCGACGTAACTGTAAACATGTTAATATTTCAGACAAGTCTCAATTAAATTGTACACGCTTGAAACAACAAGAACGCGTTTTACTTGTTAGACGCCGAAGAAGAGTGGAAAGAGGAAATGGAAGACGATAATGTTATGATTAACATGGACAGGTCAATACACTTTAATAATGAAAATGTTTATTTTAATCATATCGATTGTTTGATCTGCAAGTAAAAGAGTATATTTTCTCTACTTAAACACCAATAATAAAAAGCAAACAAACTTTGAACATTATTTATTATGTTATTCACAAACAAAACTTGGAAAAACAATTATAGAGGTATAAAAATAGAAACTATAATCGATGTAACGAAGTCCTTACGTAAATGCTTGAAACGACGTTAATTGTCTTTGTCGTTAATTTAACTTGTCTAATAATAGAAACGTTATAGGAAATTGTAAAAAAATAAATAAAATAAATGATACGTCCGCAGTTTTATGATGATTTATTTTTGTCTCTTCACATGTTCATTTATTTTTGGGTGTCGATTTTATTGCCTGAGCACAAGAAGCAGTTTGTTCTTCGGCTCCAAGAGGTTTGCGAGAGACGGGAGGAAACCGCGACATCTGGCCTCAAGAAGTCCGGCCTGCATAAACAGATAATAAATCCTTGTTTTCGCAAACGACACGAACCTTGTCCGCAAATAATAAAAAGGAGATTTAAAGCTTACTTTTATTCTCGCTAACATATAATAATAATAAAAAAAAAACAGATTAAGTGCAAATAGCTGAAGCATAATTGTTGCTTTTTGCATCCAAAAGCCAAATATAGATTAGATAAAGGTGTCAATCCTGTTATCGAGTCTGCATCTCGCTTTCGCGTGTTTCTCTGACAGATGTCCGTCCTTATTTGCGCAAACCGCTCAGATAAATGGGCCGCGATAAGGATTGCTCTCCTCCACCTTTCTCTTTCTCTCTTCTTTTACTTCTCCCGATGCAAGCAAGGATTTATCAACAGCGAAAATATGCTTGCAGCCACAAGTAGGGATTTTCCACGTTTTTCCATCAATCATCTCGAAAACTCGACGGAGGCAACGAAAAAAAAATATATATACGCATTATATGTAGCAGAAGTGAAATTTGATATTTTTTTAATATTTTCCACATCCTTCACGAACCCCTAAAGTAGACCACACGCTGCGACCTTAATCAATCACCGACTATTTGGGATGTATTAAATGAAACGCAATCCATTTTCGAGAGTTTGTGCAAATTCCGCAAATCCCTTTACCATCCATTTCGATATTACTTTATCTTATTTTCTTGCATACCACAGATGCAAATATATATTTTATGAACAGGTCAATATTATAAACTTTACAATGAGAAATACTCATACAAATAAACTTGTAAATAATGCAGAAACGTCAACACGGTAAATGTATACATTTACTAGTCGTTATACAAATATACTAAATTGTAAACTATATAAAGGCGCTACTAGACTAGTAGCGCATTTTCATATCAGATTTAGAAAAATATAAAATAATTTGTTTGTACAGACCACATTATAGCCTTGTTGCAATTAATCGAATCATTTATTTTCATTGAATAAATAAAAATAAAAAAGAATTTACAAATCAAATCACAACGAAAAAAAAAATAACCCGTTACAAAGGACTATTGACTATAGGTATTTCCGCCCTTTGTAATTATATTTATTTTGCTTTCCCAGTTTATTGAATAAAGTGTCATTTTTTTTTTCAATTCATTCATTAAATAATAAAAATATATCCTATATAAACTTGTTAACTGCATTTTGACAGCTCATAATTGTACCAACCAACCATTTTTGCTACCCAATTGTTTATAACATACAAATTTTGACATTGATGACAGCTATCACCTTATGTCAAAGTTGACAGCTGTCATTTCGTGACCCATTAAAATTGAACGTGCACAATACATTGAGAATCTTAATTTTTTTTTTATATTGTCATTTTTTTCTCATTTACTAATTTGTTGTAGCAATACACTTACAGTATTTTTTTATATTCAGTTGATACTTTCATTAAAATCGTAGGTTTAAAGTTTATACTGCTTATACTTTATCCTATTTTATTACTTCTGAATTATACAAATTTAATAAAGAGTTCTATATTTTAATAAAAATCGAATGTATTAAATACAATGGATTTTACTAGAATTCTAGGTTAATACAGAAACCCGTATTGGATGATAAACATACAATAAACGAACATTCCGCACTGTGCGTGTGTAATCGCACTTGTAATGATAGCGTTTACATAGATTGCCTACTTTTCAACAGTTCTGACAAGTATAAAACACATCGCTCTTCTTCCACCAGAGATTACAACGAAACTCCAGTTAATCGCTCCACATTTTCGCAATAAAAATAATCATAATCAATACATTTTCTTCACTCTTAAACAATTTTAACACGAAACCTGAACTAATTACCGGAGAATGGTTAAAACATGTTTTTCAGCGTCTGCTCTCCATTCCAGAACATAAAAATGAACGAGTTGAAAACACTCTCGCTTTCCTCAGCGTTATTTAATCTTCTTCTTCCTTCTCTACGCTTCAACTCCTTTTTTTTCCACAGTTACCCGACATTATGAGCCGGAGACGGAGAAAAGGCCGAGCAGATCGGAATCTCTCCATTAATTAGCCCGAAATCTCAACACTTCACGAAAAGATTCGCCCCGGATAAAAACTAATTTAAGGAAAACTTTCGCTCGTCCATTTTCATTTACATATTTTCCGCTTACAAATTTAAAAAAAAAAGCTTACAAACATTATTTTGTTTCTTAGGAAATGATTGCGAAACATTCAAATTGCATCACCTCTCAAGGATTCTCTCTCTCGCTATTCGATAAGATTATTTTAATGATCAATTACTCATACTTTTTATGTACTAAAAAAAATCTTAAAATTTCCGTAACATTTTAACAGGTCTTCGGGATGCTATTATCAGGTAGAATATATTGTTCGAACCCAATTCTTTGAACGTAAATATCTCGTCCATTACTGTAAAATTTTAATTTCTAGATTTGTTAAGGTGTACTATTTTTATCTTGAAGAGTTTATTATGCAGCTTTTAAGAGTCGCTTCTCTTGTGTGCGAAGCCTGCCTTTCTATTAGACGCTGAATGACAAAGGTCATCCTCGTTTTGTATACAGTTTTAGCTCTAAATAGCTAGCAACAAAAATGATAATTTTGCGTCGATTAAAACGTCAGAAATTCGTTATTAATTGCCGTATTCTTTGACTTGTTTTCGCTCGAAACAACTTTGGACTTTAGTTTTAGCGCTAAATCATTGTAAATAATTCATCGAATTGGCTCATCTAAACTAATTCTTTTTTGTGGTTTCTCTTCGTTTCGATTTTTTTTTACTTTGGTGACACATAAGAAGTGTTACCTAAGAAACCTCAAGGTTTTGAAGGCCGCTGTAAACTGATAATGGTGTGATAACAGGACAAATATTTGCCGGTTTCGCAAAACACCGCGTTTTATTTGAGAAGACGAGAAGAATGCACAAGAGGTGTACTTTTTTCTTCTGCTTTTCCTCGAACCCAGGTCCTTTCACCTCAAATACCAGGTAGATTCGACGGGCAGAAAAATTCACGGGAAACAAAACTCCGGCAGGTAATTACGCAAAATATGCGGCATATTCGAGATCTACAACCGAAGCAGACGTCGATGATGACAACAACACAACTTTCAATTCCGTTCCAGCAACCCCTAGAATATGGCACGAATCTCACCTTCTTCCCATCGCGAAACTTGACGGTGCCTTCAATCACGGAACTGGTATCCATATTCTCTTTTAACCAATCGCAATCAGACACACCACTTCTTAACCATCACTTATCTAACAAGTAAATCCCCAATTAGAGTATTGTTGAAAAGCAACCACCAAACAAATTCACAAACTTTTCAGCGTGTTTCCTTTCGTGTAGAAGACGCGCGCGCGCTTTCGCTCCGGCGTCGGACGTGACCGCTCCAAGGACGAAAAGGAACTGACGGAGCGCGCGACGCTCGGCCCGGAGTCCTGCCCCACGTTCGGCGCCATTCGGAAAGCATCGCTTCTCTACATACATATTTTTTTATATTTCTTTTCTAAAATGGAAATGTACTTGCATAAAAGATTACCGAGTCATTGTTACGTGCGTTTACGTTTTTTTTGTTGTTGTTGCTGTTTCCTTTTCGTCTTGTATTTGAAACAAGGAAAAAAAAAGAATCGCAGAAACGCAATGAAAAGAGCAAAAAGCACTTAGCTCGAGTGAGATTTCCGAAGATGATAATGGATTGGACGCAGGTTTTGCGCAAACGACCTACAAAATCTCTCACTCACCGCTATTTGCATGCAGTTACATAAGTTTTTTTTTTTCGCAAATCACCATGCTCACAACGATTATCATCGTTGTGCCAACTGCTAAAAGTGAACAAATTAAGTTCAATCGCAGTTTCAAAACGAAATACCACAAATGAAATGGGTTAATGGTCAATATTAACAAACAAACGAGTTTTGTCATGGGCTTTGGAAGGTGAATAAACTGGTTATAAGTGTTTTGTAAATTTGAATAAATATCTAAATTGCTGTTATGTACAGGTATTTCTAAAAATTTGGGAAACATTAATGCGCCGCACGGAGTTATGCTAAAATTCGCTTCCTTCTCTCAACACTCGCAAAGTCTACGAGACTCACATCTTGATTATCTTGTAGTTTGCTTATAACAATATGAATTTCTCTCATTTACAAAGAAAAAGAAACGCGAAATATCTTTCGTGACGCTTTTTTAAAAATTAAATTTACTTTCATAATTATGACCATTTATTAACATTTTACGCTCTCTGAAACTATAAACAAAATAAGATTTTCGTTTATTAATATTTCAAGGATTTTTTTATGTTCTAGTCATATTATTATCTTGTAGTTAATAAATACTAATTTCAAAGTACATTGCAAAAAAGCAAGCGAAGAAAATAAAGCAATTATTGAGGTAAATTTAATTTAATTATATATAATGATTTTCTAGTAGAATTTGCAACGTGAAAAAAATCATTACATAAGAGTTATTAAACAGATACTCTTGACAGAAAAAAAAACAAAGGATTTATAATAATTATTAATTTTATTTTATTAATAGATCAGAATATTAGTTAAAATTGGATAGATTATTAACTAATATTGCGTAAACTAAGTAGTTTTTGTTATTGATAATTTATTAAGCTTTTTGTTTAAGTTTATGAAAAAATACAAGATGTAAAAGTCTTGCATAAATATATGTCAGGTATACTAACTATGACGTACAAATATAACTGTCAATTGTAACTGTCAATCCAAAGAAATAAAAGTAGTTGGTATGATTGATCTACATTCTTATATAATTTCAATTATAGATAAAAACAGCATTATGTAATTTAGTGTCAATTTTTATAAGTTGTCAAATATTGGAAATCCTTGTTTGTTTTTTAAGTTGAATTGAAGTTTTAAATTAATGTATGTTTAGTTCTGTCAAATTAAAAAAAATAATCATAATGCGCAATAGATGGCGTATTTGACATAATATATGTTTATAAGATAAAAGAAAGAAAAAGCAATATTTTTCTTGTGTATATAAAATTTGGTAAAGTTTTATAAAAGTTAAAACAAATATTTTCATATACGTATTTTTATTTTTTTCCAAATTCCGAGTAATTTACGTTATTGTGTAGCTTGTTATAATTGATTATTACCTGCATACAGTTCTATATTTCCGGTATATAATCGAATTTTATGAGCAATCTGCCACGCCGATTCCACGCAGACCTTTTAACACCTGGCATAGCATTTATTGGCTTGTATTATTTCGAGCGCGAGCGAAATTATACGGGGGGGCTATTGACACCTTTCACGCCATATAATTTTACCTACTCGAACCCGTTTTGACACGAAACGTCCACCTTTATAACACCACTATTATGAGCGCCGCCGACAAGCTAACCAAGTAACCGGACAACAATGATAAAACGAGAGAAAGCACACTCGAAACACTAAAAATGTACCTGCTTTGTTAGAGCAGAAGATGATCCTATTTTTATTACTATTATTTCCATCTCTTTCCAACGCATTGGACTAGGTTTATGGGTAAAAAACGATACATTTAGGACTAGTCCTTCCTTATTTGGAAGAAAAAAATAACATTTTAAATTGATATCCATTTATATTCAATGGGATTTAAGGTTGGTTTCCACTATAAATTATGTTTATCGAAGCATCGGAATGGCAATGCGCCTCGAGTAACCGCAAAGTCTTTCCGCAAAACTGTTGATGATACCGTTACCATCGAAGTTTTCTATAAATATGCTTAAAGTTCATGCACTCTCCTTGCACCACATGTTAAATGATTTTCGGTTTAACACAATTTTTGTTAGAATTAAAAAAATAATTGTTAATCACATCAATTATGTAAATGTAATTTCTAATTTATAGAAATTGATTGTAATTAATGCATGTAATTGGTTAAAGACATGAAGATGACTCAGACAACTTTGGTTGCACACGCAAGCACAGTCTATTGTAAGTCAATCGGAAGTGTTCTTTCAAAGCGTTCAGTCTTAATTAGTTGAATTCAGTTTGTTAACTTCCTCATTCATGCAGCATATTTGGAAGCTGAATTTGGATAGAAAGAAAAAACTTTTGAAATAAAATCTAATGTAAGAAGAAAATAGTAAAATAAAAAAGTAAAATAAATTATGTTTATTAATATTATTTATGAGGAAGAAATAAATGTACATTGAATTCTATTTATAAAATTATAACGTTTTTTTTGTATTAAAACACAAATAAAATACATCAAATACCTCATGATTGGTTCTGTAAATTGTCAGAAAATATTTCAGAATTATACACAATAGATGGCGAATTTTGATAGAAATGACAGGAGCTTATTTTTTTTTTTAATAGAGTAAAATACAGAGATTTCGTGATACATCATTGGTAATTGGTAGATATTAAGTGTTTCATCAATATCTACTAACCATATGTTATTGCACTAAATTGCATGGTACCTGATATATACTGATATTTGTCTCATAGTTGCATTGTGTAGATACATCATTACAATTTAAAGTAAAACTGTCAGTAATTTAATTAGTATAGGTAGATGAATATAGATAAAATTTTGTTTGAATAAGTTGCGGGAACAAAATTATATTTAATGAAAATTTTGATAAAATAAAATATTTTTCTAAAGGTTTCTCTACAATTTATGAATAAGAACAATTTGGAATAATAAAATATAAAGAAAATTAAAATAAATTTGGAAAAAAAGATTTTGGTTGTTTGACTTAATTAATAATAACGAATAATTAATATTTATAACTAATAAAATAAATAACTTTATTTTAGTAAATTATATGTCTAATTATTGGTTGGTATTATAGAATTTTTATATTTCCATCATTATTTTACTAATTTTCAATTCAATTAAAAAATATTTTTTATTTGAGATTATTGAAGTATTAATAATAAATATGACAACAATTTTAACAATATACACCGATTAACAAATGTATTAAATTGTTAAAATGTAACTTAAAACTGACATTTGTAACTAATGTTGCATGACAGTAGTTGTTTATTTATAATGTACATTATGTTGCCTACCTAGAATAAACAATTCGCATGATATTTAAAGTGGTGAAGCAAAGGTGACGACATGTCGCTTAAGCGACATAAACATAAAATTAAACATGTCAAATTCGTGGCACGCGGGCTGCATGTGGCCCATCCTTTCTATGTAAGAAACTTATTAATAAAAAAGCAATATCTTCTTTTACTTAAATACTTAATTTTACTTAAATTGTATTAATGTCGAACTTCAATGTTCGAATCTCTTTGTTCTTTTTTATACTATAGTTTTTTAAATAAACCTATGTTTATACGAAAATTAAAAAAAAAAATTCAGCCCGTGATTCAATTTGACATGCTTGCATTAAATCATACTTGTCATTGAACTTGCCAAGTTTTTCTGTCTACAAAATTGCTATGTACATTGGTAGCTTGTATTGCAAGTAACTTGGAAAGTATCGTGTAGCGTAACCTAATTGTATTTATATTGCCGAATGTTGTATTATTACTTTAGTTATCATAATATTGATAAACAAATAAGTACTAATATATAAGTCAAGTGTTGACAATAGGTAGAGGTATATACAATTTTGTATAAGCGTAGTATTGTGTAATTGACGTGGCGGATATATCCGCCAATTGCCTAGAAATGGTAAAATTATTTTCATTTTTGTATGTTACTTCTATTAAAAAATATTTTATGTTGTTTGTTTATATTTGTGTTTGTAATAATGTTACTAATTTTGCTTTTATTTTGTATAAATTAATTAATTTTATTAGATAAGTATTTTCAATGCGTTTCTTTTGATATAGTTCTTTAAGCTGCGATTTAGTATCAGTGTTCTGAGATTGTCGGTTTTGAATCAGATACGCGACTTCAATAATAATTGAATGGAAACGGGGAAACAATCTCCCGGCGGACGGATTAACGTCTCAGAGCCTCATGCTTGAAGATCCTCGGCCAAGGACGAGGCTCGAACTTTTCTTAAACTTAATCCTTCTTCTCTCTCCGCCCCTTTCGGATTATCGCATAACATGTCGACGAAGCAGAGATTAGCAACAATTAATTGAAACCCTCCGTCTATCTGCGCCGACAAAGATTCCTGCAGTATTTACAAAAATGTATGGAAATAAAAAAAAAGAAAGAAAAAAACAAGAATCTCATCTCGGATTTAGATAACACAATTAAGCGAACAATGATTGGAATTAAATTTCACGGGGATGCCCAGAAAGACAAAAAAAAGTGGAATAAATAATAAAGAAGTGAAAAAAAGGTAGCGGACCGGGACAAAAATCTGGAAGCCTAGAGCAAATATATCTGGAGGGGCAGTTGAAAATTCATTGCGTTCCGCAAACAATTTCGCTCCCAATTAATTTCTTTCCTCTGGGATTGTTGGAGCCTCTCCTTTTTTTTATATTATTATTTCGAACAAACACTGACATGATGAATGAGTGAATGGAACCAATAAAAAAAAGTCCGATCATTACCATTTCAGAGGGGAGTTAATTGGAAATTCAATAAGCACTTTGGTAGTTTCGTTTCTTTCTCTTGTCTCCATATCGACTTCAAATTAAATTACGCCATTCGCAGTTATCAGAGCGCAGCTCGTGAATCAACTCAAGTATTACCGATCTTAACGTTATAATTTGATAATTTGTTAAATGGTTTCATGATTAATACCAAGACTAATAATATTTCTTGAAATAACAAATATTAAATATTTTCAAAT
Source organism: Nicrophorus investigator (assembly GCA_963457615.1). Lineage (NCBI taxonomy): Eukaryota > Metazoa > Arthropoda > Insecta > Coleoptera > Silphidae > Nicrophorus > Nicrophorus investigator. Next base: position 17,386,968 of record OY735143.1, read on the forward strand.
ATAATTTTTGACACAATATTTTCAATATAATACGTTTTTTAATTATAACATTCAAAAGCCCAATGATTAAATTATTTCAAACTGAAAAATTCAAATTAAGGTGATTAACTCTATATGGACAAGCGGCGGATATATCCGCCATATATTTTACAAATTCACTACGCTTATAAAATATTATATACAAGGCCATTGTGGTTGCGCTCATGGAATTTGTCATCATTTGGAGAAACTTTTCCAAGCATTTTTTACATTATTATAAAAGCATGAATATTTCAAAATTTAATATATAATTAAATTTAAATTAGTAATAGCAAGATAGGAAAATATTTGATAGAAATTGATTCTATTGTGTCCTTGACTGAGTCAATATCAAAATAATTAGTTTCTTGGACTACTGGAAACTTATTTGCATAGTGTTTGGATTAGATTTATTTGATTTTTATATTTAGATTTTCTTTTTTTATAAACTGAAGTAAAAAAAGTGTTAACAAATAAGATATTAATTTTATATCAGGCGTACCAATATTAAAACTTATTAGATTCAGATGACAGTATAAATTCATTGATATATGTTTTTTGGGGTGTTAAGATTACCAACTTAAATAAATGTATGTCACTATATTCAGTTCTTAACGTTAGAGGAATTTTTTCTCGTACATTTTGCGTAACTTTTGAGTATGATGTGTAAAATCTAGTCAGTTACGTCAATCGCTGATTGAACGTTATTTAATAATAAAATAAATTGCGCTAATTTTAATTTAGTTTAAATGTTGAAACGCTTCAATCTAGTTGATTTATAATTTCTTAAGAATTGTAATAAAAAATATTTAAATTGTTTACCAACTTAAATAAATATATGTTATTTAGTTTCTTTTTATAGGGGAATATTTTTTCAAACACTATGCGCAAGATGACATCTGAACATGCAAAATGTGACATTTCATAAACTTTTGCGCATAACGTGCAAAATGCGCGCGCACTATGTGCTTATTAATTTTTATTTCAGTTCACTCATTGTAGATCAAACATATTGTATAGTGTGGAAATACTATAATAGAAATAATAAACGACGATAATATCATTCTAGCTCAAAGGATGAAACGCTTCGATCTAGTGGATTTACAATTTCGTAATAATTGGATATTAATATAATATGATGTTGCAATATTACATTTTAATTAATAATTATGATGGAAAGAGAACTATGATAGTAATTACTATGACGATGATAAAATAATTGATTAACATAATAATTAGTCAATCAGATATCATCCATTGATGGAGTAATTCTTAGCAAATATTTTTTATACATTTATAGTACTATTTTATTTGCATTAGTTGCATAAGATCCTAATTATATATTAAAATTTCTAATAAAGACGCACCCTGTCTTATTGTCCGACTAATACTGTAATTAGTAAAGTTTAGTACAATTAAAACAATAACAATTATGATTAACTTTCAAAAAGTGTTTAACATTTATTCTTGATATAAAACATAAAAATTGATTTAGTAGTCTTACTATTATTATTGCAAGTGTATACTATTGAAGCAAGTGAAGTTGGTTGCAGTTTGTAAGGTTGACAGACATCTGTTAAATAGTGTGGACGTAATAATATTTAGAAAATAATACGTCGATCGATCATATTTAATGGTATTATCGTGTCAGTTGATAATATAGCGCCTATCCCAATGAAATCAAACAGAAATCTTTTGTACCCTATCCGTAGAGGGCAGGTGATTAAACGTGCGTGTTTGATGGTCGTTCTTGGTCTGAAGAGAGCGACTCTTGCAAGTATTTTTGTTGGCTTAAGAAGGAAGGGGAAGGATGAAAAGAAGTACAGCATGTACCAGGGGTGGCGCGTGCACAGCTACCGCTTTTCATGGGGAACCATATAGTGTACACACTTCGCCACACACATAGAAGATAGTTGTGCGTGAGCCCTTTAAGTGGTGCCGCACCCTTCGCCCTCCCGCAGCCAACTTAACGTGTACGTAACACACACTTAAGCGCACATGTAAACTTTGCTTTTAGAAACTGCCGCTCTTACAAATTACCTCTGCACGCTCATACATTATTAATAAGAAAAAGAAATGTTGACGCAACAAAAAAAAATATCGTGCACGCCACGAACACATTAACCACGAAATTCCGACGCACGACAGACGCATTATAATTAAGTGCACTAAGAACCTTTAAACCAGGTAGCTTAATAATCAGCCGTTAAATTGTCGATGATAATATTTCATATGTTTGTTACAGTGATTTCAAACAATTTGCAGGCAAAAGTCTATTATGCACATTTCAGGATGCGATTGAATGCACAGCTCTATTGAAAACTTGTTTTCCGAACTTGTCTACAACGCAATTTCGTACATTGATGTCTATGTTTGCTGGCTCTAAGAGGTGCCAGCTGCTCCGGCGTTAAACTTCGACCAGTTCTGATTCGAACTGGAGGACCGAAGTTTAAAAAGATATTAAATAAAGAAAAAAAAACAGTTAAAGAATTCGTAACTTGTAACAATCAATAATATCATAATAATAGTTTTCTAAACATTCAAATTAAATCGCAAGCATATTTTATTAATTCATCTTCTGATAATTATTTGCACAGGAAATTTATTTATTTGTACTTTAAAAATACATAAAATAAACATGCCATTAAAACAGCGATTTCCAAACTGGGAGGCGCGAGGAATTGACGAGAAATATATTTGTATTGGAATATCAGAAAAACATAAATATTTTATATGAACTTTGGATGTCTTCAATACTTCAATACTTCAACTTTCAGCATTAATAAATAAAATTACATACATTTCTATTTTATTGTGAGGAAATAGCATTTATTTCCAAAAAACTTATGTCAGATTGACCTAATTATTTATTTTAATTTTTCTCTATTGAAATTTAGTTTTTATTTGAAAGTTTCATACCGGACTGATCGAAGCCGGACTATGAGAAATCAGTACAATACTTCAACTTTTAACATTAATTAATAAAATTATAATTTTTTTTTGTATAGTGAGGAAATAGCATTTATTTATTTTTATTTTTCTCTATTAAAATATATTTCTGAATACTTCAATTTTCAGCATTAATAAATAGAATGACATACGTTTCTTTTAATAACGTAAGGAAATAGCATTTATTTACAAAAAACTTATGTCAGATTGATCGAATTATTTATTTTTATTTTTTTCTAATGAAATTTAATTTAGTTAGACTATGATAGGTATTGCTGTATATCAAAATTACTTTGTAATCAACATAATACTTCAAAATTGTGAGGAAATAGCATTTATTTGCAATAAAATTATGCGAAATTAAAGAAATTATTTGCATAAAGTTAGAATCTTATCAATAAAATAATTACTACAGTTGTCATCAGAATTCTTAACACAATCCTTAATTGATATTGGTACAACGTATTTTTATAATTATTTCATTAATATAATATATTTTCTTTAATATTGATTTAAAATTTAAATTTCTTCTAATTCAAAGTAAACTCAAATATTTGATAAATATTAAATTATTTTAGAGACATAAATTCAGTTTAATAAAAAAAAATAATATGTCATTATATGTAACCGTATATAAAATGCAAAAATTTTCATCAAATAAATTTTATATATAAAATTATCTGATCATAAGAAAATGTTAAAAATAATAAAAATTTATTGAAAATAATTTAATAAAATCGATTTGTTCCAAAAATTATTATTCATAGTTGTCAATCGTGGCTTTTGTCCAATAAAATTTAGCATTTTGGAAGTAAAGAGAATGTAAATGCTTGAATCATTTTTTTGCTATTTTCTAAGTGTAGAAAAAAGAACTACTGTTGCAATTTATTTATTCAAATATGTAAAACTTGATGTAATTAAACATTGATAATGGGCTCCAATTTATAGCTACTTCCTTCAGTAATATTAAAAACTATTAATATTAAAATGATTAAAATATAAAGAAAAACTTAATATCAAAATACCACCACTAATTCTAATATGAACATTATCCAAAATAAAGTAGGTTAAATATCTTTCTTGTACATAAATATATAAAAATAGGTCGCTTCGAATTGAAACGTTTGAAACTTCTGGATTTATGTTATTGTAAAGATTCAGAATTACGTAACTGTTTTGGGTTTTGTAGTGTGAAATAAAACTTCAAGTATCAACTTTAATCAATTATATATTTTCCATTTAGTATGACGACTTTTTACAATCTTTATGTCCTTATCAGCTAATAAACTGACTAGAACATCATCTGAGTAAAAAATCTCTTTTTTCAACTAATTCTAACACATTCGTTGTGTTAAGCAATCTTCACATTTCTCTTTATGAGCCTCAGCAGCTTTGCCATATTAAAATATGCTAAGAGATGTGAAAATGATAAAAATCAGAAGTTTTTCAAAACAAAAAAATAACGCCATCTATTTGTGAAAATAGACATTATTTTCTTGCTCATCCAAGATTGTGTAATAATTAAATGTATTACTATTCTGTGTATAATATTTTACACTGTAAAAAAATCTTAATAAAATATCTATAACGTAAAATTAAGTGAGTAAATGGTTGTATGTACAACACATTTTCGTCCGTTTGAACCATAATTAAGCTTGGATTCATTTAGCGGAGCTGGTCTAATACGAGGGTGAATCTTGTAAGGACTTCTTGAAACAAACGGTGCTTTATACATACAAAAAAAAAAGAACGGAGGGGAGGACGTAATTCTAATTCGCAGCAGAACCTTTGTGCGAAGAGAGAACAGAATGCTTTTCTCTCCTACATTTTTTTTGCCCACTCTTCTGTTGTTTTGCTCTTTCTCGCTCGCTCTCAACAGGACCTTTGTCTTTGCACAATGAAGAAAACAAAGGGTTTGCGCGCGTAGAGAACGAAGTACGCGCCCAGAGAACGACTCCAGTTTCTTTCTTTTTTTTGCACTCATTTCATAAATAATTGATTCTCAATATTTATTTTGTATAAACGAGTGCACGGAGCGCATGGAATAATACATATTTAGAAAAGAGAGACATACCGTAACAGATAAACAACCGTGCCCTGAAGATGCAATTTATTTATCTTGGATTCCATATTCTCATCCTCTGAAGCAATCTATTTTCGTGCATTTTTTTTGTGTCCCGCCTCATCCACCATATCTTTTATGTTTGATTATTTTCGACTTATGATTTACTGGATGCACGCGTGATGAAGTGTTCTGTTTATGCGTTTGTCAAATACGTGAAAGTTCGTACGACTTAAAAAAAAATGTATGTATATATATATGAATGGAGCGAGGGAGAGAAAGGGAGAGGAACGGAATCGGAGAGAGTTGCGAGAAAGTGATGGGACAACTTTTCGCGTTTGAGTGCCTGTCCTGAGAAAGTAAATAATAAATATATAACACTCGTCGCGCAATAAAGTTCGCGTCTGGATGGGGGGTTGTTGTTGGGATGAAGGGGGTAGGATGGATGGATGTATATACATCTCTTGGCGCTAATATTTTTTCACTTTGCGTCCGACCCCCAATGAATAATCTCTCGTGGGGCTGATCGTAATGAAATCGAAAATGAAAATATTGCACCCCCTTTCCAGGATTAAAGTCTTGCATAAAAAATGGTATATACAGAATAATGTCACAAATAAGTCACGACTTGGTATAATCATCCCTTGAATGTGTATACTGTTAGATGGGGGAGTTGCACAAAGGTTGCGACCTTGAACTTTGCAGCTCATGCCTTCATTTTCTTGCCTTCTCTACAAATGAATGGATCTGAACGTGTGTATTAAATACATCAAGTTACGATTAATTAATTTTTAATTGAGTCAATCAATTTACAAAATTAATTTTTATGCATAAATGATCGGTTTTTTTCAAATTTAGTTTATGTAACCATTTACCATTTAATGCTGAACAATTATAAGATTTTTTAACGTGTACAGTTTCTGAGTTTTAGAATAAAAAAAAAGCATTTTGGTTTTTTAAGTGTAATTAATTATTTATCAAACATAATTAAATATTAAATCATTTTATAATTTACGTTTTATATAATTATATAATACATTTTTAAAGTGATATAATTTTTTATGTAAAGTTTATATTATTCATTTCTTTCAAATTTAGTTAATGTAAACATTTACCACTTAATGCTGAACAATTATAAGATTTTTTAAAGTGTAAGCTCTAGTACAGTTTCTGAGTTCTAGAATAAAAAAAACATTTAAGTTACAATTAATTATTTTTTAATTGCGTCAATTAGTTTACAAAATTATTTTTTATGCATAAATGATCGGTTTTTTAAATTATTATCAAATTTAGTTAATGTAAACATTTACCACTTAATGCTGAACAATTATAAGATTTTTTAACGTGCAAGTTCTAGTACAGTTCCTGAGTTCTAGAATAAAAGAAAAACATTTTGGTTTCTTATGTGTAATTAATTATTTATTGAACATAATTAAATGTAAAATCATTTTATAATTTACGTTTTATATAATTATATAATAAATTTTTAAAGTGATATAATTTATTATGTTAAGTTTATATTATTCCTATTAATATTTTGAAGTAGAGACCAATTTACAATAGAAAATAATCAATAAAAAACAATTTGACTCTGGAGCCACTGGTTGCCAACTCTTGTGCTAAACTGAACAAAAACTTTTTATTAATTATTTCGTTTCAACTAATCAGAATTAGTTTCTACTTACAAATAGAAAATACAATTTTATTAATTACATGAGTTTAAATTCGGTTAGGTAACAATAAGATTAAATTCTGAGAGTTGTTTATTATTAAACATTTTATTAACATATTCTGAGATTCTTTTTTAATCATATTCAATATATTAAATTCGGTTTCATTATATAATAATTGTGTTAAATGTATTTCTTACGGTTTCTCCAATTTACTGATCATAAAAAATAAGAATAATTCATTATTTCAGATCTTAACCCAAAGCTTTATTATTTCATATATATTATTATATATTAATTTAGAATATTATTTCTTTCTTCTCTTAAAATAGTTTCTCACTAATGACTAATTATTCAAATTCTCTTTAAACAAATATGAATGGGTTTTGAAATAAATATAACTTTGGCAGTTCGGTTAAAATTTTATTTTTTGTGTCTAAATTCACATATTGTTTTTTTTTGCCAAAGGGATTTTTCATATCTTGAGACTTCTTGGAGGTTCCTGTCATCAGATTTAAATTTTCGAAACCAACATTTATTTACCATTAGGATATTGCCGTAAAGATGAATTATTTACTCCGTTTTAAAATTCATGTTTGAAAAATAAAGAATTTCTTTCCGGTCCCCTATTATTTTATTTTAATTACCTTTGTTATTTAAAGAAAATCTTAATTAAATTCAACAAAATTGAGAGCAGGAATTTTAAAACATGTATTTATTAGTATTATTTTGTAATAATATCTGAATATTTTTGTAAATATATAAAAATAATAATTTTTATAAAATACTGAATTATTCCTTTTTTTAAAGCTTTAATAATAGTTTTGTTTTATTAAGTAGATTAATATTTATTACTGCGATGAAATAACAATATGAATGAAATAATGATTAAGCTTGTAGATCGCATTATAAATTACAATCATTTCCACTTGCTTCAATGTACAATAACATATTAGATTTCGGTCACTACTTGTTACTTTGCTTGACACGAATAACAGATTGAATGTCATGTTACAATGCCAGTGTTTACATTCATGAGAACCATTTCCAACTATTGACATAATTGTATCCGTTGAATAATGTTAGCTGAAATCGATTCTCACTCGCCACCCGACACTTCCCTATTACTAATACCTCATATAGTCCGGTTTCGATCAATCCGGTTTGATAAATTCAAAAATAATAGTTAAAAAAAATATTTATACAAGAATTATCATTTTTCACTATTTAATTAGTTAATACTCTTTTTTGTGGTATTTATTTTTATATGTAACATCTCACTCAATAAGTTTGTAGGATGATATATAGATAGCGCATCTACCGATAAATCCATATGATTTTTAGGAAGTACCAACCTTCAGGAGACGCCTGTCAAAATTTCATGACTATCTGAAGTTCAAAAAAAAAATTACGGTGGTTTTAGTCACGCTACTTTTGTAATTTTGTCTGAATTTGATAAATTTGTTGATAAAACATTGCTTTTTGATGTGAAAAAATATTGTTCAAGCAAAGCAATGGCTTGATAAGTATTATGGGGACTTTTCTCTATCGATATAAATGGTAGAGAATTGGTTTGCTGAAATTTTGACAAAAGTTGTTTGAAGGTTGGTACTTCCTAAAAATCATCGTCATCCTATGAACTTATTGAGTCAGATGTTATTTAGTTTCTCTATTAGTCCTGTTTGTTAAACAATCACGACTTTTGGTGGAAACAATTACCCAATTACGAGATGTAACATTGAGTAAACAATTTATTGTGGATTTTGATCATTCTTTAAATACTAGTTTATTTACTAAAAATTTTATCTGATATCATTTTCTATATTATATCAATTAAATATAGAAATATTAATTGATAACTAATCTGTTTCTTTTTTATTTATAGGCTGTACTAGTTTATTGAATAATTACAAGAAATATTCGTTTTTTTATTATTTCAAAATTTACAAGTAACGAATTTTAATAAATACAATTATTTAGTTTTAATATATTTTTTTTAAATAATTTATTTGCATGCATAAGAAAATACGAATCAAAGTTTAATTGGATGTTCTGATAAATTAATGGCACTTTTAATTGCTTTTTATTAAAATGCAAACGAATCTATTAATAATTGCGACAAAAATATTTATTTATAAATTATAAAATTTTAACTATGCATAGTTATTATTATTTTGAATTATAATTAACCGAGATATTTGATAACGAAACTATAAACTCTGAAAACATTTATGTTTAAATTGAGATTGACACAAAATTTGTTCCGAAGAGGGAAAAGCACAAATAATCAATTTTAGACTCATATTTTGAAAATGATTTCACTTGGGAAGTTAACACTTTATTTAATAAAACAAAAAGTTTGTTCGAAAAAAGGTTTTCATTTACTGTATGATCAAAATTATACCGGTTTTGGTCATAATATATTAAAGTCCTAAAATAAACTTGAAGTTAACCAAGTAATTTTGCAGAAATCATCCTATTCGTTAATCGAGGCATTACTGTCTATATCTTATTAAAACATAATCATACAAATTAAAGACTGTGGTGATAGTGAGATTTTTAAAGTTACCTCTGTTAACGAAGCTACAGATTCTGAAAACATTTATGTTTAAATTGTGATTGTTACAAAATATGTTCAGAAGTTGTGCTTGATAAACAACAGTTAAATTTAAGAGAGAAAATCACAGAATTAATTTTAGGCTCATATTTTGAAAATGATTTAACTTTGGAAGTTAACAGTTTATTTAATAAAATGTAAAAAAGCTTTTTATTTTCTGTATGAACAAACGTTTTGGTCATAATATTTTTACCTCTTAAAATAAAGCAATTTTATAACATAATTATAAAAATTAATAACTGTGGTGATTGCTAGATATTTAAAGTTACGAAGCTACAAATTCTGAAAACATTTATACTTAAATTGATTGTTACAAAATATGTTCAAAAGTTGTGCTTGATAGACAAGAGTTAAATTTAAGAGAGAAAATAATAAAGAATCGATTTTAGTCTTATATTTTGAAAATGATTTAACTTTGGAAGTTAACAGTTTATTTAATAAAACGGAAAAAAACCTTTTCATTTTCTGTATGAACAACCGTTTAGGTCATAATATTTTTTACCTCTTAAAATAAAGTAATTTTGCGGAACTCGTTAATCGAGGCATGCCTATATATCTCTTATTAGAACATAATCATAAAAATTGAAGACTGTGGTGATCGGTAGCAGTAAACGATTTGTGAAAATTCGTTATATAACACTCAGAAAACTGTTACGTGCCGTTGGGAATGTAGTAAAATCTCGGAACACTTCCTTTATTTATATATTCCCATTCACTAGGTTACATGTGAGCAACGGAAGTAGAAGTGGCGCTGGATGAAAGCACACCCCGAACGCTCCATTCCTTAAGTAGAGTTTTTTTTTTTTTAACATTTTCGCCTCGAAGGAAAATAAAGAGAAATGGTCCGGATAGTGTGGGTCGGACTAATAATTAATCTTGTCTGCGATTTAAAGCATTAAGAATTCCCGTTCTTGGAGCACAAAAGCAGCGGCAGCAGCCGCGTGCGTCTAGACGCTCGAAATTAAATTGCGACGCTGCGCGTCTTATTATTATACTTTTTTTTTCTTTCTTTCTGCGCCTCCTCGTCCTCTTCGAAGACGTCTTTATCGTAATCAAAAGCACGAAATGCGATCGAGCAACATTGCGAGAATACTAAGTTATTGTTTCGGGAAACGTCCTTCACATCGGTTTTCTGATGAAAGAACGATTTATGCTGCGTTCACATTGTCCATGATTCGAAAAGTAAACTTCATTGTATTAAAAATATTTCATTTATAAATCATTATTAGTATCAAAGGAATTGTTCTGTTATCATTTACAATTTAATTCATAAGCTTAATTAATGAAATTTTATGAATAAACTCTTTTATATTTTAAATCTAAAAATTTATTGTATTTTATATGTTTATGAATAGAACGATAATATGATATTTTATATAACTGTATAATACACTATATTTTGTGATAGTTATCGAATAATTATGAAGATCTTCATAAATTTTGAACTCAATTTAATAAATTCAATTTCTTAAGTTATCTTAACTGAAACAATCTTTTACATTTTATAAATTTCTTTCAAAATCAATTAATTTGAACCAAATATAAATTATTAATTTATTAAGTCATTTCACTTAAGATAATTCGTCTGGGACTCTAAAATTTTAATATTTTTCTTAAAATGCATCACAAAATTATGAACTTATTTATATAGAGGTAATATGTTTAATACAGGTGTACATATTTTTAAATCATGAAAATTTTTACTCAAAAAAAAACGTTTTCAATATTGCTGTTTTTTACAGATATAATTTCTTAATGCATCTTAACTGAAACAGTCTTTACACATTTCTTTCAAAATCATTTGATTTGTGCTAAATATAAATTATTAATTTATTAAGTCATTGTACTTAAGATAATTCGTTTTGGACCTTAAAATTTTAATATTTTTCATAAAATGTAACGTGTTTAATCCAGGCGTGATTAGGATTTGAAATAAATATTTTGATAGAAACATTTAAATTTTGTATTAGGTGTTAGATTTTTTCACAGATTAGTTTTGATTAAGACCTAGAGAATAATCTTTTTTTTGTATATAAATAATTTCAATTTTTAACTAATACATTTTTGAAGCAAAAAGCGAACCTTCGCTTTAAGAAATTTATTTATTTCTTCTAAAAATTGTTTCCTAAATTATCATCTCAAAAATAAGGAAAAATCTTGAACTATATTTTCAGTTATGATTTGTCTAGAAACTATTATATAATACAAAAAACTACATAACTAACAAAGATAAATCGTTTTTTTTTAATTCATTTATTGCTTTGCATTGTTTACTTAATAATAATACATTTTCTTAAATCATGAAAATTTTTACTGAAAAAAAAATAACGTTTTCAATAGTGCTGTTTTCTCATAGATTTAATTTCATAATTCGTCTTAACTAAAACAATCTTTCACATTTTTATTTTTTTTCAAAATCAAATAATTTCAGCCATAATTTGAGCTAAATATAAATTATTAATTTATTAATATTTTAAGTAAAATAATGCATCATGAAATTGCGAATTTCTTTATATAGAGGTAACATGTTTAATTCAGGTGTGATTAGAAATTGAAATAAATCAGTATAATTTTTACTGAAAAAGAAATATAAAAATATTTCTGTTTTCTTACAGATACTAATTCTTAATTCGTTTTAACTGAAACAATCTTTCACATTTTATTAATTTATTTCAAAATCAATTGATTTCTTTCATATATTTCAGTCATAATTTCAGCTAAATATAAATGAAATTTAGATTTATTAAATCTTGTAATTTTTTCAAGATGATTCGTCTTTGACCAATTTTAATATTTTTCTTAAAATGCACCACGAAATGACGAACTTCTTTATATAACGTGTTTAATCCAGTATTTGAAATAAATAAGACCTAGAGAATAATCAAATTT